>CM055897.1:15015575-16473075 GCA_029582155.1 Panopea generosa
CCCCCCCCCCCCCCCACCCCCCCCCCCCCCCCCCCCCCAATTTTATATATAAAATATTGACCCCCCACCTAACCTATTACTAACATACTCTATATCATTTCAAGTCACTGTCGTGTTTCTATGCTTATATTTGTTGTTGTTGTTGTTGTTGTTGTTTCTGCTGCTGCTGCGTCTACAGCTGACAGAACAGCAGTATAACTTAGAGGCCCCGCTAAGAAATAAACGTACATCTATTGAAAATGAAATTTAAAAGGGTTTTCATTTGAATTATCATTATTGTACTTAAAGAGAAGTATAACAATAATAGAAGATATACCTAAGTCGTTTTAAGGTTACTATAGAAATAGAGAGAACCGATATTTAGGCTGGAGGATAATTTGGTTTGTTTACAAACAGTGTATTATCATCTTTTATTAGTCATCTGAAATGATTCTGGTCATGAAATATTTCACGGAAAGACCCCCCTTTTTTTATTTCATAAACTTGTTCGGAATTTCCCTAGCAAAAAGACTGCGTAAGTCGTTAGTAAATTGAATCGTTTGTCCGTCGACCCAAATCGTTCACCGAAGCTCGTATGGTGCAACTCTAAGATCAAAAGAATCGCTCATTTTTTAAAACATTTAACGCCCATCATAGTGACATTTTATGCAATTTCCGATTGACAACACTGACTTATATCATTCTGTTTCCCTTGTCAAGAGCATCCGAATGTCGTTTTTGAAATTATCCAGCGAAAAAAATAAGCCAATTTTACTCCAAATACCTTCAATTTTTCATTAATTAATTGTACGAAACAGCCCCTTTGCCTAAACAAAAAAGGAATGTAAATGATCTGAATCGTACAAATGAAGGGGAGGTGTCCTTGTATATGAATACCAAATATCAGGGCAATACGATATCTTTACTTTTCGACCATTATTACGTCGACCGACGTCAAAGAAGATTGGCAAGCCACCTTAATTCACTCTATTCTTCGAATTGCGGTGGCATAACAACGCATCTTAAAAACCAGCTATCCCGGTTGAGGCCGAACTACGCATCCTCTTTAAATACTTACCACTTTTATGAGCCTCGGTGGTGCAATGGTAGCGCGCTTGCTTATTAAAGTGGATAGGTCTCACCAAAGGGATATTGTTTCGCCGTATCAAACCTTTGCCAATAGAAACAGATGACCTAATGGAAGAGGGATACATAAAGGAATCCTTTTGCAACTTGGAACCCCTGCAACTTTCAAGATACACGGTAGAACATACTTAGAACATAGATCACAAAACTCCTGCTTTAAAGGTGCATGACTTTTTGTTTAGAACATGTTTTAGATCTAAATCTTTTTGTTGCCTATAAAAGTTTCATGCTTCAAGTATTTCAACAGGCTTAAGTTTTATTTTTTCCTAGATTTTTTCCAAGATTCGGTGAGATAGTACCTTTAACAGCCTCGCAACTTTGTGACATCGCATTATATGCAAGGTATAACGTATAATTATGTTACGCATACATATATATACTTATTAATTTACCTTCTATACAATGTAGTGTAAGCATTCTGGAACTTATAGCAATGGTGATTTGTCCGAAATTTTAGAGGAAACATCATTTTGTTATTGCATCCTACATGTTGCACTAATTTCGTAATAGCATGGGCTCGCGGGCTCATTACGAAATAAATGCTATTGACGGTAAAATAGTTCATTTTCTGGAGTGCAAGATTGTAAAAAGGCAATTTATACGTGGAAAAGCACAATGTTTTATGCCATCCCTGAAAGTGATGTCAAATACCCTTAACCTTCATTATGTCTCCTATATGTCACTCATATATACCTCCAAAAATAGGCGAAACGGGTGTGGGGTTAGCCCAGTGATTTTATTACCTGTGACGCTCCTCGTCGTTAGAAATTATTCAAATTTCAGTATATTGTTGAAGAGACATCCTTCTTTGGTATTTTTGCCACTTTTTCAGTCGTTTTTAAGTAGAAAAAGTCAACAATTATATCAATATAAGGCATAAAATATGCAAATCGGTTGTGGGGAAGTCCCATGTTTTATGACCTGTGACGCCCATGACAATAAGATGTTGTTCGAATTTCAGTATAATATTGAAATATAGGCATTCCCCTGGAGGGTTGGGTGATTTTTTGTCACTTTTCAAGAGCTTTTTAAGTAACACGTCTTGAGCAATAATTATACCCCTTTATAACAGTCAAAGCCATTGCACAATATGTTAACTAAGTTTCTGTTACGATACCCGTCACGACTTATATATAAAGTTGTAATGTGTTTTTAAAGAAACCAGGGAAGCCAGGACCACTTCTTAGAAAAAACAAGGGCTGCAGTCAAATGACAGCCATATCTACCGCCGATGCTATTTCAAAAAACGGCCATAACTCCAGAACGGGTTTGAGCAATTCCAAGATTTGTTTCTTCCTCAACAACTAAGCATTAGTAGTAGTAATCCCTGAAACTTAAAATCGATTCCATCCAATAATGAATGAGGAGTTGCGGTCACAAAAATGTTGCACGGACGCACGCACGGACGCACGCACGGACGGGTGCCATTACCATATTATCCTCCGATGTCTATCGGCAGGGGATAATTATGTTGTAAGTGTACCTTAGATTGGTTAGGGTTAGGGTTTGGGTTAGGGGGTCGTTATTCTATAGGGGGTCACAATTCTGTGTGAGGGTCATTTTTCTACGTGTGGGGGAGTCATAATATTATGACCGGGGGTCATTATTTTATATAAAATAATGACCCCTGGTCATTATTCATTGGGGGGTCAGTTTACAACGTTACACCGGCACTACAATAAACACACACTTTAATGCTATGTAGAAATGAAAGCAGATACATTGCACAACGTGAATTTACTACGACATATTTATATAATCTTGAATACTTTATTGAAAAGTATTCTATTTAAATATCACTTTTTTCACAAAATAACTTACTTGATCTTATATTTGAGTCAGTAATTCGTTTGAGCGCACCCACAATATGTGTTCTACACCTTGAGAAATATCGTTATATTTAACCAGAGACATTATGCGTCTTTGTCTCTGCTTCCCTGTTTATCTATTTATAGACCAGAATTGATTTTTCAGTACGATTATAACCGCTATCTGCAATTTCCTCTGCTACTGGTGATTTACCTTCTACTTGATACATGCAGTCATTTTTTCTGTTATAAACTTGACAATATGAAGCAAGTGTTAAGATTCTAACACCAGATTGGGGGAGAAATGGAACAAATGGAAATGGCTGTACAAGAATGATTCTCATGGTCAGAAATTTGGAGCGATTGAAGAAACTAGATACCATTGGCATGGCATTTCACGATGCATGCTTGTAGATGATTATTTTTTAATTACAAGTGAGTGGAAGAAAGGCATTGAGTTTGCACACAGAGGACCCTAACCACAAAAACACCAATTAGAACCGACAAATCAAACCATGTAGGTGGTTTGTTTTGTGTCTAGCTGGCAAAAGGCTGTACTATGAACACAGACATTAGTCAATATGTGTCACAGTACCCAACCCACCTTTGTCTTCTCTCGTTATATAGGCCTTGAATACAATGGGTTAGGGGGATTATGAATTTTGTCTCACGACCTAGTGGACCGTATGCCAATTTTTTTGTGTGATGCAAGTGTATTAAGTAATGGGTTCCAGTATTTTTTTCTTTGCCTGTATGTCTTTCACAAGTTTTTTTCAATTACAGAGAGAGAGTTGCACAGATCAAGGTCATCTTAGATCTTGAGCAAAAACTGCAAGCCTTTCTCCCTGGCCGGAGACCTGCCCAGCTAAGTCAAACATGAGTGAGGATAAGACCACAATATACAGAACAAGTGCATCTGACATAAACACACATGGTGTAGCTAAATGTTTTAAGGAAGAATCGAAACAAGAGTTAAAAACAACAAATTATCGTTAAATATGGAAGAGGCTGCAAACAACAAAAATGACAAAATTCTGAATATTATTGTCTGGTACTGATTCAGGTAGAGTGGTAATTGATCATCTTGGTTCCAGGACGCAGAAAACGTTTCAACAGCTCCAAATATTCTGGAGTCAACAAAAAGAGTTCTGAAACAGTATAAGATTGACTGGGATCAGATTATTAGCATGTTGATGGACAATTGTAGTACCATGAGAGGGGTGAAAGGTGGAATGGAAGACCAAATTCAACAGAAGAACATGGATGGACATGTATTGTTCTTTTTAAACCAGTTCATAGCTTGACGTTTAAGACTTAATGTGAATTAATAAAAAAATCATTCAGAATAGTCCATGTTCTTCATATATTATAACAGGTATTCTTTTCTAAATAGAAACCAAAAATGAAAAAAGGCTCTGACAAAAATAAGAACAGTGAAACATGAGAGAGGAAGCTGACAGAAGTTTATTTACAATGTCTTTTATTAATATAATAAACTTGCATTTATTTGAGAGTTTGGGCTATTTCTAAACTTTCTTTATGTATTCAGGTATAATAATAACATACATAATTATATATATATATGGTTCCTGGTGTTGAGTACATCTTTATAGTGTAAAGTAGCACACTTTTCTATATGAAAAGAGATCCAGGTTCAAGTCCTGGTGGAGACCTCAACACTTTAAACCATTGTACAACATAAACACTTTGACTTAATTCTGTCAGACATAACCATTACATGAATACTATTGCTGTATAATACATACTCCACAGACATTAAACTAGCATTTTGTTTTTCATCGGCTGTCCTGAAAACTCAGAATTGTACTATCATTCCTGAAATAAACACACCCCAACTTACAGATCAAATCATTTTTACTATCTTCATTTCATATATCCAAAACAGATTTGCATTGTGTAGTATAAAGCCTCTAACAGATATCCTTAGTTGGGATTGAACCAACATCTTCCGTCTTAAAGATAGATGCACTTCATTGTTCTATAAGGATGCATTTAGAAGCTATATATAAGCACAGCACAGAAACTATAATTATTTACATGACTATATACATTAATAATGTTATATTTATACACATTAATATTTTTAAAATGAAACTCTTTACTGATATTTTAAGTGTTACCGTATATTCCCTAATTAACGCCCCTAGGGGGGTTTATAAAAGATAAAAAAAATGCAAATTTAACACCAGTTAAAAATACAATAAAACCAATAAACCCTTGGAAAAAACCTTAAATCCGGTTTAAATCCCCGAAAAAGTGGTTCAGAATTATTTGAGAGTGAATGAAATAATCGACATATGATGAAAAAAAGCTGAAAATCTGCATGAAATTGCTAGTCTGCGTACTGGAATATCTGAATTTATGGTCAATGTACTCTTTACTCTAAATCACTTGGACGCTTGTTCTTATCAACGTGGAACAATGAGCTTTCAGCATACACAGACTAACCGCATTTTCCGACGTTTTGTAATGTTTTAATCGGCAGACGGTATTTTTACTAGTTTTAAACAGCAAATATGGGGAAGTGTTTATTCAACCAAAAGTGGTTAAGTGGTCACCCAAAATATAAACAATGGGTTAAAGAGTTTAAAGGTTATAAACACTCCGTTAATTGTCTGTGTAACAAAATAATCGATCACGCAAAGGTGGGCGAATACGCACTCAACTCGCATATACGTTTTATTTTTTAATTTTCCAGAAAAATAGGCAGGGGACGTTTATTAGAGTGGGGGTGTTTTATAAGGGAATATACGGTATATAATTATCACGACTTACCAGTTGTATAACTGTGTAATTTAGATTTGTTGTATGAAGACATAATATGAAAAAATAATCAAAGTTTACTTAAAAAGCGTAATAAATTACAATGGTAATGTCTAAAAAAGGTAATAAATAAGGAGTACATTTTGTAAAAAAACATACAATGTAACGGGACGAGAAATTATACTGCCAGTCCGGGACTTGAACCTGGGATCTTTCGCTTACAGGGTGAATGCTCTACAGACTGAGCTAGCCGGACTGCTGTCATACATCTCTCTCTCTCCTAACAGGTTACATACATCAACTGAGCTATACGGACTGCTGACATACATTTCTCTCAGCATAGGGCAATATCGCGGTACCAGTTCACGAAAATGGATCTACAGTTGAAATAATCTTGTACAAGCATGAACAGTTTATCACAGCTGGATACCCTTTCACATTGTGGTTGTGCCAAAATTAGAGTTGAAGGTTGTGGGGAGGGGTTAAGGGAGTGCTTAATATAACTGTTTTCAGGTGTATATTTATATTAATATGTATAATATAAATATTATCAGTAAACTCTATAGAATTTTATATTCTGAATATATTGCCAACAAAAATTGCCCCTGTAATACACCAGGCAGAAAGAAATAATATATCAATACTGATTTTATAAATAAAGATCTTTACAAGTGTTTGAGTTATAAACACACATATTGCCATGGAATAAATAGTAAATGAAAATAATTATTTGACTGATTGACACTCAGAGGACACTGTGATTGTCTTTCCAGCATTTTTCCATTTGCAATAATTAACTACAAAGATAATTTAAATGATGAATGGTGAACTTCAATTTGCTTTCCAACTTGTTTACACATGGACAATCATGCTATTTCATATATCAAAACAATGCTCAGGACCTATTATTTAATTACATACAGTTAGGCTCAACATGGGTAGCATGTGTACTTTATAGTTTATAATAGCAGGAACAGCAAAATTTCAATCAAGTGTATGCATGTATGTGTAAAAATCAAGTTAATTTGGCCAATATTTTGACTATCATAACAAGTCACTTGAAGTGATACATCAAAATGATGAGAAATAGTTGCCGCTCTCTTAACTGCAACTAAATAGAATGTATCTGATGCGCAAAATATTAAAAATTAAAATGTTTAAACTGGACGGGGTCTTCAGATTTCAACTGTTTCTCTCTAAAAGTTGCTGCTCAACTAGTTTACACATGGACAATCATGCTATATAATATATCAAAACAATGCTCAGGCCGTATTTTTTAATTACATATAGTTGAGCTCAACATGGGTAGCATGTGTACTTTATAGTTAGCAGAAACAGCAAAATGTCAGTCTTTAACAAGGGTATGCATGCATGTACAAAATTCAAGTTATTTCGGCCAATATTTTGACTATCTTGACATATGATACATCAAAATAATGGAAATTACATTTTAATTTGCTGCCATTATATATAGTGTGTATGATGTGCAGGATACAAAATTAATTTAAAATATTAAAACTGGATGGGGTCTTCAAATAACGACTGTTTCTCTAAAAGTTGTTGCCCAACTATTTTATGCACATTCCATATGATCAAGACATAAACCATTACAATACTTACTAAAGCCAGTTGAAACGTACGAGTTGGGCATGACTTCCCATAAATGGAACCATAAAATTATTTATAAAATCTGATAAAATATGACACATCGGGTGGAGAAATGCATCACAGTTCACCGACTGAAAATGCGCGTTTTCTTCACTTAGTCCTTTCAGAGATATGTTATCATATATCAAACTAAAGCTTAAGTTTTGCTTCATCAGCGGCTTAAATTTGGATAACAGAATCATATTCATATTGACGCAGTTGTGAATCTTTGTCATTTTTTACCTAGCGTTTGCTGTTTACATGTGTGGTTCCCCGCTATCCAAAGAACGCTTCATGAGAACGGAAACCTATCACATTAGCGCATACCGGGCCCTAGAATGCGAAGGCAACGCCGAGAGCATTTTGGGTCCGAGAACCAGGCTACCACAAACTGTACTACCACAACGACGCCCATGTCAGGGACGACTATCACTGCAACACCCATGCAATGGCTTATTTACATGACATTTTAAATTCGTGCTAGATGGCACCTAAAATTTAAACATCACGCGAAAAGCCATGACACAACATTTACGACAAAATTTACGTGTAAATAGAACCTCTACAATCTTATGGTAAACTTTCACACGCTGAGCGAAGTTATTCGCAATATAACTAAACTTGTACTTTAGTTATTACTAACTAAATTTTCTTTTAAGTTTCAATTTTAAGCGGAATAGTTTCTTTAATAAATTGGTTTAATCTTTAAATGATCCAATCTTATTAAAAGAGTCACATGATTTCATTTTGATTTCAATCCGATTTCAATTAATCCGTTAAGCACAGAGGCGATCCAGGATTTCAGTTTAGAGGGGTGCAACACAAAATGTGAACGGGCACACATGTTTTTTTCTGTAGAAATATAGTGAATTTTAATAAAATATAGAAGTGCCATGGATACAGGCTTACACGTTAGAAAAATTGTTTCATTTAGAAAGAGTCCGAATGACATTAAGCAGTATTTAAGTGCTGTCTATCCCCGGAATGGGGATTTCTTTTAAAGTTTACCACTCCAATTTAAATATCGATTTTGTCCCATTTTGATTTATTTGGCATATCAAATCATTCGAATGTTTTTATTTATTAATGATAATGTGATGTTGTTTATCCATTTTAATACTTAATCTATTTTTTAAAACATTTATAGCGTTGTTGTTTTTTTTATATATTCCCTTCAACCTGAGTATGTCATCGCTATGAGTTTTGCTTATTTTTAGAGAACTTGAAGGAATTTTCAAAGTGACTGTTCTGGATGGTCTAAGTCGTATGACATTATACAATCATATAATCTCGTTTTCAAAATCGCTGCCAAGTTCGCAGTTACTACTATATTAGAAAAAACACAAACAATAATAGACGTTGTCATACAGACCATTTCTAGTATTGTGTTATGGCTAAATCACTCCGTCCCTCTCAAATATGCTGTTGTTCAATTTTGTAAAGTGTAATATTTAATTGCGTAATCGTTTTTTGAGTACAAAACAGTTACTGCAGTGAGCGTAATTATAATATATAAGAATATGTCTCATCGATTTCATTGAAATTTACGATGGGAAGGAGATGGGCGTCGGAGGTTTAGATACCATACATTACCACACCGTACAGTACCAATTGTAGTGTACCTGTGAGTTATATTTTAACTATTCAAAATGATCATTTTGAAGTTTACAATCTTCCCACGATGAATGGTCACATAAAGCAATACTTAACATGTTTGATAAAGGTACTCGAGAATACAACTACCATAACCATGTATCACAATGGATATAACAAATATACTAAAAATCATCAAAACACTTTAGTTCTGGGGTTTATTTTATGAATATAACTGTTTTTTGTGTATAAAACTGTCGATTGTTTCTGACAACTTCTTTCGTTTTTGATGTAATAATAATTTAAAATAGAGAATTTGGGGCATTTGACTTACAAATATGATCATTTACTGAAATAAACTTTTACACAAATAACGTTTAACCTACTATCTAGCTAAAGCTTTAAATAGAAATTGCAAAAACCCAGCTAAAGCTATTAATAAATTTGTTTAAGTGCAGTAGATTTATTAATGAAAGAATACGTTTATTTACCGAAGTTCAAAATTATATATAACGTACTCGCCGTTTCATTTTAAATTAATATGTGCATGTCCCCTGAGATGTTGATGTTTGAAGTGTAGGTTATGGGCAGGGCAGGCGAGGGTAGGAACCAGGCAGGGACGTTGGGTCGGAACGGCAGGGTAGTGATGATGTTATTCTTCTCATATTCCTTTTTTTCTTCTCATTTTCGCTTCCTTCAATTTGAAGTATTTATTTGTTTTCTACCGCCATTTTAGTTTAATAAACGTAATATGTAACGCTGTGGGAAACCTATAACTAATGCCGGAATAACTGGTAGTCCAACCCAATTGCTTTTTTCATGATTATTATGCTACTGTTCATATATATGTGTATTGCTTAATGAAGCTTGCAATAAGCTATTATTAAACTTAAACTATTTATAAATATCGGAAATACCCCCGACCGTCGTATAATTAGAACATTCAGGGTCAGATCAGTTAGCATTTGGTGCAGGTAAATCGAGACTTGGCTAATTTATTTATATACACACTTAGTCTTAAATAAGTTTTGAAATGAGTATTGAATTAAAAATACCAAATTGGGATTTAGATATCCCATGGCTAATTTTAATTCGTGTATAAATAAAATAATGCATATTCTGGAAAATATTTATTTGGGATGTTCATGCAAATTAAACTAGGTAGGTATTGTAACAATCGATGGTTTTAGAAAAGAAAATATCACATGTGGCTTGATCAATTTATTTTATAAGAGGAAGTGCATCATGAGGAAGTGATAAGAAGTGAATCTGAGACTTATTCTGATTGGTCATTATTGATGAGCAATATATGCCTAGCAGAGCATGTATCTATTTATAGATAGAATCAAGTACTGAGAGTAAGACATAGTAAATATGTTACAGGTATGGGGAAAATGCTTTTTAATAATAAGAACTCGAGGTACTAAAGGTGGAATTGCTATTAGACGCTATTCGGTGTTGTAAGTATAGTGTAATGCGTCTATTTTAACTCAACATTTTTTTCAGTTATATCGCAAATACTGGTACATTGATGTGTGGAGCACCTCAATACGATTTCGGTGTTCTTGGCGAAGGCTTTGAATGTTGCGGAATAAAAACGTATCATCCACACAGCGACACTTTCAAAGTATAATATGAGAAAGCGGAACATGAGCGTGTGCAGGTACCAATTATTTACGATGATACATGATATTCTACAACTTGTTCCAAACGGTACATTGGTCAATGTCTTTACAATGACATTTCGAAGTGGAGCGTGTAGTCCAGTGGTAGAGCATCGAACCCATGATCGGAGGGTCGAGGGTTCGATTCTCTGCCACGGCTATGTGTGGTGCCCTTGAGCAAGACACATTTCTACCCAGGAAGACATCGAACGTGATTTGTCCAAATTGTAAAAAACTGGTTTCACAATCGATATAAAGGAATAAGTTTAAATTACAATGAAACTCCTACCTACCTACATATATACAACATGCAATGTGATTCCTCCATCAGATTGTCCTTGCTGATCTTACAGTGGGGTCATTTAAAAATCAATACATTGTTTCATTTGTTAAAACATAAGACATTTTATACCAAGTGAGTTTTCCACAAATGGATGAATATGTATGGGTATATATCTTAAGCGACTTGACCTTCCTTTCAACGATGGCCATCCCGAAAACCGGGATACACGTTTCCTAATTTGCACTGTAATCTTATCTGCTCCAAAGGATGCATCTGTTTTGTTAATATGTATACTCGTCCGTTTGTTTGTAGCCAGAAAGTTGCTGCTAGCGAGCACGCAATAACGCCGCGACAAATCTAATTTAATAACATAACTCTGAATTCTACTCACAGAACCCAAAATGATTTTGTTTTAATGACAGAGTCAACTTCATGATTGCTTAACCTCTTCTAACTTTATTGACACAAAGTTAAGGCATTTACAGAAATATGGTTTCTATTGGTTAAATCTTCAGCAGGAACATGTTGCTATAAAACTACATGTGCCAAGAAGCTGTGGTAGGATATGGCATTTTGCATGTTAAGTAAGAGTCTCGAATGTTTGCGGCGTTCTTTAAGATGTGGTAGAGAGAAAACAGTGGGTTTTTTTCTTGAACAGTTACTGTTCTCACCAGATTAATCGGACAGTTCACACGTAACATACCCCGACACCTTATGATATGATTAATCAATAAAAAGAGATATATCAGTCAAAACATCGTATAATTAATTGATCTCAGTTGATTGATTCTTGCTGGCGGTCGGTCTCTGAAGCAATTTTTATCATACGAAATACATACAAAACTATTTAATTTGAACTTTAATCTGAAGCGGGGTCCTTCCTGTTTGAGTGGTCAAAGGCGCTGTCTCAAGGTTCGAGTCCAACAACAACTTTATGTGAGGATCATCAAATAAGCGGTTAGTTGGTTCTCTTTGTTCATTTATTTGTTGAAGTGTTATGATATATTTACAAACCGATATTCATATTACATTGTCTGTCAATATTATAAAATGCTAAATGAAATAAACATGTGTATAAATATACCCATTTGGTTGTTGCTCCCGGAAAGTTACGCTCTGTTTTATGTGAGAATTGCCGCTTACTAGCTTTGTGGTACTAACATAAAACAAGAAGATCGAATGATCGTAAAATCTGCATTTATTAACAAAATGAATAAAACTGAGAAAAGTCAAATTATATATTAAAAAAAAATGAGAAAAATATCTAAACATACCCATAAACACCAACTTCACCATCCGCACGTACACACGCATACACGCACGAACACACATACATATAGACATGGACACTGAATCTCTCTCTCTCTCTCTCTCTCTCTCTCTCTCTCTCTCTCTCTGTCTGTCTGTCTGTCTGTCTGTCTGTCTCTCTCTCTCTCTCTCTCTCTCTCTCTCTCTCTCTAACAAGAGACAATCCCATCACATGATGGTCCTACATCGCTCACCTGTGTCATTTGAGACCATATAAAATAACTGATTTGTGAAAATTCAAGGCATACAACTTGGACATATATCAACAAGTTGTCAGATGTTTTATGTTTTTGCAACTACTTTGTAAATCCGATGTATATTCAATGAAAATGAAAGTGCTAGTACGCACGCAACATAACGTTTACAGAACAGAACAGAACAGAATTTTATTCAACAAAACTTACATATACAGTTTTTTTCGTTATTTACACAAACAATACATACACGCAGCTATACGAGAGTGAACATAAATATGTTACATACATGAATATATTTCAAAATAAACCAAACAGTTACAATGCACACTTACAAATCAAATTGCACTTTAAAGCATTTGATCTTTGTTTAAATGCCTTTTTAAAAAATACAGCTAATTTATAGACGAACATCAGACGGCATACAACAGGAATAATCAGAAATAGTCACCTTGAGGTAGTAATGAATTGAAGCAAATGAACATCACATCATAGCCATTGATCTACAATGAACATATTTCGTGAATCCCTTTGAATAGCTGACATATTGAATTGTGGGCGGTGTCAAAATAGACTTATCACCTATTAAAGGTGATTAATTCCAAAAAAGTTCGAGTCTAGCTCGCTCAAAAAACTTTATGTGAGAAATTTCCAGTTACTTGCGGAAGTTCTACTCAGTCTGACTCAGGCTGAGGTCTTCCTCCACCTGTAAAATTGGATATATATATAACCTGAAATGTGCTGAAAAATGGCGTTAAACCCCATTAAAAAAATAATAATAATTCCAAATATTAATTTAATCAGCGTCTTATAATAATGTAACACACATTTACACTAGATGTTGATTATTAGGGAAATGTTTCAAGTCAGTCGCCTGCAACTATGGAAGGCGTTCGCCAAACAAGAATTGCAATGTTGTAACAAGGGAAATAACTCTTCACGAAATTAACCTTTTACTTCATATGGACTCCTTTGAACACCTTTAATATATAAGGCGTCTAAAAACAGTGTAGAACCAGTTCTGATTACTCGTAACAAGCAATCAGAACAGGTTCCGCACTGTTTTCTGCTCTATCAAAATAAATTGGTCAAATGCATTAATTTTATTAATGGAAATTGACTATGTGTGGCTTTTGAGTTTAGAAGAGTCCAGTTAATAAAGAGTTAAGACAACTTCACAAATATACTTCACACATGTCTACGCTCGTTATCTTTTGCAATTGTTGCTTATGAACATTTTATATCTACGTTTCCCTCTATGATGTTCCGGTACTTTATAAACAATGTCCTCAAGGTTCAGGTAAAAGTTCCGATTGTTTGTATAATTTAACTTTGATCTTATGAAGAAGGCACTGCCTGTCAGCTTCTCAGTTGGACTGTAGCTGTCGTACGGAACGTTAACATCTGTTCTAACATCTGTTTTACCAGATCGTATGAGTATTAAAATAGATTCAAAGAAAGTCTCCTCGGCGGAATCAATCTTCGTTTTTATTCGTAACAGATATTCGTAACCTGAAAAATGTAAGAAATATATATATATTATTATGTTATCATACCTATATATTTTAAGTTAAACATAATTATATTAATTTCTGCTTAATTAAAGATGGGCGTTAGCGTAGTGAATGGAGTGTTGGTCGCTCACGCCAGAGATTGCGCAGGATTCGATCCCCAGCTATATTCGATGCCTCTTAAAAAAACAAACACAATGCTGATTTTATCCACGAAGCGGACTCTAGAGCGGTCAATATGAGCTCTGAGCTTTCATCGCAATCGAGCTAAAATATACTCCCTACTTTCTCTTTAAACTAAATTATTTTAATTGAATGTATTTATGTATCAAAGATTTATGTTGCAAAGATTGTAATTTGTGAGGTTATAATATGTAAAATATTTGTTTAGTATTGAGTTTCCTTATTGGCCATTGATGACTTCACAATATACATGCTATCATGTGTATAACTTGGAGAACTTGCACACTATTTCACATTAAAGCTGATTTAATGTGTGAAGTGCGAGTTCGTCAATTTCCATTCCAATGTATAACGTTTTAATTATCTTCTGTTACTTTAAGAAAAGGTATCACTGTGCCAACTGACTTTGTTTAAAACGTTGAGTAGATATCAATTACTGTTTTTGCAACTTTAAATTTATCAAAAACCGTTCTCATTTGTGTTTCTACGTTTTTCTGGATTTCATCAATCGATTAATGTTTTCAATTGTCGAACTATTATCGTCTATGTGTTTGCTTGATGGAACTGCGTTTCATCAGTCATTTAATGTTTTCAACTGTCAAATCATTATCCTTTATGCTTTGCAAAATTAATCTGGTTTTCATTGACACTAAGAACACACGATTATCGTAGTTGTGGCGTGTGGGGGTGGGGGTTGGGGTGGGGGTGGGGGTGGGGTTAATAAATGCAGGAGTTTCTGCAATAGAAATATGTGTATATTTATAACTTGAAAGTATATACATTAAATAGGCTTCACCTAAATCACCGATATATTTTCCATCTTAGAAGTAAAACTGCACATTTATATCAAACATCATGCATTATGGATATTCTGTTCAATAATTTTAGTATTTTGTCTTTGACGTTTTAATTCTTAAGTGATAAAAAACATTTTATTATGTATCTTTTTATCTAGTGAGACTTCAAAAAGTCATTACCATGTTTTAACTTGAAATAGTAGAATTAATCAACGAATTCTCTTCCACTGGCATTGCTGTGTGATTCATGTTGCAGGACAAACTCACTTTCAAGAATGGTTTGCAATGATGTTATTACAAGTTTCGTTCTGCATTGTCACATAAAAAATAGTAAACAATTAGCATAACCCATTTGTATATAGTGTAGTATGGTTGGGTTTCTTTATTTAAATGAAAGAATAAAGTAGTACCTTCTGTTCGTATACTACAAACGTCTTCCCAATGCGTTGTCACCGATTCCGCATTCCACAATCTATCGTTCATATACATTCGTCTACAGGGCAGGGCGTCAACTATCTTATAGGCAACCAGACCACAGCATCTGAAAAGTAAAGGCAGCATGTGTTAACAACGCATTGACGTTGACGGTGAATGGTATACATGCACACACTGGCTACCCTTGAGGGAAATGAAAGACGAGTTCTGTATAATTTATAGTATATGTTCAAGTAAATTATACGGGCATGTGGTTTACAACGCCATACAAGGTACAATAGATAGCCAGCTAGTCCCGTAGTAATGGCTCATTTCAACATTGCTTATATATTTCGTTATTATTTAGAAAATATTGGATTACTTTTTATATTTTATTTATATATATCGCGCGCACTTGTAGTTTTTTAAGTTATTTTGTAGTATTTTAGTAAGTTTCACAGTATGTCTGCAGTATCGTCAGCAGTCATCGATGAACAATGTTTGTGTTTATGTGGATTTTTCCCCACTGATAAAAGCATAAAGCCGAACGCAAGCTCGTTATATTGCATTTTCTAATATTAGTTAACACTATAAAATGGTTATTCTCTCTACTGCAAATATATATAGCATCAACAAACCCGATATATTTGATGTCAACTATTACTTTTAAATGATGGTTTTACATGCAACACTGCTGGACTGTCAGGACATTTTACATACATGTGCATGGACTAATAGTTTTATATGAATATGATCCAGTTATGTATTTATAACTTCTCACACGCTACATGTATATAATTATGGCATTGAAATCATAATGTCATGCAAATGCATACAATTGGTCAAAAAGAGTTACGAGGAAATGGTCAGGGTTTATTATGTATGTATATCATATAATCATATACTGTTAGGAATTTATTTTCATAATATATGTTATACATCGCAACGTGTTGTGTGTTTGCAATGATGAAAGCATTCATGTGTGTAACTTTGAGACAAGGATATTCTATTTCTAGGTATCATTTTAACCGATGATTGGAAACGTATAAGTAACTTTTTTCAATGGGGTTTTGTTTAAATACCACTAATATGTCTTGCTTTAGCGTCATCTGAGCGTGACGTCATACTAGTGGTATAACGCGCTTAACTTTTATCTTGACCAAGAGTAAGATATGTTTATCTTGTTGCGAGGAATGAAGCTACTTACACGTGATCATGTTCTGGCCTATCAGAGTGCACTTGACAGCTAGTACTGTTCAGTCTGCAGCAAGTTTGGAATTCCGGTTGGTAGTGTGAATTTTCACAGCACATTGTTTTCGAATAGATAACTCCATCTTTACAAATTTGTTTTAATTTGTTATATATTCCTGTTCCACAAACACGTATATCTGTATCTGGAAAAAGAAGAATTCATTCAAATTTCGTAGTTTGCTTCAGGACAGAAACGTTAACGAACAATAATTGATAACTCGTATTTGATACAAAAAAAATGGAAACAACAAATGGCCCTAATAGATAAAAAGTATCATTATACACCTAAAATAGCTATTTCGTTGAGCTTAAAGCATTTGTACCACGTGATGTACCACGTGACTGTACACAAGAAATCGTTTTTGTAACCTTCAAATCGGAAACGTCCCGAAAATCCGGATAGATATTTCGTATATGACGGTTCCGTGGGCTATACATATTAATGAAATCAGAACCACTTGTGACGCACGCGAAACATAAAGTCAAACAGCCTAATTGACAATATCAGCGTAAAAATAAGCAGTGATCTCTCAAAACAACAAAAATGTAGTTAACTTGTATTGCACTCAGCTCGCTAATGCCTAAATATCTTTACTATCCAAAGTTTAAACTTTTGCTAATGGCCAGTCTCTTATGACAGATGTAATCTCATAGAGGACACCTGAACCAAACTATGACAACAGTTAGCAGATGACGTTATTTCTGTCGCGGCCAAATACCTCTCAATCGAGAACTGATAACGTAGTCAACGTATTAACATCAACCGAGAATACCAATATTCCATATACACAATTAAAACTAAAAGGTACATTGCAGCCACCAATACAAACCAGGAAATTTGAAACATTTATTCAATGTGTTGAAAATGATATCTCAAAAGCGGGGCGGTAGTGGATAGAGTGTTGGCCGCTCGCGCAAGAGGTTGCGGGTTCGATTCCCAGCTCGATCCGATGCCTCTCATAAAACAACACTCAGTATTGGTTCTATCCAGGAAGGAACTCGAGAGCGGTTCATATAAGCTCTGAGATTTCATCGCAATCGCGCTAAAATAAATTAGTATAAATAAAACATAAGGAGATAGTACCGCCCTTGGCACCCTTATGGTTTCGCTGGAAGTAGCATCACTATATACTAATATACCACATGATGATGGTATACTTGCGTGCACGCCAGATAACGATGTAATAAAAAAAGACTAAATATTGTCCTTACTTTTATAGATTCTCCCATCTTTACAAATCTGTATTGAATTGTTATACCTCAACATATTGCCCCCTTTTGTTTTACAAACACGTGGTTCTGCATCTGGAAATAGAATGAATGAATGAATGAATGAATGAATGAATGAATGAATGAATGAATGAATGAATGAATGAATGAATGAATGAATTAATGAATGAATGAATGAATGAACGAATAGGGTTTTACGGCGTACCAACACATTATGAATTATTCGACGCCAACAGGAAGGAAAATTCCAAGTTCACTCTAACATACAGATTAAAATAAATACATCAACAAATGAATGTGCAGAATGGACCTAGAACCTTGATACCTGCAGAACTGCAGAGTTTCAGCAAATTCTATCGTATTACTCTTACTGTTGCTTCTTACGACATGCATAAGCAGCAGTGATCCTATTCTTGCCATTACTCATATGGCTCCCTGGAACCACACAGGGGTTGATAATTTAACCACAATAATAGTGAACATGACACCCATTCGGAATATTCCTACCCTTCTGCAGAGATCGACAGTGATTTTATTCTTAGCCGGAACCACACGGGCTCTGGAAACAGAAGAATTCAGTCAAATTTTGTAGTTTGTTTCAGGACAGAAACGTTTAGGAAACGATAATTGATAACTCTCATTCGATACAAAATAATGAAAACAGTAATTGACCCTTATCAGATATAAAGTAATTTTATGGATTATTCCTCCATATTATTTTATCGTTGTTTTATCACATTCGTGCCTAGTTATTGTTAAATGCATTAAACTTGTTGGTGATAAATACAATAGGCAGCTCAGCAGAGCGTAAGATATAGAGTATATGAGTTTGGTTTTGGTGTATTAAAAATATATATTTCATCAAGTGATCACCGAAAGTCATATTCGAGTGAGAATATCATTTTCGGTGTTCACAAGCTGAACTATCATTTGATCTTTCACCAAAATAATTTTCTTTTTATTATATGTGTTTACTTACTTTTTTGTTTATCTTGACCTCACTTCGCCATTAGATATTGGATTTATAAAAAAAAGTTATAAGTACATTTTTTCTTGTTTCTTTTTCTTTTTACTTTATTTTTAAAATAAATATGCAAGGACAAAAAAATAAAACATTCTTTCATAATATCATAAAGTATGATATTTCATAAATAATCTACTGAGAAATATCTATGATTCATCAAAAAGCATAATATAAATTTCTTCTATCTCGTTTAATAACAAATGAGCACTCATGTAAGACTATCTTTGTTACAATCAATGGAATGTTTACAATGTTGTAACAAGTGTAATTTCGTCAGTTATCAATCGATAGCATAAATGGCTCTAAATATTCAATCATGCAATCATTTATAAGTATTTCAAATATGGTTGTCACTCAGGATTGTCTATTCTAACGATTACATATTCTTTATCTCATAAAATTAATTTAAAATGTTTTTGCCAAATTGATGTTAAATCTTACATTAAATAACACCTTGTAACTTCGATCTGCTTATTTATAATGGAAAAGAAAGTTAATGCAAATATATCTATCCATGTTTGTTTAATTAATCAATTACAATACACATACATTTTGTGATTCAGTTATCAATTTGTGAAAAGAAAAACAGGAACAAAAACGATGTAGGAAAAGATTAAATTCATTTTCTCCTCACCATTTTTGTTTTTTCTTCTTAGTAAATCACGACGCACATATATTATTCAGGCAAGATTAATAATAAAAAATATGGATGTATCTACAAAAGATTGGGTCCCTTTTCATTAAATGGACAGTTATTCTATATGACTTTTAGTGATATCGATACAGGTGTAAATCCCCTTCACCATGATGATACAGTATAGAGTTGCATTACTTACTTAAGTAGCTAATCTGTTAATGTTTAAACTTTTTCTTCGCTCTCTTTGTGAAACATATCTCGGTGACATTTTTTTTTACATTCAGGTATGGCGATATATAATGACTACAAAATTCAATACACCTTATATGTGTTGATGAAAAGAATTGCTCTGTTTTAAATAAGTTGATAAATCATAATGACACAACAGCTTCGCTGCGGTAATGTGTGATATACACACAGACACACACACCGCTGCAGGGATACCACTAAAAATAAATGGCTCGGCAAACTATCATTTAAATGACATTGAAATACAGTACAGTAAAACCTGTCTTAAGCAGCCAGTCAATGGAATCAACAAAAGTGGCCTTTTAAGATAGGTTGTTGCTTAATACAGGTTAATTTACTTTGAAAGCATAGAAATGGGAAATAGAAAAAAATGGTTGCTTAAGATAGGTAGCTCCTTAATAGAGGTGACCGGTTACACAGGTTTAACTGTATTTGTACATATAAATATTAAATAAAAACGATACAAGATATGGGATAAAAGCATATCCAATATTCAAAATTGTAAAGTCATTAAGTATATATATATAAATAATCAGAACGATAATACCATACTTAATCATTATAATAATGTTGTTGTTTTTTAAACATTTCATTATTAAACTATAACGAATACCTTCATCATTTAAAAGTAAGTGTTTTTAATTGCCTTACTTATTTATCATTATTTAATAAAAATGCGAAAAAAAGTTTGTGTTTGAATTTATCTATTTTTGCGCCTGAATTGCCATAATAATTTGGTTTTTTTAATGTCTGTATTACTATTTCATTTAAATGTGGTTTGTCATAACGACAAAGTCGAGTAATAGTGCTTCTACTACAGCTTAAATTATAGTCTCTGAAATAAACTATACGTCAGTCTTTAACAAAGGAAACAAATAAAGCATTGTTCTTACCTGCTTTACAAATGAACAGCGGAACAACAAGCAATACAGATATGAGCACTGCTGCTGTATACGTTTCCATTATTGTTGTTTGGTATACAATCGAGAACTATTGACGAATTAAAGTTTAATATGAAGTCGACGTGTTTTTATAGCGTTGCAGGATCAGACGATTGCTGTAAAGTATCACGTTTTCAAGATGTTAAATGTCAGTCGGAACTATACCCAAATGACGATCATCGTGACACATAAGTGATTTTTTGCAAAACGTTGATAATATATATTAATTATAATACGGTTTCGTGTGTTCATATAGGCATGAAATGTTATGACAGTAACAGCTCAATGTTTGTGATGTGCAGTGTCGGGCAAATTTTTACATATAAAATAAATATAAATATTTATATCTATGTAATGTACTATTATTTTTATCATGTACCTTTGTATCCGACTAATAGATTAGTTGTACTTTTGTAACAGATTTTGTTTACTGATTGTAGCGCTTGAAGCTATGTTACTAAAGAAAGTATAAAAATCCTATTATTTGATTATTTGGACTTCAATTAATTTTTAACCTCGTATATGATAAACTATTAAACAAACATGAGATATAACATTCAAAGGACACGGTGATCAAAGCAGTAAGTAATCAAAAGAAGTGCAATACATACATAGATAAAGTGACAACTGGAGTCACGACCTTGGAAAGGTCAGTAGTAAACTACGCCACTGTTGGATACACCCAACCTCGTCCTTCCCCCGTCGTGATATCATAAGACGAGACAGGGCCAATATAAGTATTGCTGCCAGATTGTCCTTTACTTTAGGTCAGCTACCACCATTGAGACGAGCTCTCTGATTGGCTGAAAAAAGGTATAGGATGGTCAGGGCATATATTTTTTAAAGTAAGCTTAATTCTGGTTGGATGAAAATGTTAATCTGGCAAATGATCACAATAAAATATAAGTTTATTATGTTTGTGTCAATAAATAATTAAAAACTATGTTTCTGTGACTGACTAAATTCATTTTATCAAGGAAACTGCATGGCAAGTAAAATTTGTGAAATTTACTTTTTTTCATGCTGAAAGTGGGGTACCCAACTTCAGGGGGCAAAAAGTGGTAAGAAGTTGTACTTTTTGTGACATTTTAATTTGAGTCAAGGACATTTCTTTAATATGATACGGGACTTTTTGGTCCGCGAATGATATAAATAGTGACAATTAGGTCAAACGTTATAACGTAAGTCTATGTAAAACGCAATGGTGGTAGCTGACCAAATACGGCAATGTGCACATGTGTACACATTGTAAATCAAAGAAATGTACAGGTAAATAGTGTAACAATATTGACCACTGAGTATTCGATTTTGACGTACTTTAACAGCAAGAACGCTTAACATGATCTAACTGTTTTATACGAAATCATTTTATAGAAATTTTAAAAAGAAAACGGTGTTGTTATTTTTTTAATCGACAAATTAAAACCTTTTATATTACAAGATGATATCCTCCGATGAAGGGATTTTGTAATTTCTCATATGACATGAATACATATTGAAGAACTAAGTTTTAACAACGATACAATAATAGTTTACCACATGATTTACTGGTATTGCTACTGAATTGTGCAGTTTTAATACTTTATGTGTATATAACATAAACAAAAAAATAAATGACCAGTAAATATCAAGTTGGTCATTTAAATGCCAGAATCATCACGCTAGCATGAACACAATCAATATTTTTTACATTGGAACGGTCAGTAACAACATTCGCCACCAGGAAGCTTAAACCTGTTTAACCTTTGCACCCAACCATGTCACGTGATACGAGACCGTTTACATAAAATTAGCCCATCCAGACATCTCTTTTGCAGTCTCAGCAAATTTCACAAAAATATGGTGTAAAATAAAACAATGCACAAGATAATATATGTTTATACAATAAACAAGTGCTGATGTTGGCAGATGCACAAGATAATATATGTTTATACAATAAACAAGTGCTGATGTTGGCAGATGCACAAGATAAAATATGTTTATACAATAAACACGTGCTGATGTTGGCAGATGCACAAGATAATATATGTTAATACAATAAACAAGTGCTGATGTTGGCAGATGCAAAAGGTAATATATGTTTATACAATAAACAAGTGCTGATGTTGGCAGATGCACAAGATAATATATGTTTATACAATAAACAAGTGCTGATGTTGGCAGATGCAAAAGATAATATATGTTTATACAATAAACAAGTGCTGATGTTGGCAGATGGAATTCATGGCTTACGATAAAAATCGCCGTAAGTCTATTTGACAATTACAACGTGGTTTGTTTAAATTTTGATCGACATTTAAAATGATTGTATTTCCGGAAAATATATCATTTTCTGTATGGTCATAACAACTGTTCAATGAATATTAAAACTAATATAAATAGGTGTTGGTTTACGTTTACGACGACTTTTCTCGTATTTTTTTTTTGTGAAACGCACCCCATGTTGTTTTACAGAAGTCAGTACAGGAGGAGTATTATGTATGAGTAGCAATACCGTCCTTCCACATGACATTGTGGCCCTAAGATGACAGTGCCTTAGTCCACTCCACCTGATTTAATTTCATTGAATTTAATTGAAAAGATAAACATTGAAACTATGATGATAAAGTTTGTTTTAAGCTATTCTTTGTAAATGGGATAATTTAATTTGAACAGTTATTTGTACACATGTATAAAATTGAGATAAACCCCATTGGCGCATGTCACTGAAACTATGGTAATATTTGTTATTTGCACAAGTCAATACAAATATGATTATTATATTTATTTTTTTATCAAGTCACTGGTGATTTTACAATGTCGTGGTTGTTGTTGTTGTTTTTGTTGTATTTAGCGTCGTTCTCAACAATTTTCAGTCATACCGCGACGGTGTTTACTTGAGACAGCATTCAAAGCGCTGCCATACTGAGGTATCATGCTGCTGACTCATTGTATGATTTTCAACCCCACCCAGTCACATTATACTGACACAGGGCTGATCTGGGGCCGTATTCATCAAGCTTCTTAGATTTATTTTCATCTAAGACATTTAATATTTTCTTAGTTTTTCTTCTCAAATCATTATAAATGTGTTCATCTAAGATTACTACTAACTGTGCAGTATTATTCAGAAAGCATCTTAACGTATATATCATCTAAAAATAAAACGATTTTCCTCTCAACTGTGAGATAGCCTTGACATGTAGTAACTCTTAAAGAAATGTCTTAAAAACAGTGTCTTGGTTTTGAAAAAAAGATACTTGCACCAAAAGTATGTTTGTGCACAATTTCAGCATGAATTTGTCATTAGACTTTATTTATTGCTAACAATTTACATATATATTTTGTTTTGATTTTCCTCATCCTTCATTTGTAGTTTACCTATTTAACCTTTATTTATACTTGACAGCATTTTATATGTATACTTAGCAGCATCTTAGGACAGTTGCTTTTGTTTGTATATTTGTTTGTTTTAACAGCATGTTAATGCCATCGAGGCCCACGTTTATACACCAATTACAAGCTGAATGGCCTCACCTTAGAAATGGAAATAGCTAGCATCCACATATGAGTAACAGTTAAAAACATAATCAATATAGCAACATTTTGCATGTCATATCTATTAATCACTAAATATAACCTTTTTCCAGTTTCCTATCACACCACTTTAAAGTACGTAAACTTAATAAAAACTAGATGAATTTTACAGCACAGTGGGAGTGTATATTTATCATACAAGTGTATTAATACGTCACTGTGTTCCGTGTAACGTAATATTGATAAAAGTAATTGCGTATAAAAAATAAATATAATATTTGCTTTGCTAGTTAACAAAACGGATACAAAACATTTGACTAACAGTACACTGAATAGTTAAAATATTGCCTTAATATTGGGGGGAAAACCTGGTGCCCATATCGTGTAGGTGTGCCGCCACATTGTAGCATATTATTCATTTTGGCTTCAGGCACTGTTTGTATCGCATTTTGTAAACATATATATCATGTGTTGTTTAAACGATAATTTCCAAACGGGGATATTTTGTACATAGATGCACCCAAAGTGATGTGTACATATTTTCTTAATAACGTTTGCTCAAACAAAAATGAATCTTTTTTTTCTTTCAAAAGTAAAGCTAATACAAAAACACTAGTACACATGTTATATAGCGAAATTCAAATCTATACCTTTCTACATAAAACCAGTAGGAACGAAACTCACTAGTCGTAGTCTTTAATAATAACAACCCTTCCCATTCCGCTTTAAACTTGTTGTATCGATGTTTTCATATTCCATTAAAGTTTCAGAAAAAGTGTGACCTTGACCTTGACATCTGATGTAAAAGTATTGGTATTTCTAAAGGTAACTACAGGTGACACATCATCATGACATGTTGATCACTTGTGTCAAGCTATTTTAAAATCCATCTATGTAAGACAAAGTTAAAGACCAGACATGAAATATCAAACAAACTGAAAATGTGATCTTGACCTTTTAAGTAAGATTTGGTCTTACATGCAACAAGTCGTCATGTCATGTTGATCAATCGATCAATTGATTTAATTGTTTTTGAAATCCATCTATGTATGATAAAGTTACAGACCAGACTTAAAATCTCAAAGTCAATGTGTGATCTTGACCTTTGAGGTACCGTTCAGGGTCGTACATGCGACACGTCATGTCATCTTGATCAAGTGAGCCAAACTAAAGACAAATTCACAGACCAGACACGAAATATCAATTAAACTTAAAGGTCTTACACGCGACACTTCATCATGTTATGTTGATCAACTGAGCCAAGTGTTTTTGAAATCCACCCATGTATAACAGAGTTAAGGACCAGACATGAAATTTCACAGACTCGAAGTGTTGTCAAACAAACTCAAAAAGTGCGAACTTGAACTTTGAGGTACGGGTGTAGGTCTAACGCGCGACACGTCGTCATGTTATGTTGATCATTTGTAGCAAGTATTAATAAAATCAATCGTCATGTCATGCTGATCAATTGTGTTAAGCTTTTTTTTTAATTTATCCATAGGCGACAAAGTTACAGATCGGACACGAAATCTCAAACAGTCTGAAAGTGTCTTCAAACAAAGTTAAATTATGATCTTGACCTTTGAGGTATGGGGTGTAGGTCTTACGCTCGACACGTCGTCATGTTATGTTGATCATTTGTAGCAAGTATTAATAAAATCTATCGTCATGTCATTCCGATGAATTGTGCTAAGCTTTTTTTAAACTTATCCATAGGTGACAAAGTTACAGATTAGACACGAAATCTCAAACAGTCTGAAAGTGTCTTCAAACAAAGTTAAATTATGATCTTGACCTTTGAGGTACGGGTGTTGGTCTCACGTGCGATACGTCGTCACGTTATGTTGATCATTTGTAGCAAGTATTAATAAAATCCATCTATGCATGACCAAGTTAAAAGCCGGACACAAAATACCGGACGGAAGGACGGTCGGACACTGCGATTACTACATGCTGCCCCTAATATATTTTTGGTGGTGGGGGTGGGGGGATTGTTAAACAAACTATTCTATCACGTATTCAAAATCTTAATGCGCGTTCTCGTTTCTGTGCTTCAATATATTGAGTGATTAAATAGGTTGGGATCGTTTTCCCATTTGCATTTTAATTTTCGTTATCGAACATAACGCACAGTTAGTATTATTCGTCATCGTTATCATGTTTATGTTTACCAAGCATTTAACACAATCGCACGGGTGCGTTCTCCTATATTATTTGCATTATTAAATCAATCAATTTGTGATGTGTCCATTGGTCCCCAATTTGTGATGTGCCCATGTGTCCTCAATCTGTAATGTGTCCACGTGTCACAAATTTGTGATATGTCCATGTGTCCCAAATCTGATAGAATACCGACTACACTGATTTTATTCGAAGCGATCGTGTGTTTCGACCTGTTTAGAAAAAGAAAAGAAAGTAAATATGAATTTGATATAAGCTGTCACAAAACGCATTTTCTTTTTCAATTCCAACCAAATCAGAATACATTTACTAAAGTATCGACCCAGACTTCATCTGAGTTTCGTTTCATGCCACCATGTAATGTTTTGAATATTGCATGACCAGTTAAAAACTACAAATTTAATGGATAATACTATCTCATATATATATATATATATATATATAAAGACATATGGTCTTTTGTGGGGTCTTTGAATGACACCTTGGTGTGGGGTTTCTTCAAGGGCCCACATTTTCTATATATAACGGATATATATAGCCCTCATAAGCTAGTATTGTACATGAATGCTGATGCCCCACAGGATATACATTTTTCCTTATATATATAGACCACATACATGCTTATATGGCTCCTGTTACAAATTTCAACAGTTAGATAGCGATTAATGACTCAGATTGTGCTCATGTTTTAACATTTTTATGTTGCAAATGAACCGTTAACTTCATAGCTTGTATGTTCCACATAAACAAAATGTATTTGCATTACAGTTTGCGCAAACACTTATATATGTTCAATCATACCAAGGTAACCCTGTTTATAAATGTTTTTGTCATGATTGAAAACATTCTTTACAGCGTTTTTGTGGAAAGTTAAGTTAAATGGAAGGTTTTACATCATTTGGCATTTTATAGTAAATGTAGATGCTAATAGCTATGTAAATAGTTATATATTTTTAATCTAGTCTCTTATTATTTAAACTGAATCACATTGTATTTTAAGGTCACCTGAGACTTTGTCTCAAGGAACCTTTTGCGATCGCCTTTATCTGTCGACTTCTCAAAAACGTAAGTTCAATCGTAATAAAAGGTTGTATGCAGCTTTGGTACCAAAGGGTGAATCAAAATTGTGAATTGCATGGTCCTCACTCCACAAGAGCCTTGGGGGCGGGGCCAAAACTGTCAAATTCAGGGTAAACTTTGAAAATCTTCTTACTATAGGAAGCACTGGGAAACAAATGGTGAGCATGATTATGGACGTATATGATACCTTTATAAGAATTGCATGTCCCTGGGTCTTATGGTTTGGCCCTGGGGGTGGGGCTTGAAATATTTCAGAGCATCTAAACAACTCACATTTTCGAATCCTTCTCAAAAACCATAAACTCAGTTGTAATGAATTGTATACAGCTTTTATACCTAGATAAGGCTTGTGCGAATGCTTTTTGGTGTGATTTGTTGTTGCTGACATGACGGTTAATACCTATGTGAAGTTCAAGGTCCCCAGTCTAACTGAAGATGACACACGCAATAGATATCATCAAGACACAGTGGGGGCATTATTTACATTTACAATACAATTGTATTTAATGCATACAAACTCCTTTATATCAGGAATGCTTGGCCATGTTAAAATGAACTATCGACACCTGGATTGATAGTCAGACCCTCCATTTAAAGATCAAAAACATTTGATTACTACCACTGATGCCACTTCAAATTATTCTAATACTGCTGGGTCAGGCCCGGTAAGCTCAGTCGGTAGCCCGTCTGACTATCAGTCCAGGAGTTGTGAGTTTGAATCACCGCCCATCCAGCCAAAGTCTCTCTGATGATTATATACATCATTACGGTTCATTGTCATTTGCCTGTCAATACTCAGTAAAGTGACACACTGTCAGAACTATGTTACACAATGAGCCTTTCTCGAAGTCCTATCAGAGCCACTACGAAGACAGTTAACGTTCCACCACCACAACGACCACCACTGCTACTACTACTACTACTACTACTACTACAAATAATACTACTTCTACTACTACTACTACTACTACTACTACTACTACTACTACTACTACTACTACTACTACTAAAGTACTTCTGCTGCTACTACTACTATTACTACTACTACTACTACTACTACTACTACTACTACTACTACAAATATTTTCTTTACTTCAGAAATGGACTAGAATGATAAAAATAACCCCCTAAGATAGTAAAAAAATACCACAAAATTATGTTTATTGGTCCAGGAAGAGTTGTTTCTAATATTTGAAAAACGCCAAATGTGACATTCGAAATTTAAATAAGCACCTGCAGTCACTCTTTTCTCTGTTTATGTCTATACTACTAACACCAAGACCAATACTATATATTTATCTATTTTCCTTAAAGTCAAATTTCTTCTGAGCACCAAGATTTTACGCGTAATTGAACAGAATAAACTTATAAAAGACGAGATAGACAGAGATGTATACCGAAACCGTCGATAAGCTATGAATGGCGAAACGATTACCCATAACTCTTTGCACGGATCGTCTGCTTAAATATCTATATTTCGTCTGCTACAGGTAATCGCTATCGGAAATGTCCGGAATATAACGAGCGATACTCGCCGAGACTTTCCTGACATATTGACAGTTTCCGGTATTTTGTTTCGCTTTATTGTTTTACTTTATGAAATTTAGAATAAATAAAACAGTAAATAGAACTTGTTTGTTAATTTCAGCGATAATGAATACACTTTTTTTTATTTTTAATGAGATGGCAACTTAATTGTAATCAGCGAAAGTAAATTATAAATATATAAAGAAATAGATAAATATTTATTAATAGGGAATATATGTAAAACAAAACATGATAGAACACTGATAGAGTATTGCGTTATTTTTTTTATCAATAGAATCTAAAAGCTGAAATTTAACTTAATAGTTATACTTATGGAAGGATGGTTCTAATCGGATTCATTCTGATGTCTTCTTACACCAGTAAAACTGGATATGCCATATTTGATTTAAATATGTTAAAACGGATGTTAAACCCCAATAATAAAATAAATTTGTTTACAGTCGTGAGTAATTTGATAATGTTAATATAAACAATTTTGAATTAATATTGATTATTTTACAAGGGAAAAACGACGAAAAATACGTACCACCAAGGGACGCTGTAAATGAGAAATTGCGGTACTATATCAAAAGAAAACAAAGCTTAAACGAAAGCTGAGACTTCATAGATTAATTGTACAGATTTTTGATGAATTGCGCCAGATATAAAAAAAAAATGATAGGAACGCCGCGAACTACTTTAATTCTATATGTATTGCTTTCTTCCCTTTGTTTCTGTTGCTTCTTTTATGTTTCTTATGCTATAACTGTATAACGTTAATCTACCGAACGTTCAACTAAATTCAAAACTTATTCCTACCAGTCAAACTTTGCTTTCCTCGTTTTATCCTGCCCCATTTTGTCCCTTATTTAAACTTATTGTACATGAATCAATCGTTTTTTTACTTATCTTAACATGCCATACAGCTTACAATTACGCAAGTTATCTAAATTTTAACACTTTGCAGTGTTTTCTGTCAGATTATGTAATAACATAAATTTCACATTTGGCGGTCACTTTGGTGGCCATCTTGGATTTGAGCCTCGCATGCTATGTATATATGCTATTCAAAAATAAAATCGTTTAATAAATTCAATAATGACTAAACTTTCATCTATGATCCTCTAAATATTGATTTAATGCCTTGTGGACAAAAAGCGTCATTTGTTAAAATAACGTGGACAAAATTTTCACGCATACAAAATTGTTCAATATTATATCACATATGAGGTCAAAATTTGTTGTGCGAACAAACGTCAACATTATTCTAAAATGCATGCATATAAAGGGTATCATCCGGACAAAAGTTTCTTATTTCTTTCCAAATTTTGGCGTACAAAGTGCATCATGCGGACAAAGTCAAAGTATGTATATTTTTTTTCTGCGAACAAAAAGCGTCAAGCGGAAAAAGTATGTTGTCTATAAACCACATCACCATTAAAGTCAGGTAAAGAGAAATATCTTATTACATTATAGGTGCAGAATGCAAATGATTTCCAGCAGTTGTTTACGGACCTTGCTTTTCTCGAGAAACTTATTTATAGTTCACCGACATATTTTACGAAGAAATGTCAAACTATTGTCCTTAGGATATTTGTTTGGAATTCCTTTCATAGTACTGTATAAAAACACAAGGTTAAATGCAAATGATTTCCAGCAGTTGTTAACTGACTTTGCTTCTCAGAATAAACTTATATATAGATTCACCGACATGTTTTACAAAGAAATTTCAAAATATCGTATAGAAACACAAGGTTAAATACAAATGATTTCCACTAGTTTACTGACATTGGATTTGAGGATAAATTTATAATTAGATTCACCGGTATATTATACGAGGAAATGTCAACATGTTATCCTTATAGCTTAACAAAAAATCATTACATGTTTTTGAAGTAATGCAATTGGTATCCTAGAGTCTCGTTTTGTTATGTAAATTATTTGCACCCCACTCTCACTCAACTGATATCGTGTTTGGCAGGTTAATAAAAGTTAAAATAATCTTTAGAATTAAGCGAAAAGGAGTGGTAGCAACAAATGTAACACGAATATCGTCTTACTAGTAAATCACAACACCTGCCTTACCTGCCGACTGCTTTTGCAATAGTGGATACTATCGGATAAAAGGGAAATTATACACCAAATGCAACCAATAAAACAACAGACGACCCGAGGGTTGGTTGAGACTGTCCATGAGTGTTATTATACCATATGCCTGAAGACCCCAGCACCGACTATTCACTGCCGCCACAGAACACCTAATACTATTGTACATTTTGCGTTTCTCCATCTAATCTTTAGTACTTATGAGCAAACTAGTCCAATATTGCAAGCTAGAAAAGTAGAGTTGTATCATTTAAGCAGCAATTGATGTTAATTTAATAAATTGTGGCGGTAGTGTTATGGCCATTCACGCCAGAGGTTGCCGGTTCGGTACCCAGCTCGACCCGATGCCTCTTATTATACAACACTTTATACTGGTTCTAGCCAGAAAGCGGACTCGAAAGTTATTCGTATAAGTTCTGAGCTTTATGCGCATGATAGTTAAAATGATTTAGTATTAACTAAATTAACAACAAAAATAGATAAGACGCATATATTGTAGTTGGTATATCTTGCTTGCATATGATTAGAATAAATAATTTTAAATTTAGATTATAGATAAAGACCGCATAAACACTGTCAAATACTGTCAAATTACTATTTTATTTTAACGAGACAGTAACCAGAGTACCCGGATACAAATGCGACATAATATATAGGAAAAGGTAAAGTCCCTGCGTTTTGTAAATTATGCATAAACACTTAAGGTAAAATGCAAATAACTTGCAGAATCGGATTACATACTTTGTTCACTTAAGGATAATTCGGTATTCGAATAATTGGTATGTTACTGTGAAAAACATTAAAGTGTGTTTGTTTATGAATAATCAACGTCCTTTTTCACGGCATCGACTGAACTAACCGGTCACGACATGGGACATTAAGTAATTGCGTTATAAATTGTTTTTATTATGTTTACTTTTTTACATATTTATGTTTTTGTTGACAACTTAATTTTAGCGTGGTTTGTCTGGTAGTTTATCAGTGCATCTTTTTTTTCTTTCTTATTTATTACATTTTATGTGGGTTTTTTTTATGATAATCAACTGTATGGATAACAATTCTGTGCGAACATTCCATTTTTATAGCAACACTAAACTTTAATTTGCTGAATCTTTTTCATCTGTGTTTGCTTCTTCTTCTGCTTATTTTATTAATCGCTTTTAAGCGTTATATATTTAAGCGTTATACATCGCGTTATTCTTTTGCTAAGCAAAATCCAAAGTATAATATTTTGCGATATACCTCTACCCACCTGCAATTTACACACATTTATAATGTTTGAATTTTACATGTTTGAAAACTAATAGCGATTGTTATTGATTATAATATACTAAGTTATAATATTTCAAATGAATGTAACTTGGTATCATTTGATCGAGTTTAATTTTTTTTATGCATCGTTGGATAATAAATGCACCTCTGTTGCAACATAATCATCATTGACACAACAGATGAATTTCCTACAGAAACGCATTTGTTGAACATATTTACGATAGCCCTTCATATCTAAATCGTGATTTTGGGTTTTAAAATGGTGTTTTTAAACATAATTTAATTAAATATTTTAAAATTGTATGTGCCTGCGTTGATTATCGATTGTTTAACAGACCTAATACAAAATATATTTATGATTAATCAATTGGAAAGATCTCCGTGGCTCGGTAAAGTTAGTAGAGTAGCAGAATGAAAATTGGAAAAAAATGAAGTTAGTTTTTATCATTTACTTTAGCACAGTTACATGCATGAACGTACAGAAAGGCTTAAGAAACGCGTTTTTTTTACAAACAATCACAACGCGAACGTTTAAAGGGAACATTTTCTCATTACACCAACATTAAAATTCTTCTTTTTTTTTACCGTATTTACGTTTAAACTAACAAATGATGAACCGGATTTTCCTCGCTGCACATTTTTGCCTACATAGTCTTCAGTGGAATAGCAATTTATAAAAGAATACTTTTTCCAGTAGAACAGCAGAATAGCAGAATGAACAATTGTTATTCATGCGAGCAGAAAGCAGGGTAGCAGAATGAAAATTGGAAAACATGTTTTTTTGATAATTTCTAATAGTACAGCTACATGCATGAACGTACAGGAATGCTTAAGAAACGGGTTTTTTTTTTACAAGCAATCACAACCCGAAAGTTAAAGATGAACCTTTCTTCATTTCACCAAAAGAAAAAGAAAGTTTTACCGAATTTACGTTAATACTAACAATGATGATCCGGATTCCCGTCACTGCGCCGTTTTGCTTATAGCGTTTTCAGCAGAACAATAATTTAGCAAAACATTTTTAGCAGAACAACAGAAAAGCAACAATTCAAAATTTGAAAAAAAAAATTTTTTATCATTTATTTCAGCGTAGTTACGTGCATGAACTTATAGGATGGCTTAAGAAACGTTTTTTTACAAACAATCACAACCCAAAAGTTAAAGATGAACTTTTCTTCATTTCACCAAAATGAAAATTCTCAGTTTTTTACCGAATTTGGATTAAACAATGATGTTCCGGGTTCACCTCTCCACCATTTTTAACATTTCTGATATAATGTCTTCAGCAGAATAGCAATTTATCAAAAACGTTTTTTTTTTCATTTTTACAACAGAAGAACAGAATAGCAGAATGGAAAAAAAGTTGGGTTTTTTTATCATTTATTTTAATACAGTTACATGAATGAACACACGGGAAGTCTTTTTTTTACAAACAATCGTTACCGGAGAGTTAAAGGGACCTTTCGCATTTGATCCAAAGGAAAATACTCTTATTATTTCATAGAATCGACGTTTAAACTAACAATGATTATCAGAGTTCATCTCCATGTACTACACCATTTTTGTTCATAATGTCTTTAGCTAAATGAGCACACGTACATAACGTGTTCCAGCTTAATGATCATGCGTCTTTTTCATTATTCCAGAGTGCTCATTCCACGAGAGACTGAGAATTGTGAAATAAATGAATGTTGCCTTTTATGATTTATTTTATTCAAGTTACATGCATGAACATACAGGAAGATGAAATAAATGTATTGTTTACAAACAATCTTAACCCGGAAGTTAAAGGCGAACTTTTCTAACTTTACCGAAATGAAAATTCTCAATTTTTTACCTAATTCACGTTCAAATTAACAGATGACGATCCGGATTCGCCTCTCTGCATCAGTTTATACCTTTTGTTGACAGTGTCTTAAGCATAACAGGAATATAGGAAAAACAGCAGAGCAGCAGAATAACAGAATGAAAATTGGAAAAAAATGAAGGTTGATTTATTTTACTGTATTTATATGCAAGAACATACCGAAAGTCTTAAGAAATATTTTTTACAAACAATCACTACTCAGAAATTAAAGGGGAACTTTTTATCATTTCACCAAAACGAAAACTTTCATTTTTATAACCAATCTACATTCAAATTAACAATGCTTAGCCGGGTTCACCTCCATGTACCATTTTACACCTTTTTTGTTCATAATGTATTCAGATAAAGTTACAAACGAAACGTACACTTGCACAATCCGTTCAACACATAGTTTTTATATGGCATACTAGCATCAACTTGTTCATGTTGAGGAAAACCTCAGAATCATTGATTGATTGATTGAATGTTTAGCGTCATGTTCTGCCATCAGGGGTAAACAGACGATCAGGTAATCTGATCCACTCTTTTCTTGGATCCTGAAATGTTAACGAGAACTCGAGCACACCCCTCTCCGCAAGTGACTGATAACAATCCTAATTGTATCAATGGTGAGAGACAAATGATAAAATGAGGCACAAGGTCGTAGTATATCGCCAAGGAGACTCTGGCTGGGCGGGGATTCGAACTCGCAACCCCTGGATTGATAGTCAGACACGCTGTCATTTTACTGTTTTTATTCTTTGTGAAAGTTAAATGTGCTTATCGATTAGCCCAGTCTCTTTTGGATTCATATTTTGAGTTGTAATATAGTTTCAATCGAATCCATAATGTTATCAAAGATTTGGAAAAATTGGATAGCATACATAACACACATCGTAAAACTTTATATTTACGAAATATATTCGATTAATTCGGTGACTTTTGTTATGTATGTACATGCAGTAATGCTATTTGTGTAATATTATGAATTGCTATAAACAGTTAATACGTTTAAACAGAGACCAGTGCAGCTCACATTGATAAAGGAATTGTATTATCATAATACACATATTACTTTATTTAGTAACAAAAATGAACATGTTTAAAGCAGGTTATTGACTTCACGCGTAGGTCATAATCGGCCCGATTCTATTGGCGTCAAATTTCACGAGAGGGCAAACGTCGGACGTCATTTCCGTTTCGTTTGGTTTGTTCGGTTTCATAAGTTATCTAAAGAGCTTGACGTGATTTATATATATATATTTAAGATACTTAAATCGAGAATCGGTATATGTGAAAAGAAATCAATGATTGAAGACCCCTCGTATCTCGATTTTGTCGTTCGAATTCCCGAGTTTCTTACAATTCTCGAGTTTGAATTAAATTTTATTTCATTTATTTGAACTATTTAGCCATAGTATACGACCGTCAGTTGTAATTACTCCCCTTGAGTAGTGCAACCGAACATGTGTATTACAGACACGATAGAACCGGGCCAGGAGATGATAATCGGCTAGGAATTCATAATTGCCCTTGGGCTAATGCCCTGTGGTAAAATCAGTACATCCCATACGGTAGTAATCAATTAAATCACCAGAGAACCAACCCGTTTATGTGCAGAACTCACAAGAACAGATTAACAGCTCAGACTAAAAGGACGCACATAGTCTGGTGAAATTTCTCATATATGTGCTTGAAATCGATGTAAGAGGTACGGCGTGTTTATGAACGGCAACCGGGCTAAATGAGTTAACTGCTATAACCTACATTAGAAACAATCGGTTACCAAAAAATATTTTACCTTTTGACTGAGTTATAAGGTCAAAGGCCACCACAAGCATAAGTGTTAACTGGACGAGATAATAACAAAAGCATTCATATTTAAGACATCTGTTGACTGTTTTGACCATCGCTACTGGTTTATCGCAAATTACCAATGACAAGAGCATAAAATAATAACAAGTATCATTCAATGAGGGCATTGGGTCAAAGGTCAACAACTGAAATATTGAAGAATTTGCTCAAAATATGACATACTATTAAATTGTTTTAGCCTTATACAAGGCAACTCATAAGGGTTTTTGTAACACGTGTCTAATGTCATTATACAAACTTAAGCACAACATTTTCTTATGTTTTGATGCAAATACCAGGTATACATTTAGCTCCACAGACTTAAAAGGCCAAAGGTCACAAAATGGTATCATGCGCAAAATTTTAAGCTGGAACTGATATATATATATATATATAAAATAACAATATTTATATTTAAGATATTTGTTATATATTTTACCAATAGAATTGATTCATTTTAAATATATCTTTGAATGTGTATGAAATGATGTGTATCATCCATTAAGTTCATTGAATCAAATATTGAAGAGGGAGTTGTTAAAACTATGTCGTATTCTTTTATTAGATTTTTAGGTTTATTATAGGATATTGATCAAAATAAGGTAAAATGTTTGCATCATGTCATCATACACACAAAGATCTACTGTATATTTTCTTATTTATGAGTATTTTAATATATACGTTTTGGAATGAACTTGGCCTTACATGCCTGTTTTCGGTATTTTGTACAAAATGCAGCTGCATGTAATTTAATAGATGTGCTGTATGTATCAACTTTTTAGAGGTTATGCTTCTTCACATGTAGGGATATTAAGACAATAAATGTGGCATAAGGTCTGTCCAATGGCATTACAGCAGTGTATCACAATAACTGTTAAGCTTCACCACTAAGGTCCTAGCACATTGAACGCGCTGGTCCTCGAAATATTTGTATAATAAGGTTGTAGCAATTCGATACGTAGAATAAAACACTACCTGATGTTTGGGAAATCTAATGGGACCTCTCATATTTAACATTGAATTTGATTTGTATTGAGATTGCAAAATATGATTATTAATCAATATATCATAAGCATAAATTAAATTGCGAAATCAGGTTCCCAAATAAGACTTACATCCCCTACACCATTATCACGAAACCTTTCATTTCTAAAACCCTAACAAATAATAGCAAATTGAAAATGGATGTGTCAAATCAATCATTGAACTGAAATGATGATAAACACTATGTGTTACCAGCAACAGAAAATACAGCACTGAAGAAAAGAAAATTATATTAAAGTCACACCGGACTTGGTAGCTCTAAAATTATTGGTATTGAAAATAACACAAAAATATATTGAATTAGGCATAAATATCCGTCAGGCTAAACGGCAAAAGTCACTTAGTCTAGTAGAACTTGTTACCTCACTGCAGACTCTTGTATTGTATGGTCCATGCACTAAATTATATGATGCAGAATGCAATAATATGAAATATAAAGCTGGGCAACTTTTTAGTATAGAATAATTAAATTAAAAAAATAAACTTTCACACTGAACATCTTCTTCACCAGTAAGCAGTTATATTTAATTATTATTATATCTGGAGCATTTCCAGACAAATGTATAATAGGCTTTTTGTCATTTCTCAGCGCAGCAGTACTTATAAAAGACACTTTAAAGAGGGTAATATATAAATGTTTAAATATGTTTAAGTTAAAAACTGTAACAGTTGTACTGCAAGACTAAGGAAATAAATACAATGATTAAATTCCTATATATGTTAAATAATAACTCTTGGAAAATCAGTTTTGTTTGCCGAATCTGACGGTTTTAAATCTGAGCCAAAGTTTAGTTTGAACAGAAATGTAGCTGATATGATCTGATATCTAAATCATTTAAATTTATATAAGGATAGCTAAACTAATTATTGAAGTCCTATTCAAATGCCAATAGGAATTGTTGGAATTATTATAGCAACTACTAGTGCATGTTTCAGAATATCGGCTGTTATCATTTTAAAGAAAGATTAAATCGAATGCCTTCATTTATTATCTGGTTTAAATACAATGATATGTTCTGAGAGAGAAAAGAAAGGGTACCTATAGCTTGCAATCTATTACTGCACGTAATATACACGTTGATAATCATTGTATTTAGCAAATATGAGAGTGTCGTAGAAAACACAACTTTATGTTTACGTAGAGTTTGAAAGGTAACTTTATAGTATATCAATCAAAATAGAACTCAAATACTAAACAAGCAGTGTGTAATTATTGTAATTGGTCAAGAATATCATGTACATGCATGAAAGCAAAGCATAGTGAATATCGAAGAAATATTGATTTACCACAGTTCTTGCAACATGAACTGTTTTCTGTTCTTCTTGCTCAGATCTAAATATCTGGTACGGCTTATGACCTTCCTAAACACATGATGTCGGTCATATTCTAGAGTTAATAGTAATTAACAGTCAAGTGATAGCTAAGAACTTGTCCAAGGCAAAAGTAGACCAAAAGGTATTCAAAACCGTTGAAATCTTGTAGATATGTTTATTGTCAAAATAGTATATTCAGCTTTTCCATCAAATATGGTCATTTTGCCCTAAAACTGGAAAGAATTCATTGATCTTACTAAAATATGTAAAACACATTTAGTATAATATCTTGATGACTTAAATGGAACATGAACGCAGACATTTCACAACTGGTGGAGTTCCCTGTGATTTTTCTTACAGTAAACCACGGAGAAACAGATACAATAGCGTATCTTAATTCCGTGATTTACATCCATTCAAGTCAACGTGTGTTGTAACAGTGAATCAGTTATTGTAAGAAATCAACACAGCAATACTTTCCTTAGGAAATCAAGTTTTTTCATTTTTAAATATATATCTTTTTGGCAATACGGGGCCAATAAAAGTGCTGGAATCACACAACAGTTTAGTAAGTACTCCCGGAAAATGACTTCGTGAACGTCGTACCGAATTAAATATGTGGGAAATCCTGCATAAAAAACTGCGGGAACGTCTTCCAGCAAATGCTGGGAACTTTCAATAAATTCTACTATTCAAAAATGCACAGTACCATCGCCATTAAAACAGTGATTAACCGCTATAAATGTATTAAAGTATTGCAATAAATTAAAAGAACAAATATTAAACTACAACTTCATACCTTTGTATTAATATTGCATACATTATAAAGTATTTATTTTAGTAAGTTTTTTTGTAATATTACTACAAAAGTTTAAAGACAACTATAATGTGTCTTTTATATCTTTCTCCAGATTTGAATGTATCAAATAAAGCCTTTGATGGTAAACTTGACCAAAATGACAAATAGTTAGCGGGAAATGAAATATACCGACATATTCCGTATACATTGATATTCATGCGGAACATCTCCGAGTTAATGGCATTCTTGGCCTGTCGAGCATAGGCGATTGCGGCAATGGTGTAAAGGAGACAACTCAATTTCAATTTTAATATAAAACCTAATTGCGCACTTTACACATATTTCACCTCTAGTAAGATAAATGATTAATTTTAAGGGGCTTTATTTTGCGAGGTCCTATATAGACCTCACAATCCATAAGGACCCCACAAGAAAGGTCTAAGATAGACCAATACCCCGTAAATGCTAGTATGTCTTAGTATATATATATATATATATATATATATATATATATATATATATATATATATATATATATTATTTACAATTTAATATTACATTGACAGAATGACAGTCTTGTAAGAAAAGAATGTGTGTTATTAAAATTAATCCTACCATTAAAAAACGCAATGTGGAGCGCGTAGTGCAGCGGTAGAGCATCGGCTCGATAATCGGAAGGTCGTCGGTTTGATTCTCCGTCACGGCTGCGTGTGGTTTCATCGAGCAAGTCATTTTTTTCTGTATAAACTTTGTATCTCGGTTGACCGAGAAAGACTTCGAGCGTGAGTTGTTATAACTTCTTTCGCAATCGAAGTAAAATAAATAAGTTTAAAGATAACAAATGAATAAAAAAAATAGCGCACAATAGTATTAACAAGTATAACAATTGTATTAAATTCCTGAGTTGCCTAATTTTTATTTCAATAACCATAAAAAAATCAACGACTTAATGAATTTATATATTGATATACACACAGGTGCTATATCAAATCTATATCATTGCTATGAACTTGTATATACTTGATACATTGGATCTTAATAGTGAAAATGAAATGCAAATATTAAACTGAGACGTTGTCCGAGATGTCCGATTATTCTTTTTTATCGTTAAATTTCACCAACACAGGGGCTCTCCCTAAAATGGTCTAAGACACCGTCTCAAAATTAGCTTACATCCCTTTTTGATAATGATAAAGTAAGGGTTATACAAAATCTATGAATGTTTATCCAGAAAGCTTTTGATCTTATCTTGTTTTGTTTTGATTTGTATTTTTAATGGGATTTAACGCCATTTTCAACACATTTCAGGTTATATCCAGTTTTAATGGTGAAAGAAGACCTCAGGCTGAGACAGACTAAATAGAACCACCGTCCTTCCGCAAGTAACCTGAAGCTTTTCTCACATAAAGTTTTTGGAGGAGCGAGTGGGACTCGAACCTACGACCTTAGCGGTGAGAGGTAAGTGATCTTGAGACGGCGCCTTAGACCACTCGGCCACGGAGAACCCCCTTTTGATCCTATAAGTATTCTGTATAAAAATGTTCGTAATCAATAATATGAAATGCTGAAAAAAATGTCACATGGTTGTTAAATTTAACCAAGAACATATATTATTATATTTAGAATGTACAACTAACTATGTTTCTTTAACTTGGTCTTATTACAGCCAGTGACAAGATCAACTACATGGATATATGAACTGAATCTAGATTTAAATGTATATGTTCCGTTGTTTGATCTTGATATAATGTATGTTTTTATATCAGACATGAACACATGGGTATAGATCTTACCTACAAAATTATATTGCCTTTCTTGTATGTTAAGTCTTATAATATAAATTTTATCATAGTTTTATTATCTTATAATCTTGTATAAATATATAAAGCCTGAAACTCCAATTTACATATTTGTTTATAATATCATATATTCAGTGCTTTATGATATCATACATAATTATGTTATATGATGTTTATTAGATTTGTCACCATATTTTCAATCATATATATGTGACTCCCCATGGGTCTCAGATCTTCTAGAAATAATGGAAATAAATGTGTCAAACAAACTTGTCTTCTCATCTCTAAGGTCATAGGTTCGAGTCACGCTCGCTCTAAAAACTTCATGACTGTGAGAAAGTTTGTCAATTACTTGCGGAAGGACGGTCACATTGGTTCTACTCAGATTCATTCTAATGTGTTCCTCAACTAATAAAACTGGATATACCATATATAACCTGAAATATATTGAAAATAGCGGTAAACCAATTAAAAAAATAGTACTAATACAATGAAACAATTCTAAACACTACCACCATTGAGTGGAAATAATGTTATACGAACGAAAAGAATGATTATAACCAATCACGTATTATATCGTTATCGCTGAGACGTGAATCGCACTTTGAATGTTACCTAACACCAGCGGGAGATACTCAGTAAACATATATACCGAACTGAACAGCTGACCCGCCACTGTTATATTTCCAGTATCTTCATTAAACTTTTGGGTAACGCTATTGTAGTCTGTGTCTGTATACGACATTAGCAGACAATCATGTATTGGTTTTACAAAGCCTGAATATTCTTTCCGATTCAAGTCTATATTTTAAAGAAACTGCTTTTTTTGAGAAAATACATAAAATGTCAAGTACATAAATTGTCAGATGGCGTGCTAGCTGTTCCATTCAGTAGGCGGGCTAGCTGTTCCATTCAGTAGGCGTGCTAGCTGTTCCATTCAGTATATAGTATCATGTTATTCTGTGGTTTCTCGGCTCATTTGACTTTAACTGACTGTTTTTCATTTACATTAATAGTCAGGTTATGTTATCCTCCTTGTTTACTTAAACTGAGTCAATTTAATTGTTACTCTTTTAGATTCTCGTGATATACTTAATATAAACGGTTAATAATCAGTTAAACAATGGGAAGTCCCATAGGGTACATTTAAAGTCGAATGTGTGCCTGGATGTATCATTTTAAAGACGCAACCTGAAATTGAATTTGAGAACAGAATCGGTGATAAAATTAAATAAAGTTAACCAATTCCGTTCAGATGGTATCCGTCATCCTAAATCGTTCTTATTTCAAAATCAAATGAGATAGTTAACCGGTTTGCTTAACTTCAAAAGGGAATGCGTATACAGTGATGACATGTTATGAACTGTTAACAGTTTTTAATGTTATGATGTTATCTCGCATCAATCACACCGCTTTTGTTGTTTAACGAAACAAATGTGATTTTATTTAACAAAAAAATGTTTTTAAATAAAGACGCAATAATGTTTTAGCCAGTCATTATAATTAATATTTAAATTGGTTAAAATTTCACAACAAACTTCGAACAAAATGAACAAAAAAAAACGAAATCTTCTTTTATAGTATAGTTATTTTTGCATGGAAAAGGTGATTAAATGTTTTGTTTCGAGTATTTATACTTAACACGTTTAAAACCACAAGTATGAATATTGTATCAAATCTGATAAGACATGAACGATAAACCAGGATAAACGTTGTTTTCTTGTTTTTCAATTTAATTCTAATAAGTGTATCACTTTAAAGCACACATTGAACACATTTATTGATTCCGTAATATATATGAACTAATGAAAAATACGGCAGATCAGCGATAAAAATATATTAGATATAAAAATACTTTCGTTTTAAAATGGCGTTTAGTGAATATTTTTAAAACTGATACGAACACAAAATATACACATCTGGAGTGATATTGAAGTGAAAAAAGGATTATGTTCTAAAATTAAAAAAGATATGATATAACCATACTTGTATTTGTTTCATGTATAACACCCAGTAGCTTCCATAAATCATTAACGTTACACACCACTGGCTCCATCAGTACCAGTGACACATGTACACATAAATATCACTATTAAATAACGATGAATTATATTTTAAAGTCAAGAGTCACCTTTGACGTCGTTTTAATACCCAATGTTTGGTTTACCCGAAGCCCCATACCCACACTTGTTATCCACATGATTCTTACGCCAAAACAAAAGTACTGCGTTATTCGGTTTGATATACTTGAAACGTGGTTCAAAGAGATTATGATTTTTTTTTCAGATGGGTAAAACAAAATCTTGGCTAATATATACGGAGATAAGACTCCAGTTGATCCACAGGAACTGTTTAGGAGGTGGGTTCATTGTGGAACAAGCATGGACTGCTTTATAATAAAACCCGAAGTACCAGACTCCACTGCATTTACAAAACAATACAAGCTGGCCAACATGCCAGTTAATGTAGATAAAACATTCATTCTCTAGAAAGAAACCACTTTAAAAAAGTTGAATGTGTAATACAAGTTATAGCGAATAGGCATACACTGTTTTATATAATTTATAAGACTGGAGGTAACTAAATAACTTTTCTTGTTATTTGGTGATATTAATTTTAAATGCTTCTACAAGTATTTTGGAGTTTTTGTTGTTAGCTCTGCTGGCCAAAGACCAACAGGGCTTATGACATGGTAAATTGTCCGTCGTCCGTCGTTTGTCGGCGTCCGTCCGTCCGTCCTTCCGTAAACCTTTTTCTTGTAGACGCGATAGCACTTTCTTTCTTCATTGGTTTAAACATGTTTATTCATTCAAATTTACATACATACATATACAGTATAAAAGTATAAATATGGATTAGAACGGAAGATAAAATCTTGTAAAGTTCTTCTACACGACATATGTTAAATGTTGACAGATTTGGCAGATTATTAACAATTTTAAGTATGCTCTTAACGTTATGAATATCACCTAGTTCAAAATATATTTGATAAAAATATCTTAACATACTGTTAGGAATATTGTTTCTAATATGTTTAAGAAAATAACAAAAGAAGCGAGTAATTGAAAAAGAGCAAAGTGATTAAAGTTATATATATATATATGATATAAATTCACGTAACAATACTAATTAGCATTTAATATGGACATGTACTGAATGGCATGGACAAAAGTGAAAGACGGGTCGATCTCAGCACTTCAATTAAAACAGCCTTGTTAGTTCTTCAGCCTTACATGTTTTAGGAGAAGTGATTAATTGTTAAAATGTATTTGTGTACTGCTTCAAATATCTTAACATTATTGGCATTTGAGAGTTGCGGTTCGCCAAAAAGAAGTATATTTAAAGAAACTGTACACAAATCACTGACATATGTCAGGAGTGGTATGGGTTGAAGCTGGTAAAGTTGGCTATTGTAAAATAACTTTGATACTTTTGTTTCGTTACAATCAAGATTGGTGTTTAAAAACCCTCAGAGAAGAAGCTTGTCTTGTTTCAAGTTGGAGAATGTTCTATTCACATGTGAAACATCATCAATGAAACACACAGAGACAATAACCATAACTCTGGGTTGCATTTTGGCACAGTTATGGTCCTATTTGGACTTTGGAATTTTTTTAAGTTAAAGTTTTTTATCAGGTAAGATATCAATGCAACCGCTAATTCGATATGAATGAAACTTCATAATTATGTGTGTTCAGCATCATCAACGGAACGCACAGATAAGAACCATAACTCTGGGTTGCATTTTGGCAGACTTATGGCCCTTTTAGACGTAGAAAATCTGTTTGTTTTTTCATCAACCTATCATTGGATATGAACGATACTTCACATGTGTGTTCAGTATCATCAATCAAACGCACAGAGATGAGACCCTTAACTACGGGTTGCATTTTAATAGACAGAGTTATGGCCCTTTCGGACTTAGGAATGTTGTTTTTTAGAAGGTTAAAGTTTGTAGTATAAGGTTGAGCTTAGATGTTTGACAAATAAACTCAGTTTTTTAAGTTGTTTTAATTTATTTTTATTTTAAATTTATCTTTTTCATTTTCATAAACGTTTACTTTTCTGTAAATTTTTTTCTTTGTTTTCATGAAAATAAATAGTGTTATGAATTATTTTGCTAATTTATTTTTAACAGACCAGCAATAATTACAGCTTAATTTTACCACCCCTGAGTTTTAATTGTCTTCCATTTCTTACTTATTTCCTGAAAAAGTTGTTGTTTTAAAAAACAGCATCGAAAAAGGCAAGTGCGCTATCCCTCCGACAGCTCTTGTTAAATTTTGCCTTGAATTTTACTGTTTCGGCCCTGCCACAAGGCCCCAGGAAGGTTTCACAATTTTGATCAATCTTAGGTTCCAAAGCTGCATACAACATTTTATTACGATTGAGCTTGCGAAAATGTGAATTGCTTAAATTTTGCCTTGGATTTTACTGTTTCGGCCTTGCCACAAGGCCCCAGGAAGGTTTCACAATTTTGATTTACCCTTAGGTACCAAAGCTGCATACACCATTTCAAAACGATTGAGTTTGCGGTTTTTGAGAGGAAGTCGAAAATGTGAATTGTTTACGGACGCACTAAAATGTTAGGCCTCGAGCCAGGGCCAAACCGTAAGACCCAGTGACATTCAATTCACATTTTTTATAAAGAATCCATATGCGTCCATACTCATGTTCATCATTTTTTCCAGTGCTTCTTATAGTAAGAAGAAGCTTTTTAAAATGTGTCTTAAATTTTACTGTTTTTGGCCACGCTACAAAGCCCCAGGAGGCTGGGGTCCATTCAATTCACAATTTTGATAACACTTAGGTACCAAAGCTGCATACATTTCATTACGATCGAGCTTGCGGTTTTTGAGGAGGAGTAGAAAATGTGAATTGTTTACGGACGCACTAAAATTTTAGGCCCACCTGCAGGGCCAAACCGTAAGACACGGGGACATTCAATTCACAATTTTTATAAAGGATCCATATGCGTCCATATTCATGTTCATCATTTGTTTTCCAGTGCTTCTTATAGTAAGAAGAAGCTTTTTAGAATGTGTCTTAAATTTGACTGTTTTGGCCACGCTACAAAGCCCCAGGAGGTTGGGGTCCATGCTATTCTCAATTTTGATTCACCCTTAGGTACCAAAGCTACATACAACATTTTATTACGATTGAGCTCACGTTTTCTGAGAAATCGATAATGTGAATTGGTCAAGGACGAACTAATTCTTTTTAGGCCCCACTTACAGGACCAAACTGTGAGACCCAGGGATATGCAGATCACAATTTCTATAAAGGACCCATATGTGTTCATAATCATACTCACCATTTGTTTCCCAGTGGTAACTTTAGTAAGAAGAAGACTGCCTTGAACTTGACATATCATTACGATTAAGCCTACGGTTTTTGTAAAGAGGTCGAAAATGGCAATTGTTCACAGACGCACAATGGACGACGCACGACGCCGGACAAAATGCGATCGCAAAACGTCCCTTGAGACGAAGTCTCAGGTGACCTAAAAAGACTAGTATCATCAGCAAATAATTTTATTGATGGATTTATAAACTTATATTTTCTACAATATCATTTATATAGACACGGAACAATAGAGGCCCTAGTATAGATCCCTGGGGTACCCCAGCTTTCAAACTAGACATATTGGCTGCACAACTGAATACAACAACACATTGATTACGATGTTTTAGGTAATTTGTTAAACATAATAGAAGGTTATTTTTATACCAACAGCATTGAGTTTAAAAAGGAGTTCTTTGTGCCAAACCCTGTCAAAAGCATTAGGTATATCAAAAAAGCCAGTACGTATTTCCCCCCTTATCCAGGGCTTTACGATAGGTATTCATCTAACTGGTTAACAGTTGAATTATTAGGGACAAAACCTTACTGAAGTGCTGTTATAATGTTATATCTTGTGAAAAAGTTAAATATACACTTAACTCCTAAAGAAACCTTACACTTTTTATTTCACTTGTATGTCTTATACTAGTATTGATAAAGGCAAATAAATTATTTTTTTACACATACCAAATCATTTTAATTTTTAATTAAATTTAAAAAAACAAAACAACAATTACTCCAATTTCAGTCAATATCGCGTGTGGCCACCGTGGGCTGCTATACATTGTCTCATTAACTGAACAATCACAGGCATTACAATTTGGTTCAAGTAGACCTCAGCATTTATGATACCTTGCAAAAATGACTAGATATGTTTTGTTAATCTCCCTAACTCCGCCCCAAACATGCACATATCCTTTAACCCACCTGTCTACTTCACTGAGACAACAATGCGCGTATCTCTCACTCGACGTCTCCAAACACGTTCACGTCCATCTGTCCTACTGACATTGACAAAGTTGATGACGTCGATTCCTACGAAAATGTTGCTGACACCATTTAAATCTGTTCTGCCTGTGCAGTTGTGTATAAATGGTTCTGGCAGAAACCCTGTACGCTCCAAGTCATTGATGTACTGTGTGTGATAACATAGCTCGTCTGCAAAAGATACATATAAGCAATTATTATGTCAGGACCGAAGGGTTTTTGCCTGCTAATCAGCGGATGGCAGTACTTAGCAGAACCAAAGGTCATCCCGTTCCCAGACGAAACCTGCTGTTTTAGGGATCGTTTGTAAATTTAGTAATACAGCAGATTTATGTTGCATAAATTATACTATAGCATCGTTATCAATATTAATGAGTTACGAGTATCAGACGTGTCTAACTATACATAAAATGCCACTATTGCTGATAAGCGTATTAGATATATAATAATATTTTATACAGTTTTAAATACTAGTAAAAGCGATGCAGCGATGTGACAAACATTTCTTTAATAAAACTGCTATTTCAGTTCGTTTTATTGGGCTATTATATAAATGCTCACACCCATAAACTTAAATGAATAAAAAGCAATAAGCCAAATACCATTAGTTGATATTGTGCACATTGATCAATATGATACTGTACAAAGACTATCACAATACAGGGGTAGAGTATTCGTGCGCACACTGAAGTATACAGATGAGAGAACAGATACGGTTATATATCACCTGTATTCAACAATAACTATATATGAACCAAGAGCTGGTACACCTGATGGTAGGCAATACAGCTCATCGGTATAGTGTTCAATGTTGAATGGGTTGGTAAAACCACATATTGCCTCAAGAACTTTGTTGACATCTGCCTCGTTATTTCGTATTTTTGCAGGCTGGAGTTCTTTATGGACCGATGCCTCTTCGGAAGCCATGTCTGTTACCTGCAGGATTGCCTCGACATATTTGGCTCTGCAATGACGAGTTTTACACCAGCGGAGTAATTGCGACTGAAACCAATAATACCTCCTTGGCATTTCGCATGTTTGTTGATTGTTTGTTCGATAGTTATCAACAGGGTTTCTGGAGTTAGGCACAGAGGACCTCGAAACACTAAATCCGTTGCGTTTTATATGTAGTATCCAAATTCATTAGAGTCATCAGATACACTGGAACATATCTGGCATAGTTGTGGTGGTCATAGGCAAAGAACAGAGGACACAGTCTGTAGAGTGCGGCTATATGTACCTCTAAGTTGTTTTCCTTAGTGGCCTTGATAAGTGTCAGTATCATATGGATGATGTCGATGTTACGTAACCAAAACTGAGCAGTTTTGCTATTGTCACCATTTCTGATGGATTCTTTGAATTTAATATAGCGCTCAAAGTAGTCATTACATTGCTGCGATGCCAATACTTGTGCTAATTTGTCCTCAGTAAGATCTTGAGCAAGGTCATATAGCATGGTGAGTGAATCTTCAGAAATATTTTCAGTGCAAGGGTTAATGTTTTCAAAACGTTTCATTAGCAAGCGTTCAAGACACTGGGTAACCAGTTTATGAACTCTCAGAGCACATTTATTTATCAATGTTTGTTAAATCTCTTTGCACAATTTATTGATTTTGGGTATAAACTGCTTTGATATGTGTTTTGACCAGAGACGTATTTATATATACATTATGTAAACGTCTTTCACTTTGTTTTGACATTTTGTTGACTCATTTAATGTTAAACTATGCATTTTTATAATTTCAATTAGGTAACGTAAATCCGGTAACGAAGGTTATTTCGGTTTTTTTGTATTACATATTATATCAGACTATTCATGCAGTAAAACTGCAATATTTTGTTCATTAAATATTTAAAACAGTAATACATATATATCAACATGAAATGTAATAATGCAAGATATCACTAAATGTAACGTAAATTACACAGACGTAAGCATCACAATTACAGAAAAGTTACATTTCTACTTTATTTGGCATCAAGTAAATAACACAATCCAGTATATCTCTTGGGATTATGTTACATTAATCGAATTTACTCTTGTATGTAATATTTTGATTTAAAAAAGAGTTATTTATGTAACGTAGTTCCAGTAACGTAATATACAACGACTCTTTTGATGTCACAATATCAGAAACTGATACAAAAACATAACTGCTATGAGTAAGTGAGTGTTTAGGATGAATACATACACTCTAATTGCAATTGTATTTATACCAAGAATTTGATATGAAAGAATAAGGGTAACGTATTTTAAATGTACGTTACGCACTAAAGCCCCAACGCTCAGTACGTAAACATGTCTCAATTTCTGGCATTGTTCCTGAAGTTAAAGAAAACCATACCCAAATGAATTGCCCCTGGGGGGGAGCAGGGTCTATTGGCCCATCAAGGTCTAAGATGTTATAATCATACGTCCAAGTCTTTTGTATAGAGCTATTGTATTACTGTCAGTCACTTCATTTATTTATTATTGTATTTTATAAGATTGATATTGTAAATATTAAACCCAATATTATACTGGTGTTGACTATTCTATAAGTACATAAGCTGGGAGATCCTAATTAGTTTGAACTTTTGATATATTACATGGTCAAAAGTTCGCGTTCAGCAGGCTAAAAATAGTAATAGTTAACATGTTTTATGGGCATTTAGTGGAAGAGAGTGGACATCTGAATAGGAAATGCCTGATAAATAATGACTTGTATATGAATTAAAAGTACTTTTATGATAATATTTTGATTAGTCATCAAGTAGCGCGAGGTGGGGGGGGGGGGGGGGGGGGGGTGGGGGGGGGGGGGGTGATAAGAGAGTTTTACTTCTGAGGGCAAGATGAAAAGTCGAGTTTTAATTTAAGGAGATTACTTTCGGATGCATGAGAGTTAAGTTGCATGGTTTGATCGAGATAATGGTTAGTTTTTAAGTAGGAACAGTTATACTAAAACGGGGAATGAATTTGAACTAAGTTTAGAAACGTGCATATGTGTTAATAGAATTTATTAAAGTTTAAAGTGACAGTTGTAACAATGTAAGAAATAAATATATATATATATATATATAAAGTCTTGTTTCTGTGTTAGTTATGTGTGATGTTGAAACACTATTCATGTTTTGACGAGCTGTCTGCTATCATACGTTTGCGCGTCAATTCCCCATTTAGGTATATGTTAATATGCTTTTCACGTAACACTTTAAAATCCTATAAGAATGATGTACGCGATTTGTACGATTATTGGACGTGATCGTTTCGCTTGATTGTCAGGTTTTCCAACTCGATGGGAACGATTGATGCCAGGGGCTAACAGTTTAACCCCATGATGTTCTGCTACTTTGAGAACTATGGTATCCGTATTTTCATCCGACTTTTCCGTGAAGTTACTAAAGCGTACATATGATCTACGACTGCACTGCTGCTAACTCTAAGTTAAATTAGAGTCTGTTGGTCAGCATTATTTTCACGAAGATAATTAATCTTAGCATCTAGTTGGGCTATTTTCTCATTGATTTTGGATTTAACCAATACATCTAGTTTCATTTGAGATATCTTTCATTTTGGCAGCTATTCTTTCTATTTCACCTTCAGGAAGAACAGAATTATCTGTATGCAACAAGCTGCAGTTCTGGGCACTGTCCGTCATTGTAACGTCTGCTTCCAGATCACTCAGATAAAGTTCAGCGTCTCACCAGTGTTCGTTTCCAGACAGTGACTCGGTCTCAGACTTGATTTTCTCTGAAAGATTTGAGGGCGAATTCTGCTTTCTTTTAATTTGTTTTGTCTTCGTAGTTTGTTTAATATTTGGCATACCCATAGGCGTTTCAAAAGTTGCGTTTCAGGGACTTGATGTCTTTGATGGCTTAAATCTCTTTTTTCTGCCCGTTATACGTAAACGGTATGAAAACTGTGAATAAATGTTTCCAATGTTTACGATATTTTTTACCAGTAGCCTGTTTCATAAACCTTTCTCCAGAAGTGTATTTATGACAACGGAGGTTGTATTAACCTCTCTCCAGAAGAGTATTTATGGCAACGGAGGTTGTATAAACCTCTCTCCAGAAGTGTATTTAGGGCAACGGAAGTATTTATGGCAACGGAGGTCGTATAAACCTCTTCTTAATCGAGCGCAAAGAAGAGCGCATTTGTTTCTTCCTCTTCCAGAAGTGTTGTTTCTTTTGAAGATAGCCCCTTCATTTAAATAAATTTCAAACCCCTACTCAACGTGATCATTTATACCAAATATAAACAAATTTGGATGGTCGGTCTTGAGAAAAGGTTTTTTTTTTCAATTAAAATTTCCAAATGTTAAACTGATAAGTCCCCGGGGCGAGGCCAATTTTGACCCCTAGGATCAAATCTGAAAAAAAACCTGATTTGGTGATACTACATGCAAAATATCCAAGCTCCAGGCCTAGCACTTTCGGAGAAAAGGATTTCACAAAAAAATTTATAAGAACCTGGGGCGGGGTCAAATTTAACCCAAAGGTCATGATTTGAACGAACTTGAGAGAGCTTTATGTAGCAATCTGAAAATTAGTAAGGCTGTTGCAGAGAAATCGTTAGAAGAAAAAGTTGACTACGGACGACGGCCGATTGACGACAAACGGACACAGGGCGATCAGAATAGCTCACAATGAGCTTTGCTCAGGTGAGATAAAAAAACAAAGATATGTATTTTCGAGAAACGTAGACAAAGACATACAGATATATGGTATATTAATATGAAAAAAAATCAAGATTTTGAATATTCTTTTTAATTTAGTGGTTACATTTTCAAACACTAGCAATTTTATGTCGGCTGTTAAAACATTATCTGAACAAACCTTAAGCGCAATGAACGCTATACGATCTTTATTCAGAAAAGCCGACAAATATCGCAATAATTGGTGATTTAGGTAGACACCTTTGTACGTTATATGCCTTGAACGCTCATAAAATACTGGCTGAATGTAAAGATACACAATCAATAATTTATTCCTTGACCACTGCAACTCATTGTCGGATAATAATTTAATCACGATACTAATTACATGTATTTTCCCATTCACACGAGTGAAGAAGATTAAGGGATAGTTATATTTATCTAAAACAACTGAATTAGTACACTTTGTTTAAAACACAGTTGGAGTTTGAAACATTTCTAGATAATGTTATATGCGATTCTCTTAGAATAACATTTTTCGCATGTCTGCTCACAATATAGCACACGAAGCAGGGCGTTTAATCACCATTGATAAAAACAACAGAGTATACATACATACATACATACTTGAATTTTGTAATTAAAACCAAATTAAATCGGAATATCATTACTGATTTGTGTGTCCAGTTTATAGAATTAATAGAAAAAAATATATACACCATTAAGTTTAGGAAACTATTAAAAATTCAAAACTATTATGTCTTCAAAAGCTATATAAGTACAGGTATATGTAGCTAAATGTACAAGAGTATCTGTCTTCTGAAAATTTGATTATAGAAATGTAAGTTAGATGTATACTTCATGAATTATGTTCATGTGTATTAGTTGTCATATGCCATGGTCATATTTTCATTTTTCTAGCTCTGTGAATGTCTAGTAGTTGTTACATGCCATGGCCATATTTTCACATTTCTAGCTCTGTTAATGTGTAGTAGTTGTTACATACCATGGTCATATTTTCATATTTCTAGCTCAGTGAATGTCTAGTAGTTGTTACATGCCATGGCCATATTTTCACATTTCTAGCTCTGTGAATGTGTATAAGTTGTCATATGCCATGGTCATATGTTCATATTTCTAGCTCAGTGAAAGTCCAGTAGTTGTTACATGCCATGGCCATATTTTCACATTTCTAGCTCTGTGAATGTGTATTAGTTGTTACATGCTATGGCCATATTTTCACATTTCTAGCTCTGTGAATGTGTAGTAGTTGATACATGCCATGGCCATATTTTCACATTTCTAGCACTGTGAATGTGTATAAGTTGTTACATGCTATGGCCATATTTTCACATTTCTAGCTCTGTGAATTTGTAGTAGTTGTTACATGCCATGGCCATATTTTTTTACATTTCTAGCTCTGCGAATATGTATTAGTTGTTATATGCCATGGCCATATTTTCACATTTCTAGCTCTGTGAATGTGTAGTAGTTGTTACATGCCATGGCCATATTTTTTACATTTCTAGCTCTGCGAATGTGTATTAGTCGCTATATGTCATGGCCATATGTTCACATTTCTAGCTCAATGAATGTGTATTAGTCGTTATATGCCCTGGCCATATTTTCACATTTCTAGCTCTGTGAATGTGTATTACTCGTTATATGTCATGGTCATATTTTCACATTTCTAGCTCTGTTAATGTGTAGTAGTTGTTACATACCATTGTCATATTTTCACATTTCTAGCTCTGTGAATGTGTATTAGTTGTTATATATCATGGCCATATTTTCACATTTCTAGCTCTGTGAATGTGTATAAGTTGTTTCATGCCATGACCATATTTTCACATTTCTAGCTCTGTGGGTGTGTATTAGTTGTTACATGCTATGGCCATATTTTCACATTTCTAGCTCTGTGAATGTGTAGTAGTTGATACATGCCATGGCCATATTTTCACATTTCTAACTCTGTGAATGTGTAAAAGTTGTTATATGTTATGGCCATATTTTCACATTTCTAGCTCTGTGAATGTGTATTAGTTGTTACATGTCAAGGCCATATTTTCACATTTCTAGCTCTGTGAATGTGTAGTAGTTGTTACATGCCATGGCCATATTTTTTACATTTCTAGCTCTGCGAATGTGTATTAGTCGCTATATGTCATGGCCATATGTTCACATTTCTAGCTCAATGAATGTGTATTAGTCGTTATATGCCCTGGCCATATTTTCACATTTCTAGCTCTGTGAATGTGTATTACTCGTTATATGTCATGGTCATATTTTCACATTTCTAGCTCTGTTAATGTGTAGTAGTTGTTACATACCATTGTCATATTTTCACATTTCTAGCTCTGTGAATGTGTATTAGTTGTTATATATCATGGCCATATTTTCACATTTCTAGCTCTGTTAATGTGTAGTAGTTGTTACATACCATTGTCATATTTTCACATTTCTAGCTCTGTGAATGTGTATTAGTTGTTTCATGCCATGACCATATTTTCACATTTCTAGCTCTGTGGGTGTGTATTAGTTGTTACATGCTATGGCCATATTTTCACATTTCTAGCTCTGTGAATGTGTAGTAGTTGATACATGCCATGGCCATATTTTCACATTTCTAGCTCTGTGAATGTGTATAAGTTGTTTCATGCCATGACCATATTTTCACATTTCTAGCTCTGTGGGTGTGTATTAGTTGTTACATGCTATGGCCATATTTTCACATTTCTAGCTCTGTGAATGTGTAGTAGTTGATACATGCCATGGCCATATTTTCACATTTCTAACTCTGTGAATGTGTAAAAGTTGTTATATGTTATGGCCATATTTTCACATTTCTAGCTCTGTGGGTGTGTATTAGTTGTTACATGACATGGCCATATTTTCACATTTCTAGCTCTGCAAATGTGTTTTAGTCGTTACATGTCAAGGCCATATTTTCACAATTCTAGTTCTGCGAATGTGTATTAGTCGTTATATGCCATGGCCATATTTTCACATTTCTAGCTCTGTGAATGTGTATTAGTTGTTATATGTCATGGCCATATTTTCACATTTCTAGCTCTGTGAATGTGTATAAGTTGTTTCATGCCATGGCCATATTTTCACATTTCTAGCTCTGTGAATGTGTATTAGTTGTTATATGTCATGGCCATATTTTCACATTTCTAGCTCTGTGAATGTGTATTAGTTGTTATATATCATGGCCATATTTTCACATTTCTAGCTCTGTGAATGTGTATAAGTTGTTTCATGCCATGACCATATTTTCACATTTCTAGCTCTGTGAATGTGTATTAGTTGTTATATGTCATGGCCATATTTTCACATTTCTAGCTCTGTGAATGTGTATAAGTTGTTTCATTTTCACATTTCTAGCTCTGTGAATGTGTATTAGTAATTATATGTCATGGCCATATTTTCACATTTCTAGCTCTGTGAATATGTATAAGTTGTTTCATGCCATGGCAATATTTTCACATTTCTAGCTCTGTGAATGTGTATTAGTTGATATATGCCATAGCCATATTTTCACATTTCTAGCTTAGTGGATGTGTGTAAGTTGTTACATGCCATAGCCATATTTTCACATTTCTAGCTCTGTGAATGTGTATTAATTGTTTCATGCCATGGCCATATTTTCAAATTTCTAGCTGTGTGGATGTGTATTAGTTGTTATATGCCATAGCCATATTTTCACTTTACTAGCTTTGTGAATGGCAAGTGGCACTTTTGTAGCCGATTTCCTAAAAATTGAGTTTGTGTTTGAAGCTTCAAGAGTATGCAGTTTATTAGCAGAACATACAAGAACGGGTACAAAATGCTTCCCTGGTGGATTTAGAAGCGAGCTGATAAATGTCTGTAGACATATACACGACTGGAGCCTCCACGTAACATGTTAAATATACGTCACGCTTTATCACGCATTCCAAGGTGATAGAGGTTGAAGACAACACAGAGATTTAGGTACGGTCGAACGCTTTCATTCCGTCCATGATTCATGAATACATAAGCTGAGACTGCGTTCATAAGTGTAACTGAATACCTTCTCATACAGCCTAGAACAGAGACAATATCATAGTTTTCATAAGTTCATGCTGCAATGGGTGTTATTGAGTTTGTAATTTCATTGTAACTTCAATTTCGGTCGAAATTACTTTTTCAAAAAACAATGAAATAACTGGAAATAGAAATGGAAGCAAGGAAATAGCCCTATAATTGTTTGGGACCGTTGTTTTTCCATTGCGAACTATTTTTTCAAAGAAAAGTGGCATGGAAGTCACTCACTAGAACAATTTTATCATCATTATCAAGTGCAGATAGTATGTCGTTCATTCTGTCTACCTTTAGTTTAAAAAAACCCAACTAACCTGTCATTATTTATAACATGGTTAATATACTCATTTAATGTAAAGCTTTAAGTTTTGGAATAAATCTTTATAGCAGCTATGCGTACTCTGAATGTTTCTATACATGGGTTTATATTTATAGTTTAAACATTATAGATAAGTGATTTGTGCAACATGATTAAATTGCCACTCCGCCCTTTTCAAACAGTATACCATTAATTGATTTTATGTTGAATGTGGATATTACCTGTGCCTCATGGTCATCGCTTAAACTGTCGTGTATGTAAGATTGCTGCTTCAGGAGCCTGTGCTCTGGTATGCCACAAACAGCAATATTTGTTCGTTCCTTTAGTGAATGAGGTATTCCAGTCATAATCCCAGTGCAGTTCTTTGACTGAATGTTTGTAATTAATGACCAGCGCTTGAATACCTATTACGTTATTCAGAGCGTTGCAACCAGAGTCAACAACTGATTTCCGGTGCCGAATATTGGGATTTTTCTACTAACTTGGATTGATCTTCACTGGTGACAATTCACGCAGATTGACTATCGCACCTACATGTATATAGAAACAAGAGCTGTCGTAGAGACAGCGCGCTCGACTATTCGAATATTTGTAACAAAATTACAAATTCGATTGAGACTGATGACAAATCCAAGCAAACAAGAGTTATGTAACTTACTAAATTGAGTAGGTCTTATAACAGCAATACTTTGTATGAAGTAACAGTCCAATGCATACGGTGGCTGCTGAATTTCTAAGTCAAACAAAGGTCATACTACACAAGAACATCTGGGAAGAGATGTCACAGTTTAATTTAGTCGGTTGCATGACTACAAAGCCATACGTAAAGTTTCAATCAAATGGATTTAGTGGTTGGTGAGATATGATCTTGGTGGTACTTGTACGCAAAACGTTAACCATACTTTCTAAGTCAAACAAGAGCAATAATTTGAATTATATTCATACAAGAGTTATCTAACTTAGTTATTGAAGTCGGTTTGATGACTGGGAAGTCTTGTGTGAAGCTTCAATCAAATACGTTAAGTGGTTGGTAAGATATAGACTTGATTGTACTTGCACGCAAAACTTTAACCAGAATTGCTAGGTCAAACAAGGCCAATTATTTGCATTATAGTCATCCAATAGTTATCTACCTTAGTTATTGTAGTAGGTTTAATGACTGGATAATCTTTAACCAAGGTGTGACGCCGACACCAACGCCAACGCAAACGCCGAGGGTGAGTACAATAACTGTCTTATTCTTTGAATAGTCGAGTTAAAAACGGTTGCCTCAAAGATGTACGCGATGAAGCCGGCTGTTCTGTTTTATTTTCGGTTGTTTTTTTTTGCATTCAAACGATTGTCTCTGTGACTCTTGTTTAAACAGCATCGACTTTTAACACATGAACCTCACTCAGATGCGCGACATTGTTTTCTTTTGAGTGTTCATATCGTGCTATAGGGCAGTATGAATTCTTGCAGTTTGTGATACAGAGTTTCTTTGGGAAAATAACTGGTTTGGTTGCAAAGGCGGCTCTTTGCAGAGTTCTTCTGTGTCCGTAAGGTTACCTTAGAACTAGAATCAATTAAGAAGATAAAATATTGTGCGTATTTGTCAGTCAGATATTGAAAACCTGGATTATTTTATGTATGTCCTTTAAAATTCCGGCGGATTGTCACTATGACGGGTTTCAGTGTAAAGCCAGTTTATTCCGCTAAAGTGTCCTCGCACTTGCCTGTGATGTCTAAGATCGAGCTGATATAAAGATATTTAGTAAATCCTGTAGTCCATTGTCCGAGAGATCAAATCAAGTATTTCAGCGTCTATTTTAAATAAAGATGTAGAGTACGCGGTCAGCATTTCATCTGATTGATTTTTTACCACACTGCAGATTACCTCATCGTCTTAAACTGACAAATGTATGTAACTCAGGTTGGCATGTTAAGTATGGTTGGTATGGTTGTCTCCCTTATTAATTGGTTGTATTACAAGTTTCCCGAGAGGACATATTTCCAGTATGTGTATAAAATGGTATTGTGTCTATACAGGAAACAGTTAATACGTCTCAGTACGTTGTTTTATTCAGCTGTGTTCATTTAGCCAATACATACTTTTACCGTATATAAGACACTCATTCACTTTAGTAATACGTTATTTGCGTTACCATCACGTTGGTTACAAACACATGTAATTCATAAAGAATTAAAATGTAGGTTACGTAATGAAATGTTAGCATTGCTTGCGCTTTAATGCAAGGAACGGTCTATTTTATTTTGCATTATACTTGTTTTACGCCCATTTAAAGGCATGCCCAACTAAAAATTAAAGCCCCGATAGACACTTGATACCAGCGATAGTTTTCATTCATCTTAATACGCATTTGATATCGGTGATAGTTTTCATCCAGCTTAATACGCACTTGATATCAGCGATAGTTTTCATCGATCTTAATACGTACTTGATATCAGCGATAGTTTTCATCCATATTAATACGTACTTGATATCAGCGATATTTTCATCTGTCTTAATACGCCCTTGATTATCAGTGATTTTATACGCATGTGAAGCGTTATTTTTATTTTCGATATATTGTATTTATTTTCCTGTTATGGGAAGTTAATTTGAAAGCCGCCTTTCTATAACATATGTACTATATATAAGTAAACGCACATTAAATGCGCATCAAATTATATATACGAGTGTGTATGATAGGGAAATCGCGTCAAACAAAATACCTTTCCGGAGCACTGGAACCGCGAAAGATGCAAAAATGATAGAAAAATTACCATTTTACAGTGATAAAACATAAAAATACCCTGAGTTAGCTGAGCATTTGTAGTTTATATATATAAAGTATATCGTATTATTATTATTATTATCATTATTATTATTATTATTATTATTATTATTTCTATTATCATTATTTTTAATATTATTTTATTTGTTTTATTATTTTTTATTATTATCATTTATTATAATTATTATTATTATTATTATTATTATTTCTATTATCATTATATTTTACTTTTATTTTTTATTATTATCATTTATTATTATTATTATTATTTTTATAATATATATTAGTTTAAATTTTAAAGAGACACATTGCAATCTTAACAAAATTTAAACACTAGCATGGGATAATTTCTTTTCACAAGAAAATAATATGATATTTCAGAGGATAATATAAAGTTTTGTTGTTTTAGAAAGCATAGGGAAATAACACATGTGATTGTTGAAGACAAGTGGCTGCTTAATCATTCATGACTTTCGGTTCGGGTTGATTTTTTTTAAACTAAAAAAAACCTAATTTTCTAACATCTGAGCAGTTCCTCAGAAATTGAGTGTTAGGTACGGATCACTACAAAGTATTTGTCTTGTTAGTTTCCTAACGGGTTGTTAATTTACAGATATGTCAACATGTGTTCGATAGAATTTCACTTTGTACGCTCCGAACAGCTCGGCAGGTATGAAGAGGTTGGGATTACAAAACTAAACGCGAGTAAACAAAATGAATAATGTTATTTTTAACTTTTTATTACGATCAATCTCTTCTTTTTTTTTGTTTTTCATTTCCATGTAAGCTCGTAATGGGAAACATTGTCAGCAAAGAAATAGCGATCAAAACACCGGTTTTTAACCTCACAATGGGGTTAAATGACAATGGTGACAAGTTTTTTTTTCCGTAGGATTAAACGTAGCCAGTGTTAGTGTGGGGTTCGATGTGTCGGTTAACGACGGTGGTACACAGTCTTACGGTGGAAGCGTAGGTTTAAACCTGGGGCGTTTAGCTAACGTTGATATACATGCCAATGTTGATAAGACAACCGGATTTTCAACGGGCGTTGGAGCACAATATGGATATGGAAAATACGGTGCACAACTTTCTGCCGATGTTCATAAAGATAGTTATACTGTAAACGCTGCAATAGGAAGAGACATAAAGGGAGTAGCGAATGCATCAGGCAATGTGTACATGGCATTTACTAACGACGGAGACATAAGCTACGGTAAAAATATTAAAATTAAAGCTCTACCAATTGATTTTACCAAACCAAATAAGAATAAAGGAAATACATCGGGTTCAGGGAAGGATCCTACGGAACAAACTGAAAGTCATTATAATGAAGAGCAACAGACACAAACAGAAAAGTATGTTGGCACAACTCAGAGAAAATACGATAAGTCGATTCGAAATGAAATCCTGGTTGATAAAGAGCAGCAGGCACAAAGAGAAAAAAATTGTGGTCTCGATTTTCCTCGGTACTGTTGTATATGTGGAAAATATAATTGCTCATTCATTTAAGAAAATGAATTGTGATGATTATTTACTTCATTCGGACGTTGGGACACACTTTGAAAAGTTAACAATAGCAAGAAGTTTATTTTGTGGCGCTGTCTGCTGTTTTACAGTGTACTTTAGGCGAAGTTTCGTAGTGATTTTAATCTAATTTCAAAATATATTGAATACTTTTTAAAAAAAAAAACGATATTGTTTAAGGAAATCCATAACTCTTATATAATGAAATCTCTGAATAATGTTTTTTTCTTTAAAATATTTAGACAGTACTTATAATCTTTATCATATATTTAAGGTATACATTTAACCAACACTACCCTTGATGAATCTAAATGAACGCTAGAATTATGTTTTTATGTTGTCGGTTTTCAGAGTGAATCTGAATTGAGCCATCGTCCTTCCACAAATAACTCACAAACTTTCTCACAAAACATTTCTGATGCAGCTGGGCTCAATGAGCCCCAAGACGACTTCAGTGGTGAGACGTATGTGGTCATTAAACGACAGCGCACTAAACCACTCAACCATGCAGGGCTCGTCTCACCATTGCACACAGCTATTCAAACATAATTATACATTGATATAGTCACATTACACATATTACACAAATTAAAAAATACATATAAAGAACTATCTTTGCTAATAAACAAATGTACTTAATGAACAGTCATTAAGTAAAAGGAACAATCGTTCATCTATATCGCCTAATGCAATTGATTGCAACGCATACCGTAAAGTAAGTAAAACACATTCTGTTAATGCACTGATGTAGGTAGCACAGCTTAAGAACTGAAGCTTATATTGTATCATTTTTCTGAGTCATAATTGTCATTGTCGGCACCGTAAAATGTTAAAACGCATCTCTTACAAAAATAACAAAAAAGTAAAAAAGGTAAAGTGTTTGTTTATTATAGTGTCACCCCTATTGAAAGGCCAGCCACACTGGGCTTATGAGACACCTTTATGCTGTATACAGTTACTTCCCGAAAACTACCGTTGCCAGGCGCCAAGCTTTTAGACATTCGGTAACCCTCAATTTAACTAGCTGCTGGGTTAGCAACCGGCCGCATTAGAAAAAATTCAAGTATTTCCACCGGGATTCGAACCTTCGATCTCCCGCTTCCGAGGCGGACGCCTTAACCACTAGGCCACGGTAATATTTATGACAACATTGCATATGAGTTTCCGGTACATATTGAAATCAAGCATCTAGTACAACGTATTGCAACATATTTCACCAACTTCTTCATCAACCGTATCATTATATACTTCAGTCATGAAAATGCCACGTAACGAAAAAAGGCAAATTGAAAATAAATGCTTTTGTTTTATCAGTAAAACATATTTCACAAAGCAAAAACTGATGTGACGTATAGTTCTAAATGGACAATCAGGTGCGGGGAGAACTTATTATGTCAGCTTATTACGAAATCTACAATCTTATTTAACGACAAAGCAGATAATTATCTCGGTGACGAATTTATTAAAACTTCTCTACTCCTTTTTTCATTATAATCGTAGAAAACTCAAAGAAAATCACACACTTCGGAAATGCATATGGACCGCTAACATTTATAACAAAAGTTCATTTCATCAATGTGTTTTCGTTCAAGGATGACCTTTCGCCTCAGCTACAACAGTTGGTCAAACTGCTTTTACAAACTTCTCGATATATTTGTACAACTATGCAAATGTCGAAGTGCTTTTACAATAATTACCCGATATATTTGTACAACTATGTCAATGCAGAAGTTAATGTACAAACTACCCAATATATTTGTACAACTATGTGAATGTCGAAGTGTTTGTACAAACTTCCCCGGTATATTTGTATGACTATACCAAGGTCGGAGTGTTTGTAGAAACTTCCCCCGATATATCTGTACGATGCCAAGGTCGAAGTGTTTGTAGAAACTTCCCCCGATATATCTGTAAGATCCCAAGGACGAAGTGTTTGTACAAAATTCCACAAAATAACTGTAAGATCCAAAGGTCAAAGTGTTTGTACAAACTTCCCCGATATATCTGTAAGATCCCAAGGTCGAAGCTATTGTACAAACTACCCGATATATCTGTACAACTATGTCAATGTCGAAGTTATTGTACAAACTACCCGATATATCTGTACAACTATGCCAATGTCGAAGTTATTGTACAAACTATCCGATATATCTGTACAACTATGCCAATGTCGAAGTTATTGTACAAACTACCCGATATATCTGTACAACTATGTCAATGTCGAAGTTAGTGTACAAACTACCCGATATATTTGTACAACTATGTGAATGTCGAAGTGTTTGTACAAACTTCCCCGGTATATTTGTATGACTATACCAAGGTCGGAGTGTTTGTAGAAACTTCCCCCGATATATCTGTACGATGCCAAGGTCGAAGTGTTTGTAGAAACTTCCCCCGATATATCTGTAAGATCCCAAGGACGAAGTGTTTGTACAATTCCACGAAATAACTGTAAGATCCCAAGGTCGAAGTGTTTGTACAAACTTCCCCGATATATCTGTAAGATCCCAAGGTCGAAGTTATTGTACAAAGTACCCGATATATTTGTACAACTATGTCAATGTCGAAGTTATTGTACAAACTACCGGATATATCTGTACAACTATGCCAATGTCGAAGTTATTGTACAAACAATCCGATATATCTGTACAACTATGCCAATGCCGAAGTTATTGTACAAACTACCCGATATATCTGTACAACTATGCCAATGCCGAAGTTATTGTACAAACTACCCGATATATCTGTACAACTATGTCAATGTCGAAGTTATTGTACAAACTACCCGATATATCTGTACAACTATGTCAATGTCGAAGTTATTGTACAAACTACCCGATATATCTGTACAACTATGTCAATGTCGAAGTTATTGTACAAACTATCCGATATATTTGAACAACTATGTCAATGTCGAAGTTATTGTAAAAACTACCGGATATATTTGTTCATCTATGTCAATGTCGAAGTGTTTGTACTTACTACCTTATATATTTGTACAACTATGCAAATGTTAAAATTATTGTACAAATTATCCGGATTAATTTGTATCACTATACCAAGGTCGAAGTGTTTGTACAAACTACCCCCGATATATCTGTTCGACTATCCCAAGGTCAAAGTGTTTGTACAAACTACCACAGTATATGTACGACTATCCCAAGGTCAAAGTGTTTGTACAAACTTCCCTGGTATATTTGTATGACTATACCATGGTCGAAGTGTTTGTACAAACTACCCCCGATATATATGTACGATCCCAAGGTCGAAATGTTTGTACAAACTAACCCCAATATAGCTGTACGATGCCAAGGTCGAAGTGTTTGTACAAACTTCCCCCGATATATCTGTAAGAGCCCAAGGACGAAGTGTTTGTACAAAGTTTCTCGATATATCTGTACGATCCCAAGGTCGAAGTGTTTGTACAAACTTCCCCGATATATCTGTACGATCCTAAGGTCGAAGTGTTTGTACAAACTTCCCCGATATATGTATACGACTATACCAATGTCGAAGTGTTTTTACGAACTATCCCGATATATTTGTACGACAATCCTATTGGCGAGTTTATTGTTCAAACTACCCGATATATGTGTACAACTGTAACAATGTCGAAGTTATTGTCAAACTACCCCGATATATGTGGACACCTGTGTCAAGGTCGAAGTGTTTGTACAAACTTCCCCGATATATGTATACGACTATACCAATGTCGAAGTGTTTTTACAAACTATCCCGATATATTTGTACAACAATCCTATTGGCGAGTGTATTGTACAAACTACCCGATATATGTGTACGACTATAACAATGTCGAAGTTATTGTCAAACTACCCCAATATATGTGTACACCTGTGCCAAGGTCGAAGTGTTTGTAAGAACTACTCCGATATACTTATACGACTATGCAAAGGTCGAAATATTTATACAAACTATCCCGATATATCTTTACGACTTTTCCAAGGTCAAATTGTTTGAACAAACTATCCCGACCCATCGATTGTATGTGCCAATAAAAGCTACGAACGCGAACTGTTTACACTTTTGTTGGTTTTGCTAGAATACATCAGTAAAATAAACACGTGTATTGAACAATTTTACGATTACCATAGCAACATGTGTTTTGTACGACATCTCAAAGGATAACACGGCATTTTTATCAATTTCCACTACACCTTAAAACTAAAAATAATATTCTCTGAATATATATGATATATCTGCATGCAGAAAATATGAAATAAAAATACTCCAGTGTGTATGTGTGAATACCTAATTTTCTTTATATTATGGAAGTGTCCTCCGTGGCCGAGTGGTCTAAGGCGCCGTCTCACGATCCCTTACCCCTCACCGTTAAGGTCGTAGGTTAGAGTTTCATTCGCTCCAAAAACTTTATGTGAGAATGTGTGCAAGTTACTTGCGGCAGGACGGTGGTGCTACTCCGATCTGATGTCTTCCGCCCCAACTAAAACTGGATATGCCATATATTAACTGAAATATGTTGAAAATGTGTAAAGTCCCATTTAATAAATATATATATATATATAACTATATATATATTACTATATCGATAAGAGCGTAATCGTATAACCGATGAAGGGATCATACTTTGAAATAAATAAATATGTCGTTTCCAATGCGTTATCTATTAACTTTTTAATATAATCTAGATCTATATATCGTAGCTTTATCAACATGGTGGCACATAATGAATTGGTAAATTAAGACGATAAAAATATTGCGATTATAGTTGTTGAAAAAAATAGCTTTTTTATATTTTGAATTTATAACTTGGCAATTTTCTGTCGGTTAAAAATACTTTTCGCCCAAACTTTATGTTTCGTCAATTTATGTACATGCGCGCCACATGCGCATTACGTCACTACGCGCCATTTTGGATGTTGCGTCTGCTGGCTGAAATAGAAACTTTCAACGATTCAGAAAGTGCAGTAACAAAGCCATCTGAGGTATGTTACGAAAACATATTTTTCTTTGTGGATTATTCCAAATTAAACCTTTACCTATTATGACAACTGAATTCGACCATTCTATCCAGTTCAGTAAATCAAGGGCTTTTTATTGCAAAGAGGGAAATACAGCCTGGGCTGCGTTCAGTTCAGGTGTGGGCGAGTCCATTTTTGTCTTTAAGAAAAATACTTTTGTGTTTTGTACGCTAACATTTTTCGTATATAGAGATGAGTCGAATCAATAATTTTATTATTGTCATAGAGGTAGGTGAGAATCACTGTAAAGACGAATGGATAGCGAGATGTTTGCTTATCTAGAAACCGTGTTTAGCATGTTGATTATGTGATTTGAATAGTGACGGCATTTCACAAAAAAATATTCCATATATGGCCCAAAATGTGCACTTCTGCACAATTCAGTCCATTTGTAACCCACTATATTCCCTTGGTAACTGGCCATGCCCGATTAGCTCAGTCGGTTATGCGTCTGGCTATCAATCCAGGGGTCATGAGTTCAAATCCCCCGCCCGGCAACAGTCTCCGTGATGATTGATATGCGACATTGTGTATCATTATCATTCGTCTCCCACCACTGATTCATGTGGGAAAGTCATCAGTTACTTACGGAGACGGGGTGTGCTCGAGTACTGGTTAATCCCAGGAAACAGTGGTTAGGTTAACTGATCATCTGTTAGCCCTCGATGGCATAAAAATGACACTAAATATTCAATCAATCAATCAATCAATCAATCCTTTGGTAACTGAGGCTAAGTGTGGTTACTTGCTATATATCTTTGGTAACTTTTGGTAACTGTTTATCAATTATTCTTACCTGTAGGCATTTTGTCCATTTGTAACCCACTGTATGCCTTTGGTAACTAGGGTTACTTATATGTATTTGGTAACTATAGGATTATTTGGTATCCTGTCCTTAATAAGCACAGGAAGTTATTACATAATCTTATGTTATATTGCCCTTCACTAACACAAGAGTGTGATATATGGTTCTCTGCAGCTGCACTGCCTTTGGGCAAATGTTTGTGATTGATGACTGTTTAAGACCAATAATTTAAATAGCCAATCAAAATTAAGCTTTTGATTGCACAGATACATGTAGGCTAAATGCTTTTAAAATCAAGCATAGTTTTTTGAGGAACCTGGAAAATCAGACCCCACTCCAAAATGGCCCCTGGAGAATCCGGCCCCATTTAGCATAGTCTTTCCGGCCCCACTTTTTTATTTTTTTTAATAGCAATATTAGAGTTATTTATCATGAACAATATACACATAAAAAAATAGACATTAATATGTTAACCAAAAAAGTTTATATCATTTTTAAAAAAATGATTTTGAAAATAATGATTTCAATAAAACCAATTGGGCAGAACAAATTAAAAAATAACATGATCACCTCGGTTTTCCTAACATTTGGTTATAGCAATTTGAAATAGATATACCCTTTGATTTAATTAAACAACGTTTGTTCGATACATATAAACAGAGTTGGTACGCAAATATTTGTAACTCGAATCGATTACGATCATATTATAGATTTCCAAAATAAAGAAGCATTTAAAGGTTTGCATACATATATGCCATTTTACAAACCAATCTAACTGAAGATGACACACACAATAAATATCAATAAGACACAGTGGGGGCATTATTTACAATTACAATACAATTGTATTGAGTGCATGCATAATCTTTTATATCAGGAATACTTGGCCACGTTAATATGTTGATGTTGCCATTCACTAAAATTAACTGCATAATATCATATTACAATTACCTGAAGACATGCGATCCATTTTTTTCTTGTCTTTCAAATTATAATGATTAATGAACAAAACAAAAAAATACTGAGAGAGAGAGAGAGAGAAGGACGTTTCATCCAGGGGCCGGATTAGTGACGGGGCTGGATAATCCATGGGGCCGGATACTCCATAACTCATTTTCTGAGGATTTTATAAGTGCACAGATACATGTAAGCTAAATGCTTTTAAAATCAAGCATAGTTTTCTGAGGATTTTATAGAGTGAGTTCAGAAAAAAATAATCAGACATTTCTGGTTTTTAACATTCATTAAGGAATTTCTTCTATAGTTCCTTACTTTCATTGTGAACAAAACTGGTTAAGTCAATATCTACTTCTGGTGTTACTTAATTCTTATTTAAAGGAGAGTATTATCTGTGTTTAAAGTGGTGGATTTGGTTATCTACATGTCGACAGGTATTAAATTATAATATTTTTAAAGATATTTTTGTTATTGTGATCTCCATATACATGTAATTCTGTTGTGCTGTACAGTTAAACAAAAGCACCAACACAAAACACTGTACAGGTAGACGAGAGAAAATAGATAATTCAATTGATTTGTTCATTCATCTTTTTTATATTTTAATAGATGGATGCTTTTAAATAATTGAATAATTTCACACTAACATAACACACAACATCATCAACAGCAGCAGTATCATAACCATTTACACAAGCATCACACACATCATCATAAGCAACAGCAGCAGCAGCAACAATATCACCATTCACACTAACATCACACATAGCATCATCATCAGCAACATAACCATTCACACTCACGTCACACACTACATCGTCATTAGCAGCAACATAACCATTCACACTAACCATGCCATCGCATGTACCATGTGGAACTTGATAAAAGCATCACAGATGTGAAAGGCTCAGTAAGAAACTGTGTCTTTTCTACTTTTCAGGTCCCTACTTGCAAAAAAAGTGGAGTCACACTTAGGGGTCAATTGTCATAATGACTTAAAATTGTCCAGCGGCATACTGTTTAGCTCTACACTGGCCAAAGGCCAGCAAGGCTTATGTCATCATCATGGTAAAATGGTCCGTCATCCATCCTTTAACTTTTTTCATGTAGACACGATAGCAACCACATTTTTATTGAATCTAAACCAAACTCGACAGCAGTGTAACCACAAGATCTCAGACAAGTATCTGAATCAGCTGGATTCTATCACAGATGCCCCCGCCACAGGGCTTATAAGCATATTTTAAGAGAAACTTTAAAAACATTTTCTCTGAAAGTTCAAGGCATAGACTTTAGATATTTTACATTCATGTAGCATTGCATAGAGGTCCCCTTAAAGGGTTGTTGAAGTCGGTCCCTGGGAATGATTTTGGGGGCATCACAAGGGTCACTGTTTTACATAAGAGTTGTATATGGAAAAAAAAATTCTCTGAAATGTTCATCTCTCCAGTTGTTGCCAGTAGAGCGATTCAGGCCATCTTGGACCCCTTTATTGAAATTTAATTAACGTTCACAGATGCAAAAAGCTCAGTAAGAATAAGATGCTTTGACATGCCCCTCGGAACAAATTCGAAACATCTGAACTCTGTGCCATTAATTATTCTACAATAATTCTTATCAAAATATTTCTTTATCCTGGACAAAACACGGCAATCTTTTATATTTCATCCATGTATACAATGTGGGTACCAAGGGGCAATATATAAGATAAGATACATTTAGTCTCTTTAGCACTCAATTTGAGTTCATTTTCCGCAATGGTTTAGATATTATATAATAATTAATATTGAAAATATAATGAAACCGAGCAAAGTCAATGCCGAACAAATTCTTTCCACGATTTCAGTTTTGTTTATCTAGTAATGCTTTTAATAAGACTTTCATCAGAATTACCGTCTTAAAGAATTTTTTGGAGGAAATGACACCTTATTTAGGTTTATTGCATTTATTAAATAATATTAAATCAATTTCAGTCTTTGAACATTGTCATTTGCTTGTCCATTAATAGAAGCTTGTCTGTTTCTTTTCATTGATGACACCAGAGTATTCGGGTTTAATTTAAAAATACAGACTCGTGTATATCTGATAAAATACACTGTTTGGCCATTTCATGGTGTTCATATCATTGTGTTATGGCCATACAACAAATTTTATGAGATATATATTTAACTCTCTTGAGCAAAGCTAAAGGTGGCTATTCTGATCATCCTGTGTCCGCCGTCCGTCTGTCCATGAAATTTTTGTTGTGTGCACTTTAGTAGTAGTACCCACATTTTTTATTGGATCTTCACCAAACTTACATAGTAATATAACCATAATATCCCGGACAAGTTCTTGGACTGGCCAAATTGGATTATTTATGTCAGTTAATGTCAGAATTATGGCCCTTAAAACATTGAAAATGTGCTATTTGACCTTGGTGCACTCTAGCACTCACAATTTCATTTGATCCTAGCCAAACTTACACAGTAGTTAGTTTTATAACAATAATAATTATCTTCAACTGGCAAAATCGGGTAATTAATGTCTCAGTTATGGCACTTGAATCGTCAAAAATTGTATTATTTGAGGTTGTTTGCACTTGCAGCTTTCACTTGATGTCCCCCAAACTTACGAAGAAGTTATATAACCATAATATGTTGGACAAGTTTTTGAAATTGGATAAATGTTGCTTGAGTTGTGGCCTAATCAAAAATTGTGTTATTTGATGTGTGCACTTTAACACTTTCAGATTTTATTGGGTCCTCATTAAACTAACACAGCAGTTATATAACCCTTTACTTCATAGATATGCATTTTCCCGCACCAATCACAGAAGGCCATTGAAAACAGTGCAGGAAGAGCAATCTGAACACTTCCTGCACTGTTTTCCACTTTGTCAGTTAATATTAACATAATTCACCCATTGCTGATACATGGTGAATAAATGCTTTCAATATTAGAAGTGTCCAAAGGCGTCTTCATGAAGTAAAGGGATAAACCGTAATATCTAGGTCAGTTTTTGAACTGGCCAAATCTGAAAATTAGTGTTGGAGTTACAACCCTTGAATTGTCAAAAATTGTGTTATTTGACCTTGTGTGAATGTAGCACGTGTAGTTTTCATTTAATCTTCGACAGACTTACACAGTAGTCATGTTAACATAATATATTTTTTGAACTTGCTGGCCAAATTGGATATATAATGTTAGAGTTATCAGGTTATGGCCCTTCAATTGTCAAAAAATGTGTGTATTTGATATTGTGTGCATTCTAGCTGTCGCAGTTTATATTCGATCTTCATTCAACTTACAAAGTTGTTATGTTACCATAATGTCTTGGACAAGTTCTTAAACTGGCCAAACGGATAAATAATGTTGGATGTTATGGCCCTTGAATTGTCAAAAATGTGTGTATTTGATATTGTGTGCATTCTAGCTGTCGCAGTTTATATTCGATCTTCATTCAACTTACAAAGTTGTTATGTTACCATAATGTCTTGGACAAGTTCTTAAACTGGCCAAACGGATAAATAATGTTGGATGTTATGGCCCTTGAATTGTCAAAAAATGTGTGTATTTGATATTGTGTGCATTCTAGCTGTCGCAGTTTATATTCGATCTTCATTCAACTTACAAAGTTGTTATGTTACCATAATGTCTTGGACAAGTTCTTAAACTGGCCAAACGGATAAATAATGTTGGATGTTATGGCCCTTGAATTGTCAAAAAATGTGTGTATTTGATATTGTGTGCATTCTAGCTGTCGCAGTTTATATTCGATCTTCATTCAACTTACAAAGTTGTTATGTTACCATAATGTCTTGGACAAGTTCTTAAACTGGCCAAACGGATAAATAATGTTGGATGTTATGGCCCTTGAATTGTCAAAAAATGTGTGTATTTGATATTGTGTGCATTCTAGCTGTCGCAGTTTATATTCGATCTTCATTCAACTTACAAAGTTGTTATGTTACCATAATGTCTTGGACAAGTTCTTAAACTGGCCAAACGGATAAATAATGTTGGATGTTATGGCCCTTGAATTGTCAAAAAATGTGTGTATTTGATATTGTGTGCATTCTAGCTGTCGCAGTTTATATTCGATCTTCATTCAACTTACAAAGTTGTTATGTTACCATAATGTCTTGGACAAGTTCTTAAACTGGCCAAACGGATAAATAATGTTGGATGTTATGGCCCTTGAATTGTCAAAAAATGTGTGTATTTGATATTGTGTGCATTCTAGCTGTCGCAGTTTATATTCGATCTTCATTCAACTTACAAAGTTGTTATGTTACCATAATGTCTTGGACAAGTTCTTAAACTGGCCAAACGGATAAATAATGTTGGATGTTATGGCCCTTGAATTGTCAAAAAATGTGTGTATTTGATATTGTGTGCATTCTAGCTGTCGCAGTTTATATTCGATCTTCATTCAACTTACAAAGTTGTTATGTTACCATAATGTCTTGGACAAGTTCTTAAACTGGCCAAACGGATAAATAATGTTGGATGTTATGGCCCTTGAATTGTCAAAAAATGTGTGTATTTGATATTGTGTGCATTCTAGCTGTCGCAGTTTATATTCGATCTTCATTCAACTTACAAAGTTGTTATGTTACCATAATGTCTTGGACAAGTTCTTAAACTGGCCAAACGGATAAATAATGTTGGATGGTATGGCCCTTGAATAGACAAAAATCGCATTATATCAATTTATGTACACTTTAGCACCTGCAGTTTTAATTTGATCTTCACAAAACTTAGACAGTAGTAATACATCTATAACATCTCATCTGACAAAATTAAATGTCTGAGGTATGGCTCTTCCCTGATCAAAAATTGCCATCTTTGGCTTTGTCCCCCCTCTGCCAATCTGGCCCTCTTGTTTAAAATCCTATCTGAACACTCTGATTTCATTGTTGGAAGAAGTGGAACAAACTGCAAGTTAGCAGTTTTTTTTATTCGTCTTGGACAGTAACATTTTCAAGGTTACCAATCTCCTGTCCTGTTATAGTTTTCTGTCTTGCATTTGACTGTTAAAAAATAAGTCTTGATGGTGGTTAATCATCATGGGCTCAGATACAAGTTTGAGTTGAAGGCGGAAATTGCTTCTCCTCTTGAGGTTTTATAAAAGCAAACATTTAAACAAGCATAACATTCCTTTATTTTTTAGGATATGAGTCTGAAGACAGTTAAAATATGGAAGAATGACAAAAGTGTAGGAAAAGTCATCTATGTGAAGACATTTAAGTGTCTGTTGCAGAAAGGTTTGTATAGCAGTATTATGTAGCTTTCATATTTTTGTTTAAGATATTCTCAACAGGGTGTTTAAAGCTTCCAGTGTTACTGAACTGTATCTGAAAATGGCCTACATATTTTCGAGTGTAATTTTGTTTTCTGGAAGATGATGCCTACCAGTGCCAACATTGTTATTTTCACATCTGCACATATATTGTAGTCTGAGTTTTCACTAATTTTAAGCTCATCTGACCTCATCTCATCTATTTCTAAATGAGTTATTATTAATATGGCTAACTTTCTGCAGACTGGCATCTATTTGGTTAAGATGGTTTGTAATCTACTTGCCTGCTCTAGAAAGCTTATTATAACTTGCCTGAAAATACATTTGACACTCAGTCCAGTCATTTAGGCACAGCTCCCACTTGAATTTCTTAGCATGAAAGGCCTTTGACTTGTCGTTCAGATGGTAAGGAGAATTTTGTATTGTTTTTAGCTCTGCAGAAACTCTAGTTTACAAATATCTGGTAAAACTTTTTAGCTGAATTTTGATATGATTCTAATGTAAGTTAACTAACACCTTAAAAAAGATGCCATATAGATTTTGTGCTCAGTCCAGTTTCATAATAGATTTGAATAAATAATTTCAGCAAAGGACAAGTTCTGTATAGAAGGTGCAGTTCACATTATGACAGACAATGGCTGCGAAGTGGATGATGAGGAGGGGTTTAACGGTTTGAGAAATGAAGAGAACCTTTCCCTGTTTGTTGTAAGACATGAAGAAAATCTGCTGTTGCCATCAACATCTGGTAATTACACAGCTATTGTGAATAGCTTTAATTGGTAGCTTCAGTATTAGTAAAGAATTGCCATTCAAATTCACTAAGCTTATGACATTATTTCTTAGGCAGCTGAGTCTGCTGAAAATTCTGAGAGATGTAAATTAAGATTCCAATGTTTTTCAGTTATAAATTGGCAAGATTGTGAAAGCAAAGGACATCGAATGTCTTTTTCAAAGGCTGTAAGGGACTTCATACAGCAGTATTTATAATCAAGTGGAGCTACAAAATACATTTCATCTATCATAAACAGATACTACTTATGACTAAGACTAAGAAATGTCAAGTACATCTAAGTTGTATACATGTAACTGTTTTCAGATTAATTTTACTGCGGAAAAGATCATCCCTGACTTTTCAGTACCCCAAATATGAATATGGAATAAGTTCCGAATAACCCTGATTAAGATGGGCAGGGCCCTCATAGCTTAGTTGGTAGAGCGGCTGTCTCATGAGCAACGGATTGCAGGGTCGTGGTTTAGAATCTGGATCTAGAAACATGATCTCAATTTCAATATATTTTTGCTACCTATCTTATGCTGTGTTTTTTAATACTATATTTTAAATTATATACAGAAAACAGTTCTGCATTCCAATCTGTGATGCGTGATCTTCGGAAGAGAAAGTTGGATTCTAAAAAGGTATATACTATACTTTGTCGAGCAAATTTTGTTGAGCTCTGCTTTTAGTTGCCATAATGCCATGTTTAAGTCCTGTGACAATATGGTTATCTTTCGGTTTACTTTGATTAAAGATACATTGCAATAACCCTCTTTAAGTATTTTTTCTTTGGCTCAACTATTGGTAGAATTCTGTTATTAGCTGTCTGTAGCTTAGTGATCACTGGCTACACTAATAAAGACAAGCAATCCTCTGGTTTAAAAAAAATCTTAGTCTTTGTAAACTGAACTTATTTGCTCTTATCTTGTCTGTCAGTCTGTCCTTTGTTTGTCAGAATGTCCTGAAAATCTTAATCTTTTCTCCAGGGACAGTTTTAAACACTGCAGTTAATCGTGTGATTTTAACTGCTGGTGGCATAGTACCACCATTGCAAAAAGGAAGTGCTTCCGTGGGGTAATCACATGATGGCTGTTATAAATAATCCTCGTTTCTTCTTCTTTAAAAATGCATTTTCCTTATTTTAATGCTCTTTTTTTTAATTTGAATGGCATTATTGATGTATTTTGATAGCATTGTCATGTTTGAATTGTGAATTTGGAAAAAAAAATGATGCTTGGAAATTGGGGTACGAATACATGATTTCGGAAGTCTACTTTCACTTTGTCACCAGTGTACACATTGAGCAGAAAAAAAAATCTCTTATATGACACATTACCCTTACTTTTTCTCATCATATTTTGATAGTGCAAAGGTTGACAAACAGTAAAATGTAAGTTTCACTTCTTTAATTTGGGTCTCTATGAATGACAAGCCTTCAAACTTTTATTATTTACTATAGAGCAAAGAACAAAAGTCAATGGTGGGTTTACACCTGGTGAACATATACAAAACATAGTATCAGATATATGTGTGTCCATTCATTGACCATGATGAGTGGTGACAATGGTGTGTAATATATCTAGTGTATATTATGCTTGAGCCATCAAGGTATTAATACTCTCAAACTATCAAGATAATTTTGATTAATGCAAAAAACAAAATTCCACAAGATTTAGAGAAAACTTCTATCCACCATTGGGTCTTGAGCGATTGAGACTTTACTGTAGTGGGCATACACTAGGCTTCAACAGAAAAGGTATCAATAATAAACACATAAATACATTGATTTTCTGTTATGACCTTTTTGCTTTGTACGTGTTCACCAACAGTGATTCACTTATGTGTTAAATTAAAATCATCCTCATAACTATTCACAGGCTAATGAAGGAAAATGCGTACAAAGATGGTGAACAGTGATGTATGAGAATATTTCATGAGCCTTGTCTTTGTTGTTCCCCATCAATAAAAGAAAAACCTACCTACCTACCCGACCTTAAAAAATCATGGTCTGAGTACTGCAAACCTTTTTTTTTTAATGGTCCAAGTAATATGTTGTGAACATGCATTTGCTTTTATAATCTTACAAGTGTGTACATTATTTTGGATACTGATTTAATTCTACAGATATCGTCTCCATAACCTTTCTTTTCAGAATATGGTGAAAAAAGTCTATACAGATAACATGAGGATGGTATAACTATAGTATGAAGGAGAAGAGATACATAAACGTTAGAAGTATTAAGGGAGGTGGGACCTGTGTACTAGAATTTCCAAAGCCAGTAACTCGAGATGATGTTCTTGACAAGTTGATAAAACAGTTTTTCCCTGGCGGAAGAAGTTCTTTGGGAAAGTTGCAAAAATATGAGTGTTTGGTTGGTGATTCCAAGGGGTTTCCAATAGGAGATGAAGAGATAGCAGTCACCAAAAGACTTAATTTACTAACGAGGGAGAAGGTTTGTATTGTTTTTAAACCACCTGTTAACAGCTCTGTAGTTGTTACATTAAAAATGCTAGCCTTTTATTGTTAAATTCGTATCAATGCTTCAAAGGTTTTTATTCCGCATTCCCCTGTTTTCTTTAATTTTATTTTCAATTTGCCAAAAATTGCATACTGTATTTGTCCAATTATAATTAACAATTTGTTCATAAAAAAAAATGCAAGTATTTTCATATATTTCCATATCAGATTAAACACCGTACAATTATCCTGTTCAATGGCAGAGAGTTAAAACAGTGAATTGAACAGAAGTTGAATATTTGCACCAGTCTAGTTATATAACTAGAAGACTTCCGGTTTAGCGAAACGTTTTGTTGTTTTTCATTTTGGAAGTAACAGAATACACAATAATACTAAAAATGGTTTACTAACTATGTTTATTAACTAGAAATCATAAAATATAAAACATGACAGACTTCTTTAAAACTTCCTGTGCTTATTGCACTACGTCCAAAGTGATAGTCGTCAGAAATGCTGTTGTTGACAATCGAAAAGGATAATGGGGGTGGGGATTTCCAACGGGACCTGAAAAATAAAATTATTTTTCTGTACTCAAGTATAACACGCACCACTGTTTAAGACCTTAAAAACTTGGGGGGAAAAAATGGAGGCTTTAATTGAATTTTTACGTTACATACTTCTTGCCAATATCCGATTTGGAATGAGTTTTAAGATAGATTTTACTACATTCAAGCATTAAAAAGTTACCTCCCCTTTATAGCCAGAAATGGCTGTAGCATAAAATAAAACTGACACATTTTGGTCGAGTAATTTCTTAGACCTGTGTATGAGATGCACCCAACTTTTATCGTCAATTTTGAGGTAAAATAAATACGGAAAAATGGTACATAGTTTGATGTTGATAGTCAATAAAAGTCCCATACTGGAATGGATTGAACAACTAATGTTTACACTAGTCCAGAGCATTAGGCAGGTGCTCTACCTCCTCAGCAGCAAGTCCAGGTTGATGCTGATGGCAACAAAACCCGGTCAACAGAAGTGGATACCAGTTGCAAATAAAATACAGCCAGAAATCGAACCAGTGTGGCCAGTTTTGAAGTTCATTTTGCTAACCACTTGACCACTGATCAAGCAGAACGTGCTGAAATACTGAATGGCTAATTTTTTTCTTTGTGATTACTATAATATTTGAGGAAAATCTGTCTTTTCCAAGTTCAAGAAGGCTACATTCATTTCATTGCAGATATTGTCCATAGAAACAGATGACAGTGACCTTGATGACTTTGAGCTACCAGCTATCAGTTTCAAATCAGTAAGTTTTACCTCCGATCATGCTCGGGCCATTTTTAACAAAGAACATCTAATAGACAAGCTGATTTCAACCAAATTTCACATGAATATTCCATAGGTGGTCTAAATTCAAACTGTTAAAAAAATCAAATTCTTTAAAATTCTAGTTCTCTTGGTACAAGAAAACAAAACACACTTAAGAATTCATAAAAGCCGCTGTTAAAATTGCAAAATAGCTAGACCAAAATGTTTTCAAGTATCACACTTCAAAGTGGGGAGCATAACAAGAGATGTGTGTACATTGATACACCCCCTCGCCCAGACAAGCTTTTTACCTACCAACCTGAATATCAATAGGGGTATATTGTTTGGTGTCTACACACTAAAGGACTCAAGCATTGAAAACATCATAAGGATAGTATTTCACTAGAATGCCCTCTGTTTTAAAAAAGATTGATTAGTTGAGTACTTCTTACTCTCTCAAAAGATATTCGGTAGTTTGGATCATTTAGTTGTTTGCGTTAGTGGGTTTGAAATATACTTTCCCAACATGGCAACCTGTTTCAAAAGTTTAGCCAAGCACCCTTGAATCATATACAGTAGTTATTATCCTTTAACCATTGTTGCTATTGATATTTTCAGAGGCGACTACATTCACAGCCTGTCTCACAAGTACCAACAACAACTGTGACAAATCGGGTCAGTCCTTTTTGTTAAGAAATGTATGTTATTGTTCAGAGGACAGAGCACATTCAGTATCATATATATGAGCATGTCATTGTTGTAACAGATAATTTATATTTAAGAAGGCTTTCAAAAACTTATGTGTTACACAGACCTACAATTTCGCTGCACTGTTTGACTGAAGAAAACTTTGAGTTAGGTTTGTGTTGGACATACCTCACTGCGAGAATCGTGTTTGTTTCATAACTCTGGGTAAAATTCAAACAAAAATCTCTTCGCAGTAGTGTACCTGTGTCTACTTATGGTATTTCCCACTTTTGATCATAGAAATTACATTTTGGACTTAGATATATGGACTTTGAAAATTTATAACGTCTGCTCTTACAGTGCTCTATTTCAGTCAAACTGGATTCTCACAATTAATTACATACAAAGCAATGGGATGACTTTACAATCAGATAAGTGTACAGTACCCAAAGGGTCCCATTTGAACTACTTGTCTTATAAAGATGTTACAGACAAACGTTAGTACATAATTATAGTCGAACACTAACAGGATTTATTTTATTCAGAAGTCTGCAAGTATTGTGATTGGAGGTAGTATAGCTACAAACACTGCAAATACTTCTATGGTAGGTTTGTGTTAACTCACTCCTTGAACTTTCTACGTGCTCCTTATAATGGGACAGTCTAAATGTTGCAGAATGAGCATTCTTTTAAAAAATAGGATTCCATACTGGCATACGAGTAGTCACTGGACAGAAGTAATTGACAGACACGCGCCCAAAAGGCTTTATTTTCGCAATTTGATTACATTTTGCTTGTCCTAGGGGTCGAAAGTATACATGTATGAAATTTTGGGAGTAATCTGCCGGTAAATGAGGCGTAATGTGGGTGTAATATGCAGTTTCCAGATATAAAGCAGGCATAATAAGAAATTCCGTACCAGGTTTTTATTAATTTATGCAGTGCTTATTATGTTATACCAGTAGTCTATTAAGTAATCTTGGAATTCAGTAATTTGGGAATTGAACCTACGACCATAACGTTGAGAGGTAAGTGATCTTGAGACGACACCTTAGACCACATTGGCCACGGAGGACCCCACTTATATAAATGATAACAGGCTTAAAGTTTACGCATGTAAATTTGAACAAATTATGCTTTCCGTATAGCAGACGATACAATCCTTGTGAAAAGTAAATGTTATTTTTGTCAGTAAAATGATGAGATGCTAGAATATTATATTGCTTCTATTTACGTATAGAATTGTTGTAATTTTGACACTTTTTACAATGCAAACTATCTTTCTAATTATAACAGCCAGTAAGTTGAGGTCCTAGCTAATATACGTTAGAAAAACGATTTCACGGGCATAACAACTGAGCATTTTAAAATCTGACTTGCATACCGCTTTACTGGCCTCCATTAGGGCCCACATGTGTGGCGTCATTTATCAGAAAACACCCTCTTGAAATAGAATTAGAGCCGAGATATGTAATAATAGTAAGATTTTTTATTCTGGACATATTATTAAATTTCAAGCACAATATTTGTGCTATTTTTGTCTGGGGACTGCTCAGATGCCAGTACAGGGTTCATACAGACCTGGAACAGTCGTGGAAAATAGCCTTTTTTCTGTAAATTTCATGGAAAATGATTTCTAAGAATTTGCCATGGAAAAGTCATGGAATTTTGGGGAAAAGTCCTGCAATACCAATACTTCCTCCTTGTATTTTGTAATTGCTAGAAATTTGTAAAGAAATATTTTAAGAACAAAAAATAATCATTTTTAGAGAAAATGCAGAGCTATTTTACTCTACTGGCCTATCTGTTGGCGTCTGTGGCATCCACTTTCAATACACAGAGTATATTTATCCCAGGTCAGTGACAAATGTATACTTCATGGTTCACACAGGTCTTAAAAAATCTTTGAAAGTCTTGAAATGTTTGCATGCATAGCTATAAACTTTTTACATGACGACTGGTGGTCTTTCATGAAAAGTGCATACATTATACCAAATAACATTTATGATATATTGTTTTGTATTCAACGAATTCCAATTTCCTTGTTCATCGTGGGTAACATATCCAGCCACCCCACAGATACATCAGCAGATACCATACACAAACACTCCCCAGATGGAACAGCAGATGCCTCATATTTATGCAGGAACGCCAACTGTAAGTCTATATTTTCTTCAGACTTTGGCTTAATAGCTTACCCTACCAATGAGTTTTATCAAACTGAATGAGACAAAATCTATTTTACTGAAAATAACTAAACAAAATTAATTTTTTTCAGTTAAACTGAGAATAAAATGCTCATGACAAGCCCTTGGTGGGGTTGAAAACTAAGTCAGTAAGAGTCAGATATTAGTAAAAAGGTTATGCTTGATATCTTAAGTTTTTATGCTCCCCCCAAAGGGGGGAAGCATATAGTCACCGCTTCGTCCGTCCGTGCATCCGTCTGTCCTCAAGTCTTGTCCGGGCTATTTATCTACAACCTCTGGTTGGAATTTTATGAAACTTGCTAGGATGCATCATTACCAAGTGCAGATGTGCTTATTGTCTTTGTGTTCTGGTTCGATGATTTTTCACGGAGTTATGGCCCTTTGATTGAGTCTTTGACCAAATTCTTGTCCACGCTATTTCTCTACAACCCCATTTTGGAATTTTATGAAACTTGCTGGGATGCATCACTACCAAGTTGAGATGCGCATATTGTCTTTGTGTTCCGGTTCGAGGATTTTTTTATGGAGTTATGGCCCTTAAATCGAGTTTGTGACCAAATTCTTGTCCGCGCTATTTCTCTACAACCTCAGGTTGGAATTTTATGAAATTGGCTAGGATGCATCATAATGAACTATTTCAAAGTATGCTGTACAACGTGTTATATTACGAAATAAAAAAAATGTATTGACTTCTCTTTAGAACACTCACAGTTACTTCCGCTCGTTCAATATCATTACCATATGGTACAGAGTCAAACACTCACTCACTTTGGGGAGCAACCATCGGTTCCACTGATATTTTCTTGTCTTTGAGATAATTTTATAGAACCACAGATAAATTTCATCAAAAGGAAATATTATATAGGATTGTTTATGTGTCTTCTTATGGGACCAATTGATTCTTACTCAGGTAGTGAACACGTTTAGTGATCACCTGTGTTGAAAGTGCTTTTGAAACAAAAGATAAACAATTATACCGTATCCATCTTGGATCCCATGATATGTATAAAAGGCAAAGTTTAAGGTAATGTTGACTTTAGCAATAATGAAGAACAATAGTAAGGGCATGAATTACTCCCAACAAGCAAAACCAGTGCTTTTCTTGATGTTGCATTTGGAATATGCTGAACATTTTAAAAAGTGCTTTTGGATCTTAAGTTGGCACATACCGACTCATTGGTGGAACCTATGTAATTGTGGAAACAATAAATTATTATTGATAAAATATATTTTACTTCTTGTTTTTCAGGTTAGTTTCAATATAAGTTCAGTTCAATGCTGCATCTGCATGGATAGGGAGTGCAACTCATTTCTTGTGCCCTGTGGGCACACATTTTGTGGTGTGTGCTGTGTAGCCCAGGAGATTGGAGAACAAGGATCTTGTTCAATTTGTCGAGAGCCCATTTTAGGTGTTTGACAGATAATAGCTTAAACATGATTGTGATGTGTTTCTGTAGAGATGTGTTGCTAACTACTTTTATATTTCTGGGTGGACTTAAAGGAAACTTGTGTGTATGACCACATTTTTTTATTGGATAATTCTAAGGTTTCTGTAGTTCCTATTGTTTTAATAGATCATTTTATATGCATTCCATAAGTGTTTGAACATTCATCAGATAAGCACTTTAGGACTATAGGTCCTCTTGTTTACTTTCTAGTTTTATTTTATATGATGTTTTTTAGCTCTACTGACCAAAGGCCAGAAGGGCTTATGCGATGGCGCGTTGTCCGTCTGTCGTCTGTTAGCAGCACTTTTTCTGAAACCACTAGGCCAGTTAAACTCAAACTTAAGATGGATGTTTCTCTTGTATCGGAGACTATACAGAAGATTATATTTTTATGGCCCTCCCCCCCCCCTCCAAAAAAAAAAATAAATTGGGGGTGGCATATAGTAATCGCAGCGTCCATCCGTCCTGTCGGGTATTTGGTTTCTGGCCTGTATCTTTGTCAAGCATAGATGAATTTTGTTGATACTTGGTACAAATGATCAACATAACATGACGACGTGTCGCGAGTAAGACCCACACCCGTACCTCAAAGGTCAAGGTCACAATTTGAGTTTGTTTGAATACACTTTGAGTCTGTGTGAGATTTTGTGTCCGGCCTGTAACTTTGTCATGCATAGATGGATTTTAATGATACTTGCTACAAATGATCAACTTATAATGACGACGTGTCACGAGTAAGACCCACACCTGTACCTCAAAGGTCAAGGTCACAATTTGAGTTTGTTTAACAACACTTTGAGTCTGTGAGATTTTGTGTCCGGCATGCATAGATGGATTTTAATGATACTTGCTACAATTGATCAACATAACATGATGACGTGTTGCAAGTAAGACCCACACCCGTACCTCAAATGTCAAAGTCACAATTTGAGTTTGACAACACTTTGAGTCTGTGTGAGATTTCCTGTCCAGCCTGCAACTTTGTCATGTATAGATGGATTTTTATAAATACTTGTTATAAATGATCAACATAACATGACGACGTGGCGCACTTAACACCCAAACTCCCACTTCAACAGTCAAGGTCACAATTTAACACTTCCAGTCATTTTGACATTTCTTGTCCGGTCTGTCATCTATGGATAAATTTTAAAAACACTTGGCTCAGTTGATCAACATGACATAATTAAGTGTTGCAGTGTTTTCTCCAGCTCCAATTTTTTGGGGGTCATTGATGACCCACTGACTAAAAATCTAGGTCATTTTCAAAATCTTGGGGTCATCAATTGACTAGTTTTAAACTTAATTAACATGAATAAATGGAGTTAAAAATACATATTTTACTAAAACAGTTTTACTTCCTGTTTCACACAAATTTCTCCATCAAAACTGCAACTTAAGTTAACAACTTTAAAATAATTTAACTTCAAACGATTGTTTTAATTCTGGCAATAAGTTACAACAACTTGAAACTTAGTTGTTGTTTTTATGATTATGGCCCTTTGGCGGTGAACTTTTCAAATGTCATGGCCACAGCTCAATCACTAAGGCCCTAACTATTTTTAATGAAAAACACTAAAATTCTTTCAATATTTTATATTTACAGAGCTATCGTACATGTTTAGCATTATACTCTTTGGAAAACAAAACTTTGTTTTTGTTTTCTTTTTTGAAATTAAGTAATCATTTTTCAAGATGAATATAATTTTTTTAAAGTTAATTTCTTTTTTCAACAACCTTTAAATCGTCCGTTAAAGAAACATAAATGGCGCCGGGAATACCGCCGTAAAACTTGGACAAGCAGATGTTTAAACTGGTATTAAAATGTCGCGCATGCGTGTCTCGATACCTTATAGAAAACGGAATAAAAAGTTTTTCAGATATAGAATCGTCCGTACATTTTAAACAACTTTTTTGAAAAGTTTCACGCTTTCCACATTTCATCTTTATATACAAACAATCTAAAACTGGGTATTGGTCAGTGCTATTGTTGCAGCGTACGTTTATTTTCACAGATGTTGTCTTCAAACTACACGGAAAATTATGTATGTGATCAAAGTCGTCTTTGCGATTGCATTAATATAGCATTCATAACCAATAAAAGTGTTTATTTAACTTGGTAGAATCGCGTGACTGGAATTGCACTGAATCAGACCACGTGATCTGTCAAATCAGCTGGCATTGTAAAAATAACTCTGAAACCAGCTTGCCGAAACAAATATGCGTAATTTGAATTCCTGTATTTTTAAGGTTGCGTCATAGTGAACGCACTATACAAAGTTGATTGCGTCAGATGAGAATTTATTGCGTCAAAAACGCAAGAAACGCGCTCTGGAGAAAACACTGGTGTTGCATGTAAGATCCAGAACCTTTCCTCAAAGGTCAAGGTCACACTTCCAAATTGTTTGATATTGTGTGTCTGGTCTGTGACTTTGCCTTTAACTTGGCTCAATTTATCAAGATGACATGACAACGTGTCATAAAAAAGACCTAGACCCATACTTCAAAGGTCAAGGTCACACTTTTAGTATGTATGACAACACTTTGAATCTGTTTGAGATTTCAAGTCCGTCCTTTAACTTTATGATACATGGATGGATTTCAAAAACACTTGGCTCAATTTATCAACAACTGATCTGTAACTTTGTCTAACATTTAGGGATTTTAAAATAGCTTGACACAAGTGATCAGCATGTCATGATGATGTTTCAGCAGCATTTAACTGTTGAAATACCCAGACCATTACATCAGATGTCAAGGTTACACAAAGGTCAAGGTCATGCTTTAATGTAAAAAACATGAAATTGCATGTCTATTCTGAAACATCAGTCCATTACTCTTTTTATTCATGAATCGCTACCTATTATAACATGATTATATTGTTATTTTTCAACGACCATTTTGGGGGCATGTGACACTTACCAGTGACACTTCTTGTTTGATTTATAATTCAAGATGACCGCCATTACTAAAAATAGTATAAAACTTAAAAAATCTTCTTCTCATGAACCGCCTGACAACTTGTGAAAATATTTATGTAGTAATGATCACCAACTATAGTTCTATTTGATTTGTCATTTTTTGTCATGTTCACTATTGTGGTTGAATTATCAACCCCTGTGTGGTTCCAGGGAGCCATGAGTGATGGCAAGAATAGGATCACTGTGGCTTATGCATATCGTAAGAAGCGACAAATTGAGTAATACGATAGAAGTTGCTGAAACTCTGCAGTTCTGCAGGTATCAAGGTTCTAGGTTCATTCTGCATATTCATTTGTTGGTGTATTTTTTTAATCTGTATGTTAGTTTGTTGTTTTTGTACATGTAGAGTGAACCTGGAATCTTCCTTCCTGTTGGCGTCGAACAACCTATAATGTGTTGGTACGCTATAAAACCCTATTCATTCATTGATTTGTTCAAATTGTGTCCCTAGGGTTAAAAATGACCCTACCCCAAGAGCTCAATTAGGGGGACGCGTGATTATAATACACATTAATAAAAAAATCTTTAAAATGGAACTGATTTTGCCTTTATTTTTACAGAAGCATTGTTTGGTTAAGGACATTGAGATTTGTTAAAATGACTGATTTCCACTGTCTGAAGGGGTCAGGAGGGGCCCTTAAAGGGTAAAAATTGTGAATTTCAAAAATCTTTTTTCTTAAATATTGGTCAGTCAAATTTGTTCAAATTTGGCTTAAACCATCCCTATAAATAGGAGTTTGAATCAAGATAAGAATCAAGGGGCTAGTTTATATAGGTGACCCATAAGGGGAGTTTTACATCGTAATTCTTTAGGAAAACGGAAAATTCTAAATTTTTCACCCATTTGTGCAAAAGTATTGAACAGTTTGAGTTCTGAAGCATCGTCTAGTCATATCGAATAAGAATTGGTTCAATAATCAGTATTTAGTTTTTAAAAGGGGGCCAGGTGGGGTCTCGAAAGGATTAAAGTAGAATATTTTCAAAAGTCTTCTTCTCAACAATTTGTCATTTAAATTGGTTTATATTTATATGAACTATGGGTATCGGTTTGAAGTTTGTACAGATCAAGGGGGCTGGAATGGGATTTGTGTGGGGACTTTGAGTTTTACATAGGAGTACTATGGGAGAAAGGAAATTTTTCATTTTCTCCAACATTTGTGCAAAAATAATTTAAAATTTGAGATTTAAAACATGGTTTTGAATTAGCAAAGTTATTTTTGTTTAATAAAATAGATTGAAATTCCATAAGGAGCCTGGACGGAGCCAAAAAAGGTTGAATTGTGAAATTTCAAAAATCTTTGTCTGAAGAACTGATTAGTCGAATTTGTTATATAAAATAACAACCACTATTTACCAGTAGAGTGTCCACAGGCCCTCTTGGGCCTCTTGTTTATGAGAAGGAATCTCGGGAAGATACATGATTACCATTATTTACTTTTATAGTTTTATTTTATATGAGATGAAATCTAAGGAAGTTTGATGATTTGTTATATTGTGTCATTGTTCTTATTGATGTGAGATGTACTCTGAAAGCTGTATTATTTGGTCCATTGAAAGACCCCAAATGACCCAAAAATATCGCCAAACAATATTTAAATTAGGCATTTTAGACCCAATACGGCCAATAAGAAGTGCAAAAAGTAAGGAAAAATACCATTAACATTGTCGATTAACATTTTGATTTGATTTTAAGTGAACATTTCCAAAAATGATTAAAAATATGGAAGAGCTTCTCATTTTGTTTTATGATTCACAACATTTGAAGATTTTCTTCAAAGATCATGTCTACCAAATCTTTTGAGATGAAGAATGATAAATGTTGATGTTTTCGGAAATTTCTGAGTAAAGAGGGCTTTTCTCATCGGTAATCTTATTAAATTATCTTTATCTTCAGTATCTCAATATTTTCAATTGTCTATTTTTGGGTATATGTCACTTCCAGGATGTAATGCTTAAACCAAGACTTGTAGATGCAAAGCCCTGTAAGACTAATTTGGGGTCTGTTGTGGTCATTTTGGATCTTTCAATGGACTGCTGGATGATTGGTTGTACCTTGCCATCTCGTCATAATTTAAATAAATCTTGGTTGATATTGAGTTGTTCTTGTTCTTTACTTTTCTAGTTCTAGTCGTACTAAGATGGATATTAAAAAACTGTAAAAAAATATAAAAATGCGTGTCTAGTATGTATTTTTTAGTCCATGACTGTTGATATTTGTTGATATATTATAAAATACATTTCAGGTTATATATGGCATATTCAGTTTTATTGGTGGAGCCACACCTTAGAATGAATCTAAGTAGAACCACCATCCTTCCGTAAGTAAATGGCAAGCTTTCTCACATAAAGATCTTGGACCGACCGAGAGTTAAGTGATCTTGAGACGACGCAGAGGACCCTCTTTACATTTTGAATAGCATTGATGTGTAAGCAGGACGAAAAATCAGAGCCTCATGAAATATATTGATGTCATTTAGTCAAAGTTTGTGTTCATGTCAAGCCGGCACAAAATATGTATGGCCACAAGACTTAGTACGAGTTTGATAATGAGTCTGATCAACCCAGAAACGCTGGAGTCGCAGCTCTTGATATATAAAAATTTGTCTTGTTTACACGATTAAGGTCATATTTCTTGAGCTATCATAACCAAAATCTCGAGGATAATTTTGATAACGAGCCCAATCGACACAGAAACACTGAGTTATGGCCCAAAATTTATGTTGTTTACATAATAGAGGTCACATTTCTTGAACAATTCTAACCAAACTTGCACAAAATATGTATGGATACAAGACCTCGGAAGAGTTTGATAGTGAGCCAAGACCGCCAAGAAACACTAAGTTGTGGCCCTTAATACTTCAAAATTTATCTTGTTACACATGATGCAGCCACCACCATATGTCTGAAGCATAACCAAACTTGCACAAAGTATGAATAGCCACAAGACGGACCCAATGTCCCAGATCAAATAATTACTGAGAAAAAGATGCAAGACTGGGGAATAAAGACCAACACACGATCACACCACAATCAGTTGATCATGACAGCTGCTGTACAAACTGCTACCTGAGCAAGTCCTGCTTGTAAAAACAGTAATTTTTGTTTTGTAATATCTTGCCAGTAACTCAACAGAAACTGCTAAATATCTTTAGCTATGTTGAAATATGAGCTTTTGACCTGTGTTTAAAGATATGTCGCCTTTGGGGCATTACTAATTCAGCACCAGCAGGTAACGTCTCACTGTTTTTAGATTGACTATTCGAAAAATAAGGGAGAGCTATTCTACTCTCCCTGGCTTCGGCATTGGCCTCGTATCTTGGTTAAAGTTTTGCATGCAAGTTGCTATCTCGGTAACCATTGCATGTATTTGCTTGAAATCTTTAACACAATACTTCCCAGTCATCAAACATATTACAATAACTTAGTTAGATAACTCTTGCATGAATATAATGCAAATTATTGCCCTTGTTTGATTTAGAAATTCTGGTTAAAGTTTTGCGTGCAAGTACCATCAAATCTATATCTCACCAGCCGGTCAATGTATTTGATTGAAACTTCACACAATACTTCCCAGTTATCAAACCTACTACAATAACTAAGTTGGATAACTCTTGCATGAAAATAATGCAAATTATTAGCCTTGTTTGAATTGGAAATTCTAGTTAAAGATTTGCGTGCAAGTACCATTATGTCCATATCTAACCAACCACTCAATGTATTTGATTAAAACATCACACAACACTTCCCAGTCATCAAACATACTAAAATAATTAAGTTGGATAACATTTGCATGAATATATAGTGCAAATTATGGCCCTTGTTTGACTTGGAAATAGTGCTTAAAGTTTTGCATCCAAGTACCATCAAGTTCATATCTCACCAACCTAAACAACTCAATGTGTTTGAATGAAACTTCACAAGACTTCCCAGTCATCAAACCTACTTGAATAAAATGCAGATTATGGCCCTTGTTTACCTTAGATATTCTGGTTAAAGTTTATATCTTGGCTGCCACTGTATGTATTGGATTGAAACTTCATACAAAACTTTGCAGTTATAAGATCTACTCAATTTAGTCAGTTAAATAGCTCTTGTTTACTTGGATTGGTCATCAGTCTCGATCAAAGTTTGTACTTTTGTGACAAATGATTTGCATAGTCGAGCGCAATTTCTTATCGACAGCTCTTGTAATATTTGCTTTGATTAAAATAATAGTCACTATTACTTATGAGAAATTGCATGTTTTTTACATGTATTCAGAACAAGTCGCCAATGAAAACAATCATCTTTCAGTTTGAAAGGCAATGTTTTGGGGCATATTATGTGAAAGGTGCGTGTGGCATAATTGAAAGCATTCATTCCGTGTTTGGATGTTTCAGACTTAACTCTTTCAAACCCATGTTTACGCCAACAGAACAAAAAAAAATCCAAAGTATGCGAAATTACCAAATCTAATTTAATGCATTCATATATATATATGGACGGGTTCAGTTCTAATATAGTTATGTTTATATATAATTGACTATAATATACCAGTGAATTTTCAAGGCTCGTTGATCACATGTACATGTTTTGTATAGCACAGTTTGAAAATAAACAACATAGACACAAACATGGAAAGCTGTGAAAGTTCATGCACTATTTTCATATTGATGACAAGTGACGAGCCGACCCTGGTTCTGTAGTGCTCAAACTGACATACTTTGTGTATAATGTTTCTGAAATCACCAAAGGCATGAGAATCAAGCGTTGGGCCGTAAAAAGATACTTAAGTAACGCACTAAAGACAAGAATAGACAAATTAGGATATTTTGTGAAATCGGTCCCTGATTTCACTATTTGAAAATCAATAGTGAATTTCGCCTGTTTGAAAAATTATATTAAAATTATAACTATAAACTTGCAGACAGAACGGTAATATTGCAATTATGCGCAAAACAGTTCTGCATATAATTGAAACATTTCTTTTGTGAGAGATATATGTACATCTTGACTCTCGTAAATAGTACCTCTTCCAAGAATTCTGTAAAAAAAAAATAAAGTGTCCAACTCTAGGGATTATGTAAAATGGGAAATTACCCTATGTAGCACGTAAAGCTCGAAGCTATTTATACATGTAGTCGATTTACGGAATACTAAACCAGTAATGTTTCGTTTGTTTTATTCCTAATTTGCTAAAATACAATAACACAATGTCTTTAAATACACCTCGTGTGCTCGAGTGGATAACAGTTATGCATGTATCTGCTTGATTGCAACAAACATCTCACGTGCTGCATCTACGTCAGTAGCCTGTTCAAATGTTTGACGATCTAATGCACCAGCCAGCAAAAAACGTTCAAAGAATACTTCAGAACAGCACTGCTCTGGTTCCGTTACGCTGAAGTCTGAAGCAAGTTGGTTTAATTCGTTACCTGTGCACGGCAGTGTTAGTGAACAATCCGTTGCATAATACAGTTCCGGTTGATAATAAAGGATTTCTGGTATCGCTCCCGAGGTAAATTCAATGTCTCTCTGCATTCTTATGCGATGTCCATTCCGGTTGTCGGCAAATATATCTAAATGCCTCTGTAGAAGCGGCTTAAAACATAATCTTAGGGCTTCCACATCATCTGAATTTGCGATATTCAGCATACCACGATCCTGGAAATCTATGAAGATGTTTCGCCAGTACTGTGTAAAACCTCGTTTAAGAAAACTCCAGAAATACTCGATCCTCTGATTTCCAGTAGACCGCCCAACTATAATAGAAGTTTCCTCAAAATGTACATCAGTGTGTTTTCGTAAAGACTTGTGAATATCACACAAGAGAACATTTCCGGTTCCAGCAACACAGCGAATAATTCTAGGTATACGCTTAAGCTTTGCGACGTAATCAAAGTAACATTTTGAAACAACGTAGGGATTCTTGTTAGATCTCAGTAGTTTTAACCGCTGTACCTTTCTAGAGAAACCATCGACAGCACCATGAATCGAAAATCCAAAGGTTTTTAACTTATCGTAACCATCTACATGTATCATATAGCCAACGGTTTGGTCCTTTATTCACGTATACACGTCTCCTCAAGCGGTGTTTACTTCGGAGTAAGACGCCTTCTGGGTCCAGGGCCTTTAAGACCCGCCGGACTGTTTCTTGTGTTACCCGCACTCCAACAACGACATTAATAAGTTTCCATAACGACTTATATCCGCAGTCCGACAATCCAGACGCTTCACTGTTTTAACAATGTCCTCCGGAGAAGCTTCTGTCCTATAACGGCGTAACCTAAGATTCTTTTTAGACCGCCGGAATTTGCTCATGCTCAGATACTTGCCATGGCGTAGAAGAAAAAATCCCCGTATTTCACATTCGGTGTACATATGATGGTGGTAATATTGAATTAGTTCTTCTACGCTCCCGTCAGCACCTGGATAAATGATCTGAAAAGAATGAATGAATTTTAGAAACAGTATCTTTATTTAAAATTTAAATCAGCTTATTCACAGTTGAGTCAATATACTGAGTCCTCTCAAATCCTGTCATAAGTAACCAAGACAACAATAATAATCTCGCGAAAAATAAAAAATATCTGCCATTGGCTGCTTTTCGAAATATCAGTATTTGATACATCAGTTTTTTATTGGACTTTATAGCGCTCGTTACGTCTCTAGAGGACAATAAGAAGATAATGCAGGTCATTTTATTTTTCAGTTGGACAAAAAAATGTGGTTGCTATGGCAACAATATTGATAAAATAACAGATACAACCTGGATTCTGTGGTAACACAAAAAGTATTCAAGCAATATTTGTGAATATAGGACAATAAGGAGATAATGTCATTTTAGTCTAGCGTCCGATCTCCTTATTGCCCTCTTTACGTACTAAGTTCCACAAATCTAGCTTGCACACGTTTTGAGTTATCGCAGTATCCAGATTTCGAACACTTTCGAGTACATGTACGTTAATAAAGTCCTACTTGTGAACCGGTAGGAGACTTATGTATTGCTTGGAAAACTCCAGTTTCTTGTTTAAGTTAAGTTCCGATACGTAGTGTCCATTCCAATATTAATCAAACTAACTTCTATACTGATTCAATTTCAATTTTCTCATTTTTTTTTTCATTTTTGGTCGACTGTGATTGAGTTCCTTCAAATAGTACATATCATTCCGCATATTGGTCCGCATCAAAGGGTCAATTATGGTCGACTATACATTTATTTCAACGTAAAACGCGGGAATGTTACGCAAACTCGTCTGCAAGTGTCACAAATTCAATTATTTTCCAAAGAATTTGATATAATTTATTTGCAAAACTATCAGGACAACCCGAATGCTAAAGTCAACTCAAACTCAAGCCTTGTGTAATTTAGAAGAACACAAAAGGCACCAGCGAGAGTGCAACTAGAGCAATTGAGATGGTCTTATGTTTCCTTTAAGAACACTGATAATTTCCACTCTTTGTAATCGAAATCTGATCCAGATTTGCAAAAGACAACACTTCAGCTCAGAATCTAACTCCGCTGTGTGTGCTTATCAGTTTATCCTGGTGAGGGAGCAAAACATTTATTAATGCATTATACTATACTGCATACTACATTTTTGAAGTCCATTTGAGTAGAAATCAAATAAATGTTTTCAGAAGGTTATTAATGTCAACCATTTTGATAACAGCAAAATGCAAAACTACTCACCTCGCTGTTAGAACGTATGTCACATGCGTAGACACGCACATGTATGGATAGTGTTACATAAAATGTAGAAAATATCATGTCTTTATTTATACTTGAAGTATTGAAGTAATCTACATTTAAGACAGTTTTTACTATATTAATATATAACTCACCATAAAACCTTAAGACTTTATTTACAAAACATTTAACATATATTAAAACTAAATGTTCAATTGCATAAAAAAATATAAATTGAGGAAACAACGTTTAATATAATTATCGCTCGTATATAATAACCGATCAATTGATGAAGTGGACTGCATGGATAACTGTTTAGTTGGAATTATATATCAAAACGAAATACGATTACTTATATTTGATTCATATATATAATCACGTAAAACATGCATTTTTGTAATATTAATATGTAACTCACGATAAAACCTTCATTTATGTATTATTTTGGTATATATAAGGGGGGTCAATATACGTTTCCGTATACTTCACATTTCCGCTGTCATACTTTATGACAAAACATTTAACAGATAGTTTTCCGGGTTTTTTTATCGATAGAAAAAAAATCCAAGTAAATATAAATAAGTTTTGTATATTTTCAAATATCGCATCGTAGTTTCGACTGTCCACCACCGTTATTTCGACTTCTCGCCATCATAGTTTCGTTGTTTCGACTTATCTCACTTTTATAATTATGCCACGCCGACCACAACAGGGACACCGTCAAAAGTAAATATCACTCAGTGTCAATATACATTCCACAAAAAAATATCGATCAAAGTTCGTTGGTAATTGGGCAAGTCCATCATTAACCGGTGTAGGTAGAGCAGGTAATCACAACAAATTATAATATGCCCAGATGACGTCCGTGATTCAGCAGTTTTACCTGTCTTTCCTGTATGGATGAATACATGGTCGATAATCTGAATAATTTGGTGCGAGAAAACCCTGCTTCTGCATCCTCAAGTCTCAGTTATTCTTAGTTTAAACATATTGTATTGCTTATGTTACAGATATTTAACATCACATGATAATACATATTTATATATAACATACGCAAAACGATTGAACTACAAGTTATAACAACATTAGTTACAGTTCTCTCCATATCATCAACATCAATATATTATATATACCGGAATGAAATGTAATAGCATTCATAATATAGGTAATATTTTTAAATGAATACTATAAACTTGAAAAGAAGAAACACACAGAATATGAAAAAAAAGAAGGGGGGAATTACCGCTTGATAAACTCTTACCCTGTTGCCCATCTCAATAGAAACCATACAATTGCCCCACATACTGTTCAATTTAAAATTTCGACAGTGAGCCACGCGTAACATACTTTTATAATAAGTTAGTCGATTTGAAAACGTTGTGTGTTTTTAATATATTTGAAATTCTTGAAAAATTAATTGATTATAGTTATATGAGATATCTGGTGTGCCGTACAGTAATTTTCTTGTACTTAATGGATGAAACTCACGAGTATTGGTAAAAAGTTATTTAACTACATGGTAGTTTGTGCAATACTGTTGCCGATGTTTTTACAGGACGTATCGAGCAGTAGCGTATCCGTTATGTCCTTTTCCTTCCTCGGATCACCATAGCTGCCATAGTTTTGCGTATGCCTTTCGAAATCAAGAACTAACACAAAAGAAAGACTTCACGGATAAATGATATAGATTAAGCACTTCACGGATCACGGAGCACGGACACAAAGCACGGAGCACGGGCGCAGAAAACGCACCACGGGCGAATGGAATGGACAAAAGTGTAATGACGGTAGTTACTTGCTTCACCTATACCGTTCAATGTTAGACTTGCCCAATTATCAACGAAATTTGAATTGACTGTAGAAATATTTTGCTATCAGCCATAATTACTACAGGTGGACACACTATGAGCATTACCTTGGATAGGATAACCGATACAAGGTGAGTTCATATAACCTACGTGTTATTTTTTTTATCATACGAAAAGTAAGATTCTGTCATTATTTAATTGTTTATAAACTCATTCAGCCTTGCACTTCTTTACGTAAGAGCACAGGGGTTAGTGACAAACTATATTCTATATCCCTATATATAGTATAATAAAGACTATAAACAGGGATTTAGAATATATACATTTTAACTTGCCCCTGTGCGTAAGAGAGTACTTCAATATAAAATATTTGATATTATTCCGAATCAGGGTGAAATAAACGGTAGAAAATCTCTATTTTACGTTGCCTTATTTTCAGTGATAATGACATAGATATATAGGTTTATTTCGGTAATGAATGCATACACAGATAATTAAAACAACATGTCCAGTAAATCAAAAATATTACATACATGAGGGATAGTAAGCCATAGCATGCACACCACCACCAAGGAGAAAACAAAAAAAGAGTGAACTCTTATTTCCATTGTAGTCCTTTGTGTTGATAGCATGACATATAGAGGCAATCAATCAATCAAAACCTTGATCATCAAAGAAATTAATTGCCATTTTAACTTACTAAGAACCAAGTAGAGAATCACATGCAATATCAGTATTAAGTTGATTAAATATATCACTTTATTGTAACTTGCACAATTAAAATTAATTTATCACATGTTCAAGTGTATATCACAGACTTAAATGGTGCATAATACGATACTATAATATAATTATTTAATTTAATTATGTCAATTATATCAATGCCTATATTTAAAAGTTGTTATGAATTTTAACTTTAACAAAGATTCAAGAGTCAAGATTTCTTTATTTGTAACTTAAACATACTGGTATAATGTTTCTCATTATATACATATACTATACATAATGATACATCCAATATATTTACTTATCACGTGACACATTTTATGAAACAACTCTATATATTTTTAAATATTTGTAATGCATAAAGTAATATCTGTACATCTGTAGTTGATCTTTATTTATAAATTAATTTCATAAACAATTTTCATTCAAATAAATATCTAAATTTCCATAAAGCATCCATGATAGTTAATATATACATATATACCTCTTATTCACACACAAAAAGCCTCCCAAACAATGGTTTGTTAAAATATTTCTAAAATCTATATATTTGACTTACATAGATTAAATGCTGTGTATATGTATTTTCCCAATTTTAAAAGTTCTGTTATTTGCTTAGATTTCATCAATTCAATAAACTTGTAAAACGTTGGGCCTATTGTAATAATATATACAATTTGCTAGTACCGCTGTACAACGGACAGATAATAATGGATACTTATCTTGCAAATCTTGTGTGTTACATAAAGTGCAATATCTTTGGTTGTGGTCAGTTCTGTTCTGTTCATAACAACCAATTTTTCAATTCTAAGCTTATGAGCGGATAGTCTTAGTCTAGACATAGCAATTCTAAATTTGCTTGGCAAGTCTAAATATAATTCAAATTAAAAATAAAGTATAAAATTACTGTATGTGCATAACGTTCTGGATCTGGATATGATAGTGTGCCATGTTCGCAAAAATATACCGACAACTGTCTGCCTAATCACGATACGAAAATTATGTAAATTAGTATTTGCCGGGTTGCTCCAGACATAAAAAAAGTCATACTGATTCAACAGCATTTTTTATATTTACGGCTCAATTTTTTACACCTTTTTGACAATCGCTAAGTAGAGATTCATAAAGATATTTAACAATACTATTACCTGTCTTAGCTCTTTTACATCAATATTTTACCAAACGCACATTATATATTTTAATTTATAAGCCATATATTACCATATTGCAAGTTGATGTTTTCACGTGTCCCAATTGTTTGCAAAGTTTTAGATGTACCCTTTCAATTCTTTGTATTGCTTTTTTTTTAGAATATGTTTGCTAGAATGTTTAAAGCCCTTAAACCTTTACCATCCAAAGTTTCCTGGTTAAGGGCAAAATTACTGGTGTAATTAAAAACTGTTTGGAGATAATTAAAGTCATTTACTGTTTCTAAAGCGTTATAATTGTCTGTCCAGTTTTCATCATCATTAATAGGTCCTCGTTTCCTACTCACAATAACTTTCGTTTTATCAGAGTAAACCCCACTTATCACAATACGTCTTTATTAGTTTATTGTAAGGTCCACTTCCCTGATGTTGTTCTCAAGGGATGCAGATTACAAAATTTGTGTGGGTCACTTATTGCATTATTTCAGAGATTTTAGATAAACCATTTCTCAGTATATTCAGGGAAAACAACTCTTTATTTTCAGTATTTCTCCTATTTTTTCTCTTATTAATTACTAAATAATGGATACAAGCATAAATATATGTCTACTTAACCCTTTACTCCATAGATACAGGTTTTCCCAAACCAATCACAGAAGGCATTTGAAAACAGTGCAGGAAGAGTTCAGATTGCTTGTAACGAGCAATCTGAACACTTCCTGCACTGTTTTCCACTATGTCAGTTAACATAAACATAATTCACCCAATAATTCAAAGCTTTCTATATTAGGTGTCCAAAAGCATCTATATGAAGTAAAGGGTTAACAATGTATAGATGTTCGGTTTGCCAGCCTAAAGCATTCTAGTGAAATTATGTTCCTGATTTCTGTAAGGCCGATCGGTTTTAGAACCTGGACAAGCCCATGATTTAAATATAAAAGTAAGTATACTTGTGTTATGATTTATGAATATCAATAAGCATTAAACTTGGTATTTGTCCATTTTCTAAATCTGTCAGACGATCAGTACCATGAAGCACAGATGCGTAAGAATAAACGTTTATAACACCTGCGCTTACAGTACAGCTTGTATAATGATACAGTTATGTAATTTTAAATATCAAATATATACACATAGGCCATTAACCATTGGTTTGAACTAAGATAGCTATATGTATGCACTTGTCTCCATAAATCCACATTTCGTCACACAGCTATACAATAATGTCTCATACTATCACTGTAAAAAAGGAATGTTAATTGTGTTTTTTAACTTTTTTTCCATAAGAGTACTGTATCCGCTAATAAACATGCACTATAACTGGCTTTCTTCTTTTAAACCCTTTACTTCATATAGATGCCTTTGGACACCTCTAATATAGACGCCTTTGGACACCTCTTATATAGATGCCTTTGGACACCTAATATAGTTGCCTTTGGACACCTAATATACTGTGTATACAATGTTTATTATACAGAATATGATGACTGGTACATGTTTATTAAACAGAATATGATGACTGGTCAATGTTTATTATACAGAATAAGATGACTTGTCCATGTTTATTATACAGAATAAGATGACTGGTCCATGTTTATTATACAGAATATGATGACTGGTCCATGTTTATTATACATAATATGATGACTGGTCCATGTTTATTAAACAGAATATGATGATTGGTCCATGTTTATTAAACAGAATATGATGACTGGTCCATGTTTATTAAACAGAATATGATGATTGGTCCATGTTTATTAAACAGAATATGATGACTGGTCAATGTTTATTAAACAGAATATGATGACTGGTCCATGTTTATTATACTGGTCCATGTTTATTATACAGAATATGATGACTGGTCCATGTTTATTATACTGGTCCATGTTTAATATACTGGTCCATGTTTATTATACTGGTCCGTGTTTATTATACAGAATATGATGACTGGTCCATGTTTATTATACTGGTCCATGTTTATTATACAGAATATGATGACTGGTCCATGTTTATTACACAATGATTAGTCGATGTTTATTATACTGGTCCATGTTTATTATACTGGTCCATGTTTATTATACAGAATATGATGACTGGCAGATGTTTATTATACAGAATATGATGACTGGTCCATGCTTATTAAACAGAATATGATGACTGGTACATATTTATTATACAGAATATGATGACTGGTCCATGTTTATTACCGGTATACAGAATATGATGACTGGTTCATGTTTATTATACAGAATATGATGACTGGCCCATGTTTATTATACAGAATATGATGACTGGTCTATGTTTATTAGACAGAAAAATGATGACTGGTCCATGTTTATTAGACAGAATATGATGACTGGTCTATGTTTCTTAGACAGAAAATGATGACTGGTCCATGTTTATTAGATATAATATGATGACTCGTCCATGTTTATTACCGGTATACAGAATATGATGACTGGTTCATGTTTATTATACAGAATATGATGACTGGCCCATGTTTATTATACAGAATATGATGACTGGTCCATGTTTATTAAACAGAATAAGATGACTGGTACATGTTTATTATACAGCATATGATGACTCACCAGGTACATGTTTATTATCCAGAATATGATGACTGGTAAATGTTTATTAAACAGAACATGATGACTAGTCCATGTTTATTATACGGAATATGATGACTCACTAGGTACATGTTTATTATACAGAATAGGATGACTGGTCAATGTTTATTATACAGAATATGATGATTGGTCCGTGTTTATTATACAGAATATGGTGACTAGTCCATGTTTATTATACGGAATATGATGACTCACCAGGTACATGTTTATTATACAGAATATGATGATTGGTCTATGTTTAATATACAGAATATGATGATTGGTCCATGTTTATTATACAGAAAGTCATATCTGGTTTTGGCATGAAGCGGTCATTTTCTGGAGAATGGGACGGAGAGTGTGGAGGGGAGAAGAGAATGCGATCCAGAGGTCATGACCTTGACATTGGTGAATACGGAGATGGGCAATTTGGCAAAATGGACTGCAGTCGCGATTTCCAACATGGTGGTAACAATGGCGTAGATTTTACAGACTACCCTATTTTTTATGGAAAATGTCATTTACTAATTACTTGTATAAGTGTTAATTCTGACGTTCTCGATAATAGTCCTAATTCTATTTTGTAAAATTATAATATGCATATGTAGCAAAAGTTTTATCTTGATGTTGGTTTCATTTAAGGAATCTATTTTGTGAACATTGAACAAATATTGTTCATTCCGAATGAATGAGTTTAACTCATGACTGGTCATATATGGAGTATACCCAGTTTTATTGTTGGAGGAAGACCTTAGAATGGTTCGGAGTAGAAACATCCTTCAGCGAGTAGCTGGCAAACTTTCTCACATATTTTCATGGGCTTTAGTTCATGACTTCGTTGGAGTAAGTGATCATTAGACAACAGCGCCTTAGATCACTTGGCAACCGAGAACTCCATATATATGAATATTATTATTTCATTAAAAATATTTAATTATATTAAGTATGTAAACGGAATAGGAAAAGGTGTCGCTTGTACACAGTGACTTGCTATGTTACTCTAATTCTAGAGAAAGCCCACAAAGTGGTGGAAACCATCAGAGAGTAGGGTCACACCATATATGAAGGTCCACCACAGAGGGGAAGAGAATAAAGAAGGGGGCAGAGAGGATAAATGGACTCATTATTACTTATGGTTTTATCACATCAGGGTCCTACGTGGTCGAGTGGCATAAGATGCCCGGGTCTCGAGATCATTTACCTCTCACCGTTGGGGTCGCAGGTTTGAGTCCCGCTTTTCCAAAAACCTTATATGAGAAAGTTTGTCAATTACTTGCCAGAGGACGGTGGTTCTACTCAGATTCATGTATGAGCATATGAAGTCTTCCTCCACCTACATTCAAACCTGTCTTATGCAGTCAGTCAAGGGAAGGAGCAAAAGTTGCCCTTTAAGACAGGTTGTTGCTTAATAAAGGTGAATTTACTTTAAAAACATAGAAATGGAAAATAGTGAAAGTGGCTGCTTAAGACTTAATAGAGGTGACCACAGGTTTGACTGTATAAAACATGGTAATATTTAAGTCTGTTATTCTGCTAAAACTCAAATATTGTGCTCAATTTCAGTATGAAATTTAGCATACTACTGAGCTTAAGTAGAATAACAAATTTAAGTTTTTTCATGAAACCTGGGCCAGGGCTTCTAAATTCACCAGTGAATCAGTTTTAAATTTCATTTCTTGAAAAAAAATTAGTCCATATATTTATTGTCAGTTGTATATTCCCATTCATATTATACACGTACCTGTTATATGTTGAAACTTTCATTGGACTGTAATTCACACTGACTTACCATACGCTTCAGATGTGCCTCAAAATACGATTGGAACGTCTCAAGGGAGAGTAATAGACAAGAACAACAACATGCCCCCAGTCGACAGTCCACTGGCAACCTTTCCAGACATCATTAATATGTCTATGACAGAAATGGTAAACACATGATGCAAATTGTCATTAACATAAAGCTTAAAAGTATGTTCTGGTGGATGGGCATAGATAGGATTCATTGTCATTTTTAGCTTGACTATTCGTAGAATAGGGGGGCTATTGTACTCGCCCGGGGTTGACGTTAGCCTTGGTTTTTTCAGGATAAAGTTTTTTTTATTGGGTAAGATATCTATGCAACCACTAATTTGATATGAATAAAACTTCACATGTGTGTTCAGCATCATCAATGGAATTCACAGACATAAGAACCATAACTCTGGGTTGTATTTTAGAAGAGTTATAGTCCTTTTTGGACTTAATTTTTCAGGTTAAAGTTTTTTATCAGGTAAAATATCTATGCAACCACTTGTTCAATATGAATGAAACTTCCCATGTGTGTTCAATATCATCAATGGAACACACAGACACAAAAACCATAACTCTTGGTTGCATTTTGGCAGAGTTATGGCCCTTTATTATGCTCCCCCAAAGGGGGGAAGCATATAGTTTCCGCTTCATCCATGCGTCCATGCATGTATGCCTCCGTCCATCCATCCTTACGCCCCCAACTTCTTGTCCGGGCTATTTCTCTACAACCTCTGGTTGGAATTTTATGAAACTTGCTAGGATGCATCATTACCAAGTGCAGATGTGCATATTGTCTTTGTGTTCCAGTTTGATTATTTTTCATGGAGTTATGGCCCTTTGATTCTGTCTGTGACCAAATTCTTGTCCACACTCTTTCTCTAAAACCCAATGTTGGAATTTTATGAAACTTGCTAGAATGCATCACTACCAAGTGGCAAATGCACATAATATCTTTGAGTTACAGTTTGTTGATTTTTCATGGAGTTATGGCCCTTTAATTGAGTCTGTGAGCAAATTCTTGTCCGCACTATTTCTCTACAACCTCAGATTGGAATTTTATGAAACTTGTTAGGATGCATCATTACCAAGTGCAGATGCGCATATTGTCTTTGTGTTCCTGTTCGATGATTTTCTCAGAGTAATGGCCCTTTCATTGAGTCTGTGACCAAATCATTGTCTGCTCTATTTCCTTACAACCTCTGGTTGGAATTTTATGAAACTTGCTAGGATGCATGATTACCAAGTAGAGATGTGCATATTGTCTTCATGACGCTATTTCGCTACATCCTCTGGTTTTGATTTTGTAAAACTAGCTAAGATATGCACATATTGTCATTTTGTTACGGTTCAATGATTTGCGAATGAGTTCCGTCAAGAGCAGAGCCACATATTGTTCATGCTTTGCAGTTTGGTATTTTTCAACCAAGTAGCAATCAGCACTAAGGGAATATGGTACAGAGTCAAACACTCACTTGGGGAGCATCCATCGGTTCCACCGATATTTTCTTATTTACTTAATTTTTCAGGTTAAAGTATTTTATTAGGTAAGATAATATTCACATGTGTGTTCAGCATCATCAATGGAACTCACAGACATAAAAACCATAACTCTGGGTTGCACTTTGGAAGAGTTATGGCCCTTTTTGGACTTAATATTTCAGGTTATAGTTTTTTATCAGGTAAGATATCTATGCAACCACTAATTTAATATGAATGAAACTTCACATGTGTGTTTGCATCATCAACAGAACTCATAGAGACAAGAACCATAACTCTGGATTGCATTTTGGCAGAGTTAAGACTCTTTTTGGACTTTTTTTTTATAGGTTGAGTTTTTTATCAGGTAAAATATCTATGCAACCACTCATACAATATGAATGAAACTTCACATGTGTGTTCAGTATCGTCAATGGAACGTGCAGAGATAAGAAACTCTAGGTTGCATATTTATGGCCCTTTTGGTCTTAAAAAATTTTGTTAGAGATTTTTAGAGGTTAAAGTTTTTGATTTGGTACTTATTTCATCATCTTATCATTGGACATGAATGAAACTTCGCATGTGTGTTCAACATCCTCCAGGAAACTCATAGAGATTAGAACCATAACTCTTGATTGCATTTTGGCAAAATTATTTCCCTTTTAGACTTAGACTGTTTTTAGCAGGTTAAAGTTAGCAGGTTAATCCTTTTTTATTTTAGATTTTTTTTGTTCTTTTTCATTAAAGGGTATCCAGCTGTGACAAGCTGTGCATGCTGGTACATGATTATTTTAACTATAGATCCATTTTCATTAACGGGTACCGATATGTTGCCCTCTGAGGTGAAGTTAGTGCATAGGTCTTTATGTCATGCTAAATTAATTAATATTAAGACAATATGAGCCATCCATTCATATTGTTGTTTTCAAAAAAACATAACTGTTGATAATGAAAATGAAAAGTTTTGGTGAATTATTTTGCTAATTCATTTTTAACAGATAAGCAATAATAATAGTTTAATTTTACCACCCCTGAGTTTTAATTGTCTTCTTTTTGGTACTTATTTTCTGAAAAAGCTGTTATTTTAAAACAGCATCGAAATAATCGAGTGCGCTCTCCCTCCGAAAGCACTTGTGATGTAGTTCTGTAAGTTTTTTTGTTATGTTCTATTTTGCCAGGCCTGATTAGCTCAGTTGGTAACACGTCTGACCATCAATCCAGGGGTCATGAGTTTAATCCCCGCCTGGCAACAGTCTCCGTGATGATTGATATACAACATTTGTCTCATCATCATTCATCTCTCACTGCTGATTCAAGTGGGAAAATCATCAGTTACTTGTGGAAATAGGGTGTGCTAGAGTATTGGTTAATCACTTCGGATCCCAGGAAACAGTGGTTAGGTTAACTGATCATTTGTTAGCCCTCAATGGTATAAAAATGACTCTAAATATTCAATCAATCAATCAATCAATTTCATTTTTAAGGAAGTTAATATCTACACCATTCCAAATGTAAATAATCTCTGTATATATTTCAGAAAGTTAGTGTCATGCATCACAGATTTCTATTTTATAAATTTGTAAATCAATATCAATTTACTGGCAGGCATCGCAAAGTTCAAACCAATTTTAATTATAATCTTTTTACGGATTGACATTTACATTAAAATACAAATATAATTTTTGTTCCTTACTAACGAATATATACAAATTGAATACTTATGTAAGATTCTGTTAATGTATACAGCTAAACCTGTCTTAAGCAGCCAGTTAAGGGAATTAGCAAAAGGGGTCTTTTAAGACAGGTGGTTGCTAAATACAGGTTAATTTGTTCTGAAAACATAGAAATGGGAAAAGCAAATTTGGCTGCTTAAGATAAGTAGCTGCTTAATAAAGATGGCCACTTACACAGGTTTGATTGTATTTGTTAGGCAGATTATGAAGTAGAGGATTTGGCCAAGTTGGCAGGAAAAGCCATGTACACAGGTGTTCTCAAGCTCTTGGCGAATGGTACATGTACAGACAATAGGAATCAGAAGCAACAGGTTTTTCAGAAGTCACTCAATCTCATGTTGTCAAAAACTGTGGCAGAGATTTACAGTCTCAATGATTCTGGCACTGAGGCTATCAGGTAAATCACAATGATTATCTTTTTCTGAATGGTTAAATGTGGCTGACATTTACCGGTACACATGTACTTATGAATCTTAAACTTTACTGTTGTATAAGGGACCAGGTTTACAAAGTCCCAATATAGGCCCTGTAAAAAACATTTCTTTTAAATACTTATTTTTCAGCAAAGCTACTTGTATTTTTTTATTAAATGTACTTTATTCTTTTGAGATACATGTATTTATATTTATTTTTTTATTTTATGTTTTTCTATTCATAGATGGTTAAAACATAAGAGGATTAAAATTTGGAAAAATGCTAATTTCCCCCAATGTTGTCCTTTACATGTATGTGGCATTTTAATAGTTGTTTTAGCTCTATTGGCCAAAGGCCAGCAAGGCTAATATGTCATGGTAAATTATCTGTTGTCTTCCGTCCGTCTGTTAACCTTTTTCTTGTAGATGCGATAGCACCTTGAAGTTCATTTTTTATTGAATCTTAACCAAACTTGCACAGTAGTTATATAACCATAAGATCTCAGACGAGTTCTTGAACCAACATCATTTGACCACAAATGCCCCCACCACAGGGCTTATAAGCACATTTTAAGCAAAATTTTAAAAAACATTTTCTCTAAAAGTTCAAGGCCTAGACCTTAGATATTTTACATGTAGCATTGCATGTGGATCCCCTAAAACACTTGTTGAAGTTGGGTCCCTGTGGTGAAATTTGGGGCTGCCACAGGGGGTTACCGTTTTAGATAGAGTTTTTTAGGGAAAATATTGTAGATGTGATAGCACCTTCATTTTTCATTGAATCTTAACCAAACTTGCACAGTACTTATAATACCGCAGGATCTCGGATGAGTTCTTGAACCAGTGTCATTCAACCACCAATGCCACTGCCACAGGGCTTATAAGCACATTTTAAGCGAAATTTAAAAAAACATTTTCTCTGAAAGTTTAAGGCCTTGACCTTAGATATTTTACATGTAGCATTGCATGGAGGTCCTGTAAAGTATCTGTTGCCAGTAGAGCATTAAGGTCCTCTTGGGCCTCTTGTTTTAATTATGAAGGCATTCTTGCCACACAAAAATATTTATTCTGCAACAACAACATACACTCAAAGTAATATGTGTAACTATTGCCTTCTGGCAAGTGTCTTCACTATGAAAACCATGACATATTTACTGAAAAAGCTTAAAATATAGGAAAATTTCATATTTTTGCATTTTAGCTTGACTATTCGAAGAGCTATTCTACTCGCCAAGGTGTAAGCATCACGCCTTGGTTAAATTTTTTGCCTGTAAGTCACTATCTCAGTAACCATTGCATGTATTGACTTGAAACTTACACAAGACTTCCCAGTCATCAAACGTAGTATAGTTACTAACTTAAAGTTAGATAACTCTTGCATGAATATAATGTAAATTAGTGCCCTTTTTTGACTTAGAAATTTAGGCTAAAGTTTTGCATCAAGTCCATATCTTGCCAACCACATAATGTATTTGATAGAAACTTCACACAGTCATCAAACTTACTTTAATATCGAGGTTAGATAACTTTTAGGTGACTATAATGCATAGTTATTGCCATTGTTTGACCTAGAAATTCTGGTTTAAGTTTTGCATGCAAACACCATCAAGTCCTTATCGCACCAGCCACTTACTGTATTTGAATGAAACTTCACACAAGACTTTTCAGTCATCAAACATACTAAAGTAACTAAGTTAGATAACTCTGGCTTTAATATAATGACAATTATGGCCCTTCTTTGACTTAGAAATATTGAATAAAAATTTTTGTGCAAGTACAATCAACAACACAATGTATTTAATAAAATTTTATGCAAGACTTCCTAGTCATCAAACCTACTAAAATAACTAAGTGAGATAACTCTTGCCAGATTATTTTTGCAAAATATGGCCTTTGTTTGACATAGTAATTCTGTAACCCAGCAGCCACTGCATGTATTGGATTAAATCTTCATACAAGGTATCGACCTGCTCAATTTAGTAAGTTTGATAACTCTTGTTTGCTTGGATTTGTCATCAGTCTCAATCAAATTTGTACTTTTATGACAAATATTTGAATAATCTTATCAACAGCATTTGTTTTATGTACACTTAAAAGATGTTTTATTAAGCAAAACAATGTAAAATTGAAAAACAAAATATACATTTTGTAAAAGATTAAAGTATAATTGTAATATAAAAATCTTCAAATTTTGCCAAAATATAATGTTTCATTTTATTACTTTATACAGACCCATTTTTGGCGTTCGTGAACCTTATCCTTTGAAGTCAAATATTGCCCATTCATATATTAGCTCATTTGGTAACATGTCTGACTTTCAATCCAATGGTCATGAGTTTGAATCCCAGCAATGCAGCCTCTGTGATGATTGATATACCACATTGTGATTGGATATGGGATTCAAATGAATGATTGGTAGTTTACATCAAGACAAAGGTTGGGATCAGATATGGGGTTCAAATGAATGAAACTTGGTAGCTTACATCAAGACAAAGATTGGGATTGGATATGGGGTTCAAATGAATGATTGGTAGTTTACATCAAGACAAAGGTTGGGATCAGATATGGGGTTCAAATGAATGAAACTTGGTAGTTTACATCAAGACAAAGATTGGGATTGGATATGGGGTTCAAATGAATGAGACTTGGTAGTTTACATCAAAACAAAGGTTGGGATTGGATATGGGTACAAATGAATGAAAAATGGTAATATACATCAAGACAAAGTTTGGGATTTGATATGGGTTCAAATGAGTGAAACTTGGTAGTTTAAATGAAGACAAATGTTGGGATTAGTTATGGGGTTCAAATGAATGAAACTTGGTAGTTTACATCAAGAAAAAGATTGGGATTGGATATGGGGTTCAAATGAATGAAACTTGGTAGTTTACATCAATACAAAGGTTGGGATTGGATACAGGGTTCAAATGAAAGAAACTTGGTAGTTTACATCAAGACAAAGGTAGAATTTGGATATAGCGTTCAAATGAATGAAACTTGGTAGTTTACATCAAAACAAAGATTGGGAATGGATATGGGGTTCAAATGAATAAAACTTGGTAGTCTACATCAAGACAAAGGTTGGGATTGGATATGGGGTACAAATGAATGAAACTTGGTAGTTTACATCAAAACAAAGGTTGGGATTGGATATGGGTTCAAATGAATGAAACTTGGTAGTTTACATCAATACAAAGGTTGGGATTGGATACAGGGTTCAAATGAAAGAAACTTGGTAGTTTACATCAAGACAAAGGTAGAATTTGGATATAGCGTTCAAATGAATGAAACTTGGTAGTTTACATCAAAACAAAGATTGGGAATGGATATGGGGTTCAAATGAATAAAACTTGGTAGTCTACATCAAGACAAAGGTTGGGATTGGATATGGGGTACAAATGAATGAAACTTGGTAGTTTACATCAAAACAAAGGTTGGGATTGGATATGGGGTTCAGATAAATGAAACTTGATAAGTTACATCAGAACAAAGGTTAGGACTGGATATGAGGTTCAAATGAATGAAACTTGATAGTTTATATCGAGACAAATGTTGGGATTGGATATGGGGTTCAAATGAATGAGACTTTGTAGTTTATATCGAGACAAATGTTGGGATTGGATATAAGGTTCAAATGAATGAATCTTGGTAATTGACATCAAGACAAATGTTGGGATTGGTTATGAGGTTCAAACAAATGAAACATGGTAGTTTACATCAAGGCAAAGGTTGGGATTGGATATGAGGTTCAGATGAATGAAATTAGTAGCTTAATTTTTGAGACAAAGGTTGGAATTGGATATGAAGTTCAAATGAATGAAACTTGGTAGTTAACATCAAAACAAAGGTTGTGATTGAATATTGGGTTCAAATGAATAAAACTTGGAAGTTTACATCAAGACAAAGGTTGTGATTGGATATGGGGTTTAAATGAATGAAACTTAGTAGTTTACATCAAGACAAAGGTTGGGATTGGATATGGGGTTCAAATGAATGAAACTTGGTAGTTTACATCAAGACAAAGATTGGGATTGGATATGGGGTTCAAATGAATGAAACTTGGTAGTTTACATCAAGACAAAGGTTGGGATTGGATACAGGGTTCAAATGAAAGAAACTTGGTAGTTTACATCAAGACAAAGGTAGAATTTGGATATTGCGTTCAAATGAATGAAACTTGGTAGTTTACATCAAAACAAAGATTAGGAATGGATATGGGGTTCAAATGAATAAAACTTGGTAGTCTACATCAAGACAAAGGTTGGGATTGGATATGGGGTACAAATGAATGAAACTTGGTAGTTTACATCAAAACAAAGGTTGTGATTGAATATTGGGTTCAAATGAATAAAACTTGGAAGTCTACATCAAGACAAAGGTTGTGATTGGATAGGGGGTTTAAATGAATGAAACTTAGTAGTTTACATCAAGACAAAGGTTGGGATTGGATATGGGGTTCAAATGAATGAAACTTGGTAGTTTACATCAAGACAAAGATTGGGATTAGATATGGGGTTCAAATGAATGAAACTTGGTAGTTTACATCCAGTCAAAGGTTGAGATTGGATATGGGGTTCAAATGAATGAAATTGGTAGTTTACATCAAGACAAAGGTTGAGATTGGATATGAAGTTCAATTGAATGAGACTTGGTAGTTTACATCAAAACAAAGATTGGGATTGGATATGGGGTTCAAATGAAAGAAACTTGATAGTTTACATCAAGACAAAGAATGGGATTGGATATGGGGTTCAAATGAATGAAACTTGGTAGTTTACATCAAGACAAATGTTGGGATTGGATATAGCGTTCAAATGAATGAAACTTGGTAGTTTACATCAAGACAAAGGTAGGGGATGGATATAGCGTTCAAATGAATAAAACTTGGTAGTTTACATCAAGACAAAGGTTGCGATTGGATATGGGGTTCAAATAAATGAAACTTGATAGGTTACATCAGGACAAAGGTAAGGATAGGATATGAGGTTCATATGAATGAAACTTGGCAGTTTACATCAAGACAAAGGTTAGGATTGGATATGAGGTTCAAATGAATGAAACTTGGTAGTTTACATCAAGACAAATGTTGGAATTGGATATGAGGTTCAAATGAATGAAACTTGGTAGTTTACATCAAAACAAAGATTGGGAATGGATATGGGGTTCAAATGAATAAAACTTGGTAGTCTACATCAAGACAAAGGTTGGGATTGGATATGGGGTACAAATGAATGAAACTTGGTAGTTTACATCAAAACAAAGGTTGGGATTGGATATGGGGTTCAGATAAATGAAACTTGATAAGTTACATCAGAACAAAGGTTAGGACTGGATATGAGGTTCAAATGAATGAAACTTGATAGTTTATATCGAGACAAATGTTGGGATTGGATATGGGGTTCAAATGAATGAGACTTTGTAGTTTATATCGAGACAAATGTTGGGATTGGATATAAGGTTCAAATGAATGAATCTTGGTAATTGACATCAAGACAAATGTTGGGATTGGTTATGAGGTTCAAACAAATGAAACATGGTAGTTTACATCAAGGCAAAGGTTGGGATTGGATATGAGGTTCAGATGAATGAAATTAGTAGCTTAATTTTTGAGACAAAGGTTGGAATTGGATATGAAGTTCAAATGAATGAAACTTGGTAGTTAACATCAAAACAAAGGTTGTGATTGAATATTGGGTTCAAATGAATAAAACTTGGAAGTTTACATCAAGACAAAGGTTGTGATTGGATATGGGGTTTAAATGAATGAAACTTAGTAGTTTACATCAAGACAAAGGTTGGGATTGGATATGGGGTTCAAATGAATGAAACTTGGTAGTTTACATCAAGACAAAGATTGGGATTGGATATGGGGTTCAAATGAATGAAACTTGGTAGTTTACATCAAGACAAAGGTTGGGATTGGATACAGGGTTCAAATGAAAGAAACTTGGTAGTTTACATCAAGACAAAGGTAGAATTTGGATATTGCGTTCAAATGAATGAAACTTGGTAGTTTACATCAAAACAAAGATTAGGAATGGATATGGGGTTCAAATGAATAAAACTTGGTAGTCTACATCAAGACAAAGGTTGGGATTGGATATGGGGTACAAATGAATGAAACTTGGTAGTTTACATCAAAACAAAGGTTGTGATTGAATATAAGGTTCAAATGAATAAAACTTGGAAGTCTACATCAAGACAAAGGTTGTGATTGGATAGGGGGTTTAAATGAATGAAACTTAGTAGTTTACATCAAGACAAAGGTTGGGATTGGATATGGGGTTCAAATGAATGAAACTTGGTAGTTTACATCAAGACAAAGATTGGGATTAGATATGGGGTTCAAATGAATGAAACTTGGTAGTTTACATCCAGTCAAAGGTTGAGATTGGATATGGGGTTCAAATGAATGAAATTGGTAGTTTACATCAAGACAAAGGTTGAGATTGGATATGAAGTTCAATTGAATGAGACTTGGTAGTTTACATCAAAACAAAGATTGGGATTGGATATGGGGTTCAAATGAAAGAAACTTGATAGTTTACATCAAGACAAAGAATGGGATTGGATATGGGGTTCAAATGAATGAAACTTGGTAGTTTACATCAAGACAAATGTTGGGATTGGATATAGCGTTCAGATGAATGAAACTTGGTAGTTTACATCAAGACAAAGGTAGGGGTTGGATATAGCGTTCAAATGAATAAAACTTGGTAGTTTACATCAAGACAAAGGTTGCGATTGGATATGGGGTTCAAATAAATGAAACTTGATAGGTTACATCAGGACAAAGGTAAGGATAGGATATGAGGTTCATATGAATGAAACTTGGCAGTTTACATCAAGACAAAGGTTAGGATTGGATATGAGGTTCAAATGAATGAAACTTGGTAGTTTACATCAAGACAAATGTTGGAATTGGATATGAGGTTCAAATGAATGAAACTTGGTAGTTTACATCAAGGCAAAGGTTGGGATTGGATATGAGGTTCAAATGAATGAAATTGGTAGCTTAGTTTTTGAGACAAAGGTTGGGATTGGATATGAGGTTCAAATAAATGAAACTTGGTAGTTTACATTTAAACAAAGGTTGTGATTGGATATTGGGTTCAAATGAATAAAACTTGGAAGTTTACATCAAGACAAAGGTTGTGATTGGATATGGGGTTTAAATGAATGAAACTTGGTAGTTTACATCAAGACCAAGGTTGGGATTATATATGGGGTTCAAATGAATGAAACTTGGTAGTTTACATCAAGACAAAGATTGGGATTGTATATTGGGTTCAAATGAAAGAAACTTGATAGATTACATCAAGACAAAGGTTGGGATTGGATATAGGGTTCAAATGAAAGAAACTTGGTAGTTTACATCAAGACAAAGGTAGGGATTGGATATAGCGTTCAATTGAATGAAACTTGGTAATTTACATCAAAACAAAGATTGGGATTGGATATGGGGTTCAAATGAATGAGACTTGGTAGTTTACATCAAGACAAAGGTTGCGTTTGGATATGGGGTTCAAATGAATAAAACTTGGTAGTTTACATCAAAACAAAGGTTGGGATTAGATATGGGGTTCAAATAAATGAAACTTGGTGGTTTACATCAAAACAAAGGTAGGGATTGGATATAGCGTATAATTGAATGAAACTTGGTAATTTACATCAAAACAAAGATTGGGATAGGATATGAGGTTCAAATGAATTAAACTTGGTAGTTTACATCAAGACAAATGTTGGGATTGGATATGGGGTTCAAATGAATGAAACTTGGTAGTTTACATCAAGACAAAGGTTGGGATTGGATATGAGGTTCAAATGAATTAAACTTGGTAGTTGACATTAAGACAAATGTTGGGATTGGATATGAGGTTCAAATGAATGAAACTGGGTAGTTTACATCAAAACAAAGATTGGGATTGGATATGAGGTTCAAATGAATGAAACTTTGTAGCTTAATTTTCGAGACAAAGGCCGGGATTGGATATGAGGTTCAAATGAATGAAACTTGGTAGTTTACATCAAGGCAAAGGTTGGGATTGGATATGAGGTTCAGATGAATGAAACTTGGTACCTTATTTTTCGAGACAAAGGCTGTGATTGGATATGAGGTTCAAATGAATGAAACTTGGTAGTTTATATATTGAGACAAAGGTTGGGACTGGTGTCAAGGGTGGTGTGTAGGGAGCTGATATTAGTTAAATATAGATAATTATACTATTTAGAATTATTCTTATTTAGAACCAACCAGCTGATTGGTTTATATTTGGTATAAATGATCCCTATGAGTAGTAATTTCAAGTTTGTTCAAATAAATGAGTTAGTATCTATTGGGGTCCAGTAAGGGGACTTCATCTCTACTTAAGGAATCTGTTGGGAAAACAGATTTTTTTCTTTTTCTCATCTATTTTAAGAATGATTTTAATCATCCTCAGATCTAGAGCATTGCTTAGTCATCACAGCTGAAGATGGGTCCTTTAAAGGAGACCCTGACCTTGTTTAAGTAACTGACAAACTATTTCTTTGACTTGCGGAAGAATGGTTTCTAATTCTTATCAGGTTCACTCTGAGGCTTTCTTCCACCTATAATTGTACCCATGTATTTTAGAGTCAAGTCAGGGGTAGATGTGCAAGCATCACTGGCACAGCTAGTGAATGAGCTGAATGTAAGTCTGCTTTATAACTTTATTTGTGATTGAGCTAATTCTGTATGGTTATTGTTACCAGGGTCCTCCATGGACCAGTCTCTTTGATGATTTCCTGGTCTCCTCAGTAGTAAATTTAATCATCCACTCAACTATAATTGACTGTTATTTCTTGCTAAGACAAGTTCATATAGTCAGATCTCATTTTTCTTTGGCCAATATAGTGGTCACCTGTGTATATTACCAGTAGCTGTTATAATCAACTACATTTAGTATAATTAGGAACAGAAATGTATTTATTAATCTTTGTTTAATGTTATGACATGTTCAAACAATTAAAATTCTGTAAACTTTACCCTATATAATTGGCTAATGAATAACATGATATGCGAGCCGACACATTTCTTGCTTTAATTCCCCGCTAAAATAGAAAAAGCACATATATTCAAACAGAGATCAGAGACTGTTACATGGTAATTTATCACTTATGCAAAGGAGAGTAAAGGTAATATTTAACACATAATTTGACTAGTTTGTTGTTTGTCAAATCTCCCTGCAGAACATGCAGACAGAACCAGAGAATGCCATATCAGTGATGCATCAGGCCATGAAAAAAGCAAAGTGTACCCTCGGGCACAATTACAGGGTCAGGACCGTCACCCTGTCTGGTAATCGATACTACTACATGGGGGAGGTGACAGCATTTGGAAATGTGGTGATTGGACGTGGTAATGGCATGTGCAAGAAAATGTGTAGGCACAGCACATACATTGCCACACTTCAACATCTGAAAACAAAATCATTTAAAGAATTGATGGTATCCCTACCAGAAGAACCTATTCCAATTATGGTAAGAGACAGCTATTGGGGCTTTAAAGACTTTTTCAAAATGTGAGGACTAGCATATTTTGCATCTGGTTGTATTGACAAAAAATACCCCTAAATGTCAGCCTGAGTAGACCCACCATGTTTTCGCAAATAGTCATTGAATATTCTCACATTTTGACATAATAAATAATAGTTTGGCATTTAATGAAATAAATCTTCATCCAGATTACATGCATTTTTATTTGCCAAAAATATACAATTAAAAATTTCTATTAGTGTTAGAAATGTACTACACAATTAATGGACAAATAGAATACTTGTGCAGGGTCGTCTTTCCGTGAAAGGTGATTAGATGTTTGGCCTTGTTGGATTTTCTGAAATTTTTTAAAGGCACTTACCTAGATAACTCACTTTTGTAATTGCAAGAATATATGCAGTAAAACTGATTTTGGCATTCATAGGACTGGTAGTGAACATATAAAAAATTGCCTCTTGTAAAGGCAAGTGAATAAAACTATTCAATACTGTGTATTTTTTTGTGTGTTTTGTGGGGGAGGGTTCTTTTTGTAGTGAGGGAGGGCCTCACAAAAACATGTTTTTCCCCCATTGTATGAAAAAAATCAAAATTCCCTCATTTTTAAGAGGGTTTAAAGATAAAAAAAATTACAAACAATGATGTTGACCTGTAAACTGTTTTAAACATACACACTTGCGATTTGCATTGTTTTGAATTTACCCCCAATTTTAATTTGACTGTTTGAAGAATAAGAAGAATTCTCCCCCAGGGCCAAGTTTCAGTGTCACGCCTTGGTTAATGTATTGTGTGAAAGGCTACTGGAAAGCCAACAGAGTTAAATTTATTCTTGTTAAATGCTTAATGTTAAATGACAAATGCTTTATCATTTTATACAACTTGTATAGAGCTTTATTCTTAAATTCTATTTCTTAGTTCTAAATGATAAATTCTAAGCAATATAATGTGTTGAAAGTTTTGCATGCAAGTACCATCAAGTCCATATCCCACCAACCGCTCAATGTACTTTATTGAAACTTTACACAAGTCTTCCCAGTCATCAGCCCTACTACAATAACTAAGTGACACAACTCTTGCCTGAATATAATGCACATTATTGCCCTTGTTTGACTTAGAAATTCTGGTTAAAGTTTTGTATTCAAGTACTATCAATTCCATATCTCACCAACCACTCAATGTATTTGATTGAAACTTTACACATGCTTTCCCAGTCATCAACTCTACTATAATGACTAAGTTAGTTAACTTTTGCATGAAAATAATGCAAATTATTGCCCTTCTTTGACATAGAATTTTGGTTAAAATTCTACATGCAAGTACTGTCAAGTCCTTATTACACTTGCTCAGTGTATTTGATTGAAACTTTAGATACGGCTTTGTAGTCATGAAATTAACTAAATTAATCAAGTCAGATAGCTCTTGCCAGATTTTATGGCAAATTAAGGCCTTTGTTTCACTTAAAAATATTATAACTCACTGCATGTATTTGATTGAAACTTCATACAAGATATTGCAGTTATAAGACCTATTCAATTTTGTCAATTAGATAACTCTTATTTGCTTAGATTTGTCATCAGTCACAATCAAATTTGTACTTCTGTGACAAATATTCAAATAGTTGAGCGCACTGTCCCTCCATCAGCTCTTGTTGGTTACTGTTTTGACAAGTTGAGATTTTGTAAGTCATGTTTTGGTTGGCTAATCAATAATAAGGTGTATGATCTAAGGAGAATAGTTAAGGTTTTATTCATCATGTACATTGTGTATTATAAATTATTAAGTAAAATATTTATTACCGTTTAAAATAACAAACGAAAGGTTGACAAATTTATGTTATTCAGGATCATTTACCCATGGAGGAACGTTTGGCATATTTTTTCCATTCTCTTCCCAACTTATCATCCAAAACAAGTAACATCATAGGTAAAATAAACACGTTAGCCACGCAGAACGACCTCTCCATAATGTTGGTGTATAGGACTCCGGCAAAAAACAACCAGGAAAATGCTCTGCAGTGCGACTTATACTTGGAAAAAGTTTTCATAGCTTCAGGTGAGTAATGTACACATAGCTAGTAGACTTCTCAGTGAATAACTTGTGATAAATTCTACTGAAAGTAATGAAATTATAAATGATAATTCCACCGTTTTCAGTAATAATAAAAATAACAAAAATTGTTGATTTGAGTGAAGTGTTATTTAAACGATGTGAATACTTGAACATCTCACACAACAAATAATTTTGTACTGTTCTACATATAGAGACAGGCACTTCTGGAACATTGGATACATTACCAATGGTTCTAAAAGTGCCTTGTTCCCATAGATAGTCCTCTGTTGGTCCAATTAAGCTGTAAAAAACATAGGATTGACCAGGTTGCTTTTTCACAATTTCGATGGTTTGATGGCACCCTTCATTTTAGACAATTCTGCCCATTTGTTACAGTGTATCACTACACATTTTTAAACTGTTATAGCTTCATCATACAGTTCCAAATGCCATTCAAACTTGGCAGAAATCATGAAAATGTTCCAATGTTTCCATATGCACAAAGAAATATGACATTTTATGCATTTTTAACATAAAAAATAGCCCAAACTCTTTACACAGCTCTAATTTCTTGGGCGTAAGAATCTTGCTATCGTCATGTAAGGGAAGTAATTCTTTAGTGAGACCTAGTTGGCATGCCCATTAGTAGCTTCATTCATCAATATAGGACTTATCACTTCAATACTCACTCCGTGAAATAACAGTTATATCTCATTGAAACCAGAACTACTTTCCACAAACCGCAGTGGTGGTCTAGTTGTAGAGTGTCGGCCTCACATGCAGAATGTCTTGGGTTTGTACTAATCTCCACAAACTGCAGTGGTGGTCTAGTGGTAATGTGTCTGCCTCATATTCAGAAAGTCTTGGGTTTGTACTACTCTCCACAAACTGCAGTGGTGGTCTAGTGGTAGTGTGTCTCCCTCACATGCAGAATGTCTTGGGTTTGTACTATTCTCCACAAACGGCAGTGGTGGTCTAGTGGTAGAGTGTCTGCCTCACATGCAGAATGTCTTGGGTTTGTACTATTCTCCACAAACCACAGTGGTGGTCTAGTGGTAGAGTGTCTGCCTCACATGCAGAATGTCTTCGGTTTGTACTACTCTCCTAAAACAACAGTGGTGGTCTAGTGGTAGTGTGTCTGCCTCACATGCAGAATGTCTTGAGTTTGTACTATTCTCCACAAACTGCAGTGGTGGTCTAGTGGTAGAGTGTCTGCCTCACATGCAGAATGTCTTGGGTTTGTACTATTCTCCACAAACCACAGTGGTGGTCTACTGGTAGTGTGTCTGCCTCACATGCAGAATGTCTTGGGGTTTTATAACTCTCCACAAATGGGAGTGGTGATATAGTGGTAGAGTGTCTGCCTCACATGCAGAATGTTTTGGGTTTGTACTACTCTCAACAAACAACAGTGGTGGTCTAATGGTAGAGTGTCTGCCTCACATGCAGAATGTCTTGAGTTTGTACTATTCTCCACAAACCACAGTGATGGTCTAGTGGTAAAGTGTCTCCCTCACATGCAGAATGTCTTGGGTTTGTACTACTCTCCACAAACCACATTGATGGTCTAGTGGTAGAGTGTCTGCCTCACATGCAGAATGTCTTGGGTTTGTACTATTCTCCACAAACCACAGTGATGGTCTAGTGGTAAAGTGTCTCTCTCACATGCAGAATGTCTTGGGTTTGTACTACTCTCCAAAACCACATTGGTGGTCTAGTGGTAAAGTGTCTGCCTCACATGCAAAAGGTCTTGGGTTTGTACTATTCTCTACAAACTGCACTGGTGGTCTAGTGGTAGTGTGTCTGCCTCACATGGAGAATGTCTTGGGTTTGTACTACTCTACACAAACCACAGTGGTGGTCTAGTGGTAGAGTGTCTGCCTCACATGCAGAATTTCTTGGGTTTGTACTACTTTCCACAAGCCACAGTGGTGGTCTAGTGGTAGAGTGTCTGCCTCACATGCAGAATGTATTGGGTTTGTACTACTCTCCACAAACCACATTGGTGGTCTAGTGGTAGAGTGTCCGCCTCACATGCAGAATTTCTTGGATTTGTACTACTCTCCACAAACGGCAGTGGTGGTCTAGTGGTAGAGTGTATGCCTCACATGCAGAATGTCTTGGGTTTGTACTACTCTCCACAAACCACAGTGGTGGTCTAGTATTAGTGTGTCTTCCTCACATGAAGAATTTCTTGGATTTGTACTACTCTCCACAAACTGCAGTGGTGGTCTAGTGGTAAAGTGTCTGCCTCACATGCAGAATGTCTTGGGTTTGTACAACTCTCCACAAACTGCAGTGATGGTCTAGTGGTAGTGTGTCTGCCTAACATACAGAAGGTCTTGGGTTTGTACTACTCTCCACAAACAACAGTGGTGGTCTAGTGGTAGTGTGTCTGCCTCACTTACAAAAGGTCTTGGGATTGTACTACTCTCCTAAAACGACAGTGGTGGTCTAGTGGTAGTGTGTCTCCCTCACATGCAGAATGTCTTGAGTTTGTACTACTCTCCACAAATGGGAGTGGTGATATAGTGGTAGAGTGTGTGCCTCACATGCAGAATGTCTTGAGTTTGTACTACTCTCCACAAATGGCAGTGGTGATATAGTGGTAGAGTGTGTGCCTCGCATGCAGAATGTCTTGGGTTTGTACAACTTTTCACAACCACAGTGGTGGTCTAGTGGTAGAGTGTCTGCCTCACATACAGAATGTCTTGGGTTTGTACTACTCACCACAAACTACAGTGGTGGTCTAGTGGTAGAGTGTCTGCCTCACATGCAGAATGTCTTGGGTTTGTACTACTTTCCACAAGCCACAGTGGTGGTCTAGTGGTAGAGTGTCTGCCTCACGTGCAGAATGTCTTGGGTTTGTACTACTCTCCACAAACCACAGTGGTGGTCTAGTGGTAGAGTGTCTGCTTCACATGCAGAATGTCTTGGGTTTGTACTTCTCTCCACAAACCACAGTGGTGATCTAGTGATAGTGTGTCTTCCTCACATGCAGAATTTCTTGGATTTGTACTACTCTCCACAAACAGCAGTGGTGGTCTAGTGGTCAAGTGTCTCCCTCACATGCAGAATGTCTTGGGTTTGTACTACTCTCCACAAACAGCAGTGATGGTCTAGTGGTAGTGTGTCTGCCTAACATACAGAAGGTCTTGGGTTTGTACTACTCTCCACAAACAACAGTGGTGGTCTAGAGGTAGTGTGTCTGCCTCACATGCAGAATGCCTTGAGTTTGTACTACTCTCCACAAATGGCAGTGGTGATATAGTGGTAGTGTGTCTGCCTCACATGCAGAATGTCTTGAGTTTGTACTACTCTCCACAAATGGCAGTGGTGATATAGTGGTAGAGTGTCTGCCTCGCATGCAGAATGTCTTGGGTTTGTACTACTCTCCACAAACAACAGTGGTGGTCTACAGGTAGTGTGTCTGCCTCACATGCAGAATGTCTTGCGTTTCAACTACTCTCCACAAACAACAGTGGTGGTCTAGTGGTAGAGTGTCTGCATCACATGCAGAATGTCTTTGGTTTGTACTACTCTCCACAAACTGCAGTGGTGGTCTAGTGGTAGAGTATCGGCCTCACATGCAAAAGGGCTTGGGTTTGTACTACTCTCCACAAACCACAGTGGTAGTCTAGTGGTAGTGTGTATGCCTCACATGCAGAATGTCTTGGGTTTGTACTACTCTCCACAAACTGCAGTGGTGGTCTAATGGTAGTGTGTCGACCTCACATGCAGAATGTCTTCTGTTTGTACTACTATCTACAAACAACAGTGGTGGTCTAGTGGTAATGTGTCTGCCTCACATGCAGAATGTCTTGGGTTTGTACTACTCTCCACAAATAACAGTGGTGGTCTAGTGGTAGTGTGTCTGCCTCACATGCAGATTGTCTTGGGTTTGTACTACTCTCCACAAACCACAGTTGTGGTCTAGTGGTAGTGTGTCTGCCTCACATGCAGAATGTCTTGGGTTTGTACTACTCTACACAAACAACAGTGGTGGTCTAGTGGTAGTGTGTCTGCGTCACATGCAGAAGGTCTTGGCTTTGTACTACTCTCCACAAACTGCAATTGTGGTCTAGTGGTAGTGTGGCTGCCTCACATGCAGAATGTCTTGGGTTTGTACTACTCTCCACAAACCACATTGGTGGTCTAGTGGTAGTGTGTCTGCCTCACATGGAGAATGTCTTGGATTTGTACTACTCTCCACAAATAACAGTGGTGATCTAGTGGTAATGTGTCTGCCTCACATGCAGACTGTCTTGGGTTTGTAATACTGTACACAAACAACAGTGATGCTGTAGTGGTAGTGTGTCTGCCTCACATGCAGAATGTCTTGGGTTTGTACTACTCTCCACAAACTGCCGTAGTGGTCTAGTGGAAGTGTGTCTGCCTCACATGCAGAATGTCTTGGGTTTGTACTACTCTCCACAAACAACAGTGGTGGTCTAGTGGTAGTGTGTCTGCCTCACATGCAGAATGTCTTGGATTTGTACTACTCTCCACAAACCACAATGATGGTCTAGGGGTAAAATATCTGCCTCACATGCAGAATGTCTTGGGTTTGTACTACTCTCCACAAACTGCAGTGGTGGTCTAGTGGTAGTGTGTCTGCCTCACATGCAGAATGTCTTTGTTTTGTACTACTGTCCAGAAACTGCAGTGGTGGTCTAGTGGTAATGTGTCTACATCACATGCAGAATGTCTGGGGTTTGTACTACTCTCCACAAACCACAGTGGTGGTCTAGTGATAGTGTGTCTGCCTCACATGCAGAATGTCTTGGGTTTGTACTACTCTCCACAAACCACAGTGGTGGTCTAGTTGTAGTGTGTCTGCCTCGCATGCAGAATGTCTTGGATTTGTACTACTCTCCACAAACGACAGTGGTGATCTAGTGTTAGAGTGTCTGCCTCAGATACAGAATGTCTAGGGTTTTTACTACTCTCCACAAACCGCAGTGGTGGTCTAGTGGTAGAGTGACTGACTCGCATGCAGAATGTCTTGGGTTTGTACTACTCTCCTCAAACAACAGTGATGGTCTAGTGGAAGAGTGTATGCCTCACATACAGAAGGTACTGGGTTTGTACTACTCTCCACAAACCACAGTGGTGGTCTAGTGTTAGAGTGTCTGCCTCGGATATAGAATTTCTAGGGTTTGTATTACTCTCCACAAACCGCAGTGTTGGTATATTGGTAGAGTGTCTGCCTCACATGCAGAATGTCTTCGGTTTGTACTACTCTCCACCAACCACAGTGGTGGTCTAGTTGTAGTGTGTCTGCCTCGCATGCAGAATGTGTTAGGTTTGTATTACTCTCCACAAACCACACTGGTGGTCTAGTGGTAGAGTGTCTGCCTCACATGCAGAATGTCTTGGGTTTGTACTACTCTCCACAAACCACTGTTGTGATGTATTGGTAGAGTGTCTGCCTCGTTTGCAGAATGTCTTGGGTTTGTACTACTCTCCACAAACCGCAGTGGTGGTCTAGTGGTAGTCTGTCTGCCTCACATGCAGAATGTCTTGGGTTTGTACTTCTATCCACAAACCGCAGTTGTGGTCTAGTGGTAGAGTGTCTGCCTCACATGCAGAATGTCTTGAGTTTGTACTACTCTCCACTAACCACAGTGATGGTCTAGTGGTAGTGTGTCTGCCTCGCATGCAGAATGTCTTGGGTTTGTACTACTCTCCAAAAACTGCAGTGGTGGTCTAGTGGTAGTGTCTCTGCCTCGCATACTGAATGTCTTGGATTTGTACTAATCTCCACAAACTGCAGTGGTGGTCTAGTGGTAGTGTGTCTGCCTCACATGCAAAATTTGTTAGGTTTGTACTACTCTCCACAAACCACAGTGGTGGTCTAGTGGTAAAGTGTCTGCCTTGCATGCAGAATGTCTTGGATTTGTTCTACTCTCCACAAACCACAGTGGTGGTCTAGTGGTAGTGTGTCTGCCTCACATGCAGAATGTCTTGGGTTTGTACTACTCTCCACAAACAACAGTGATGGTCTAGTGGTAGAGTGTCTGCCTCACATACAGAAGTTCTTGGATTTTACTACTCTCCACAAACCACAGTGGTGGTCTAGTGGTAGAGTGTCAGCCTCACATACAGAAGTTCTTGGATTTTACTACTCTCCACAAACCACAGTGGTGGTCTAGTGGTAGAGTGTCAGCCTGGCATGCAGAATGTCTTGGGTTTGTATTACTCTTCACAAACCACAGTGGTGGTCTAGTGGTAGAGTGTCTGCCTCACATGCAGAATGTCTTGGGTTTGTACTACTCTCCACAAACCACAGTGGTGGTCTAGTGGTAGAGTGTCTGCCTCACATGGAGAATGTCTTGGGTTTGTACTACTCTCCACACACCACAGTGGTGGTCTAGTGGTAGTGTTTCTGCCTCACATGGAAAATGTCTTGGGTTTGTACTTCTTTCCACAAACTGCAGTGGTGGTCTAATGGTAGTGTGCCTGCCTCACATGCAGAATGTCTTGGATTTGTACTATTCTCCACAAACTGCAGTGGTGGTCTAGTGGTAGAGTGTCTGCCTCACATGCAGAATGTCTTGGATTTGTACTACTCTCCACAAACCACAGTGGTGGTCTAGTGGTAGTGTGTCTGCCTCACATGGAGAATGTCTTGGGTTTGTACTACTCTCCACAAACCACATTGGTGGTCTAGTGGTAGTGTGTCTGCCTCACATGCAGAATGTCTTGGGTTTGTACTACTCTCCACAAACCACAGTGGTGGTCTAGTGGTAGAGTGTCTGCCTCACATGCAGAATGTCTTGGGTTTGTACTACTCTCCACAAACCACAGTGGTGGTCTAGTGGTAGAGTGTCTGCCTCACATGGAGAATGTCTTGGGTTTGTACTACTCTCCACACACCACAGTGGTGGTCTAGTGGTAGTGTTTCTGCCTCACATGGAAAATGTCTTGGGTTTGTACTACTTTCCACAAACTGCAGTGGTGGTCTAATGGTAGTGTGCCTGCCTCACATGCAGAATGTCTTGGATTTGTACTATTCTCCACAAACTGCAGTGGTGGTCTAGTGGTAGAGTGTCTGCCTCACATGCAGAATGTCTTGGATTTGTACTACTCTTCACAAACCACAGTGGTGGTTTAGCGGTAGTGTGTCTGCCTCACATGGAGATTGTCTTGGGTTTGTACTACTCTCCACAAACCACATTGGTGGTCTAGTGGTAGTGTGTCTGCCTCACATGCAGAATGTCTTGGGTTTGTACTACTCTCCACAAACCACAGTGGTGGTCTAGTGGTAGTGTCTCTGCCTCGCATACAGAATGTCTTGGATTTGCACTAATCTCCACAAACTGCAGTGGTGGTCTAGTGATAGTGTGTCTGCCTCACATGCAGAATGTGTTAGGTTTGTATTACTCTCCACAAACCACAGTGGTGGTCTAGTGGTAGAGTGTCTGCCTCACATGCAGAATGTCTTGGGTTTGTACTACTCTCCACAAACCACTGTGGTGGTGTAGTGGTAGAGTGTCTGCCTCGCATGCAGAATGTCTTAGATTTGTATTACTTTCCACAAACAACAGTGGTGGTATAGTGGTAGTGTACCTGCCTCACATGCAGAATGTCTTGGGTTTGTACTACTCTCCACAAACCGCAGTGGTGGTCTAGTGGTAGTCTGTCTGCCTCATATGGAGAATGTCTTGGGTTTGTACTACTCTCCACAAACCACAGTGGTGGTCTAGTTGTAGTGTGTCTGCCTCGCATGCAGAATGTCTTGGGTTAGTACTACTCTCCACAAACCACAGTGATGGTCTAGTTGTAGTGTGTCTGCCTCGCATGCAGAATGTCTTGGGTTAGTACTACTCTCCACAAACTGCAGTGGTGGTCTAGTGGTAGTGTGTCTGCCTCACATGCAAAATGTGTTAGGTTTGTACTACTTTCCACAAACCACAGTGGTGGTCTAGTGGTAAAGTGTCTGCCTTGCATGCAGAATGTCTTGGATTTGTACTACTCTCCACTAACCACAGTGGTGGTCTAGTGGTAGTGTATCTGCCTCGCATGCAGAATGTCTTGGGTTTGTACTACTCTCCACAAACCACAGTGGTGGTCTAGTTGTAGTGTGTCTGCCTCGCATGCAGAATGTCTTGGATTTGTACTACTCTCCACAAACGACAGTGGTGATCTAGTGTTAGAGTGTCTGCCTCAGATACAGAATGTCTAGGGTTTTTACTACTCTCCACAAACCGCAGTGGTGGTCTAGTGGTAGAGTGACTGACTCGCATGCAGAATGTCTTGGGTTTGTACTACTCTCCTCAAACAACAGTGATGGTCTAGTGGAAGAGTGTATGCCTCACATACAGAAGGTACTGGGTTTGTACTACTCTCCACAAACCACAGTGGTGGTCTAGTGTTAGAGTGTCTGCCTCGGATATAGAATTTCTAGGGTTTGTATTACTCTCCACAAACCGCAGTGTTGGTATATTGGTAGAGTGTCTGCCTCACATGCAGAATGTCTTCGGTTTGTACTACTCTCCACCAACCACAGTGGTGGTCTAGTTGTAGTGTGTCTGCCTCGCATGCAGAATGTGTTAGGTTTGTATTACTCTCCACAAACCACACTGGTGGTCTAGTGGTAGAGTGTCTGCCTCACATGCAGAATGTCTTGGGTTTGTACTACTCTCCACAAACCACTGTTGTGATGTATTGGTAGAGTGTCTGCCTCGTTTGCAGAATGTCTTGGGTTTGTACTACTCTCCACAAACCGCAGTGGTGGTCTAGTGGTAGTCTGTCTGCCTCACATGCAGAATGTCTTGGGTTTGTACTTCTATCCACAAACCGCAGTTGTGGTCTAGTGGTAGAGTGTCTGCCTCACATGCAGAATGTCTTGAGTTTGTACTACTCTCCACTAACCACAGTGATGGTCTAGTGGTAGTGTGTCTGCCTCGCATGCAGAATGTCTTGGGTTTGTACTACTCTCCAAAAACTGCAGTGGTGGTCTAGTGGTAGTGTCTCTGCCTCGCATACTGAATGTCTTGGATTTGTACTAATCTCCACAAACTGCAGTGGTGGTCTAGTGGTAGTGTGTCTGCCTCACATGCAAAATTTGTTAGGTTTGTACTACTCTCCACAAACCACAGTGGTGGTCTAGTGGTAAAGTGTCTGCCTTGCATGCAGAATGTCTTGGATTTGTTCTACTCTCCACAAACCACAGTGGTGGTCTAGTGGTAGTGTGTCTGCCTCACATGCAGAATGTCTTGGGTTTGTACTACTCTCCACAAACAACAGTGATGGTCTAGTGGTAGAGTGTCTGCCTCACATACAGAAGTTCTTGGATTTTACTACTCTCCACAAACCACAGTGGTGGTCTAGTGGTAGAGTGTCAGCCTCACATACAGAAGTTCTTGGATTTTACTACTCTCCACAAACCACAGTGGTGGTCTAGTGGTAGAGTGTCAGCCTGGCATGCAGAATGTCTTGGGTTTGTATTACTCTTCACAAACCACAGTGGTGGTCTAGTGGTAGAGTGTCTGCCTCACATGCAGAATGTCTTGGGTTTGTACTACTCTCCACAAACCACAGTGGTGGTCTAGTGGTAGAGTGTCTGCCTCACATGGAGAATGTCTTGGGTTTGTACTACTCTCCACACACCACAGTGGTGGTCTAGTGGTAGTGTTTCTGCCTCACATGGAAAATGTCTTGGGTTTGTACTTCTTTCCACAAACTGCAGTGGTGGTCTAATGGTAGTGTGCCTGCCTCACATGCAGAATGTCTTGGATTTGTACTATTCTCCACAAACTGCAGTGGTGGTCTAGTGGTAGAGTGTCTGCCTCACATGCAGAATGTCTTGGATTTGTACTACTCTCCACAAACCACAGTGGTGGTCTAGTGGTAGTGTGTCTGCCTCACATGGAGAATGTCTTGGGTTTGTACTACTCTCCACAAACCACATTGGTGGTCTAGTGGTAGTGTGTCTGCCTCACATGCAGAATGTCTTGGGTTTGTACTACTCTCCACAAACCACAGTGGTGGTCTAGTGGTAGAGTGTCTGCCTCACATGCAGAATGTCTTGGGTTTGTACTACTCTCCACAAACCACAGTGGTGGTCTAGTGGTAGAGTGTCTGCCTCACATGGAGAATGTCTTGGGTTTGTACTACTCTCCACACACCACAGTGGTGGTCTAGTGGTAGTGTTTCTGCCTCACATGGAAAATGTCTTGGGTTTGTACTACTTTCCACAAACTGCAGTGGTGGTCTAATGGTAGTGTGCCTGCCTCACATGCAGAATGTCTTGGATTTGTACTATTCTCCACAAACTGCAGTGGTGGTCTAGTGGTAGAGTGTCTGCCTCACATGCAGAATGTCTTGGATTTGTACTACTCTTCACAAACCACAGTGGTGGTTTAGCGGTAGTGTGTCTGCCTCACATGGAGATTGTCTTGGGTTTGTACTACTCTCCACAAACCACATTGGTGGTCTAGTGGTAGTGTGTCTGCCTCACATGCAGAATGTCTTGGGTTTGTACTACTCTCCACAAACCACAGTGGTGGTCTAGTGGTAGTGTCTCTGCCTCGCATACAGAATGTCTTGGATTTGCACTAATCTCCACAAACTGCAGTGGTGGTCTAGTGATAGTGTGTCTGCCTCACATGCAGAATGTGTTAGGTTTGTATTACTCTCCACAAACCACAGTGGTGGTCTAGTGGTAGAGTGTCTGCCTCACATGCAGAATGTCTTGGGTTTGTACTACTCTCCACAAACCACTGTGGTGGTGTAGTGGTAGAGTGTCTGCCTCGCATGCAGAATGTCTTAGATTTGTATTACTTTCCACAAACAACAGTGGTGGTATAGTGGTAGTGTACCTGCCTCACATGCAGAATGTCTTGGGTTTGTACTACTCTCCACAAACCGCAGTGGTGGTCTAGTGGTAGTCTGTCTGCCTCATATGGAGAATGTCTTGGGTTTGTACTACTCTCCACAAACCACAGTGGTGGTCTAGTTGTAGTGTGTCTGCCTCGCATGCAGAATGTCTTGGGTTAGTACTACTCTCCACAAACCACAGTGATGGTCTAGTTGTAGTGTGTCTGCCTCGCATGCAGAATGTCTTGGGTTAGTACTACTCTCCACAAACTGCAGTGGTGGTCTAGTGGTAGTGTGTCTGCCTCACATGCAAAATGTGTTAGGTTTGTACTACTTTCCACAAACCACAGTGGTGGTCTAGTGGTAAAGTGTCTGCCTTGCATGCAGAATGTCTTGGATTTGTACTACTCTCCACTAACCACAGTGGTGGTCTAGTGGTAGTGTATCTGCCTCGCATGCAGAATGTCTTGGGTTTGTACTACTCTCCAAAAACTGCAGTGGTGGTCTAGTGGTAGTGTCTCTGCCTCGCATACTGAATGTCTTGGATTTGTACTAATCTCCACAAACTGCAGTGGTGGTCTAGTGGTAGTGTGTCTGCCTCACATGGAGAATGTCTTGGGTTTGTACTACTCTCCACAAACCACATTGGTGGTCTAGTGGTAGTGTGTCTGCCTCACATGCAGAATGTCTTGGGTTTGTACTACTCTCCACAAACCACAGTGGTGGTATAGTGGTAGAGTGTCTGCCTCACATGCAGAATGTCTTGGGTTTGTACTACTCTCCACAAACCACAGTGGTGGTCTAGTGGTAGAGTGTCTGCCTCACATGGAGAATGTCTTGGGTTTGTACTACTCTCCACACACCACAGTGGTGGTCTAGTGGTAGTGTTTCTGCCTCACATGGAAAATGTCTTGGGTTTGTACTACTTTCCACAAACTGCAGTGGTGGTCTAATGGTAGTGTGCCTGCCTCACATGCAGAATGTCTTGGATTTGTACTATTCTCCACAAACTGCAGTGGTGGTCTAGTGGTAGAGTGTCTGCCTCACATGCAGAATGTCTTGGATTCGTACTACTCTCCACAAACCACAGTGGTGGTCTAGCGGTAGTGTGTCTGCCTCACATGGAGAATGTCTTGGGTTTGTACTACTCTCCACAAACCACATTGGTGGTCTAGTGGTAGTGTGTCTGCCTCACATGCAGAACGTCTTGGGTTTGTACTACTCTCCACAAACCACAGTGGTGGTCTAGTGGTAGTGTCTCTGCCTCGCATACAGAATGTCTTGGATTTGTACTAATCTCCACAAACTGCAGTGGTGGTCTAGTGGTAGTGTGTCTGCCTCACATGCAGAATGTGTTAGGTTTGTATTACTTTCCACAAACCACACTGGTGGTCTAGTGGTAGAGTGCCTGCCTCACATGCAGAATATCTTGGGTTTGTACTACTCTCCACAAACCACTGTGGTGGTGTAGTGGTAGAGTGTCTGCCTCGCATGCAGAATGTCTTAGATTTGTATTACTTTCCACAAACAACAGTGGTGGTATAGTGGTAGTGTACCTGCCTCACATGCAGAATGTCTTGGGTTTGTACTACTCTCCACAAACCGCAGTGGTGGTCTAGTGGTAGTCTGTCTGCCTCACATGGAGAATGTCTTGGGTTTGTACTACTCTCCACAAACCACAGTGGTGGTCTAGTTGTAGTGTGTCTGCCTCGCATGCAGAATGTCTTGGGTTAGTACTACTCTCCACAAACCACAGTGATGGTCTAGTTGTAGTGTGTCTGCCTCACATGCAGAATGTCTTGGGTTAGTACTACTCTCCACAAACCACAGTGATGGTCTAGTTGTAGTCTGTCTGCCTCACATGGAGAATGTCTTGGGTTTGTACTACTCTCCACAAACCACAGTGGTGGTCTAGTTGTAGTGTGTCTGCCTCGCATGCAGAATGTCTTGGGTTAGTACTACTCTCCACAAACCACAGTGGTGGTCTAGTTGTAGTGTGTCTGCCTCGCATGCAGAATGTCTTGGGTTAGTACTACTCTCCACAAACCACAGTGGTGGTCTAGTTGTAGTGTGTCTGCCTCGCATGCAGAATGTCTTGGGTTAGTACTACTCTCCACAAACCACAGTGGTGGTCTAGTTGTAGTGTGTCTGCCTCGCATGCAGAATGTCTTGGGTTAGTACTACTCTCCACAAACCACAGTGGTGGTCTAGTGGTAGAGTGTCTGCATCACATGCAGAATGTCTTGGGTTAGTACTACTCTCCACAAACTGCAGTGGTGGTCTAGTGGTAGTGTGTCTGCCTCACATGCAAAATGTGTTAGGTTTGTACTACTTTCCACAAACCACAGTGGTGGTCTAGTGGTAAAGTGTCTGCCTTGCATGCAGAATGTCTTGGATTTGTACTACTCTCCACTAACCACAGTGGTGGTCTAGTGGTAGTGTATCTGCCTCGCATGCAGAATGTATTGGGTTTGTACTACTCTCCAAAAACTGCAGTGGTGGTCTAGTGGTAGTGTCTCTGCCTCGCATACTGAATGTCTTGGATTTGTACTAATATCCACAAACTGCAGTGGTGGTCTAGTGGTAGTGTGTCTGCCTCACATGCAAAATGTGTTAAGTTTGTACTACTCTCCACAAACCACAGTGGTGGTCTAGTGGTAAAGTGTCTGCCTTGCATGCAGAATGTCTTGGATTTGTACTACTCTCCACAAACCACAGTGGTGGTCTAGTGGTAGTGTGTCTGCCTCACATGCAGAATGTCTTAGGTTTGTACTACTCTCCACAAACAACAGTGATGGTCTAGTGGTAGAGTGTCTGCCTCACATACAGAAGTTCTTGGATTTTACTACTCTCCACAAACCAGAGTGGTGGTCTAGTGGTAGAGTGTCAGCCTGGCATGCAGAATGTCTTGGGTTTGTATTACTCTTCACAAACCACAGTGGTGGTCTAGTGGTAGAGTGTCTGCCTCACATGCAGAATGTCTTGGGTTTGTACTACTCTCCACAAACCACTGTGGTGGTGTAGTGGTAGAGTGTCTGCCTCGCATGCAGAATGTCTTAGATTTGTATTACTTTCCACAAACAACAGTGGTGGTATAGTGGTAGTGTACCTGCCTCACATGCAGAATGTCTTGGGTTTGTACTACTCTCCACAAACCGCAGTGGTGGTCTAGTGGTAGTCTGTCTGCCTCACATGGAGAATGTCTTGGGTTTGTACTACTCTCCACAAACCACAGTGGTGGTCTAGTTGTAGTGTGTCTGCCTCGCATGCAGAATGTCTTGGGTTAGTACTACTCTCCACAAACCACAGTGGTGGTCTAGTTGTAGTGTGTCTGCCTCGCATGCAGAATGTCTTGGGTTAGTACTACTCTCCACAAACTGCAGTGGTGGTCTAGTGGTAGTGTGTCTGCCTCACATGCAAAATGTGTTAGGTTTGTACTACTTTCCACAAACCACAGTGGTGGTCTAGTGGTAAAGTGTCTGCCTTGCATGCAGAATATCTTGGATTTGTACTACTCTCCACTAACCACAGTGGTGGTCTAGTGGTAGTGTATCTGCCTCGCATGCAGAATGTCTTGGGTTTGTACTACTCTCCAAAAACTGCAGTGGTGGTCTAGTGGTAGTGTCTCTGCCTCGCATACTGAATGTCTTGGATTTGTACTAATCTCCACAAACTGCAGTGGTGGTCTAGTGGTAGTGTGTCTGCCTCACATGCAAAATGTGTTAAGTTTGTACTACTCTCCACAAACCACAGTGGTGGTCTAGTGGTAAAGTGTTTGCCTTGCATGCAGAATGTCTTGGATTTGTACTACTCTCCACAAACCACAGTGGTGGTCTAGTGGTAGTGTGTCTGCCTCACATGCAGAATGTCTTGGGTTTGTACTACTCTCCACAAACAACAGTGATGGTCTAGTGGTAGAGTGTCTGCCTCACATACAGAAGTTCTTGGATTTTACTACTCTCCACAAACCACAGTGGTGGTCTAGTGGTAGAGTGTCAGCCTGGCATGCAGAATGTCTTGGGTTTGTATTACTCTTCACAAACCACAGTGGTGGTCTAGTGGTAGAGTGTCTGCCTCACATGCAGAATGTCTTGGGTTTGTACTACTCTCCACAAACCACAGTGGTGGTATAGTGGTAGTGTGTCTGCCTCACATGGAGAATGTCTTGGGTTTGTTTTACTCTTCACAAACCACAGTGGTGGTCTAGTGGTAGAGTGTTTGCCTCACATGCAGAATGTCTTGGGTTTGTACTACTCTCCACAAACCACAGTGGTGGTCTAGTGGTAGAATGTCTGCCTCACATGGAGAATGTCTTGGGTTTGTACTACTCTCCACACACCACAGTGGTGGTCTAGTGGTAGTGTTTCTGCCTCACATGGAGAATGTTTTGGGTTTGTACTACTCTCCACAAACTGCAGTGGTGGTCTAATGGTAGTGTGCCTGCCTCACATGCAGAATGTCTTGGCTTTGTAATACTCTCCACAAACCACAGTGGTGGTCTAGTGGTAGTGTGTCTGCCTCACATGGAGAATGTCTTGGGTTTGTACTACTCTCCACAAACCACAGTGGTGGTCTAGTGGTAGTGTCTCTGCCTCGCATACAGAATGTCTTGGATTTGTACTAATCTCCACAAACTGCAGTGGTGGTCTAGTGGTAGTGTGTCTGCCTCGCATACAGAATGTCTTGGATTTGTACTAATCTCCACAAACTGCAGTGGTGGTCTAGTGGTAGTGTATCTGCCTCACATGCAGAATGTGTTATGTTTGTATTACTCTCCACAAACCACACTGGTGGTCTAGTGGTAGAGTGTCTGCCTCGCTTGCAGAATGTCTTAGATTTGTATTACTTTCCACAAACTGCAATGGTGGTCTAGTGGTAGTCTGTCTGCCTCACATGCAGAATGTCTTGACTTTGTACTACTATCTACAAACCACAGTGGTGGTCTAGTGGTAGAGTGTCTGCCTCACATGCAGAATGTCTTGGGTTTGTACTACTCTCCACCAACCACAGTGGTGGTCTAGTTGTAGTGTGTCTGCCTCGCATGCAGAATCTCTTGGGTTAGTACTAATTTCCACAAACTGCAGTGGTGGTCTAATGGTAGTGTGTCTGCCTCACATGGAGAATGTCTTGGATTTGAACTATTCTCCACAAACCACAGTGGTGGTCTAGTGGTAGAGTGTCTTCCTTACATGCAGAATGTCTTTGATTTGTACTACTCTCCATAAACCACAGTGGTGGTCTAGTGGTAGTGTGTCTGCCTCACATGGAGAATGTCTATGGTTTGTACTACTCTCCACAAACTGCAGTGGTGGTCTAGTGGTAGTGTCTCTGCCTCGCATACAGAATGTCTTGGATTTGTAATAATCTCCACAAACTGCAGTGGTGGTCTAGTGGTAGTGTGTCTGCCTCACATGCAGAATGTGTTAGGTTTGTACTCCTATCCACAACCCACAATGGTGGTCTAGTGGTAGAGTGTCTGCCTCGCATGCAGAATGTCTTGGATTTGTACTACTCTTCACAAACAACAGTGATGGTCTAATGGTAGAGTGTCTGCCTCACATACAGAAGATCTTGGGTTTGCACTACTCTCCACAAACCACAGTGGTGGTCTAGTGTTAGAGTGTCATCCTCGCATGCAGAATGTCTTGGGTTTGTACTACTCTCCACAAACTGCAGTGGTGGTCTAGTGGTAGAGTGTCTGCCTCACATGCAGAATGTCTTTGATTTGTACTACTCTCCATAAACCACAGTGGTGGTCTAGTGGTAGTGTGTCTGCCTCACATGGAGAATGTCTTGGGTTTGTACTACTCTCTACAAACTGCAGTGGTGGTCTAGTGGTAGTGTCTCTGCCTCGCATACTGAATGTCTTGGATTTGTACTAATCTCCACAAACTGCAGTGGTGGTCTAGTGGTAATGCGTCTGCCTCACATGCAAAATGTGTTAGGTTTGTACTGCTCTCCACAAACCACAGTGGTGCTCTAGTGGTAAAGTGTCTACCTTGCATTCTGAATGTCTTGGGTTTGTACTACTGTACACAAACAACAGTGGTGGTCTAGTGGTAGAGTGTCTGCTTCACATGCAGAATGTCTTGGGTTTGTACTACTCTCCACAAACAACAGTGATGGTCTAGTGGTAGAGTGTCTGCCTCACATAGAGAAGTTCTTGGGTTTGTACTACTCTCCACAAACCACAGTGGTGGTCTAGTGGTAGAGTGTCTGCCTCACATGGAAAACGTCTTGGGTTTGTACTACTCTCCACACACCACAGTGGTGGTCTAGTGGTAGTGTTTCTGCCTCACATGGAGAATGTCTTGGGTTTGTACTACTCTCCACAAACTGCAGTGGTGGTCTAATGGTAGTGTACCTGCCTCACATGCAGAATGTCTTGGATTTGTACTATTCTCCACAAACCACAGTGGTGGTCTAGTGGTAGTGTGTCTGCCTCACATGGAGAATGTCTTGGGTTTGTACTACTCTCCACAAACCACAGTGGTGGTCTAGTGGTAGTGCGTCTGCCTCACATGGAGAATGTCTTGGGTTTGTACTACTCTCCACAAACCACAGTGGTGGTCTAGTGGTAGTGTCTCTGCCTCACATACAGAATGTCTTGGATTTGTACTAATCTCCACAAACTGCAGTGGTGGTCTAGTGGTAGTGTGTCTGCCTCACATGCTGAATGTGTTTGGTTTGTATTACTCTCCACAAACCACACTGGTGGTCTAGTGGTAGAGTGTCTGCCTCACATGCAGAATGTCTTGGGTTTGTACTACTCTCCACAAACCACTGTGGTGGTCTAGTGGTAGAGTGTCTGCCTCCCTTGCAGAATGTCTTAGATTTGTATTACTTTCCACAAACAACAGTGGTGGTATAGTGGTATTGTACCTGCCTCACTTGCAGAATGTCTTGGGTTTGTACTACTCTCCACAAACGACAGTGGTGGTCTAATGGTAGAGTGTCAGCCTCACATGCAGAATGTCTTTGGTTTGTACTATTCTCCACAAACCACAGTGGTGGTCTAATGGTAGAGTGTCTGCCTCACATGCAGAATGTCTTGGATTTGTACTACTCTCCACAAACTGCAGTGTTGGTCTAGTGGTAGAGTGTCTGCCTCACATGCAGAATGTCTTGGATTTGTACTACTCTCCACAAACCACAGTGGTGGTCTAGTGGTAGTGTGTCTGCCTCACATGGAGAATGTCTTGGGTTTGTACTACTCTCCACAAACCACAGTGGTGGTCTAGTGGTAGTGTGTCTGCCTCACATGGAGAATGTGTTGGGTTTGTACTACTCTCCACAAACCACAGTGGTGGTCTAGTGGTAGTGTCTCTGCCTCGCCTACAGAATGTCTTGAATTTGTACTAATCTCCACAAACTGCAGTGGTGGTCTAGTGGTAGAGTGTCTGCCTCACATGCAGAATGTGTTAGGTTTGTACTACTCTCCACAAACAACACTGGTGGTCTAGTGGTAGAGTGTCTGCCTCACATGCAGAATGTCTTGGATTTGTACTATTCTCCACAAACCACACTGGTGGTCTAGTGGTAGTGTGTCTGCCTCACATGCAGAAGGTCTTGGGTTTGTACTACTCTCCACAAACTGCAGTGGTGGTCTAGTGTTTGTGTGTCTGCCTCACATGCAGAATGTCTTGGGTTTGTACTACTCTCCACAAACAACAGTGGTGGTCTAGTGGTAGAGTGTCTGCCTCACATGCAGAATGTCTTTGGTTTGAACTACTCTCCACAAACCACAGAGGTGATCTAGTGGTAGTGGTTCTGCCTCACATGCAGAATGCCTTTGGTTTGTACTACTCTCCACAAATCACAGTGGTGGTCTAGTGGTAGTGGTTCTGCCTCACATGCAGAATGTCTTGGGTTTTTACTACTCTCCACAAATCACAGTGGTGGTCTAGTGGTTGAGTGTCTGCCTCACATGCAGAATGTCTTGGATTTGTACTATTCTCCACAATCAACAGTGGTTGTCTAGTGGTAGAGTGTCTGCCTCACATGCAGAATGTCTTTGGTTTGAACTACTCTCCACAAACCACAGTGGTGATCTAGTGGTAGTGTTTCTGCCTCACATGGAGAATGTCTTGGGTTTGTACTACTCACCACAAACTGCAGTGGTGGTCTAATGGTAGTGTGCCTGCCTCACATGCAGAATGTCTTGGATTTGTACTATTCTCCACAAACCACAGTGGTGGTCTAGTGGTAGTGTGTCTGCCTCACATGGAGAATGTCTTGGGTTTGTACTACTCTCCACAAACAACAGTGGTGGTCTAGTGGTAGTGTGTCTGCCTCACATGGAGAATGTCTTGGGTTTGTACTACTCTCCACAAACCACAGTGGTGGTCTAGTGGTAGTGTTTCTGCCTCACATACAGAATGTCTTGGATTTGTACTAATCTCCACAAACTGCAGTGGTGGTCTAGTGGTAGTGTGTCTGCCTCACATGCAGAATGTGTTAGGTTTGTATTACTCTCCACAAACCACAGTGGTGGTCTAGTGGTAGAGTGTCTGCCTCACATGCAGAACGTCTTGGGTTTGTACTACTCTCCACAAACCACTGTGGTGGTCTAGTGGTAGAGTGTCTGCCTCCCTTGCAGAATGTCTTAGATTTGTATTACTTTCCACAAACAACAGTGATGGTATAGTGATATTGTACCTGCCTCACTTGCAGAATATCTTGGGTTTGTACTACTCTCCACAAACAACAGTGGTGGTCTAGTGGTAGTTTGTCTGCCTCACATGGAAAATGTCTTTGGTTTGTACTATTCTCCACAAACCACAGTGGTTGTCTAGTGGAAGAGTGTCTGCCTCACATGCAGAATGTCTTGGATTTGTACTATTCTCCACAATCAACAGTGGTTGTCTAGTGGTAGAGTGTCTGCCTCACATGCAGAATGTCTTTGGTTTGAACTACTCTCCACAAACCACAGTGGTGATCTAGTGGTAGTGTTTCTGCCTCACATGGAGAATGTCTTGGGTTTGTACTACTCACCACAAACTGCAGTGGTGGTCTAATGGTAGTGTGCCTGCCTCACATGCAGAATGTCTTGGATTTGTACTATTCTCCACAAACCACAGTGATGGTCTAGTGGTAGAGTGTCTGCCTCACATGCAGAATATCTTGGATTTGTACTACTCTCTACAAACTGCAGTGTTGGTCTAGTGGTAGAGTGTCTGCCTCACATGCAGAATGTCTTGGATTTGTACTACTCTCCACAAACCACAGTGGTGGTCTAGTGGTAGTGTGTCTGCCTCACATGCAGAATGTCTTGGATTTGTACTACTCTCCACAAACCACAGTGGTGGTCTAGTGGTAGTGTGTCTGCCTCACATGGAGAATGTCTTGGTTTGTACTACTCTCCACAAACCACAGTGGTGGTCTAGTGGTAGTGTTTCTGCCTCACATACAGAATGTCTTGGATTTGTACTAATCTCCACAAACTGCAGTGGTGGTCTAGTGGTAGTGTGTCTGCCTCACATGCAGAATGTGTTAGGTTTGTATTACTCTCCACAAACCACAGTGGTGGTCTAGTGGTAGTGTGTTTGCCTCACATGCAGAATGTCTTGGGTTTGTACTATTCTCCACAAACCACAGTGATGGTCTAGTGGTAGAGTGTCTGCCTCACATGCAGAATGTCTTGGGTTTGTACTATTCTCCACAAACCACAGTGATGGTCTAGTGGTAGAGTGTCTGCCTCACATGCAGAATATCTTGGATTTGTACTACTCTCTACAAACTGCAGTGTTGGTCTAGTGGTAGAGTGTCTGCCTCACATTCAGAATGTCTTGGATTTGTACTACTCTCCACAAACCACAGTGGTGGTCTAGTGGTAGTGTGTCTGCCTCACATGGAGAATGTCTTGGTTTGTACTACTCTCCACAAACCACAGTGGTGGTCTAGTGGTAGTGTGTCTGCCTCACATGGAGAATGTCTTGGGTTTGTACTACTCTCCACAAACCACAGTGGTGGTCTAGTGGTAGTGTCTCTGCCTCGCATACCGAATGTCTTGGATTTGTACTAATCTCCACAAACTGCAGTGGTGGTCTAGTGGTAATGTGTCTGCCTCACATGCAGAATGTGTTAGGTTTGTACTACTCTCCACAAATAACACTGGTGGTCTAGTGGTAGAGTGTCTGCCTCACATGCAGAATGTCTTGGGTTTGTACTATTCTCCACAAACCACAGTGGTGGTCTAGTGGTAGTGTGTCTGCCTCACATGCAGAAGGTCTTGGATTTGTACTACTCTCCACAAACTGCTGTGGTGGTCTAGTGTTTGTGTGTCTGCCTCACATGCAGAATGTCTTGGGTTTGTACTACTCTCCACAAACAACAGTGGTGGTCTAGTGGTAGTGGTTCTGCCTCACATGCAGAATGTCTTTGGTTTGTACTACTCTCCACAAACCACAGTGGTGGTCTAGTGGTAGTGTGTCTGCCTCACATGCAGAATGTCTTGGGTTTGTACTACTCTCAACAAACTGCAGCGGTGGTCTAGTGGTAGTGTGTCTGCCTCACTTGCAGAATGTCTTGGGTTTGTACTACTCTCCACAAACAGCAGTGGTGGTCTAGTGGTAGTGGTTCTGCCTCACATGTAGAATGTCTTTGGTTTGTACTACTATCCACAAACCACAGTGGTGGTCTAGTGGTAGTGTGTCTGCCTCACATGCAGAATGTCTTGGGTTTTTACTACTCTCCACAAATCACAGTGGTGGTCTAGTGGTAGAGTGTCTGCCTCACATGCAGAATGTCTTGGATTTGTACTATTCTCCACAAACAACAGTGGTGGTCTAGTGGTAGAGTGTCTGCCTCACATGCAGAATGTCTTTGGTTTGAACTACTCTCCACAAACCACAGTCGTGGTCTAGTGGTAGAGTGTCTGCCTCACATGCAGAATGTCTTGGGTTTTTACTACTTTCCACAAATCACAGTGGTGGTCTAGTGGTAGTGTGATTGCCTCACATGCAGAATGTCTTGGATTTGTACTATTCTCCACAAACAACAGTGGTGGTCTAGTGGTAGTGGTTCTGCCTCACATGCAGAATGTCTTTGGTTTGTACTACTCTCCACAAATCACAGTGGTGGTCTAGTGGTAGAGTGTCTGCCTCACATGCAGAATGTCTTGGGTTTTTACTACTCTCCACAAATCACAGTGGTGGTCTAGTGGAAGTGTGTCTGCCTCACATGCAGAATGTTTTGGGTTTGTACTACTGTACACAAACCACAGTGGTGGTCTAGTGGTAGTGTGTCTGCCTCACATGCAGAATGTCTTGGGTTTGTACTACTCTCCACAAACTGCAGCGGTGGTCTAGTGGTAGTGTGTCTGCCTCACTTGCAGAATGTCTTGGCTTTGTACTACTCTCCACAAACAACAGTGGTGGTCTAGTCGTAGTGTGTCTGCCTCACATGCAGAATGTCTTGGGTTTGTACTACTCTCCACAAACCACAGTGATGGTCTAGTGGTAGAATGTCTGCCTCACATACAGAATGTCTTTGGTTTGTACTACTCTCCACAAACCACAGTGGTGGTCTAGTGGTAGTGTGTCTGCCTCACATGCAGAATGTCTTGGATTTGTACTACTCTCCACAAACCACAGTGGTGGTCTAGTGGTAGTGTGTCTGCCTCACATGGAGAATGTCTTGGTTTGTACTACTCTCCACAAACCACAGTGGTGGTCTAGTGGTAGTGTTTCTGCCTCACATACAGAATGTCTTGGATTTGTACTAATCTCCACAAACTGCAGTGGTGGTCTAGTGGTAGTGTGTCTGCCTCACATGCAGAATGTGTTAGGTTTGTATTACTCTCCACAAACCACAGTGGTGGTCTAGTGGTAGTGTGTTTGCCTCACATGCAGAATGTCTTGGGTTTGTACTATTCTCCACAAACCACAGTGATGGTCTAGTGGTAGAGTGTCTGCCTCACATGCAGAATGTCTTGGGTTTGTACTATTCTCCACAAACCACAGTGATGGTCTAGTGGTAGAGTGTCTGCCTCACATGCAGAATATCTTGGATTTGTACTACTCTCTACAAACTGCAGTGTTGGTCTAGTGGTAGAGTGTCTGCCTCACATTCAGAATGTCTTGGATTTGTACTACTCTCCACAAACCACAGTGGTGGTCTAGTGGTAGTGTGTCTGCCTCACATGGAGAATGTCTTGGTTTGTACTACTCTCCACAAACCACAGTGGTGGTCTAGTGGTAGTGTGTCTGCCTCACATGGAGAATGTCTTGGGTTTGTACTACTCTCCGCAAACCACAGTGGTTGTCTAGTGGTAGTGTCTCTGCCTCGCATACAGAATGTCTTGGATTTGTACTAATCTCCACAAACTGCAGTGGTGGTCTAGTGGTAATGTGTCTGCCTCACATGCAGAATGTGTTAGGTTTGTACTACTCTCCACAAATAACACTGGTGGTCTAGTGGTAGAGTGTCTGCCTCACATGCAGAATGTCTTGGGTTTGTACTATTCTCCACAAACCACAGTGGTGGTCTAGTGGTAGTGTGTCTGCCTCACATGCAGAAGGTCTTGGATTTGTACTACTCTCCACAAACTGCTGTGGTGGTCTAGTGTTTGTGTGTCTGCCTCACATGCAGAATGTCTTGGGTTTGTACTACTCTCCACAAACAACAGTGGTGGTCTAGTGGTAGTGGTTCTGCCTCACATGCAGAATGTCTTTGGTTTGTACTACTCTCCACAAACCACAGTGGTGGTCTAGTGGTAGTGTGTCTGCCTCACATGCAGAATGTCTTGGGTTTGTACTACTCTCAACAAACTGCAGCGGTGGTCTAGTGGTAGTGTGTCTGCCTCACTTGCAGAATGTCTTGGGTTTGTACTACTCTCCACAAACAGCAGTGGTGGTCTAGTGGTAGTGGTTCTGCCTCACATGTAGAATGTCTTTGGTTTGTACTACTATCCACAAACCACAGTGGTGGTCTAGTGGTAGTGTGTCTGCCTCACATGCAGAATGTCTTGGGTTTTTACTACTCTCCACAAATCACAGTGGTGGTCTAGTGGTAGAGTGTCTGCCTCACATGCAGAATGTCTTGGATTTGTACTATTCTCCACAAACAACAGTGGTGGTCTAGTGGTAGAGTGTCTGCCTCACATGCAGAATGTCTTTGGTTTGAACTACTCTCCACAAACCACAGTGGTGGTCTAGTGGTAGAGTGTCTGCCTCACATGCAGAATGTCTTGGGTTTTTACTACTTTCCACAAATCACAGTGGTGGTCTAGTGGTAGTGTGATTGCCTCACATGCAGAATGTCTTGGATTTGTACTATTCTCCACAAACAACAGTGGTGGTCTAGTGGTAGTGGTTCTGCCTCACATGCAGAATGTCTTTGGTTTGTACTACTCTCCACAAATCACAGTGGTGGTCTAGTGGTAGAGTGTCTGCCTCACATGCAGAATGTCTTGGGTTTTTACTACTCTCCACAAATCACAGTGGTGGTCTAGTGGAAGTGTGTCTGCCTCACATGCAGAATGTTTTGGGTTTGTACTACTGTACACAAACCACAGTGGTGGTCTAGTGGTAGTGTGTCTGCCTCACATGCAGAATGTCTTGGGTTTGTACTACTCTCCACAAACTGCAGCGGTGGTCTAGTGGTAGTGTGTCTGCCTCACTTGCAGAATGTCTTGGCTTTGTACTACTCTCCACAAACAACAGTGGTGGTCTAGTCGTAGTGTGTCTGCCTCACATGCAGAATGTCTTGGGTTTGTACTACTCTCCACAAACCACAGTGATGGTCTAGTGGTAGAATGTCTGCCTCACATACAGAATGTCTTTGGTTTGTACTACTCTCCACAAACTGCATTGATGGTCTAGTGGTAGTGTGTCTGCCTCACTTGCAGAATGTCTTGGGTTTGTACTACTGTCCACAAACTGCAGTGGTGGTCTAGTGGTAGTGTGCCTACTTCACATGCAGAATGTCTTGGGTTTGTACTACTGTCCACAAACTGCAGTGGTGGTCTAGTGGTAGTGTGCCTACTTCACATGCAGAATGTCTGGGGTTTGTTCTACTCTCCACAAACCACAGTGCTGGTCTAGTGGTAGAGTGTCTGCCTCGCATGCAGAATGTCTTAGATTTGTATTACTCTCCACTAACAACAGTAGTGGTCTAGTGGTAGTGTGTCTGCATCACATGCAGAATGTCTTGGGTTTGTACTACTCTCCACAAACAGCAGTGGTGGTCTAGTGGTAGTGTGTCTTCATCACATGCAGAATGTCTTGGGTTTGTTCTACTCTCCACAAACAACAGTGGTGGTCTAATGGTAGAGTGTCTGCCTCACATGCAGAATGTCTTGAGTTTGTACTTTTCTCCACAAACCACATTGATGGTCTAGTGGTAGAGTGTCTGCCTCACATGCAGAATGTCTTTGGTTTGTACTACTCTCCACAAACTGCAATGGTGGTCTAGTGGTAGTGTGTCTGCCTCACATGCAGAAGGTCTTGTGTTTGTTCTACTGTCCACAAACCAAAGTGGTGGTCTAGTTGTAAAGTGTCTGCCTCACATGCAGAATGTCTATGGTTTGTACTACTCTCCACAAACCGCAGTTGTGGTCTAGTGGTAGTGTGTCTGCCTCACATGCAGAATGTCTTGGGTTTGTACTATTCTCCACAAACAACAGTGGTGGTCTAGTGGTAGTGTGTCTGCGTCACATGCAGAAGGTCTTGGGTTTGCACTACTCTCCACAAACTGCAGTGGTGGTCTAGTGGTAGTGTGTCTGCCTCACATGCAGAATGTCTATGGTTTGTACTACGCTCCACAAACCACAGTGGTGAACTAGTGGTAGTGTGTCTGCCTCACATGCAGAATGTCTTGGATTTTTACTACTCTCCACAAAAAAAAGTTGTGGTCTAGTGGTAGTGTGTCTGCCTCACATGCAGAATGTCTTGGATTTGTACTACTCTCCGCAAACAACAGTGGTGAACTAGTGGTAGTGTGTCTGCCTCACATGCAGAATGTCTTGGATTTTTACTACTCTCCACAAAAAAAAGTTGTGGTCTAGTGGTAGTGTGTCTGCCTCACATGCAGAATGTCTTGGATTTGTACTACTCTCCGCAAACAACAGTGGTGGTCTAGTGGTAGAGTGTCTGCCTCACATGCAGAATGTCTCTGGTTTGTACTACTCTCAACAAACCGCAGTGGTGGTCTAATGGTAGTGTGTCTGCCTCGCATGCAGAAGTTCTTGGGTTTGTATTACTCTCCACAAAATGCTGTGGTGGTCTAGTGGTATTGCATCTACCTCACATGCAGAAGGTCTTACGTTTGTACTACTCTCCACAAACCACAATGGTGGTCTAGTGGTAAAGTGTCTGCCTCACACACAAAAAGTCTTGGGTTTGTAGTACTCTCCACAAACCACAGTGGTGGTCTAGTGGTAGAGTGTCTGCCTCACATGCAGAATTTCTTGGATTTGTACTACTCTCCACAAACCACAGTGGTGGTCTAGTGGTAGAGTGTCTGCCTCACATGCAGAATGTCTTGGGTTTGTACTATTCTCCACAAACCACAGTGTTGGTCTAGTGGTAGAGTGTCTGTCTCACATGCAAAATGCTATGGGTTTGTACTACTCTCCACAAACAACAGTGGTGGTCTAGTGGTAGTGGTTCTGCCTCACATGTAGAATGTCTTTGGTTTGTACAACTCTCCACAAACCACAGTGGTGGTCTAGTGGTAGTGTGTCTGCCTCACATGCAGAATGTCTTGGGTTTTTACTACTCTCCACAAATCACAGTGGTGGTCTAGTGGTAGAGTGTCTGCCTCACATGCAGAATGTCTTGGATTTGTACTATTCTCCACAAACAACAGTGGTGGTCTAGTGGTAGAGTGTCTGCCTCACATGCAGAATGTCTTTGGTTTGAACTACTCTCCACAAACCACAGTGGTGGTCTAATGGTAGAGTGTCTGCCTCACATGCAGAATGTCTTGGGTTTTTACTACTCTCCACAAATCACAGTGGTGGTCTAGTGGTAGTGTGTCTGCCTCACATGCAGAATGTCTTGTATTTGTACTATTCTCCACAAACAACAGTGGTGGTCTAGTGGTAGTGATTCTGCCTCACATGCAGAATGTCTTTGGTTTGTACTACTCTCCACAAACCACAGTGGTGGTCTAGTGGTAGAGTGTCTGCCTCACATGCAGAATGTCTTGGGTTTTTACTACTCTCCACAAATCACAGTGGTGGTATAGTGGAAGAGTGTCTGCCTCACATGCAGAATGTCTTGGGTTTTTACTACTCTCCACAAATCACAGTGGTGGTTTAGTGGAAGTGTGTCTGCCTCACATGCAGAATGTTTTGGGTTTGTACTACTGTACACAAACAACAGTGGTGGTCTAGTGGTAGTGTGTCTGCCTCACATGCAGAATGTCTTGGGTTTGTACTACTCTCCACAAACTGCAGCGGTGGTCTAGTGGTAGTGTGTCTGCCTCACTTGCAGAATGTCTTGGCTTTGTACTACTCTCCACAAACAACAGTGGTGGTCTAGTCGTAGTGTGTCTGCCTCACATGCAGAATGTCTTGGGTTTGTACTACTCTCCACAAACCACAGTGATGGTCTAGTGGTAGAATGTCTGCCTCACATACAGAATGTCTTTGGTTTGTACTACTCTCCACAAACTGCAGTGATGGTCTAGTGGTAGTGTGTCTGCCTCACTTGCAGAATGTCTTGGGTTTGTACTACTGTCCACAAACTGCAGTGGTGGTCTAGTGGTAGTGTGCCTACTTCACATGCAGAATGTCTGGGGTTTGTTCTACTCTCCACAAACCACAGTGGTGGTCTAGTGGTAGAGTGTCTGCCTTGCATACAGAATGTCTTAGATTTGTATTACTCTCCACTAACAACAGTAGTGGTCTAGTGGTAGTGTTTGCATCACATGCAGAATGTCTTGGGTTTGTACTACTCTCCACAAACTGCAGTGGTGGTCTAGTGGTAGTGTGTCTGCATCACATGCAGAATGTCTTGGATTTGTTCTACTCTCCACAAACAATAGTGGTGGTCTAATGGTAGAGTGTCTGCCTCACATGCAGAATGTCTTGAGTTTGTACTTTTCTCCACAAACCACATTGATGGTCTAGTGGTAGAGTGTCTGCCTCACATGCAGAATGTCTTTGGTTTGTACTACTCTCCACAAACTGCAATGGTGGTCTAGTGGTAGTGTGTCTGCCTCACATGCAGAAGGTCTTGAGTTTGTTCTACTGTCCACAAACCACAGTGGTGGTCTAGTTGTAGAGTGTCTGCCTCACATGCAGAATGTCTATGGTTTGTACTACTCTCCACAAACCGCAGTTGTGGTCTAGTGGTAGTGTGTCTGCCTCACATGCAGAATGTCTTGGGTTTGTACTATTCTCCACAAACAACAGTGGTGGTCTAGTGGTAGTGTGTCTGCGTCACATGCAGAAGGTCTGGGGTTTGCACTACTCTCCACAAACTGCAGTGGTGGTCTAGTGGTAGTGTGTCTGCCTCACATGCAGAATGTCTATGGTTTGAACTACGCTCCACAAACCACAGTGGTGGTCTAGTGGTAGTGTGTCTGTCTCACATGCAGAATGTCTTGGATTTTTACTACTCTCCACAAAAAAAAGTTGTGGTCTAGTGGTAGTGTGTCTGCCTCACATGCATAATGTATTGGGTTTGTACTACTCTCCACAAACAACAGTGGTGGTCTAGTGGTAGTGTATCTGCCTCACATGCAGAATGTCTTGGATTTGTACTACTCTCCGCAAACAACAGTGGTGGTCTAGTGGTAGAGTGTCTGCCTCACATGCAGAATGTCTTTGGTTTGTACTACTCTCAACAAACCGCAGTGGTGGTCTAATGGTAGTGTGTCTGCCTCGCATGCAGAAGTTCTTGGGTTTGTATTACTCTTCACAAAATGCTGTGGTGGTCTAGTGGTATTGCATCTACCTCACATGCAGAAGGTCTTACGTTTGTACTACTCTCCACAAACCACAATGGTGGTCTAGTGGTAAAGTGTCTGCCTCACACGCAAAAAGTCTTAGCTTTGTAGTACTCTCCACAAACCACAGTGGTGGTCTAGTGGTAGAGTGTCTGCTTCACATGCAGAATTTCTTGGATTTGTACTACTCTCCACAAACCGCAGTGGTGGTCTAGTGGTAGAGTGTCTGCCTCACATGCAGAATGTCTTGGGTTTGTACTATTCTCCACAAACCACAGTGTTGATTTAGTGGTAGAGTGTCTGTCTCACATGTAGAATGCTATGGGTTTGTACTACTCTCCACAAACCACAGTGGTGGTCTAGTGGTAGTGTGTCTGCCTCGCCTGCAGAATGTCTTGGGTTTGTACTACTCTCCACAAACCACAGTGGTGGTCTAGTGGTAGTGTGTCTGCCTCACATGCAGAATGTCTTGGGTCTGTACTATTCTCCACAAACAACAGTGATGGTCTAGTTGTAGAGTGTCTACCTCACATACAGAATTTCTTGGATTTGTACTACTCTCCACAAACAACAGTGATGGTCTAGTGGTAGTGTGTCTGCCTCACATACAGAATGTCTTGGATTTGTACTACTCTCCACAAACCACAGTGGTGGTCTAGTGGTAGAGTGTCTGCCTCACATGCAGAATGTCTTGGGTTTTTACTACTCTCCACAAACCACAGTGGTGGTCTAGTGGTAGTGTGTCTGCCTCACATACAGAATGTCTTGGATTTGTACTACTCTCCAGAAACCACAGTGGTGGTCTAGTGGTAGAGTGTCTGCCTCACATACAGAAGGTCTTGGATTTGTACTACTCTCCACAAACAACAGTAGTGGTCTAGTGGTAGAGTGTCTGCCTCACATACAGAATGTCTTGGGTTTGTACTATTCTCCACAAACCACAGTGTTGGTTTAGTGGTAGAGTGTCTGTCTCACATTCAGAATGCTATGGGTTTGTACTACTCTCCACAAACCACAGTGGTGGTCTAGTGGTAGTGTGTCTGCCTCGCCTGCAGAATGTCTTGGGTTTGTACTACTCTCCACAAACCACAGTGGTGGTCTAGTGGTAGTGTGTCTGCCTCACATGCAGAATGTCTTGGGTCTGTACTATTCTCCACAAACAACAGTGATGGTCTAGTGGTAGAGTGTCTACTTCACATACAGAATTTCTTGGATTTGTACTACTCTCCACAAACAACAGTGATGGTCTAGTGGTAGTGTGTCTGCCTCACATTCAGAATGTCTTGGATTTGTACTACTCTCCACAAACCACAGTGGTGGTCTAGTGGTAGAGTGTCTGCCTCACATGCAGATATTCTTGTGTTTGTACTACTCTCCACAAACCACAGTGGTGGTCTAGTGGTAGTGTGTCTGCCTCACATACAGAATATCTTGGATTTGTACTACTCTCCACAAACCACAGTGGTGGTCTAGAGGTAGAGTGTCTGCCTCACATACAGAATGTCTTGGGTTTGTACTACTCACCACAAACCACAGTGATGGTCTAGTGGTAGAGTGTCTGCCTCACATACAGAATGTCTTGGGTTTGTACTACTCACCACAAACCACAGTGATGGTCTAGTGGTTGAGTGTCTGCCTCACATACAGAATGTCTTGGGTTTGTACTACTCTCCACAAGCTGCAGTGGTTGTCTAGTGGTAAAGTGTCTGCCTCGCATGCAGAATGTTTTGTGTTTGTACTACTCTCCACAAACTGCAGTGGTGGTCTAGTGGTAAAGTGACCCCCTCACTTGCAGGGGCCCTGTAAGGGGTACTTAGAATTTTACGTAGAGATACTATGGGAAAACAGAAAATTCTCATTTTTTTCATCCATTTAGGCAAAATTATTATTCAATTTGAGTTATGAAGCATCATCTTGTCATAGGAAATAAGATGAGGTTCAAAAAGGAGAATTTACTTTCCATAAGGGGCCAAAGTGGGTTAAAAAAAGGTTGAATTAGAAAATTTTCAAAAATCTTCTCAACAACCGTTCATTCAAATTTGTTCATAATTGATATAGATTATCCCAATGAGTAAGGGTTTGTACAAATCAAGGCCTTGTATTTATAGGGGCCCTATAAGGGGACTTTGAGTTCTATATAGAAATACTGTGTGAAAACTGAAAATTCTCATTTTTTCATCCATTTATGTTTTTTTTTATTCAGTTTTGAGTTTTGAAACATCTTCTAGTTACATTAAATAAGATTTTTTTCAATATGAAGGATTGACTTTCTAAAAATGGTCAGGTTGGGTCACAAAATGGTTAAAATTTTGAATTAGTCATAATCTTATTCTCAACAACCGTTCAGTCAAATTTGTTCTTATATTTTATAAATTATCCCTATGATTGATAATTTTAAATTTGTACAAATCAAGGGATGCTGGGAGGCTCTGAAAGGCTGCTTTAGGTTTTACATAGGAATACTATGGGAAAATGGAAAATTCTCATTTTTTCATCTAATTCTTTAACTATGTTGTTCAATTTGAGATCTTAAGCATTGTTTAGTAACATTAAATTTGATTTTGTATAATAAAAGGATTGGATTTCCATAACAGGCCGAGGGGTGGAGAGCAATATGGTTAAAATTGGGAATTGTCATAAATCTTTCTCTTAATAACCTTCCAGTCAAACAAGTTCATATTTGATATAAATTATCATAACATCAGCAATGGATTGAAGATTCTGCATATCAAGTGACTGCGATACATATTGGGGCCCTGCAAGGTTACTTTTCTTTTACATATGAATATTATAGGCAAAACTGATTTTTTTCATTTTCACATCCATGTGTACAAAACAACTTCTATTTAAATTCTAAAGCATTTCTGCTCATAACAAATCACTAAGAGTGGGTGGTTGAAGTTCTGACAAATCAAGGGGCTGGGTTGTGTAAGGGTTCTGTATGGGGACTGTATATTTATTTTTTACAGATGAATAGTATTTCCTTTTCATAGCAATTAACTTTTTGTTCAGTATGGGTGTGGTGGGGGTATCTATCCATAAGTTGTTCAGAAGACCCCCCAAAGAGGGTAAATACTGTGAAATTTCAAAAAGTGCTATGGCCACTATGAGCCAGTAGAGCGTCCTCAGACCCTCTTGGGCCTCTTGCTGTTTTTTTTTATTGTTTGTTAAGGGACTTATTACAGTGATCAAATGAGCAGCTGTAGGACCTGAAGGAAATAAGAAATATCAGAGTGTCATTTAGTAAAGAGAGCAATGGGGAGGCAGACATAGAGGTGGGGGTGGGGGAAGTGAACGCGACGATGCAAGGCAAGAGAAGGTGATCTAAAAAAACACAAAAAATAAAACTATTTCAGAATATAGCTGGGCTGCTTTTATGAAATTAACAAACACTTTCAAATTTCACTTACTCCTAATAATATGAACATATTTTAAACAAGCTTGACATTATTTTTCTCGCCATCATTTCATAAACATGAAAGATTTTTGGGTTGTGGTATTTGCTATAGTGTTCCTTTACATGGGAGAGGTGATTGTTTACTCTTGACACATTCATAATACCTGTGAATAGTTGTGATAAATAACTGTGTTAGACCAGACATGCTTATTATATACATTGACGACAAACTCTGGGATATTTTCAATGTGTTGATGGTGATACTTCTCCGATACACAACGGATTTTAGAAAAAGTAGATATTGTTGAATAGATAAATATTCCAGGGAGTGTATCGTAATGGGAATCTGTTTGGTGTATATTCATCAGTACAACCTTGTCTAGGCTGTACCTTTTTCATACATAGTGAGATATTAAAATAACATAGCACAAATGTTCACTATAATGAGGCAAAGTGTCACTTGTAATACCCATGTCTGTAACTAATGGTCAAGGTCACACATTGAGGTTCAAGGTCAGAAATACTTACAAATTTTGTGTCTGCTCCTTATGTAAACCTTTAGACAGATTTTGAAATTACATGGCGCATAATTATACCATAATCATATGATGTGTTGCGCACAAGACCCTTAGAAGTTCAAGGTCAGATATAGGTACAAAATTTTGTTCCACTTCGTACCTTTTTATAGATTTTGAAATAACATGGCACAAATGTTCACCAAAATAAGACGATATGTAGTGGGTTATACAGAGGTTAGTAACTCAATAGTCTAATACAAATGATTAACCTGCCAGGGCCAAGCTGTTCAAAGCTTGGTTAGCTTAACTCGGAGTTAAGTGAAATTTTCAAACCACAATAATTTTAGATTTACAACTTTTTAGATTATTGTTTTATTGAACATTATGAAAATATGCCATTTTGTTTCTAAAAATGCATTTTAATTGCTATAAAATCATTGAGTATAAAAAAATATTAAAGTTACAAAATTTCATATAACCCAGGGTTTATGATGAATGATATGCCACTATAATTATAACCAACTTGTGAAAATTAATTTAAATTATATTGTTTTGCAAGTCTATTAATGCATATATGTAGAAGTTACCTTAATGTTTGGTAGCCATTGAGTTGTTGACCCCGGTTTCACTAAACATATTTTGATATTTTCCTCAATGTCATTTTTAAATACTGAAACTTCACACTGACTGATTATGTTGCATGTTTTACTTAACCATTAGAGGTTTAATGACCGACTGTGCTGATTTACATGTGAAGTATTTCAAATAATAATTAAAAGAGAAACTGAATAAAAAATGGTTGAGGAAGTTTCTTGCTTGATCATTTTTATTAATTACATTAAACCAGCCCTTGAACTTTGAACCACACAAGTAAAATATCTGGATTTAGTGAGCACTATTCATTACTCATTCAATTCTCAGTCAGTGAGACACTTAATGGCTATTAAATATTTCTAAATGCAAATATAATTGTCATGAGCTATTTATTTATCAACATGTCTGATTATGTAAAACTAAATTGAAAGTTACAAAAAAAATACCCTCAAAGGTCAAGATCGCACTTTCAACAAAATTTTGTGTTCTCTCCATAACTTGTGAACCATTTGACAGATTTTGAAAGACATGACACACATGTTCATCATAATTACAAAGTGTCACGTGCACTCAGGTCTCACATTTAGAGGTTTAAGATGAGAAATAGGTACAAACTTTCATGCCTACTCCATATCTTGTAAATCACTCAACAGATTTTGAAATAACATTGCACAAAAGTTCAACATAATAAGAGAACGATCATTCTGAGGTCAGTACTGGCAAGCTTAACGTTGTAGCCCTTTCGAATCTAGTTTTCAGAAAGTGAAAATTACAATTCAATAAATTTTATTTTTTCCCTCCTTCAGGTAAAAGTTTGTCAAGCCGGAGGAAGTGCAGGTTAAATGTGTATAACGAAGCATGGGAGGTTCTCAAGTCAACTACTGCGGATGCACTGCTGAGTGAGCACATAAGAATCACAGATGAAGAACTTGAGGGGCCACATGTGATAGATGTGGTTATAATTGGACCTGGTAAGTTAAATGATGAAATAGTTATGTTCGTTAAAGAAACTGATGAAGAAATGTGATGTGGTTGTAAAAGGAAATGATAGGTTAATATGATGTTGCTGTTAAAGGAACTAATAGGTTTGCATAATGATGGGTTTGTAGGATGTGGTTATTTAAGGAGCTTACATGTTTGTAGGATGTGGTTATTCAAGGAGCTTACATGTTTGTAGAATGTGGTTATTTAAGGAGCTTACATGTTTGTAGGATGTGGTTATTTAAGGAGCTTATGTGTTTGAAGAAAGTGGTTATTTAAGAAGCTTACTTGCTTGTAGGATGTGGTTATTTAAGGAGATTACATGTTTGTAGGATGTGGTTATTTAAGGAACTTACATGTTTGTAGAATGTGGTTATTTAAGGACCTGGTAAATTTGTAGAATGCAGTTATTTAAGGAGCTTACATGTTTGTAGAATGTGGTTATTCAAGGAGCTTACATGTTTGTAGAATGTGGTTATTTAAGGAGCTTACATGTTTGTAGAATGTGGTTATTGAAGGAGCTTACATGTTTGTAGAATGTGGTTATTTAAGGAGCTTATATGTTTGTAGAATGTGGTTATTTAAGGAGCTTACATGTTTGTAGAATGTGGTTATTTAAGGAGCTGGTAAGTTTGTAGAATGCAGTTATTTAAGGAGCTTACATGTTTGTAGAATGTGGTTATTCAAGGAGCTTACATGTTTGTAGAATGTGGTTATTTAAGGAGCTTACATGTTTGTAGAATGTGGTTATTGAAGGAGCTTACATGTTTGTAGAATGTGGTTATTTAAGGAGCTGGTAATTTGTAAAATGCGGTTATTTAAGGAGCTTACATGTTTGTAGAATGTGGTTATTTAAGGAGCTTACATGTTTGTAGAATGTGGTTATTTAAGGAGCCTACATGTTTGTAGAATGTGGTTATTTAAGGATCTTACATGTTTGTAGAATGTGGTTATTTAAGGAGCTGGTAAGTTTGTAGAATGCAGTTATTTAAAGAGCTTACATGTTTGTAGAATGTGGTTATTTAAGGATCTTACATGTTTGTAGAATGTGGTTATTTAAGGAGCTGGTAAGTTTGTAGAATGCAGTTATTTAAAGAGCTTACATGTTTGTAGAATGTGGTTATTTAAGGAGCTGGTAAGTTTGTAGAATGCAGTTATTTAAGGAGCCTACATGTTTGTAGAATGTGGTTATTTAAGGAGCTTACATGTTTGTAGAATGTGGTTATTTAAGGAGCTGGTAAGTTTGTAGAATGCAGTTATTTAAAGAGCTTACATGTTTGTAGAATGTGGTTATTCAAGGAGCTTACATGTTTGTAGAATGTGGTTATTTAAGGAGCTTACATGTTTGTAGAATGTGGTTATTGAAGGAGCTTACATGTTTGTAGAATGTGGTTATTTAAGGAGCTGGTAAGTTTGTAAAATGCGGTTATTTAAGGAGCTTACATGTTTGTAGAATGTGGTTATTTAAGGAGCTGGTGGGTTTGTAGAATGTGGTTATTCAAAGAGCTTACGCATTTGTAGAAAGTGGTTATTTAAGGAGCTGGTAAGTTTGTAGAATTTGGTTATTCAAGGAGCTTACATGTTTGTAGAATGTGGTTATTTAAGGAGCTTACATGTTTGTAGAATGTGATTATTTAAGGAGCTTACATGTTTGTAGAATGTGGTTAGCTAAGGAGCTGCTTGGTTTGTAAGATGTGGTTATTAAAGGAGCTTACGTGTTTGTAGAATGTGATTATTTAAAGAGCTTATGTGTTTGTAGAATGTAGTTATTTAAGGAGCTTATATGTTTGTAGAATGTGGTTATTTAAGGAGCTTACATGTTTGTAGAATGTGGTTATTTAAGGAGCTGGTAAGTTTGTAGAATGCAGTTATTTAAGGAGCTTACATGTTTGTAGAATGTGGTTATTCAAGGAGCTTACATGTTTGTAGAATGTGGTTATTTAAGGAGCTTACATGTTTGTAGAATGTGGTTATTGAAGGAGCTTACATGTTTGTAGAATGTGGTTATTTAAGGAGCTGGTAAGTTTGTAAAATGCGGTTATTTAAGGAGCTTACATGTTTGTAGAATGTGGTTATTCAAGGAGCTTACGCATTTGTAGAAAGTGGTTATTTAAGGAGCTGGTAAGTTTGTAGAATTTGGTTATTCAAGGAGCTTACATGTTTGTAGAATGTGGTTATTTAAGGAGCTTACATGTTTGTAGAATGTGGTTATTTAAGGAGCTTACATGTTTGTAGAATGTGGTTAGCTAAGGAGCTGTTATGTTTGTAAGATGTGGTTATTAAAGGAGCTTACGTGTTTGTAGAATGTGATTATTTAAAGAGCTTATGTGTTTGTAGAATGTGGTTATTTAAGGAGCTGACCTGTTTGTAGAATGTGGTTATTTAAGGAGCTTACATGTTTATAGAATGTGGTTATTCAAGGAGCTAACATGTTCGTAGAATGTGGTTATTTAAGGAGCTTACATGTTTGTAGAATGTGGTTATTTAAGGAGCTTACATGTTTGTAGAATGTGGTTATTTAAGAAGCTTACATGTTTGTAGAATGTGGTTATTTAAAGATCTTACATGTTTTTAGAATGTGGTTATTTAAGGATCTTACATGTTTGTAGAATGTGGTTATTTAAGGAGCTTACATGTTTGTAGAATGTGGTTATTTAAGGAGCTTACATGTTTGTAGAATGTGGTTATTTAAGAAGCTTACATGTTTGTAGAATGTGGTTATTTAAGGATCTTACATGTTTGTAGAATGTGGTTATTTAAGGATCTTACATGTTTGTAGAATGTGGTTATTTAAGGAGCTTACATGTTTGTAGAATGTGGTTATTTAAGGAGCTTACATGTTTGTAGAATGTGGTTATTTAAGGATCTTACATGTTTGTAGAATGTGGTTATTTAAGGAGCTTACATGTTTGTAGAATGTGGTTATTTAAGAAGCTTACCTGTTTGTAGAATGTGGTTATTTAAGAAGCTTACCTGTTTGTAGAATGTGGTTATTTAAGGAGCTCACCTCTTTGTAGAATGTGGTTATTTAAGGAGCTTACATGTTTGTAGAATGTGGTTATTTAAGGAGCTTACATGTTTGTAGAATGTGGTTATTTAAGAAGCTTATCTGTTTGTAGAATGTGGTTATTCAAGGAGCTTACATGTTTGTAGAATGTGGTTATTTAAGGAGCTTACATGTTTGTAGAATGTGGTTATTTAAGGAGCTGACATGTTTGTAGGATGTGGTTATTTAAGGAGCTTACATGTTTGTAGAATGTGGTTATTTAAGGAGCTCACATGTTTGTAGAATGTGGTTATTTAAGGAGCTTACATGTTTGTAGAATGTGGTTATTTAAGAAGCTTACCTGTTAGTAGAATGTGGTTATTCAAGGAGCTAACATGTTTGTAGAATGTGGTTATTTAAGGAGCTTACCTGTTTGTAGAATGTGGTTATTTTTAGGAACTGGTAAGTTTGTAGGATGACATTATTTAAGGAACTGGTATGTATTGTATGATTTGGATATTTAAGGAGCTTACGTGTTTGTAGAATGCGGTTATTTAAGGAGCTTACATGTTTGTAGAATGTGGTTATTTAAGAAGCTTACCTGTTTGTAGAATGTGGTTATTTAAGAAGCTTACCTGTTTGTAGAATGTGGTTATTTAAGGAGCTCACCTCTTTGTAGTATGTGGTTATTTAAGGAGCTTACCTGTTTGTAGAATGTGGTTATTCAAGGAGTTTACATGTTTGTAAAATGTGGTTATTTAAGGAGCTTACATATTTGTAGAATGTGGTTATTTAAGGAGCTTACATGTTTGTAGAATCTGGTTATTTAAGGAGCTTACATGTTCGTAGAATGTGGTTATTTAAGGAGCTTACATGTTTGTAGAATCTGGTTATTCAAGGAGCTTACATGTTCGTAGAATGTGGTTATTTAAGGAGCTTACATGTTCGTAGAATTTGGTTATTTAAGGAGCTTACATATTTGAAGAATTTGGTTATTTAAGGAGCTTACATGTTTGTAGAATGTGGTTATTTAAGGAGCTTACCTGTTTGTAGAATGTGGTTATTTAAGAAGCTTACCTGTTTGTAGAATGTGGTTATTTAAGGAACTTACATGTTTGTAGAATGTGGTTATTTAAGGAGCTTACATGTTTGTAGAATGTGGTTATTTAAGGAACTTACATGTTTGTAGAATGTGGTTATTTAAGGAGCTTACATGTGTGAGAATGAGGTTATTTAAGGAGCTTACCTGTTAGTAGAATGTGGTTATTCAAGGATCTAACATGTTTGTAGAATGTGGTTATTTAAGGAGCTTACCTGTTTGTAGAATGTGGTTATTTTTAGGAACTGTCAAGTTTGTAGGATGTGGTTATTTAAGGAACTGGTAAGTATTGTATGATTTGGATATTTAAGGAGCTTACGTGTTTGTAGAATGTGGTTATTTAAGGAGCTTACATGTTTGTAGAATGTGGTTATTTAAGAAGCTTACCTGTTTATAGAATGTGGTTATTTAAGAAGCTTACCTGTTTGTAGAATGTGGTTATTTAAGGAGCTCACCTCTTTGTAGAATGTGGTTATTTAAGGAGCTTACCTGTTTGTAGAATGTGGTTATTCAAGGAGCTTACATGTTTGTAGAATGTGGTTATTTAGGGAGCTGGTGGGTTTGTAAAATGTGGTTATTTATGGAGCTGGTGGGTTTGTAGAATGTGGTTATTTAAGGAGCTTACATGTTTGTAGAATGTGGTTATTAAGCAGCTTACGTGTTTGTAGAATGTGGTTATTCAAAGAGCTTAGATGTTTGTTGAATGTGGTTATTCAAGGAGCTTACATGTTTGTAGAATGTGGTTATCAAGCAGCTTACGTGTTTGTAGAATGTGGTTATTCAAAGAGCTTATGTGTTTGTAGAATGTGGTTAGTTAATGAGCTGGTTGGTTTGTACGATGTGGTTATTTAAGGAGCTTATGTGTTTGTAGAATGTGGTTATTTAAGGAGCTTACATGTTTTTAGAATGTGGTTATTCAAGGAGCTTACGTTTTTGTAGAATGTGATTAGTTAATGAGCTGTGTGGTTTGTAGGATGTGGTTATTTAAGGAGCTTACCTGTTTGTAGAATGTGGTTATTTAAGGAGCTGTTGGTTTGTAGAATGTGGTTATTCAAGGAGTTGATATGTTTGTAGAATGTGATTATTTAAGCAGCTGATGGGTTTGTAGAATGTGGTTATTCAAGGAGATTACATGTTTGTAGAATGTGGTTATTTAAAAAGCTTACATGTTTGTAGAATGTGGTTATTCGAGGAGATTACATGTTTGTAGAATGTGGTTATTTAAAAAGCTTACATGTTTGTAGAATGTGGTTATTCAAGGAACTGGTGGGTTTGTAGAATGTAGGATGTTGTTATTTAAGGAGCTTATGTGTTTGTAGGATGTGGTTATTTAAGGAGCTTATGTTTTTGTAGAATGTTGTTATTTAAGGAGCTTATGTGTTTGTAGAATGTGGTTATTTAAGGAACTTGTGTGTTTGTAGAATGTGGTTATTTAAGGATCTTACCTGTTTGTAGAATGTGGTTATTCAAGGAGCTTATGTGTTTGTAGAATGTGGCTATTAAAGGAGCTTATGTGTTTGTAGAATGTGGCTATTTAAGAAGCTTACCTGTTTGTAGAATGTGGTTATTTAAGAAGCTGTGGGTTTGTAGAATGTGGTTATTTAAGGAGCTTATGTGTTTGTAGGATGTGGTTATTGAAGGAGCTTACCTGTTTGTAGAATGTGGTTATTGAAGGAGCTGATGGGTTTGTAGAATGTGGTTATTTAAGGAGCTTATGTGTTTGTAGAATGTGGTTATTCAAGGAGCTTACCTGTTTGTAGAATGTGGTTATTTAAGGAGCTTATGTGTTTGTAGGATGTGGTTATTCAAGGAGTTTACGTGTTTGTAGAACGTGGCTATTCAAGGAGCTTATGTGTTTGTAGAATGTGGCTATTTAAGGAGCTTACCTGTTTGTAGAATGTGGTTATTTAAGAAGCTGTGGGTTTGTAGAATGTGGCTATTTAAGGAGCTTACCTGTTTGTAGAATGTGGTTATTTAAGAAGCCGTGGGTTTGTAGAATGTGGCTATTTAAGGAGCTTACCTGTTTGTATAATGTGGTTATTGAAGGAGCTTATGTGTTTGTAGAATGTGGCTATTTAAGGAGCTTACCTGTTTGTAGAATTTGGTTATTTAAGAAGCTGTGGGTTTGTAGAATGTGGCTATTGAAGGAGCTTACCTGTTTGTAGAATGTGGTTATTGAAGGAGCTTATGTGTTTGTAGAATGTGGCTATTTAAGGAGCTTACCTGTTTGTAGAATGTGGTTATTCAAAGAGCTTATGTGTTTGTAGAATGTGGCTATTTAAGGAGCTTACCTGTTTGTAGAATGTGGATATTTAAGAAACTGTGGGTTTGTAGAATGTGGTTATTTAAGGAGCTTACCTGTTTGTAGAATGTGGTTATTTAAGAAGCTGTGGGTTTGTAGAATGTGGTTATTTAAGCAGCTTATGTGTTTGTAGGATGTGGTTATTGAAGGAGCTAACCTGTTTGTAGAATGTGGTTATTGAAGGAGCTGATGGGTTTGTAGAATGTGGTTATTTAAGGATCTTATGTGTTTGTAGGATGTGGTTATTCAAGGAGATTACCTGTTTGTAGAATGTGGTTATTGAAGGAGCTGGTAAGTTTGTAGAATTGGTTATTTAAGAAGCTGTGGGTTTGTAGAATGTGGTTATTTAAGGAGCTTATGTGTCTGTAGGATGTGGTTATTGAATGAGCTTATGTGTTTGTAGAATGTGGTTATTTAAGGGACTTGTGTGTTTGTAGAATGTGGTTATTTAAGGAACTTGTGTGTTTGTAGAATGTGGTTATTTAAGGAGCTTATGTGTTTGTAGGATGTGGTTATTGAAGGAGCTAATGTGTTTGTAGGATGTTGTTATTGAAGGAGCTTATGTGTTTGTAGGATGTGGTTATTGAATGAGCTTATGTGTTTGTAGAATGTGGTTATTGAAGGAGCTTATGTGTTTGTAGAATGTGGTTATTTAAGGAACTTGTGTGTTTGTAGAATGTGGTTATTTAAGGAGCTTATGTGTTTGTAGGATGTGGTTATTGAAGGAACTTGTGTGTTTGTAGAATGTGGTTATTTAAGGAGCTTACCTGTTTGTAGAATGTGGTTATTTAAGAAGCTGTGGGTTTGTAGAATGTGGTTATTTAAGGAGCTTATGTGTTTGTAGGTTGTGGTTATTGAAGGAGCTTATGTGTTTGTAGAATATGGTTATTGAAGGAGCTGGTAAGTTTGTAGAATGTGGTTATTTAAGAAGCTGTGGGTTTGTAGAATGTGGTTATTTAAGGAGCTTATGTGTTTGTAGGATGTGGTTATTGAAGGAGCTTATGTGTTTGTAGAATGTGGTTATTTAAGGTACTTGTGTGTTTGTAGAATGTTGTTATTTAAGAAGCTGTGGGTTTGTAGAATGTGGTTATTTAAGGAGCTTATGTGTTTGTAGGATGTGGTTATTGAAGGAGCTTATGTGTTTGTAGAATGTTGTTATTTAATGAGCTTATGTGTTTGTAGAATGTGGTTATTTAAGGAACTTGTTTGTTTGAAGAATGTGGTTATTAAAGGAGCTTATGTGTTTGTAGAATGTTGTTATTTAATGAGCTTATGTGTTTGTAGAATGTGGTTATTTAAGGAACTTGTGTGTTTGAAGAATGTGGTTATTTAAGGAGCTTATGTGTTTGTAGAATGTGGTTATTGAAGGAGCTGATGGGTTTGTAGAATATGGTTATTTAAAGAGCTTATGTGTTTGTAGGATGTGGCTTTTTAAGGAGCTTATGTGTTTGTAGGATGTGGTTATTGAAGGAACTTGTGTGTTTGTAGAATGTGGTTATTTAAGGAGCTTACCTGTTTGTAGAATGTGGTTATTTAAGAAGCTGTGGGTTTGTAGAATGTGGTTATTTAAGGAGCTTATGTGTTTGTAGGATGTGGTTATTGAAGGAGCTTACCTGTTTGTAGAAAGTGGTTATTTAAAAAGTTGTGGGTTTGTAGAATGTGGTTATTTAAGGAGCTGATGTGTTTGTAGGATGTGAATATTTAAGGATCTGGTTGGTTTTTAGAATGTGGTTATTTAAGGAGCAGGTGGGATTGTAAGATGTGAATATTTAAGGAGCTGGTAAGTTTGTAGAATGTCATTATTTAAAGAGCAGGTGGGATTGTAAGATGTGAATATTTAAGGAGCTGGTAAGTTTGTAGAATGTCGTTATTTAAGGAGCTGGTGGGATTGTAGGATGTGAATATTTAAGGAGCTGGTGGGATAGTAGGATGTGAATATTTAATGAGCTGGTCAGTTTGTAGAATGTGGTTATTTAAAGAGCTGGTGGGGATAGTAGGATGTGAATATTTAAGGAGCTGGTAAGTTTGTAGAATGTGGTTATTTAAGGAATTGATATGTTTGTAGAATGTTGTTATTTAAGGAGCTGATGGCTTTGTAGAATGTGGTTATTTTAGGAGCTTGTAAGTTTGTAGAATGTGGTTATTAAGGAGTTGATATGTTTGTAGAATGTGAATATTTAAGCAGCTGGTGGGATTGTAGGATGTGGTTATTTAAGGAGCTGGTGGGGTTTTAGGATGTTAATATTTAAGGAGCTGGTGGGTTTTAAGATGTGAATATTTAAGGAGCTGGTAAGTTTGTAGAATGTGGTTATTTAAGGAGCTGTTGGGATTGTAGGATGTGAATATTTAAAGAGCTGGTAAGTTTGTAGAATGTGGTTATTCAAGGAGCTGGTAGGATTATAGGATGTGAATATTTAAGGAGCTGGTAAGTTTGTAGAATGTGGTTATTTAAAGAGCTGGTGGGATTGTAGGATGTCAATATTTGAGGAGCTGGTAAGTTTGTAGAATGTGGTTATTTAAGGAGCTGGTGGGATTGTAGGATGTGAATATTTAAAAAACTGGTAAGTTTGTAGAATGTGGTTATTTAAGAAGCTGGTGGGATTGTAGGATGTAAATATTTAAGGAGCTGGTAAGTTTGTAGAATGTGGTTATTTAAGGAGCTGGTGGGATTGTAGGATGTGAATATTTAAAAAACTGGTAAGTTTGTAGAATGTGGTTATTTAAGAAGCTGGTGGGATTGTAGGATGTGAATATTTAAGAAGCTATTGGGATTGTAGAATGTCATTATTTAAAGAGCAGGTGGGATTGTAAGATGTGAATATTTAAGGAGCTGGTAAGTTTGAAAATGTTGTTATTCAAGGAGCTGGTGGGTTTGTAAGATGTGAATATTTAAGGAGCTGGTAAGTTTGTAGAATGTGGTTATTTAAGGAGCTTTTGGGATTGTAGGATGTGAATATTTAAGGAGCTGGTGGGATTGTAGGATGAAAATATTTAAGGAGCTGGTTAGTTTGTAGAATGTGGTTATTTTAGGAGTGGTAAGTTTGTAGAATGTGGCTATTAAGGAGTTGATATGTTTGTAGAATGTGATTATTTAAGCAGCTGATGGGATTGTAGGATGTGGTTATTTAAGGAGCTGGTTGGATTTTAGGATGTGAATATTTAAGGAGCTGGTGGATTCGTAAGATGTGAATATTTAAGGAGCTGGTAAGTTTGTAGAATGTGGTTATTTAAGGAGCTGTTGGGATTGTAGGATGTGAATATTTAAGGAGCTGATGGGTTTGTAGAATGTGGTTATTTAAGGAGCTGGTAGGATTGTAGGATGTGAATATTAAAGGAGCTGGTAAGTTTGCAGAATGTGGTTATTTAAGGAGCTGGTGGGATTGTAGGATGTAAATATTTAAGGAGCTGGTAAGTTTGTAGAATGTGGTTATTTAAAGAGCTGGTAGGATTGTAGGATGTGAATATTTAAAGAGCTGGTAGGTTTGTAGAATGTGGTTATTTAAGGAGCTGGTGGGTTTGTAGGATGTAAATATTTAAGGAGCTGGTAAGTTTGTAGGATGTGATTATTTAAGGAGCTATTGGGATTGTAGGATGTGAATATTTAAGGAGCTGGTTAGTTTGTATAATGTGGTTATTTAAGGAGCTGGTGGGATTATAGGGTGTCAATATTTAAGGAGCTGGTTAGTTTTTATACTGTAGTTATTTAAGGAGCTGGTGGGATTGTCGGATGTAAATATTTAAGGAGCTGGTAAGTTTATAAAATGTGGTTATTGAAGGAGCTTGTGGGTTTGTAAGATGTGAATATTTAAGGAGCTAGTAAGTTTGTAGAATGTGGTTATTTAAGGAGCTGGTGGGATTGTAGGATGTGAATATTGTAGGAGCTGGTTGGATTGTAGGATGAAAATATTTAAGGAGCTGGTTAGTTTTAGAATGTGGTTATTTAAGGAGGTGGTGGGATTGTTGGATGTGAATATTTAAGCAGCTGATGGGTTTTTAGAATGTGGTTATTTAAGGAACTTACATGTCTGTAGAATGTGGTTATTTAAGGAGCTTGTGGGTTTGTAGGATGTAGTTGTTTGAGGAAATGGTAAGTTTATAGAATGTGGTTATTTAAGGAGCTTGTGGGTTTGAAGGATGTAGTTGTTTGAGGAACTGGTAAGTTTGTAGAATGTGGTTATTTAAGGAGCTGGTGGGATTGTAAGATGTGAATATTTAAGGAGCTGGTAAGTTTGTAGAATGTGAATATTTAAGGAGCTGGTGGGTTCGTAAGATGTGAATATTTAAGGAGCTGGTAAGTTTGTAGAATGTGGTTATTTAAGGAGCTGTTGGCAATGTAGGATGTGAATATTTAAGGAGCTGATGGGTTTGTAGAATGTGGTTATTATACCCCCAACAAACGAAGTTTGAGAGGGTATATTGGAGTCACCCTGTGGTTGGTCTGTCGGTCTGTTGGTCTGTCGGTCTGTCAGTCTGTCGGTCGGTCTGTCTGTCCGTTGCAATTTTCCTTGTCCGGAGCATCACTTGAAAAGTACTGGATGGAATTTCATCAAACGTCATACAATGGTAGAATATAATGAGAGGAAGTGCAGTGTACAAGAAACATAACCCTATTCTTGCTAATTACAGAGTTATTGCCCTTTGATATATTTCCCTTGTCCAGAGCATTACTTTTAAAGTACTGGATGAAATTTCATCAAACTTCATACAATGGTAGAATATAATGACAGGAAGTGCAGTGTACAGGAAACATAACTCTATTCTTGCTAATTACAGAGTTATTGCCCTTTGATATATTTCCCTTGTCCGGAGCATTACTTTTAAAGTACTGGATGGAATTTCATCAAACTTCATACAATGGTAGAATATAATGAGAGGAAGTGCAGTGTACAGGAAACATAACTCTATTCTTGCTAATTACAGAGTTATTGCCCTTTGATATATTTCCCTTGTCCGGAGCATAACTTTTAAAGTACTGGATGGAATTTCATCAAACTTCATACAATGGTAGAATATAATGACAGGAAGTGCAGTGTACAGGAAACATAACTCTATTCTTGCTAATTACAGAGTTATTGCCCTTTGATATATTTCCCTTGTCTGGAGCATAACTTTAAAACTATTGGATATAATTTAATAAAACTTCATACAATGGTAAGCCATTTTCTGTCATGGCAGCATTCGGGGGTATTCATCACCTGCAGTGATAGCTCTAGTTTAATGAGCTGGTGGGATTGTAGGATGTGAATATTTAAAGAGCTGGTAAGTTTGTAGAATGTGGTTATTCAAGGAGCTGGTAAGTTTGTAAAATGTGGTTATTCAAGGAGCTGGTAGGATTGGAGGATGTGAATATTTAAGGAGCTGGTAAGTTTGTAGAATGTTGTTGTTTAAGGAGCTGGTGGGATTGTAAGATGTGAATATTTAAGGAGCTGGTAAGTTTGTAGAATGTGGTTGTTTAAGGAGCTGGTGGGATTGTAGGATGTGAATATTTAAGGAGCTGGTAAGTTTGCAGAATGTTGTTATTTAAGGAGCTGGTGGGTTTGTAAGATGTGAATATTTAAGGAGCTGGTAAGTTTGTAGAATGTTGTTATTTAAGGAGCTGGTGGGATTGTAGGATGTGAATATTTAAGGAGCTGGTGGGATTGTAGGATGTGAATATTTAAAAAGCTGGTAAGTTTGTAGAATGTGGTTATTTAAGAAGCTGGTGGGATTGTAGGATGTGAATATTTAAGGAGCTATTGGGATTGTAGGATGTGAATATTTAAGGAGCTTGTTAGTTTGTAGAATGTGGTTTTTTAAGGAGCTGGTGGGATTGTAGGATGTGAATATTTAAGGAGCTGGTAAGTTTGTAAAATGTGGTTATTTAAGGAGCTGGTGGGTTTGTAAGATGTGAATATTTAAGGAGCTGGTAAGTTTGTAGAATGTGATTATTTAAGGAGCTGGTGGGATTATAGGATGTGAATATTTAAGGAGCTGGTAAGTTTGTAGAATGTGGTTATTTAAGGAGTTGGTGGGATGATAGGATGTAAATAGTTATTGTTGGTAGAATGTGAATATTTAAGCAGCTGATGGGTTTTTAGAATGTGGTTATTTAAGAAACTTACATGTCTGTAGGATGTGGTTATTTAAGGAACTGGTAAGTTTGTAGGATGTGATTGTTTGAGGAACTGGTAAGTTTGTAGAATGTGGTTATTTAAGGAGCTGGTAAGTTTGTAAGATGTGGTTGTTTAAGGAACCAGTCAATTTGTAAGATGTGGTTATTTGAGGAACTGATAAGTTTGTAGGATGAGGTTATTTAAGGAGCTTGTATGTTTGTAGAATGAGGTTATTTAAGGAACTGTTAAGTTTGTAGGATGTGGTTATTTAAGGAACTGGTAAGTTTGTAGGATAGGTTTTAGCTTGACAATTCAGGAAATAAAGAGAGCTATTCTACTTATCCAAGCCTCAGTATCACACCTTGGTAAAAGTTTTGCATGCAAGTCTTTATCTCAATAACCTTTGTATGTATTGACTTGAAACTTTACACAAGCCTTCCCAGTCATCAACCCTACTACAATAACTTAGTAAGATTACTCTTAAATGAATATAATGCAAATTATTGCCATTGTTTGACTTAAAAATTCTGTTTAAAGTTTTGCATGCAAGTACCATCATGTCCATATCTCACCAACCATTCAATATATAAATTTTGATTGAAACTTTACATAAGCCTTCCCAGTCATCAACCCTACTACACTAACTAAGTTAGATAACTCTTGCTTGAATATGATTAAAAATTTTGCCGTTGTTTGACTTAGAAATTCTGTTTAAAGTTTTGCTAGCAAGTGCCATCATGTCCATATCTTACCAACCATTCAATATATTTGTTTGAAACTTTACACAAGCACCTAGTCATCAACCCTACTACACTTACTAAGTTAGATAACTCTTGCTTGAATATAATACAAATTATTGCCCTTGTTTAACTTAGAAATTCTTGATAATTTTTTGCGTGCAAGTACCATCAAGTCCATATCACACCAACCACTCAATATATTTGATTGAAACTTTACATATGGCTTTGTAGTCATGAAACCAAATAAATTAATTAAGTGGGATAACTCTTACCAGATTTTTTTTAATATTAAGGCCTTTGTTTGACTAATTTTATAACTCAGCAGTCACTGCATGTATTGGATTGAATCTTCATACAAGTTATTGCAGTTATAAGACCTACTCAATTGTTGATTTTATGATTTAGATAACTCTTATTTGCTTGGATTTGTCATCAGTTTTAATCAAATTTGTACTTTTGTGACAAATATTTGAATAGTCGAGCACGCTGTCCCTCCGACAGCTCTTGTTAATTAAAGGAACTAATAAGTTTGCACGATATGGTTGTTAAAGGAACTGACAGGTTTTTCCAGGATGTGGTTCTTGAAGAACTGATAGATATAATTATATGATCTGGTTGTTAAAGAAGTGTCCAGAATATGGTTGTTATAGAAAGTGATAAATTTCAAATGAACTCGTTAGTTTCCAGGATGACGTTGTAAACAGAACCGGTAAGTAGCAGGGTTTATGAAGACTAGTAAATAACCATACAGAGGTTAATAAAGATAACTGGCAAAGTGGTTGTATGGCAACTTGTTAGTAGCAGGACGTGGTTGTTATGAAAACATGGAAGTAGCAGGATGAAATTGCTAAAGCAACCAATAAAGCAAGAAGTGGTTGAAAATAGCATAATGTGATTGCCATGGAAACTGGTAAGTACCAGGTCTTTTGTTAGGACACTTGGTAAGTAGCAGTTGTTTAATGGGATGTGAATGTTTAAGAACTGGTAAATACCAGGATATGGTTGTTAAGGCAACTGTTAAGTAGCAGGATGTCTTTGTTAGGACAACTGGTAAGTAACAGTTGTTTAGTAGGATATGAATGTTTAAGAACTGGTAAGTACCAGCATATGGTTGTTAAGGCAACTGTTAAGTAGCAGGATGTCTTTGTTAGGACAACTGGTAAGTAACAGTTGTTAAGTAGGATATGAATGTTTAATTACTGGTTAGTACCAGGATATGGTTATTAGGCAACTGTTAAGTAGCAGGATGTCTTTGTTAGGACAACAGGTAAGTAACAGTTGTTTAGTAAGATATGAATGTTTAAGAACTGGTAAGTACCAGGATATTGTTGTTAAGGCAACTGTTAAGTAGCAGGATGTCTTTTGTGAGGACAGCTGATAAGTAACAGTTGTTTAGTAGGATATGAATGTTAAGGAACTGGTAAGTACCAGGATATGGTTGTTAAGGCAACTGTTAAGTAGCAGGATGTCTTTGTTAGGACAACAGGTGAGAAGCAGTTTTTTAGTGGGATGTGAATGCTAAAGAACTGGTAAGTACCAGGATATGGTTGGTAAGGAAACTGTTAAGTAGCAGAATGTCTTTGTCAGGACAACTGGTAAGTAACAGTTGTTAAGTAGGATATGAATGTTTAGGAACTGGTAAGTACCAGGATATTGTTGTTAAGGCAACTGTTAAGTAGCAGGATGTCTTTTGTTAGGACAACTGATAAGTAACAGTTGTTTAGTAAGATATGAATGTTAAGGAACTGGTAAGTACCAGGATATGGTTGTTAAGGCAACTGTTAAGTAGCAGGATGTCTTTGTTAGGACAACAGGTGAGAAGCAGTTTTTTAGTTGGATGTGAATGCTAAAGAACTGGTAAGTACCAGGATATGGTTGATAAGGCAACTGTTAAGTAACAGGATGTCTTTGTTAGGACAACAGGTGAGAAGCAGTTTTTTAGTGGGATGTGAATGCTAAAGAACTGGTAAGTACCAGGATATGGTTGTTAAGGCAACTGTTAAGTAGCAGGATGTCTTTGTTAGGACAACAGGTGAGAAGCAGTTCTTTAGTGGGATGTGAATGTTAAAGAACTGGTAAGTACCAGGATATGGTTGTTAAGACAACTGTTAAGTAGCAGGATGTCTTTGTTAGGACAACAGGTGAGAAGAAGTTTTTTAGTTGGATGTGAATGCTAAAGAACTGGTAAGTACCAGGATATGGTTGTTAAGGCAACTGTTAAGTAGCAGGATGTCTTTGTTAGGACAACAGGTGAGAAGCATTATTTTAGTGGGATGTGAATGCTAAATAACTGGTAAGTACCAGGATATGGTTGTTAAGGAAACTGTTAAGTAGCAGGATGTCTTTGTTAGGACAACAGGTGAGAAGTAGTTTTTTAGTGGGATGTGAATGCTAAAGAACTGGTAAGTACCAGGATATGGTTGTTAGGGCAATTGTTAAGTAGCAGGATGTCTTTGTTAGGACAACAGGTGAGAAGCATTTTTTTAGTGGGATGTGAATGCTAAAGAACTGGTAAGTACCAGGATATGGTTGATAAGGAAACTGTTAAGTAGCAGAATGTCTTTGTTAGGACAACAGGTGAGAAGCAGTTTTTTAGTGGGATATGAATGCTAAAGAACTGGTAAGTACCAGGATATGGTTGTTAAGGCAACTGTTAAGTAGCAGGATGTCTTAATTAGGACAACAGGTGAGAAGCAGTTTTATGTGGGATGTGAATGCTAAAGAACTGGTAAGTACCAGGATATGGTTGTTAAGGCAACTGTTTAGTAGCAGGATGTCTTTGTTAGGACAACTGGTAAGTAGCAGTTGTTTAGTGGGATGTGAATGTTAAAGAACTGGTAAGTACCAGGATATGGTTAGTATGGCAACTGTTAAGTAGCAGGATGTCTTTGTTAGGACAACTGGTAAGTAACAGTTGTTTAGTAGGATATGAATGTTTAAGAACTGGTAAGTACCAGGATATGGTTGTTAAGGCAAATGTTAAGTAGCAGGATGTCTTTGTTAGGACAACTGGTAAGTAACAGTTGTTAAGTAGGATATGAATGTTTAATTACTGGTTAGTACCAGGATATGGTTATTAGGCAACTGTTAAGTAGCAGGATGTCTTTGTTAGGACAACAGGTAAGTAACAGTTGTTTAGTAAGATATGAATGTTTAAGAACTGGTAAGTACCAGGATATGGTTGATAAGGCAACTGTTAAGTAGCAGGATGTCTTTGTCAGGACAACTGGTAAGTAACAGTTGTTAAGTAGGATATGAATGTTAAAGAACTGGTAAGTACCAGGATATTGTTGTTAAGGCAACTGTTAAGTAGCAGGATGTCTTTTGTGAGGACAACTGATAAGTAACAGTTGTTTAGTAGGATATGAATGTTAAGGAACTGGTAAGTACCAGGATATGGTTGTTAAGGCAACTGTTAAGTAGCAGGATGTCTTTGTTAGGACAACAGGCGAGAAGCAGTTTTTTAGTGGGATGTGAATGCTAAAGAACTGGTAAGTACCAGGATATGGTTGATAAGGAAACTGTTAAGTAGCAGGATGTCTTTGTCAGGACAACTGGTAAGTAACAGTTGTTAAGTAGGATATGAATGTTTAGGAACTGGTAAGTACCAGGATATTGTTTTTAAGGCAACTGTTAAGTAGCAGGATGTCTTTTGTGAGGACAACTGATAAGTAACAGTTGTTTAGTAGGATATTAATGTTAAGGAACTGGTAAGTACCAGGATATGGTTGTTAAGGCAACTGTTAAGTAGCAGGATGTCTTTGTTAGGACAACAGGTGAGAAGCAGTTTTTTAGTGGGATGTGAATGCTAAAGAACTGGTAAGTACCAGGATATGGTTGATAAGGCAACTGTTAAGTAGCAGGATGTCTTTGTTAGGTCAACAGGTGAGAAGCAGTTTTTTAGTGGGATGTGAATGCTAAAGAACTGGTAAGTACCAGCATATGGTTGTTAAGGCAACTGTTAAGTAGCAGGATGTCTTTGTTAGGACAACAGGTGAGAAGCATTATTTTAGTGGGATGTGAATGCTAAATAACTGGTAAGTACCAGGATATGGTTGATAAGGAAACTGTTAAGTAGCAGGATGTCTTTGTTAGGACAACAGGTGAGAAGTAGTTTTTTAGTGGGATGTGAATGCTAAAGAACTGGTAAGTACCAGGATATGGTTGTTAGGGCAATTGTTAAGTAGCAGGATGTCTTTGTTAGGACAACAGGTGAGAAGCAGTTTTTTAGTGGGATGTGAATGCTAAAGAACTGGTAAGTATCAGGATATGGTTGATAAGGAAACTGTTAAGTAGCAGAATGTCTTTGTTAGGACAACAGGTGAGAAGCAGTTTTTTAGTGGGATATGAATGCTAAAGAACTGGTAAGTACCAGGATATGGTTGTTAAGGCAACTGTTAAGTAGCAGGATGTCTTAATTAGGACAACAGGTGAGAAGCAGTTTTTTAGTGGGATGTGAATGCTAAAGAACTGGTCAGTACCAGGATATGGTTGTTAAGGCAACTGTTTAGTAGCAGGATGTCTTTGTTAGGACAACTGGTAAGTAGCAGTTGTTTAGTGGGATGTGAATGTTAAAGAACTGGTAAGTATCAGGATATGGTTATTATGGCAACTGTTAAGTAGCAGGATGTCTTTGTTAGGACAACTGGTAAGTAGCAGGTTTTATGTGGGATGTGCATGTTAAAGAACTGGTAAATACCAGGATATGTTTGTTAAGGCAACTGTTAAGAAGCAGGATGTCTTTGTTAGGACAACTGGTTATTAGCAGTTGTTTAGTGGGATATGAATGTTAAAGAACTGGTAAATACCAGGATATGGTTGTTAAGGCAACTGTTAAATAGCAGGATGTTTTTGTTAGGACAACTGGTAAGTAGCAGCTGTTTAGTGGGATATGAATGTTAAGGAACTGGTAAGTACCAGGATATGGTTATTAAAGCAACTTTTAATAGCAGGATGTTTTTGTTAGGACAACTGGTAAGTAGCAGTTGTTTAGTGGGATATGAATGTAAAAGAACTTGTAAGTAACAGGATATGGTTGTTAAGGCAACTGTTTAGTAGCAGGATGTCTTTGTTAGGACAACTGGTAAGTAGCAGTAGTTTAGTGGGATATGAATATTAAAGAACTGGTAAGTACCAGGATATGGTTGTTAAGACAACTGTTAAATAGCAGGATGTTTTTGTTAGGACAACTGGTAAGTAGCAGTTGTTTAGTGGGATATGAATGTTAAAGAACTGGTGAATACCTGGATATGGCTGTTAAGGCAACTGTTAATAGCAGGATGTTTTTGTTAGGACAACTGGTAAGTAGCAGTTGTTTATTGAGATATGAATGTTAAGGAACTGGTAAGTACCAGGATATGGTTATTAAGGCAACTGTTAAAGAGCAGGATGTTTTTGTTAGGACAACTGGTAAGTAGCAGTTGTTTAGTGGGATGTGAATGTTAAAGAACTGCTAAGTACCAGGATATGGTTGTTAAGGCAACCATTAAGTAGCAGGATGTCTTTGTTAGGACTACTGGTAAGTTGTAGTCTTTTAATTGGGATGTGAATGTTAAGGAACTGGTAAGTACCAGGATTTGGTTGTAAAGGCAACCATTAAGTAGCAGGATGTCTTTGTTATGACTACTGGTAAGAAGCAGTTGTTTATTTGGATGTGAATGTTAAGGAACTGGTAAGTACCAGGATATGGTTGTTAAGGCAACCATTAAGTAGCAGGATGTCTTTGTTAGGACTACTGGTAAGTTGTAGTTGTTTAGTGGGATGTGAATGTTAAAGAACGGGTTAGTTCAAGGATATGGTTGTTGAGGTAACTGTTAAATAGCTGGATGTTTTTGTTAGGACAACTGGTAAGTAGCCGTTGTTTAGTGGGATATGAATGTTAAAAATCTGGTAAGTTCCAGGATATGATTGTTAAGGCAACTATTAAGAAGCAGGATGTCTATGTCAGGACAACTGGTAAGTAACAGTTGTTTAGTAGGATATGAATGTTTAAGAACTGGTGAGTACCAGGATATGGTTATTAAGGCAACTGTTAAGTAGCAGTATGTATTTGTTAGGACAACTGATAAGAAGCAGTTGTTTAGTGGGATGTGAATGTTAAAGAACTGGTAAGTACCAGGATATGGTTGTTAAGGCAACCATTAAGTAGCAGGATGTCTTTGTTAGGACTACTGGTAAGTTGTAGTTTTTTAATTGGGATGTGAATGTTAAGGAACTGGTAAGTACCAGGATATGGTTGTAAAGGCAACTATTAAGTAGCAGGATGTCTTTGTTAGGACTGCTGGTAAGTTGTAGTTGTTTAGTGGGATGTGAATGTTAAAGAACTGGTAAGTATCAGGATATGGTTGTTAAGGTAACTGTTATGTAGCAGGATGTCTTTTGTGAGGACTACTGGTAAGTAGCAGTTGTTTAGTGGGATGTGAATGCTAATGAACTGGTAAGTACCAGGATATGGTTGTTAAGGCAACTGTTAAGTAGCAGGATGTCTTTGTTAGGACAACTGGTAAGTAGCAGTAGTTTAGTGGGATATGAATGTTAAGGAACTGGTAAATACCAGGATATGGTTGTTAAGGTAACTGTTAAATAGCAAGATGTTTTTGTTAGGACAACTGGTAAGTAGCCGTTGTTAAGTGGGATATGAATGTTAAGAAACTGGTAAATTCCAGGATATGATTGTTAAGGCAACTGTTAAGTAGCAGGATGTCTATGTCAGGACAACTGGTAAGTAGCAGTTGTTTAGTAGGATATGAATGTTTAAGAACTGGTAAGTACCAGGATATGGTTATTAAGGCAACTGTTAAGTAGCAGTATGTATTTGTTAGGACAACTGATAAGAAGCAGTTGTTTAGTGGGATGTGAATGTTAAAGAACTGGTAAGTACCAGGATATGGTTGTAAAGGCAACCATAAAGTAGCAGGATGTCTTTGTTAGGACTACTGGTAAGAAGCAGTTGTTTATTTGGATGTGAATGTTAAGGAACTGGTAAGTAGCAGGATATGGTTGTTATGGCAACCATTAAGTAGCAGGATGACTTTGTTAGGACTACTGGTAAGCTGTAGTCATTTATTGGGATGAGAATGTTAAGGAACTGGTAAGCAGCAGGATATGGTTGTTAATGCAACTGTTAAGTACGGGTAGCAGGATTCTTTTGTTAGGACATTCAATAAGTAGCAATTGTTAAGTAGGATGTGAATGTTAAAGAACTGGTAAGTACTAGGATATGGCTGTTAAGGCAACAGTTATGTAGCAGGATGTCTTTGTTAGGACAACTGGTAAGTAGCAGTTGTTGAATTGGATGTTAATGTTAAAGAACTGGTAAGTACCAGGATATGGTTGTTAAGGCAACTGTTAAGTAGCAGGATGTCTTTTGTGTGGAAAACTGGTAAGTATTAGTTGTTTAGTGGGAATATGAATGTTAAAGAACTGGTAAGTACCAGAATATGGTTGTTAAGGCAACTGTTAAGTAGCAGGATGTCTTTTGTTAGGACAATTGGTAAGTATTAGTTGTTTGTGTGATGTGAATGTTAAGGAACTGGTAAGTACCAGGATATGGTTGTGAAGGCAACTGTTAAGAAGCAGGATGTCTTTGTTGAACAATTGGTAAGTAGCAGTTGTTTAGTGGGATGTGAATGTTAAAGAACTGGTAAGAACCAGGATATATTTGTTAAGGCAACTGATAAGTAGCAGGATGTCTTTTGTTAGGACAATTGGTAAGTAGCAGTTGTTTAGTGGGATGTGAATGTTAAGTACTGGTAAGTTACAGGATATGGTTGTTAAGGCAACTGTTAAGTAGCAGGATGTCTTTTGTGAGGACAACTGGTAAGTAGCAGTTAATTAGTGGGATGTGAATGTTAAAGAACTGGTAAGTATCAGGATATGGTTGTAAATGTAACTGTTGTTTAGAGAGATGTGAATGTTAAAGAACTGGTAAGTACCAGAATATGGTTGATAAGGCAACTGTTAAGTAGCAGGATGTCTTTGTCAGGACTGCTGGTAAGTTGTAGTTGTTTAGTAGGATATGAATGTTAAGGAACTGATAAGTACCAAGATATGGTTATTAAGGCAACTGTTAAGTAGCTGGATGTCTTTGTTAGGACAACCTGTAAGTAGCAGTTGTTAAGTGGGATATGAATGTTAAGGAAGTGGTAAGTACCAGGATATGGTTGTTAAGGCAACTGTTAAGTAGCTGGATGTCTTTGTTAGGACAACTGGTAAGTAACAGTTGTTTAATGGGATGTGAATGTTAAAGAACTGGTAAGTACCAGGATATGGTTGTTAAGGTAACTGTTAAATAGCTGGATGTCTTTGTTAGGACAACTGGTAAGTAGCAGTTATTTAGTGGGATGTGAATGTTAAAGAACTGATAACTACCAGGATATGGTTGTTAAGGCAACTTTTAAATAGCTGGATGTTTTTGTTGTGACAACTGGTAAGTAGCAGTTGTTTAGTGGGATATGAATGTTAAGAAACGGGTTAGTTCCAGGATATGGTTGTTAAGGCAACTGTTAAATAGCTGGATGTTTTTGTTAGGACAACTGGTAAGTAGCAGTTGTTTAGTGGGATATGAATGTTAAGAAACTGGTAAGTTCCAGGATATGATTGTTAAGGCAACTGTTAAGTAGCAGGATGTCTATGTCAGGATAACTGGTAAGTAACAGTTGTTTAGTAGGATATGAATGTTTAAGAACTGGTAAGTACCAGGATATGGTTATTAAGGCAACTGTTAAGTAGCAGTAGGTTTTTGTTAGGACATCTGATAAGAAGCAGTTGTTTGGTGGGATGTGAATGTTAAAGAACTGGTAAGTACCAGGATATGGTTGTTAAGGCAACCATTAAGTAGCAGGATGTCTTTGTTAGGACTACTGGTAAGTTGTAGTCTTTTAATTGGGATGTGAATGTTAAGGAACTGGTAAGTACCAGGATATGGTTGTAAAGGCAACCATTAAGTAGCAGGATGTCTTTGTTATGACTACTGGTAAGAAGCAGTTGTTTATTTGGATGTGAATGTTAAGGAACTGGTAAGTACCAGGATATGGTTGTTAAGGCAACCATTAAGTAGCAGGATGTCTTTGTTAGGACTACTGGTAAGTTGTAGTTGTTTAGTGGGATGTGAATGTTAAAGAACGGGTTAGTTCAAGGATATGGTTGTTGAGGTAACTGTTAAATAGCTGGATGTTTTTGTTAGGACAACTGGTAAGTAGCCGTTGTTTAGTGGGATATGAATGTTAAGAATCTGGTAAGTTCCAGGATATGATTGTTAAGGCAACTATTAAGAAGCAGGATGTCTATGTCAGGACAACTGGTAAGTAACAGTTGTTTAGTAGGATATGAATGTTTAAGAACTGGTGAGTACCAGGATATGGTTATTAAGGCAACTGTTAAGTAGCAGTATGTATTTGTTAGGACATCTGATAAGAAGCAGTTGTTTAGTGGGATGTGAATGTTAAAGAACTGGTAAGTACCAGGATATGGTTGTTAAGGCAACCATTAAGTAGCAGGATGTCTTTGTTAGGACTACTGGTAAGTTGTAGTTTTTTAATTGGGATGTGAATGTTAAGGAACTGGTAAGTACCAGGATATGGTTGTAAAGGCAACTATTAAGTAGCAGGATGTCTTTGTTAGGACTGCTGGTAAGTTGTAGTTGTTTAGTGGGATGTGAATGTTAAAGAACTGGTAAGTATCAGGATATGGTTGTTAAGGTAACTGTTATGTAGCAGGATGTCTTTTGTGAGGACTACTGGTAAGTAGCAGTTGTTTAGTGGGATGTGAATGCTAATGAACTGGTAAGTACCAGGATATGGTTGTTAAGGCAACTGTTAAGTAGCAGGATGTCTTTTGTTAGGACAATTGGTAAGTAGCAGTTGTTTAGTGGGATGTGAATGTTAAGCACTGGTAAGTACCAGGATATGGTTGTTAAGGCAACTGTTAAGTAGCAGGATGTCTTTTGTGAGGACAAATGGTAAGTAGCAGTTAATAAGTGGGATGTGAATGTTAAAGAACTGGTAAGTATCAGGATATGGTTGTTAAGGTAACTGTTATGTAGCAGGATGTCTTTTGTGAGGACTACTGGTAAGTAGCAGTTGTTTAGTGGGATGTGAATGCTAAGGAACTGGTAAGTACCAGGATATGGTTGTTAAGGCAACTATTAAGTAGCAGGATGTCTTTGTTAGGACAACTGGTAAGTAGCAGTTGTTTAGTAGGATGTGAATGTTATAGAACTGGTAAGTACCAGGATATGGTTGTTAAGGCAACTGTTAAATAGAGGATGTCTTTGTTAGGAAAACTGGTAAGTAGCAGTTGTTTAGTGAGATGTGAATGTTAAAGAACTGGTAAGTACCAGAATATGGTTGATAAGGAAACTGTTAAGTAGCAGGATGTCTTTGTTAGGACTACTGGTAAGTAGCAGTTGTTTAGTGGGATGTCAATTTTAAAGAACTGGTAAGAAGCAGGATATGGTTGTTAAGGCAACTGTTAAGTAGCAGGATGTCTTTGTTAGCACTACTGGTAAGTTGTAGTTGTTTAGTAGGATGTGAATGTAAAGGAACTGGTAAGTACCAAGATATGGTTGTTAAGGCAACTGTTAAGTAGCTGGATGTCTTTGTTAGGACAACTGGTAAGTAGCAGTTGTTAAGTGGGATATGAATGTTAAGGAACTGGTAAGTACCAGGATATGGTTGTTAAGGCAACTGTTAAATAGCTGGATGTCTTTGTTAAGACAACTGGTAAGTAACAGTTGTTTAATGGGATGTGAATGTTAAGGAACTGGTAAGTACCAGGATATGGTTGTTAAGGCAACTGTTAAGTAGCTGGATGTCTTTGTTAAGACAACTGGTAAGTAGCAGTTATTTAATTGCATGTGAATGTTAAGGAACTGTTAATTACCAGGATATGGTTGTTAAGGCAACTGTTAAGTAGTAGGATGTCTTTGTTAGGACAATAGGTAAGTAGCAGTTGTTTAGTGGGATGTGAATGTTAAAGAACTGGTAAGTAGCAAGATATTTTATTTTATTATGGTTGTTAATGTAACTGGTAAGTAGCAGTATGTCTTTGTTAGGACAACCGGTAAGAAGCAGTTGTTTAGTGGGATGTGAATGTTTAAGAACTGGTAAGTACCAGGATATGGTTGTTAAGGCAACTGTTAAGTAGCAGGATGTCTTTGTTAGGACAACCGGTAAGTAGCAGTTGTTAAGTGGGATGTGAATGTTAAAGAACTGGTAAGTACCAGAATATGGTTGTTAAGGCAACTGTTAAGTAGCAGGATGTCTTTGTTAGGACAACCGGTAAGTGGGATGTGAGTGTTTAGGAACTTGTAATTAGCAGGATATGGTTGCAAAGGCAACCAATAAGAAGCAGGTTATGGTTGTAAAGGTAACCAGTAAATAGCAGAATGTGCTTGTTAAGGCAAACGATATCAGCAGAAGGTGGTTTATAAGGGGACTGGTTAGGAACAGAGGATGTGGTGCTTATGTGAATGTGTAAGTAGTTCTACCTATCAGTTCAACCCCCTGCTTATTATTTGTGGAAAAAAACTGTAAATCAACATAAGAACATATATGTATCTATGTAAACGTACATGTTATTGTATATTTTCCATCATATGTGTTAAACAATCTGTAAGTAATAGGTAAATTGTCATAATTTGAATAAATATAAAATATATTGATTCCAGTAATTATTGAAATACAAAACAATTATAGCTAGTTGAAGATGCTCAATATTTACATGTCATTGCATTGTTACAGGCAAATTGTCTAAGTGCAATAATTTAGCATCATTGAAGCAACTGCAGCCCGACATCAGTAAACTACATGGTAATTCTGTAGAGTCCATGGTGATAATAGAGAACAGTGATTGGTCTAAAGATCGGCTCCGGAATGCCTTCCGTATTCTAATGTTTAGTGCCACGCAGAATCAACTTGTCATGCAGTGGAATGCAGAAGATTTGCATGGTTATTATAGGTTTGTGATAAGCCATTTTATTATGATTTTTTGTCTATCTGACGATCTGATGAAAAATGTACTTTTGAAACATTGCAACATTTGTTTTGGCAATGTTGTCATATAAGAGCATTGTTTTCAGATATAAGTTAATATCTCGATCAAAGACATGTCCAATTTTGCTTTAATGAAATCCAATTAATTTTTTGAAATAAATCAAACAGCCAAAATGCATTAGCAGAAAATATCCTACTTCTTGCCATTAAGAAATGTATTTACTCAAGCAGATGTCTGAATACCAAAATTTCATTTTATGAGCTAATAGGAAATATAAGAGCATTGTATGTGGTAAACAAGTGGATTAACATTAAGAATGGTGGGTTTGATAAATTTAGTAAAGATTGGGGTATTATACAAACACTGTTTTTATCATAATTTAAATTGTGTACAAATGTATCCACACAAATAGTACATAATCTATGATTAAAACAAATGTGTAACCTCACTTGGCAAAATCCCCCCATCCACCTACAATTTTTTCTACACCTCGTTATTTAAAATATTGATATATTGCTTAAATAGACAGAAAAAAATATTATGATGTTTTTTCATTAATGTCATATTATAGAAGAAATACTATATACATACTAGGAATGAATGGTTGAATGAAAGAGCAACTAAAATAATAATTATACATTACTTCATAATTGCTTGCTTTTTGTACGTTGTGAAAGAGAGTGGTCTACCTGACACATATGATGGGGAGAATAAATATGGTGGTTCAAAAAAAAAAAAAAATGTTCTCGTCTAGAAAAATGTTCATGTCATTCTGGAATCTTAAATAGCCAAGTGGTTTAAGGCACTCTCTTGTGATAGTTTTGTCATCGTTGTGGTTGTGAGTCTGAGACTAGCTGGATTTGTTTTAAACTTATTTATTTTAAATTCAGTTGTGAAACAAGTTATTACAACTTATGCAAATCAAGCTCGAAGTCTTCTTGAAAAGAACCAGTACTAAGCTTTTGTGGTCAAGGTTTTTTTTACAAGGACAGTGCACATAACCATGGGGGAGGATCTGACCCAAGACCCTCTGATCCTGGGTTCAAAGGATCTCATGTAAGAGAGGTTTCCGATGAAAGAAACATAAGTCCTTCTCCAATGAAACACCAAGTAAATGTGTAATGTGTTTAAAATGGTGTTAAACTCCATCCCTCTCTCTTCTTATCTGAATCTTCAAGTTGTATGTGCTTGATAAGCTCAGTCTGGAACTCATCTGACTATCAGTCCAGGGGTCATGAGATCAAATCCCCACTCAACCACAGTCTCCATGACAATTGATATATGACTTTCATTATCCTTCACAATAAAAGTATTAGCTAAATATAACCTGTCACTGCTGGGGTCTAACTCCACCATAAAAAGTGTTAGATATATATATAACCTGTCACTGCTGGAGGCTAACTCCACCATAAAAAGTGTTAGATATATATAACCTGTCACTGCTGGGGTCTAACTCCACCATAATAAGTGTTAGATATATATCACCTGTCACTGCTGGGGTCTAACTCCACCATAAAAAGTGTAAGATATATATCACCTGTCACTGCTGGCGTCTAACTCCACCATAAAAAGTGTTAGATATATATAACCTGTCACTGCTGGGGTCTAACTCCCTCATAAAAAGTGTTAGATATATATCACCTGTCACTGCTGGGGTCTAACTCCATCATAGAAAGTGTTAGAGATATATATAACCTGTCACTGATGTGGTCTTCCTCCACCAATAAAAGTGTGAGATATACAAACCTGTCACTCCCGGGGTCTTACTCCATCAATAAAAGTGTTAATTATACATAACCTGCAATTGCTGGGGTTTTTCTCCACCATTAAAAGTGTTAGATATATATGACCTGTCACTGCTGGTGTCTTACTTCACCAGTAAAAGTGTTAGATATATATAACCTGTCACTGCCAGGGTCTTACACCACCAATAAAAGTGTTAGATATATATAACCTGCCACTGTTTGGGGTCTTACTCCACCAATAAAAGTGTTAGATATATATAACACCTGTCACTACCGAGGTCTTAGTTCACCAATAAAAGTGTTAGATATATATAACCTGTCACTGCTGGGTCGAACTTCACCAATAAAAGTGTTAGATATATACAACCTGTCACTGCTGGGGTCTTACTTCACCAATAAAAGTGTTAGATATATATGACCTTTCACTGCCGGGGTCTTACTTCACCAATAAAAGTGTTAGATATATATGACCTGTCACTGCTGGTGTCTTACTCCACCAATAAAAGTGTTAGATATATATAACCTGTCACAGCTGGGGTCTGACTTCACCAATAAAAGTGTTAGATATATATATAATCTGTCACTGCCAGGATTTTACTCCACAAATAAAAGTGTTAGATATATATAACCTGTCACTGCTGGGGTCTTACTTCACCAGTAAAAGTGTTAGATATATATAACCTGTCACTGCCAGGGTCTTACTTCACCAATAAAAGTGTTATATATATATATATAACCTGTCACTGCCAGGGTTTTACTCCACGAATAAAAGTGTTAGATATATATAACCAGTCACTGCTGGGGTCTTCTTCCACCAATAAAAGTGTTAGATATATATAACCTGTCACTGCTGGGGCTAACTCCACCATAAAAAGTGTTAGATATATATAACCTGTCACTGCTGGGGTCTAACTCCACCATAAAAAGTAATAAATATATATCACCTGTCACTACTGGGGTCTAACTCCACCATAAAAAGTGTTAGATATATATCACCTGTCACTGCTGGGGTCTAACTCCACCATAAAAAGTGTTAGATATATATAACCTGTCACTGCTGGGGTCTAACTCCATCATAAAAAGTGTTAGATATATACAAACCTGTCACTCCCGGGGTCTAACTCCATCAATAAAAGTGTTAATTATACATAACCTGCAACTGCTGGGGTTTTTCTCCACCATTAAAAGTGTAAGATATATATGACCTGTCACTGCTGGTGTCTTACTTCACCAGTAAAAGTGTTAGATATATATAACCTGTCACTGCCGGGGTCTTACTCCACCAATAAAAGTGTTAGATATATATAACCTGCCACTGTTTGGGGTCTTACTCCACCAATAAAAGTGTTAGATATATATAACACCTGTCACTACCTAGGTCCTACTTCACCAATAAAAGTGTTAGATATATATAACCTGTCACTGCTGGGGTCTTACTTCACCAATAAAAGTGTTAGATATATATATAACCTGTCACTGCTGGGGTCTTACTTCACCAATAAAAGTGTTAGATATAAAACCTGTCACCGTTAGGGTCTTACTGCACAAATAAAAGTGTTATATAAATATAACCTGTCACTGTTGGGGTTTTACTCCACCAATAAAAGTGTTAGATATACATAACCTTTCACTGCCAGGGTCTTTCTGCACCAACAAAAGTGTTAGATATATATAACCTGTCACTGCTGGGGTATAACTGCACCAATAAAAGTGTTATATACATATAACTTGTCACTGTTGGGGTCTTGCTGCACCAATAAAAGTGTTAGATATATATAACCTGTCACTGCTGGGGTCTTACTCCACCAATAAAAGTGTTAGATATATATAACCTGCCACTGTTGGGGTCTTACTTCACCAATAAATGTGTTAGATATATATAACCTGCCACTGCTGAGGTCTTACACCACCAATAAATGTGTTAGATATATATATAACCTGTCACTGCTGGGGTCTTACTCCACTAATAAAAGTGTTAGATATATATTCTGCCACTGTTGGGGTCTTACTCCACCAATAAAAGTGTTAGATATATATAACCTGCCCTTGCTGGTGTCTTACTCCACCAATAAATGTGTTAGATATATATAACCAGTCACTGCTGGTGTCTAACTCCATCAATAAAAGTGTTAGATATATATAACCTGTCACTGCTGGAGTCTTACTGCACCAATAAAAGTTTGAGATATATATATATATCACCTGTCACTGCTGGTTTCTTACTTCACCAATGAAAGTGTTACATATATATAACCTGTCACTGCTGGGGTCTTCTTCCACTAATAAAAGTGTTAGATATATATAACCTGTCACTGTTGGGGTCTTACTGCACCAATAAAAGTGTTAGATAAATATAACCTGTCACTGTTGGGGTTTTACTCCACCAATAAAAGTGTTAGATATACATAACCTTTCACTGCCAGGGTCTTTCTGCACCAACAAAAGTGTTAGATATATATAACCTGTCACTGCTGGGGTATAACTGCACCAATAAAAGTGTTATATACATATAACTTGTCACTGTTGGGGTCTTGCTGCACCAATAAAAGTGTTAGATATATATAACCTGTCACTGCTGGGGTCTTAATCCACCAATAAAAGTGTAAGATATGTATGACCTGTCACTGCTAGAGTCTTACTCCACCAATAAAAGTGTTAGATATATATGACCTGTCACTGCTAGTGTTTTACTCCACCAATAAATGTATTAGATATATATAATCTGTCACTGCTGGCGTCTTCTTCCACCAATAAAAGTATTAGATATATATAACCTGTCACTGCTGGGGTCTTACTCCACCAATAAAAGTGTTAGATATATATAACCTGCCACTGTTGGGGTCTTATTTCACCAATAAATGTGTTAGATATATATAACCTGTCACTGCTGAGGTCCTACTCCACCAATAAATGTGTTAGATATATATAACCTGTCACTGCTGGGGTCTTACTCCACTAATAAAAGTGTTAGATATATATTCTGCCACTGTTGGGGTCTTACTCCACCAATAAAAGTGTTAGATATATATAACCTGCCCTTGCTTGTGTCTTACTCCACCAATAAATGTGTTAGATATATATAACCAGTCACTGCTGGTGTCTAATTCCATCAATAAAAGTGTTAGATATATATAACCTGTCACTGCTGGAGTCTTACTGCACCAATAAAAGTGTGAGATATATATATATCACCTGTCACAGCTGGGGTCTTACTTCACCAATGAAAGTGTTACATATATATAACCTGTCACTGCTGGGGTCTTCTTCCACCAATAAAAGTGTTAGATATATATAACCTGTCACTGTTGGGGTCTTACTGCACCAATAAAAGTGTTATATACATATAACCTGTCACTGTTGAGGTCTTACTCTAACAATAAAAGTGTAAGATATACATAACCTGTCACTGCCACGGTCTTACTGCACCAATAAAAGGGTTATATACATATAACCCTGTCATTGTTGGGGTCTTACTCCACCAATAAAAGTGTTAGATATATATAACCTGTCACCGCTGGGGTATTACTGCACCAATAAAAGTGTTATATACATATAACTTGTCACTGTTGGGGTCTTGCTGCACCAATAAAAGTGTTAGATATATATAACCTGTCACTGCTGGGGTCTTACTCCATCAATAAAAGTGTTAGATATATATAAACTATCACTGCTGGGATCTTACTCCACCAATAAAAGTGTTAGATATATATAACTTGCCACTGTTGGGGTCTTACTCCACCAATAAATGTGTTAGATATATATAACCTGCCACTGTTGGGGTCTTACTCCACCAATAAATGTGTTAGATATATATAACCTGTCACTGCTGGGATCTTACTCCACCAATAAAAGTGTTAGATATATATTCTGCCACTGTTTGGGTCTTACTCCACCAATAAAAGTATTAGATATATATAACCTGCTCTTGCTGGTGTCTTACTCCATCACTAAAAGTGTTAGATATATATAACCTGCCACTGTTTGGGGTCTTACTCCACCAAAAAAAGTGTAAGATATATATGACCTGTCACTGCTGGGGTCTTACTCCACCAGCAAAAGTGTTAGATTTATATGACCAGTCACTGCTGGTGTTTTAATCCACCAATAAATGTGTTAGATATATATAATCTGTCACTGCTCACGTCTTCTTCCACCAATAAAAGTGTTAGATATATATAATCTGTCACTGCTGGTGTTTTACTCCACCATTAAAAGTGTTAGATATATATGACCTGCCACTGTTGAGGTCTTACTCCACCATTAAAAGTGTTATATATATATAACATGTCACTGCTGGTGTTTTACTCCACCAATAAAAGTGTAAGATATATATAACCTGTCACTGTTGGGGTCTTACTCCACCAATAAAAGTGTTATATATATCAATATAACCTGTCACTGCTGGTGTTTTACTCCACAATTAAAAATGTTAGATATATATAACTTGTCACTGCTGGTGTTTTACTCCACAATTAAAAATGTTAGATATATATAACCTGTCACTGCTGGTGTTTTACTCCACAATTAAAAATGTTAGATATATATAACCTGTCACTGCTGGTGTTTTACTCCACAATTAAAAGTGTTAGATATATATAACCTGTCACTGCTGGTGTTTTACTCCACCAATAAAAGTTTTAGATATATATAACCTGTCACTGCTAGGGTCTTACTCCACCAATAAAAGTGTTATATATATCAATATAACCTGTCACTGCTGGTGTTTTACTCAACAATTAAAAATGTTAGATGTATATAGCCTGCCACTGCTGAGGTCCTACTCCACCAATAAAAGTGTTATATATATATAACCTGTCACTGCTGGTGTTTAACTCCACCAATAAAAGTGTTAGATATATATAACCTGTCACTGCTAGGGTCTAACACCACCAATAAAAGTGTTATATATCAATATAACCTGTCACTGCTGGTGTTTTACTCCACAATTAAAAATGTTAGATATATATGACCTGTCACTGCTTGTGTTTTACTCTACTAATAAAAATGTTTCATGATCGATGAATTAGTAGTAATATGAGACTAGATCAAAGGCTTATTACAATCTGGCACTCCTTAGCTATGTGTTTATACTGAATATGTTTCTTGTATGTGACAGCTGCACCACAGAGCTGCAAGGGGAGGTTGTTGGCTACTCTTTGAGTAAGGACAAATATAATGCCATCAATCTTTCAGCCGCAGATGCTTTGTTCAAACTGTACGAGACACAGGATGTTATTCAGGTACCGTCATTAATATTAACATACAGGTATATAACTCTAGGTTGTTGACATCAGTGATCATGATTTACAAACAATATAAATCCAGATCATGAACATGCATACAGTCTCACCAGAGTCTACATAGTGTAGCTCTTAGTAAACTCCTGTTCATGCTACATTGTCTGTTTTTGCAAGATAAAGTATAGTGTAAAATGGACACTTTAAAGGAAAGAGTGTATAATAGTATATCAATAAGATAGGGTAATACTTGGTCATGGTAAATTGGTGACTACTAAAATCTGTTCAATCTCATTAAAATCAGATCAACTTTAACTTCAATACTCTACTCACAGTAGATCTGATGGCCACGCGCAGTCACCTCAGATTGACCTTTCAGCCAACCAATCAGAGCATTGCTTTCAAGATTTTGAAAGTGAAAGCAGAAGTCTATTTTTACTGAAGAAAAATCAATATATTTAGCTTTATAATGGGGAATATCACACGTTTGTAATTTTAACAACGAAAACACCACGGCTGCACCCATGATAAACGTAAGTGATTTTCAGAAATTTAAGAAATCGGGGACGATACCGGATCATCTTTTATTTATTCTATATAGGACAATGGCCGAATCCACACCCAGGAAACAACACTATGTGTTGGATCAGTATATTATATGTAATTTCTCTTTCTCAAATGTCAAGTTTATCTATAAACGTCATGTTGTAAATTTCAACCAACTACAAATGCAACAATTAATCAGATTGACTGAATTGTTTTGAATATTAATTACAGGAAAGGCAATTCACTCTTCAAATAATATAATTAAAATAAGATATTATCGGTAGAAAATCATCTGTTATTTATATAATTATGTAATGTTGTAAAATGAAGTTGTATTAGCATATTATAATATTTCATGTAATGGAGAATGAAAATAAAAAAGTTACAAAATATTACATGAATGGTCAATTTGAGGTGACCTCCTATGTGTGGTCGTCAGATCTGCGTGCATAGTGTATTGAACCTAAAGTTGATCTGGTTTTAATGAGTTTGAAATCTGTTTTACTAAATCATGTTCACTAAACATGTCAGTCTGTATACATTTTATGCCAAGTATTACTTGGTAATTCCTGTTTAAGAAATCTCTAACAACTTTTTTAAAACTAGTAAAATACTTATAATAGTCACTGTAAGCCAGTAAAACTTCCTCAGATACTTTTGGGTCTCTTGTTTTTCTGCATATTTGTTTAAAATGAAAATTTATTTCTTTATTTTGCAGCAATTTTGTCAGCGCAATGATAAGGCCAAGTGGATTCCATTTAAAACAATTGTAACATTAGCAGAGAATCTTAAAAATGCAAGTAACGGATGTGAAATACCCATCAATAAGATAAGCAAACAAGATAAACAACTAACAGATAAGAACATCATGCCAGTTTTGAGTAGCAAGTTAAAGTTATATGCTGAGAATAAACTGTCGGATGAACTTATTATTGGACCCGGAATGAGTCATAAAGAATTGCAGAAGTTGAAGGTTCAGGCAAAAAAGTTGAACCTGATATGTGACAAGCAGTTGCACAAGGGCTATTCGTATGCACTGATCTATAAGAAACTGCCTTGGGTGAAACTGTGTGAAAAACTCAAGGAAACCCAACAGCCATATGGTCAATTTGTATATGTAGAACGCACAAAACTGCCAAAGTACTCTGATATAGAAAACAGCATTGTGAAGAAACTTCCTGAAGAAGAAGAGGAAGTAAAAGAAATGAAAGTAGATATTGATGTAGAAGTGAAGAAAGAAATAGACTCATTCTGAGATTCTGCATGTTGTTACATTATAAGGCTCTGAAATGGGTGTTAGATTGAGATAGAAATGCTTCAACTTCTTTGTCAGTACAGAGGTTCCTATCTAAACAGTGGCACCATGGATTAGAGTCATTATTATTCTATATATTTTCCTTGCCTACCACTAAGATGTTCGTATTTCTGTAAACAGTTATATTGATTTACCTTCCCCTAAAAATAAATATTTGCTTGTGAATTTTATCTGGAATCTTGAGTGAGATCATGTGATTCTGTAATGAAAGATGGTTAAAGATATGTGTAACAAACAAGTTATGCAGAGTTCTTTGCATGTGTGTGTTAAGCAAAGGGTAAGTCACTTCGTTATTATATATAATTCGTTACAGATTTAGTTTCTCACCTGTAAATATGTTGTATCTATACTGAAAAAACATTGAATACAACAAGATTGTATGTCCGAATCATATGAGTTAATAAAATAGTTAAATTATGGTTTTACGTTGTTCTGTTATTCATGTGAGAAGAGCATTGAGACAATTCCAGATGTGTCGTATTACAAATATACAACATAATTGATTAATCTCGCCATCTTAAAAGCCATTGTTGTTAAAAATATAATTATGTGAATCAAAATGGGTATTCACTGTGTTTGGTAGCTAGAAAAATAATCTTATACATGTACATTTTTTGTATTACTTTTTCGGATCAGATAGCAAATTCTGACTATTTTATGCGGGAACTCAGCTAAACCCATGTAACATATATATATTTATAATCTCAGACCCCACACTGAACCTCGTGGATATTCCAGACTTGTAGATGAGAAAAATGGGAACCTGTAAAAACTGTATTGTGGATCAGGAATCCCACCTGCGGGTTAAAGATGTGACAAAGAAAGAGGTACTGCAGTATAATGTAATCGTTAAATTCTAAGATTTGTTTTTTTGTCATCAACTTAAAATATAGTTTATCTTACATTTGTTGTAGAAAACAGGAAATAGAGCTAGACATAGTGTCAAAAAATTGACCCTGACCCCATGATCACATGACGTCTTTTACCCATATCGATAGGTTTATTTCCATTTCTACTCATAGAAGGTACAGGTGTTCATAAAGGAACACTCGTCTTCCATGACATGTGACATGTTTCTCACATGACCTGATTTAAATCTGGGACCAAATCTTTTTGTCTAATTGTGTCAATCTATCTACAGCTCATAATCATATAATATTTATGTCATTTTAGATTTATATGTAATATATATATATATATACATACACGTATGAATGTGTACATGTATATGCATATGGTATGTGTTGAGTAAGTACTTGTGTTATGACATGTGTTACTATATTATATGCATAAATAAAATGTTTAGCATGTTCATTTTAAACCACATGAAATAAATTTATATTTTTCAATGATCTGACTAAAAAAAAAGTCTGCTTGTAAACATGTTGACTGTGGCTTAAAAAAAAAAAATTGTATATTCCAATAATTATAAAGTATACTTACTTGTGTATTAACATCATACATATACTTTCTCCATAACAAGAATACATGACAGTATTTCTTTATTTTTCTGTATTTGATTTTCCGCAAAATTTTGATGTATGGATTTGATCAAATGTAACCTCATTAAATAAAACCAATTGATTAACATGTATCTGTTATATATGTTTTATGTATGGTTATATATGTATGCACAATGAGTTATGTATACCTGATATTTTTCTCTTTTTTTCTTTACACTTTTTTGTAATATAAGATACAGTATGTGTTACGTCATGTATGTAAATTTATTCCTGTTTTGTATATGTTAACATGGGCTTATGGCCTATTGAATTGCAAATAAAAAGTTTCTTTCTTTCATGTCTACAAAAATATTTTACAACTTGTATTTTTGTAGGAAATGTTAAATAATTGTATATATGTATGTCTTTCTAACCTAGAACAGGATCAGAGAAAAAAAATATATCTGAAGTGTATTATTAAAACAGTATGCGGGTATATTAACAGTTGTAATTTCTGGTACAAAGTATGTATTTTTTCATATATTTGAAATTTTGAGTGTTAAAACACGTCCTAAATGTTTTTTTCATGTTTACTAAGTTCTATGTTCAATAAATCAAAATGAATATTTTGAAACTGCCTACCATTCATTGATATCCCCATATTTATATGCCTCATACTTCATGTTACATGTTAACAGTGTCTTAAATTGAAGACAGGATACACGTGTTACCCTGACTGTTGTTGAACTCACTAGTTGATCCAGATATGAAGACAGGATACACGTGTTACCCTGACTGTTGTTGAACTCACTATTTGAACCAGATATGAAGACAGGATACACGTGTTACCCTGACTGTTGTTGAACTCACTATTTGATCCAGATATGAAGACAGGATACACGTGTTACCCTGACTTGTTGAACTCACTATTTGAACCAGATATGAAGACAGGATACACATGCTACCCTGACTGTTGTTGAACTCACTATTTGAACCAGATATGAAGACAGGATACACGTGTTGCCCTGACTGTTGTTGAACTCACTATTTGATCCAGATATGAAGACTGGATACACGTGTTACCCTGACTGTTGTTAAACTCACTGTTTGAACCAGATATTGAGACATGATACAATCAAAATACACTGTATGTGCTCTGAGTAATGGAATACATACATATCTATCCAAGATGTCAAATCCAGAAGAAGAGAGCAATCTATACTGAGTTCCAAACGTTTTGTCTGTATTTTCATGCAAGTTTTAACTATAATACAAAAACAGATTTCAATATTTTTTAAATTCAACTATAATTGTCAAAGTATTAAAAGCAACATCAGCAGAATTTGGATTTATTCTATAGTCTGGTTGAAAGTTATTGCCCAGCATTTTTACGGTATCACTGAACATGCATTCCCTCGTGAAAGTTATGAAGTCGGTAAATTACCTCCCTTTCCATTGAAAAAAGAATGATTTAGGATGGTGGATATCACCAGAATGAAAGTTGATATATTTTATTTAATCACCCATTCTGTTTGTTACAAACCCAAATTCAGTATCAGACAGCATCTTCAAAATATCACTTCCATATCCAGACACACATCTGGCTTTAAATGTACCTTATGGGACTTCCCATGTATTTTTACTGACAAAACTTTTGGTTGTAAGATTTTTAAGTTTACAATTATAAATGACTGAACTGAAATTCACAATTTTTAAAACTTTGAGGGTCCTTATTAATGGCCCCATTTTAGGGCACTTCACAGTTACTAAATATTCTTGTAGTATTCAGGATCAAACATACCCTGAAAGTTTTAATTTTTTTTACTGTTTTGACATGATAATGCTTCAGATTTCAAACTGAATAAATTCGTAGCAGAAAGAGAAGAGTAAATGAGAATTTTTTCCTAACTTATAGCTTAAGAGATTTTTAAAATTTCAAATTGAAAATTGATAAGCCTCCAAGTTGTAAAATTTAATCCCAGGGTTGTATCTTGAACAAATTTCAGAGAGTTAATTCTTGTGAGAATGCTTCATACCAAATTTATGAAAATTGGTGTGATTTTTGAGAAGTTGTCTGATTGACGGACGAACGACACTAAACTATCGCAGTAAATATATTCAATAAGTTTTGATTAAAATGTTACAAGCAAGAAGTTACTATGATGTACAAAATCTGGTATTTAGCAGAGATGCAAACCTATAATTCTCGCATGCATGCTATACAGTTTAATACAATAAAGATGTCAGTTACATGAAATTTAGTGGTACTGGAACAACAATGATAACAAAGAAAATAATTATATGAAATAATTTTAATTATTTTCAAAAAATCATTTATATAAACAAACAAATAAGTATTTTTTTTAACAGAGATTTAAATATTATATTACATAATTCAAAAACATGATGTTTTTATTTGTATATATAACTTTCATACAGTATTACAATGATTTTGAAAGACAACAATACATATATAGTTTCAAGACAAACTTACATAATTGAGATTTGTTTACCAGTATGTATGTAAATTTGCATAATTAGAGATTTTTTTACCAGTATATAACTATATGAATTTACATAATTAGATATTTTTACCAGTATATAACTATATGAATTTACATAATTAGATATTTTTACCAGTATATAACTATATCAATTTACATAATTAGAGATTTCTACCAGTATATAACTATATGAATTAACATTAGAGATATTTACCAGTATGTCCGAATATTCACACAATTAGAGATTTTTTCACCAGTATGTATATAAATTTAAACAATAAGAGATTTAACTTTTTTACCAGCATGTCTCAGAATTCACGAGAATTTTTACTAGTATGTATATTAACTTGAAAAATAAGAGATTAAACTTATTTTACCCGCATGTCTGAAAATTCAGATTACTTTACCAAGTATGTATACAAATTTACGTGCAAAGTGAAGTCAACAACATTTTTCACCCCTTTGCCTACTGATATTGTTTTTGAACTATAATATCATTTAGATGGGCCATTCCAAGTACTAGCAGTTTACAGTATAGGAGCCTAACAATGTACACCCTGGTCAGAGTGCTACTGGCTTCATAATATTTGCAAACAATATCACCAGTTCAATTTAATTCACTCAATATTAAGTGAATTAAACTGAACTTGTGTAATAAGGTTACTTCCCTGAGGAAGATTTTTAAATGAAAATATCACCAGTGTCGTGAAGAGTAAGCAAACAGACAAAAGAATAAATTGACAAAGATCCAACTACCTGTTCCGTAATAGTCATCCAGTTATGCCTGCCTTTACTGCCACAGTGTCAGACATGATCCAGGCAAAGACATAACACATAATGGCTTTGTACTTTTTCACAGAAAAAGCATTGAAGGCATAAATGTAGGTAGCCTTAAGACTGAAACTCAAAACTGGAGTTTGCATTAAAAACAATTTTACAAGAGATTTAAAACATTTTCCTACAAAAACAATCAATTTCAATGATACATTATCCAAAAACGTATAAACCCTACTCACAACATTTTTAACTAAATATTTCGCTATTAAAAAGTATTGAAAAATTGTCAATTTTGAGTTTGAGTCTTGGTTTTAGACCCAAAAGTTTGATGAATTAAACCTATGTTCATTACAACAGGAGTTGTACACTGCACGGTGCACTCAATAACTTATAACCGTATTACTTTCATGAAATTTTGTACACTACAATCTCTTCACCGACATTCTTATACTTAATTCTATGAAACCATCAAAAGCAGGACATACCAATCAAAAATACTAAAAAAATAAATTATTATATAAAATACATCGTCTTCGTTCATTTGCAAGAAATGACAAGTAAACTACAGATTATTCTCTACTGCATACTTACAGAAGAATTATCCAAAATTAGAATCTTTGCGAAATATCAGATGTCCTTTAAAGTATAAAATAGACGGTCAACGGTAGCTCGTATCTTGTAATGCAACAAACTCTGCATGTCACCTGTACCTATATTTATGCATGTGATGCTTTCTTACGTTTAATATTGAAACCTACTGCTTATATTATACAACATGCAGGGTATCTATCATAAACTCTTCCATTTATGTATTTTGAAACATTCCATTATTTTTAATGGGTGTTTCACCGACTAAGAGCAAACAGTGCACACCCAAGATTGCCCATGACTCACAGGCAGATCTGGGTCTATATTATTTGTAAATGATATGATAATGAGATGTGAATCTATATAGACATTGCATTGTGGGTAATGAAATCACACTCGGAGTTAACAATAACTCTTAGCCCAAGTGTTGGATTTCCCTATCCACTACTCAGTCGTTATAAGATTTATTTTCTCACCTACAATTACATATTACATCTTGAATTTGTCATAAAAAACAGTTATGGAACTGTAGATGTGTCAGAATAATGAAGTTATTTATCTTCCATGTTCACGTGACCCCTGTCTGGTAGGTCAAGATATTCAAGCCTGAGGTTTTAGTTTTTATTGAGGTGGACGCCATTGAAATTTCTATCAAAAAGATGATTCCTAGAATCATTTTCTATCAAGAAGATGGAATCTCATTTTCTCAATCCTAAATACATAACCGATTTGTTTTCTTGCATACGACTTAAGATTTTTTCTTAGCAAATATGTCCATTTACTTTCTTCAAAAAATAACTGGACATCAATCAATCATATGCATTTTTTACGATTTCATGACTTTTATCTCGATCCTAGGGGTCCAATAAAATGGCAGATATCCTAGTCCAGTATATGAGAAAACAGGATTCTTTGTAATATTTAATGTCAACTTATGCATAAAATCAACACAAAAACAGCAGTTTGCACTGACAATGTTTATAGATGAATATACAAAATGAACTCTATTTCATGGTTGGAAGTACAGGTTCTGCCGAAGGAAGAAAACGACACAAAAATATACAAATTTGGTCCATTAATTTTAAAAAAAAGCTGCCTTTCATTTGAGAATTTATTGAAAAATTATTTTTGAATGAAACACTTCACTCAGTTGATGAACGATTACAAAATATAGCCTCCATTGACTGTACAGAAAACATAATCTGGTAAGATTTTTCACCATATTTAAAAATAGAAAAATTAATTTCATTACTTCAAAGCATAATTTAACTTCATCAAGCAGGAGGTATTATACTGTTAAAACAAAAAAAAGTATGAGGGAGTGGGGAATGAAAATACATAATCAGTTTTATAAAAACTACATGCGAACGAAATGACCGAGAACAGCACGAAAATAGACTGAACGTAACAGCTAAACAGCCACTTTTGTATTTCCAATATCTTCGTCAAAATATTACGTAGCATTATTCAAATCTGTATATGACAAACAGTGTCAAATTGAAGAATACAGACTGGATCATTGTTATCCTAAATGTTCCATTTTATTTCAAGTCCAGATTTTAAGGAAATCGCTTTGATACTTTTAAAGAAAATACATAAAATGTCAAATGGCGGGTTAGATACATAAAATGTCAGGTGGCGGGTTAGATACATAAAATGTCAGGTGGTGGGTTAGATACATAAAATGTCACGTGGCGGATTAAATACATAAAATGTCAAGTGGCGGGTTAGATACATAAAATGTCAGGTGGCGGGTTAGATACATAAAATGTCAGGTGGTGGGTTAGACATAAAATGACAGGTGGCCCCTTATATACATAAAATGTCAGGTGGCAGAGTAGATACATAAAATGTAAGGTGGCAGGTTAGCTGTTCCGTTCAGTATATATCCTAAATTACATAAAGTAATGCTCATCTGCAGCAGGAACAATGTAACAAGCAGGCAGCAAAGAGAAATATGTGAAGAAAGGATAGGCCAGGAACAGCACCTGTATTTGAGTTAACATTTCACTTGAAATACTAATTTTCCTATTTCTACTTACCAATAAAAGTTTTTATAGGTGACAAAATCTTCCATAAAAATAATTAACATCTATAACTTGAAAATGACATAGGGTATTTATTGGTGGAAGAAGACTTCAGACTGAATCTGAGTAGAACCACCATCATTCTGCAGGTAACTGGCAAACTGTCTCATATTAAATCTAATGACCACGCTAGGATCAAACCATGACCTCGGGGGTGAGAGACAAGTTATCACGAGCAACAGCGCCTTGATCAACTTGATTACAGAGGATCATAATTTAATGCACTATTAATGTAGCTATGTAAGTTATCACAGATAAAACTGAAATTGTGTTAAATATTGAACCATTGAGGTTTCCATTTCCAAGTATAAGTCTTGTCAAGCCTGTTTAAAGGGAATGTATCAGGAAAGAATGCTATGAATGTTTAAAAAAATAAAATAATTATTAAAACAGATCTCATTATCATAAATAAATAAAATCTGAATGGTATGTCAAATCCACCAAAACGTGATTTAATCAATATTTTAATTGGAGTGGTACGAAATCCCAATCTAAAAATGGACAGCACTCGAATACTGCTCGATGTCATTCGGACTCTTTTTAAGAACGGGACTTATTTGATACGTCACAAAATTTGTTGCACTTTCAAGCGGGAAATTTATTTTAGTCTAACCTAGGCATGTAGCCCAAGTTCGAAAACCCCTTTTTAATATATTATTTTAGCATGTTTAAGTATATATTCATCTGGCAATATTGGGTCAGTGAGTATATATATATATATAAGCATGATATATTTGAGAGAAAAAAATTATAGCCAATTTTAAAAATCCTGATAAATTCCCTTAAAAATCAGCCACTTATAAAAGAGCGACACCTTTGCAGCAGTGGTACAAAATCTTCCTCTACCAATAAAACCTGGTATCATAAATTGAATATAACAGTGATTAACCCCAAATGCACGAATACCAATTTAAAAGACAATGATTAAGGTATAACAAATTTCAAAAAGTTGAAATCAGAGAAAGGATATACCGGTACTGAATGGCAGATTATGATGAGGTCAGTAACAGCCTGGGTAACAGATTTATCTTGTCTTCAATATAAAACACTGGTAACGTGTAACAAGGAAGTATGATGGGGATATCAATGAATGGTAAATAGTTACAAAATAATCATTATAATTTATTGAACATAGAAATTAATAAACATGAAAGATATTATGAAAAACAATTATGAAAACAGCTGTCACAATTATGACCTTTTTCACAATTCTTTTATACTTAACTAATTCTCTTATGGATATAATAATAACAGGAATAATGGTCTTATAGTGCCATTGAAAGAGCAAATTTTACATTTGCTTAGAGTTCCATTGAAAGAGCAAATTTTACATTATGCTTACAATCTTATTCATGAAAGAGCAAATTTTACATTTACTTATTCCATTGAAAGAGCAAATTTTACATTTTGCTTACAATTTCATTCATGAAAGAGCAAATTCTACATTTATTTATTGTTCCATTGAAAGAGCAAATTTTACATTTTGCCTAATTATTTTTTTCCCCAATTAAATAGTCATCAAAATGATTAGCTTCTGTAATCAAACTAGTAATCTGCTTGTTTAGTCGTCTGATATTATTTGGATATTTTGAGTCGCAGACATTTTGGCCCTGCAGCAGACTTCACGGATATGTGCACTGGTCTAAGATTTCACTGGAGGAATAAAAAACCTGGTAATAACTGTTGTTCCCATGGACAGCATAAATATAAATAGTTCAAAATATCTGACAATATATATTATAACAGGTAGAAATACAAACTCTTTCCAGCTTTGTGGGAGTAATCTCCCATGCATTGATCTCTGCTTGAACAGTACAAAACATGTGTCATTTCTTTTTAAATTAAAAAAACAGCAAAAAAGACATAAGTCAAAATCAAAATATGACTCATAATAATGTAATCATTACCATAATGATAAACAAACAAAAATGAAGTAGTACATTTCTGTTTCTTATTTTAGTAAAAAACTTGTGACCAGTATCATCCTATGAAAATTGATGTCATGTATCATGTAACTGCTAGTGACCAATGAAAACTGTTATTATTTATCATTAGGCAATTTAACAAGTTCATAGCAAGATATGACACTCAATAAGTCAGAGGGTAATTTTACATAGAGGAAGCATGGGAATGGTCTGCTGACTAGGGAGTATAAGAATATCAGAATACATATATTTATACCAATAAATTGTTCAGTGCAAAGTGAATTAAAATCTCTCGTATCTGTACATAGCTAATAATTATATATTGAGGTGTCTATTTTGCTCAAATGAGTTTCTCAAATTTTACAATAAATTAACAGTATAAGAATCTTAAATGGGTTTAAGGTTCAGATAGAAAATTCTGTCCCGAAGGATAACTGTTTTGGTGGAAACGAGGCTCTGTCAAGTTCCCGTGAAAACAGTTACCCAAGGGATGGAATTTTTCTATCCGAACCAAAAAAGCCATGAACGATTCTTTTCTTGCATACCAAATGTATTGAATAGTTATTTTTAACTTAATTTATCATTATATTTTTTACAACGGTCACTTTTTAGACTTGAAATTAATTGACTTACGTCATATATTTTGTACGTTATGTCATAAATGAGTCTAACAGCATAGTGCAAGAATTTGATCTCAGCCCTAGCGTTAGATAGAAATATCTAACCACGGTGAAATGCAGATATCCTTATTCGGTGTTTAAGAAAAAGTAATCTATCAGGATTATACATGTTTTATAACTTAGTTCAACATAATCATATAAACAGTAAATTTTCATAATTATATAAATATAAAGTACAGAGTAATTACACTACTTACTACACTTACATTAAGATAATGAAATATTTTTCAAGTCAGTAATTAACTTTGAGACAAATACTATTATCAGCAGCACAAAAATGATGCATTTTGAACTGAAAATATTAGGTAAAACTTAGGTAAAGTTTCTTAATGTTCTCAGAATTTCAGAACATAGTTCACTGTATCACAACTAATTTAATAAGTCATCTTATTACTTTTATCTATACAGTAGATTCATTTGCTTGTGCATCATTAACTTTCACAGAATTATCATCTCTTGAATTATCTGCCGTGTTAGTTTTAGTTGTATTCACATTTGTGTTTTTACTCTGCGAAGAAGTTTCCTCCGTGACATTGCAGTCTTTATTTATTTCATTAACAGAGTCTGCATGGTTTTCACTGTCTTTACATTCCATTTGTTCACTTGTTTCAGAGTCATTTGCTCGGTTAATTTCACAGAACTCAGAATTCAGTTCTTCAAAGATTTCAATGAGACTGTCTAAACCAACCAAGTAACCATCCTCATGGTTACCCTCTTCCCACTTATTTCTATGAGACACTTGAACATTTTCTGGGAGGGGAACCGTCTTTCCAAAGTCTATCATCCAAATACTGGCTTTTCCTTCTTTGTCATGAACAAACAGAAGGGAACTACCTATTACCTGTAACGAAATACGTATAAATATTAAAATTGTATTCATTTATATTTATCTAAACAATACAAGATGAAATTGGTAACAGACCATTTCTTGCACTGCCACACAACAGTACAAAGAAAAGTCTGAATGATACAAATGTTCAACCTGTGTGATTATAAGAGTGTGTGGGTACCAAACGAGTGATTGCAAGAGTTGATCCACTGTGGCTCAATCATGTTGAAAGAGGCAACACATTATTATATAAAATTTGCTGAAACTCTGATGTACTGCTAAATATCAAGGTTCTAGATTCATACTGCATATTCATTTGTTGATGTTACTTTCTTTCTCAATCTTATTCCAATTGTTGTTTTTGTACATGGACAGTATACCTGAAATGTTTTTTCCTATAGATTTCATATTACCTTAAGGTGATTTTACACTATCAAACACCAATTTATTCACCCATTTGAATGTTCAAAAAGGGATAGTGGAGAAACTGTAAAAAACAAATTACCTCGTGAGCTTTGAAGAATTCTGAGTCCTCCTGAGTGGCCCTGATGCATTTTAATCTTCGTAAATATTTATGCTGCAGAGAAAATATCAAAAAATGATAATTAAAACTAATTTAAAAAAAAACATCACTATTTCCATATATATGTATATAAAGTGATATAACAGATGCAGAACATTTTATATCAGAGTGGCGACATTTTATCTGTTATTTATTTGCTACATTCAGATTTTTTTAAAGATTGCCAACAAAACCATTTTGTTTTCTTAGTTACATTTGTACCTGGTGCTTCTATAATATGAACCCAGACATATGTAGCTATATCAGTGTTGTAAAATGTCCTATTTATTTATTTAACCTTTTACTTCACATGGATACCTTTGAACAAGGCTTTGAAAACAGTGTAGAACCAGGTCTCAGAACAGGTTCTGCACTGCTTTCTGCTCTATCAGAATAAATAAGTAAAATGTATCTATTCATGGAAATTGACCATGTACGGCTTTTGAGTTTGGAAGAGTCCAGTTAAAATGTACATAGAGTAAAGGGTTATAACAAAAATTTCAGGCTAAACCATTTTACTGCACAAAGGACAAACAAGAGAGCCAACTGGGCCAAGTTGTTCACTTGAGTCTCGACAGAAATTTCTTACTATAAATTTGTGTTCTTCTCAAGTTCTGAAGTATCTTTAATATTATAAATGAAGAGTAGCTTATACTAATCTACATCAGCTTTCAGATTGTGATAAAAGCTCAGCGCTTAAATGAATCAATTTCGACCAGCAACTCAGTGATGATTGATATACGACATTGCGTCTCATTATCATTCGGCTCTCACCACTGATTCAAGTGGGAAAGTTATCAGTTACTTGCAGAGAGGGGATATGCTCCATTACTGGTTAATCCCAGGAAACAGTGGTTAGGTTAACTGATTGTCTGTTAGCCCTTGATGGCATAAAAATGCTAAATATTCAATCTATCAATAAATCAATCAATCGATCTCGCCTGGGTAGAACCAGTTCTGAGTGTTGTTTGTGAAAGACAATCCAGTCATGCATGGTATTAAACTCATTTCCTCAGACAAGAGCAGCCAACCACACTATCCACTACACTACTGCTCAACATATTTTTAAAACAATGTTGGATACAATGTGTCTGAATATTTATGTACATGATGTACCAAATATTATCTACTGCAGTATAATATTGCTTTCTGTCCTAATTATCCCTTTACTCCATAGATACCCATTTTCCCACATCAATCACAGAAGGCCTTTGAAAACAGTGCAGGAAGAGTACAGATTGCTTGTTACAATCTGAACACTTCCTGCACTGTTTTCCACTCTGTCAGTTAATATAAACATAATTCACCCAATAATTCAAAAGCCTTCTATATTAGAGGTGTTCAAAGGAATCTATATTAGAGGTGTCCAAAGGCGTCTATATGAAGTAAAGGGATAAATAAAACATTTGAAGCATTCAATACACAATTTCACAACACTTACTATAATTCCAGGGTTTTCCTCCACATACAGTTGCAGACATCCTTTCACGCTCTTCTTATCTTTGGTTGTTTTGAAATTTTTCACTTGCGCTCCATCGCTTTTCTGTAATTATAAAAGAAAAGTAAGTTTAACTACGAGAATAATTTGTGTTTAGAAAAGTAATTTCTAGTTTACTGTTCTAATCTTAACAGCAAGCTGTTAAAAATTATATGGATGTTTGTTTGTTTGAATATTTAGCAACATTTTTCTGCTCTCTCAGCAAGTTTGATGATGACTGACTGATAGACTGTGCAACCAATAAATATTAGATAACTATTAAGTATTCAGTATGTACCATGTATGCAGGGACATGACACATTTCAACTGTGTGAGGTTTCGTATCACTTTCAAAAGCATCTTCCAGTTAAATGTCCACAGTGTTTCCATGTGAGACAGTGTAATAGTACTGCCTCATTGAAGTGTTCTGCCACAGACATGTAATACAATACCCCACCCTGTTGCATTACACTGAAAACAGGTTGCCTTTACTGACACTGGGCCTACCAGCCCTACAGCTATCCTCTCAATGCTGAGGAACCAGCCAAGGAAGTAAGTCTTATAATCTTGCCAGGGAGCGAAACCTACATTCCGCTCTACTGCAATGCCTGGACCTATTCAGACCCGGACTCAAATTGTTAAACAGTTCATATTCAATAAACTCCTATTTAACAAGCAATTTGATATATTTTTTTGCAAAAACCGGCAGTTTTAATGATTATTTAACAGAAAATGTTACATAGTCACATTTCTTACCCATAATTGTATGTTTACAGGGTTTTACAAAAATGCAAGATTTGAGTCCGAGTCATTATTGATGAATTAAGGCCCAGTGCTCTGTTTGCAGAAGACAATATAGTGATACTTATTGGCTTACCCTAATGCCCTCTATTCTAAAGCCCATTTCCGATGATGAGCTCATATCATCTCGCCATTTCATGTATCTCGGCTTCGTGATGCCTTTCTGCTCATGTTCGACCTCTGTCGGAGCGTTGGGGTCAACGTCCACCATTTTTTGGTACATATCCTGTAATGCAATTTTGATTCATGAAATTGAGGGAAAGAACAGAATAGGTAACAGAACAAAACACTGAATGTTTCACTGATTATCAACAACTATGAACGGGAGGACAATATCGTGCTCACCAATTAATTATCAAATAATTTTCTTTCAAATACATGTATTATGATTTACAATCTTATCAACTCTTTCCATAAGCTAGGTTATTAATTTAAACTACACTCAAGATAATATCCACATTGTAATATTTTTGTTTTCAATACCATACATATGAGATAAGCTATTATCTGACCATCAAGTCAAACAAAGTAGATTATGCATTGTTAAATATTTATATAAAACACTCTTTATCTATATATAAACAAACCTCTTCATCTTGATAGTAAACAACTGATAGCCCAAAACAATAAGATACATCTGATTTAATTACTTACTATCCCCTGATCTATAAATAGCATTAGCCACCAACCTTCCTGAGAGTAGGTTTTTCCCGTGCTTTACTGAGCTCTTCCTCCAGGTAAGTTCTGCAGCCCATTTTGATGTCCATGACACAAGGGGCTTCAAACTCACACAGTAGATCCTGCAGCTGGAGGTAACAATCTCCGTCCTTCGCTGCCTCGCCCAGGTACTCGGGAACATAGGGGCGTAGTTTGTCCTTCATCAACTTGTTAAAGGAACGGTGTTCCTTCTTGTCATACTTCTTCAGAATAGCACCAGGTTCACCAGCTTGAAAATTACCTGAAATATAAATAAAAACAAAGATGTAGTTGTTTTTAGTGGCCGTCATGCTGAGTCTGGAATGAAATCTGCTATATCTGGTGCAAGTATCCAACATCATATCCACTACACCACAGACATACTTGCATAATTAATGAGTCCCTAATAGTAATGTGATGATTGAAATACCTTTGACTGGTTAACTTTGAAATTCTCAACCATAGGTGCAGGGTTGGCTTTTTAACCCTTTACTCAATCGAAACAATTTTTCCCACACCAATCACAGAAGGCCTTTGAAAACAGTGCAGGAAGAGTTCAGATTGCTCGTAACGAGCAATCTGAACACTTCCTGCACTGTTTCCACTGTCAGTTAATTTAAACATAATTCACCCAATAATTCAAAAGCCTTCTATATTAGGTGTCCTAAGCCTTCTATATTAGAAGTGTCCAAAGGCGTCTATATAGAGTAAAGGGTTAAACAGAAATATCAAAAGATTAATGCCAAAGTGCGACTTTTTTTTATTATGTATATCACCTTATAGTATCCGCAGTAAGACTTCTTTATATGATCACAGTCATGACTCAAAAACCTATATACTATATTGACCAACCCTCTATCAAACCTAACATAATTATAAAACTTGATTATGACAGCAAATCATTCTTGTCTTTGAAGTTTCCATTAGCAAGGGGGCATAATTCTACCAGTCAGTGAACTTGCCAAATTGATATAATTGCCACAAATTTATTACCTAAGAATGACCCATTTTCAAACATTTAGGCCTTACAGCTTTCTACTTCAGAGGTCAACAACCACCAACTAGATAATGCAGACAATGTCATATACAGTAGTCCAATTTTTAAGCACTTAAGTTGTAAAAAATTGTATACATTGACAGAATACATCATGATTTTTGGTAAACGCCCAATTCATATGGGTGTGTGATAATTCAATAGATCCTTTTACATCTAACACCACGGGACATACATCGTAAACCCAATCATATTCCTAACCAGTATTTACATTTTCACACTCACAAAATTAACATTTTCACAAAAGCTATGAAGATTAACCACTTCTAACAGGTTTTTATTAAATTTATTCAGACAGTGACTTCTGTAACACGCACATACACCACATACACCCTTAAAGAGCATTACACTGTAATGCTTCAAGTGATGTCAACAAAAACTTCTATTTACTTTTTTATGCTTTAGTTACCTAATATTCATTCACAGTTAATCTACAAATATATAAGATCAGTCAGACGGAACAAAAGTTTGTTAAAAACTGTGTCGGACATCACACCCTGCATACCGTATAACTCATTATGCTCACGTATGTCCTTATATCATTCACTGCACAGTACCTAATGGTGTATATAATTAACATAAAAAACAGAAACTGTTTACTACGTCAAACGTCAAGCTTAATCTCCCAGACCGTGAAATGGTTCGTGACATTTCATGAATGAAATAAATTTTTCATAAAACAACTTTCAAAAGAATTGCACTTATAAAAGTCTATCATAGATTAAATCATCACGATTTTTTTTTCAAATCTTCATATATTTTTTTCTTTTCCATTTTCACTTAAGATGATCAGCATGGGGTCGTGACGGTCCTCAGTCACGTACAATCAATACTATCAGTAGCAGTTGGAATATTGGTAGTACTGACCATACTAGTAGCTTTATTGTTTTTATAATATTATTTCACATATTTGTTTTTAAGAGTTCTGTTAAACAATATTCTGTTTTGTATTTTTTTTCTGTTATGTAGTGAACACAGCACAGTTTTTATGTTATAGTGTATGTCCTGCTATAGAGTATGTTATGTTATAGAGTGTGTTATGTTATAGAGTGTGTTATGTTATAGAGTATGTTATGTTATAGAGTGTGTTATGTTATAGAGTGTGTTATGTTATAGAGTATGTTATGTTATAGAGTGTGTTATGTTATAGAGTGTGTTATGTTATAGAGTATGTTATGTTATAGAGTATGTTATGTTTTAGTGTTATAGAGTATGTTATGTTATAGAGTGTGTTATGTTATAGTGTATGTCCCGCTATACAGTATGTCCTGTTATAAAATATGCTATAGAGAATGTTATGTTATAGAGTTTTTTATGTTATAGTGTATGTCCTGCTATAGAGTATGTTATGTTATAGAGTATGTTATGTTATAGAGTGTGTTATGTTATAGAGTATGTTATGTTATAGAGTGTGTTATGTTATAGTGTATGTCCCGCTATACAGTATGTCCTGTTATAAAATATGCTATAGAGGATGTTATGTTATAGAGTTTGTTATGTTATAGTGTATGTCCTGCTATAGAGTATGTTATGTTATAGAGAATGCAATGTTATAGAGTATGTTATGTTATAGAGTATGTTATGTTATAGTGTATGTCCTGCTATACAATATGTCCTGTTATAAATTATGTTATAGAGAATGTTATGTTATGAATATGTTATATTACAGAGATTTTCTGTTATAGAGTATGTCCTGTTATGAATAGGTTATATTATAGAGTTTGTCCTGTTATAGAGTATTTTATGTTATAGAGCATGTTACGTTATAGAGTATATCCTAGTATACAGTATGTCCTGCTATAAAGTATGTTATGTTATAGAGTATATAATGATTTCCTGTTATAGAGTATGTTATATTGTCGAGTGTGCTCTGTTTTAGAGTGTATGCTACAGAATATGTTGTATTGTATATTCTACACAATATTCTGTCATACAGTTAATGAACAAAAAGGTAGAGCCACTGTCTACACCTGGGTATCTGTGAGGTTCACATCTTTTAAAAGTGAATATACATGTAATGTAACCATAAAACACACAGCCACTTTACCAGTCTTTTTTCAAAGGAAAGTAACAAACAAAAAGTTTACTGTGCTATATTGGGGCTTGTTCATGGTTCATTTAAATTAAAGGCCACCACCTAGAAGGTGCACCATATCCGAGTTGGTTTTCCTGAATCAAGCCCAGCCAGGCAATTGTTTTTTTGTTATACGCAGTACACGTTTCCTGTTGCTCACTAGATTATCTATATATGTATCAATGTACACTTAAGTGGTTTTAAAAAAGGAATTAAAACATGATATATGAAGATCTTGTTTTATATATAGAAGGAAGGATAATAGTTTTTGTCATGCCTACAGAATGATATACTGTGTGGTTTTACGCTTATCTGTTTATTAAGCAATCACTGAAGGCATGGCTTTATTTGTTTAAAGAATTAGTTTTTTTATTATAATGTCATTCAATAAAATCTAAAAATAAAAATTTCAACCACATTCATTTACATAAACTGCCCAGGCAGGGAGAAACTCTAGGAGTAGTTACCATACAACAGCTGATAAAAAATACACCATTAATCATCTCTGATTCAAGCTGTATTCATGTTTCTTAAATGTTGTTTTTAATGTACAGTACATATGACCTTAAAGACTCCTCCCTAGAATTTCAAATTTATGGCATTTGGAGTTGGGTATTTTTCAAACTGCATTATAAAAAATATATACGTTTTTTTTGCCAATTGAACAATATTAACAATAATCTAGTAGTGTGCCAGAATATAACAAGAAAGATACAGTGACAACCATGAAATTGAAAAAAAAGAAGATAACTGATTTAAAATCATGCATAGAATTACTGTCATATAAACCCCGTCTCAGAACCATCTTGTGGCTTTTATGTATAGCAGTTGGGACATTGACTTCATTCATTGAAATTTAAAGGAATAATTATGTGACACATGGCTCACTTAATATTATTACGGAATATCATATATTTAAAACATGATGTAAATATATGAAATAAAAGAATACCCCTGCAGTATGTAATTGTGCACAGCCTTAATTTTGTTTATATTTTTGAGAAAAAAACATTTTTTAATGGATCTAAGCGATTGACTAATGGATTTACTTACAAACTTGAGTCAGTTACAGACTCAAATTCTAATCTAACATTCAAAATTAACAAAAAAAAAACACACCCAAAATATTGATACAAACGTCAAAATTTGTAATAGTTAATGTGAAAACACTTCTTTCATCATATCACTCGGTTGCCTATCTTGTTGGGTCTAATTTCTATTCATCCTCACACATATGACTGGTTTGCCGTACTTCATTGAATCATAATAACTATATTGTTCACCGAGTTTTTATTACGATTTTGTACGATCTGAACTCTTTAAAAGTCCTCCCATCCTTTTGTGTAATTAAATATTACGGTGTATTGTAACGACTGTTACAACGGTTATGCATCATTTCATTTCCTGCACTTTCTTCACCTGTCATACTGACTTTTAACTAAAGTGTATTATGTTACAATTCATTTCGTCTTTAAACTTTATAAATTAGCAACTGAATTATAATTTCTAACTTTTATGCATGTTGTTTAAATAATAATATAAATAATTATAATAATTTAATTAAATTAATTAATGCTTAATTAGGACATCATTTGTTGAATTCCTACACAGTTACTTAGACTGTTTTCAAATATTGTTTTTCTTTATCAGTTTACTTTGGTATCATAATTATTACATTCAGACATTTTAAGGTTTAAAACAGTTATTAAAGAAATACTAACAATGCCAGCTGAAAAATTAGCCATGCATGTTAAATAATTAGTCTACAGATCTCTGTAATTAAGTCACAGAAAGTAATTTATTTCTATCCATCACAAATATGCTTTCTGCACAGTAACTTTCATGGTGAAACTTGTGTTTTTTTTGTTAATAGTAAATATTTCTGGAAAATTCTTATTCCAATGGACTTCTTTCCAATTTTTCTCATAAATACTGAATTCTATTGTTGCTTATAATGCAGACAAGTCATAATTTAACTAAAATGTGCCTGTTGACATGAATGTCCTCACTATGGATTAAATACTATTTTTTGACGAATATAAGTAAAAAAGGGGCCATAACTCACAGTAAAATTGAACAACATTGGCAAATATCAATCCTGACCTGTTATTTTTTTATTATACAGTATACAGATACACATGGAAATATTTATTAAATACCTAGACCCCTTCAGAAAATATTATTTGAAAACCAATGTTTTACCTCAAATGGACAAACGGACAAAGAAACTTGAATGGACAGACGTAACACTCGATGCTCCTTCGCCTTTCTTCCAATGTTACGGCATAAAAATTACTTCTTTCTTCGTTTTAAAAATTTCCTTTTGAACATGTAAACTTTATAAATTCTAAAATAGTTCATGCATTACTTCCAAAATGCCTCTGTTTCTAATATAATCTTGGATATGTATCTTTCGCATTACTTCCCTAAGCATTACTTCCCTTCGGTAGGATCACATGCTAACATGGGGAAACCATAAAAAATTCCCAGGTTAATTTGTTAGGATTACTTTTTCCTTTAAAAAGGGGGACATAAAACAATGCAATACATTAACACACAAAGACAAACATTCCATTGACAGGGATAAACAATAGAATAATTCATGTGTATAGTATATATTACATAGTATAGTAAAGCATAATATATATATTCATGAATGGAAACAAAGGAGTAACACAAAAACTACCTGGTGTTAATAACATTCATGTGTCCACCAATGATCGCTGAGAATTTCTTGAATTTACTTCCATTAAAATTATAGGAACATTTTTTTTTTTATTTTATTCCATTGAATGAATTTTTGTTTTTCTTTTCAAACAACACATTATAGGCTATATATATGGGATCTAGATTTATCTGTGAAGTGAATCAGAGGAGACTGAACAATCTCACTTTATTTACCAAGCTAGGCTTGATACCATCACCATGCAGGTGAGAGACAAGTGATTTTTAAGACGACTCCTTGGACCACTCGTCCACAGAGCACCTCGGGGCTGGTTTCACCAAACATCTTAACAATATTAATATTTTCATTCAAGTCTTCCTCAGGGAAGTAATCATATTACACAAGTTCAATTCAATGCTCTCAATGAAGTGAATTGAACTTGTGTAAAAACAAGAGGGCCAAGTTGGCTCTATATCGCTCACCTGACTGACCTTGAGTTACCCAACTTAAGTAGATTATATAATACATGTACACTCAAAATTCCAGAAAGACAAGATGGGCAAGTAGTTAGAATTTTGATTTGTTTTGAAGATGTAACAGATGCGTAGAAGAGTTCATACTTGGAAGAGGTTCACCCATGGTAAATGTCAGTGAAGTAACATCAAAATCAGGTCAGTAGATTCTGACAAGAAGGCTTTTGAAGTTTTTACTATAGTTGCCTATATGTTTGGAGACTGTTCCAAAACCTAAGTCTTCGAACTAAGATAAAAATCCAGTTCCAGCACAAAACTAACCTGTTATGTTTGAGAACAGTTTCAAACTAAAGCATCAGACTACGCTATTGCGCATGAAACAATCCACAGTTCCAGCACAATAAATATTCCTATGAGTTTAAAACACAAGCCTTCCCAAAGTATATCGCTTGAAAGAATCTTTGTCGCAGTGCACTCTCCTCCAAAAACAATTAAGCTCCTCCTCCGAGATTTCAAGTACACTTTGACACTGAAAATCTCAAACAGATTTCTTGCTGTGAAGAAACTAGCTAAAAATATGGTATTGCTTTATTATGAAGCAGTAAACTATCCCTGTCTGAACCATAAAAACTCTGATTTTTATATTCAGAAAAACACTTATTTTAAAATGGTTCATGATTTATGAATAATATTTCAATCATTGATTATAATTGTATCATTCATCTTTTTATGATGAATTATCTTTTAAAACTTATATCTGGTATAATATTGTATAATAACAGCAAAAAAAAAAAAAGTTTATTTAAAGAGTTTATTACCTCTTCTTATAATAATTGCTTTATACAGACATTTATGCTATAAATCAAGGGTTTCCATGTTTTTTGATAAATTGAGATGGCTTGAATAAACTTGGTAGAGAGTCACCCAAGGAACATTTCTGTGAAATTATTTTAAAATCGAGCCAGTAGTTTCTGACAAGAAGATTTTTTAAGTTTTTACTATAGCTTATATAGTAAACAAACCCCACCCCCTGGACGCCATGTTTTTTGACAAATCAAGATGGCTTGAACACACTTGGTAGAGGGTCACCCAAGGAACATTTCTGTGAAATTATATCAAAATTGGCCCAGTGGTTTCAGAGAAGTTGTTAAAAACTACAAGTTAACGACGGACGACAGACACCAGGCGATCACAAAAGCTCACCTGTGAGCCTTTGGCTCTGGTGAGCTAAAAAGTAGTTAAGTTAAACTTGGGCCTGTATAACCATTTTAACATTAATACTAGAATACTGTTTACCTTGATGTCCAGCGAGTTGAATCCAGGGATATCTTCGCTTTCTGAAGTGTTGGATGAAAGGTGACCAGTGAATTATGTTTCTTATTTTACCCCAGGAACTTTGCTGCAATGAGAAATGTATAAAATATAAAACGGGAGTCACTTGAAGATTAGAAAACATTTAAATAGGTGATCTGAAAATGTTAGTTGATATGTTTCTTATTAATTGGGTAGGCTATGATAATCCCAATTCCTGTATTCATTTTTCATGACAATGATAATGTTGATGATGACAATTCATGACAACAATAATGATATTTATAACAGTGATGTTGATATATCAAAATAAGGACAACATTGATGATGATGATGATGATGATGATGATGATGATGACGATGATGATGATGATGATGATGGTAATGATGATGAGGATGATGATGATGATGATGATGGTAATGATGATGATGATGATGGTAATGATGATGATGATGGTAACGATGGTGATGATGAGGAGGAGGTGGAGGATTCCACACAATTAAGTCACTCTTTCTTACAGTTTTTATGAACCAGGGGCTAGTTTACTTGTTTCACAGATACTTCAGGTGTTTGAGATTTAAATATATTAAAATAAATTTCAAAAACTATACTTAACCTACACACTTAAAATAATGGTGATTTCAGCCAATAGACCACTTTACATCTGGAATCAACAGTAATGATAATCAAAATAAACAATGGTTATATACACATATAACATAAAAACACATACAGAAAACATACCAAATCAAACATCTCAGGTTTTGATGTAATTTCACCCATTCGTTTAAAAAAATAATCCTTAAATCCCAATTCTAACATGCTTCAAATAGTCCTCTCAAAGTCCCCTGAATCTAATTGACAAATAAAAACACAAAAATCAACTTTTTCTGATAAAACAATTTCCAGTCATTCACAAATAATCCCTACATTGGTAATACGACCTATACTACTTAAACAGCTAATATGAACTGATAGAGAGATACACACTGTGCCACTAATACATATAACTCTATCATGTGTGACGTAGCTGTAACACTTGCGTCACGACAGATACAACTCTATTTTTATCTGTTTATGTTAAAACTACTTGACGCGTATTGTGTTTTTGTTTTACCTCCTCTAAACAACAATTATTTGGTAATTATCAACAACTTAATGTACAGCAGTAACAGTTTTATGTGAAATACTATCTTTAAAATTTCAGAAACATATTGATACAAAACTACATTGTTTGTTTCAAAACTTTATACATTATCTCAGAGCCTTTCCCCTAGAAATTGGGCCCAAGCCTTTGAAACTTTAGGAAAAAATACAGTGGAATTGAGGGGAAAATTTGGGTGTTAGTAAACTGAAAAAATAAAGTGTAACATTAATAAGAATATGTTCTAATTAACTACTAATTATCAGATGTTACAATAATACTTATAGCTAGATTTTTTTTATTCCCTAAGTTGAAAAATTTCCTTCATTCTTTTTATTTCAGGACTTTTTTTTATTCCTCAATTAGGAAACAAAACTTGAGTTTTGGACTGGGAAGTATCCAAATGTCGGCCTCTGTTTAACCCTTTACTTCATATAGATGCCTTTGGACACCTCTAATATAGACGCAAAGCTTTGGACACCTAATATAAAAGGCTTTTGAATTATTGGGTAAATTAAGTTTATATTAACTGACAAAGTGGAAAACAGTGTAGGAAGTGTTCAGACTGCTCATCACAAGCAATCTTAACTCTTCCTGCATTGTTTTCAAAGGCCTTCTGTGATTGGTCTGGGAAAACGCGTATCTATGGATAATAAGGTAAAAGAGCCTACCATCTGTTTATTACACTGACAGTACAGGAGTGCATTCAACTGTTTTTACAATGATGTAACAGAGGAGTAAGATCGTGGAAGATAGTTGCCCTGCACGTCAGGTGTCAGTTACAAGTTTATTTACAAACCCAATTGACCTATCGTCACTATAATTATATTGTTTACTTTTTAAGTTTTAACAGGAATGAGTAACTTGGTACAAGAAACTTGTATATTAGCACACAAACTAAAAATGTCTATAATATGCTCCCCCAAAGGTGGGAAGCATATAGTTGCCATGTGTCCATGCATGTGTGCGTCTGTCCGTGCGTCCCCGAGTTCTTGTCAGTGCTATTTCTCTACAACCTCTGGTTGGAATTTTATGAAACTTGCTAGGATGCATCATTACCAAGTGCAGATGTGCATATTATCTTTGTTTTCCGGTTCGATGATTTTTCACGAAGTTATGGCCCTTTGATTATGTCTGTGACCAAATTCTTGTCCACGCTATTTCTCTACAACCCAATGTTGGAATTTTATGAAATTTGCTAGGATGCATCAGTACCAAGTGAGATGTGCATGATATCTTTGTGTTCCAGTTCCATGATTTTTCATGGAGTTATGGCCCTTTAAATGAATTTGTGACCAAATTCTTGGTACAGAGTCAAACACTCACTTGGGGAGCATCCATCGGTTCCACCGATATTTTCTTGTTTAATGATGGTAACTCAATCAATTTCAATAACTGTTCTCCCTTGAGGCCATCAATAAAGCAAAGCATGACACTAAATATTCAATCAATGATGGAACATTGGGCTCACAACATTCACACTGATTTTTCAATTAATATTAAACTGTTACTATTCTAATTATCACTTTTAGACTGATGTTAAAAGTTAGGAACGCATGGTCCAGTGGTAGAGAATTGAATCCATGATCAGAGAGTGTTACGTGTGGTGTCCTTGAGCGAAACAATTTTTCTGCATATGCTTAGTACTGGTTCTACCCAGGAAGACTTTGAGCATGATTTGTCTATAAGACAACTTTCACAATCAAAGTGAAAATAAATAAGACTAAACTAACACCCTGAAGCTCTGTTCTTGCCATCACTCAAATGGCACCAATGGATTATTGTCTACATAAGGCATTGCCAGTGTTGCCAGAATTTCACAACCAATAGAACCAAGGGCTTCACCCATTCTGAACTCATTAATTACCACATTCAGTTTTATATCGCTGTACTAAGTGAACCCACAGCCTCAGTGGTAAGTCACTTTTCAGACAGCATCACAAGACTTGTCCCCATTTGACCACGGCAGATCTTCCTATTGGCCAAATTGTGTAGAGATAGTGGTCCAGTGGTACAGCATCAGCTCCATGATCAAAGGGTTGTGGGTTCAATCCACCAGCACAGCTATGTGTGATGTCCTACAGCAATATACTTTTTCCGCATATGCTTAGTACTGGTAATCTACCCAGGTAGACTTCCAGTGTGATTTGACTAAGTTGTAACAACTTGTTTCACAATCATAGTAAAATAAATAAAATTAAACTATTGGCCAAATGAACATGGACCTTTGCACTCTCACACATGGCAAATTTTATTAACATTAACCATGTCTTGCGAAACAATCTTATTACTATATTCCAACATTCAAACCATTTTCCTTGAATCCACTGTCATATTAAAGTTCAAATACCATATTAACTGTACTCCCAATAAATATTTCTGTGTCTTCAAAAGCAACTATCATTAAAATAGCATCTCCTGCAAAGCCCTTTACAGAATCATTCACAGTTTATTAACCAGACATCTGATATCAACTATATTAGTTAGAAAAAAAAGCAAGATAATTTAACCCTTTACTCCATAGATACGCGTTTTTCCACACACCAATCACAGAAGGCCTTTGAAAACTGTGCAGGAAGAGTTCAGATGGCTTGTAACGAGCAATCTGAACACTTCCTGCACTGTTTTCCACTCAGTCAGTTAATATAAACATAATTCACCCAATAATTCAAAAGCCTTCTATATTAGAGGTGTCCAAAGGTGTCTATATTAGGTGTTGAAAACCTTCTATATAAGAGGTGTCCAAAGGCGTCTATATTAGGTGTCCAAAGCCTTCTATATAAGAGGTGTCCAAAGGCGTCTATATTAGGTGTCATAAGCCTTCCATATAAGAGGTGTCCAAAGGCGTCTATATTAGAGGTACATGTCCAAAAGCGTCTATATGAAGTAAAGGTTAAAGGTTACATCTCTATTTCAATTTTCTTCAATATCATAAGGAGTGTTTCAAGTGTTCCCAATTTTATTTCTGGCTTGATTTAAACTATAAACAGAAGCATTCATTCAAGTTTATTTCTTTTTTAATTTGAACAAGAAACCCAACAAAAGAAGAAGAAGAAGAAGACAGCACTCAAGTTACAGAGATTTTGATGGGAAAAAACATACAAATAAAGCTAATTAAATGTTTAGATATAAAAAGTAGAAAATAAAAGACATTCAGAAGAAATTCAACATGTTCACAGCGACACAAATGTCTGAACTTTTAATCACCATTATTAGTTGGAAACTAAAATAGATAGGCTACTATATTTGTATTAATAAGACATTTCTGTGGAAAAGATAATGAATGACATTTCACAAAGAATTACAAATATAGATCTAGACCACACATAAATAAACAATGGAATTATAAACACTCATTTTCTTCCCTTTTGTATCAGAAATGATTTAAAGCATGAGGACTGGTATTAATGTATCATATTTTCATCATTATCTTTTGTTGTGTTGTTTTCTATTTAGCTCCCCTTTTAACAATTATTCAGTCATGTCACGAGACAGTACTCTAATCGCTGCTGCATGGAAATATCATGCTGCATACACATGGTATGATATCCCACCCAGTCACATTATACTGACACCGGGCCAACCAGACCTAGAACTATCATGCTGCATACACATGGTACGATACCACACCCAGTCACATTATACTGACATCGGGCCGACCAGACCTAGAACTATCCTTTAAGTGCTGAGCTCCAAGTGAAGAAGCTTCTGAGACCATTTTTTCAAGTCTTCAGTATGACTCGACCAGTTCAAACCTATGACCTTTGGGATGTGAGTCGTATGCTCTTCTGATTGGCTTAGTACCACTGCTGCAGTATCATAATGTATCTATATACTAAATAATTTGTGTTTTTCTCTAAATGGGTATACAATAACTGTTTTTAGCTATGTGGTAACTGCCAAAACAGTAATCACATGTGACGGAATTTTAAGAAAAAGGCCCAAATTTTTTATTCTTTTTCTTGCTAAGCATTGAATAATTATTTTAATTTAAGAGATAGTTTCAATGTCACAGTTAGAAAAATGATCTCAGCTCTAGGGCGAGATACAAATATCTCACTTTCCCTCAGATATGGCAAATATATCCGATATGGAGAAAAGTATGCATGACTTTTTCAAAATCATTTGGTCATCTCTGGTATGAGAGAATCACCAAAATGTATGACATTATGACACTATTAATGTTTTTTTTCTTGCATACCAAACACAGTAAAGTATTATAAATTATTTCAATTTATTTCATCATCAATCATTTTTTTACCACAATGGCTTTTAAGATGTCAATTTACAGGTATATCATTTTTTTTCACATCATAGCATGTGAAGGGAAGAAGGAATCTAATATTAGGCACGTCAGAAGGGGTCACTGTAGGATGAATTTCCCGTATCCGGTAAAAAACACCTTCATGTGTGGGGTATCCAAGAGAACAACATCTTTTTTGGACAACAAAACTGATGTAAATACAGGTATGTACAAGTATTGGAGATTCTGAGAAAAAAAGAAGCTTTTGTATCATAAGGAACATGTCCACCTCTAAGACAAGAGATTCAATATTAACAGATTAGATATCTTAAGCACAACTTTCCACTGGTCAGACGCTGAGGCACTTATGACAATAAGTCATTATACGCAGTCCAGCTTCTGGGCTGACAGAGGCTTGACAGAGGCTGATGCGACATAACAAACACATATCAAAGAAAATAGACCAACCCCTTTTAAAATCACCTTACCTGGAGACTGTCATCCAATGTCTCTTGTGATAGAATAATAAACTCCCCCTGGACTTGATAACAGGTTGCGGCTGGTGCCACAAACCCCTGGAGCGCTCTGGGAGCAGCACTCATCTCAACTGTTATTGACATAGCCTCAACTTGGTTTTAATCACAAGTATTATTTTAATATTATATCAAAATGTCACAATCAGTCAACATTTGCACCTTTAATTCTCCTAAGAAACTGTTCTTTCTTTAAATATAACCCAATTCACAATACAATTCGTTTCTTTAAGGAAATCCAATAAACATCAAATGTCAGTGACTTTTTGCTTTCCATCTATTATCTTTTATTTGATTCCTTAAACAAATCCTATTATGCAATGTGATTTATTTCCAAGTTTATTTTCAATTATTTATCCTCAAATATAGAACTGTGAACTGCAAAACAGTTTTGTGTCTTGAAATAGAAATGCATTCTCTTTTTCAGTTTATTGAAGATCAAAAATAATTTAAAAGAAATAACAATATTTTTTTTTCTCAATTACAGAGAAATTTCCAAATTATTCTGATGATATGTTACTACTAAGACAACTTTTTATGATGTGGTTTCCAGTTGATCCGCAAATAAATATTACAAACACTTTGATTGATGTCATATTACTAAAGTCGCAGGAATCTTCCAATTTCGTTCAATGTGATTACTACAAAAGCTGATTATCCAAAATGTCTCTATGACTTTTACGAATGTTTGTGTCAAGAACGTCAGTGAAATGTGTTACGGGTATGACAGGTGTTACGGGTATGACAGTGATGATAAAATTTTGTTTACTTCACTCATGTGTTCACACTTAAACTTCAATAATGTCCAATCGTGTATCAGATCTCAGCAATAGCATCAGTCAGATTTATATTTTATAACGCTAAAACATCACAAACATCTAAAAAGAATAATGCAACACATGCAAGTCTCAGATGACGATGATTCACCTGCCAAAAAATATCTGATCAAAACAGTCCGTTTATGAACAATCAACACTGAGTGCTAACGTTAACTATACACACAAGTATTATAATAAATGTTTGACAAACAAAAACGTGGCAATCTCACCAAGGTCATAGAAGAACCAGTTTGATTTTGACTACCAACTGATGTTACGATTAACATACAAGGCATCCACCTACACTATAAAAAAACTTGGCCTAAAAAGGAACACATCCATCATTACTGGACAATAATAATCACTGCAAGTTGTCACTTACGATGACAGTCATTTATTTCCCTATCATACAACTGACTTTTTACAGGAAGACGTCTCCAACTTGTTGATTAACCATGTGCAGGTGTGAGGGAGACCAAAGGTCTGATGCTACATAGCATGTGCATGCTTGGCATGCATGGAAGACCAATGACCTTGAACTAGTACCGTATTTTTGCAAAAAATTATAACAATTCAGGGGCAACAACTCAGATATATATTATCAAATGATATAATATAGACAAGTAAGAAAATGACCCCAGATGTAGTTGCACGTATAACTACTGTATAAATTTGGTGAAAATCTCAAGACAAGCACTGGTGTTAAGAGCTTATACATAATCAAATGGTTAAATAAAGCAAATTTTGATCAAGCAATGAAAATAAGTAATAATTATATTTATTATCTGATTTGGTCAGTTTGAAACAATTATCTGAGATAAGTACTGTAAATTTATTTAACAACATTTGTGCATGTATTGAAAACTGCAGAGGCTAGAGTACAAATATTGCATTTGTGATGATTCAAGGGCCATAACTCAGACATATAATATCCAATCTGGCCAGTTCAAGAACATGTCAGAGATTTTCAGATAGTGATCAAGCTTAACACATAATTTTTGTTCTTCATCAAACAAGAAATTATCCCTCAATGTTTTCCATTTCTACAACATTCCCTTTCATCAATTATTTTTTAATGTCATCATGTGGCTAAATTCAACTGGATGCTGTACATACAATTGAATCAATAACAAAGCAAAGTAATCTTCAAATTCAATCGTAATGATCAATGATAAATGATAGCATTTTGAATAAAAAGAAATGTTGTTGCATAGTGTTTATATAGCATCACTTTCAACCTTTTTTTTTATTTACATCGTGAAACAGTATTGTTAGCGCTGTAACACTGGAGTATCATGCAGCAGACACATGGTATGATACCCCACCCAGTCACATTATACCGACACCTGGCCGACCAGACCTAGAACTATCCTCTAAATACTGAGCATCATGCAAGGAAGCTTCTGGTACCATTTTTCAAGTATTTGGTACGACCCTGCCAAGGATTGAACAAAATCTGTTTAAAATAAAACTTATAATAACTACCTTGCACTCCTATTACCACTTGAGTTACACAATATTTATGAATATAATTGTCTATTTTTGCGCCGTACCCAGTTTAAAGTTTACAACTTCTAAGAGGGACCAACTGTTCTCAAGAGCAACCAGCCACTTACCATAGAAACAATCGGTTTTAAAGAGAAACAAACTGTTCAAAAATTCATGAAAAATGTCCTAAAGCAAAACATATTATTTACAAAAAATTAATATTTAAAAAAAGTAGAAGTTTTTTTTTTTACTTGTAGCTACATAGCCACAGTAAACAATGTATGACTCTGTGGTTACAAATAAAAGTATTTATATGTACAGATAATTACACACATCTTGTCGTCATTGTCCACAGTGGTCATGATCTGTCTGTAATGTATAGATTATTACATATTTAATGACATCAGCTCTAGACTGCAGTGTGACAGATCATTGCTGTACTGTCGCCACTGTGCAGTGACTTCCAACTGACAGTGTTTACCAGTTTGGCAAAAGAAATGGCAGTGAAAACCTGATTACGCCTTGTCAGCACAGGAGTGGGTGGTGGCAGGCATTTGGTTTTATTAGATGCATTAACTGAAATTGTGATTCAGCATCATTTTTTTTTAGTTTTTAAGAATATAAACACGATGCACTTCAGGTATTTACACATAAACAGATGACTGACTGGTATTTACACATAAACAGATGTCTGACTGGTATTTACACATAAACATATGACTGACTGGTATTTACACATAAACAGATGTATGACTGGTATTTACACATAAACAGATGACTGACTGGTATTTACACATAAACAGATGTCTGACTGGTATTTACACATAAACAGATGTCTGACTGGTATTTACACATAAACAGATGTCTGTCTGGTATTTACACATAAACAGATGACTGACTGGTATTTACACATAAACAGATGACTGACTGGTATTTACACATAAACAGATGACTGACTGGTATTTACATATAAACAGATGTCTGACTGGTATTTACACATAAACAGATGTCTGACTGGTATTTACACATTAACAGATGTCTGACTGGTATTTTAGTTTTTAACATCAACTATGACCTCACACTGGTCAATGTCACAATCTAAACAGTAAAATATTGTCACCATTTCCAACAATATTTTATCACCCACATGATTGTCAAAAGCATAATTTAATTGAAATTCCCTGTAAGTACTTGGTATGTTTTACATGTAAGAAAACATGCACAAATCCCCTGAGAATGCATCATTGGCCATTTTAATTTTAAAAAATCACCCGCCCCTCTAGAACTTTTTTGGCCTGCACATTTTAAATTTAAACTGAGTTACACCCCTGTTTGTGTACTGCGAGTATTGGGTGCTGCAAATGTCCTCAACAACCTCCCTCAATCATCAACATTAACACTCACAATAGATTCTCGTACTGCTATTTATGATACAAGTGATTTACACAATATCATTTTCACATTTATCATGAAACACATTTCAAAACAAGTTTTTTCACTGTATTGCTTGTGATAAGATTGCCAGAAGTAAACAAAGTGTTACTCCCACCTGAATCAACTGTTGTAGTACATGAAAAGCTGTCTGGGTTTTTTTATCAACAAGTGTTGTAACATAGTATAATTGATAATAGTGACTTAACACCAGCATACTTTTATACCTGTTTATTATTTTTATATGTTTTGATAACAAATAGATGAAACTTCCTGTTGTCAGTTGAATATTGTTGAAACTTTTTTTTGTTAGTTTTCCAGCCTTCTCATTTTTTTCTTATTCATTTTTTACATTCAAACGATTCTGGCTGATTGCTTGTGAAACATAAATTAAACCTAGTGACATTTTTAAGTTTTTTCTGTAAACCAATAAATGTTGTATTAACACTTACTGCACATAGTTTATAATGGCTGAGTTTTATCAAGTAGTTTATAATGGCTGAGTTTTATCAAGTAGTTTATAATGGTCGAGTTTTATCAAGTAGTTTATAATGGCTGAGTTTTATCAAGTAGTTTATAATGGCTGAGTTTATCAAGTAGTTTATAATGGCTCAATTTTATCAAGTAGTTTATAATGGCCGAGTTTTATCAAGTAGTTTATAATGTCTGAATTTTATCAAGTAGTTTACAATGACTGACCAAGTTTTATCAAGTAGTTTATAATGGCTGAGTTTTATCAAGTAGTTTATAATGGCCGAGTTTTATCAAGTAGTTTATAATGGCCGAGTTTTATCAAGTAGTTTATAATGGCTGTTTTATCAAGTAGTTTATAATGACTGACCAAGTTGTATCAAGTAGATTATAATGGCTGAGTTTTATCAAGTAGTTTATAATGGCCGAGTTTTATCAAGTAGTTTATAATGGCCAAGTTTTATCAAGTAGTTTATAATGGCTGAGTTTTATCAAGTAGTTTATAATGACTGACCAAGTTGTATCAAGTAGTTTATAATGGCTGAGTTTTATCAAGTAGTTTATAATGGCCTAGTTTTATCAAGTAGATTATAATGGCCGAGTTTTATCAAGTAGTTTATAATGGTCAAGTTTAATCAAGTAGTTTATAATGACTAACCAAGTTTTATCAAGTAGTTTATAATGGCGAGTTTTATCAAGTAGTTTATAATGGTGAGTTTTATCAAGTAGTTTATAATGACCGAGTTTTATCAAGTAGTTTATATCGGCAAAGTTCTATCAAGTAGTTTATAATGGCCGAGTTTTATCAAGTTGTTTATAATGGCAGAGTTTTATCAAGTAGTTTCTAATGGCCATGTTTATCACGCAGTTTATAACAGCCAAGTTTTATCAAGTAGTTTATAATGGCCGAGTTTTATCAACTAGTTTATAATGGCCAAGTTTTATCAAGTAGTTTATAATGGCCAAGTTTTATCAAGTAGTTAATAATGGCCGAGTTTTATCAAGTACTTTATAATGGCAGAGTTTTATAAAGTAGTTTATAATGGCCAAGTTTTATTAAGCAGTTTATAATGGCTGAGTTTTATCCAGCAGTTTATAAAGGCCAAGTTTTATCAAGTAGTTTATAATGGCCGAGTTTTATCAAGCAGTTTATAATGGCCAAGTTTTATCAAGTAGTTTATAATGGCCGAGTTTTATCAAGCAGTTTATAATGGCCAAGTTTTATCAAATAGTTTATAATGGCCAAGTTTTATCAAGCAGTTTCTAATGGCTGAGTTTTATCAAGTAGTTTATAACGGCCAAGCTTTATCAAGTAGTTTATAATGGCCGAGTTTTATTAAATAGTTTATAATGACCAAGTTTTATCAAGTAGTTTACAATGGCCAAGTTTTATCAAGTACTTTATAATGGCCGAGTTTTATTAAATAGTTTATAATGGCCGAGTTTTATTAAATAGTTTATAATGACCAAGTTTTATCAAGTAGTTTATAATGGCCAAGTTTTATCAAGTAGTTTATAATGGCCGAGTTTTATCAAGTACTTTATAACGGCCAAGTTTTATCAAGTAGTTTATAATGACCAAGTTTTATCAAGTAGTTTATAACGGCAGAGTTTTATCAAGTAGTTTATAATGACTAAGTTTTATCAAGTAGTTTATAATGGCCAAGTTTTATCGAGCAGTATATTATGGCCGAGTCTTATCAAGTAGTTAATAAGAAGTTTGATCAGAATTCTTTATCAAGTAGTTAATGTTTAGAGAAAAGTTCAGGTAAATAGAGTTATATTTAATGAATACAGAGGATTTATTCAGGTCCTTGTATTTATCAAGAACTGTCAGAAGATAGCATAATAGCTTTATAGCATAACAGACTTCATTAATATTATTATCTATAATTGGGTTTAACGCCATTTCCATTTTCAACAGGCATTTGTATAACAGTATAACTAGTTGTATTCGCAGTATGAATCTTAGTAAAACTACTGTACCAGGACGTCCTTTACTTTCTCACATTAAGTTTTTTAACCAAGCTGCGCTCAAATCAATTGTCTCAGCGGTGAGAAGTCATTATATGACGGATAACTCTCTATTCCCAAATCATGCTCTTTTCATACTACAGTGTTAACTTGAAACTTTTTTTATGTATTATCAGTAGGTACTGAGATATCAATTTAAAGCTAGTCTGCCAAGACATCTTTCATTAAACCAAATATTTTCCATGTGCTAATATTGGGCGATAATTCTGCCTATGTACCAAAGTTATCCTATCTACCTTATTCAGTGCTCCAAGACACAAAAAAACTGAAAAATTTCATTGAAGTATGACCAGTAGTTTCTGTGATGCTGCTACCTTCGCTCTCCTGTTTTTTCAGAAGAAGATAGCATTATGTAGCAATGCTAGTGCCGGGCGAGTCAAACAGCCGTCCCTTTTTCTTCAGAATGTCAAATATTGCTCTGACACACTCTGAGAAAACACAGGCACTTATTTTAAAGGTTGCATTAAATTTAATATCATAAATCTATTTTTTTTATATAGCAATAACAGTAACAATGTACCACATTGACAAAAATACATTAATCTGACAGAAATAATGAGTATGTGTTATGTGCACAATGAAATATTCAGTTTTAAGGAAAATGACACTGAAATATAAATCAATTATAGAAAAAAATCATTAAATATTGATATGAAATGAAAATGCATAAACCGCAAACATGAAACATGCATGCTACACCCAGTAGTTGCGATGACAATAAAAATGTAATAATTATTTTATAACTATAAAATATGATGAAAATTAAAGGGACATTAAATAGAAATATTAATGATGTTCACGAATCTACCTCCTTCAAAAAAAAGTGTTATTTATCAAAATTGTCATGTGTCCCTTTAATAAAGAATTCAAAGTAGCCCGCAATGATACATATCAATTATTTAAACAGTAACTTAGATTTATAAAGCAATTGTAAAATGGACGCTATATACACCTACCGCACGAAAACGTTTCTCCACACGCCGTAAAGTGCGCACTCTTATCGGTAAAGATGACATGATTACAACTTAAATCACACTGAAATATCTTTAAAACTCATTAACAGTATCCTCAGTAACTGGTTATTGCACTATCTTAAATGGTTATAGATCGAAATTCCAGCATGAACTTGCAGACAAGGAACTCTTTCTGCATTACATTTTCTGTATCCATGGAAACCAAAACAATTAGTGTTATTTCTTCAAAATGCCACACCCTGTAATGAACTTTAATTTCAATCCAATTTTATTTCATCTTTCTATTTCAAGAATCATTTAAAGATGCAAGGCCTGAGGTAGCCATAAAGGTTACAGCACTATGTAATTATATATCCGCACATATCATTTGTCAATATACACGTGTTGATAGAATCAGGACCTCATCCTAGATTGTAATACACAACATTGCCATGGCAACCAGATGCTGAATACAACAAAGGTGACAGCTACCTTGTATTGTATCATGGAAGACACACACACAGCTTCTACATGATCAAGATTGGTAACATCCAGACATTTACATTGATAGCCTCTACGAGATCCTGGTCAACTGTAGAAATTGTCCGAAAACAAAATCTAAAGGTGTGGCACAAATATCAGAGATATTCAACTTGCAGTTTAACAGTTTGTTCATTAAGTACAATATCCTAATAATTATATAGGGCGTGCAACATTATGTAATCTTATATGCCACATTTTAAGTAAATACAACAATCTGATTTACACGTATGTATATATAACAGCATTAATTAACTTTAGTGTGTGCAGATTATCTGTTGTGCAGCTAATCATAATATCACAAAACATTAAAGGTGCTGTGTCAGACTAGTTTAAAAAAATTTAATGTTGACAAAATACATTTTTTTCCACAATACAATCAGTAACTGAACCCTTATTGCCATATAACATGCTTAAATTATAAACTGAAAAAGGCATTTTCTACTTTGTCCTACAAATTGTGCACCAAAATAAATATTATCGATTTTTAGTTCCAATCCTAGTTTTACAAGTTCTTATGTCAATTTGAAGGTCATAAAGCAGTATATGCTTGATGTTTGTTTTTAGAACTGTGGTTTCAATTACATTTTACCACTCTGATTTATTGTTTTTGTCACTCTTGATGGATTCCAAATTCCAATCATTTGTATTTTTATTTTCTTTAATGATAAAACTGATATGCACTATACTTTATTTTAAAAAGGGGCATTACTCTAGTTGATGACATAAAATCACAAACAAGTTGACAAATTGAGGTAACTATTTTATAAGTTTCCTCATTATCTTTAAAACTAATGAGTGTGCCATACACAATTTGTTTTAAATAAATAAAAAAATACTTCTTATATATGAAGTTTCAAAAACAATATTTGGGTTTTAAAATCTACAAAGGGAAATAATTCTTTCTTTAAATAAAATTTTATAAACTGACCAGGTCAGTAAGTAAATGAACTAGATTGTGTGTCCCTTTTAAGGCAGTGAGTCAGAAAAAAGACCTATAAATATAATTGTTCAATATATTATTTTAGCATGTTTTACTGGATTATCCGTATGTCAATAAATGTTCCTTCTGTATGTATATCTAAGCATGATATATTGCAAAACAAATGCTTTTGTCAATTCAAAAAAAAACATGACACAAAAGCATCATTATAATTTATATAGTTAACAACATTGCCTTTGAAAGGTACAGTCGTTTTTAGTATAAGTGCTAATATTTTCTGTTCTGAAATCTGTCTAAATCTCTCTGACCTCCAACACAACAACTGTAAACACCAAACAAAACACTATTATGACTGCAAAATAAGTATTCCAACAATAATAACAAAAAATAATCTTGACAACAACATTTAACTTAATCCTGACAGTTTTCCACTTATAAACAACAGTGGAATTTACATTCCTATAATATTGTTTGTGTATTGACCAAATAACAATAACTGACATTTTCAAAATTAAACCTGTCCCTCTATTAAAGGGACACTGTGACTGCAACTCTGTAAAAGTTTTGCTTTATAACACTTATTTCTGAAAATTTTAAATTTGCATGTTGCAAACACCCAAGTATGTAATATTCATACACTTAATTTATTTTTTTTGTTTCATAAAGGGGCATTACTCTGGTAAATGACTGTAAAGCATCCTCTTTTACACATTGTTGGTCATATAATTATGACAAAAAGAGTAAAATGTATCATCAGTATTTATCAGCATGCTAGAAAGAATTCCAATTTATAATAATTTCCTTCTCATATTTTCAATGAATATTTAGCATCATTTTTATGCCATTGAGGGCTAGCAGAAGATCAGAACAGAATCAGTGGTGAGAGACGAATGATAATGAGACACAATGTCGTATATCAATTGTCACAGAGACTGTTGCCAGGTGGGGATTTGATCTCAGGACCCCAGGATTGATAGTCAGACGTGTAACCGACTGAGTTAATCAGGGCCGGCTCATATTTTCAAAACTTAAGCATAGCTTTGTAAAATTTATAAAAAATTTCTTATAAATAAAGTTTCAGACTGTCTGCATTTTTTTTTTATTGTCTGCTAGATACCGTGGCTGAGATTCTATCTTACAAGGTGTGTTGTGTTTACATGGTATCGGGTGACAGTGATGTGCATTCTCTTTCTCTATCTTCCAAATCTTGCCAGCCAGTATTTCAGTGATACAATCCCGGACTTTAACGTGAGAGGACATGAGTGAATTGGTATCAACACTGCCATCAATGTGCTCCTTTAAATGCAATCATCAATAATTGCATGTTGTAGACTAGTCCAGAGCAATGAAGTGGAAGAAATGAAATTGAATCTAAACTTCTATTGTATCCATCATATTGACCTTGTTTCAAAGGAAAACTTAAACAGTGATACTTATTCTAACTCACTGGGCTTGGTTAGCTCAAATTTCTGACCCACCCTCTTGATGACAATTCTCACCTCCGAGTATGTGGGGAAGTAGTAAGTGACTTGCAGGTACAAGGAACAATGGTAAGGTGTGCTGACACCATTATGTATATCAAGTCGTGAGATATTCTGTAATACTGTGGTTGTCTATGACCAGTTAACAAGAAGTAGCGATGAGCAAGCATTTCTAATTTGAATAATGTTGCTAAAGATGAAAACACTAAATGTTTTATGTTGAAGGTCACAGTCAGTAAATATGACAATGCTTGCCATCGAGGGCTAACAAATGATCAGTAATCCTGACAACTCTTTCCTGGAATTCTTGAAGGTAGCCAGTTCTCGACAAACCCATCTCCACAAGTTACTGATGACTTTCCTACTTTAAACAGGGGCAAAAAAACAAATGACAATAATGAGAGGTAATGCCGTAAATATAAATCATCACGGACACTATAATGGCTGGGTGGGATTCAAACTAACGACCCCTGGATTGATACTCTGAGGCACTACTGAGGATGGTAGGACATTTAATGACTTTTGCTTCTTTGTGTGCACTGTATCAGTAGTCTTTAAGCTTTTAAGCATTTTCAAAATGATCCTTTGGTTTCCATTTGCCGGGACTGATTAGCTCAGTTGGTTACACGTCTATCAATCGAGGGGTCGTGAGTTTGAATCCCTGCCCAGCAACAGTCTCCATGATGATTGATATACAACATTGTGTCTCACCACCGATTCAAGTGGGGAAAGTTATCAGTTATTGCAGATATGGGGTGTGCTCGAGTACTGGTTAACCTTTCAGGATCCCAGAAAACAGTGGTTAGTTTAACTGATCATCTGTTAGCCCTCGATGGCATAAAAATGACACTAAATATTCAATCAATCAATCATGGTTTGCATTTAAAGACTTCTTTGGTTTGCAAAATCCTTCTTTATGGTCGTGTTGCAGCTAAGAGGGCTATGGTACATATTTACGTACACACAAACACATGAAGGTATGAAATAATTTAATAAATCTAATGTACCACACACTATTATAAATAAATCAACTTTTTTAAATGGTCAAAATGAATAATTCATAATATCCTGCCACAGAAATTAATTTAGGCAATATGGCGGAAATTGGTAGAGTTAGAAGTTACAACATTGGTATGAATATGACCTGTGAAACAAAGTAAATCAATTAATGAATTCATTATTAATAAAACTGTCATAGCAAAACACTTGGGACAAAGATTGTTTCTGATGTTGTTTTTGTTGGTGGGGGCGTTGTAGTAGGTAACTGTCGTGTCATCAGTGGGGGTGTGCTGACACAGCGGTACTTTTAGCTGTCAAGTCCTGCGATAAATATGTCAGAAATTACTTGTTCTGTATCAATAAAACATAATTCATGGATAAAATGACGATGGCACACTACTGTTTCATGATTTTTCATTTTCTGGAACTGATTAGCTTTTTGCTTTAGCTCAATTGGTAGCTAAGTAGGCAGCTCAGTTGGAAGCATATCTGACAACCAATCCAGGGGTTGTGAGTTTGAAATCCAGTCTGGCCAGTTTCTATGATGGTGTATTATGACATTGCATCTCATTGTCATTCTCTCACTGCTGATTCAATAGGGATGGTTATCAGTTACTTGCAGAGCCATGTGTGCTCAAGTATTGGTTAACCTTCCAGGATAGATTGGTTAGGTTAAATGATCGTCTGTTAGCCCTCGATGGCATAAAAAAGATGTCAAATATACAAACAAACAAAAGCTTTATGATTTTCTAATTAAATGATTACTGATATAAATCAATAATTCAATAAATTAATGTACTCTATTTCATCATACAACACTCCTTCTGTGATAATGTATGAATGAAATATAAAGCTGCTAGTCTGACAGGACAAGTAAAATATTGGAATTTAACAATGTAAAACATATGTAACAATAGACTTCTTTTGTCGGTAGAATTTACTTATTAAAAATAAATTGTTATGGAATAAATATTTTAGTTAAAAGTTCAATATATAATAATAATAATAATAATAATAATAATAATGTGCAACTAGCTTAGTCTAAAAACTGTTACAGCACATTCGAATGTTATAAGAATAAGATGTTGTATGGTGTTTAGCAGCACTTTCAACATTTTTTCAGTCATATCGCAACGGTGTCTACTTGAGACAGTATTCTGAGTGCTGTCACACTGGAGCATCATGCCGCAGACACATGGTATGGTACCTCACCAAGTCATATTATACTGACACCGGGCCGACCAGAACTAGAACTTTCCTCTAAATACTGAGCGTCAAGAAAGGAAGCATCTAGTACCATTTTTAAAATCTTTGGTGCGACCCGATCAGGGATCGAACCAACGACCTTCCGCATGCGAGATGAGCGCTCTACCATTAGACCATGCTGCGTTCCATAAGAATATAATAAAAGAAATAAAATTGTTGCTGAATGGATGGGATCGATATATTAATTAAAACTTTTTGAACAGCAAATGACTGCGGTATTTCTCGAACTCATTGTAGGCAGTTTGTATAAAGTTATGTTTAAAACACACTTTACCTGTCTTATAAGGCCAGTCAAGGGAAGGAGCAAAAGTGACCTTTTAAAACAGGTTTTGCTTAATACAGGTTAGCATGCTCTGAATGCATAGAAATGGGAAATAGAAAATGTGGCTGCTTTAGACAAGTGGCTGCTTAATAAAGGTGACTGGTTACACAGGTTTGGCCGTATTTATGGCCAGATTTGTATCTATGTTAAAAGTCTTAGTTCAATTATTTTATTAATATAAGAAATCTGCAAAGTACTTTATACAAATACAGCATAATCAAAATGTATCAAGTCAGAAAAAAATAAGTCAGGTTAAGTAGATTTAAAAAGTAAATGTTAGACTGGACAAGAACATAATTGTTTATTTAAAAGTTAGTGTCATAAACACATATTTGCAGAAACAGTAATATTTATCTAAGGGAAATAACTGTAACACACATAATATCATTATAAAGTAGCAGTTGTCTACCACTATTACACAACCTCTATATTCTTCTCTTTTTTTTCACTTCATAATGATAACATGCTTTGCAGTTGAAAGTAACACAGAGGTAAACTAAATAACATCAAAATTCCACAGTTTTGTTCACGACTTTCTGGAATGGAATGGAAGTCTTTATTTAAAGAGGGTAGCCCAATTAGTTTGAAACTAATCTTCTCTAGATCATATTTACCTACTCATGATCAAGAATTAGAGATTTATACTTATTTATTTCTAACTCAATTACTCAAGTCAAGCAATTGCTCACAAGTTTGTTCCATGCATAGAACCAATATCAGAAATGACCAATTAAGCATCAAGTTTTAGTGAATTACCCCTTAGTTTGGTTCAGTCGTAGAGCCCGAGTTATTTTTGAAAGGTACATGTGCACTGAGAAGCCTACAACCTGTCTTTTACATTACAACAATGACAATTATAATAATGCTTATTCAGATATTGCAGCCTCCAACTCATAATACATGTATAACTGCACAAAATTACAATTTGGTGTATGAAACCAGATATTATGATAGATGCAAACATTTTATAACATCATGTAAATGTATAATAATTGTACTATTGATTCCATATAATAAAAAAAATTGTCAGTTACGGCATTTAGTCAAAATGTTTCCTTTTTTTTTTTATAAAGTAATTCTTGTCCAATGTATTAAAAAAAAAACTCATGAACAAATAACAAATTTGAATCCGTTTGTCTTTTAATATTTATTCATTATATTGTATGAATTAAACATAACAATCCTTCTTGAAATGTAATGATTCAATATTCCTGTATCTGTATGTGATTCTACAGCTGGATGTACTTATTACTCCATTCCATCCTGTTCAAAAAGTGGGTGTGGAAAATTTTCATGTTGCATTGTATTGTGTGAAACATTCATAGTTTTGTTACCAACTTATAGATTATCAAATAACAGTTAGCCTGTAATACATGCAATGGCTGCATATTAGCCTAAAAACATCTCCAACTAAAAAAAGAGAAGTTTTCACAATTTCAGAATACAAGACTTTAGTAAGCTCCGTAAAATGTAAGAATCTGATATTAAACCATTTGGTGTAAAATGTTGATTTAAATAACTATTTCTGCAAGTAACCATGATAACTCTTAAACATTCAATGGGGTTTAGGCACTTAAAAGACATCACAGCAAACAGATAATTACTTCAGCAACTTAAATTAAGTTGTATGAATAACAAGAAATTTTGATATATGGGCCCAATTGTTCAAAGCATTGCTAGTTTAGCACCATGTTACGATTCAACTCATGTTATTTTGAGATATAATACATTCAAGGTAACCGTTTACTGGCAATCGTAACAAAATATCATTTTACTTCTATAACCAGCTGTACTCGATTTTGAAAACTTTGAATTTTAAAGATATTAAACATATAATATTTTGCCTTACAGGGTTTAAAAATATATCAGGTTAGGAACAACTAAACCTTGGTTTAGCATTGGAGCAAACACATTTTCAGTCATATCACCATGGTGTCTGCCAGAGACAATACTCTAAACACCATGCCACTGGAATTATGTCAAAGACATATGGTTTGATAACCTGACCACCTAGTCACATGGGCTGACCAGATCTAGAACCAAGTGAGAAAGCTTCTAATACCATTTTTCAAGTATATGGTATGACCTGAATCAAACCTATGACCTTGTTCATGCAAGGTAGTTATTCTGACACTAAACCATCACTGTGGTCCCTTTAGATATTGTCAAAGTCATGTAATATTCAGGTTCAAGAGGAAGGAAACTGTGAAATATTCGCTACTGACTTATAGACAAATTACTGCCACATTTACATGACCATATAAAATAGGTTAATGTAAGAAATATGAAGAATTTACTACCACATTCAGTCAGAACCATTTTCACAAGACATACAGTCAAACCTGTGTAAGTGGTCACCTCTGTTAAGCAACTGTTTGTCTGAAGCAGCCAAATTTGCTATTTCCAAATTAACCTGAATTAAGCAACAACCTGTCTTTAAAGGTCACTTGTGTTCTTTCCCTTGACTGGCTGCTTAAGACATTGGTTTGACTGTACATACCAATTGAGATGACATAATTTATCTCGACCATAAAGAAACTGATCACAAAAGATCCTGACCTACATACATATATACAACCAGCACCATGACCTGGTTATTAAGACATTATATCATGTTGGAATGTCATTGTGGTCATCACGGCCACCTAAATCATGGATTTATGATCGCGCTGGTACATTTACCATGTTTATGGCAATATAAACATTAACAGCTTCAATAATATTTGTCATGGTAGCAATATCTGTAAAAACATCTAGGTCACTGTCTTCTTTGCGAAAATAAGTCGCTAATAATATGTAACACTGTAACAAGCAGGGCAACATCTTTGGTTTTAAACTGTTAAACAGGTCATAAACCGCATTAAAAACAATTTTTTGGAGAGGAATATTTTCTTACATTAGGGGAAAACAACATGTTTTAGGGATGGTAATGGGGCTGAACTGCTACCCTAAAATGGAAAAAAAACACAGTACTGGTACCATTTTTTATTATTGTTGGTAATTTGGTATTATGTAGTATTACGTTGCCTATTGTAAACATGTAATATTTCTCATAATAGTTTTTATATGAAAGTTTTTTGAGCAAACTTAAAGGGAGGGCAAAAATGTAATAATTCTTATAATATTTTTATGAATAATATTTAACCTTATTGTTATATCAGAAGTTTCTGTCAAAAGTAATTAATACAGTTATTAAGGCTAAATAAATAATCACTTGTAAATATAAACAATTGTAAGTTTTATCAAAGTGTACAAGTAAATAAACTTATAGTCATTAGGTGTCAACTATGCTGCAGATACATAATATAACACTGATCATGTACTTTGTAATTTCAAACCAACCAACAAAATAACTATGCTCTTAATGCAGAATGTCAATCCAGAATGGTACAGATCTCGCTGAGGATCTTACCCACAACCTCCTGTATAGGAGGCTTACAATCTACCTCAAATCCATCGCAGTGATATGACTTTGAAGTAACTTTTCAAACTGTACCAAAAGAAGGGTTTTAAAAACCATTTCCAAGACAAATTTACGGCTTGTATACTGGCATCCAGTTTTACTGGTGGAGTGAGACCTCAAAATGTATCAGAGACGAATCACCTTCCTTTTGCAAATAACTGGCAAACTTTTCATAAAAATGTTTTAGACGGAGCTGATCAGGAACCCTCAGATAAGGAAATTACCATGGGATGCCCACTCAGTCACAGAGAACCTCCAAATATATAGATCAAGTCCTTACCCTTGAACCACAACACAGAGTTCAGTAAATAAAAATGTTGCATGCCTCAATAAATGTGAAATTTCCTCAACTGCAATAACGTCCTTGTTTACAAGAGACAAGTATTTAATCAAATTTATCTTGACAAACCTGCGTGGGAGACGTGGAAGACAAAGTTTAAGTAATCAAACATGTTATACTTCTTTGTGTTACACTTGACAAAATAACAATGGAAAAGTAATGATTTACTTTACCTATCGATTTAATGCTAAAATGCTTGAGTAAACTTACAGCCCAGGTAAGTATAAATCTAGCATACGAAACAAGACCATGACCTTCAATTCTACGATTCCTTCAATTTTAAACTTTCTCAGTCTGGCAGTTCACACATAGTGTTGATTGATTGATTGAATACTTAGCATAATTTTTATGCTAACAAGGGCTATCAGACGATCAGTTAACCTAACCACTGTTTCCTGGGATCCTGAAAGTTTAACAAGTACTCGAGCACACCCAATCTCCACAAGTTACTGATAATTTTCCCACTTGAATCAGCGGTGAGAGACGAATGATAATAAGACACAATGTGGTATATCAATCATCACAGAGACAGTTGTCAGGCGGGGATTTGAACTCATGACTCCTGGTTTGATAGTCAGACACATTACTGAATGAGCTTATTGGGCCCAGCAGTTCACACATGTAAAGTACCGTTTGGTTGTTTTTTTTGTGTGTGTTTTTTTTTGCAATACAGTATTTCAGTTATATGGTGGTCAAGCAACTAATCATCATTCCTGGGATCTGCTTGATGGTTAACCAGTACTAGACACAGACTTATCTCCACATATTCAGAGGCGGGAGATTCATGGCTGTAGAACAAAGTTCATGTCCAATCATCACAGGGACTGTGGCACGGCAGGGATTTGAACTCACAACCCCTGGATTGACAGTCACACATTACAGACTGGGCTAAGCTGGGCCTGGATCACAAATTGGACTAGGTGGTGCAGAGGGGCTTGAGGAGCAAGATATGAAAATAATTATGCTTCTGAAATGGAATTAGATACAATTTTTAAATGATTAACCCAACAAGCAGGACCTATTACCATATTTCATTATAATTCAATGTCATAAGAAAAAACAACTGGTAATTAAATTGTTCTTAATGTCTGTATATAATGTTACTATGACAAAATGGTACTTTAAAGAAAGTACACTCAGGTCCCGTATAACGCGAGTCCTTAGAGCCAAAGAATTAAACCGCAATATAGACGGAACTGCGTCATAAATAGAGCAGTTATAGAAAGTCCCACATGTGCAATGATAGTTGTTGAACTTTTTGCAAACATCTTTCTTTCTGTTTCTTTCAATATATAGTGTAACTTATCTTGAAATGATCACGTACATTGTTCCTATTCTGTAATTATATTTTTCTATCGTATATACCGATAATTTGGACAAAAATACCTTTGTTTTTAATAAAATATTCTTTGTCGGGTTTAACATCATGTGATCACCTAGTGTGAAGTCTATATTTAGACTGGCAGCTTTGTTTCTGGTAAAGTGTAAACATGCGAAATTAAACATGACAATTACATGGGATAAACAAGACAGACCATTGTTTCTCAGCCCAAATCAAATTAAAATCAATGTTGTGTATAACCAGAAGTGGTTATCATCAAGTTAGTCTGGATTAATTGTAATTGATGCACAAATAAGATGAGGTCACAGTTGGGGAGGAAACATGTAACTTTGTGATTTGGTTTAGATTTTTTAATCATTTCATCAATTATTATAATGCAATTTTTTCATGAATCAGGTTGAAAATATCAATTTTAAATTTAGGAGCCATAGAAAAAACTGAATTATAATGAGTTCTGCCTTGTATCGGAACGTGCTATAGAGACTGGAGTATATATCAGGAGTTTTATAATGCAATTTTTTCATGAATCAGGTTGAAAATATCAATTTTAAATTTAGGAGCCATAGAAAACTGAATCTTGTATCGGAACGTGCTATAGAGACTGGAGTATATATCAGGAGTTTTCAAAATTTAAATTTGCTAAAATATTTTTTCTTATATATCATGTCTATTATATTCCAGATCCTGTATTTACACAAGGATATCTATTTAAACATGCCAAAATAACATACTGAAAAGGGATTTCCTAACTTGGTCTACGTGCCCAGGTTAGACTGAAATAGATTTTCTGCTTAAAACTGCACTATATTTTGAGACATGTGATTTCATTTTTATTTTTTATTTTATCACTCATAGTCTTATTTACATCTTGAATAAGTCTGAGTCATCAATCACTATGCTGTCTATTTTTAGAATGGGGATTTCCTTTCAACTTTATCAATCAGATTAAAATATCTATTTTATATAGTTTTGGTGGATGTGATATATCAAATCATTCAGATTTAATCAACTTTATGATAATGGGATGTTTTGTAATTTTAATAATTTTATTTTCTAAGACATTTATTGGATTATACCTGATATATACTACCTTTAAAGAGAATTTCTGTCTTAAGCAATTATGGCCTCTAAAATCAACACTATTGAGGAAACAGATACTTAAGAGATTCATCTAAGCTCTGAATTTACTTGGTAATCAAACTAAATTTTAAAGGAGTATAAACTGAACATATAATCACTTGTACACTATTACCAGGTTTTACTGACTTCAAACAAATAGTAAATCGGATGGCAATGAAATGTGTCAAAGTTTAACTATAAATTTCTGCACTTTCTGTGCATGCAAATGAATGTCTCAAATTTGGTTTAATGCCTTGCCGCGTAGGAAATGTTATTTATTTTAAGTAAACTAAATGCATGGAATGAACAGAGTGGTTGTCTGGCAGCTCAATGTTCTTCACAATAATATAGTAATGTATAGTATAGTTATAGATAAGTGCTGTCACACTAGAGTATCATGCTGTAGACATGGTAATATATATCGCCCTGGGTCACATTATACTGACAACGGGCAGACCTGAGTGTCAGCCGAGCGAAGGAATCCTCTAGTACCATTTCCAAGTCTTTGGTATGACTCAGTCAGAGACTGACCTCACAACCTACCACTAGACCACCGCTGCAGTGACAACTATACATACAGAGCTGCCCCTGAGACAGGGGAATGACACACAGAGCTTTACTCTTATATTCATCAAACAGATGCACATAGTTCTTCAACATACTCAGGTTTATGAGACAATTCGTGCTGCTGGGCAGCTATAGTGTTATGGACAGGGTATATGTTGTGTATAACAAGGCAGACCAAAATAATAAAACCGTCAAAAAAGACGTTTAGGGAGCAAATTATCAATGGGCCTTCGAAAGGATCGATTGAAATCGATCTTTAAGACGAGGATGACCATCAGCAACTGATGGTGTTGGTCGTCGATACAAGAGATCACGTTTCAGAGCCCATTCTCAACTTAATGACCTTTTATAAACTGATAAAAGACTTTGAGTGATTCACAAAAGCTGTAATATTTCTTCACAATCAGAATATGTTTTCACCTGATGGCCAGGAGTATCAGGTTCAATCTTTGTAACCAAATATTGCAAACAAGACAATCATGAGCTCGCAAAACACAGATTCCAACATACACCTACCATAACAATGCCTGGACAAATACATAAAATGGTACAATATAAAGATGGTAGGAAAAGCATGATTACCCTTATAGAGAACTTCCGAAGTTGGGGCTCAGGTTTCTGTTTGTCAGGTTCTGCATCAAGAAGACATTCATCACACTCGCAAGGCTCGCTAGAAGCGTCGGCAAAGCCATCAAATATTCCTTCATCCTCACTTCCTGTGATTTCATCTGACGCAGGGCGAGATGAACTTTCGCGATCGGAACTGGAGCTGGAGTGACGCTTACACTTCCCCTGACTTTTGTCAGAGCTGGATTTCTTTCTGATCTGTTCTGGATTTACTGTCTCCACCCCGCTGTCGATTCTTCTACTTTTGGGCACAATATTGTCACTAATACCTTCCTTTTGCAGGCAATGTTTTGAGGAGACTGAAGCTGGTTCCTGCATGTCAGATATAGCATCTGTCTTCAAATTTATATCACTGGACATCGTTGTTTCTTCACTCTGTTTCAGATTCAATTCATCTTGATTTATACATTCAATGTTTCCATTCGAATCTATGTGTCTACGATCACTATAAAACTCTAGCTTGTTTTCTGTTAAAACAAGATTTTCTGGTTCTTTACTATCCTCGCTGTGACCCCTGTCTCCTAGTTCAACAATGTTTCCTTCCTCATCATCACAAACATACACACCACCATTATTTCTTCTCCTTTTCTCATTGGCCTCCACACTCTGTAATTTACAATTTTCCAGCTTATTTTGCACAATACCACTTCCACACTCATCTATATTTAGCCCACGGACACCTCCAATACACAAATCGTTTACACCAGTGGTTTGTGCATTCTCTTGTGCCTGTTTATGTTCAATAGCGATCAATTCATGACAATCAATCCCAGTTCCTCCAGGTATTTGTGTTGTTGCATATTCACCTGTACTCTCCCATTCCTCCATATTATTGTTTATATTTATTGGTAATGACAACACAGAAGGTCCCGAGGAGCCTAGCATATCTTCAGAATCTGCATTGTCAAGTAAATACTTGTTGTTGTTTAATGTATACTCGTCTTTATGAGAATTGGTTCCCGTTCTTGCAGACGACTTTCCTTGATTTAATTTTAAACTGGCCTTAGTGTGACTACCCTCCATTTTTATTACACTCTTTACAAATTTATTAGGATCTTTACTATAATCTTTGTGTCAAATATCACACTGCTATAAGATTTATCATGTATAAATATCCATAAATACACTCACCACGCCTATGTTGTAAATGTTTACAAGCGGGTCACACGCAAATTGTTTTATCCTGTTTGCTTTATTTCACATTTTAAATCCCATCTGTAGTTTCCTTTAGTTAATAACTTAAAAAACCTAAATATGAGAAATGTAAAATTTTAAAACTCAATAATACATACAGTTCTCTACGCATATAAACCACACATATTATTGTAATCATCACGGAATCCAAAAGTTAATAAAAAGTTTCTACGCGTTTTTCTATGCAACCACTTGCATGTTTTCGTTTCACGGGTAACTGATTTAAATGAAACCCTACGCTTTTATCTGAATGATATCGCGTCACATTTAAGGATAAATCCATAAAAGGCAGGCCATTCATGGAGAATCTTTACTTGTAAACAGCAGTGATGTGAAACTTAAATATGAATCCAGCTTTTGGGCTCAATGTAACACTGTCTTATTTCCTTATTTGTTTATTGTGTTAATAGAACAGTGTTGCTCACAACCTTGATATAAACTTAATGTGCTCTAGTAATGTTATAGTACTAATACTTGAATATCACTGAAGAAACATCACGGAAAGTGACACTTTATGTTGTGACTTTTAATCGAGTCATTGAAAGAATATAAACTATTGTAACACATTCAATTATTCAAAGCAATTTATTATTTTTTCTATACTTCCTTAACATGCTCAAAATATCAAATGATGCTATTAGTTGCCTACCAATTCATATAAAAAAGTGACTTAATACTTCAGTTGAGAGTCACAGTGACCTTTAAACTTTCTGCAATTATAATGGCATAAAGTATTTGAATCAAGTGGGCCTTGAACCTGCAACCTCAGTGGTGAGAGATAAGTGATCTTGAAACAGTACCTTGGACTACTTAGACACAGAGGACCAAGCTTTCATGTAAGGGATATTGAACACGATCCCCATGCTTCTTTCAGAAACACTTTAATTATAACCTGGCCATCAATCTTGAGTCAGAAATAAAACAGACTATACGTGTTTAGACGTATCATTATAATGAAAAATTACACAAAATATTTAACATACCTTTATTGTTATTTGCAGTAATTATAAATGAGACTATCAGGATAGAATTTCTGAATTTGATAAAGACAAAAAATATCCAAACTGTTGAATGAAATGTTATTTAAATCACATACTTATTCCAAATCACAAACAGCTATTACTCTGCACCATAAGATTGAATTCCTCGTATTAATTTCTTAATACACCCAACTATAATGAATTAAAGCATTATATATTGAACTTTACAATAAGGAAGAAATAAATACTTGGATAAATATTTAAGTAATGGTGCAGTGGTGGGGGAGTTGGGTCAATGCCAAATGTGGAAGGTGCTTAACACAATTTCAACACATGACAGATTGTATATATATACAACATGCAATTATAGAACTGTCTTTCTGCAAGTAACTTGAAAACAACACAAGATGGAACCCACAACCTTGGCTGTGAGAGGTAAGTAGTTCTGAGACACTGGGCCACAGAGGATCATTTTCAATATCAACTTTATAATACCTGAGTAGATGGAGGAAAATTGTTGTTGGTTTCAATAATATATACTATCATCAGGTGAAGGTTGAAGTGGTAGTGTTACTAGTGGTCCCAAGCTAGTTCATCTATTTCAGGGTTCAAGCAAAACTAAAATTACTTTTCACAGAAACCAACAATTTTATATTGTATGATAATTAAACAATGTGAAAAACACATTTACAATTTCGCTATTTTACCAATAATAATAATAATTACAGTAAAAGTGACAAATCCCAGAAATATTGTGAACATAACAGACGACTATTCCCCTTTTTCATATGTTTGACCTCTAAATGTGATCTTGACCTTTCAGCTATAGACCTGGATCTGCACAAGATATATCATCAAGTCATGGCGGCTACTTATACCTTGTTGATGTTGATCAGACATGAAATGTCAGCATTAAAATCACGAAAAATTCCAAAATTCAGTAAGCGCAATAACAGTAAGAAATAAATCCCTTAATAAAACAAAATCTACTTTTCATACTACACCTGTGACACATCTCAATTTAATCCATAAAATAACTATTACCTAATATTATAACAATGTCAATTCAAAAGCACATGTATGACAAAATGATCTGTGTAAATTTATAAATGTCACACTGTTTAAATTTAACACTTTTTCAGGTGTTTTTTTCCCCGAAATAGAACACGAATTTATATAACAGGATATAAGTTTTGTAAAGATAAAAAAAAGCATTGAAATTCAGACTTTGCACGCATTAATGTCCCAGAAATGTAGCTTTACCAACTTAAACACATTCCAAATTAAGCGTAATTTTTCAGCACACAATATTAGCGCACTGAATTAATGCATTGGATAAAATAAACACTTTTGGATTGTTTTATGTACAATACTGCATTACGCGGAAAACTGAATAACTTTCATATTCCACTGAGTCATTTGCAGCAGCTATAAATTACAGCCTGTAAAAAGACAATTTTCATCACTCTTCATTCATCATTTTATCTTTTATCTAGTAACAATAGTTGCTAGGTTACCGTTCTACATTTTAGCTTACTATTAATTGTGTACTTGCGAAAACAGTAACATGGATCATTAAATTTTCTTCGCTTTTGACATCAATACCTTGTTTATTTGGAGTACGATGAATTTCTAAGAGAAAAGCTGTCATTTTAATTCCGAAGAGAGTTCTAAAATCAAATGTTGCATGGAAATAATCTCACAGAAATTTTAGCAGGCCAGACTAAAAAGTTGTTTACAAAATTAATAAAGATGATTTATTTTGGGTGTTTTTTTATTATTATTTTCGAATATTTTATTAATAAATGCATTACAATTTCAAATTTTAAATAGTTTTGGCAAAATGCACAATTGATAACCAATAATTATTATTAGATCAATTATTTCTGTAAGTGAACTGCTCATGAAACCCAATCTTTGACAATTCAACGGCAATTACTGCAACAAGTTTTTTGCTTAGTTGAATGCAAAAGGGATATATGGGCAATCAGTCTTCACACTGATAACATTAAGTTTCAGTCAGCTCTGACCACAGATATCCGAGAAGTTCTGTGGACAAGATTTTGTGACTGACAGACAGATGGGAAGCCCAAAAACAATGTGTCCACCCCTCGGAGGGTGATCGTAACATAACAAATCAAATAATTATCAAAATCGCATTTAGACTTCAGTTCATGTACTGTTTAGCATGCACACATATTTTTAATAAACAGAACTTAGCTATTGCATTTAACTGTATTCAGAGTGAAAATAACCATGTTAAAGCTTATTAGAAATAACTTTCAACAAACATACCAGTCCAAACTGAACATAAAGTCATTGTCAAGTGGAATATCTTGAAAAACTTTCAAAACATTTTTTTTTGGCACAACTTCAATAATCTTTTTCATACCTAAAATTAAACCAAATCACAACAGCAATTCTGCCTATATTTGTTATAAAAATTCAAGATATCATTTCCTGTGTAAATCTCGTGTCTTCCTTATTGAGATAGAAAAAGAATAACCCCAAATCCAAAATGCTCTTATCACAAACCAAATAAATGATCCTCCCCCGACTGATCTCGCCTTAATGGTAAATCTCACTTAATCCTCTGTCCACTTATATTAAATAAACACTTTTAGCTTGCACAGTTTTGACAACATATGAAATATTATAAGTCCATAATGATATCACAGCATAAACATAAACAAATTCTAATATGAAGAAGATAGACGTATATTCTGGCATATAGATGTCCGATGTGTTGCCATCTGGCATAAAGATGTCCTATGTTTTGCCATGTACAATATTTTGCCATCTGAAATACAGCATGTCCAGTATGTTGCCATCTGACATACAGATATACGCTGTTATACCATCTGGCATATAGATATCCAATGTGATGCTATCTGGCATAGAGATGTCCAATGTGATGCTATCTAGCACAGAGATGTCCAATATGATGCTATCTGGCAAAGAGATGTCCAATGTGATGCCATCTGACATATAGATGTCCACTGTGATGCCATCTGACATTCATATGTCAACTGTGATGCCATCTGGCATACAGATGTCCACTGTGATGCCATCTGACATACAGATGTCTACTGTGATGACATCTTGCATATACAGATGTTCAATACGATGTCATCTAGCATAGATGTCCACTGTGATGCCATCTGATGTACAGATGTCCAATGTGATGCCATCTGGCATACAGATGTCCACTGTGATGCCATCTGGCATATAGATATCCACTGTGATGCCATCTGGCATATAGATGCCCAATGTGATGCTATCTGGCATAGAGAATTCCAGTGTGATGACATCTGATGTACAGATGCCTAATGTGATGACATCTGATGTACAGTTGCCCATATGATGCCATCTGGCATAGAGGTGTCAAATGTGATGCTATCTAGCATACAGATGTCATATGTGATGCCATCTGACATAGAGATATCCACTGTGATGCCATCTGGCATATAGATGCCCAATGTGATGCCATCTGACAAACAGATGTCCAGTGTGATGCCATCTGGCATATAGATGCCCAATGTGATGCCATCTGACATACAGATGTCCACTGTGATGCCATCTGGCATACAGATGTCCACTGTGATGCCATCTGGCATATAGATATCCACTGTGATGCCATCTGGCATATAGATGCCCAATGTGATGCCATCTAGCATATACAGATGTTCAATACGATGTCATCTGGCATACAGATGTCCACTGTGATGCCATCTAGCATATACAGATGTTCAATACGATGTTATCTGGCATACAGATGTCCACTGTGATGCCATCTAGCATATACAGATGTCAATTGTGATGCCATCTGGCATAGAGGTGTCCAATGTGATGCCATCTGACATACAGATGTCCAATGTGATGACATCTGATATACAGATGTTCAATGTGATGTCATCTGATGTACAGATGTCCAATGTGATGCCATCTGGCATAGACCAGGTGTCCAATGTGATGCCATCAGGCATAGAAATGTCCAATGTGATTCCATCTGCTAGAGATGTCCAATGTGGTGTCATCTGGCATACAGATATCTAATGTGATGCCTTTGGTATATCCTTTATTAACAATGGGTCTTTTTGAGGTGTATTTTTGTTCATTTTATCAAAATATAAAAATTACAATTATAATACCATTTATTTGCATGGCTGATCAGCGTTTAGTTACTCTTAATTACATGTATATGTATTATAATATCTTGCTCAATTATATAATAGGGGCTTAAAATATTGGATTTCAATGGCAGGTCTGGGACCTTCCAGCAAATTATTTGAAAGGTCCACAAAAATTTTAGAAAGGTCAAAACTTTACTGGTAAAATTAATTTTGTGTTGTGTATTTCCATTAACCTCAGGATTATGAAATTACATAAATGAGATAGTGTCCAACCATTGGCATTGATATATTTTTCACCTAAATTTATTTTATTTTTCATCTGCACTATGCACATAAAATTAATGAGAATGGTAACCAGCTCTGACCACAGCGTTGCATTAAATAAATTACTCATGTTTTCTTTTTGGTCAATGGTTTCATCAATGGAGATGCAGATATGGATCTTCCCCGGGGCCCTCTAATTGATAACAATAAATATTGATAAAACATGAACACATTCAACGGCAGTAAGGAGAAAAAGTGGTAATGGTCACAGAATTTGTAATTACAACATGGATCAATGATTGAATATTTAGCGTTATTTTTATGCCATCATGGGCTAACAGATAATCAGTTAAAACAAACCACTGTTTCCTGTGATCCTGGCGTTAACCAGTACTCGCACATCCCATCTCCACAAGTAACTGATAACATTTCCACTTGAATCAGCATTGAGAGATGAATGATAATGAGACGCAATGTCGTATATCAATCGATACGAAGACTATGGTCTAGTGGGGATTTTACAACAATTCTTTTATTTTGTACTTAATAATTATAATATCCAATATCTCAATATAAACTATGTCAAGTCTGTTTACATCCCATATCTCAATATAAACTATGTCAGGTCTGTTTACATCCCAAATCTAAATATAAACTATGTCAAGTCTGTTTACATCCCAAATCTCAATATAAACTATGTCAAGTCTGTTTACATCCCATATCTCAATATAAGTTATGTCAAGTCTGTTTACATCCCATATCTCAATATAAACTATGTCAAGTCTGTTTACATCCCAAATCTCAATATAAACTATGTCAAGTCTGTTTACATCCCATATCTCAATATAAACTATGTCAGGTCTGTTTACATTACTTAAACCTGGTGGGACTGTACACTGCTGGTTATGTCAATATTTTCTACATTTTGGAGAGCTTTTTTTGTCAATAGATTGATAAAGCACTTACCTGAGGGAAATAAACATACTATTATACACTGAAATTCTTTCATTAAAACATACTGCCCACAGAAGGATTAAACAACACTGCTTAAATTGTACATGCCTGAACATCATAGTATTACATGTTTTGCATTTATAACTAATACTCTATTATTGAATAATTAATACTGTATTATTGAATAATAGTAATATAACTTTTATAATAGTCATTTCAAACTTATTATTGGACCATTCTATCTATATCATACAGAAAAGGTAATTTTACAAATTGTTTGACTAAGAGCAAAACAAAGAACACCATAAGTTACTTGCAAGTTTGTGTTTGCACATAATGTTTGCAAGGATTATCAGTGACACATGATCAAAACACGAACATAATAATTTCTTTTACATGAACACAAATGTCGAGTCTGCCATGGTACAGACTTGTGAATAAACATTGTCTCACTATGGTGAACATTTATGGCACATTACAAGACATGAAGGGAACACAAAATTTTCAAAATCTGCCAGGTGGTTTACAAGATATTGAGCGGACACATAAACACATATATTGTACCTATTTCTGACCTTGAACATATAAGCGTGACCTTGACTTTTGAGCATGCAACACTTCTCATTATGGGGAACATTTCCACCAATTTACTACCAATTCCCTCAATGCATTGTTAAGTTCTATTCTGGACAACACTGGACGAAAGCACCCACGCACATACACCGGACCACCATTGTGACAATTATGTTGAGCTAACCACAAGCGGGCTTGGCAAAAACATATATTAAGAATAAATTCATTTTATTTTCATCTGCTTTGTGAAACACTTTCAAATCTATATCCTGGGTAAATAATTTATGAGCGGCCATAAGGTCAAGTCTGGGTCTGAACCTGTTACTGCTGCCATAGTCAACATTCTATCCACTACACCACTGAACTGCTTTGTTTAAACATAAAAAAATAAATTCAAAGGAGTGTCAAACAGTCAAACCTGTCTTATGCAGCCAGTCAAGGGATGGAGCAAAAGTGGCCTTTTAAGACAGGTTGCTGTTTAATGCAGTTTAAATAGCTCTGAAATCATACATGTATTAATGGGAAATAACAAGTGGCTGTTTTATAGAGGTGGCTGCTTACACAGGTTTGACAGTATATGACACTGTTCATAATCAGGCAAGATTAAAACAGATATGAGAGCAGCTATGGTAATTTCAAATATTTTACCTGGTCCGAATCTTTAATAACTTCCTGTTCAACCAATTTTTTCCTTATTCTTTTAAGTCATTCCCAGAAGGAAAGATTAGGCGATAATAAATTAATTGCTAGATTATCATCCCACCCGCCCCCTAATTTTCATACTGCCCCAACCTTTTTTATTTTAAAAAAATAAAATAAAAAAATAAATAAAAACAAATAAAATCCACCCCCACTTCCCTATTTTAAGAAAAATTTGGATATTCTTGCAATTATTTGTATTGGCCTTGGTCTATTATGATTAATTTGTAGGTTATTCTGTTTGGAGAAGACCGCGGTGTGGTCAAGAGGTAGAGCGTCCGCCTCGCATGCGGAAGGTCGTGGGTTCGATCCCAGGCCGGGTCATACCAAAGACTTTTAAAAAATGGTACTAAAAGCTTCCTCGCTTGACGCTCAGCATTTAGAGGACAGTTCTTGGTCTGGGAGGCCCGGTGTCAGTATAATGTGACTGGGTGGGGTATCATACCATGTGTCTACGGCATGATACTCCAGTGTGACAGCGCTTAGAATACTGTCTCAAGTAGACACTGCTGCAATATGACTGAAAAATTATTGAAAGCGACGCTAAACACCATACAACAACAACAGTTTGGAGATTTAAGTGATCTTGTGACAGTGCCTTAGAATATTGATTTCCATTATCTTGATTTATACCAAAACACACTATAAAGCAATTTCGAACCGACATAAAAATTGCAAGCAATAAAGTTAAAGTGTTTACTTAAACACTATAAGCAAGTCTTACTGTTGACATTTAAACAAATTGATGGGGTCAATTTTGCGCTGCGGGGCAAACTGATAATAATAAATCTAAGTGGTTTAATGATGTTAAGCTAGCTGTCAATTTTCTGGTGCTCTAATTCATCAAAAACTGGACAATAATTATGACAAGGTATGGCAATCAGCCCACAATTGGTACTTCCCAGTTGTGATTCAGATCATAAACTTTTGAACTGAACTCCCTCCCCAACCATGAACTGCAGGCCAGGGGTCTTTTTCACTAACATCCGTAAGATTTAAGAATTTCATATGAGCACCTAGGAACGTTTCATTTACCCAGTTTATTGAACATTTTAAAGCGAATACTATTTACCAGGTTTACAAAAGTTTGTACAATTATGTAAGCGAAACACTTAATAAATTCCCATATGTTTTTTAGTGATTTCAATTTTTACGCTAAGAAGTTCGTTAACTTACGAACATTAGTGAAACAGGCCCCAGGTGTTTGGGTTTTAGGTTTCTTGCACAAAATAGCTCCAAAATCAACTAGCTTTACTGTCTATAAATATAACTTGTATTTATTGAGGACATAGCGCAAAACTAGTTTATCTATGTTTCTCAGTCTTTATTGAGTTAAATCATCTTTGCATGAAGCCCACCATTAATTGGTTACAAATGTGGCTTTTGAGATAACCATTTCAAAAAACATTTGATAAGAATCACTTATATATATTTTGAGGTATACATCCATTTTATTGCTTTGTAACCAAATGATAAGTTTATTTTTCATTAGCTGCAGTATGCATCACCCTTCCACGATATATATAGAATATATTACATTAAAAAAAATAATTCTAAATTGAGACGTAGTAAATTGTATAAAATGTGCAGTTAGACGTGTCAAACTACTACTGTTACCTTTACGATGGATTGCTGACCTCCCCCTGGCACATTAATCAGATAATAAATTGGCACTATTACAACTCTACCTACGTCATAACTAATACTTCAAACTATCGCTTACATGGAAACCACAGCCCGGCTTAATTTATGTCACTAAAATATTTCCTAATATAAACCAAACTAGTGGTTGTAAATTACAAAGGCAATATGGCCACCCTGCCATTTGATGTTAATGTAACCTCTTAAAAGATTCCAAAACAACGTCATAAACTAAAACCAATGGTTACCGTACTGCACTTTTATTAGAACTTAATTAAAAGTTAAAAAAAAAAGAACAAGTACCAGTACGAGTAAATTGCTATAATGGTTATATGTAATGAATATAGAAATCAAAACAGTTTGTGTGAAAGAACTCTTGGCCAGTTTAACTGATAAGTTCTCTTTTAACACTAATAATCTCTGAAAATTATATTGTTATCTCCATGATATATATAATGCAATTAAAATACCCCAGTATGTACACAGGTCATAAATTTCAGTTCTATTTTGGAAAGGGGTGTTACTCTTGTAAATGATTGAAAGGCATCATCCTACTTTGTCATCTATGCCAATATTAATTTCAGTTCTATTTTTTGGGAAGAGGAATAACTCTGGTGTATGGTTGAAAAGCATCATCTTACTTTTGTTTTTTATAACAACATTAATGTCAGTTCTATTCTGGGAAGGTGCATAACTCTGGTAAATGATTGAACAGCATCATCCTACTTTGTTATTTAGGACCTTAATGTCAGTTCTATTTTGAAAAGGGACATAATTCTGGTAAATGGTTGAAAAACATCATCCTACTTTGTCAACAATGCCAACAATAATTTCAGTTCTATTCTGGGAAGAGGAATAACTCTGGTATAAGGTTGAAAAGGATCATCCTACTTTGTCATCTATACCAAATTTAATTTCAGTTCTTTTCTGGGAAGGGGCATAACTCTGGTATATGGTTGAAAAGCATCATCCTACTTTATTATCTATGACAACATTAATTTCAGTTCTATTTTGAAAAGGGGCATAACTCTGGTATATGATTGAAATGCATCATCCTACTTTACTATTTATTACATTAATGTCAGTTCTATTTTGGGGTGGGGCATAACTCTGGTAAATGATTGAACAGCATCATCCTACTTTGTTATTTATGACATTAATGTCAGTTCTATTTTGAAAAAGGGCATACCTCTGGTAAATGGCTGAAAAGCATCATCCTACTTTGTTATTTATGACATTAATGTCAGTTCTATTTTGAAAAGGGGCATAACTCTGGTAAATGGTTGAAAAGCATCATCCTACGTTGTCATCTATGCCAACATTAATTTCAGTTCTATTTTGGGAAGGGGCATAACTCTGGTAAATGGTTGAAAAGCATCATCCTACGTTGTCATCTATGCTAACATTAATTTCAGTTCTATTTTGGGAAGGGACATAACTCTGGTAAATGGTTGAAAAGCATCATCCTATGTTGTCATCTATGCCAACATTAATTTCAGTTTTATTTTTGGAAGGGGCATAACTCTGATAAATGGTTGAAAGGCATTATCCTACTTTGTCATCTGTGCCAACATTAATTTCAGTTCAATTTTGGGAAGGGGCATAACTCTGACAAATGGTTGAAATGCATCATCCTACTTTGTCATCTATGACAAAATATTTAAAATATCTTTTAATTCCATTAGTTTTTATCACTACAGTAGATAAAAAAATTGTCTTTTTAATCAGATTTTTAAAATAGTTTTCCAAACTGACAAGATTTATACTCAAGATTATTAATATTTCCATAGAGGAAATATACATTCATATGTACTTTATAGGTATTTGATAAGTAAAAGTTTAGCGATGCTGTGAGTGTCATTAATAAATCTTATATTTGGTTAAATGCACTTATCATTTATTTATTATATCCACTAGACAAATTATTTAGACACAAAATTGCTCTGAAACAATGTCATTTGCATATATCACTTTACTTCAACCATTTTGGAGATAGATAAAAGATTGAGTTTGACATACTAGGGGAAATAAAAAAATGTTTGAGATAATTTCAATGGTTTGTTAGTTAAATATGGATGATAAAATTTTAATAAATTTTTAACAAATTAATACCATGAACTAGACTGGAATTTGAGCATACAGAGGAAAATGATTATTTTTTACAGATATTTTTTTAGATGTGTAAAGGTGACAACTACTGGTAATACTGATCTGACAAGACACATAGTTTTTAACTATATGGTGGCCATTTTGAATTAATCTCATATACATATTTCGCACATAAGAATAAGAATGAATGAATGAATGGGGTTTTACGGCGTACCAACACGTTGTAGGTTATTTGACGCCAACAGGAAGGAAGATTCCAGGTTCACTCTACACGTACAAAAACAACAAATTAACATGTATACAGATTTAACAAATCACACATTCATAGTGGACTCATCACTATCATCTCCCTTGAGTATTCCGGACCTACTGATGAAGGAGGTAGAAATAAAACTTTAGTTCTTTTTTTCTTCTTTTTTCAGGGCTTTGTACTGCAGTGATTTATTTTATACTAGCATGAGTTAAATAGTCAGTATTTTAGAAATCACCACTGACAATTTGATGCTGATACCAGCTTTCTGGACAATTCTGTGTCATTTCACAATTGTTATTTCGAACCACATTGTGGGTGAAAAGTTGACATAATATTACTCTGGAAATTGATAGGTCTCACAAAAGCATTGAATTAAAAAGAAAACCTGGTCAAGGTATGGTTTTTTTTTCCTTTATAATTGCATATCTTGAACCAGTTAAGAATTTGAACCCAGACACATGCTGCATATTTTGTTTTTTCACTGTGTTTTGGACATAAATGTTACAATGAAGCCCTATGGGAAATGTAATAGTAGTGTGAAACGTAGTGAATTCAGAAAACATACTGCTAATAGACGACGCCAGAAGATGAAAGACGGACAACAAGCCACCACAGAAGCCCTACCTTTGGCCAGCACTGCTAATAACACTCAGATTTTTTCTACCATAAGAACAATTCATAAAAAACTTACTTCTACAGCTGAGTAAAATAAATAAGTACTAAAGGTGTGGCAAAATTTGAAAATAATGATATGTTCAAATTTTAAAAGCTTCTTCATGTCAAACAGTATAACACACTGCAATAATTCTCAATCGCATTATGTAAACACATAGCAAAGTGGAAACTCTAAAATACCTCTTTATATATCATACTGTTCTATTTACATTTGAATTATATATATATTTAAATTTGCATTATCCCCCTGCCCACCATACACTTTCAATAAACAACATAGACGCCAAAGCAAACATCACATGTTCTGTATTCACTCAATATTATAGCTAACTGCACTTGAATTAAAACTAATTGAATTTCAAAATCGAATTGATTAATATGCAAAACATAACCACTCAATTCATTTTGCACCAACCCTGTAATTGACATTATAATGCACAATGACGTACATTTTAAATATTAACATACATTGCCACCTACTTAGATTAAAAAAAAAAAAGTGTCCTTTTTATGCACCATTGAGGGCTTACAGATAAACAGTTAATCTAACCAGTCTTCCCTGGGATCCTGGAAGGTTAACCAGTACTCAGGTACACACATTTCCGTATGTAACTGACAACTTTTCCACTTGAATCGATGATGAGAGACGAATGAAAATGAAACACTATGTCTTGTATCAATCATCCCACTGAGAGACTCAAACTCAACACCGCTGGACTGACATGCTACTGGTTGAGCTACTTCAAAATTTAGACAATCATTCCAATTCTTAAAATAAACTGTAATAATTTGGGGAAGAACTTTAATTTATAATGCAGTTCAAATTACATAGCTTACATAATGAATTCATTCTTATACCTGAATAAATAAACTTCAATTATTCGGTTGTACTGGTATGTGTTTTTTTGTGCATCTGCTTCAGCTTCAAAGAAAACAATTTATTTTAAATTATTTGCAGATGTTGTTAGCAGATTTATATAATTATATGATAAAAGTATAAAACAGATAATTTGTTGTTGAAAAGTATTTCTGGTTTTATCCAAAAATATAAACATTACCCTTTTAATTTTTAAAAAAAATTTTTAATGGGGTTTAACGCCATTTTCAACACATTTCAGATTCTATATGGCATATCCAGTTTTACTGGTGGAGGAAGACCTCAGACTGAGTAGAACCACCGTTCTTCCGCAAGTAACTGGAAACTTTCTCACATAAAGTTTTTGGAGTGAGCGGGACTCAAACCTACGACCTTAGCGATGAGAGGTAAGTGATCTTGAGGCTAACTATTTTAAAACGACACTTAAATGTTCGGTAAAACTCTTAGAAAATACTCGTTTTGTTGACAAAAATAAGGTGATGGGTGTTAAATTAGAATAGTCATTATGGCCGTCTTGTAAAATTATAACAGCGTAATTACTTAGCATAAGTCACTCTTGATGCAGATGAAAGAGTTAATCAGGACTCGATGTGAAAAAAACAACACAAAGGGTCTGGGGAAAAATCATGTCACTGCCACAATGACACAGGAGATCATGCAAAAAAAGACAATTTTCAATTTTACCTCAGAAATTTAGATTGTAGAGAGGGTAGTCCAGAAGTAGAGAACCAAAACCATGATCGGAGGGTCATGGGTTCAATCCTCCCTAACAGCTATGTATGGTGCCCTTGAACAAGACACTTTTTCCACATAACTATGCTTAGTCCTGGTTCTCCCCATGACAACTTCAAGTGTGATTTGTAGAAGTTGTTTAACCCTTTACTTCATATAGATGCCTTTGGACACCTCTAATGTAGACTCCTTTGGACACCTCTAATATATACTCCTTTGGACACCTTTAAGTTAGACACATTTGGACACCTCTAAAATAGACGCCTTTGGACACCTCTAATAAATACGCCTTTGGACACCTCTAATATAGAGGCCTTTGGACACCTCTAATATTAAAGGCTTTTTAATTATTGGGTGGAATTATGTTTATATAAACTGACAGAGTGGAAAACAGATTGGTGTGAGAAAACGTGTATCTATGGAGTAAAGGGTTAAAAACTTGTTTCACAAACAAAGTAAAATAAATAAGTTTAAACTGAACATCTAGATTTGGTCCCTCCAATAACTTGTTTGAGGTATTATAGAATGATATAAAACTATTGTATAAGTTTGGAAAAAAAACAATGAAAAATGTGGATGCTAGCTAGAGTGCATGTATACATGGTCAAATTTTTAGGTTTTTGAGGAATCGAGGGTCATAATTCCAACATTATTTATCCTATTTGGTCAGTTCAAGAAACTGTAAGTTTGGTAGCTGTCCAATGAAAATTGCAAAACTGGTGCTAGGGTGGACACAAGTAAATAAAATGCATTTTTTGACAATTCAAAGGCCAAATCTCCATCATTGATTATCCAATTTAATCAGTCCAAAAGGATATCACATTTACATAACTTTTTTTATAAGACTTGAGGTCAACTGAAAAATGCAGGTGCTGGAGTGTACAAAACCTCAAACAGTGCAATTTAAGACAACTCAGGGGTCTTTAGCTTTATCATTTATCAGAAAATCATTAAAATCACATCCTCAAAAACGCTTTGCTATGGGATCTGACGATGACACATAGAAGGTCACGTTCAGACGACCTTTCTGCCAGGCAATCAGAGGCTTGCTTTCAAATTTTTAACCTAATCACTGTTTCCTGGGATCCTGAAAGGTTAACCAGTATCCGAGTACACCCCATCTCCGCAAGTAGCTGATAATTTCCCCAATTGAATCAGTGGTGAGAGACAAATGATAATGTCATAATGAGACACAATGTCATATATCAATCATCACAAAGACTGTTGCTGGGCAGGGATACGAACTCACAACCCCTGGATTGATAGTCAGACACGTAACCAACATGAGCTTAACAGGTGTATGAAAAATGTCCAGTTTCATGTGGATCACACAGGCTAGTAATGCAATGGACCTTTGATTTGCCATAACAGCAAAACCTGTCTTAAGCAGCCAGTCAATGGAAGGGGGAAATGGCCTTTCAAGACAGGTTGTTTAATACAGGTTAATTTGCTCTGAAAGCAAAGAGAGGAGAAATAGCAAATGTGGCTGCTTAAGACAAGTGGCTGCTTAATGGAGGTGACCACTTTAACAGGTTTGACTGTATATTCATCTTGATGTTAAAAATAATAGCTCAAGCAAATAATTGCAAGCCAGAAAACAAAACAGTGTTTTTTTTCACCATTTTGGGAAGATGACCCATACCCTTGGAATTGGGAATTTTAGCGGCATTTTCATTAACATTGGGAAATCTTTTTGCATTAAATATATTTATATATTTATAAAAAGTGTACACTTGCTTATCAGGCCATTTAATTAAATAATCAATGTCATACTAAATTCAGAATGGGGAAAACTTTCTTTATTTTATCAAGGAGGTATGGCAAGTTTCAATTTACATTTTTGAAGCTTTCAATTGGGAATTTTTACCATTCAATTGGGAAAAAAAGATACTATTTGCCATTGGGAATATGACCCAATAACGGCTATAAAAATGGCCGAAAAAAACCACTGCAAAAACATCCCATAAACTATCGGTACACCATTCAGAGATCACCGGTAATACCAAGACAAACAATATTTCCACTAGCATACCATTAATACACCATTACATGAACAATTATCTTTACCCAACAAACTGCCTATGTCAAACAATACATACGCCCACACTTTAAAACCTGTCACCAAATATCTCCTGCACCTCCCACGCACTGTCTACAACATATTTAACATGTCAAATAACTATGACAAAATGCTGTTTGAACGCACTGAGAATAAAATATATTTTCATAATTTAAAAAAGAAAACCATAATTTATGTTCATGAAGTGCAGAACGATGATGGATTGCTCTCTCGGTTCACCCCCACTAACCTTCTTCTGAATCTCTTTTATCCTTGTTTACTCTTGCTTCATCTTTGTCTTTGTTATCATTTCATTAACATTTAGAAGGGCCATGGGATGTAAATAAAAATGTAGGGTCAAGGGTTTGATCCTTCCCCACGACTATGTTTGGTGTCCTGCGGCAAGAGACTTTTTCCGCATACACTTAGTACTGATTCTACCCAGGAAGACTGAGCATGATCTGTATAAGTTATAATAAGTAAGTTTGTACATAAGGATGTACCGACTTGTAGCCACACAATGCACAATAACTGAAATTCAGACTAGTAGTTAAACCATAGCTCTGAATGATAAGCGCCAAGTGAGGAGGTCCTAGTACCATTTTTACCGCTGGGGTCATGGCAATAGCTCTCCTGGATATTCGTCCCGGTGAGCTAAAAAGTAAATGCAAACTGTCGAAGAAACACTATTTTCATCATTAGAAATCAAAGTCCAAGCCCTCACTTGACATTCATCCTTTGTCCATGAAAAAACAAAGCAAATCTTGGGTGGTGGCAACAGATAGCACATAAGGCCCCAGGGGAAGTAAATATTTCACTGTTGTAGTGTGGATGGTATAAGTGCTGCTCCAATGTATAACAGTTCTGGGCTCTCGTTTGCCAATGTTGGGGCTGTTACTCTGCTCCATTCCTAATGGCAAATAGTTTCTTTGCTCCCCAATTCAAAGTAACAAAATTTCCAATTTGGAAATGCAAAAACACAAGAAATATTTGGGGGAAAAGTTTGGAGATTCTTAGTATTATGATTTTAATGTAGTATTCTACAAGAACATCACATTTTTTATACATTTAATATACATTATACATTATATTGTTACATATATTGAAGGAAACTGTGCTAAATAATTTTCCCAATTTCTTTAGAAATAACATTAATTTTCCTAAAGTCAGGGGCCCCGACCACATTCCCAAAATTGCAAGCAAGAGCCCTGCAGTTATTGATGATGATGGCATTGTAAAACAACCACGTGACTTGTACTATAGAAAACATAATAAAAACAACCAAGAAACTCGACTATGTAAAACAACCAAGTGACTTGTACTATTGGATACATATGTAAAACAACCAAGAAACCAGACCATGTAAAACAACCAAGTGACTTGTACTATAGGATACATATGTAAAACAACCAAGAAACTCGACATTGTAAAACAACCAAGTGACTTGCACTGTAGGATACTTATGTAAAACAACCAAGAAACTCAACATTGTAAAACAACCAAGTGACTTGCACTGTAGGATACTTATGTAATACAACCAAGAAACTCGACCATGTAAAACAACCAAGTGACTTGTACTATAGGATACATATGTAAAACAACCAAGAAACTCAACATTGTAAAACAACCAAGTGACTTGCACTGTAGGATACTTATGTAATACAACCAAGAAACTCGACCATGTAAAACAACCAAGTGACTTGTACTATAGGATACATATGTAAAACAACCAAGAAACTCGACATTGTAAAACAACCAAGTGACTTGTACTATAGGATACATATGTAATACAACCAAGAAACTCGACCATGTAAAACAACCAAGTGACTTGCACTGTAGGATACTATGTAAAACAACCAAGAAACTCGACCATGTAAAACAACCAAGTGACTTGCACTGTAGGATACTATGTAAAACAACCAAGAAACTCGACATTGTAAAATAACCAAGTGACTTGCACTGTAGGATACTTATGTAAAACAACCAAGAAACTCGACCATGTAAAACAACCAAGTGACTTGTACTACAGGATACATACGTAAAACAAACAAGAAACTCGACTATGTAAAACAACCAAGTGACTTGTACTATAGGACACATATGTAAAACAACCAAGAAACCCGACTATGTAAAACAACCAAGTGACTTGTACTATAGGATACATATGTAAAACAACCAAGAAACTCGACATTGTAAAACAACCAAGTGACTTGTACTATAGGATACATATGTAATACAACCAAGAAACTCGACCATGTAAAACAACCAAGTGACTTGCACTGTAGGATACATATGTAAAACAACCAAGAAACTCGACATTGTAAAACAACCAAGTGACTTGTACTATAGGATACCTATGTAATACAACCAAGAAACTCGACTATGTAAAACAATGACTTGTACTATAGGACACACATGTAAAACAACCAAGAAACTCGACTATGTAAAACAACCAAGTGACTTGTACTATAGGATACATATGTAAAACAACCAAGAAACTCGACATTGTAAAACAACCAAGTGACTTGTACTATAGGATACCTATGTAATACAACCAAGAAACTCGACCATGTAAAACAACCAAGTGACTTGCACTGTAGAATACTTATGTAAAACAACCAAGAAACTCGACCATGTAAAACAATCAAGTGACTTGCACTGTAGGATACTTATGTAAAACAACCAAGAAACTCGACCATGTAAAACAACCAAGTGACATGTACTACAGGATACATATGTAAAACAAACAAGAAACTCGACCATGTAAAACAACCAAGTGACTTGTACTATAGGACACATATGTAAAACAACCAAGAAACCCGACCATGTAAAACAACCAAGTGACTTGTACTATAGGATACATATGTAAAACAACCAAGAAACTCGACATTGTAAAACAACCAAGTGACTTGTACTATTGGATACCTATGTAATACAACCAAGAAACTCGACCATGTAAAACAACCAAGTGACTTGCACTATAGGATACATATGTAAAACAACCAAGAAACTCGACATTGTAAAACAACCAAGTGACTTGCACTGTAGGATACTTATGTAAAACAACCAAGAAACTTGACATTGTAAAACAACCAAGTGACTTGCACTGTAGGATAATTATGTAAAACAACCAAGAAACTCGACCATGTAAAACAACCAAGTGACTTGTACTGTAGGATACATATGTAAAACAACCAAAAAACCCGACCATGTAAAACAACCAAGTGATGTACAATACATAAATATCTAACAAACAAGTGATGAATAAATGTAATACAACCAAGTGGCATGCAGGGCTAGAAATTTCTGATAAAAGCTACTCGTCTTCCCTTTCCAAAATTTTTAATTGAATGTTAAAAATCAAAAGAAATATTAAGTCTTACTCGTCCTAACTAAATATTCACCTGTCATGGCGAGTGGACAAGTGGAATTTTCAAGCCCTGGACTTGGTTATGTAAAACATACTTAGTTACTTGGCTTGTCTATGTAAAACAACCAAATGCCTTGTCTAAGTATAACAACCAAGAGACAAATAAATATAAAACAAACACGTGACCTAGCTAGGCTATGTAAAACAACCATGTGACCCAGCTATATATAACAACTGAGTGACTCAGCTATGTAAAACAACCAAATGATCAGGCTATGTATAAGAACTAACATATATACATTAATGTAAAACAAACAAGTGACATAGCTTGGCATTTTAAAACAACCGGGTGACCCAGATATGTAAAACAACCGGGTGACCCAGCTATGTAAAACAACCGGGTGACCCAGCTATGTAAAACAACCAGGTGACCAAGCTATGTAAAACAACCAGGTGGCCCAGCTTTGTAAAACAAATGAGTGACCCAGCTATGTAAAACCAGGTGGCCCAGCTATGTAAACAACCAGGTGAGCAAGCTATGTAAAACAACCAGGTGGCATAATTATTAAAATCTAAACTATATTTAGGGATTCATTTTATTTTTACATGAAAACGAGTGTAGGACATGTATAGTCATGTGACACATAGCTAATCATGTAAAAATATGTTCAGGAAACCAAGGCTTACCTTTCGTCGCATCAAAACAGGAATGTCAGCTGAATCGTCCACTTCTTGAGATGAATCTGACTGTATTGAGAAATTACACGATTCATTGGAACTTATAGAACTATTTGAGTAACTCCGCTGAAAACAGTTACTGAGGTATCTTTCGTCCAAATAATCACCTTGCTTACGTAAATAGTTATATGTGGCACCTTGATCTATTGTCTGTGACCCTTTATCTTCAAGAATTATCTTATTGCTAAAGTCACTAATAACAACAGCAGGAAGAGCAGGGAGTGATCCCCCTTTGTATAGTTTTCTTATTGGAGGTTGCATTGTTGTTGTTGTTGTTTTACATAATGAGTTTGATGATGAACTGTGTTTGATTGATGAATCTAAGGACTCTGTGATTGAATGACTAGATTTTACATCTGTCAGAAGCGACGGAGTAAATAATGAGATAGTATTGTCATTGTCTTCTGTTGCATTGCTTATTTTGGTAAAGAGCTGAGTATCAGATGAAAGGGCATCGTAAGTTCTAGATTTCCAGATGGGATCTATAGTTTCTGTCTCTAACTTTTGACCTCTACTTTCCCAACTAAATCCCGATGTCGATGGCATATTTGCTGTTTCACACACCTGTGCTTCCGGCATCTCTTCATCAGGTGTCAACATTTCAATAGCCGAGTCAGCATTGCTTGAACGGAAACTACAAATACTGCCGTTACTACTGCGAGGACTTAGCAAAGAATGATTCTGTGGGTCTAAATTTATCCAAAGAGCTGAACTGCGGGATGACATATATTCTTCGGACTCAAACTGAGAGTTGTCTAAAAACGATGCTGAGAATTCTGTTCCTTCAAGATCTTCATTATCATCCATACCACCTATATCCACATTGCTAAATTCTATTTTTGGTACAACAGTTCTTGGAAGACTACCAGAAAGGGGCTCCGGAGACTGGTTATCTAGTCTTCTCTTTCTTAACTCAAAGTTAGATGCATTTTCCTCTGATGACAAGTTACGCAGTCTATGTAATGCTGGAGGAGATGACCTCCCACTTAATTTTTCAGGTAAATCCAAGAATTCCGATGTCATACTAGAGCCTGAGTAAATATTTGTTGCCTTGTCTAATTCAGAATCAGACAGGCTCCTATAGTCAATAGTGCAAGCATCTGACTGCATCAGAGGTTGGGTACAATCAAAACTTCTTCGATACAGTTTTTGATTGGTCCCCTGAAATCCCCTCATCTGGTTGGAGGATATGTGTCTCACCATATTTTGAGTATCTGCTGTTCTTAGTATGGCACTTCCTGACAGCAAGTCAAACTGAAATATTAAATGAAGTAAATAAATAACCACAATACAGGAAAAGCTCAGAAAGCAATGTTTATCCAACATAACAACATTCAACATAACTACAGTGTACTTTAGGTCACACCTGGTAGTTCAAGGGAAGTACTGATATTGTCATCAAAATTGTTAGGCTGTTTGCTTCTTTCGTACCTGATTGTTGAAACAATTAAGATTTTAGAGACCAACCATATTGTTGCTAAATATGTACTTAAATCTAGCAGGGGGTGGCAGGCCCATTTCATTCAGGAAAATTACATGTAAAACATTTATGATAATATGTTTATATATATATTGGTATGTGATAAAAATACTGAAACGAATCTTATACTATCAATCCAGGGATCAAGAGTTGGAATTCCCGCCTAGTCTCTGTGCTGATTGTTCATAACTTAAAGCTAGGCCACAGGCTTCCCACTTTTGAGTGAAATAGCCAGTGACTTGCAGAGATAAGGTATCCCTAGTACTGGTTAAGTACCAAGCATAGCGAGTGACTTGCAGAGATAAGGTATCACTAGTACTGGTTAACTACCAAGGAGACCCCAGCCTTTTTTCAACAGTTTTTGGTTCATTTACATAACACTGTGGTCAGTGTATCTAATCATTGTTCCAGGGATCCGCTATGTGGTTAGCCACTTCTAGACATACCACTCAGAAAGTCTCTGATTACTTCCCTGCATATTCAGAGGTTGGTCATACATGTTACCGACAGAGCTTGACAGGTCAGACACATACATGGCAATAAAAGACAAACAATTTAACTCATATTTTGAATTTGAGCCTAAATGATAAAAGAGGATTTCTTGAATATATATTGATTGATTGAATATTTAGCTTCATTTTAATGCCAACGAGGGCTAACAGAATAACAGTTAACCTAACCACTGTTTCCTCGGATCCTGGAAGGTTAACCACTACTCAAACATACCCCATCTCCGCAAGTAACTGATAACTTTCCAACTTGAACCAACGATAAGAGACAAATGATAATGAGCCGTCATTGTCATATATCAATCATAATGGAGACTGACTGGTCGGGGAATAAAATGCACAACACCTGGATTGATAGTCAGACGTTCTGCGGAACTGATGGATGCTCCCCAAGCAAGAATCAAAGGGCAACAACTCCGTGAAAAATCATTGAACCTGAACACAAAGACAATATGCTCATCTGCACTTGGTAGTGATGAATCCTAGCAAGTTTCATAAAATTCGAACCGGAGAATGTAGAGAAATAGCGAGGACAAGAATTTGGTCACACACTCAATTAAAGGGCCATTACTCCGTGAAAAATCATTGAACCGGAAAATAAAGACAATATGCACCTCTGCACTTGGTAATGATGCATCCTAACAAGTTTCATAAAAGGTTGTAGAGAAATAACCCGGACAAGAACTTGGGGACAGACAGATGGATGGAAGCACGCACGCACGCCAGACGAAGCGGTGACTATATGCTTCCAACCTTTGGGGGAGCATAATAACAATGGAATCTGGAAATGTTACTGGAGATGTCTATAAATACTATCTTTAAAGCTACAGATTTTTAAAGTTCAGTAGCCTGAGTGAAAATAATTATCAGGATTGTTGCTGAGCTGGAAATTATTCAATATTGGAATGCATGCATGCAAGCTTCTGCAGATCAACCTGTTGTAGATTACACCTGAAAATAGATTTGTCTGTCTGCAAATTTGTCACTGGAGAGATTGTAGTGTTGACCTATTTCATGGTTATATGTACAGGCATATTGTATATATAGCAATTCCAATTTTGAGTTCTAAACAATCTAGAAATGTGTGACGACTTGAATGCCCCCACAACTGATCACAAATCCAAAGTCAAAAAGGGTCATAAATCCTGCAAAATTTCACCAACATTGACAAACATTAAACTCGACCTGTATACCAAATATTATTTAAAATTCATAGACCCCTTCAGAACTTACTGATCAGAAAACAATTTTTACCTTGGACAGACAATGGATGAGTGGACAGGGCTAACATTTAATGCCCTTCCACCATTCTTCCAATGCTTGATCCAGGGATTTCCACAACACATTTTTAAAATATAAGCACTGGCCAGAAAATCATTGGGTAAGTACTACAATAATCAGTATCTATATTTCTTAACAAATTTTCCTTGCGAACTTACGCCCTCATGCATGAGCAGCCAACACCCACTGATTTTGAATCTGGTTAAGTGCTGGTAATGAGAAAAAAATCTTCGTAGTTTTAAATACTCATGTATCATACACTTGGGCCGGGTCCGATTAACTCAGTCAGTAACATTGTGTCTCATTATCATTTGTCTCTCACCTCTGATTTAAGTGGAAAAGTTATCAGTTAACCCTTTACTTCATATAGACGCCTTTGGACACCTCTAATATTGAAAGCATTAATTCACCACATATCAGCAATGGGTGAATCATGTTTATATTATCTGACAAAGTGGAAAACAGTGCAGGAAGTGTTCAGATTGCCTGTTACGTACAATCTGAACTCTTCCTGCACTGTTTTCAATGGCCTTCTGTGATTGGTGCGGGAAAACGCGTATCTATGGAGTTAAGGGTTAATTGCGGTGATGGGATGTGCTAAAGTATTGGTTAACCTTTCAGGATCCCAGGAAACAGTTGTTAGGTTAACTGATCATCTGTGAGCCCTCAATGGCATTAAAGATGACGCTAAATATTCAATCAATCAATCAAATCATACACATGGAGTGCCCTGTTATATTTATGCAACAGTTGACATCAACATCATGAACTAAATCAATGGGGTTAACATGAAATCAACACTGATTTTAACATTTTCCTTCATTCATGGAGCTTCACCAATATAAAATTGCTCAGAAATGATGACATTTCTTTACATTAATTCAAGTTCAAAGTGCACACATCAACATTTGGAAGTCAATCTGTATGATTCTCATGGGACAAAATTTATGCACTTTAAGCAACGAAATTGATGTGATTTATTCCAAGGTTTCTTCATTTAACTGCCTTGTGTTATCAAAAGTTATAAAATACATTGAATATTCAATACTACTGAACATAGCCTTGGTCTACGCTCAGCGAAAAACATTTGCTTACATAATTTTCTGGGCATGGGCTCAACCTTAAATCAGCAAGCAGTATGCATCAGTATCAGGGAACCAGGCATCAGCATCAGGGAACCAGGCATCAGTATCAGGGAACCAGGCATCAAACATGTTTGCTGTTTATCAACGCTAAATGCAGCTCAGGAGTCTTACCACTGACCATAAAACTATTTTGAATTTACCTGTTCTGCACTGTCCGCTGCAACACTTTTCTCCTCTTCATGTTCGCCCTTTTTATACACTACATAATTGTAACCCTCCATCTTCGTGGCTTAAATCCATATCTGCAACAACAAAACGAACAACTGAATATTTTACTGAACCAACTCTACACCATTAATTTCTTATTTTTTAAATCTCACCTTCACTGGATTATTTTCAAAGTGCGACTCGACCCTATGACCTATATAATTAAGCAGTTAGAGGTAAGTGATGTTGAGACGGGCCTTATGCCACTCGGCCAAGGAGGACCTTCCTATTGGTTGTTAAATCCTTTTGAATGATACAATACCAAAGAACTGACACATAATGCAATTTTGACAATTAAAGGGGCATAACCTTGACAGTGATAATCTGATTCGCCATGTTCACAACTTGCTTTAGACCTAATGGTATTATTACTACTTTGTAAGATTTCATGAAAGAAAGATAATGATGAATGTACCTGTAGACATTTGAATGTTGAGGACATAAAAATTATGCTAAATATTCAATCAATCGACAAAAAACACAAAACATTCAGAGTAGCCCTCCTTGAGCACACAACTAAGTAATGTTTCACTTTATTGTCACCAAGTAGTCTCCCAGGGTCCTCTGTGGTCTAAAAAAACTGGTTACCATAATTATATAACCTGTACTGTGTTGAATACCCACCCCCTCCCCTAATCCTCAACCACTGTAATCTAAGTTGGACTTTCAATCATCAGCAATTTTTTTAATATTGCTTTTTCCATTGCCTGGTGATGATAGCAACCACAGGTATTGTATCAATACAACAAAATAACTTTACATAATCTGACTAACTAGTTTTGTATCAAGTTTCAAAACAAATATCTCATATTTTTCTTTATATTGATGAATCCATAGTTTTTGGATTTTTCCTACTATTGTAATTGCCATATTAACATTAACACCATTTTCAAAACATTTCAGGTTAAATATGGCATATCCAGTTTTACTGACTGAGTTAGACGGAGTAAAACCACTGTACTTCTGCAAGTTACTGGAAACTTTCTCACATAAAGTTTTTGAAGTGAGCGGGACTCAAACCTATAACCTTAGCGTTGAGAGGTAATTGATCTTGAGATGGCACCTTAGACACCGGCCACAGAGGGCCCAACATTTTTAAATGTATCAACAAAATATGTCAATGTGCATAACCTCCTTATATCCCTCTGCCTTTTCTTGTTATGGTGAATATCATTATGTAATTTTTCTGAACAGAATGACAAACAGGGTGACAGACGAATGACAGGTTTAACAAAAATCCCTGCTAGTGAAACTGATAGTGGACGTATAAGTACCAGTAGCCACTTACACATATAAAACAATCCCTTCACAATAAGTCTACAGCATCAAACATTATAATATCCTCTGACAACAATACCAAATTAATCCATTTCCACTTCAAACTCTTGTAATAATGAATGAATTTCAGTGGCGTAGCTGCATTTACGCTATAACGCCCAGACTTGCACATATTTTTTGCGTACGCATTATAATTATATCTCCTGAAAATACCCCCAGAACGCAGGAAATGCAATCTGAAAGTCTTTTTTCTGCTGGGGCATGCCTCCAGACCCCGCTAGACCCTATTGGGCTTGCACATCATTTTAGGGTCAGCTATGCCACTGAATCTAAGCACGCATCCTGATTAAATAAAAGTGCACATGCTATACATCCCACACACAACACTTAAACACATGTTCATTATCTGACCATGCCCTCCGGCTCAACATAGCAAAATGTTTCTATTCTCAATTACTGGTATAGCATATCAACAATTAGAAGTGGGAAGAAAAACAACAATAGTTAATACCATTTATATTGGTTTTGATATCCGTGATAACTGTTATCTCATGTTTGTTTCCTCATGGTGAGTTTTTAACACAATTAAATGCTCATCTCACTTGGCGATTGTGTAACATCAGATTCGCATTTAATTAAATCGCATTTATTTGCCCAGTAATAAACACACACACAAAATGTCATACCTTTATGTTCCATTTGAATATATATATATAGTATAGTATAAGGAAACACATTTTTTTTCCCAATTCAACTCTATTATGAATGTGAGAACCTTTATGCCGAGTTTATACAAATAAATTCTCATACATATATACTAAAAGCAGTAAATGAATTGTCGTAAGGTAAGCCGGTTCAATTTTGTAAATTAAATTGAAATTGCCATTCAGAAATTTCTAATTGGGTTAAAAGTTCCTCTAGGCACTAGGATAGCGAATTTTATTCATTATCATATTAAGTATCAATTATGTATTTCCAACATAGATTAGATATCTGATGAATGGACAGATATCTGATGAATGGTCAGATATCTGATGAATGGACAGATATCTGATGAATGGACAGATATCTTCTGATGGATGGACAGATATCTGATGAATGGATATGTCAGATATCTGATGAATGGACAGATATCTGATGAATGAACAGATATCTTCTGATGAATGGACAGATATCTGATGAATGGATATGTCAGATATCTGATGAATGGACAGATATCTGATGAATGGACAGATATCTTCTGATAATGGACATGACAGATATCTGATGAATGGACAGATATCTGATGAATGGATATGTCAGATATCTGATGAATGGATATGTCAGATATCTGATGAATGGATATGTCAGATATATGATGAATGGACATATATTAGCTGATGAATGGACAGATATCTGATGAATGGACAGATATCTGATAAATGGATATGTCAGATATCTGATGAATGGACAGATATCTGATGAATGGATATGTCAGATATCTGATGAATGGATATGTCAGATATCTGATGAATGGACATTATCTGATGAATGGACAGATATATAATGAATGGACAGATGTCCGATGAATGGACAGATATCTGACAGATATCTGATGAATGAACAGATATCTGGTGAATGGACAGATACATCATCTGCAGCAAGAAATCATGGCCTCTATAAACCAAATATTTCAAACCAAATTACATAGAACTTTTTTTTAAGTGTAAGAATCTTGCTACCATGACAAAAAAGGGCACAACTTTGAAGTGAGACCTACAACAGGTCAAGCAGTAGAGCAACATGAACATTTAGCGCAATACTGTTCTACCTACATAAACAAACAAAAAAAACAGAGCATTACAGCATTAAACCATTCACTGATTGGGCAGTTGTGTTTGTTTTTTTAATGGGACCTAATGTCATTTCCAGCATCAAAGTATACCGTCATTTTAACATACAGTCAAACCTGTACTAACGGTCACCTGTTATAAGCAGCCTCCTGCCTTAAGCGGCCAGTTTCAGACCCTCCCGTCGAAATTTACTATATAATTTAACTGCAATAAGCGGTCACCTGGTCGATTTTACCGTAAAATATCGATTTTGGCATATAAAAATTTCATTACGGCCACAGAATTAATATTTAATTAAAATACTAAAAACCAAATAAATCAAATAATTATAATATATCTTTAATTTAAAATAAGTTTCTTTTAGTTTAAACTTTCTTAATTGGCAGTAAACAAACCAAACAAAGCTGTTATTGTGTTCTACATAATCGCAATTTTTCCGACTCAAACACGAGTGTAGTGCGTGATAATTTTCACATCTCTATTTTTAGCCTGCGTAATTGGTAAAATAGACAGATCAAAGTGTTTTGTGTAAACACGTTAACTGTGAAAAAGTCGGCATATAAAAAGATTAGAGAAGCTAACGTTTTTGAGACGATAATTAGAATGGCAGTTTGTTCACGCTTTTAACGAACGATAAGGAATTAACTCATTAAGTTCACACTTGTAAAAAACGCTAATTGTGGAAAAATATAAAATTTGGAAATGATTTATTGTGACTTAAATCATAAATGTTTTGATTGTCAGCGTGTTAACAATGCCACCAAAACGGAAGTGTTTGACTTTGGATGAACGTGTTGAGGTTGTGAAATTGTGCCGATATACAAAAATACTTCGCTAATCTGGGTGAAAATTGATGACCCTGTAGTAGGCAGCCACCTGTCCTAAGCGGCCAATTTGGCCCTTTCCCTTGGCTGGCTGCTTAAGACAGGTTTGACTGTATTTATATAAATTGTTTATTTAGACAATATGTTTTGTTTCTGAAAATTTATATAGAAGAGTCAAGTTTCTTTTTTTGCTAAGTACTATACGCTAATGCAACAGTGGTGGCTCTGTGTTATAGCATATGCTCTGAAACTGGAGGTTGTGGGTTTGAGCCTCGCTGGCGCGAACATCGAGGGTAGTGTTGCAACATGGAGCATTTGGAGGCTCAGGATAACGTTTCAGGATGAAATGTCAGCTTCATGTTATTGGAAGGTTTCAACCTAGACTCCTGTTTCACCAACATACTTATACATATAGTACATATTAAATACTTAAATCAAAGAAAAGCACCCAGGTCATCATGATTTTAGACTGGCTCTAGAAAAACTGCATTCAGTTTCATTAAGATTGATTAAAGAATATTAAAGAACCCAGTCAAAGGTTTTAATTATCTAAGTAAAAGTTAAGAAAATGTTCATGAACAGGAGCCTGTCTGTGGCATGATACTTCTGATACAAACCCTTGTCATGTTTACTGAAAGACAGCTGAAACTGTTGCTAGTTGGCCAATGTACCAAATAAAACAATACACTAGAGTTGAAGAGCACAACACGAGTTTGGGAGTTTAACACGGAACAATTATTAGATAAATATCATTTCTCATGATACTTGATATACGCGACAAAAGTTTATTTATAATAGAATTGTCTTGAGTAAGGGAAGGAAGTAAATTTGAAGTACCACTTAAACTAGCATGAAACACTAACTGTGAAGCATGAGAACCTATTCAATTAAATGACAAGGGACACAACCCTAGCACAATTTTTTACTTATACCAATAAAAGTTATCCTTCTTTGCATTATTTACAGTAATATTATTTATGTTAACCAAGATGTGAAACATCAAAAAGCAAAACAAGAGTTACGCTTCTTTACAATCATTTCTAATGACTGTATATTCTGATAAACACCATGCCCGGTTGGCTCTGTCAGTAGTGCTTCAGACTCAATCCAGCGGTCGTGAATTTGAATCCCCTTTCAGCCAGTCTCAATGATGACAAAAAAGTCTGATTGATGTGCAACATTGTGTCTCATTATCATTCATCTCTTACTGAAAATCAAATGGGGAAGTTATCAGTTATTGCAGAGATGGGTATGCTCGAGTACTAGTAAACATCCCAGGAAACAGTGGTTAGGTTAACTGATAATCTGTTAGACCCTGATGACATAAAAATGACACGAAATATTCAATCAATAAATCAATTAATCAGATAAACACCCATGATGGATGTCATATCCTGTTGCACAAGAGTGTTGTTTTCACTAACAACAGATGACATCAATATAGAAAAAAACAGGAACTTATAATTGAGAATTATAACAAGAGGACCCAATGTGGTCTTCAGATGCTCGTCTGGCCACAATAAAGACATATTTAAACCAAGATACAGCATGTATACCTAAAATATGTCTGTTGTCTTAAAGATTTTGTTTCACTATATGATCATATTTTTTCTTTACAGTTACATTAGCTGCATTATTAATCTATTTTGAGCATCTTGATTGTGAATCAGACCTGGAAATGTGAGCATGAATACATTCTTTTTTGTCAACAATGTTTTATAATGCACAGAACGATTATAAACAGGAAAGTTATCAGTTACTTGCAGAGATGGGTGTGCTTGAGTCAAGGATCCTAGGAAAGAACTTGGTTATGTTAATTGATTGTCTGTTAGCCCTAAATGAAGTTAAATATTCAAACAAATAATTAATCTCTCGACACTGATTTAAGTGGGAAAGTTATCAGGTGTACTCGAGTAGTGGTTAACCTTCCACAATCCTATGAATTAGTGGTTTGATTAACTGAACGTCTGTTAGCCCTCGATGGCATAAAATAACGATAAATATTCGAACAAACAATGATTCCTAAGGGGGAAACAATACACCTACATCACGATACGATGTGTATCGCGGTACAACCTCCACGGTTTAGTACATTCGGTACGATACAATACAATACATACATAACTGAATTTTTTCAAAATAATGAATTAAGGTTATATCAGAGAACAATTTTATTGAATTTAATTAACAAAACAATTAAATAAATGGAAAACAAGAGTATTCATAAATAAAGCTGTAAATAAAATTAAAAAACAAACTAATACTGCTGAGTAATGACTGCCATTGTCACCCAGACAGTGTCAAACAAAATAAGAACAAATCACATAATGTAAACTTGTAAAGTAAATTACCAAATTGGCACAGTTCTCATGTTTAACAAGATTAACTTATGTTCATGGTATTCTATCTTGTCTCGCATTTCATACCATTTTGCGCAGTCATTTTGAAAAAAAAAAAATTAATAAAACATCCATTATTGACTAGAAGGTGAGTGAGTATTAAGTAATAAGTATACTCAATAAAGGTCATTTGGCATCCTCATATTCATTCGTTAAACAAATGTTTATTTATTGGCTGATTTATTATTAACGGTCACTCCATTTAACCCTATAAGACGCTAAGGTTTTTTCAACTCGAGTTGATCAGCCATGTTCTTTAAGGCTGAGTTTGTGCACTAACTACGATCTTCACCTCGCGAAAACATTGTGTAGTCAAACAATGAGGTCATTTTCCAACTACAGTCAAACACTTGATTTGTTACGGTCAGTCTGGAACAAATATGGCGGTGCTATGCGAGTATGTTGTTGACTGGTGTGATAAAATATATCTTAACAACACTGATTGATTGAATTAAAATAAATTTGGTAGAAAGGATAATTGGCATTATTTTATTAATTCCGTCGGGATTTCGATTAGTTTTATTTGTTAATTAACAAATAAAACGGAAATAAGTGGTGGAACATGTTGACTTTCTGAACTTTCCAAAAACTTTTACTGATTACTGGGAATTTGCTGATTGGTATGACGAAAATATGCAATGACGATTTTACGGCGCACTAAGATTTATAGTTAGTTACTCAAATAAATGAGTTTAAGACACTAGATTTTATGTCATTTGGATGTTTTATCATCCTTGCGCCGTAAAAATTGTCATTGCCTATTTTAAACATATCGAAAGTCATAAATGTTCTGTGTGCGCCATCTTGAATTGTTTACACATACAGGTTTTACGTTATTGCGACTATCCTAGCAAGACATGCAGAACTAGACTTTAGTCAGCAAACGAACTTGCACTAAACCGTGTGTATGTCTTAATTTGAAATGAGAACAGCAATTGGACTCCGATACCACACATTCAGGACAATCAGCCAATCAGAAGCGTCGTTATATCATTGATTTTGGCACAAGTATATTGCCATGGCAAATACGAAAGCACATACCATTCGCGTACCATAGGCTAACATTGAAAAAACATGAACCGCATCGAGGAGAAATATCGCGGTGAATCATGTACCGCAGTTAACCATTTCACCCCTAATGATTCCTTTATGTCTTATTATATTTAAGCACTTCAGAATGTAAATGATGATTAAAATGTAAGCTTGCTGTCTTTAATATGTCCGTTAGTCCTCGATGACATAAAAATGATGCTTAATATTCAAACAAACAATATTCTTTAATTTGGATCTTAAATGTTCTCAAGATTTTTCAAAATTTTGGAATTGGCTGAAACATCTGTTTCTAATATATCACGGCCTATATAATTATTTTTCTCACCAACCCCTATATTGCCAAAAGGATATCTATTTAAACATGTCAAAATAATATATTAGAAAGGAATTCCTAACTTGGGCTTCACGCCTAGGTCAAACTAAAACAGATTTCCTGCTTAAAATGCAACACATTTTGTGACATGATTTCAATTTGATTTCATTTTGATCCGTTAAACAGGTTTACATATCATTGTAGTAAAAATTCTTTCATCTCGGACAGAGTCAGAATGACAATGTGAAGTTCGTCAAATAGTATTTAAGTGCTGTCGATTTTTAGAATGGGAGTTTCGTTTCACGTTTACCACTCTACATGAAATATTGATTAACCAAACCATTTGGATTTTATGTATTAATGAGATAATTATATGCTTCTTAGCCATTTTAATAATTATTACAGTTTTTAAGACATTTATCCAGATATACTCCCTTTAAAGGCAGTCTTTCCAATTGGACCCATATTGTTGTAAAGGTATTTATTAAAATATACCAAAATAATATACTGAAAAGGGATTTCCTAACTTGGCCCATGTACACAGACTAAAATAAATTTCCTGCACAAGTTCACAGTATCTTAAATAATGTATCCTTGTTGTAGTTGTTGTTGTATGGTGTTTAGTGTCGCTTTCAACAATTTTTCAGTCATATCGTGATGGTGTCTACTTGAGACAGTATTCTGAGCGCTGTCACACTGAAGTATCATGCCGCAGTCACATGGTTGATACCCCACCCAGTCACATTATACTGACACCGGGCCAACCAGACCTAGAACTCTCCTCTAAATGCTGAGCATCAAGTGAGAAAGCTTCTAGTACCATTTTTAAAGTCTTTGGTATGACCTGGCCAGGGATCGAACCCACGACCTTCCACATGCGAGGCGGACGCTCTACCACTAGACCACGCCACGGTATGTATCCTTGAGTCACAAGACTTCAATGTGATTTCAATTTACTCTGTCATATTTAAGTTACAAGTAACTGGTAAACTTTTTGGACAAATCTGGGCTCAAGCCCATGACCTTAGCGGCGAGAGGTTAGTGATTGTGCGACAACACCTGCAACTAATCAACTATGGAGCATAATGAATCTTCTTTCAAATTAGTGATTTTTTTCAAACCAAAGTGGATTCTTAAGGGAGTCAAAAAAAAAGATTGATCACTTGCTTTTTTTACTCCCGTAAGAATCGCACCGTGTAAACACCTATATATGTATGTGTATCCCACTCATCATACATTTTATCAATTTGTTTGCTAAAAATGAACTCTTGTATTTATTTTTCATGTTATTTGTCTGATGTAAACTTGATCGCTTTTTTTAATTTGTACATTTTAATTACTGTCATCATCTATCCACTTTTATATCAATCAAATTCCATGTAAAAGTTTGGGTCAGAAAGTGAACCAGAAGTAACATATAGACTGGATGTTCTGGATGTGTTGGTTCTCTTTTGCCAATGCCAAAACACAGTTACACGTTTTTATATTGATTAAAAAAATAAATAAGCAGTATAATACCATGTCAGTATTTCCATTTGATTAACTGGATATAATCATGGAGATATTCACAACAAAAAAATGACCTTTATGCAGGTTTTTTAATACATTGTAATACAATCCTAAATTATCCTGCTGCAAGCAACCAACATCACCTTACTCTAACCAAACAACAATCTCAAGACTGACCAGTCCAATAGGCCTGTTAAAAAAAATTTCAACACAAATACCATCCAGTTTACTTGGTGGAGAAAGATAGCAGATGCATGAATTCAAGTATAACAATCGTTCTTCCACAAACTTCCAACTTAAAAGTGTTTGGACCAAGCTGGAACCCATGACCACAGCAGTGATGGGTAACCAGCCTGGATACCAGCACAGCCATCCTCATACACACTCTCCTTAGGCCTCAATAATAATTGAAACGCTCCAATTGATGTAGGCCCAGTTTCACCAACTCAGCAAATACTTAAAAAATTAAAGTGTTTGATCATACAAAACATTTTTTGTTTTCCTTTTATCACTTCATATTTTCACATGGCAAGTTTTAAATCGTTGACACTAAGTCCCAACTCGATCAGGTCATATTTGTTAAATGATAACCCTTATTTTTCTTACAAATTGATGATAAATCCATTGAATAGCCAATAAATAATCAATCATTAAATTCCTAACATATTGCTCAGACTGACCAGTTATCACATAGATCTGTATTATATTATAAAAACAATATCTTACCGAAGAGAATACTTTCTGAAAACTCTTTGACACTCAAGGCCTCCCTGCACCCTGAAATGACACTAAAAACAAAATTCCTTTTGAATGTTTGTAACAACAACAGCAGTGTAACCAGATTATCCATTATCCATCAACTGTAATCACCTGCCTATAGGGAAAACAAATCTCAGGAGAGGGACTGTCATAATTACAATAATATTGATTCTGTGTATAAAATTTAACATACTCTAGGATTTCTGCGGTAAACGTGTGTCATTGTCACCAGAACCATGTCGTCAAATCTTCCCCGTTGTCAACAGATTGATTCAGTTTACAGTACCAGGTATACAAGAGGCTGCAGAGACTTTGCTGTTATAGTAGCTATAGTATTTTCTAAATTAACAACATAAACCTTTTCTTTGTGGGGGGGGGGGGGGGGGGGAGATCATCTTTACTCATTATGATGGAAAACTGTATTCAGTGATCATTTCTAAATAAAAAATTTCGAAATCCATCGGATGGTTCACGAGAGACTGGGTATTTTACTATTTTAAGCAATGGTGGCCATATTGAATTTAGAATTCAGAGAGAATGCTGTGCTAACAAAAGAAACAAACGACAGATAATAAACAAGGCACCATAGAGGTGGTCACATGGCATGATTTACACAGCCATTCTATATCTGACTGGTTATATTATGGGTAAACAGTGTATAATATTTCGTTAAAGTGTAGGCTGCTGGTTTGCAATGATTGTATTTAAAATTGTCAAATGTTACTTTTATTTACGCCAACATCATTTCTTTTTATAACAGAGCATAAAATTTCCACCAATGAGTTCACACATTGATTGTAACTTCAGTGTTGAGGATTATCATTAAACTAACCTATCTACCTTCTTTATCTGTATTGAGTTAGAACAGTTTTGCATTAATTCCTCCGGAGAAAACGTTTGGCTTGTGCATTAGTGTTGCTAGATGCAAGTTAAACAGGAAATAGCATATGTGACTGCTTAAGAAAAGTGACTGTGTAATAGGTTTGACTGTATTTGGAGCTCAGGCAGGATCAGAAGACCACCTGATTCGATTTCCCACAATGATCACTTGGGGTAGTCATTGAGCAAGATATATCTACTTCACAATTTAATTCTTAGTATTGATTCTACCTAGAAAGATTTTGAAGCATGATAAAATGTCTAAGTTGTTAAGCACTTGTTTCACAATCAATGTTAAATAAAAACATAACATGGTTATAATCTTGTTTTATTTCATGAACACATGTTTAATATACACGTGTAACTTAATTACACTGAGTGACCTGCATCCATCATTTTTCTCAGTCAATATATTATAGTCTGTCAGTAAGCGAGATTATTCAACATCCTGACATTATTATCCTTGTGAAATACACGAACACCTCCAATATGTCAATATGATGTCACAATGACTAAACCAGACAATTTGCTAGAAATTATCCTCCAAGATAAATATGATATACATGAAAATAAATAAAAGCATTGATAGGAATACTGTACTGAAGATTCATAACAGAAGCATGCCTTTACTTCTCTGTGTGAAGCGTGCAGTATTATTGAGTATAAAACCAGAAGTGGAGGATAGTGCCTTTACCTTGCTGTGTGAAGCGTGCAGTATTTGAATAACAAACCAGAAGTGGAGGATCGTGCCTTTACCTCTCTGTGTGAAGCGTGCAGTATTTGAATAACAAACCAGAAGTGGAGGATTTTGCCTTTACCTCTCTGTGTGAAGCGTGCAGTATTATTGAGTATCAAACCAGAAGTGGAGGATCATGCCTTAACCTCTCTGTGTGAAGAGTACAGTATTATTGAGTACCAAACCAGAAGTGGAGGATTTTGCCTTAACCTCTCTGTGTGAAGAGTGCAGTATTATTGAGTATCAAACCAGAAGTGGAGGATCATGCCTTAACCTCTCTGTGTGAAGAGTGCAGTATTATTGAGTACCAAACCAGAAGTGGAGGATTTTGCCTTAACCTCTCTGTGTGAAGAGTGCAGTATTATTGAGTATCAAACCAGAAGTGGAGGATCATGCCTTAACCTCTCTGTGTGAAGAGTGCAGTATTATTGAGTATCAAACCAGAAGTGGAGGATTTTGCCTTAACCTCTCTGTGTGAAGAGTGCAGTATTATTGAGTATCAAACCAGAAGTGGAGGATCATGCCTTAACCTCTCTGTGTGAAGAGTGCAGTATTATTGAGTATCAAACCAGAAGTGGAGGATCATGCCTTTACCTCTCTGTGTGAAGAGTGCAGTATTATTGAGTATCAAACCAGAAGTGGAGGATCGTGCCTTTACCTCTCTGTGTGAAGAGTGCAGTATTATTGAGTATCAAACCAGAAGTGGAGGATCATGCCTTAACCTCTCTGTGTGAAGAGTGCAGTATTATTGAGTATCAAACCAGAAGTGGAGGATCATGCCTTTACCTCTCTGTGTGAAGAGTGCAGTATTATTGAGTATCAAACCAGAAGTGGAGGATCGTGCCTTTACTTCCCTGTGTGAACCATGCAGTATTATTGAGTATCAAACCAGAAATGGAGGATTGTGCCTTTACCAGAAGATTTGTACAAGATGTAAGAATTTGTTTCATAATTGATGATGACTGATTGATTGATTGAATATTTAGCATCATTTTTATGAGGGCTAAAAGATGATCAGTTTACCAACCTACGTTTTCTGGGATCCTGAAAGGTGAACCAATACTCTAGCACATACAATCTTCACAAGTAACTGATTACTTCCCACTTCAATCAGTGGTGAGAGACAATGATAATAAGACAAAATGTTTTACATCAATCATCTGTTGCTAGGTGGGGATTCGAACACATGGCCCCTGGATTGATAGTCAGTGTGTTACCGGCTAAGCTAATCAAGCCCTGCCATAACTGAGGTAAAAGCCAGGCAGTAGTGTAGTGAAGCGAGAGTTGGCTGCTCAAACCAAACGTTGCAGGTTCGACCCCAGCTCGAGCAGATGCTTCTAAAAAAAACCCTCTGTACTGGTTCTACTTAAGAAGCAGACTTGAAAGCTTTTCATATAAGTAATGAGCTTTCTTCACAATCAAACTAAAATAAATTAGTATAAACCAATCAATATAAAGTATTTAAGTTCTAGCTAAACACTGTGAAGATCCCAAACAGGTCCTAGCTTTTATCTAAGTTTGAACCACTATGGAACCTATAGAGATGCATCTTCCAGGACAGCCTTACAATAGGGCACAGAACTTTTACAATACACTTCTTATTATACCTGGATCAAAACAGATGTTACAAATTCTACTGACCAATGCAAAATGTATAAAACTATGAAATATGGTCACAGATTTGTTAAAAAATGGCACAACTTATGCGAGCAATATGCCAGGTTTAAATTAAAATGTACAAAAAGAATATACATGTAAGGTTAATATCACATCTCCACAACAAAACATAATTAAACCCATCCACTCCCACAGCAATTCATCAACTTACCCCACTCAATTTTCCTCAATTAATTATTTGATTTTTTCACATTTATTTTCATTCCCACATGAGACATTGATTACACTATCCTAGATGAAATAATCACTGAAATCCAAGGAACTCAAATAAACATCTAAATATTCAATAGTCCAACAAACTCTTTATTCACGATCATTTTCCCGCGAGACTTTCAATCATATAAATATTGTGTTATATTTGGTACAGTTCACAGATACAATTAATCTCAATTTCATTTCGTAGCCTTTATAAGTATAGGTTATAGGTGTTATATATATATATATATTGTAAATACCATATACCTCTGAATAAATGCCCCACCCCCCTCCTCCCAGCCCAACCCCCACCCTGAAACAATCAGGGCGGCATGAAATTTTTTATCACTTTCACATAAAGAGATTGATTGATCGATTGATTGAATCTTAAGCATTATTTTTATGTCATCTAGGGCTAACAGACAATCAGTTAACCTAATCACTGTTTCCTGGGATCATGAAAGGTTAACCAGTACTCGAGCACACCTCATCTCTGCAATTAACTGATAACTTTCCCACTTTAATCAGCTGTGAGAGACAAATGATAATGAAACACAATGTCGTATGTCAATCATCACAGAGACTGTTCCTTGGCGGGGATTCTAACTCACGACCCCTGGATTGATAGTCAGACGCGTTACCGATTGAGCTAACCGGACCTGGCCGACATAAAGAGAGCTAATCCATTAAATAAAAAACCAAAACTCTGGTCTATAACTGAGATGATTAGTCAATAACTGGTTAACACATATGAGCAAGATATTGTTTGTTTGTCCCATATATCTACCAAAAAAAAAGCATGTTCGCAGTCTTTATTTTCTGATTTTGGGGACAATATCTGGAACAGGACGCGTATAACATGAAGGTGTATGACATTTTTAGCATGATAATTATTATGATACCTCATTTATAAAATAGCAACATTAGGCCATTATAAATTCATTGCTAGATTACCATGCAAATTTTTCTTAAAAACGGGGAGGGCAGGAGAATTTTAGTTTTTATTTTTATTTTTAAAATTGTTGATGTTTTTTTTATGATTTTTGTGGGGTTTTTTTTAAGAAAATAACATGGGTAGGGGCAGCATGAAAATTAGGGGGCGGGCATGGATGATAATCTAGCAATTAATTTATTATGGCCTTACATGAGATTTTTTTCTTGTTACATAAATATAAAGTCATGTATCAAAAAGAAATCCCCTACCTAACCTACCTACCAAAACAAAATTCTACAGAAATCTTTCTCCCATTAGTGGATAGAGAAACACTGGCTTATAATGATGTGATTATATTTGTTAGAACATAATCTGAAAAGTGTAACACTTTATTTTCCAGTTTGCTAAAACCTTCAAAAAAATCCCAATTTCCTCTCAATTGCTCAAATGCTCCATGGCCCTTCCGATTTTGATTAAAAACAACTCTGCCAGCATTGCTTACCCAATATTGAAAACTAGGATCAGAAGAGAGAAAACCAATATTGTTTTAATGTTGACCTAAAGTAGAAGTCACTTCAATAAAATTTATCCCACAACTGTAAAACAAGAGAGACAAATTGGTCCTTAATTGCTAACCTGAAGTAAAAAGAGCCAAATATACTATCTTCATGATTGTACAATTTAGATATAAATATTCAGATGACATTCAGAAAACAGAATCTACAATTTTATGAATTTACAACTCTTAACCATATAAATATATTTTTGGATGATTTTCAAGGGTCCAGGTCTTACCAAAGTTTGGATTGTTTGAAGAACTTGACACAGATAATAAACCATATTCAGATATTATATTGTAGGGTTGCACAAAGACTGATGAAAATTTGACAAAAAATTAGGCAGTTTCAATAACAAGACCAAACTTTACATTATTCAACAAAATACGAACCACAACAGTTTCTATTGTCATCATTTTTCTTGTGTTGCTGTGTGCTTTAGACAGGAGTAAATTTTGGCTTTCTTATTTGTTAAATTTTTACTCAATGAACATTAACTATTACATAAAATTTCTGTAAAATACCATCATAAATAAACACCGGAAGTATGTATAAACCAGGGCTGCGGTCAGTTTGCTAACATATTTTCCTGGACACTGGCTATACTTCAAATTAACACACAGTATGCAATGAATTAAGGGAACCAGGCAGTAAACACGTTTGCTGTTTAACAATGCTGAGCGTAGCCAAACCTTAAAAGCTATGTGGATTTATTATCAACTGGTCAACCTGTGCAACAATGGTGACCTCTATTAAGTAACATCTTGTCTTTAAAACAGCCACACTTTCTTTTTACTATCTTAATAATTTTAGTATCAATCAACCTGCATTAAGCAACCACCTGCTTTAAGGGGTCATTTTTACTATGTGCTTAAGACAGGTTAAACTGATTTAAGATTAATAAGCTTTCAGTGGAAAATTTTCCATAAAAATGTGTGTGTGTGGGGGGGGGGATGTGGGTGGGGGGGAGGCTTCAGTGGGAGACATTTACTGGGAGATGTACAGTATATACAGGATGCAGCTATGTACAATAACTTTGGAACAAGAGAAAGTGGACCTTACTTGGCTTGCTCTAAGAATCCTAGATTGATTACGGCCATTATGAATTAATTGCTGGATTTTCATCCAAATTTTTCTTAAAAAACGGGGAGGACGGGAGGATTTTATTTTTTGTTTTTAAATTTTTTGATGTTTTTTTATTAAAATAAAAAGGGTCGGGGCGGCATGAAAATTAGATGGCGGGTGGGGATGATAATCTAGCAATTAATTTATTATGGCCTATTGTACATTCTTATAATAACACTTCCAATATGTTATCTAAAACATACATTTGTGAAAGACCTCAACATTCTGTAGTCTAGGTTTTCTGATAACATTTATCAACAAGGAGGCCTAACTGGCTTACAGTTGTCAATACATCATGCCAAAACAATATCTGAGACAATATCGCTGGCAAACATTTGTTTTATATTTACAAATCCATGCCGACATTGGGTGTATTATAACAAGGCAATAAATCACAAAAACATGTACAGTTCATGTCTAAATCTGATGACAACAGCATTAAATATTTATTTAATGTCCTATTTCCTCAAACATGATTATTTTCCTTCTTTTTTTTGTTGTTTCAATGGTATTTCTATATAGCCAGCATGTCACTTTTATATCATATAGTTGTCATTATTGACTTCATATTATGATGAACGAACAAAAGCGATGATATAGAGGTATAGCGTACGCCTTGCATGCAGAAGGTTGTTGGTTGTGGGTTCAATGTCTGGCAGGTTCACACTTAAGTATTGAAAGATGGTACTAGTAGCTTCAGGAGATTTGCATTTAGCATTTAGAGGACAGTTCTAGGTCTGGTTAGACTAGTGTCAGTATGTGACTGGGTGGGGTAGCATGCCATGTGTCTACGGCACCATGAGGACACTTGTATATCAATGGAAAGGATTCGAACTCACACCCCTTTGATTGATTATCAGATCCACTACCAACTAAGCCTAAACCAGACCCGGTTACACACATATTCAATTTGGACTTACTCCAGCGAATCAGAATGCATGACATTTATAATTAAAAAAACATGTTATTTGAGAGCAATTGAATGTTAAGTTCACAACAACTTTTTTTTTTTAACAAAGATTTTAAAAACATGAAATTATGTGGACAGCATACACTTAACAGCCAGTAAATAGCACAAAGCAATGACATCAAACATATTTTATACAATTAACATTTCAAATTATTAACAATGAACACCGGAGTGACAATAATATCCCAGCAGTTTGTTAATTAAATAAATATTAAAAGAACTAAATTTGTCTCAACAATCCAAGCCTATGTGTAGACAGTGAAATAACAAGATATGCTTGTTTTATTTTTTGGGGCGGTGCTTTAGCAGCCGCTCTCATAGCAAACTTGATTATTTCCTATACCGCAAATTTACAACCGTGTATCGTGTTAATGCAAACCTGACAAGCACCAATCAAATAGTTCCACCCCCTGATAAGCCTTCGAACTCACTATAAACAGTAGATATTTCAACGAAAACATTAATAGTATAACAGACAGCGGCGATTTATATCTATAAACAATTGTGTACTGTATAAATTCAAAGTTTATATTCAGTGCTATTAATCAGCACAAAGGAATTAAAGTGCATAAACAGACACGCTGAACTATGGTCACGTGCCCAAAAGATTTTTCAGGACGCCATCTTGGACAGCAATTCAAGACAGATAACTGCGTTTTTAACTATTAGTCGTAAATATTCTAGATCTGTCCCTTATGCCAAGGAACTTTACTTCTATAGTTCCTTGCTTATGCCAATAAACAATCAATACTCGTTCTAAAAAAAGAGATATGCTTATGTCGATCACGTGATTTGCGGTTTCTCCCAAATGTTTGAAAGTCGACTTGTATTCCTAAAAAGAATTCGAGATTGATCGAGTTATGAATATACCTGTGCTGTTTTTTTGTTATTTAGTAAATATTTCATGTATTTCCAATAATTTGAACAGTGGATAATTTCCATTTAAACATATAAGAGTTAAAATATTTGTGTTTCCGTAGCAAAAATACGCAAACATCCAGATGTGTCTAAAAATCGGCGTCATAACATTTTGGCTAGTGCGGTTCTGTTTATGGGGTGATAAGAATCAATTATTAATGTCGACATACACATTTCTATTTTACGTCTTTTAAACGAATTGTTTCACTGTTGCGCTAGAGAAATCAATTAAGAAAATTGTAAATGAATATACTCAAAGTTGAATTCATTTGCTAGATTTAGAGCACTTTGATATTTTATATAATTATGACAGAAAGCTTGACTTTTCTGAAATTATCACGAGTTGAGTTGAAGATACAAATCTCATTAGTCTCAGTTAAACTAAAATCTTGAAGTTGGGACATTTGCCAAATTTAAGAGTTGATATTCCTACTATAGCAGAAAATACACTTTCAAAGGTAAAACATTCAGTTACATTCTCTGACTTATTCGAGAAAAGGGTCAATGTTAAGCATAGAACACGTAGATTTTGTACCCTGTATAAGTAAGAATCAAAGGAAATCAAGATTATTCTACGTACTTCAATGTATGCAAACTGACCTGTTTGTCTAAAACAATAGCGACATTTTACATCTTATATGATCCACCCCCATCAGCACTGTAGTGCTTTGATTCATTTCAGCTACATGTCCGGGAATTTCAAATGGGTTGCATCAAATAAATTATAGTTTCTATTTTACCTAAAGAGTGTTTGACCATCAAGACTTCATCCTGCAATTTACACAGTGGCTCATAATTTTAAAACATTCCCTATTAATACCACCTTACACATCAGGACTAATTTGAATATGTATTAAAATGTGAAAGACAATGCCATGGATACATCAAAATGACCATGGATGTGACGTGATGTTAATGCTGCAAGGAATGGCGTAGGTCACAAGACTGCTGCATACGCGATACTGACTTCCGGACTGTGAATTTAAGTGATAGTTTTGTCACTTCGATGACCCTGCAGCGGTTCTATAATGACATTCTGGGATCATATTTTTTAACAATGATACTGTCAGAAAGAAATGAAAATTTGAATGTTCTGAAATCCACACAAGTAAAAATACCATATAAACATAGCTGAGTTTCTTTTTCCTTTTTCATATATTAACCCTTTACTCCATAGATATGCGTTTTCCCGAACCAATCACAGAAGGCCTTTGAAAACAGTGCAGGAAGAGCTCAGACTGCTCGGCCCCGTTTGTCTTGAAATAGGTGAGTAACTTTCGTGATCTACTGAATGGTATGTTGCTTAACCCTTTACTCCATAGATATGTGATTCCTGCACCAATCACAGCAATCTGAACACTTCCTGCACTGTTTTCCACTCTGTCAGTTAATATAAACATAATTCACCCATTGCTGATACCTGGTAAATTAAAGCTTTCAATTTGGAAGATTCCAAGAAAAAGCTTATGGAGCAAAGGGTTAAACACAAGGGTGTTGAACTTTTGAAACTACACTTGCATTAAAATATTTGAAGTCAACCCGGGTAGTCAACTACTCAATATGTTCTGTAATCATAATATCTCCTTCTCAAATCTAAATTGCTTTTGATACATCACTCTACATAATATTATTATCTGGTCTGGTAAGCTTTGCAAATATCATTTTTGAAACATAGCAGTATGACAGGTGTCAGACTATCAATTTTATCAACATTTTATAATTCACACTTATCTGCACGTATAAAACGCATGTATAAAACGATATAATGGTTTGAAAAACATAAATAAGAAAAATAGATAAATGGGATGGTAGCTGTTGACAGTGTTCAACCTGATGTTATACTACAAAAACAGTAAAAATATTATTATCATTCTGAGAACACGACTTGTGTAAACAACTAACATCTAAACAATATTGGCATTTTATTACAAGTCTTCATGTCGCCTTCATAAACCATGTGTTACTTTACTAAGGACACCAAGTTATCGGGCCGTGACAAATAGCCAGTGTTTTTTCCTGGGTACGAATTGAGGTAGGAGCATGCAGTTTCCCGATGGTACCTTCATTTAAATACGCCTTCAAGTATTAATGGTCTGCTGGAAAGCCCACTGTCACACATTGCTTAAATTACTTACAATGTTTTTTTTGTTTTATTAATGCGTTTAACACCATTTTTAACATATTTCAGGTTATATATGGCATATATCCAGTTGAAGACCTCAGACTGAGTCAGACTAAGTATACACCCACCATTCTTCCACAAGTAACGTCCTAACGTAAAGTGGAGTGAGTGGTACTCGAACCTACAACCTTAGCAGTGAAGAAGTGAGTGATCTTGAGACGGCGCATTAGACCACTTGGCCACAAGTTAGGACCCAAAATTACTTACAGACTTGAGGTTGAGATATTTTACTAATATGTAAGGACATGTTTTCTTTAGAATGCAGATACCCCATTTTAACTATGTCATGAACACACCAGAATTGATTATATGCACAGACATTAGGCCTTGTGCTGATGTGACTGCCGAGGACCAACAACTCAGACAGTACAAAATCTGACTATAATAATGACAATTTTATAATGGTTCTATATTATAACAAGAGTGCCAAAATGGCCCTATATCACTCACAGGACAGACCTTGAGTCACCCAACTTAAGTAGATTATATTATACATGTACACTCAAAATTCCAGAAAAATGAGATGGGCAAGAATTTTGATTTGTTTTGAAGATCACTATGGTTTGAACAAACTTGGTGGGGGTTCAAAGGAACATTTCTGTGAAATAATTTTAAAATCGACCCAGTAGTTTCTGACAAGAAGACTTTTTAAGTTTTTACTTATTAAACTTGCCCCTACCCTGGCGGCCATGTTTTTTGACGAATCAAAATGGCTTGAACAAATTTGGTAGAGGGTGACCCAAGGACCATTTCTGTGAAATTATTTAAAAATTGAGCCAGTAGTTTCTGACAAGAAGATTTTTTAAGTTTTTACTAATTAAACTTGCCCCACCCCCTGGGTGCCATGATTTTTGACGAATCAATAAGGCTTGAACAAACTTGGTAGAGGGTCACCCAAGGAATATTTCTGTGAAATTATATCAAAATTGGCCCAGTGGTTTCAGAGGAGAAGTTGTTAGAAGCTAAGAGTTAACGACGGACGACGGCCATCAGGTGATCACAAAAGCTCACCTGTAAGCCTTCGGCTCAGGTGAGCAGAAAAAGAAACTGACTTATACCAAATTCTTTTTCATTCATAGCATTATTTCTTGTAAAAATAAAACTCTTCTTTCTACACACTTAAGTTTTTACTATAGCTTATATAGTAAACTAACCCCACCTCCTGGGCACCATGTTTATTGATGAATCAAGATAGCTTGAACAAACTTGGTAGAGGGTCACCCAAGGAACATTTCTGTGAAATTAATTTAAAATCAAGCCAGTAGTTTCTGACAAGAAGATTTTTTAAATTTTTAACTATAGCTTATAAATATACTAACTGATTAAAGAAACTGTGCATGGGTATAATATTCTATAACTTAGGAGATATATAAGAAATCGTAAAAAAAATTTCAACAGGGTTTTATCTGACCTTTATTTAACACCAGCTCAATTGATATGGTTATTGCATCAGCAGCGTCTTGGATAGAGATCAGTATTCAGACACGTTCTCTTAACAAAGTTCATCTCATCAATACCATGTATGTCCACCATCGGAATTGATGCATGCTTGGCAACGACACCTCATTGATGCGACAAGTGTGCTGAAAAATGTCTAGGGAATACCATTCCAGATTCTCACAAGCGCACGTGACAGGTCAGGTAACGTCAACAGCTGATTTTGGAGGCGACGTAAGCGGCGCTGCATCTCATCCCACACGTGTTCTATAGGCGACATATCCGGTGACATTGCAGGCCAGGGCAGCACATTCACATTGTTCTGGATCAAGAAGTCAGTGACGATCCGCATGAAAGCATTATCCTGTTGCAGCATGGCGTTACACTGTTGCACAAATGGAAGGACGTGAGGCCGTATGATTTCGTCACGGTATCTGATGCCTGTAAGTGTGCCGTCCACAACCACAACAGCTGTTCTGCCACGGGATGAAATGCCACCCCACACCATGACACTACCTCCGCCGAATGGACATTGTGAATCACACAACTGTCAGGGAAACGTTCACCAACATGACGGTACACTCTAGAATGACCGTCGCTGCTGTCGAGATGAAACCTGGACTCATCCGTGAAAAGAACATGTGCCGAGTCCTGTTGCATGAAGTGTATGTGTCGTCTACACCAGGCAAAACGTGCTACACGATGACGTTGCTGGAGAACTGGACGTATGGCTGGACATCGTGGATGTATGCCTCGTTCAAGCAATCAATTACGTACCGTTTGGGGACTAATTCTTCTTAGGCCGTCAAAGTAGCAGTTCTGAGTCGTTCACAGAGATGAACGACCCGGATGTATGTATCCTGGCGATTAGATGATACATGTGGACGTCCTGACCGAGGCCAGTCTTTGGTGGTCCCAAACTGTTGATACTCATGCACTGACCAGTGTAAATGACCGAGAGGGATACACAACTTACCTGTGTAAAGTTTCAAGCTTTTATTTATAAAATTGAGCGATACATTTTACACATGCACAGTTTCTTTTTTCAGCTAGTATATAATAAACTAACCCCACCCCCTAGCCACCATATTTTTTGACGAATCAAGATGGCTTGAACAAACTTGGTATTTTAAAATTGAGCCAGTAGTTTCTGAGAAGAAGATTTTTTAAGTTTTTACTATAGCTTATATAGTAAACTAACCCCACCCGCTGGGTGCCATGTTTATTAATGAATCAAGATGGCTTGAACAAACTTGGTAGAGGGTCACCCAAGGAACATTTCTGTGAAGTTTTATCAAAATTGGCCCAGTGGTTTCAGAGAAGAAGTTGTTAGAAGTTAAAGACGGACGACGGCCATCAGGTGGTCACAAAAGCTCACCTGTAAGACTTCGGCTCAGGTGAGCTAAAAAAGAAACTGACTTATACGGTATATTCATTTTCATTCATAGCATTATTTCTTGTAAAAATAAAACTCTTCTTACTACACACTTATACTTTATTGACATGTCAAACTATATATCAGGTGTGCCCTGTAAAGCATAAAAGGTCCGTAATCTATGTTGAAACCAATAAATATTCTAAATGCATAAAAAAAATTTCTAATGCATATCAATTTATGAGTCAAAACTGTTGAAGTTTCACATTCATTTTATATTTTATGGTATCATTCAAATTTTTGTATAAATAGTTTTAAAGGACGTGAACATTGAACATATAAAAATTTACATGATTTGGACCAGGATAAAAACAAAATAACCAGGACGGGTTAACTCGCCTTAGGTAGATTTTTTTGTTGCAGGTAAATTATGCATTTTAAATATAACTACCAGGGAAGCATTAACTCAAACAAAGGTGAAATTGACAAACTTATCCACATAATGTTATTTGGACCATGCAGGGCTTGGACCCACAATCTCAAAGGTGAGGTGTACAGTATCTTTATATGACCGCGGTTTTTATGGTCTTGAACAGGGGCACAGTATATACCAGAGGTAGAAAATCTATCAACTTATTGATAGACTGCAACAGCATATCTGGTGATTTTCACAGTGACCATTGTGGATTAAGTACGTAGGAATTTATATCTTTATATTTTAGGATAACTATTCAAGTAAAAAAAGCGCTAACTTTATAAACCATTAGCGGTTTTGTGTATTTTGTAAAAATTTGGCAAACATGAATTTTAAACAGCAACTCTATTTACTTAAAAAATAATCGTTTATTACTATTTACCCCATTTTTCATACCCACATACACACACACATTTAATCATTTTATGCCATGGAGGGCTAACAGACGATCAGTTTACCTAACCACTCACATGAATATTTCCTGGGATCCTGAAAAGTCAACCAGTACTCGAGCACACCCCATCTCCGCAAGTAACTGATAGTTTTCCCACTTGAATCAGTGGTGAGGGATGAATGATAATGTGATACAATGATGTATATCAATCATCACAGAGACTGTTGCTGGAACGGGGATTCAAACTCACGACCCCTGGATTGATAGTCGGACGGTTTACCTGCTGAGCTAATCAGTCCCAGCTTTTAATCAATATAAACATAACACCATTTTATACTCCCAAACCTTTCTACCTTTGATACACAATACCGAAACTTGGGAGGGGGGGGGGGATGGCTGAACGTTGGCTGAATTTGAAACAGATCATTTATATTTTATTTATATTAATAGATGACAATGAAATGCTTCAGATATAGTTAGAAATAATTTCACTTTTTAAAACATTTTTAGCTCGTAAAAATCTTTGGTGTCAAACCAGAAACCTCAAAACATTCCTTAATGTCCACATTTGAGACAGATCGATATGCTCCATTAAACCACCCTGGTGGCCAATTTGATGTTTAGATAAAACGATTTTTTTTTAATCTATTAAAATTGCTATATCCCTACTTAAATGGGATCCAACTACAAGCAGTACTTATTCATTTTAGTTATCTGTAGAATCTCTTTAAGAACAAACAAATGGCTGACTGTGAGCATGGAGGAAACTCAGTATAAGCAGACACTATGAAGAGGCCCTCCCAGGGGTTTTGGAGATCTGGAGAACACGGCCAACTATTTTTAGGGATCTGGGGAACATTGGCCCTTTCTTTCAGTGATCCAGGGATCAAAGGTCTAATTTTAGAGATCTGGGGAAAATATTTTTGGGGAACTATGGCAAAAACTTTTGGGGATCTGGGGAAAAATGGTAATTACTTTAAGAGATCGAAGAAACAGGGACCCTTCTGGGAGGGCCTCAATGAATAACAATTAGACCAACACTTGCCAAATAAATAATTGTGTACATAATAAAAGTACAATGTTGTACATAAATTTAACAGTATAAACATTTTACATGTAGACATATACAATCATCATGTTCCAGTGTAAACATTATTAAATAGTTTGGAGTTTAGTGTCCCTTGTGACTTTATTTGGTTTAAGTTTAAACATATTTATTTTACTTCGATTGTGAAACAACTTCTTACAATTTAGGCAAATCATGCTCAAGTCTTCCTGGGTCTAGAGTGGCGCATGTTTTTTCAGTTTGCAAAAGTGATTGGAGCCAACAAAATATGCCAATATTTTAGCTATATGGCCATGATTTGTTCATAAAGTATCTCTTCATTGTCCTTAGCTTTCGATCATAAAGTGTGTGTCCAATGAATACCATCTGTCCGATAGCTGGTGGACATGGATGCACTGAACCGCGAATTACCCATGCGGTCGTTTATGACACGTAATTACATTTTCCTAATCTGTTTATTGTTCTTATCTCAAGGTGTTAGTGGTATAATTAGTGGTAGCAACAGTGTAAATTATTAACTTATACATAGGTTAGGCACAGATAAGTTTGTATTTTGCTTGTTAAAGTCCTGAAAAATTTAAACTTTACAAGATTTGCTCCAAGATAAACATATACATTTTTTTATGAATTAGGAAACTTTGGTCAAGTGTGTATTGTTATGTGCATTTTCCCTAATTTCAATCAATTTAATACGACAAATAAAATTATCCAACTGTTTTGACAAGCTAGTCACCAGTAAAATATTACAGAATTTTCACTAATAGGAAGATGTAATTTTTTCAAGATTCAAACCATTTATTTGGTTGGTATTGACGTCGCATGCCAATTTGAATATGAATATGCACAATCTAAATTTTACAGCAAGCGATTGGTTGCTTTGTTTATGACGATGTAACCACAGGAGCTTGGGGAGTGGCTAATAAAAAGTTTAATGGGGGGGGGGGGGGGGGGGGGGGGGGGGGCAGGTCCCCTAGCATATATATAGAGACAAGGAAAGAAAGAAACAAACAAATTGGCAAATGTGTTGGCGACAAGATTTTTTCAGCCAGAGTAGGCCCTGAAGGTGGCTGCTTAATACAGGTTGTAAACTTGTTTCAACTATTAACTATACAAATGGCGAATTGAATATATTACTGTTTAAGACAAGTGGTTGCTTAATAGATGTGACCACTAATACAGGTTTAAATGTACTCATATTTATGTATACTGCTGCAGTCTTCCAACTTGCATCACCACTAAACATCAAGTGATAGTATTGTAAATATGGAATAAAGCAGGATGTAGAACAGTGGATAAAGTTTTGGCTGTCACACCAGAGGTCCCGCGGGTCAGTCCCTAACTCAATAGCCTCCCAAACACAACACTTATTTATCCCAGGAAGCTGACTTGATAGCTTTTACAGCGCTATATATATATATTCCAGTCCAGATGTGTTGCATGTAAAGCCATAGTATAAAATAAGTCATGGTTGACATACATTCTATTGCCCTTCGTTTGGTAGATCTCTATGCCATGACATTGTGTCTATGGCTTTCACTGTAGCTATGCTAGCTAGCCCTAGTTTGGTCTGTACATTTATGTCTGGTTGTTCACAAATAATTATCTACATATATATATACAGTCAAACCTGTCTTAAGCAACCAGTCAAGGGAAAGAGCAAATATGGCCTTTAAAGACAGGTTGTTGCTTAATACAGATTAATTCACTCTGAACGTATAGAAATGGGAAATAGAAAACATGGTTGCTTAAGACATGTGGCTGCTTAATTGAGGTGACCGCTTACAAGTTTTACTGTATACATCAAGCTAAATTAAATGAGTGAATAAATATATAAACATGTAAATGATCTGTAAAAAAAACAGGTCATTTAAACTAGATCACTCACTACCTCTGATGATTAATGATATATCACTAACAGAGTGTCAGTCAGCTGTAGGATCACAAAGTACAAATATAGCTATTAAATGGTTTAAAGTTACTGTCAGACACACTATTTATTCAGTGAATCAAAACACTGACTGACATTTGTTTACCGCTGTAATTTACCAAGTAATGGTAAGTATATGTCATTATGTATGTATAATTTAGTGGCGCTTAGTAATTGATGCATTTTGTGTGGGCGAGAAATGTAAATTCCTGAGAAGGAAATGCACTAAGGTTCCCAAGGAAGCATGGTTGCTAAAAACAATAAAAATAACATTAAATCTGAGTGATAAACTTAAAATAAAATCTCTATATATTTTATATTATATTATCATGTAGATGATACTTGGCGACCTTCAACTTGTCATTTAGACTTTCTAATTAACCAAATTCAACAAACTGAAATAGCAATGTAATAGACCAAACCGCAGTAAAAAAAAATTGTCTTGTTCCACTTGTGTGATGTTCTAAATCGAACCATAAATATTAAGTTAAAACCCCAAAACAAAAGAAAACCTATCTTTGATGATCAGACCCAACTCATTTGCATGACACATCGTCTTGGACTGGTTAGCATTTGTGCCAATTTATTTAAAAATCCAATTCCAACTTAAGAAGATACGGTCCAGACAGCAGTAGATGGACGGACAGAGCTGTGATCTTGACATTTGAAGAACAGACCTTAGTCATTCGCATGACACATCGTCTTGTCCTAGTAAACATTTGTGCAGAGTTATTTAAAAATCCAATAACAACTAAAGAAGATATGGTCCGGACAGGACAAAACAAAGTGTATACATTGGATTTTCAAACATTTGACCTTGAGCTAAAGCCTATGACCTTGACCTCTGACAAACAGACCCAAGTCATACGCATGACACATCGTCTTGTCCTAGTGAACATTTGTGCCAGGTATTTAAAATTTCAATCACAACTGAAGGAGACATGGTGCGGACAGCAGGGGACACATGCACGGACGCAGCTAATTTCTATATCCCCCCGCTCCGCTCTAACATACATTGTGTTATAACAACAATGCAATGAACTGATGGGAGGTTGAACCGTTCAGAGATGTAAATCAATCACCTCCAAGCTTTATTTGTCAATAGCTGTCAAGTAGGCAAAATTGGTGAAATGAAGACATCACTCATTGTTTAAATATTGTTAGCATTCATTAAGACAAACAAAGAAATAAAACATAGTTATTAATGACATGTCGTGTCGAATCAGACACATTTTTATATGCAAACTTCAAAACCGCGTGGGATGAAGTAATTATATTGAGGCAAAAACTGTTTCTTCAAATAATTCCATATATGGTAAAGTTTTATCATGAAATATATAAACAAGTATTTCAAGTCACGATATGTCTGCACTGCACTTGTGTGTTCAATTTTACAAGCGGAAACATTGAATATAAGTGCATAAATATGCGGTAAAAACATTAAAGATAGCAACTTTAATATAGACTAAAGAAACTTACTGAAAGATCTCATCTTTATCTGAATCGTGATGAAAAACAAATTAAATTTGTGCATTTAGCATTTAAATTGAATTTTCATTAATATTTTTGGATGTCATGGATTTCAAAACAAAAAAAAATAAATTTATTGTTTGCTGTGCTCCTACCTACTCACTCAAAATGACAGCTACCCAATCTTTTTTATTTACTTTCAAAGCATTTAATTTTTTTTTCAGGATTTATGTCCATTTTTCTTTAAGATGACTATGCAAAATCAAAATTTGGCTAAAAAAAAATATTTACCAACCTACCTACTTACATGAAAAACACTGGGATGGAGCACAGCAAGCAAATATTTTTAAAAGGATGAGCCCTGGTGTTAAAGTTGTAGTAGACTAGTAGTTAGCCAATCAGACCACCTGAGCGATGTCCATACAGCCGACTTGTGACACAATTACCAGACATATATTCAGGTCACAGCATCATAAAATGTTTTTATGTTATACACATTTTTAGCGTTGTACGGCCGGTAGCTTTTTTTTATCTTTCAATGAGACCTTGTAAAGTACAAATGAAACAGGTGAAGAATACAGCAAAGATGAGACAGTGAAATGTAGCGTGAAATAGAATTATCAAATCAACCATAATAATCATCAGCAGTCAAATGAATGTTTATATCAGTAAAATCTTGTCTGCAGGTTGAGGCACTTTGTGAAATACATAATTCATTTCTTTTTTAATATCATATTGAATCTCTGCCAGGAGTATTTCACCAGTATGATATATATTTATAATTCATTATAAAAAAAATTTTTTCTTTAATTTCCTATTTTCCAATGAAATGGAGGTCAGATTTTTTTTTTATTCTGTCAATCAATCAACACGCATGCATAATGTGTTCTTATAAAGACCATTCTTTTCAGTCAATTGTCACTGTCCAAAACTTTGGTTATATAAATCCACATATTGAACTTGAGCAAATAATTACCTTGGGTTACAAACTGTGTACACTCCAAAACAGATACAAAGCAAATAACAGGGCTCAAACTAGAGGGCGACATGGGCGACAAAGTCACTTTTTTCTCCGTCACTTCGCTTTTTTTTTGGCGAAGTTTCAAGTGGCCTTAAAATTACCAACATCGCTTTTTTTCTGTATGCTAGCGAAGTGGAAATTACAACTATAACCAATATTTGGTATATTCTCTTATCCGTGGATAAGTGTCGCCACATATGTGGGAATGCAAATTGCAATAATCGGTTACTTCTGATGCAAATATCCCCAGGCAATTTTCGGCATATATGTTTACACCCCGTGCCAACATCTTATAGGTTGCTAGGCAACGCAATCGTTTGGCTGACCAAGATCAAGGTTTTCCTTGCATACACTCTGAACACCTTGGCTATTACTAATACCGAAGATTATGGAATTTGCCAAGTATGTACGATTGCCTTGCATAGAGTTAAAACATCCAGCATCTAATTGAAAGCGATCATTTTTTTCAACTGTCAATCAAAGTTTTCCATGAACAAAGTAACTTTCCACTTATGACGTAATCATCCTTTGTGTTTGCGAAATCCATAGTTGATTGACAAGAGTGTAATTCAATTCTGAATAATACGTTTAAAATGAAAAATTAGCGCGTTTGATATTTAGAAATTACCGATGATTAAAGAGGTATTGATAATTATGTTGCCGCTAACTGTTGTCTATAAATATGTTCGAGTCGTAATAAACAAATTGAACTGAATCGAATATAACAACTGTTAATTCGGTGTCCGTGAGTGATGAATAGAATTCACATAAAAAATTGTTTTGTTACTCAGTTTGTTTGTTTAAATCAGCTGGTTTAATTACTCTAAATATTTGTGATCCGACCTATAACTACAAAGTTTGACTTCCAAAAAGCCTTGAAATATTGGAAACAACAGAAAGTATGAAATATTTATAAATGAGAATTAAAAAGGTCAAGTAAGAAACAGTTAGTTTAAGCAGTGTGTAGACTGCAGTGGGGATAGCATGTAACACAGCATCTGAAATTTAAAAAATGTGTGTTTAATGTATGTTTCATGAACTTATGATTATGTTTTGCATTTTAATAAAAAAGTGTTTATTTGGTAAAAAATAAAAATGATATGTTAACAGAGAAATATCTTTTTGATTACTCTTTCGGAGATAAAGTTATAGATAAAAAGCATTTATCTTCTGCTTTTACCAGGTACTAGTGTTCCCTGTTCTTTGCAAAAAAAAAATTAAACAATAATGAGTGGCATGAAGAATACTCCTACCATGAAAAATTAGATTGTAAGTTCATTTAGCTGTATCTTTATTCAGAAAGTTAAACTCCCTGTTCTTTAACCCTTTACTCCATAGATACGCTTTTTCCTGCACCAATCACAGAAGGCCTTTGAAAACAGTGCAGGAAGTGTTCAGATTGCTTGTTACTCTGTCAGTTAATATAAAAGTAATTCACCCATCACTAATAAGTGTTGAATTAATGCTTTCAATATTAGAGCTGTCCAAAGGCATCTATATGAAGTAAAGGGTTAAGAATATATCACACAAAAACTAGTTCCTTAATTACAACATCAGATAAAAGACAAGAAGGCAGTCAAACAACACATTTGATATAAATCAAAAACAATATAAAACATTATAAAAACTATGTAAAACAAAAAACCCCCATAATGACATAGCATTAATTGTAATGAAACTTAGTTTTCGTGTAACCGCGTGACGAAATTTACCACTTCTCCCTATTTTTTCTCCACTTCTCCTTTTTTTTGGATGAAGGAGAAGTCACTTCTCCCTAAAATTCAGACCCATCTTGAGCCCTGAAGTAATAAAAAAAGCCAGCGAAGTCCTGAACTTTATCCCTGCGTTTGGATAATTTTGTTTTTATTTATCAGGCTTAATTAATGTTTGAAAAGCGAGAATGGCTTCTTGGCAAAATTAAACTAAACTAAACGTTTTTCATCACTCAAAATTGTGCTTTTAATTCTTACATTTACATTATATTATTTTCTACCTATTTTAGATAAAACTATGACATTAATTAAACAAAAATATTTTTTGACCAGTGGGATTGCTGTGGGACACCACTAAACTGCAAACACTTTTAAATGAGGCCTTATTTTTTTCCCATTTTGATAGTAGGAAAGCAGGTTATATACATTAAACCACAAACCCAATTGATGTCATCACTGGAACAGCGATATTGCCAACAAACAGTGCACTCATTTTTTATGGCAACTTACAGCAAATGTCACCTTAAAACAACAATGGGGAATGGGAAAAAACATTGTTAACTTTTAGCTTCTCGTAAAAACAAGATGATAATTCAAGCTAAATGTATATGTGGTAAACTTGGCACAGGATTTGCTGTCGGCTTTAATCAATAAAAGCGATGCTGTGTATATCCACCAAAAGTAGTTATGTATATGTCTGTATTATTTTGATGTTATTAATGCATAAAAATACATGGTACCATAACAGTTGGAAAAAACACAGACTTTACAAAAAAATTGTGATTCATTAAGTATGTTTTTCAATCAATTCATCAATTGCTATTAACAGAGTTTTTAGTAAAGCAGGTTGATTTATCTTTGATTTCTCGGCATGTTGAAAATGCATCTAGTACTTGTTGCGACAAACTCTTTTTTACTCTGAGTTTATTCAGTCTACACATGTATGAAATTTTCCCAATAAAAGTCTAAAGTCTATATGAAGCTCAATGATCATGTATTTCCATAAAAGTCAGTACTTAGATCAATGTCATTTTACATAATCAAATCTAAACATGAAAGATTTAGTTTTCCCAGCTGTAATTTAGGCCATTATAGATTAATTGCTAAATTATCATTAAAATTTTTCTAAAAAAGGGGAAGTGTTTGTGTGTGTGTGGGGGGGGGGTCTTTTTATTATTTATTAAAAAAGATCGGAGCGGCATGAAAAGTTGGGGTGGACTGGGATGATAATCTAACAATTAATAAATAATGGCCAAAGCAGTTTTTAGAATTACTAACAAAAACTATAAATGGTCTAGAACCAAGATTTGTCTCGATTTAGGGGTCTTCTACAATAGTATAAACTAAGGAATTCTATGGGTTTACAACGCTGGATGAAATTTTTTCAATTAACGGAACAAAAAAAGCTCTGCATCCATGCCTCATTCAATCAATATGCAGACAGTTTCAAAGAGTTATTCAATTGTTAATGTAAATTTTATTCCACAATTGAAAATACCACAGAGGATAGTGTCAATACAGATTTAATATCTATATCTCTATTTATAATATAAAAAAGTCTAATATAAAGATATAGATAAAATGTTTACCGACACTCGCTCCTGTGCAAAATACCAAAATTATGTAAGACCTACATGATAAGTTTATTTAATTAAAAGATTCATTTTAATTATGAGATTAAAAATCTATTATATTTCAGAAAAAGGTATAATATTTGAAATTTCCGATTTTTTTCTTATAATGCATGCATGATTTCAAATATTTCAGACAGGTCGTAACATAAACATTGATTGCGGAATAAATAAATCGAGTCTTCAAATTTATTTTTAGAAGTTGAAAACTTCAGCTGCGTAAAACGAATGCAAATGTTAATGAACAACAACCGTATTTTCAAAATATATGATATGGGTGCTCTTTTGAAACAATAATTCTATAGTAAAATCTTACCAGAGGGTGCAGTTTTACGTCCAGAGCTTTATCTTTGACACTTTCGCGTTTCAAAATTTTCACACTTCTTCATTATTGACAGGTGCCCGAAAGCAATTTGAATGAAAATATTCGTATTCAGTTGAGGCGCATATGCGAATGCAGAGGCTCGTACATTAATTTCAGATCATGGGTTGATTAGAATGTCCATGCGCAACGAATAAAACCCGTGTCTCAAATTCCAGGTGGTGGTGGTAGGAGTCAAAATGTATTTCAGTGTAATGCTATTTCAAGGAACATGGCGAGTTTTTATTTTGTGTCTTCTGAGAGATGGCCAGCACCAAGGATTGTATCGGTTTAAGTGGGCCTACTTGACGGCACTTGCAGCCATGCCCCATCCCACCCCGCTTTTCGAAGCAAGAAGAAAATTGAAGGATATTGAAATGACGACTGCCCGTCCGTCCGTCCGTCCGTCCGTCCGTCACGTTTCGGACCTACAACTTACAATACACAATGTAATGCAATACAAATCCAAACATTTAGTAGAGTCAAAATATAAAATTAATTATGGAAAACAATTAGCAGACGCGTAGCGTGGCATACTCAGATACTCTGCTGAGTAATATTTTAAACAAAAGACAAAAATTGAAAATACTAAAAAGTCGAAAGAAGCAATAGAAATGTAACAGGAATGGGTTACAAATGGGTAGATAAAATTTTTAGGTAAATATTCTTTTAAATAATGCATTCTAGCCAAACGAAGCATAAAATTTGAACAAAATAAGTCACCATTTCTTCTTCTATTTCTAAATATTCCTGCTGGGGAAGCTCCCCATGACTCCCACCAGCGGAAGTGGAACCACCATAGCACGTTTAGTTGTAGTAGCTGATAAAAATGTTGTAAGTTATTTTGACCGGAATACCAACGACTGTACTGAAAAATCGTAGTATCAGATCCGCATATCTCGGACACAAAAGGAATACATGATATTCGTCTTCAGGAATGTTATTAGTTGCATGAACACTTTCGGTCTTCCCCTTCAATATTTTCGTGGCGACTGGTTTTTATTTTGAGCTTGTGACTAGAACATCGAAAACGGACTAGAATTTTTTTATGCAAAAGACAACTTCAATACAAATATATTTTTCTAGATTTAGAGGATTTAAATACTTATAAGTGTCACAACGTGTGGATTCTGCAATATTACCATGCCAGTACTGTGTTATGTAATCTGATAGTTGTTGTTTAAATGCTAAAATAAGCATATTAATATCCCCCACTTCCTAAGAAATCCAAACAAACCCGAATCCATATTTAAACAATAAAATTTTAATGCTTAACACTTGAAGCCAAAGTTTTCTTTCAACATCATCTAAAGTTTTAAGCATTATATAACAATGTTTTGGATATCGGTAATTTGGCATTTGTATTATTTTACACCAGTACTTAATGCAATTTGTATGATAAGTAATACACAAAAGTAGCCGAACGACGTTATTTTTATGAGATTTCCCCTGTACGACTAATTTTCAAAGAAGTCTGGCTCCATTTCTAAATACAATTATTTCAGTCTTCTTAAGATGTTCACGCCTGCAAAAATGCACATTTAGTTGAGTCTGTAGCTTTGCCGCAGTCTCAGCTGTATTTGTTACATCATTAGCAAACAATAGATACATACTATCAGGTATAATTATCATTAGAGACACATATTCCAGTACCACAGCGTTCTCTAAATAATGTACAGAGGTCATTGATATAAAGGGACAGTAAAGTAGGACTACATATGTCCCCCTGTCTCGTTCCAATATTACATGGAAAGGAACCAGTAATGCCATTCAAGGCGTACGTATGGAAGATTTAGTTTTACTATACACAGATTTAAAAACAGCTAAAAGTTTACCATGAATGCCTATTAAATAATTTATTATAAATTAAAGTGTCAAACGCTTTGCTAAACGAAAAGTCAGTAAGAACGCCCTCCTTTCTTTGAAATATATTTCTGTACAAGTGCTTGTAAGGAGAAGATGTTGCAGAATAATCAGGTCTGAAGCCTGCTTGCGCCTCGTCAATCTTATGTTCACGTTTAGCCCAACTGAAAAGCATGTGCGTATAATGCTTACCATCGAAATTCCTCTGTAATGTTTTGGGTCGTCTTTTAACTAGGATTTGTGTATTGGACATTGAATAATTTCTGCCCAAGCATCTGGACAAACACCGCTATCTAAGATTTTGTTAAATATAGTATTCAAATATTGTATTTAAATGTGGGACCACTTAGGTTTCCGTATTTTTTTTAAAAAAAATATGCCAGTAGTTTTGGCATCTGATTAAGTTATATCTGGTTAAGTTATATCTGATTAAGTTATATCTGATTGAGTTATGTCTGATTGAGTTATGATCCTTTGTTCTTTTAACTTAGATTTTACATCACATTTTGAACCAGCAACCTTGGACGCAACTCCTCCCTCTGTTTAACCATTTACTTCATATAGACGCCTTTTGACACCTTTAATAAAGAACGCTTTTGAATTATTGTGTGAATTATGTTTGTATTAACTGACAGAGTGGAAAACAGTGCAGGAAGTGTTCAGATTGCTCGTTACAAGCAATCTGAACACTTCCTGCACTGTTTTCAAAGGCCTTCAGTGATTGGTGCGGGAAAACGCGTATCTACGGAGTAAAGGGTTAAACCTGATACAAATGAACATTGCTGTGCAGTAAGTATATGTACATGTGCCCTTGGTCTTGGACTTATGGCATTTTGATTGAATTATATTTGATAAAGTTGTGACTTTTTGTTCTTTTAACTTAGATTGTATGTCGTACTTCTGACCAACGCTCACGCGGACGCAACTCCTCCCACAGTTTTTAGCCAATTCAAATGAAACTTGCTGTACATTAGAGTATGTGAATGGCTTGAACATGAGCCTATGGGTTTGGTGTTCCATTCAATATTTTTTTATTGAGTCATGGTCCTTTTTATTTAAACTTAATTTTTACGTTGTACTTTAGACCAACAACCTTGCGGACACAACATTTTCACAGTTTTAAGCTGATTCAAATGAAACTTGCTGTTTAGTTGATACACTGTCCTGAACATGAGTCCGTTGTCGTAGTGTTCCACTTTAATAAATTTTCTTCTTGAATTACGTCCCTTTGATCCATTTAATAAATATAACATTCAATGCATTTTTTTTATTTCAGTCCATAATTATAAGTAACAGAACTTACCATCTTGAATTTTCTCATGAACGAATGTTAAACATTACAATAATTTGTTCACATCTCAGACATTATGACGCAGTGTTCCAGTACCCACATCCACTGGCAATATTTACTTTGCTTAGTCCATAGCTTTTTTGAGCGGGGATATGAATTCACTGAATTTTCTCGTGTAATTAGTATGCAGACAGCTTCAAAGAGTAACCGTAAATCCCTATTTCAAAAAGGACAACAGGGCAATTTTGACAATGTTCATTTTATTAACTAATTGAACCAGAGCCATTAATGACGATAAGGCCTATGTTTGATCCAGTGATTTTATTAAATGTCTTTGGTATACATATACTGGGCAAAAAGCATCTTAAGTTATCTTATAACTTAGATATTAAAATGTCGGTATTGTGTCAGTCTGTTTGGCCGGTGGTTATTTGAATTCAGACAGAAATAAGTATGTAACAACGTTTTTTTTCTAAATACGCCAATGGTGAATATTAGGTAGATTTTGCTGAAACTCTGTAGTTAGGCTGGTATCAAAGTTCTTGGTTTGATTTGCATTTTGTTGATATATTTTTCATGTTATTTTGCTGCTATCCCCGAGTTTACCCGTTACGGTCATGAAATATTTATGTATTGGTACCAGGGGCGGACCAAGGATTTCAATTTAGAGGGGGCGTACTTAGGGGTCGTAACACACATCTGAACGGGCACACGTGTTTTTCAAAAGAAATATAGTAGATTTTAATTTAAAAAATATAGGAGTTTATGCGTGGAATTTTTATAAGTTATTGCTAAGTTTTGTTTGATAAATTTATAACAGTAATATTCAGTTATTGAAGTGATACTTTAGGGTTTAACACATGTCATAAATTGAGCGAATTTACTTACAACAGCTTTGGGATTTAAGAATACAAACTAAAATAAAAAAATGTATTTATGGTGAATTAGGTCGTACTCCTTTGATAATTTTGATAATAATAAATGTTATATAAATGATATCTGATCTAGAAATAAGGCCCTATAAGAGTTACTGGACAAAATCAGTAAGCTATATTTTAGAAACATCTGGCTTTAATTATATATGGTTGGTCCAAGGTGTTGAAATTATGATATGATTTTAGAAATGTTCAAACGCTGTATGATAAATTTGTTCAAAACTGGAGTAGGGAATCGCAAAATTCAATTAGAGCTAAATCTTACAATTTGTTTGCAGATTTTAGATTTCAACCATATTAAGACATAGTATCATTGTACTTATATGTTTGCGAGTTTCTGCTCACATATTACGATAGAAACTGGCAGATGGCACACGCCTGTTAAATATCTTTCCAAGAAAGGAAGTGGAAAATATGGAATACTCTTGAAGTTGAATTTCACTTTTAAATTTTTGTTAGAATGTCCATTATATTATGGCATTAGAAAGCAACTTGATTTAGAAATACGTTTGGAAAAATACTAACACGCTAAAATGGACGGAGTTGAAAAGTTATTACAATAAGACATCTGTCGATATATATTCACAACAGTTTTGAACAAAGATCAAAATGACATATTGCATTATAATTTCTACTATTTGGGTTTTAGGTTTACGTTTTATTACAATGCATTTGTGACAAGTGAGTTAGAGCTGTCTTAGAGTAACATCTGTTCTGTTTAAGGGTTTAAGTTTAGTTTATTCATGAACAGAGGTGTTAAGACTGTCTTAGATTAGCATTTGTTTTGTCTAAGATTTGTAGTTAGATAGTCCATTCATGATAAATGTGTGAATATGTTACAACGATGCCATTGATTACGTGTTTGTATTACATGTATATTTATGTTCTAATGTTTGTATGCTGATGGGTCTATGGCCTTTTCCATGAAATAAATATATGTAGTAAGTTTTTCAAGCTAGGTCCAAGAGGTCAAATTATCGCATACAGAAAACATAATTTAACACATACATACAACAAATACAAAGTTTCAAGGTACAACAATTCATTAAAACACAAAATGTTTTGTCAACAACTGAATCTCGGCATCAGATATCCAATTTTATGCAGCACTTCAATGCACCAGAACGATATTATGACAGCACCTAAACAAAAACATGTTATGTATTTTCTCTTCTTTTTTTCTTATTCCCTACTTTTCTTATTTTCTCTTTTTATTTATCTCTTCATTTCTTTGATTGTTGGTTTACATCCTATCGAATGTTATAATTACCATCTTGATTCTAATGTTATTTGTATATTGAAAGGGGAGGGTCGTAACTAATGTTGCTAGAACATGTGGCCCAGTGCGTTTGCTTATTATGTGAATTACGCAATGAAATATGTTTAAACCAAATACAAAGCTTCAATTAAACTATGTTATTGAAACTGAAGCTACTCATTTGATAGTTTCAACTGTACTCATATGTTCTGCAGTGCATTACATATTATCAACGCTCTATGCAATAGTTGACACGGAAACCACCATTTCCCGAATTAATAACGTTCTCTTTCCCAACTTTAAACAGCTATTTACGACCAAGTTGTCACCAAACACGCTGCGAAAATTTGCGAATATTTGATAATACATTGCTGTATATTGCGTATTCTGAAGTTGTCTCGGTTGATACATATCATTACTATGACACCCGAGTGCAATGCTATATTTATTTATGATATGACCTAACTGATATAAAATTTAAATCTCACTCAACTCTCATCACTGAGGTCGACAGTTCGAGCTAAGCTCGGTTTAAAAAGTTTAGGTGAAAAAAGGTGATTTTTCTTGCGAAAAGACCGTGGCTTCTACGTAGAGGTATAATCCCACCATTGATTTTTGGTCTTTATTCTATAGTAAATAATACATATTTGAACGCTTGTCATTCATAGAGAGACCCAAATGAAATAAGAGAAATTGACATTTTACTGTTTGTCGACCTCTGCACTACCAAAATATGATGAGAATAGTAGGGGTCATTTGTCATGTAACATATTTTTTCCTGCTCAGTATGTACACTGTTGACAATGTGAAAGTAGACTTCCGAAATCATGTATTCATACCTCAATGTCCAAGCATCAATTTTATTTCAAGTTTACAATTCAAACATGACAATGCTTTTAAAATGTTAAAAATACATCAATAATGCTATTAAAAAAAGAGTATTAAAATAAGGAAAATGCATTAAACAAGGATTATTTATAACCGCCATTATGCGACTACCCCACGCAAGCACTTCTTTTTTTCGAATGGTGGTACTATGTCTAGATTCACTCTGAGATCCCCCCCACCAACCCCCCCCCCCCAATCCCCCCCCCACCATAAAACTGCTGTTACACCTGTGTATAATATAGTAACACGCCAAGTGCTATAAGGTCTCACTTAAGAATTACCTCCATTACATGACGCCCAAGAAACTAGAGCTGCCTAAAGCAATATTTTGTTTAAAATGCATAAAATGTCATATTTCTTTGTGTATATGGGAACATTGAAACATTGGCATGATTTCTGCCAAGTTTGGATGACATTGGGAATTGTTTAATGAAGCTATAACAGTTTAAAGATGCGTAGTGATACACTGCAACAAATGGGCAGAATTGTCAAAAATATAATATTTTGATATTTGACAAAGATAAACTGTTATAAATTATCTCACAAATTAATTAATAGTAATAACTAAGTTAATACTATTCGTAAAAACCGCCCAAAAAAGCGAAAGTAAGTCAAATCAAATTATAAAGAATGCAAAACAAAAAACAAAAATATACATACACACTATATGTTTATCAGAACTACTCAACATACTGATCTTACCTGTCAAATATTTTATTGAGAATGTGCAATGATTGACAACTCTTCATATATCTTCATATAACTACTCAGAGTTGTGATAACCCTTAAAATGAAAAATCGTAAACAGTTTAAACCTTCCGTAGTCAAATGTAAACTACCGTCTCGTTTCGCGAATATATATTGCTTAACTGACCCACAATGACAAAATGGTTTGAAACTGCAAATAAACCGAAACTTCACATCTTTACTCTTGACTAAACGCAAATGGATATCTACCCGTTTTATAATTGCTTCCGTGTCATCATGATCAACTGGCCTTTGTAATATTGAAGACACTTTGATTTTGATGTCTGGATTAAACTTTTTCACTAAGGCAATGAGAGTTGCTTAATCTGAAGTGATATTGTGGAATGAGTATCTGTTTGCTATATTATTTGTTTCCACATGGATGATTGTACACTTTACACAATTCAAGCTTGTAACCTTACCTGTCGGTGGTTGCCCCTGGAAAGGATTTAATTGATATTCCATCAATATGTTGGATATCATTGACAATAGTGTGACCACCTTGACCCTTCTACATTCCGTAACAAAATAACAAAATCAGACATTGTACTTAACAAACTATGAATAATCTATTGACATTTGGGTTGAACTGCGAGTAATTACCCTGGTGCTATATTCAACCCAAAATCATAGACTGGAACGTCTCACACACCAATTAGTTTTGTTCTGTTCTACACATGGAGACGTTCACGTCTGGAAAACTGAACATACTGTCAATTGTTCTAAAAGTGTCTTGTTTCTATAGATAATCCACTGTTAGTTCAAATATGCAAGAAAAACATGGGGCTGACCATATTGCCTTTTCATGATTTCGATGGTTTGATGATACGCCTTCATTTCTGATAATTCTGATCATTTGTTGCAGTGTATCATATGGTGGCATAGTTCTGCCACCAGTTATCCACTTACCTAACGCGATAAGATCCTAGTTAATCACATAATTTTTGCGAAAAATATCGAGTTATCTAGTAAACTAACACGATAAGTTTCTAGTTGAGATAAATATCTTAACTAGAATAAATGTATGTTAGTGCCCGCTGCTGCCAACCCTTATCTAGTAAACTATCGCGAAAAAAAATCTTGTCATCTAGATAACTTACGCGATAAGTTTCCAGTTAAGATAAATATCTTAACGTGAAAAGTTGCCTATATACTGCTCTGCAACTGCCACCACAAATCTACTTAGCTAACAATGTTCGTGTTACCAGTTATTTAATATTCGGAATACTTGTTTTTTGCTTATTAAATCGCTAAACAGTCTCTATTCGAGTGGTTACGATTGGTTTGTAAAGTAACAGGCATGGATGAGGGAAGTTCAAATATAGTACATGTATATACATGTGTTGTCTAGTATATCTTCTAATTTTCTTAGCCACAGTAGGTTGGTTTACATTGCCATTAGTCGGTACCTATAAATGTATATATACATATTAATTGTTAAACATGTCAGGTGAAAGTTTAGTTTTAACAATATTTATTCGTTTTCAACATATTACATATAAATATATTCAAATATACAGCGATACATAACAATAGAATTGAGAAGAAAGCTATTTCTAGCTTATACAAAGTCTCTCTTCTGATTATCTTGCAAGGTCTATACAATGGTGTTACAAATGCAATGAAAACAAATTAATTACTAGACAAACGGATTATAAGCAGCGCTTGAGATGAAAATAATAAATATGTGCAAGTATCTTGATCATTGGGAATATTGGGTATGTATATAGGCTGCGGCGTATGCGACGCTTCAACTACTGAGACTTGTGTATACGAGCATTGAACAAAAATTGCCGTGAGTAGAAATAAAAAGGAAAGGGTAGATAAAGTAGATAGACAGAAACAGGAAAAGAGAGGTGTGATCACAGGATGTCTTTTGAGGTGTTGTGGGTCACTCTTATGGAATAAAGGATAGTTCAATTCAATGAATAAAACGCTTGGTCTTCGAAATGTATGTTTGGACATGGTGAAATATTTTACGATTGACATCATCAGAAAGAGAGTCGTTGCCGATCAGTAGTGTGTTTAGGTCTACACGAGTAATAGGACGAAGGACGTCATGGAGTATAGTTCTTTGGCGTTGATGTAAGGGGCAAGTAAAGAAAAAGTGATACGTGTCCTCAATTTCTGCAAAGACACAGGTAGGGCTTTCTACAATGTTTTTTGGAAAACAGGTGCTCTTTCAAGGAACTGCAGTGCACCCGTAACCGCGCATGCTGAATTGCCGAATCTCTTTTACCATCGTAATAAAATTTTGGAACAGTCTTCTTGTTAGAATTTATATCGTGCTTGAAAGGCAAGACGGAAGCATCAGACCGGGTGGCAGGGGGTAGTTTGTTCCATTCTGATATAGTGGAGGGGAGGAAAGATGCAGAGAAGTGTTGTGTATCGAAGGAAACGTTCCTAATGTGGTCAGAATTGCGTAGGCCATAGGTTGCAACATTACCTACTGTCAAGTAGGAAGGGGTAGAGCGACTGTTGAGCATTTTATAGAAGTGGATCAATTTGTGTTTTCGTCTGCGGGACTTCAAAGGCTCAAGAGCGGATTCTTTGTATACGTTATTTAGTGATACCAGGCTTGTTGCTCCCGTAATGATTCTTGCTACATCAATTTGGATTTTTTCGAGGTATTCTCTTCAGCTTTCGTTATAGTATCCCAAACGACGTCAGAGTATTCGAGTGTAGGTCTAATGAAAGATATGTAGATAGTTTCAAGCGACCGACGATCAAGAGTGAATTTGAAGGTCTTATTTTTAGAATATTATGGACCATAGAGAAACATACAAAAACAAAATACAAATACATATGTATTTGATATAATATGTATTCATATATGTAATAATTTCTTTTTAAGAATGAGAGTGTTGCGTGCAAGTCATTGTTTTTTTTCTATACTTATATGCTGACAGTGTAAAGTGTGCGGTGGGATGTTCCTCCTCGACCCACAACACACTCATTGACGGGGAGAATAAATGAGTTACTGTAAGGCAGCTGAAAAAAAAAGTGAATTTGAGAGAGCGCAGATTGTTGACTCGATTCCAAAGGTGAAAGCTTGATAAGTTTTGAAAATAAAATCTCCATTTAGTAATTTGTCATTTACCAGACTACCAGACATATGTCCTGTAAATGGCCAACGCCAATTTAAAATTATCTGTCTGACAAGGCTTTTTTAATCAAAAGTACTATTAGAAAGTCTGGTTGATAAAAAACGACTAAACAATAAACTATATATTGTTTAACAATAAATATACTATAAACTATGGTAGAAATGTGTTTATCGACAAGGATGCCCTCGCTGTGTATGTGCAACTAGACGTTATACTGATATTTTCAACTAAGTATTCTCAAATTCTACTATGGAGTAGTCTTGACAATAATTATATTCGTTCATTCACGTATTTAAAGGGCAATAGCTCTGCTAAGAGCTGATGAACATAAACACTCCGACAACACGCGCAATTCGACTTCATACAGATATGTCTTACCAAGTTTCATGAAAATCTGAAGAGTACCTAAGTTGGAGTAGTCCGGAGAAGAAAAGCCTGACATACGAACTTGCGTTCTCACGAATTTTGCATTGTGAGGCGTTTCTTTTGTTTAAAAAAGCTATATAATGTAAAAAAAAAAGAGAGAAACAAAAATAACAGAATAAAGCAGGATCGATAGTTTTCAAAGATCCACAACAGGTCTAGTCACTTTTTAAACGGATATCCAGAAGACTACCAAGGTAGTCCTGATTTCATCGAAAATAAAAGTGTAACATTATCAAAAGAAATAGAAAAATTGGCACCGAAAACGTTCTGTATAAATCCCCAAATATTGTTACATCTGTAAGTGTATCTTACAGTGAACTTATGTGGAAGTCGTTTTATTCAAATTTTAAAATAATTATTATTTATGTATATTCATGTTTTAATGAACTTGTTTTATCAGTCAGGTACATTTATACATGTTAATTCGTTTAGCAAAATCTATCCGCTTATTGTACCTGTGATGACCACTTTATTAACTTATCTGTTCTTGTTGGAAAGCCATCAGCTTTACAATTGATCCATGCGGCTGTTATCAATTCATAACTTCTTACTAGGGGAATGTTGCTAAGATAAAAAATGCCCACCAAAAGTATTGTTTTTAATTGGTTACTATAGGTCACATGTGCTAGTAACAAAGTAAAGTTCATTAAACACTTTTAGTTATGAAATGTGAGTTCATTCACAACGTAATTTTTAACTTCAAACAGGTACAATAACAACTTCAGATAAATATGTTAAATAGCAGTGACTATGCAACTCTGTACTACATTACTATAATGTATATCTGCGGACATGCGATGTACAAATGTTTTTCCTGTTACACTTATATGATTCTATGAAAGTGTATATACTGTTATTTACTAAACGGATGTTTATGTTGTATCATTACGTTTATTGAATATACAAATTGAAATACAATGGCTGAACTTTACACCAAGTGTTTATCTTCATTCACTACCGCCTTTAACCGTTACCGGTAGGACAAAACATTTCATAGATGTTACAAAATCCACAAGAAATGGAGCAAAACAATAAAAAGCTATATCCTAAAACAACAGATACCGGCTAATGGAAATATAAACCAAGCTAATTTTACTTAAAGCATTAGAAAATATACTAGACAACACATAAACTATATGGTCTCAATTTGAAAAAAAATCTAAACATTTAAACTTCCCTCAACCATCTACGCTGCTTTACAACCAATCGTAACCACTCGGCCCTTTATGAGAAAAAGGGAATGCTTTGTGATTTATTGAGTAAAAACCGAAGTATTCCGAATATTAAATAACTGGTAACACGAACATTTTTAGTTATCCAGTTAGCTAAGTAGATATGTGGTGGCAGTTGCAGATCAGTAAATAGGCATCTTTTCGCGTTAAGATATTTATCGTAACTGGAAACTTATCGCCTTAGTTAACTAGACAACTAGATAGTTTTCGCAATAGTTAACTAGATAAGTGGTGGCAGTAAGTGGCACTAACAGTGATTTATTTAATTATGTTATTTATCGTAATTAGAAACTTATCGTGTAAGTTAACTAGATAACTAGATACTTTTCGCGAAAATTAAGTGGTTAACTAGAAACTTATTGTGTTAGTTAAGTGGATAATTGGTGGCAGAACTATGCCACAATAGTATCACTACTAATATATATATATATATATATATATATATATATATATATATATATATATATATATATATATATATATGTTTATTTTTAATCCACCCGTTGGTTAACTAGAAACTTATTGTGTTAGTTAAGTGGATAATTGGTGGCAGAACTATGCCACAATAGTATCACTACTAATATATATATATATATATATATGTTTATTTTTAATCCATTTCTCATTATGACATGTTTTATTTAAAATTGCAAATTCGCTACAGACGACTCTTACCGAAATGAAACATAAGAATCAAACAACGAATACAGAGCAACTATTAATGCATGACCTGGTAAATTACTAGTGTAACTAATGTTTATTGAGACACGTATATTGCCCATGCCCAGCGAGTACGGGAAAATATAAGTCCAGCAAAGTCATCATACATGTGTTTAACACAGTTACAAGCGTCAGGGTTTTAATGCCATTGACCATATAAACAACTGAGTTTCTATCCTTACTGGCGATGCGCGTGACTGCATATAAACTAAAAGTAAGTCTTTTTTTCCCACGTGACGTATTCATTTCGACATAATATATTAAAAAGGATCTGTCAAACAAACTTTACCAAAGAGTGTTTTGCAATTTATAAAAAATCATTTAACACATGTTTAATTGACAATAATTTCACAAAATATCAAATATTTCGGATATTTAAAGGCAGACTGCCAAAGTTCTCCTGCTTCATATTTGCAATGTACAGGACGTAAATTCATCAACAATTTGAGTCTGAGAATCGAACTCAGACTCAAATCTTACATTTTTGTAAAACCCCGGAAACATACAATTATGGATAAGAAATGTGATCCTGTAATATTTTCTGTTAAATAATCATTAAAACTGATTGATACTGCAAATACATATAGTAATTTGCTTGTTTAATAGCTGTTATTTGAATTTTAAATTTGTGGCATTTTGAGACGAAACTTAAATCTCAGATTCAAAATGTTGATGAATTTAGGTCGTGATCTGAAACGGTCAAATTCAGCTGATGCAAAGCGTATCTGCCAATTATTGATAACTTGTTGACAAATTTGATCACAGATTATATTTGTTCAATATATTACTAATATAAGGAAATAATCCTATATATACATCTAAATTATAAGAAAATAACTTTAACTTGACAGCGTAATCTCTAGTACATATCTCTATACAGTTGAGTTAATAAGTTAAGTTTTCTGCGTTCAATTTCAGCTTCAACTGGAAGACATTTTAGCATGCTCAAAGCAATATCAGTACAAGCCCTTATGTTCATACCTTGGGTGCGTTTAAATGCATAATCTATCTGCTTTCATAACGCATGATGTCATCATTGGACAATATTTTGCTTCCGTACAAAGATTTTGGCATAACTATAGCATTGCATATCTTTTAACAGGTAAGTGGATACTAACCATTATAGTGAAAGCTGTAATTAACAAATCGAAAAAATAATTTTCTAATTTCATTGCTAAATTCATTTACATTATCTGCTGATTTGCCAATGGCATAGCAGGAACTCACAAATGCGTACAACTGTCTGCTTATGTTAATCTTTATTTTCTCAAAGCCAATTTTCTGTTTGCGCGTATCGCAGAAACTTTATTTTCCTTGAATACCATAACAGCGCCTTTTTTTAGGATTATATTAGTAACGCCACTGGCAAGAATACGAGTGACGAGTATTTACCGCAGCATGGAGACCGTTGGCAGATAACGAAACTAACAGCTGCTACCGTAACATACCAGAATCCATATCTAAACAATAAATTCTTAACACTTGAAGCCCAGGGTTTTCTTCCAACATCATCTAAAGCTTTAAGCATTTTATAATATTTTTTTTTATATTGGTGATTTGGCATATGTATTTTTTTACACCAGTACTTACTGTAATTTGTATGAAATGTAACACACAAAGGAAGCCGTCCGCACTCGCCGCCCTACGCTATTATTTACAGGACTATTCGCACCTAAAAAGTATTTACAAAAATCAGCTTGGACGGACTCAATTGTATTTGAATATTTTAGCCCCATATCAGTGATGCGTAACACAATGAATGTTTTACAATTCGATCAAACAATTTAAATAGTTCATTATGTAAAAATCGTCCAAATGGCATTTCGAATTAAATATATAGCTTTTTAAGCCTGTATCGCAAGTTTGATTTTGGCGGAAATCTACGATAGTTTGAACAGATTTCCTCTGTACGACCAATTTTCATATAAACGAAGTCTGCCTCCGTTTCTAAATACACTTATTTCAGTCTTCTTAAGATTAATGCTCATGCCTGTAGAAATGCAAACATCGTTTAATACATTTAGTTGAGTCTGTAGCTTTGACGCAGTTTTAAACTCAGATATTTGGATCACACACATATATATATATATGTTCCGATTAGTTTTAAAATGGTTGACAAAAGAAATACTGTGTTTTTCACTTATACTCAAAGATTGGATTGAGAACACTGAATTTAAAATTATCTTATTTTGTATTCTATTGCAAGCAGGTGATATTAAGACTAATCCAGGCCCTACAAATGAACAACATACCCTGTCGATAATGCACTGTAACACGAGGAGCACCAGGAAAAGTTTAAAATTTATTGCTGATAATTTTTCTGACTTATATATTTTATATTTTACTAAAACAAATCGAGACCAAAACTTTCCAGACAATCTTTTACACCTCATTAACAATCTCGATATATACAGAAAGGATCGTACACATCATGGAAGGCGTATCTTAACTTATTTCTCGAAAAACAGAATTCATTCAAGGCGAATGGATTTGGAAATATTTTGTGAAGAATCTTTTGGTATCGACATCAAAACAAAATCAGAGAAATTTTTACTAGGGTTATTCTACAGCCCTAAAACAGCTGACAAAGAGTTTTTTTTATATTTTTAACAAAAATATAGAACAGGCTAATGAAGTCTCAAAAAATGTAATTCTGTTATGAGATTTAAATGAAGATTTGCTCAATCAAAATTTTTATAACCTAAAAAACGTACTTATAATTAACTCTATGCACAACATGTACAGTAGATGATGAAAATGCATTTTTACAGAACTTTACTCGCAAGACTGAAAATTCAGTTTCAAGTATTATTATATCAGAAAAAGAAATATTTGATGTTACCACCATACCGAACGTCAACAAAGCTTGTGGCCATGCTTTCATAAGTCATAAAATGTTAAAAGGAGATGCACAAGCAATATCGAAACCACTGGCTATTCTTTTTAACCGTTCTCTTAGTGAATGTACATATGTCACACCGTTAAATAAAAAAGGTGACACTCAGATGTTCCAAATTACAGACCTGTGTCTGTTAAGTTAAAGCAAGCTTTTTGAGAGAATTATTTTTAAAAATATGTATAATTTTCTGTATAACAATTTAATGTATAAATATCAATCAGGCTTTTTACCTACACACTCAGCAACATACCAACTCATTGACATTTACCAATCATATTTACCAAACGTTTGATAATAAGCAATTTGCATGAATGGTATTTTGTGATATATCTAAAGCTTTTGACAGACTGTGTCATAGAGGACTACTTTTTAAACATAAAGAAAGTGGTATAAATGGACATCTTCTTAAGTGGATTTCTCATTATTTAAATAACGGATCTTTGTGGTGGCATAGTTCTGCCATCCGTTATCCAGTTTACTAACGCAATAAGTTTCTAAATAACCACTTAATTTTCGCGAAAATGATCTAGTTATCAAGTTAACTAACATGATAAGTTTCTAATTAAGATAAATAACATAATTAATAAATTACTGTTAGTGCCACTTACTGCCACCACTTATCTAGTTAGCTATTGCAAAAAGTATCTGGTTATCTAGTTACCTTATGCAGTAAGTTTCCACCTCAGTGATAAGAGTCCAGTGATCTTCAGACACCCTCAGTCTGGATATATACATATATAAAACTCAAGTCTCTATGTGCATAAATACATTTTTATTGTTAAATTATATAAATACATACATACATGAGGACCTGCCATGGTTTGCAAATCTTGCAATATCAACAACAATAGAAGGATGCGTTAATGTTGTAATTAAAAGCCAAGAAGGCATTCATGTTACTAGTTGGTATACTGAAGCAATGGTTTCTGGCAAATCCCACTATAGGGCCATCACCAGAACTACATCACTATCTCAATACACTATGGCAACTATCTTGAAACTTTTTATCTCTACCTTTCGTCTTTTTAATATATACAAATAAAGCAATAACAAGTAACTTAAACATTTGAACATATCTAAGTTTGCTACAATGATTTTGATATCTTCCGTTCCGTTCCCTCCCCTCTCAATTCTGGATACACCATTTATAAGGATAAAAACATGTTGAATTATAATAAATGATTTAGACAATTACAAAATAAACAAAAAATAAACAAATGCCTTTCAAATTAAGAAAAGAGTGAGAGAAAAGAGTGGATGAAAAAAAAAGAGAGTGGGATAGATACTTGAGTTTAGTATTAAGAGAGAGAGAGAGAGAGAGAGAGAGAGAGAGAGAGATTGAAAACAGTCTATATGTAAAATTCAATTCAAATCCAGGTAAGATACTTGCACTTAAATATACAAGTACTTGTGACAATTTTTTTTAATTTTTCTAAATTGTTGAACAAATGAGGGTAAAAAAAGGACAACATTAAGCTTAATTAATCACAAGACTACATGCATCAACAGTATTTCTTGTATGGATATTGGAACGAAAATCGACACAAAATATTGGTTAGAAAATATCTAATGTACAATGTATTTTTAATGCAAGTATTTAAACAAAAGCATGACATAGGTGAATATCTGTTGCATTCCTGCAATAATGATGATTTAAGCATGTTTGGAACATAAATAAAAAGGTAAAGACACTAAACATTTTGATAAACAATAGATCTTATTACGTTTTAGTGTTTACCTCACAGTGGAGCCCCTCATTAAAGGTCAGCATCAGATGCGTTTATTTAAACTATGTCCACTATTTCATTTTCTTTCTTCCTTTATGTATATGTTTTATATCTATCTTTATTTTGTTATGTAAATAATTTGTTATCAGCAAGGTCAGATTTAAATGTTGGATAACTTTCGGCCAAACCATTTTGCTATTGCACATATGCAAAAGAGTGATAAAGTATGTTATCTGTATGACGTTTAGAATCAAAATAAAACTTATTTAACATCCTTTACCAACATGTCTGGTCCAGGTCTGTTTTCCCCAAGTTGAAAAGAAAAAAAGAAGAAAATGTTTTCCAAACCTATGTTTTGTCTATAATAAATCTCCCGTTTTGACAAATATACCCCTCCCTTGAGGTGTAAAAAATATATCCCTTCCATTGAGGTGTCAAAAACAAAAGGACTGATTCTTTGATCTGACCCAGATTATATATCTTATGCACATTTATGGTTTCACAAGAATGTTTTTTATAGATTTATAGAGATGACTGACAATAAATAATCGTATACTGAAAGTTCAACTCAAACACCTCAATTCTACCTTCTCCTGCTGACTGGAGTGGTCTGTGTGAGCCATGGACTCCAGAGAGCTGTAACCAACAAAACTGAAGCTGCGTAATTTACAATTTAAAAGCATCATCTGCTATTACAACTTGATATATTTAAACTTATTTCGCCACTGTTTAAAGTACAATGGATGTAAAAGAAATTCTTTACCTTTAAAGTATTTAATGCAACAATTATTATACATAACACTTGACCGCGAACATGAATGTGACTATTTATAACCAGGCAGGTTCTCTTTGATATAACAACCACTGAATAACTATTAAATTTAAAAGCATTAAAAACTTTTAATGTAACATGATTTATTAACATACAAGAGGGGAAAGGAAGGATGATTTTGATAAAAAAAAATAATGGCAGCTTTACAAACCTTTATAATTTTTTTATCATTATCAACTGTTTTTAACAATTCTTTCTAAAATTTGAAAGAGTTGCTAATAAAAATTTACTTACAAAAAGCTAAACAAAGTAGACTGACGAGACTGATGAGGGTCATGCATAGCTGATCAGGGTCATGCACATCTGATCAAGGTCATGCACAGCTGATCAGTCATGCATAGCTGATCAGGGTCACACATAGCTGATCAGGGTCACGCACAGCTGATCAGGATTATGCACAACTGATCAGGGTCACGCACAGCTGATCAGGGTCATGCACAGCTGATCAAGATCATGCACAGCTGATCAGTCATGCATAGTTGATCAGGGTCACACATAGCTTATCAGGATCATGCACAACTGATCTGGGTCACGCACAGCTGATCAAGGTCATGCATAGCTGATCAGTCATGCATAGCTGATCAAGGTCATGCACAGGTGATCAGGGTCACGCACAGCTGATCAGGGTCACACACAGCTGATCAGGGTCATGCACAATTGATCAAATTTCACACACAGCTGATCAGGGTCATGGACAACTGATCAGGGTCACGCATAACTGATCCTGGTCACACACAGCTGATCAAGGTCATGCACAGCTGATCAGTCATGCATAGTTGATCAGGGTCACACATAGCTGATCAAGGCCATGCACAGCTGATCAAGGTCATGCACAACTGATCAGTCTTGCATAGTTGATCAGGGTCACACATAGCTGATCAAGGCCACGCACAGGTGATCAGGTTCATGTACAACTGATCAGGGTCACGCACAGCTGATCAAGGCCTTGCACAACTGATCAAATTTCACACACAGCTGATCAGGGTCATGGACAACTGATCAGGGTCACACATAACTGATCCTGGTCACGTACAGCTGATCAGGGTCATGCACAGCTGATCAGAGTCATTAACACGCTAATCAGGGTCACATACACGTTGATGAGGGTCTACTTTGTATAAACATACAATAGCACTGACATGAACAGTAACTTGAGTGATCACAGAACATTTTTTTCCGGTTTGGTTTTTCTTACAAAATAGCAGATTTCTTGTTTAATAGTAGTAAATAACATTTGACTGAAATATTAATTTCACATCACTGCAATACGAATTCCATCAACATCAATTAGAAGTGTAAAAACAATAATCTTCCTATAAAACAATTTAACATTTTACTAAAACCCCAATAAATTCATTTCAACTGTCATAATATCCTCCCATACCATGTATAATTACATATTCCCATCTCATGTACAAGATTATAAAAACAGAAAAGTTGGCTTTACTTGATTTTTTTTAAAAGAAGAGCTAGTCTAAAACCAGGATCAACTGGACGCTTTTCTCTGATTTAAGTTTTTTTTAAGTATTTAAGTATATACTTTAATATGTTGGTGAAACAACAGCCAGCTGATATACCTGTTCTTTCTACATACTGACTGGATATACCATGTCTTAAAACAGACTGGAGACCCACAGGACATGTAATGCACTGAGTAGTGTCTTACTGATAAATACCGGTACATATAACATGCATGTGACGACGAGCCAATATGCACAGAATTAACCGAACATTTGTGAATTGAAAACACTAGGTTGACATTTACTAAATTTAGTATAGACTTTTAGGTGAATAATGACCATTTCAAAAAAAATAAAAAAAAAATGAAAAAGTAATAATGATTGTTCAGATCAGCAGGATATAATCCTTGTTTAATGCTTTATGAGTTAGTAATTTGACCTTTAAAGCTTAGGTGCACAGAATTACATGACAGTGCTGTATATTACATACCGTACCTCCAACAGATAACTGTTAGTCAGTACATGACTGTACACTGAAGGAATATAGAGGATACCATGTAAGTGTCTGAAATTATCTATTTTATTAGGTAAGGATTAGAAAAAAACTAAGACGAGGCAATGCCTAGTCCTTGTTTTTTTGGTGCCGAACCGGATAAAGTTGATAATATAAGACACTTACATGGTATTCTATTTATCATGTCAATATTTCTATTTGTTTTTTTATTAATTTTAAGTAAGATTAAAAGTAGTTCCGTCCAGGTCAAAATGTATAATTATACATAATGATGTCAAATGCCTGATAAACTTGCATTGACATGATAAACCTATGTTTATCAGGCAGGCAGTTAATCAACAGTTTATGAATGCATTGACATGATAGAAAAAAATGCCAGACAAATTTCAGAGCCACGCTATCAAACTACTAGTATTATAAGCCATTAATGCTTTAGTTAATAAGATCGTTATTAATGAAAAAATCATTAATGAATGAATGAATAATGAATGAATAAGGTTTTACAGAGTACCAACACATTATAAGTTATTCAACGCCAACAGGAAGGAAGATTCCAAGGTCACTCTACATGTACAAAAACAACAAATTAACATACAGATTTAAAAAAATACATCAACAAATGAATATGCAGAATGAACCTAAAACCTTGATACCTGCAGAACTGCAGAGTTTCAGCAAATTCTATCGTATTACTCCAAAAATCATTAATGAAAAATTGTTCTAAACATATTCTAAAACTGTAAATATTGCTTACATTAGTTAAGTTTAGTTTATACTAATTTATTTTAGCTCGATTGTGATGAAAGATCAGAGCTTATATGAACTGTTCTCGAGTCCAGTTCCTTGGTAGAACCAGTACTGAGTGTTGTTTTAGGAGAGGCATCGGGTCAAGCTGGGGATCGAACCTGCACCTATGGCGTAAGTGGCCAACACTCTTTTCATCAGAATACTGCTCTGCTTAAAGTTTGATAATGCTGCTGTGAAATTCACCTGGTGTTTCAAGCTTTATCTTTTCAGTATGATAATATGATGATCAGGAAGTTGTATATATTACGAATATTAATGACAAATACCAACATTTGCAAACTTTATAATTATCCTAAAAATAAACTTATCAGTGCTTAGCATAAAAGGCAAAATAACAAACAAAAAAAAACAAAAAGAATTCTTACTAATCAAAATGGTATTAAATACTGACCAATCACAATGTTTAGTTTTATATAGCATGTTCATGACAATCAGGAAGTCTACTTAAACCTTCTCTGACAGAAGGAAAGGTTTGGTGTCACCACCCTCGCATACCCAATAAGAATATCCGACACTTTACTGGCACGAGATATTTTCATCTTACCCTTGTATCGAGATACAATCACAAACTAAATCTGCTATCGAAGTGACACAATTTTAAAAACAAAGCCAATCAATGTGTTTGTTCAGAAAAAAAAAGTTTAGGTGTATATATCTTGCAACTATAAATGTGTCCATAGATCATAAATGCCCCTGCCATACATAAGTAGATTTTACAGAATTACAAGTCAAAAAAGGGACATGTAACTCCTGTAAAATTACTTTATAAACATACAGCTACACACAAATATCAATTAAATACAAATGTTTGCATCGGTTCCATCAAAAACAGTGGATCCTTGGACTAGAATATCTTTATCTCGATCTAGTACCTGTGTGAGATTCTGCACATATTTTAGACTGAATTGTAAGCAATCAATCCTGTCTATAAATGTCAAAAAAAGTATCTCCAAGTCGGAACCTGGGCTGTGTTTCACAAAATAATTTACAATTAAAATCTCTTTGTTGAATGTTAACACTTTGACCAACGTTAAAATGATTGTATTTCCATAAAAAATATTATTTCTGCATGATTTGAGCCAATGTTGGGTTCATTTACGGTGAATATTAAAAAAAACTATGAATTCTTGTTGGTTAACATTTTCTGACAATTTTTTTAGTAAGTTTTTCAGTGAAATGCAACCCTGTTCCAATAAGAGTTCATAAAAAAAAATCTATTTCAATAAACACACTAATAAAAACACAGGTGAACTACTGGATAATATGTACTAAATTAACTGTGGCACTGTTTAAGTCAGCAAGGACAGTCTGATGAAAATAAACATGACCTTGTTAAAAGTGATACGCACATACTGTTCATGCCAGTCATAGAAACAGCACAAAACTGGAAGCCAACCTCTCTTGAAGCATCCAGGCATGAAAATAAAGAAGAATTTGAATGCAAAATGAGACATGTATCTCAATTTTTTACATATACGGTACATGTAGGTCATATCTATTTACACCACACTCCATTCATTCATTTGTTTGTAAAAGTATTATTAGTGAGGCTTGTGCCTTAAAAAATGCTAGCATTTCAGCAATATATTTAGAGATATATATCTCACATGTGTGTTAGACATGACACTTATTTATTGAGAGAAGCTTAATTATCATAAGAGTAAGAATTTAGAAAAACCAAACTGAATGCATATTTATTTTTAATACGAGTATACCACAATATGCTAGACTTGCCTTTGATAATCTGGGAAAGAAGAAGACAGGATAAGGACAGTCAGTTTAATGATGTTTACAAAGTCGAATGAATAATGGTAGCAGTATTTTTTGTTGTTGACAACTAAATGGAGGATCGTTTTACCCATAACCATATTTCTTCATGTGACACGATTTATTTAAAATGGATCAATGGCCCAATAAATGAATAACAGTTGTTAAAATTTATATATCACGCGTCAACCAGGAAGAAATGCATTTCAAGTGATATTTGTGTATCAAGTTTACAATATATCGAAAATGAGGTGTTTACATTTTAAACAAATGAATTATGACCACTTAGCTACTACAGCAAATGGTTCTTAAATATAACTATTACTGGAGCCTATTTTCTTCATAATCTTGCTGACAATAAGAAATATGTCGACATGAATGTCCCCACTTTTGATCGGAAACCAATTATTCACTGAAATATTAAGTAGAAAATAGCCATAATACAGACCACTTCCGAACTAATTTATCAGGTTTTTTTTTTACCTCGGGTGGAAAAACGAACAAAAGGATGGATAGGGGAAACACTTAATGCTACTTCACCATTCTTGGAATGGGCATAAAAACCAACATTAAATTAACCAAAGTATCAACTAGTACCAACACATTGATGAAACAGGTAATTTTCTGAAATTGTAATGTTAAGTTGAATTATCCTTGTTTTTATTTATTCATATGAAACGATTTTTCAACTGAGCTTGCACTACTCAGCATTAATATAAAATGAGTCAATAAATTGTTCTTTTCTTACTTTTTAGAAACTAAGAAATATCTATACAACATTAGAAGTCAATGGTTTGTAGAACCTATACTTTGTGGGTATCAGTATTGTCTGATAAAAATTGACTGTCTGATAAAAACAAGTTTATCAGGCACTGTGATCTGTTTTTGTGCAGAAATACAAAGAATGAAATAAAAAAATCCAGCCCATCTGCTTTTACACTATAAAAAATTCAAGACATCACTGCTACATTTCCTATTTACATCATAATAAACATGTATCGCGTATTGACAACAAACAATCTACCAGGCGAGGTTCTTTTCAAAATTAACGATTAGTTTTATTTTTGTACTGCAGCATGACAGAAAAATATGAAAATGAATTATTATAAACTATAATACAACACAAAATATAACAAACAGTTAACCTGTACAAAACAAAATTTCCAACAGTTGTCTAAGCACCAAAAATGCTTGCTAAACTTACACATAAGATTTGCATAGCAGGTAGATTTATAGGACTGGACTACAAAAAGTATTTAAATGAGGAGTTTATGGACAGTCTTCCAACAGTTCATAATGCTGGAATCTGATTAGGATTCAGACAGATTGATTTATTGCATATCAGTTATTTGCAGAGATAGAATAAATTGACAACTTTCCCACTTGAATAAACTATGAGAGACGAGTGACGATGAGACGCAGTGTTGTATATCAATCATCACAGAGACTGTTGCCAGGCGGAGATTCAAACTGACAACAACTGGATGGTTAGGATTCAGAAAAAAGGGGATAGGGGTAAGGAACACTTCTAAATAAGGTGTTATTGTGCGGGGAATGCCAAATAAAAAAAAATACGGCCGACGTAATTTGTTGTCATTATTATTGTTTTAACTATAAAGATGTTTTAATTTTTTAATTACTATACATAAAACACAATTTTTGTTGCACACATATAAACTGTATAAAAGCAACAGTCATTACATAATGAAATTTTGTAAATTAATTAGCTATCTCAAAATATGTTGGTATTTCATTGTCATCTTTTTGTTAAAAACTTTATGAATAGTGTCACAACTTCTTTAAAAAAAACACAAAAATATGCTCTGAGAAAGTGAAACAGATACAAGTGTGCATGGAACCAGAACCCTGACATTTAGAACTTATAACTAAGTGTGTGTGGAACCAGGACCCTGGCATTTAGAACTTAGTGTATATGGAACGTGAACCTGGGCATTTAGAACTTCTTCTAACTAAAGTGTGCGTGGAATGTGAACCCTGGCATTTAGAACTTTTATCTAAAGTGTGCGTGGAACCAGAACCCTGGCATTTAGAACTTCTAACTAAAGTGTGCGTGGAATGTGAACCCTGGCATTTAGTACTTTTATCTAAAGTGTGCATGGAACCTGGACCCTGGCATTTAGAACTTTTATCTAAAATGTGCGTGGAACCAGAACCCTGGCATTTAGAACTTCTAACAAAAGTGTGTGTGGAACCACAAGGCTGGATCAGTCTTATCAACATACAGAGCAAGCTAAAAGATATGAAGAAATTGTACTAAAACATTATGTCCCAGATGCAAAACTTTCTCATGTTGCCAGTGGGGTAAGTGAGGACCCCAACAGTAGTTGAAAACAGAATACTTAAACAGGTGGGTATTGGTGGGGATTAGGCAGTAGTAGAAACCAGAATCTATAACTGACACAAATGAAAACACAAGAAGACTATGATGTATAAATTTAACATAATATCTAAGTAACATTACTTGAATAAACTTTTGATATAAATACATAATTACAACACTTATTAATTAAATAATCATTTTTCTTCATAATGCCATTAATCATCATTTTCCACACACCACCTTACTTGAACAGATCTAATATTTAACCTCAACCCTTGTCACCGCTCCAAATCTACCGCAATTACAATCTACAGGTATTAGCCTCAATCGCTCCCTGAAAACATTTTTACCTCACATTACTACGTCTCACAAACATACCTTTGTTACAAATATTGAGCGGACATTGTTGGTGTACAGCCAGCGGTAATACAACCATTAACAGACTAAACACCAAATTTAAGGAGGTGTTTATATATAAAACTATGTATATTCTAATGTGCACAAGAAATCACCAGTGTTGTTACCTGTGAAAAGCCAAAATCAAAGTAACACACAGCAATGCTGAAATCATTTAATTCAGGTCCAAGCATATGAAAATATAACCATATGAAGTTATAATCATATGGATATATAGCCATATGAAGGTAAAATCATATGGAGATAAAGCCATATGAAGATATAACCATATGATTGATTAAATATTTAGCATCATTTTTATGCCATTGGGGGCTAACAGACGATCAGTTAACTTAACCACTGTTTCGTGGGATTAACCAGTACTCCAGCACACCCCATCTCTGCAAGTAACAGATAACTTTCCCACTTGAATCAGTGGTGAGAGACGAATGATAATGAGACACAATGTCGTATATCAATCATCACGGAGACTGTTGCCAATCGAAATTGATTCATTTAAGCGCTGAGCTTTTTTCACAATCTGAAAGCTGATGTAGATTAGTATAAGCTACTCTTCATTTATAATATTAAAGATACTTCAGAACTTGAGAAGAACACAAATTTATAGTAAGAAATTACTGTCAAGACTAAAGTGAACAACTTAGGCCCAGTTGACTCTCTTGTTTGTCCTTTGTGCAGTAAAACGGTTTAGCCTGAAATTTTTGTTAACCCTTTACTCTATGTACATTTTAACTGGACTCTTCCAAACTCAAAAGCCACACATAGTCAATTTCCATGAATAGATACATTTTACCGATTTATTCTGATAGAGCAGAAAGCAGTGCAGAACCTGTTCTGATTGCTCGTCACGCTGAACCATATGAAAATATAACATATAACCATATGAAGGTATAAGATATAACCATCTGAAGGTATATGATATAACCATATGAAGATATAACCATATGAAAATATAAGATATAAACATATGAAGGTATAAGATATAACCATCTGAAGGTATATGATATAACCATATGAAGATATAACCATATGAAAATATAAGATATAAACATATGAAGAAATAAGATGTAACCATATGAAGATATAAGATATAACCATAAGATATAACCATATGAAGACATAACCATATTAAGTTATAATCTGTGTGTTCCTATAAACTACTGTTTATATTCTCTATCAAAATTGCTATGTGTTCCTTTAAACTACAGTTTATATTCTTTATCAAAATTCATGTGTGCTCCTATAAACTAGTTTATATTCTCTATCAAAATTGATGTGTTCCTTTAAACTACAGTTTATATTCTCTATCAAAATTCATGTGTGTTCCTTTAAACCACAGTTTATATTCTCTATCAAAATTGATGTGTTCCTTTAAACCACAGTTTATATTCTCTATCAAAATTGATGTGTTCCTTTAAACTACAGTTTATATTCTCTATCAAAATTGATGTTCCATTAAACTACAGTTTATATTCTCTATCAAAATTTATGTGTGCTCCTTAAAACTACAGTTTATGTGTTCCTTTAAACTACAGTTTATATTCTCTACCAAAATTCATGTGTGTTCCTTTGAACTACAGTTTATATTCTCTATCAAAATTCATGTGTGTTCCTTTAAACTACAGTTTATATTCTCTATAAAATTCATGTGTGTTCCTTTAAACTACAGTTTATATTCTCTATCAAAATTCATGTGTGTTCCTTTAAACTACAGTTTATATTCTCTATCAAAATTCATGTGTGTTCCTTTAAACTACAGTTTATATTCTCTATCAAAATTCATGTGTGTTCCTTTAAACTACAGTTTATATTCTCTATCAAAATTCATGTGTGTTCCTTTAAATTACAGTTTATATTCTCTATCTTAATCTTAAAGCAGCAGCTTTTTGTTTTTGAAAATAGAATACAACAGAATCTTAAATACTGAATTCAAGCTAAACAAGTTATTCAAGGTCAAATAAATGGCCCAAAAAATCTTTTTTGCAATAAATTCGAAATTCATTGTTTGGGTTGAAAGTAAAATTCTTAAACAACTGTGATGTTTGAAAAGAATGCTGTGCGCATTTGAAAATGGTTTGTTCATGAAATACAGTGAAGTTTCTGATTATTAAAATAATAACGTATACAAAGACAAGGTAAATGCAAATCATCTGCTGTAAATTGCATGTTGACCCTTGTTTACAGCATGCATTGAAAACACATTTATTTAATGGCACTTTTTTGTCCACTGACTGTTAGTCTATAGGTAATGTCATAAAAAACTGGCATAGAAAACTATTTTATCCTGACAGCTGCAAGTGACTCAAAAACATAACTCAATATTGACTGGTTATTTATTTATTATAATAATCAATGTCAATGAAACTGTATGTAGTTTAACTGGAACCAGTCAAAAATGGCTGTTTTTCTTATATTTAATTTTAAGTATTGAAGCATAGACTCAAATGTTTTGGTGACATAGAGGCTTGCACACCTCATGATGACCTACATATTATTTACATATACTGGACCGACATTGTCAAATATCATGCAGGGTTAGAGCCATCTTACATATCATTGGTCAACATGTTAAATTTTTGTATAATACTGAGAGTATGAAATGTCAGTGAATCTGAGAATTTAAAACCAAGCATTTTTATGTTTGTAGTTTTCATAACAATAGAATGCTTAAATCAAAGTCTGATTGAGTCATATGAGATGATTTCAACTTAAAGTGGAACTGAATAAATGCATTTATGAGCCTAGGATATTTTTTTACATCAACTTGTAAGCTTTCAAAAATAAATAATTTTGAGGAAGGAAATAAATGTATGTCAATTAAAATCTCTATTATATCATTAACACAGAAATATATGCAAAGTATTTCATCTAGAATTTCAAGATATCAAATCTGTTTATCTCAAATAAAACTGCATCTGAGCAAACATTTTCATACAGCAATATATTGCCCAAATTCAAAGGAATTTACAAAAGCACACTTCACTACCTTTTTAGATGTAAATGAAAATTTAGTGACCGACTGAGATGCAATTCAACACTGCTACCATAATGCTCAAATGTTCTGTAAACAGTTAAGCCATATTAATATGAAATGGTCAATATCAACATAGCAACAGTACATAGTTTTCAATATATTATATCATTTCATCAATTATTTACAATATATATTATTGGTTACTATTCTTGTACCAGAATAGAACAAAAAATGATACAGTTTGCAATTTTAAGCATAATATGGTGACTGCATAAAGTGGTTGCCATAGCAATGTGTGACTTTTTTAAAGAAATTTTAAAAATAATTTTAAAAATTATCCTCTAACAATAAAAGATTTAGTAATAACAATATAACAGAAGCTACACTACATATCAACCGCTGAATAAGGCAAATGCGCTTTTACATTCGTAAGTTAAACCAAGGGTATATATAGAGAAGGTAATGCAACTCACTGGCGTTTTATGAAATATTGCATATTCACGCAAACTCTCAGGAAAATCTCATTTTCAATTATTTAAACTTTCTTTCAGAAATACAATTCAAAAAAAATTTATTACTTTACAGAATGACATTTCAACAAAATGAAACCATTCCGGCAATTTGTGTTTACAATTGTTGAGGTAGCAATGATTACAGAATTTGAATACCACAACTAAAAACGAATATGATAACTTAATTTGATCTCAAACTGCAGTTTTAAATACAATATAAATTTGCATGGTCAAACATCATTAAATAATTATGGTAACATACAACTTACATTTTATGTACAAAAAACCCCCAGAATTTTGACTGGTTTATTTGCCAAATAATTAGTCCTTTGCATTTTGTTTTATCAACATTCAGTCTGAAAGTCAGTTTTCTATCTTTCCCTATATAAATCCTTGGTTATACTGATATCATCTAATACTTTAAATGCTTCATCATTTTTATTCATTTAAAAAATTATTCTGTTATATATCAAATATGTTTTAATAAGGACTTTCGCTGCACCCTGGTTCGGATATCGCAAGGGACATCATTCAGTAACAGTTTTTTACACATTTTTAACAGTGAGTTATTTCCCTTTCTTTTGAGGACCTCTGGGTGGTGTAATGGGTCGTCCGGAATTCATTCCTCCGTACTGGTACTTTGCTTTTTTCTCTGAAGGTTTCAATATCTACAATAAAGAAAGAAAAAGTAAAATTTATAGAATATATTGTGAGTCTTCTTTTAATATATCTCAAAATTTTAAATATCAAATTATATCGAACAGCAAGTCCACGGCCTTTTTACGGAATTTGGGAAAGGCACTAGCTTTATAAATGATAATAAATAATAAACTTTTGAGAAAGATAAATATGACTTTCAAACATTTTAAAGATATGGTTAGTTAATGTCTCCAGAAAAAAATAACATGATATTCAGGGTTGTAGCTTGGCTGGAAGCCGACGTGTAGGCACAGTCATAGGGTGGTCCAGGGTTATGGTCCTCCGAAAAAATTCAGCTAGACTGTCGGTACATTTCTGTGTATTTTTTTTAGGGGTCTGGTTATCCTTAATATTAACATTGAATTCACTAAGTGTTATATTTTAGCTTATTTCATGATGAAGGCATAAGCCGAAATTTTTTTTGAAGAAACAAGCTAATTCTGTGAATTAATGTCCCCCGCTTTTTTCAAAAGATTCAGTCATTCTTAAGTTATTGCACGGAAACCCCGAAAAATATGGTTTTTCACAAATTAAAGGGGCACTGTAGTATGACACATGCCACAACCCTTTAAATCAAAATCAGCCTATGTTCCATCATTATAAAGATTGTATCAAAATTTCAAAAGATTTGATTCAGGCATTGTTAAGTTACTGCACGGAAACCAAAGTGTAACAGATGGACAGACAGGACAGACAGACCCAAATAAGTGTCTCCCAGTTTTTCGCAAAGCGGGGGACAAAAAGAAGTTAAAATAGACATTGTAATATATTTTAGATTGATTGCAAAGTAATCTTAGTAATTAATCAGACATTAACTTTTAACCTCTTGTTATTGAGCTATCAGACTGTAGTAATATATCACATGATGCATGATAACCCCTGAAAGTTGCATTAACCTTAAAAGGGCCTACAGAATGGAGTTTATGCAATATTTAACACATTACAACTATATTTACGGCAACCAATTCTATTGGTGGAGGAAGACCTCCGATATATATCTGTGCATGTATAATCATCCTCCTTTCACAAGTAACTAGAAAATTTCTCATATAAAATAATTGTACTGATCTGGATTCAAACCAACAACCTCTGTGGTGAGGGATAAGTGATATTGCAAGGGTGCCTTGAAGGTTTTAGCCTTTAAGCAAATAAGGAAAGAAATGATACCTGGAAAGAGCACATCAATGTTTCATCTACAGACATCATGCCTCCTGCGTTGTCAAACTCTCCGCAGTAGTTGGGTGCTGAAAACAGGGTGACCAATTGTCTCTTGGCGAAGAATTCATACCCATCTTCCACAACCTGTAAAACAAGACATGAAAGAGAACCATTGCAATCGCACTGACAGTGGTTAGAATGAGATTGGTGCAGGTTTAAATGCTACCACTGCCATTGTAAACTGTTGTACTTTTTTGTACAAAGAGTACAACATTTCTATTAAAAGCCCAACTGTACTGTACACAATTAAGTAATTTTTTAATACCGTGGGAGTCACACAACATTGAGACAATTCTCCATTCAGTCATTTTAATTTTTGTCAATATTCTCAGGACTTTTTTACACCATAATTACATCATAGATACCTGAAAAGTTACTCTTCCCTGCCCAGCTGTCAAACTATTTGCCGGGCCTGATTAGCTCAGTCAGTTACGCGTCTGACTATCAATCCAGGGGTCGTGAGTTTGAATCCCCGCCCGGAAACAGTCTCAATGATGATTGATATACGACATTGTGTCTCATTATCATTCGTCTCTCACCACTGATTCAAGTGGGAAAGATCTCAGTTACTTGCGGAGATGGGGTGTGCTCGAGTACTGGTTAATACTAGGAAACAGTGGTTAGGTTAACTGATCATCTGTTAGTTCTCGATGGCATAAAAATAATAAATATGCAATCAATCAATCAATCTGTCAAACTATTTAAAATGTATTTTAAGCAGGTAAGTGTCCTGTTAATAAAAATTGAAAAATTGACGCTTAACCCTTTACTTCATATAGACGCCTTTGGACACCTTTAAATAGACACCTTTGGACACTTAAGAAGGCTTTTGAACTATTGGGTGCATTATGTTTATATTAACTGACAGAGTGGAAAATAGTGCAGGAAGTGTTCAGTTTGATTGTCACGAGCAATCTGAACTCTTCCTGCACTGTTTTCAAAGGCCTTCTGTGACTGGTGCGAGAAAACGCGTATCTATGTAAGTAAAGGGTTAAACACTATTTTAATTGAATGGCAGTATAACTGCTTTTGTGATTGTTTTTACTGCTAATGCAGAGCACACAATCCTGTTAACATCACCATGCTGCCATTAGCAGTAATACCCTGTATTAAGCAATCACTTGCCCTAAATGTTGCTTTGACCTCCAATGGCTGATCAAGACTTGTATAAAAAAATGTGTTACTTTCATTTTGTTCTGTAAAAAAACAAATATGAGTCAGATGTTATGACCTTCAACAAGGCATATTTGATCCATATCTTAATTAGCTATTGTTCATTTAAGTAAACAATAACCATGACACATCAATGATGTATATATGTTGTAATAAGTTGTTTCGCAATTAATGTAAAACAAAGTGGTTTAAATAAAACATATAATACAATATATTCGTACCTGGTGAGCTCTGCATATTAGATCTAAGTCATGTCTGTTCAGGAACTTACTAACAACATCGCCCCCAAACGTGAAAGACACCCCACGATCGTTCTCTCCCCACCCTTGTACATCTTTGTCTGGATCTGACCACAGCAAATCACATAATAAACCTGAAACAAACAAAAACAAGAGCTGTCAGAAAACAACAAAGCTCGCCTATGCAAATATTAAGATTGGAGGCAAACACCAAAACTTAAACGCAGCTTAACGCAAAAGTTTAACCTGGGTGTCTCCAGGTGACGCCAACGATGCCGCCAGGGTCATGGGAATAGCTCTCCTGTACATTCATCCCGGCAAGCTAAAAACAACCATTACAAGTTACAACGGGGAGCATCCTTGACAATTATATGGTATTCACAACATGGCCCGCCCTGGCTAGATCTAGCAGTTGGAATCCCTACCCCGGTCACAGCCTCTGTGATGAATGGTCAAAGCTTTTAGTCTGCGGTCATGGGACTCCCACCTCTAAATGTGTGGGGAAGTTATACGTGACTTTGGGAAATGAGATAATCTAGTACTAGTTAGCTGTCAGGTGGATCACAGAAACAATGATAAGGTGTGCTGGTTGGTGTTATATAATAAAATGAAACGCTGTTGACAAAAAAGCATAACAAAACACATACAAAACAAACCAACATCACAACTAAAAAATACAACACAGAAACACAACAAACATAACGGTCGGATGACCTAATTAACTATTAAACTCTGCTTGCATAAGATGACAGATTGACGCGTTTTTCTATAAACAATAAATGTGCAATAATCAACTGTGGATATCTGACACTACCTGTATTAAGTTTGTTTGAATATTCAGTAATTTTTATGCCAATGAGGGCCAACAGAGGATCAGTTAACTGATAACTTTCCAACTTGAATCAGTGGTAAGAGATGACAGATGTCAGAAATAAATTATCATAGAGACTGTGGCTGGATGGGTAATAGAAGTCACGACCCCTAAAATGATCATCAGCCGTAGACGTAAATCATTCTGTTAGGAAAATCAACAGGCAAGGTTTTTTTGACACTGTGACCTTGTCTACCAATTTTTTATTGGAGGTCATGTTACAACATATAGATTAAGTTGCTTCACATGGCACTGAACTGTCCCAGCCAACTGAACATTGAGTGCTGTCTGTGCGTGTAGATCTGATAAACATGGCATTGAACTGTCCCAGCCAAATGAACATTCAGTGCTGTCTGTGTGTGTAGATCTGATAAACATGGCATTGCACTTTCCCAGCCAACTGAACATTCAGTGCTGTCTGTGCATGTAGATCTGATAAACACTTTGTGAAAGGAATTCAATACAGACAAACTTGTACCAAAGAGAGAATGTTGACTTTTCAGCTCTGTATCAGCAATTTTATTCTTCAAAAAGAAAAACAACCAAACTTACATTTGTTATCAAAGAACATTCTTACTGCAGTTTCCGCTCAATGATTTTGACCCAAATGAAATATTGAAATTTTGTTTTCCAAATTAACAAATACTATATATTTAGTTTATGTTGGTGATATCGTAGCCATCTTTTTGCTTTTCAAACAAACATTACAAGTGCAAACAGTCCAACAGCAAATTAAGATATATGTCCCACTTGGAAAGCAAGTAAAAAGTGCAAACAGTCCAACAGCAAATTAAGATGTATGTCCCACTTGGAAAGCGAGTATAAGAACCCATTATGAGTATCCACGTGGGATAGAAATATCTCACCTGTGGTGACAAAATTACATGCAGGGATGAGGCTATCTCAGTCAAATGATAGAACTATTCTCTTTATTGGCCTTCATCACAAAAATATTCTACTTTTTAAATGTGTGTTTAATGCCCAAAAACTTATATATGAAGAAATGGACATTTTAAAGAACATAAATTACACCTGTCAATCTCTCCACACATTGTTTAAATAATTCATTTCAAATATAAATATATATGTTGACGTCATTATTGCGATCTAACATTTATCTCTTTTTTACAGTTTCCTATGACAAAATCAAGTTTTAAAATACTAGCATTTTCAGTGACGTGAAAATGAAAATATATATATGATTACGACTTGTGGATAAGGAAATAGTTAAACCAAATTCACTGTTCTTCACACTTAGAAGTAAGGTGCATGCGGTCAAACAATGGGATTATAGATCAATTAGCCACAGTTAAATTGCTGGAAGGTATAGTTCATAATATAAGTAGGACAAATGATGATAGTTTTATAATTTTGGTTTAGAGAGACAACTGGCTGAAAATATCTGGAATAATTCTTTTTCAAATTTTGAAATTAAATAGGCGGAATAAGTAACTAAACAGTTGTGTGTGGTGTAATTTGTAATTATGGCACTACAAACAAATAAGCCAATCTTGCAGTGCACTAATTTTTCACATTTTTAGACAACCCGGACAAGCAACCATGTTTTAAAAGAGACTGGCCTAGATCGCAATTTGACAGAAGCTCAGTTTGCCCAAAAATTTTTTTTATATCATGTGGAAAAATCATTCTCACCTACAATAGTTATGAAAATAACAAAAGCTGTTGATATTGATAACGAATTCAGGAATAAAAATTCCTGGACATATTCACTTTTTTTCAGTGCAGGTGAATTTTGGGTCAAAGCAAGTACATTTTCAATAGATACTTGCCCCAGACCAGTCTGCCATTTGAATTTTCTTTGAACCACGACATTGAGTATGATTTATGTAAAATAAATATATCAAAAACTAAATAACTCAAGATCATTACCTGTGTCTGGTACATCTGTTGGTCGCATAATTCTGCGGATCTGTTCCATAGATTGCAAATCAGGAGACAGACCTAAAAGACAAGAAAAGGAAATAAAATCATACTCTTAGCACTCAAACTGTTTGTGAAACGTTCTCAATATAAATGCCTTTCATGAAGACTGATGATACTAGTAAACTTAGTTTATGTGTAGAAATACTTTTTTGTAACTTTGGCCTTTATTATCTTGAACTTTATAGGAAAACAACATACAGAAATACAAGATATAGTATAATAGGTAGCAATTTAAATGTATCTATGAATATCAAGAGTAATGAACTGACATTTCAGACTAGATATGCAATTTCATGTTTTTTACATTGAAGTGTGACCATGACTTTGACATCTGGGTATTTCTACAGGTAAATGCAGGTTATACATCATCATGACATGTTGATCACGTGTGTCAAGCTATTTTAAAATTCATCCATGTAAGACAAAGTTACAGACTAGACATGAAATAATAAACACACTTTAAGTTTGACCTTGATCTCTGAGGTAAGGTTCTGGGTCTTACATGCGACAATTCATCATGTTATGTTGATCAATCGCTCAATTGAGCTAAGTGTTTTTGAAATCCACCCATGTATGATTAAGTTACAGACCGGACTTGAAATCTCAAACAAACTCCAAGTGTGACCTTGACCTTTGAGGTATGGATCTGGGTCTTACGTGTGACATATCGTCATGTCATCTTGATCAATTCAGCAAAGTTAAAGACAAAATTACAGAACAAACACGAAATATCAAACAAATTGAATGTGTGACCTTGACCTTCGAGTAAAGGTTTTTTGTCTTACATGCGACACTTCATCATGTTATGCTGATCAACTAAGCCAGTTGTTTTGAAAACCAGCCATGTATGACAAAGTTAAGGACCAGACACTAAATCTCACACAGACTCAAGTTTAAGTGTTGTCAAACAAACTCAAAGTGTGACCTTGACCTTTGAGGTACGGATGTGGGTCTTACGTACGACATATCAGTCATGTCGTGTCATACTGATGAATTGGGCCAAGTTTTTTTTAAAATTTATCCATAGGTGACAAAGTTAAAGACCGGACACAAAATCACAAACAGAATGAAAGTGTTGTCAAATTTAAATTGTGACCTTGACCTTTAAAGTGGGAGTCTGTGTGTTACGCACTACATGTCATCATGTTATGTTGATCATTTGTAGTGGCAGAGTAGTTATAAAGTTCATCTATGCATGACAAAGTTACAGGAGGGACACAAAATCTCAAACAGACTCTAAGTGTTGTCAAACAAACTCAGTGTGACCTTGACCTTTGAAGTATGGGTGAGGGTCTTACGCACAACACTTCATCATGTCATGCTAATGAATTGTACCAAAAGTTTTTGAAAGTTATTCATAGGTGACAAAGTTACAGACTAGACACGAAATCTCAAACAGACTGAAAGTGTCGTCAAACAAAGTTAAATTGTGACCTTGACATTTGAGGTATGGGTGTTGGTCTTATGCACCACAAGTTGTCATGTTATGTTGATCATTAATAAAATCCATCAATACATGACAAAGTTACAGGCCTGACACGAATTATCGAACGGATGGATGGACAGACACTGCAATTACTAGGACCATCCTTAAAAAAATATTTGTTTGATGTGCTCCGACCCAGTATTTTTCATGTGGGTAGGAGGTAGGTAGCGAATTAAATCTAAATTAATAGTCTTTTTAAAGAAAAATGGACAGAAATCATAAAAAAAATATAATTAAACGCTTTGAAAGTCAATAAAACAGGTTTAGGTAGCTGAAATTTTGAGTGAGTAGGTAGGAGCATGGCAAACCAATTTATTTTGTAAGGATGGCCCTATATGCCACCTCATATGGGAGGGGAGGGGGATAAAAACATGATTTTGAGAAAGCAGACCCATCATCAGGTTTAATTAAGATTGAACAGGAGATGTTGTGTTCACACTCAACCTAATATTTAAATCTATTTTCAGCAAGTGACAAAAACACTCACCAAGGTTGGGAATTTTACTATCATCTTATTAAATCCAAACAGCAAATTTAACTGCATGATGATATCAAATAACAAGCCAGGAATGTGGCATGTACCCAAGAAATACACTTATGTGGTTAAGGAATGGCTTAAAACCATCTCATGCATGCTTGAGTGACTTGGTGATGGGTTTTTGTGTTTTATATCAAATCAAGTTTATAAATGTCTCTTCTTTTTTCCCTTCAAATTTCCTGTTTTCTTCTTCAGAACTTGAAAACAACAATATGAAAAAATTCAAGCCAAGACCAGCAGCACTGATAGAGGATTAACATTAAGTTTCTCCATCAAACTCCCATATAACATTCACTAAAAAGACCAACAAGTATGATAACTATTACTAAAATTATATTATCTTTATATATTCTTCATTATAATTATATGAGTTATGTTCAGTGACAGTCATGAATATTTATAGGTAGATCCTGATATAATGTTTATTCATGAGGTCATCCTGACCAGTATTCATAGCGATTATCAGATAGCAGAGATCACGTTTATTTATAGTGATTATGTCATGTTTATTTTGTAATACACTATTTCACTACATTTCATCAGATAAATAGACAAGGTACATCTATTACTCATATGTAAGATAACAATATCCATGTTTTTACTTTTTAGTAAATCTGACTCATAAACTGTATTTGCACCAAGGTGAGTTCAAACACATGACCTCTTTGGTGAGAGGTAAATGATCTTGGCAGGCCCCCATTACAACTTAACTAGCCCACAGTTAATATTAATATTTATATTTGAATATTGAACAGACAATCAGTTAACAATTACCACTCTTTCCTGGGATCCTGGATGATTAACAAGTAACCGTGCACACCTATCACTGCAAGTAAGTGATAACTGTCCTACTTGAATCAACAGTGAAAAATGAATGACAATGAGACGCAATGTTGTTAATCAGTCATCACTGGGACTGTCGCCAGGTGGAGATTTGAACTCTAGACTCCTGGACTGACTAGTCAGAGCGTTTTATTCAGTGGTAGAGCATTGGACCCAGGATTGGAGGGTCATGGGTCCGACCCCTCCCCCCCCCCACAACAGCTATGTGTATTGTCCTTGAGGAAGACACTTTATCCACCTAAGCTTAGTACTGGTTTTACCCAGAAAGACCTTGAGCATGATTTGTTCTAAGTTGTGATAACCTGTTTCAAAATCAAGGCAAAATACATAAGTTTAAACTATAGATAGTCAGACGTACAATCAACTCAATTAACCTGACCCCAGCTAATATGAATATTTATAATGCTCTTGTTAGCGCCTGTGATGAAATAATCGCCTCTCAGTGAAATTAATCATTTCCACTTTACGGCAAAAAAAAAATATAACAAGAGTTGTCAGATGACATCAAAGCTTGCCAATGGGATAAAACTCACCACCCATGCAAAGATTGAGATTGAAGACAAACACCAAAACTTTAACGCAACTAAACGCAAAAGTTTAACTTGGGTGTCTACAGATGAAAAATTAAGTCCAAAAGGGCCATAACTATGCCAACATGCAACCCAGAGTTATGTTTCTTGTCTCTGTGTGTTTCATCGTTGATGGTGAACAAACATGTGAAGTTTCATTCTTATCCAATGAGTGGTTGCATAGAAATCTGACCTGATAAAAAACTTTAACCTGAAAAATTAAGTCCAAAAAAGGCCAAATCTCTGCCAAAATGCAACCCCGAGTTATGGTTCTTGTCTCTGTGTGTTCCATTGATGATGGTGAATACACATGCAAAGTCTATTAATATCCAATTAGTTGTTGCATAGATATCTTAAACTTAAACGCAAAAGTTTAACTGGGTGTCTACAGACGATGCCGACGCCCCGGGGTCATGGCAATAGCTCTCCTTGGACATTCGTCCCAGTGAGCTAAAAAAAGAAGCAAATAAAACAACGATAACATACCTCCATGACAGCAGAAGATTTTCTCATCTATGATAGCTGCTATAGGCAAACAATTAAAACAATCTGTGAAGGTTTTCCATAATTTCACATTATATCGTCTTTTGCCTGAAATAAATAAAGTACAATAAACAGAAAAGGAAAATTCAGAAAAATAAGCACAGTCTGTCAGGACAATTTACTACAACAGAGTACTACTTTAAAGAAAAATGCCCTATTTGTCGTTGAAAATGCCATAACCACTGACATTAAATGATTTGATACAACTGTAGCTGCAAGTAGTGGAATCTATTTCTGAAATTAACATTTTGGCCTCAAATTTTGCAATGAATAAATGAATAGGGATTTTACAGTATACTGACACAAACAGGCTACATGAAAAAATAATAAACATATAGATTAAAATGCTAAATATCAACAAATGAAACATGCAGACTGAACCTACAACTATAAACGCAATATATGTTTAAAGCAAATTGCGTTTTCTATGTCACCTCTCACCACATGCAGACTGTACACATATTCTTGTCATCACTCATGTAGCACCCAGAAACACACAGGGGTTTGACATTTTAACTGTTAAAACAAATACAACAGAAAATTATAAAATGGAGACGACAAAAAATTTTAAAATGGAGATGATATTCATTTGGGGTATTCCTACCTTTCTGCTGAGATAAAACAGTCGTCTGCCCTATCCTTACCCAGAACCAAACAGTATGTCAGAACTAATGCAAACTTATGAATGATCTTATACACATGTACCGGTAGAGTGGTTGTCTTTAGAAATTATAAAATATTGGCATTTATGTAAAATACAATGAAAAATATTAAACTTACATTCATCGTAGAAACCGTAAATTCTGTTGATACTTGCACATTCATGGTTTCCTCGAAGCAAGAAAAAGTTCTCTGGATATTTGATCTTATATGCCAACAATAAACAAATTGTCTCTAACGACTGTTTGCCTCTATCTACATAATCTCCAAGAAACAAGTAATTAGCCTCAGGTGGGAAGCCACCATATTCGAACAACCGCATCAAATCTGTATACTGGCCATGTATATCTCCTGCAAAATATAGTTGATGTTTTCATTATGATTGATTGAATACTGGAATCACAACACATACATTTAAGGCATTCATTCTTAGTCAAGAAAATGCTTAAAAATTCTGTTTAATAGTTTTATCAACAACCTATACATTAGACTGATAGGTTTTGGAAGTGGAATTTTGTTTTATTATCAACTAGTTTCAACCCTTTCCGGGTCTTCTTCAACATTTAAATTAATAAATTGAAAGCTTGTGTATGGGCAAACTGCACCTAATGTTACTTTCATTTCTAACTGAACATTGTTAATAAAATACACAGATAAACGACTTAAGATGACTATGGGTGCAAAAGTTAGAAAAATATAAAATTATTTACCACATATCTTGAGAGGTGCCTCTAACTCCAGCAGGATTGGCTGACTCAGGAATATTTCTCTTGATTTAAGACATAATCCCCTTACTTCAGCTTCTGTCATCTGCACTGTTTTGCCTGGTCGACATCCTCGGACTGCAAAAATAAAAAAGAAATTGAATACATAACTAGCGATTTTCTTATAATATGAAACACAAGTACAAAATGATTCAAATATTTCCTATTAAACTAATAAAACTTTTTTATACTGAATAATACAGATTGAAACACTGCATCTGGTATTAATTTACTTGGTTTTTAAGACAGAGTTGATTTATATATTTGAAAATACTATAAAAACTGGCGGCAATTTAAAATCATTTTCACAATTACATAGATGTAACAAGTCAAATTAAATGCAGCAGTTCTATAAAATAGTGACAGAGTTAAAAGACTGTCTAATTCCTTTACAGCATTTTTATGCAGGGATATGAACATGTGCACATCTCGGACAGGAAAACAACTTCGAGATTTCGAAAAGTTTCGTTTTCAAATTTAGTATATATTATCTAATATGTCATTTAAAACATGTTTCGATGTTTGGTTATATGAAACTATATGGCAAGGATTCACAATATGTATGGTTCATATTTTGGCACACCTGGAAAACATAACTTGGACAAGAACTGGGATGGCAAATGTTCCTGCCAATCAAAACAAAACTTCGAAAGTTGTTTAAAGTCTACTTTCGCCAATTTAAATCAGAAATTTGCCAGTTATGTGCTACGTATAGTATAAGTACTGTTGTTCAGATTATTATTTCCGTAGATTTGTGAACGGAAAGTACCTTCCAGAAGCCGAGAAATCAAGCTATCAACATTCAGCTCTGTCTCCGCCATTTCTGTAAGGAAATTGTCAGATTTGAGGATGACGTCATACGACAACACCTTGACCTTTGCGTTTCACATGATGCATACGTGTTCGTTATAACTGATTGGATCATTTTATTTCTATTTTTAATCATGAAATGTCGGCTAAGTTACATTATTAGTCATTTGAAGATAGTGCATTTAGTTTTGAGTTTTTATTTGACTTAATTTTATATATTTATAAAACAAAAAGGAACAACTTTAAAATCACATATTCTTGTACATTGAATAGTTTGTTTCGTCACTCATTATATTCGTACTGTACTGTAGTCAGAGTTGTCTTTTCGCCGATGGTCTAGTCTACATGTATTGTGAATGTAATAATTATATGATTTTGCATTTGACTCATTGTCAATAATTTATTACCTAACCCAGGATCGGAGGGTTGTGGGATTGACCATCCAACGGCTATAGGTGTATTGTCCTTGACCAAGGCACTTTTCCGCATATGCCTATTACTAGTTCTACGCAGGGACAATTTGAGTGTGATTTGTATAAGTTCTAATATATATTTAACTTGTTTCACAATCGAAGTAAAATAAAAAAAGTTTAAATCAATAAAGGGAAATTTTAATTAAAAAGTCTTTTAATTTGTTCATATTTGGAATTATGAATAAGTAGTTTTACAGATTGTTCAATTAAAGACGCTACGATCGATTGGGACTCAGTAATTTTTATATCAACAGTTAATTCACTCAATTCATGGTATACATGACAATATGAATAATAACAAAAATACATACAATATACAGTAGAGGCTAATTACATATTTCATCGGAATAGACTTCTACAGGACAAGAAAAAAGCAATTATTTTTTCTTTCATCGGTTTCAGCAGGGACCTTTATCTGATTGCAGGTATTAATTCAATCATCTGGGTGTCTGAAACATTTAAAAATGGTTGATATCCAAATGGGGCAAAAAAGGGATAAGATCATGGGATCGCACGAAATTTCAGAACTCTTATTCTTAATAATAAACTGATGGGCCAAACTGTACTATACTTGGTTTAAATCTCTATGAATAGGGGTTTAAAGTTTGTTTAATAATTAATGGAGCTGCGGCCGATTGGAACGCAGTAAGGGGACTCTAATTTTTCCATAGCAATACATGGGAAACATGAAATTTTATTTTTCTCATCTATTTCAGGTATACTTTCAATCATCTTGATGTCTGGCGCATTATTTTGTCATAACATTGGTAACCTGGTCCACTGAAAGTGGGCACCAGGATCGAAAAAGAGATAAAAGTGTGAATATCAAACATCTTCTCAAGAACGCACTTTCCAAACCTTTTATTTATATTTTGTATAAATGTACCCGACGAGTAGCAGTTCCAAGTTTTTATCAAATAGAGGAACTAGTGCCCATTGGCGTCCAATAGATGGGACTTTGTATTTTTCATATAGAAATACTTTAGGAAAAAGTAAATTCTATATTTCTCATTTGTTTCAGGAAACATTTTAATCATATTGTAATCTGGAGTATTGTTTAGTCGTTACAGTTGAGACTGTGTATTTTAAAGAGGATCTAATATTCAGTAAGGGGCAGTAGGGATCCAAAAAAGGGATAAAAATGGGAATTTTCCAAAATCATTAAGCCAAATGTGTTTACACATCTGGTACAAATAATACATATGAGCAAGGGTTTAAGTTTGTTCAACTAAAGGAACCAGGGTACATTTGGCTCATAATAAGGGGAATTTGGTTTTTACGCGGGAATGCTATGGGAAAACAGAGAATTCTCATTTTCTCATCAAAGTTTATTCAAAATCTGAAAAAAAAGTTACAGGTGAAATAGACGATCGACTTTGACTCATTTGGTCCTCTTGTTATAATTCAGTGCTGCGTTTAGTTCGATTAAACGTTTGCAAACGTTAGTAAATATATTTTCCTGGACATTAGCTCAACCTCAAATTAGCACGGTGCGCCCGATGATGTTAGGGAACCAGGCAGCAAAAACATGTTTGCTGTTTAATTGTGCTGGATAACAAAGAACAATCACCATTGCGTAAATACAGAGAGGTTAATACAGGAAGGTTATGTTGTATTGTGTTTGGCGTCGCTCTCAACTCTTGTCAGTCCCTGCGGAGGGCACTCTCTATATTTTGGTTAGTACATATGTGCCGCCGTTTTGACCCCTCTTTTTTGGACATATGATGTCGAGTTTTGACCTCTATTTCTTTGGCATAATGCGATGCAGAGCTTTGACCCTCATTTCTGGACACATAATGTAGACTTATAACGCCTTGTTCAATCCTTAATAAAAATGTTGAATTGTATAATTGTTTCAATGATGTTTTTCTCTGCAATACATTTTCTTCAAATAAAAAAAAGTGTTCTTAAGACACATGTATTGTATTCTTAATGAAATCCAAGAGCTTATGTAATTGTTTAGACAACATTTATTAAGATTAAATGTAGAGTTTTGACCTCTATATAATTTGTTTGAATGTAGAGTTTCGACCACTGGGCTATCATGTTGCTCAGGCGTGTACCTTGTTTATTTCTCCTACATTTTCACCTTTAATGAAATCTGATGAAATACTGTATTACAAAATAAACATGACCTCACTCGTGAAGGAGCTAATCCAATACAATGTATATATATAGAGATATGACAATATAACTATAATAATAAATTAAAGGTAGATAAAAAAAAAAAGGTGGAGCGGGTGTAAAATGAGGGTCACCGAAAATAGACAGCAAATAAATCATGAACCTTGCTATCAGAAGGCGCTTCCAGAGTTTCAGGAAGGCGGTCAAATTAAGGTTTATCAATACTTGGGGAGGGAGGTTAAACTCCACTTGGGGTATATATTAGCTCTACCGTTGTGTAAATCACGGATGGGAGAGGAGTAGGGGTCAACTGAAATATGTATACGCTTTTCACGTTTTCACGTTGGAAAACCGAAAATTCTCATTTTCTAACTTATCCCCAACACAACCATGCGATCCTTCAACAGGAGGGGGTTAAAGTGTGATTTTACAAGTCTGTTCATATTTTACATAAATGGAGATTTTAGTACAACAAGGGAGTGGACTCTATAGGGGCCCTGTAAAAAGATTCATTTCATTAGAGCGTATTAAATTTCATACGGCGCCCGAGGGACCCATAAACGGTTGAAGTTCTGAATGTTAAAAATTCTTCTTCTTAGTTATCGGTGTAACATTAAATTTTGACCCCGTTGAACAATGAACCCAAGGGTTATTTTTCAATGTTGAAAATTGACACGGGTCACATTTCAACATTAAATTCTGATCAAAACAGTCGTTGAAAACTGTTAAATTTGATCAGACATGGGTTCCTTTTTTAACGGTTTGTTAAATATAAGCAAAACATCACATGACTGATGTCGCATGTTGCAACACTTAAACATAAGCCATGGTAAGCTTTTCAATCGACATTAAATAAACAATATCCATCTATTATCCATTTATGACACTCAAAATGCCTGATACTGATTTTATTTCATCAATAAAAATTCCTTTTAAAAGGAACGGCTTGCCCTTTTAAGAAACATAGCGTAGTTATAAGTATTTTGTAGGTAAACGATACTTTAATTGGTGAAAGAGCACTTCAATTGATGGAGAGAGGCACCCTGGGGGTGGGGGTGGGGTAGTGTGTCGGAAGGGTGTCCCTCTCCCGCTGATAGCGGTAATACTACTCTACTTCTAAGTATATACACTTACAACAGTATATTAATTAACGTAAAGTTATTTAACAAAAACATGCCTGTATCAGACAATTCCTTATAACCGGATTCTTTATAACCTTATTTTTATATAGAAAGGCAAATATCGATGATTTTACTTTGTTTTCTTTCTTTGTAATAAACAAAAATGAGCCTCTGAAGTAACAGAAAGGTATTTGTATATATTAAACCAACTCTACTTACAACTTGTATCATTTTATCAATCTATGTTTTTCCCCGGAAAATAAGAAAAAAGCTACAAATAAGTACATATGAGTTCAACATGACGTGACGAAAATGTGACGCTCGCAAGAAAGAGAAAACTATCAATAAGTCGAAGTTCAAGGTCACATTAACAAGTTGATTGTGTGTAATGGGTTTAATGCCACTTCAACAGTTTTCAGTAATATAATGATGGTCAGGTATCCTAAAGGTTTTCCAGAAATTCTGTACCACTACTAATCGATCTTTGCAAGTAATTGACAACTTTCCCACTTGAATCAGAAGCGGAGGACATTTTGTCACAAAGAACGTGCCCGTCGGGAATCGAATGCGGGACCTCTGAATTGACAATCATGTACGTTACCATTGCGCTAGCCGGATGGATTCACATTCACAGTTAGAAGTAGGTACACTGTTATTTCATTTCCCCCGACTGTATAAGTGTGGAATGGTTTGGTTTTTTAGGCCAGAGAGAAAAGTTTAAATTCTCTTCCCAATCCACACCTGTCCGAAACACTTGAGATATCAATGTCACTTATAAATAAAAAAAAAGTGCTCGCCAGTCCCGAGTTTCTTTCTTCAGAAAATCTAGATGGGAATCTAAACGTTTTGTTATATGGCATTGCATCTGCAGTGCCCTATGTAAATTTTAAGGGTTAAATATCTAGTTTGTGGTGTTCTTGACTTAAAAAAAGGGTCATGTTGGCCAAAAGTCGCTTAAATTGATTATATAATGACCCATGGTCGTTATAATCGGTTGCTATGATTACAAACGGTTGCTATAGCAGTTAGTGATAATAACAAAAAACAAAACCATACATTTTCAAACTGACATTGACAAAGAACATGCGAACCATTTAATTTAATATTATAGTTTAAACTAATTTATTTTACTTCGATTGTGAAACAAGTTCTAACAACTTAGGCAAATCACGCTCGAAGTATTCCTGGTTAAAACCAGTACTAAGCATATGCGAATAAAGCGTCTTGCTGAAGGACAGCACACATAGCCGTGACGGAGGATCGAACCCACGACCCTCCGGTCATGAGTTCGGTGCTCTACCACTGGACCACACGCTCCACACTGTTTGTTTGTGGTTAAACATATTTTAAATTCAGTTGGGCCACATGGTCTTCCAACATTAATTTCGGCCTTCTCCGTGGGTCAGATGAGGATTAATATGAAAAATATACAAATGCAGAAAATGGGGATAATTGTTGTCAAAATCCTCATCAGAGGTATGGGACATAGCTGGGTGACTAGGTTTGATAAAACACGAGGGCGTTATAGTGTTTCAAATTAATCGCAAATGAGCTTACTGAGTTATGTCTATGATATTAAGTTGCACGGAAAACTTTAACCAATCGAATAATGGTCATAACTTGCATTAAATTCAACCAAGAGTTAATTAACTTGTTTGGTAACGGTGAAGACTTGGTGAAGTTTCAAATCAATCAAGTAGGTGGCCGGTTACTGAGACATTATCAGGATAGTAACTTGCATGAAAAATTTAACCGAAAGTAAGATGCCGATGCCCGGGTAATAAAAAGAGATATACAGACAGACAGACAGACAGACAGACAGACAGACAGACAGACAGACAGACAGACAGACAGACAGACAGACAGACAGACAGACAGACAGACAGACAGACAGACAGACAGACAGACAGACGGTGAGAGAGAGTTGATGTAGGAATGCTTTATCGCATTCTTAACTTGTTAAACAACAAACACATTAACGAAAGGCAACTCCAACAAACACCATTCCGATCCCACACATGTTATCACCATTGATTATAACTTATATACTATATATCTTCAAATTATACACAGACAACATTAAATTCCAATGTGGTTTTGTAATATATATTGTTAATTCTGATAATTAAGATTAAAATTGATTTTCACATTCACCAACTTTAAATTTTGCTATATATCCATCTTTTTGCAAATGATGATAGTGATTTACCCCATGCACTATCATTTTACATGATGTAAAAACATTGTACACAATCTCGCATAGCTTTTTTTACAAAAAAATACAATTTAAAGAGCTTATCAATTGAAATACATATATAATCATATAATCAAATTACAACAACAACAACAAACAACCACAATAAACAGACAACTGTAAACAAATATATCATTCTCAATTATAACAAGTAGAAATACACATTTAAGTTGGAATTTAGTTTTTGAGAATATCTATTTGAACCTATATAAATTAATTTACTAATAATTATGATATATCAATATAATATATGGATACATTTTTAAACGGACAAAATAAAACGGTTTATTTGGAAGCTCCTCAGTGACAGACCATTATATGTAAATAATATATTCCTGAATTTAAAAATGAAAAACAACTGCATAATATGAGGTAAGTTACTGTATAAAATTTTGTTCTTAAATTAGAATTTAATCCATTATTCATTTTTTCTTCCTATCTCATTATTATAAGCATCTTATAAGTTTTATTTTGACAAACATAGCAGACGACCTTTTAAAATATCATTGGTTTTCGCGAAATGTTTACAAATTTAATAAAGTGTATTTAGTTATTAAAGATTACTCTTGTAGCCTACCCAGATTAGAAGAAATATATTTACTTTTTCCAGAACAAAGTCTGACAAGTATTATTTGATAAAAACAGAAGTAGACACTGTCAAAGAATATCATGAAGATATATTTTCTCAACATATATGCTCAAACTTGAAGAAAGCTATTAAACTGAAAACATACGTACTTTGTTTTAAAGTCGTTTGTTTTCTACCGATTTTTAAAGAAATATTTTCCAAGCTTTTGCATTGTTTTCAAATAAAAAAAAAGAAAAAAAGAAATATGGGAAAATTCTGTTTATTTTTTAAAAATATGGAAGGCCTTAAGGGTTAATTTTTTTAAAGGAATTTAGATTTACACGAAAAAAATGGAAATAAAAACTAAATAAAGTCTTTTTATATTCTTTACTTCAGGTTCTGGTAAATATCCATAGGTAGCTAAGATGGATGAGAAATGCTATGCTGTGTCAGTCCGAGTTACATGATGGACACGATTCTGTTACTTTGAAAGTGAAAGGTAGTGACAGTATAAACACAGCCAGTAAAGAAAGAAATGACACAGTTGTATCAAAACCTGGGGACAGAGTCCACATTGAATGTCGTAGAACTTATATTAACAAGAAAACTATTTCAATGTTTAAACGAAAGTCAGCGGAAACTGTCGAAGCAATAGCTAATCGGGTTCTTCGCTCAGATAAATTACATTTTAATTTTAAATCTGACTGTTTATTTTATGCCAAAGATATAAGCACAAGCAAGAATGCATACACTGTTCGCTCAAATGATTTCCAATATATGATTTTGGACACCTGTAACACACGCAAAGATATTTTTATTATTATTATTATTTGTTATTATTATTATTATTATTATTATTATTATTATCATCATCATTATTATATATATTTTTCTTGTTGTTGTTGAATATTGCTGTTACATAAACAGCCGGATGCACTAAGCACAAAACATAATCAGTACTAAGCATTGTTATGCTGATTAAGTGTCTTTCCTGAGGAAACATACTGGTGGCGGGGATAGAACCCACGAACCTCTCCTGTATGTGGATTTCATACTCATACCAGTCTGCATTTCTAAATATAGTCTGCGGTGTTGATGCAGTCCATGTATCGTTGATAAACTTGCTTTTCCATTGTAATGTCCATTTCAGCACAAGCAGTGGCTAGCTCGCACTGAAGACTACCGTTTTTTGGATAGCATTATATAAATTTGTTTATTTTACATCGATTGTGAAAAAAAGCTGTTACAACTTAGACAAATAATGTTCGAAGTCATCCTGGGCCGATCCAATACTTAGCATATGCGGATACAGTGTCTTGCTCTAGGACACCATACATAGCTGTGACAGAGGATCAAACCCACGGTTTCCCAATCCTGTGTCCGATGCTCTACCACTGAATCCAGAGTTACCTCTGTCAATGTATATCTATATATTGTCTGCAGAAAATTGAAAAACAAACAGACCATGTTATATATTCGATGGAATTGAGGTAAAGCGGTCAAGTTTTAAAGCTTCAAACACATTTAAACGCTTTATTGCTGGAATACGTATAAACAAGTAACACGAAACAAATGTTCATCACTGACAAATATTTTGTGTGTGTATAATATTCTTAATTTTTTTAATGTTTTACGCTACTGTTAATGGTACCGCTTGACAATGTCTCTTGATTTCAATAGAAACTATCATCGGACTGCTATATTCATTTATAATGACGGAGTCGATCGGAACATCGCTCGGTCATATCCGTAAACGTTCGAAATAGTTAAGTTCCAATGGTTACAAAGTATGACAGAATTGACCGAACACGTACGATTGCAGAAAACTACGATCAAATAAGCGTTGTACAGGACTATCCACAGTTGCCGTCTGCATCACACGCATCCTTCTGATTGTGGGAGAAAGCCGAAGAGCATTCGTGATGATCTGCCTTAATGACTGATGGGACCAAGTTGAGCCAGAAATCGGACTCTCTGGCGTACATATACTCCTTCATGGAGTCGTCTGTCATCTGCTTGTCGAATTCTATGTATTTCTGGGTTTGTAACGTGTACTCCTGCCACGACACAGGGGCTGGCTCTGGTCGGTTCGGATCTCTAAAAATACAATAATTGTGTGATATAACTAGCATACTTGTTATTGACTGATATTTTTCTAAAATGAAGCAGCTTTTTTTAAGGTTTCGTTCCAAAGTACATCGGCATACAATCAGTCAATACACTGCATATGTTCAGATACTAGTATATAAATTATATAATCGTGAATGATCACATTGTTTACAAAGATTAAAATTAAGATCTCCTTTACGATTTTTTCTTATAAAAATTTCTTTACATTTTACAGACTGTTTTTAACCTATTGTGCAAAACGGTTCAGACAGGAAACGGTTTAGTTTATACTAATTGATATGCTAATTTATACTAATTTTACTCTCGATAATTTTCTGGTTAAAGTAGTACTAAGATTTGTTGTTGAGAAGTCAGCGGACCGCCTGGGATCGTACCCGTGACCTCTGGTGTTAGCAGCCAACACTCTATCCACTGCACTACCTCCCGGTTTAAAAACGGTTGAACCCAACCTCTTTATGCATGTGAGGTAAACATTATTAAAACAATCAAAAATGTGTATATGCCGCCTCAAGATGCGCTCTTCCTTGGCAATAGCATATGACTTCCTTGGCAACTGCGTATGACATTGACATCCTTTATTTTAAAGGGACACATGACACTATTGCTGCATGTTGAGCTTTTGTAACTATAGTGTATATTGCAGCTACGACATTTAAAATATCAGAGCAGGTATACAGAACTGTATTTACCATCCTATATCGCACACTTTTCTATGACAAGGTGTGCCATTGTATTGTAAATCGACCAGTTGTTATTACTATCTAATAATACACATAATACATTTTATACATTTATATATTTTCAAAACGATTTTTACTCATTTTTTTTATCAAAATAAGCATGGAACCACTATTTTTTTTTTTAGATTTTTTAGATTTTTTAAAATAATTTCCTTAATATGACGTTATAGATAGTACTACTTGGTAAGTAATATATCAATGGTTACATGTTCATCAATAGTTCTAGATATTGATTTCATGCGTTTACATGAGTAAATATATTCCAGTGCAAGGGTGCCTTTAAAAGTCAGCTTAAATTCTTAAAAATCTTAGCTGCACAGTTATGCAAACGTAGGACTAGGGCATGGTAAAAGATTCATATCTCAACATGTATTGTTTACTTATGTCTGTAAAAAATACTATAATATACTGGCTATTATGTACACAGACATACCCTGTATTGTATACTTAGGTCTGAATAAGATACTATAATACTACCGACTATTATGTACACAAACATACCCTGTATTGTATACTTATGTCTGTATGAGATACTATAATACTACCGGCTATTGTGTACACAGACATACCCTGTACTGTATACTTATGTCTGTATGAGATACTATAATACTACCGGCTATTGTGTACACAGACATACCCTGTATTGTATACTATGTCTGTATAAGATACTATAATACTACCGACTATTATGTACACAAACATACCCTGTATTGTATACTTATGTTTGTATGAGATACTATGATACTACCGACTATTATGTACACAGACATACCCTGTATTGTATACTTATGACTGTATGAGATACTATGATACTACCGGCTATTGTGTACACAGACATACCCTGTATTGTATACTTATGTCTGTATGAGATACTATAATACTACCGGCTATTGTGAACACAGACATACCCTGTATTGTATACTTATGTCTGTATAAGATACTATAATATTACCGACTATTACGTACACAAACATACCCTGTATTGTATACTTATGTCTGTATGAGATACTATAATGCTATCGGCTATTGTGTACACAGACATACCCTGTATTGTATACTATGTCTGTATAAGATACTATAATACTACCGACTATTATGTACACAAACATACCCTGTATTGTATACTTATGTCTGTATGAGATACTATAATACTACCGACTATTATGTACACAAACATATCCTGTATTGTATACTTATATCTGTATGAGATACTATAATACTACCGGCTATTACGTACACAGACATACCCGGTATTGTATACTTATGTCTGTATGAGATACTATAATACTACCGACTATTACGTACACAGACATACCCTGTATTGTATACTTATGTCTGTATAAGATACTATAATACCACCGATTATTATGTACACAGACATACCCTGTATTGTATATTTATGTCTGTATGAGATACTATAATACCACCGATTATTATGTACACAAACATACCCTGTATTGTATACTTATGTCTGTATGAGATACTATGATACTACCGACTATTATGTACACAGACATACCCTGTATTGTATACTTATGTCTGTATAATATACTATAATACTACCGACTATTATGTACACAGACATACCCTGCATTGTATACTTATGTCTGTATAAGATACTATAATACTACCGGCTATTACGTACAGACATACCCTGTATTGTATACTTATGTCTGTATAAGATACTATAATACTACCGGCTATTACGTACACATACAAACACTGTATTGTATACTTATGTCTGCATAAGATACTATAATACTACCGGCTATTACGTACACAGACATACCCTATATTGTATACTTATGTCTGCATGAGATACTATACTACTACCGACTATTATGTACACAGACATACCCTGTATTGTATACTTATGCCTGTATAAGATACTATAATACTACTGGCTATTATGTACACAGACATACCCTGTATTGTATACTTATGACGGTATAAGATACTATAATACTACCGACTATTATGTACACAGACATACCCTGTATTGTATATTTATGTCGGTATAAGATACTATAATACTACCGGCTATTACGTACACAGACATACCCGGTATTGTATACTTATGTCTGTATAATATACTATAATACTACCGACTATTACGTACACAGACATACCCGGTATTGTATACTTATGTCTGTATAATATACTATAATACTACCGACTATTACGTACACAGACATACCCTGTATTGTATACTTATGTCTGTATAAGATACTATAATACTACCGATTATTACGTACACAGACATACCCTGTATTGTATACTTATGTCTGTATAATATACTATAATACTACCGACTATTACGTACACAGACATACCCTGTATTGTATACGTATGCCTGTATAAGATACTATAATACTACCGGCTATTATGTACACAGACATACCCTGTATTGTATACTTATGTCTGTATAAGATACTATAATACTACCGGCTATTACGTACACAGACATACCCGGTATTGTATACTTATGTCTGTATAAGATACTATAATACTACTGGATATTACGTACACAGACATACCTGGTATTGTATACGTATGCCTGTATAAGATACTATAATACTACCGGCTATTATGTACACAGACATACCCTGTATTGTATACTTATGTCTGTATAAGATACTATAATACTACCGACTATTATGTACACAGACATACCCGGTATTGTATACTTATGTCTGTATAATATACTATAATACTACCGACTATTATGTACACAGACATACCCTGCATTGTATACTTATGTCTGTATAAGATACTATAATACTACCGGCTATTACGTACAGACATACCCTGTATTGTATACTTATGTCTGTATAAGATACTATAATACTACCGGCTATTACGTACACATACAAACACTGTATTGTATACTTATGTCTGCATAAGATACTATAATACTACCGGCTATTACGTACACAGACATACCCTGTATTGTATACTTATGTCTGCATGAGATACTATAATACTACCGACTATTATGTACACAGACATACCCGGTATTGTATACTTATGTCTGTATAAGATACTATAATACTACTGGATATTACGTACACAGACATACCTGGTATTGTATACGTATGCCTGTATAAGATACTATAATACTACTGGCTAATATACTGACATACATACCCTGTTTTAGCGAAGTTTGTCCAGTACGTCATCATAATGTCTGACAAATCATATTCCCATTTTTCAGGAGATGGCCAATCTTGTGCCGCCATTTCCTGTCTCATCTCGGCATCGAACCCAAATACAAACCCTAGCTCGTCTCCGTGATTGGCTCCTTTCACCCAGCTCGGTGTTGGCAGTACCGTTGTTGAAGGTCGAGGAAGAAATTGATACATGTAGTCGCTCACGTTATCGGCCGAGCGGTTGGAATGAAGTCGACTAAAATCAACAGCAGGAACAGCAAATCCGAGGTCACCATGAAGTTTAAGAAACTGGTTTCGGATATACTCTGGATTATTAGGATTTTTCCAGTCGGTGTATTCGGATATGACCATTTTTGTGACTACTTCCGGAACTGGGTGACTGAAAGCTATCATCAGAGCCGTTGGGACAATCTCTGTGTTCATGTCGTCTTCCGATGGCATCCAAGTTTCAGTATCAGAAGCACCGGATATCATTTCCAAACTGGCGCCACCTTCAAATATATTGAAACCGTTTATCAAATCAAGAGATCTAAAGAAATCCACCTCGGCCACTTTTCCTTCATTTGCTTTGTTTGTAAGATCGCTTCCTGTGAATTTGATAAAATCATTATCTACCACTGGTATTCCAAGTGTCAATACACTGTCCAGACTTGTCATAAGAACCTGAAATGCAGCATCAATATCCTCATGCCGTTTTTGTCTCAGACACGATACGATTTCTTCTGAAGTATCTCCGTCACAATTTACGTTAGCTGCAAACAATTTGGTAGCCGAAAGAGGGTCATGTGAAATCATTCCAATCATGTTTGGAGTGCCACTTTGTGCAATTACCCTATGAAACAAACCCTTGTTTGGTGCATATAGACCTTGATAGAACACGCTGATCGCCCCAGCAGACTCACCAAAGATTGTTATGCGATCACTATCTCCACCAAAAGCAGCAATATTTGTCTTTACCCATTGTAAGGCAAGTTGTTGGTCCCATAATCCCATATTTCCCGGTGCCTGCACATCGCCAGTACTCAAAAACCCATAAATACCAAGCCTGTAGTTAAAGTTAACCACAATCACGTTTCCAAATGCGGCCAGAGTGTTACTGACGTACATGTTTCCTGACTCCACAATGAATCCTCCGCCGTGTATGTTCACCATTACTGCATGACCTGTATGGCCTGTTTCGGCTCTTTGAGATGGAACGAAAATGTTAATAAAAAGACAATCTTCATTTGTTTTCATGTCCGGTACCGGGACACCTGGAAAATTAACCTGCAGACAAGCAGCTCCATACTCAGTTGCGTTAAATGGGTTACTGAGTACATCTGCAGGTTGCGGTTTCTTAAAGCGAAAATCTCCAACTGGTGGTTTTGCATAAGGAATGCCAACAAATCTGTTCACAATTCGATTATTTCCTTTGATATTGAGAGTTTTTGAGACACCGATAAATGTTCCAAGATTCGATATAACCGTCGGGTTATTCTGCATGTGACAAATATCTATGCACGTTACCAACAAAATCAAAGATTTAATCAATGTAGTCGTCGCCATTTTCGATAAGTGGAATGTCCAATGCCGTTATAACATTAATATACCTCTTGTTACACATATAAACTGTTCTAAATATCGAACTTACGATTATTTACATTGTGTATTACTGTGTACACAAACATTATACACGATGTTATGTTTATACAGGTAGTAGTTTAAGTAGAAAACACAATAGACTACAAGTCTACAATGATATACAGTTGTATACATGCCGTCTACTATGTACACGCTGTTAGCGGCAACATATATGGAAGAGCTATATTTAGGTGCAGATTATATAAAATTGTAAATCATTTTTATATGTATCGCAATAGTTTATACGGTGCATTTGTATGGAAAATATTATGGGTCTACTGTTATGTGTACCTTGTAATAAAAGGTATTTACTCAACTTATGTTTGTCCCATTTTATGATTTTTTTGTTTATGTTCCATACGATGGATTGAACACAAATTTGAAAAAGAAAATTGAAAAAAAAATCAGATGGGGTGGGAGAACTAACCAACGTCCGTTACTTCTGACTATGGGTTTCTGAAAGGTTTATCAAACATTGTAACCGTATGTGTTAATGTATGTGTTTTTATAATTAACTTTAAGTAATATTAATACCATTCTAATTCACAAAGGAAAGTACAAACATAGCTCAATTTTCACCCCGGTGATGCCGTATTCAAATAAAGGCTTATACTATTACCAAGGGCTACAAAATGGGACACAAAAGGTAGCCCTGATTTAAATCGATTTTAAAGGCCTATATGGGGTTTAGTGCCATTTCCAACACGTTTTAAGTTTTATATGGCATATCCAGTTGAAATGGTGGAGGAAGACCTTAGATAGAGTAGAACTATCGCCTTTCCGCAAGTAACTGGCAAACTTTCTCACATAAAATTTAAGTGGGACTCAAACCTACGGCCTTACCGGCGACAGGTAAATGAGCTTGAGAAGGCACTTTAGACGACTAAGCCACGGAATAAGCCTTGGCCTTTTAAATAACAAAATGACACAAACATGGAATAAATGACAAGCACTTAGTAACAATTGAAAAAAAAGAACGATAAACGTGTTATAATAGACTTTAATGTTATTGCATCATTTGGAAAACATAATAAGTGCAGTTAGTACTACATGTATTTAATTTATTTCACATATTAAACTACACTTTTGCTGCGTGATTTGTTTTACAAATCTCCGGCAAATTTAATTTTGCAACATTCACTATTTTATGAACATTGTGAATTTTTTTTTGTTTTGATATAATTGAGACTTGTTTCTGGCTCTTTTATGATGTAATAAACGCTTGTGATTGTTCTCATTTTGATTCGATTGGTTATGTTTCTCCACGACTTCACGAAAATCCTTGCTCAAAAACTACACCTGTACATCATAGAAGCGTGTAACAAGACATAACAAGAGACACACATATTAAACAGGTGACTCGTGACGACACCTAAAAGCCCCAAATCCAAAGTACCATTAATTAAAATAAATTAATTAAAGTTTGAATTAATGAAATATCATTACTTAAATATTTCTTATCAAAGTAGAGAATGTTTGTGGGATAATATGGTGATTAAAAACACTCGTTTCAGTGGCGAAAAAAGCGCTGTTTATCAGTTGTTAATTACATCGGAGCTTTGTGTGACTTGTCGTCTGTTCCATTCATTTGTCAATAAACTATTCATTTAGTCTATTGCTTTCGCTACTCGAGTTTCTACCCTGTATTTACAGTGTACACAAACATACCATATATAACAATGTGTAGTGTACCGAAAGACACTTTGTCAATAAACTTAAGTTAATATCTAGGACACCATATACGAGGGGTGTCCCAGAATTACGTGGATTTTTGCTTTGTTTAATTAATCTATGAACAAAATTTGATAAAATTTGGCAGATACAGCCTTAAATAGCAGCTATTGAATTCGAGCATTATTTTTATAATGATTATGTAAAGAACTTATTTTAATGGTCACTATAGTAACCAACCTTCGCTGAGGCAGGGCAGGTCGTTATTTTGATATATATTGCGATCATTATAAGTCGATATCTTCTGTAATAATCAATACGTTTTGGCGCGTCGTCGTGCATATCTTCTATGACGTCATTTCGACAGATTCTGAAAATACTGACCGTCATATCCGTCGGAATTATTGTTTTGTGATACAAGTTGTGCGAAAGGTGGTTAAAAACAACGCGCAGAAAATGACGTCAACTGATCATTCAGAACACCGCACAATCATAAAATTTTGTGTAATTCTCGGTAAAACGCCGACGCAGACTCGAGATATGATACAAGAATCCGCTATAAAGCCAGCTGTATCGAGATCACTGGTTCTTAAATGGCACAAGCGGTTCAAAGATGGAAGAGAGGACATAAATGATGACACGGTCGTGGTCGCAAGGCAACACTGGATATGACGTCAGTTGCGAAAATCAAGGACGTCATTGATCAAGATCGGAGTAAGCAACCTCACCGGAATAAGCCGAGCATCTGTCACAGTGCATAGAATCTTGACCAAAAAAACGCACATGCGTAAACTTAGTGCTCGCTGGGTTCCGCGGCTGTTAACAAAATACCATATGGAGCGGAGAGAGCACGCTTCGAGGAGATTCTTAGCACGTTTTCGTAAGGAAAGGGATGCATTTCTTGATAGAATCATTACTACTGACGAAACATGGTTGTTTTCTGTACGATCCAGAGACGAAAGAGATCTTGAGCAATCTGGCAGTGGAAAGCAAATTCGTCTCCTCAACCGTAAAAGGCAAGGCGAGCAAAGTCCGTTGAAAAACAGATGTACATATTCTTTATGGACAGATCGGGTATGCTACTGCAGCACGCGGTACCTCTCCATACGACTGTGAATTCGTCATATTATTCGAAGGTAATTTTTTAATATTTATTTTTTGGCAGATTTTTCACTTATTTCTTTAATTATTTATACAATTATTTACCATTATTATGTATATTTATTTATTTATTTATTTATTTATTTATTTATTTATTTATTTATTTATTTATTTATTTATTTATTTATTTAAATATGTGAATTATAAAGTTATTCGCTTTGCATTTACCTTTTCTTTAATTATGCATTCCAGGTTCTGCGGAGTGATCTAGTTCAAGCCATCAGACATAAGCGACCAGGATTAGAGCTAGAGAGCGTATTACTTCACCAGGACAATGCCTCTAGTCATACAGCAGCAGCAACACAGTTTGAAATTAATTGACTTGGGTTTGAGACAGTACAGCACACACCTTATTCACCTGACATGGCGCCTATGGACTTCCGGGTATTTCCCGTTGTTAAATCCGCACTTAAAGGTCACAAGTTCGATGATTTTCATGAGCTATCAGTGGCAACACACACAGTGGTAGCTGGCTTTGAGAGGGAGTGGTATAGGGACACGTTTTCTCAGTTGATATCGAGACATGAAAAGTGTATCCGGTGCAGTGGAGACTACATTGAAAAAACATAAACCTCGACGTTGTCTTTATCAGTAAAACTCCACAGTGACTTCGTAACGTAAAAGTGACGCCGTAGCGTCATGATGACCTGCCCCGCCTCTAGTACCCCTGTGTACTTTAAAGGACTATCAAATCTACGTCAGGTAACATACTTGTGTACCTGTTTAATAAAAGTGTGGCCTGCTGCTGGTGTCTTTATCCTCAGCCATTTGCAAGTTAAAGAGAAAGTCCACGTAATTCTTGGACGACCCTCGTATATATAACAAGATGTATATTAATATCTGAACGGTATTGGACATTCCACTTATCGAAAATGGCGACGACTACATGGATTAAATCTTTGATTTTGTTGGTAACGTGCATAGATATTTGTCACATGCAGAATAACCCGACGGTTATATCGAATCTTGGAACATTTATCGGTGTCTCAAAAACTCTCAGTATCAAAGGAAATAATCGAATTGTGAACAGATTTGTTGGCATTCCTTATGCAAAACCACCAGTTGGAGATTTTCGCTTTAAGAAACCGCAACCTGCAGATGTACTCAGTAACCCATTTAACGCAACTGAGTATGGAGCTGCTTGTATGCAGGTTAATTTTCCAGGTGTCCCGGTACCGGACATGAAAACAGATGAAGATTGTCTTTTTATTAACATCTTCGTTCCATCTCAAAGAGCCGAAACAGGCCATACAGGTCATGCAGTAATGGTGAACATATACGGCGGAGGATTCATTGCGGGGTCAGGAAACAGTTACGTCAGTAACACTCTGGCCGCATTTGGAAACGTGATTGTGGTTAACTTTAACTACAGGCTTGGTATTTATGGGTTTTTGAGTACTGGCGATGTGCAGGCACCGGGAAATATGGGATTATGGGACCAACAACTTGCCTTACAATGGGTTAAGAAAAACATTGCTGCTTTTGGTGGAGATAGTGATCGCATAACAATCTTTGGTGAGTCTGCTGGGGCGATCAGCGTGTTCTATCAAGGTCTATATGCACCAAACAAGGGTTTGTTTCATAGGGTAATTGCACAAAGTGGCACTCCAAACATGATTGGAATGATTTCACATGACCCTCTTTCGGCTACCAAATTGTTTGCAGCTAACGGTAAATTGTGACGGAGATACTTCAGAAGAAATCGTAATCGTGTCTGAGACAAAAACGGCATGAGGATATTGATGCTGCATTTCAGGTTCTTATGACAAGTCTGGAGAGTATATTGACACTTGGATTACCAGTGGTAGATAATGATTTTATCAAATTCACAGGAAGCGATCTTACAAACAAAGCAAATGAAGGAAAAGTGGCCGAGGTGGATTTCTTTAGATCTCTTGATTTGATAAACGGTTTCAATATATTCGAAGGTGGCACCAGTTTGGAAATGGTGTCCGGTGCTTCTGATATTGAAACTTGGATGCCATCGGAAGACGACATGAACACAGAGATTGTCCCAACGGCTCTGATGATAGCCTTCAGTAACCCAGTTCCGGAAGTAGTCACAAAAATGGTCATATCCGAATACACCGACTGGAAAAATCCTAATAATCCAGAGTATATCCGAAACCAGTTTCTTAAACTTTATGGTGACCTCGGATTTGCTGTTCCTGCTGTTGAATTCAGTCGACTTCATTCGAACAGTTCGGCCGATAACGTGAGCGGCTACATGTATCAATTTCTTCCTCGACCTTCAACAACGGTACTGCCAACACCGAGCTGGGTGAAAGGGGCCAATCACGGAGACGAGCTTGGGTTTGTATTTGGGTTCGATGCCGAGATGAGACAAGAACTTGTGGCACAAGATTGGCCAACTCCTGAACAATGGGAATATAATCTGTCAGACATTATGATGACGTATTGGACAAACTTCGCTAAAACAGGGTAGGTCTGTGTACATAATAGCCAGTAGTATTATAGTATCTTTTACAGACATATGTATACAAAATAGGGTAGGTCTGTGTACATAATAGCCAGTACTATTATAGTATCTTTTACAGACATATGTATACAAAATAGGGTAGGTCTGTGTACATAATAGCCGGTAGTATTATAGTATCTTATACCGACATAAGTATACAATACAGGGTATGTCTGTGTACATAATAGCAAGTAATATCATAATATCTTATACAGACATAAGTATACAATACAGGGTATGTCTGTGTACATAATAGCCAGTAATATCATAGTATCTTATGCAGACATAAGTATACAATACAGGGTATGTCTGTGTACATAATAGTCGGTAGTAGTATAGTATCTTATACAGATATAAGTATACAGTACTTGGTATGTCTGTGTAAATAATAGCCCATAGTATCATATGTTTACATACGAATCTTTTGAACACCGCCCAGTCCTACGTTTGCACGATTGTGCAGCTAAGATTTACTAGAATTAAAGCTGATTTTTAATCGCACACCTTGCACTGAAATGTGTAAACGCATGGGATCAGTACAATGTATTTAGAATTATACTTGAACATATACCATGGTTATATTAATTACCTAAAACTTCAGGTGAATATACTATTAAATAGGGCAGGGTTTTCATACTAGTTTAAAAAAATATGAGTAAAAAACATTAATTTTTTTTTTTGAATATTTGCTACGAGTCTTATAAATACTGGTCGAATAACTGATACATTTACAAACCTTGTCACAGATAAAAACAAAATATGCGAAATAGGTTGTTATATCCATACCCAAAATAGAAACGACATGGACGTTCTGTACCCTTAATGTGATATTTTATATTTTAATCCGCATCATATACTTTAGTTATAAAATCATATATTTTCTAAAGGGACACACTGAAATATTGATACATTATATCAATATTACAATGTGCCCCTTTAAAAAACGATGAGAATGTTGCCAAGTACGATTGGATCTTAGGAAGGCGCATAAACATTTTTAACCAAGGAAACGGACCCGAGAGAGTAATTCATATAAGCTCTGAGGTTCTTCGGAATTGAGCTAAAATTTGTTTGAATTGGTGAATTGTTTACTATAAAGTTTTTTTTTTTCAGTTGATAGGATAAATAAGGTAGGAAAAACAATCTGTTAATTGTAGATATTTTTTTATGAGAAAAAAACTGAAAATAGAGTTCTTAATTTTAGTCTTCGTGAGAATGCTGTTATCCAACGGTATATAGTTTGTATACAAGTATCTCAAAATATACAAGTATTAAATATAAAGTGTTTAAAGATGTACCAAGACGCGACAAATAAAATAATATATTTGTTACAAAGTTACTGTATTTTTCAGGGATCCGAACCGACCAGAGCCAGTCCCTGTGTCGTGGCAGGAGTACACACTACAAACCCAGAAATACATAGAATTCGACAAGCAGATGACAGACGACTCCATGAAGGAGTATATGTACGCCAGAGAGTCCGATTTCTGGCTCAACTTGGTCCCATCAGTCATTAAGGCAGATCATCTCGAATGCTCGTCGGCTTTCTCCCATACTCAGAAGGATGCGTGTGACGCAGACGGCAACTGTGGATAGTCCTGTACAACGCTTATTTGATTGTAGTAGCTACCCATGTACATGTGAGAATGTCTGTTAGTGACTTCCTGAATGATGCTAGATCTATCCAGACTAGTATATGGATATATGTCTAGGATAAAATACGCTTGTCATATATATGACCTCTAATGAATTATTTGAACCCAGATTTGTTTATGTTGTTATTCATTTATATAATTGTGTATTGCTCTATGAAAGCTCTTAATGGATTAAAGAACCAGGATTACTTTTAATTTTCATCCAAAATGAAGTTGTCGTATTTTCATATTTACGACTTTAATAGAAGTAAAAGCTGTTTTTTGTTTTAAGAAAATCATTATCTTTTTTGCAGTCTTATTGATAATGATACTATAAACATGGCCATTTTTGCCATTTTTTTCAATTTTCGGCATTTACATAATAGTAGGTATTGGAATCTTTTAAACTAAATCATAACATTAATTATTGTCTGATGTATTTAATAGAAACATTTTTAAAATAACACCAAGTATGAACTGTTTAAGATTATTAGACAAATATTTCTTTAAAATGCACGACAACCTAAGAAAATCTTTATAAATCCTGAAAGTGCTAATATTTGATTAAATATAAAAACACTAAATTTATCCAACTTATATTCTTTTATGAGATTTTGTTAAAATATAAAAAAAGTCGGTGGGGTATAGCATATGATTCATTTCTAAAGCAAAAGTGTATAAGACAAAAACTTAGTCTTAGTCTTTTTCAAAGATTAAAATATTTGTTATCCCTTCATACTATGATGCTCATGTTTAATTTCAGTTTCATATATATATATATTAGAATGATGTGTTAATGACTTCATTTTTAGAAGAACTAACAAAAAAATATATCACTTATATGCTGTTGTGTCAATTTGTGGTCTTGAAAATGTTGTTATTTTGATTGTTATTTGTCGTCCTGTCGTCCTTTATGGTTAAAAGAAACACAATTGGGCGTAGAATAATCAGGCATATGTTGCACCTAGTCACCTAACGATTATTTTGCACATAATCATCAGTATGATAACATGGTCAATTTTGTGAACGTCAATCATAACGGTGTTTCAATTATGCGTGGCATGTAATCATAAGTAGCCTAGAAAAGAACAACCATATTGGTTTTATAGAGTTAAGTTTATTATCAAATGTGTATACATAGAGCGTTAAACTGGTCGGTCCAATTTTCCTGTCAGACCTTCAAATACACGACTATCATGCTCTTTAGAGTAGTGCCACCGAAAGATTATCATATATTTCATTCCAAATCAACCTTCTCACTGTCAATTTACTGTCATAATTTCCATCCCGGATCTGTCGTCATCTAAAAATCTGACGGGAAATAGGAGCTTAATCCTCCAGAGTGGAGTGCGAGGTTCAGTGGTATAGCACCGAACCCAGGATCTGAGGGTCGTGGGTTTGATCTTCCCCCTCAATTATGTGTGGTGTCCTTGAGCAAGACACTTTTCCGCACATGCGTGATTTGTATTAGTTGTAGTAACTTGTTTCGTAATCGAAGTAAAACAAACTAAGCTTCCAGGTATACACTTTCGGCAACAAACGCTAAAAAACTACGATAGCTGCTGTTTTCTAAATCTGAACATTTCTATGCATATTTAAAATAGTAGGCTCTTCCTTGGCCGAGTAGTCTTAGGCGATGATGACTAATCACCACTTACCTCTCACCACTGTGGCCGTGGGCTCGAGCCTACCTTGGTCCAACAACTTTTTGTAAGAATATTTGCCGGTTATTTGCTGAATGCCGGTGTTTCTATCGTACTCAGATTCATTCTCGGGTCTTTCTTCACTAATAATAGGGGAGTAGGGGGTGGAATTACGCTTGATGATAAAATGTAAGATTTCAAAAGAGAGCTTAATTTCGATAAAAAAATAACGATACTCCTTCTATTGAGTTATTCACCGAGTTTGATGACATTTTCTGAAAGGGTTATTTTCTAAATGCTATACTTGTGTATAAATCATTAATGACCAGGCCCCTGTATATCAAATATAATTTACTGTAACATTTAATGGTCATGCTCATGTACTACGTGCTTCCTCTTATTTAGCTTTATTCTGCCAAGCGAATTACTTCAATGTTTCGTTATTCGTTGGATTACTCAGGCTCTTGTTTATTTGTATGTCTGCTTATTTACTTTGTGTCAACATTGAGGCTCTATTTTCTAAATATGTTCAGTGGAGTTAGTGGTAGTATTTCTTTGAATATGCTTAATATATATTATACCCAGTAAGACTTTCAGCGTGAGTTTATAAGTTCTTATTACTCTTTCACAATCGAAGTAAATAAATAAGATTAAAATAGATATGTTTAAGGTCGTACGGAAGAAGGAATGTTTTCAAATTAGTTTGTTCGTTTATCAAATTTTGTTATTATTATCATAATTACTGTTATTATTATTATTATTATTATTATTATTATTATTATTATTATTATTATTATTATTATGTTGTTGTTCTTATTATTATTATTTAATTTATAATTATTATTGTTATTAAAATCATTATTGTTATTATCATTATTATTATCATTATTATAATTATTTATTATTGTCGAAAATCTTTATGTGAGAATATTTGTCAATCACTGGCGGAAGGACAGTGTTTCTTCTCAAATTCATTCTGAAGTCTTCCTCCACTCCACCATAAAACTAGATATGCCATATAAAACCTGAAATGTGTTGAAAATGGCGTTATTATTATTATTATTATTATCATTATCATTATTATGATTATCATTACTATCCTTATTATCATCATCATCATCAGCATCAGCCTTAGAATTCATACATAGTTTAATAATTATTGGATTTAAGTGGAAATGTTTAACAAGTCCATTTCTGAAACGTTCCTGTGCACAATAATTACAATTTGGCTCTCATTTACATAATTGCTAATGACCTCCAAAATAATGAATGAAATCAGATCGTGGGATACGGCGGCGGTGTAAACGGAACAACATGTTTATCAGCATTATGTACCGAAGTATTGACAATGGGTTTGGTTCTGAAATTGTAAATGCATTAACCGTTCTTTGTTGCAGTAGTGGAAGTGTTGTTGTTGTTGTAGTAGTAATATTAGTAGTAGTAATAGTAGTAGTTGTAGTAGTAGTGATGGCAGTACTACTAGTAGAAGTAGTAGTAGTAGTGGTAGTTATATCAGTATTGGTGGTGGTGGTGATAGTAGCAGTAGCAGCAGTAGAAGTGGTAGTAGTAGTAGTAGTAGTAGTAGTAGTAGTAGTAGTAGTAGTAGGTTGTTGTTTTTATTATAGTAGTAGTAGTAGTAGTAGTAGTAGTAGAAGTAGTAGTAGTAGTAAAAGTAGAAGTAGAAGTGGCAGCAGCAGTAGTAATAGTAGTAGTAATAGTAGTAGCAGTAATTGCACCAATTAATCATGTTTAATTTACTCGACGATCGCCGTTTTGTTTGTTTTTTTGTTATTCACAAGGGTTTATAAACCGTTTCGCGAAAGTAGAACAGCTAATGCTGTGGAACGGTCTAGGCGTTTTGCGATTTTTTCAAGAGTATTTCAGTTACATATAATTGCGCTCAAACATCTTCATTTCTGGGATCCGCTACTGTAATGGTCATGCGGTTAAGCAGGGCTGCGTTCAGTTCTGTTAAACGTTTAATTTGTCAGCTTACATTTGATAACACAAGTAAACGACTTGTTCGCTTGCTTACATAAGCAAACTTGACACCTTTGAGAGCCGGTTGTTAATGTTTAATTTCAGGCTTGAAGAGAAAAATGAGTACAACTTGACAAGGACAGCCCCGATGTAGTTCGATTTCTGTTAACTGTTAGTTCAGTTGAGCAACATTAGCTGAACTGAACGCAGACATGTAGTAGACACACGTTATCTCTTCAAGTCAAAAATTGTCAAGTTAGCGACCAATCGACAGTTGTCTGAAACTATAAATAATCAAAGAATTATATAGCTATATCTATAAGTCCTTGATATAATGTATACTTTATTTTGTTATTTGCTAACAACTAATATATTCAAGGCCTGGTTATTTTAACAGTATAGTCAAAGGGTGGCTTTACTTTTCTGTGGTAAACTAAATACAAATGAACAGCAGTTTACTGTATTGTAAGTGATTTTAGTCGATAATATTCATCTACTAAACTGTCCAATCATCGATAAATAATTTTGTTGTCTGATTCCAAACACAATGCTACTGATCAGTGTATGATGTGTACTTGTGTTTAAACCGATGCTATGAGTGCCCCACTGAACATTGTATTGTAGTTTTTAGTGATATGTTGGTATCCGCTGCAGTATAACTCTACTATGTCACCAATTGTAAGACTTATGTATGTCGACGCTGTCGCACTTTGATAATCACTGCTTCCGGAAGTATATGCCTGCACTGTTATGAGACCATTGTGTCGAATATTACAGTAGGAAGCACTTAATGTAAGAAATGACAAAGAAAACAGGTACGTGCCACGAATTGTACATTTAAACTCTCCCGAGGTTGTGTTGTAGCTGTTGCCAATGTTTGAAAGAACTTTGGTAAATATCGGAACACCTCCAGTGGTACTTCCCTCGGCAGTAGTAGATGACGGTGTGTTTACTGAGAAGATGACTACAGGAGCTAGAACAAATAAACAATACAATTATTTATGTCCTCATTCATAATACCACCATCATCCATAATTTTATGTTACCGAATTTATTTTAGCTCTAAGACTACACATTCTCAGCTGTCTGTCAAAGGTAACTGTATAATGCCTGGTAATCGCAATGGATATATGCAATAACTGTCAATATCGATGCCGTCCATTTATATACGTCTATTTATTTAACGCACAAATAACTGTTTTTAAAACATAAAAAAAGCATATACAGTCTACACCATTATTTATATTCGTTACTATTTGCAAAGGGGTATATCTCTGGTATATGGCGATGTGTCATATGGATTAATACCTTCTGATCATACCAACTGAATACTTGTATGAAAATACATAAAGTGGTCAATTTCAGATGGTGTGGGGTTTCTGATAATTACGTTACCTGGACAGCCATGTATGTTGCATGCACTGTAGTCTTCATTATTTCCGTCGCACTGCTTTCCAAATTGAGACGGCTTCGGATTGTCGCACTGTCTGTATCTGGACTTTAAGCCTCCGTCACATGTTGCCGAGCAACTTCCCCAAGATGCCCAGTTGGACCATTGACCATCTGTGTGAACAATTACTAGTTTTGTATAAAATCTGTAGCTGTGCACACGTACATGCATACGGCATGATGTGTATATTACGCCTTCACAAACTTGTCAATACAAATTACTTTTTTTCAGTTTTATTATATTTTCTTAACCTTAATTGAAAATCTATTCATACTGAAGATAAAACATTTGCTAAATTTTAGCTCAAAATAGTTCAAATAATTAAGCAGTCTTATAAGCTTATGAACTTGAATATGCATTATAACTATTGTCAATGTTTAACGTTATTGGGACCATTTAAATAAACATAAAATTTTCACACACAAAAAAATGTAGGCATCAACAAACGTTTCATTAATCAAAATCATTGCGATTTTTAAGGAATATTATTTACTAGGCTAACAAAAGCTCATATGTCGATGGTAGTGAAACATCAATCGTATATATTCGACCAATTCCGTCATCATTCGGTATTAGGATAATCGGCGAGTAGGTCCAAATGAGTGAAACATTAAATGATTCTAAATGGATTTCGTGACCTTTACTGTAACTCAAATTTAAACTATGAATCAAGATTTGATAAGCACCAATGTACAGTTCTTTTTACAGGAATAAAGTTCTCTTTCTACTGAAATCAATTTTAAAAAAAAGTTTTATAAAAAGTGACGTTACGATATTACACGTCGAGTAACCTATAACAACACATGACTAGAATAAATAATAACAGATTGATTAGAAAATTAATGAAAAAATGTTCATAGTGTTTCTCTCCCTCTGTAAAAACTGCCACAGCTTTTTATTGAACATGCAAGTAATTACATGCATACTTTTCGAGATTTATATATTCATCACTAATATTCGTAAATCACTATGGATAAACACATAAAATGCAGTTTTAGTCACATGAAAGACAATAATAACATATACTAATATTCTTGTTTTTCAAAATTATTATGTTTTTCTTCTGTGGCAAGGGACCTTACAGCAATACAAATTAAAACGAATACATATGTTTTGTTACTTTAAGTGAAATTGCAAAGTATATTATTTTTCTGTGAACCATTGACTTGGCTGTGCGGCATTCCCATTATGAAAACCAAATTATTATTTGAATTGTCAGATATAAGTCATTATAACAGAAATAAATAATGAATATTTATGTAAACACATGTAGGTAAATACGAATCAGTAAATGTATTATCCTTAATGGAAAATCAGCAAACTAAATTATTGATATTTCTGCGTTTACAATTAAATAACAAAATACTTAAAATATTTTAATTTCTAGACTTTATACTACTTGAAGAAATAGAAAATGGTCCCGATTATAAAAAATTGATGTATTCATTTCATGTATTCATGTCAGTTCGGTTAAACGTTTAATGTGTCAGCAATATTAATGTGATGTACAAGCTAAAAAGTTAACATTTTTATATAGAATGCCACTTAAATAATGCAATATCGATGTCAAAAACAAGTAAGTACCTATGCATGATTTTAAAAAGCACACGCGATCATCCCGGGAGTCTCCAAAGCAGTGATTTCCGCTGGGTCCCGGAAATGGGTTGCTACAACTACGATCTCTGCGTTGAAGCCCCGTGCCGCAGGTTACACTACACTCACCCCAGTGACTCCAGGTGCTCCAGCCACCATGTACTGGAATACAATACAGACGTTTTGTGGCTAGCAGAAACTGGTAGGTCAGCAAATGTTTATTTAAACAACACCTGTGGTTCGTGTCTAAATTATAATACAATGCTATCATTTCATATTTTTATCTTTCGACAAAAATTCAGAACATACAGTTATATAAAACGAACAGGAGGACTCAAAGGGTATAATTATAAATTGATAAAAAATGGAACACATGTAGTGGCAACAGGGGTCGTCACCTTCGGAAGGTGAGTAGCAAAGGTTGCCGTGGGTGAGCTTAATCATAATAAATGGATGCACCAAACCTCCCTCTTCTCTTCGCACCACATTTAGTGTAAATCTTCAAAGCGTTTCATTTTAGAAGACGCCGTTTGAAGCAACACATTTCTGACTAGCGGACAACAGGTGTAAATAAACACTATATTTTATTTTATATTGCCGATCTTTTTATTACATATAGATATTGTCCAAAAACAACAACTTGCCGTCACAAGACCACCTACGGCAAGTTGTTGTTTTTGTGTTGAGAACACAAAGGTTTGAGTCCCGCTCGCTCCAAAATCTTTAAGTGAGAGTTTGCCAGTTACTTGCGGAAGGTTATGCGGGTAGTTATACTCAGTTTTATTCTAAGGACTTCCTCCAACAATTTACGCTGGATATGTCATATATAACCTGAACTGCATTGCAAATGGCGTTAAAGCTCATTCAACAAACAACAACAGCAGCACAAGCCGTCACACTAAGATATAGCACTACATACCGGGACAAGTAATGGCTGTACAATTGGAAGTGTCCACAGTTTGGCCCACACAATCTAGTCCCCCGTGAGAAGGTTTTGGTTCGGTACACGAGCGACTCCGTGAATTGTGTCCGTTACCGCAAGTCACATCACAAGCTGACCATCCCAACCAGCTGGACCAACTTCCATCAACTGTTGATAAAAGTATTAACACATTGTTCAAGTAGCACGTTTACCCGAAGACTTAACACTAACATATCTCTACCTTCTTTGTCTATAATGAGTAAGTTTTGCATTAAGTTCTCCATGTTTTGCATTAAGTTCTCCATGTTTTATATTAAGTTATCCATGTTTTATATTAAGTTCTCCATGTTTTGCATTAAGTTCTCCATGATGTGACCCCTGCTCTGCTGCAAAGGGCTTCCATTTAAATTGCACTGTAATCATATATAAATATGTAATACAGTTGTTTTTACCGTTTCTTGAAATGCTAAAAATACAATACTACGTGGATTTTAACATGATATTTTGACAGTTTTGTAAACAATACAAATACTATAACGTATGAAGGAAAGCAGAATTGAATGCATCCTATATTATAGTTAAGGATGTTAACGGATACATATTATTAAAAACAAAATTAAAACAAAAACAAACAATACCTAATTGACACAAGCCACACCATTTACGGCAGGCTATCTTCGCGTGCTGGATATCTTTACAAACATCAAAAAGTCCGCTGACAAGTTCGCAATTGTAATCAGGGTCATCATGACATTGTCCATTCGTGGGAACAAATACTGAAATGGTATACTCATTTTTATTAATATGGAAACTACGTTGGAATATCCTATATAGTCAGTCTGTCACATCATAATTATAATGTAAGAATTCCAAATGAATGTTTTACTTAGCATTACAACAACATCACTGATTAAACCTGATAAAAGAACAAACATAACAAACTCGGTTTTATTGAGTCTGTACATGAGGGTATATATGATATATGCAATACTCCTCGTGCCCCTTCCCTTCACTAAGCTGTATTCTATTTCGGAACATTTCAGTACTACCGCCCCTCCCCTTCACTACCACCGCCCTTTAAGCTGTATTCTATTTCGGAACATTTCAGTACCACCGCCCCTCCCCTTCACTACCACCGCCCTTTAAGCTGTATTCTATTTCCGAACATTTCAATACCACCGCATCTCCCATTCACTACCACCGCCCTTTAAGCTGTATTCTATTTCCGAACATTTCACTACCACCGCCCCTCCCCTTCACTACCATCGCCCCTTAAGCTGTATTCTATTTCCGTACATTTCCCTTCCACCGCCCCTCCCATTCACTACCATCGCCCCTCCCGATACACTATCGCCGGCTTAAGCTGTATTCTATTTCCTAAAATTTCACTACCACCGGCCCTCCCCTTCACAACCACTGCCACTCCCCTTCACTACCACCGACCCTCCCCTTCACTACCACCGCCCCTCCCATTTACTACCACCGACTTAAGCTGTATTCTATTTCCGAATATTTCAGTACCACCGCCCCTCCCCTTCACTACCACTGCCACTCCCCTTCACTTCCACCGCCCCTCCCCTTCAATACCACCGGCTTAAGCTGTATTCTATTTCCAAATATTTCAGTACCACCGCCCCTCCATTCACTACCACCGCCCCTCCCCTTCACTTCCACCGCCCCTCCCCTTCACTACCACCGGCTTAAGCTGTTTTCTATTTCCGAACATTTCAGTACCACCGCCCCTTCCCTTCACTACCACCGCCCCTCCCCTTCACTTCCACCGGCCCTCCCCTTCACTACCACCGGCTTAAGCTGTATTCTATTTCCGAACATTTCACTACCACTGCCCTTCCCCTTCACTACCACCGCCCTTTAAGCTGTATTCTATTTATGAACATTTCAGTACCACTGCCCCTCCCATTGACTACCACCATACCTCCCATTGACTACCACCGCCCCTCCCCTTCACTACCACCGCCCCTTAAGCTGTATTCTATTTCCGTACATTTCCCTTCCACCGCCCCTCCCATTCACTACCACAGGCTTAAGCTGTATTATATTTCCGAACATTTCACTACCACCGCCCCTCCCATTCACTACCACCGCCCCTCCCCTTCACTACCACCGGCTTAAGCTCTATTCTATTTCCGAACATTTCACTACCACCGCCCCTCTCCTTAACTAACATCACCCCTTAAGCTGTATTCTATTTCCGAACACTTCACTACCACTACCCCTCCCATTCACTACCACCGCCCCTCCCATTCACTACCATCACCCCTCCCCTTCACTACCACTGGCTTAAGCTGTATTCTATTTCTGAACATTTCACTACCACCGCTCCTCCCCATCACTACCACCACCCCTTAAGCTGTATTCTATTTCTGAACATTTCACTACCACCACCCCTCCCCATCACTACCACCACCCCTTAAGCTGTATTCTATTTCTGAACATTTCACTACCATCGCCCCTCCCATTCACTACAACCGCCCCTCCCCTTTATTACCACCGCCCCTCCCATTCAACACCACTGCCCCTCCCCTTCACTACCACCGGCTTAAGCTGAATTCTATTTCCGAACATTTCACTACCACCGCCCCTCCCCTTCACTTCCACCGTCCCTCCCATTCACTACCACCGGCTTAAGCTGTATTCTATTTTCGAACATTTCACTACCACCGCCTCTCCCATTCACTACCACCGCCCCTCCCCTTCACTACCACCGGCTTAAGCTGTATTCTATTTCCGAACATTTCACTACCACTGCCCCTCCTCTTCACTACCACCGCCCCTCCCATTCACTTCCACCGCCCCTCCCATTCACTACCACCGGCTAAAGCTGTATTCTATTTCCGAACATTTCACTACCACCACACCTCCCATTCACTACCACCGGCTTAAGCTGTATTCTATTTCTGAACATTTCACTACCACCGCCCCTCCCATTCAGTACCACCGCACCTCCCATTCACTACCACCAGCTTAAGCTGTATTCTATTGCCGAACATTTCACTACCACCGCCCCTTCCCTTCACTACCACCGCACCTCCAATTCACTACCACTGGCTTAAGCTGTATTCCATTTCCAAACATTTCACTACCACCGCCTCTCCCCTTCACTACCACCGGCTTTAGCTGTATTCTATTTCCGATCATTTCACTACCACCGCCCCTCCCCTTCACTACCACCGCCCTTCCCCTTCACTACTACCGCCCCTCCCCTTCACTACCACCGCCCCTCCCATTCACTACCACCGGCTTAAGCTGTATTCTATTTCCGAACATTTCACTACCACCGCCCCTCCCCTTCACTACCACCGCCCCTCCCATTCACTACCACTGGCTTTAGCTGTATTCTATTTCCGAACATTTCACTACCACCGCCCCTCCCTTTCACTACCACCGCTCCTCCCATTCACTACCACCGCCCCTCCCATTCACTACCACCGGCTTAAGCTGTATTCTATTTCCGAACATTTCACTACCACCGCTCCTCCCCTTCACTACCACCGCCCCTCCCATTCACTACCACTGGCTTTGGCTGTATTCTATTTCCGAACATTTCACTACCACCGCCCCTCCCTTTCACTACCACCGCTCCTCCCATTCACTACCACCGGCTTAAGCTGTATTCTATTGCCGAACATTTCACTACCACCGCTCCTCCCATTCACTACCACCGGCTTAAGCTGTATTCTGTTTCAGAACATTTCATTAGCGCCACACCATACCCGTAAGACTGCCGTTGTGAAATTCAATAATAACAGGATAGAGATTACGCTTTCATGTAAATTCATACAAAGAGATGTACATCGCTTAGACTACCCGGGTTTTATTCCCCATGGAGATGGTGTGTTTTTCATTTCACTAGCAAAACTTTTTTTCTGTAGTGCTCCATAAACAATTCCTTCTATACCCACATATGAATTCATTGAAAAAGATTTACTTGATCTGTCCATAAATACATTTAGGGCATTGCACGTACCTAGTTATATGTTTAACGTATATTTAACGTATATTTAATATCTGAACCATTTCAAAAACTTGATTTTTCTGTGTAATCTGCCGGGAAAAAAACTAATTACATGTTAATGTTGATATATCCTTGAACTGCTACACGGTCTAGTGCAGAATTGATTGAGTATATAATCCTTTCTGTACTGGAAAAAGTGCTCACCATGACCGGTATTATACAAAAACAAACATAAACTACGCGTTCAATCGTTTTCATATGGGAAAAAGTGCTCACCATGACTGGTATTATACAAAAACAAACATAAACTACGCGTTCAATCGTTTTCGTACGGGAAAAAGTGCTCACTATGACAATTTTTATGCAAGCAGCAATATTTCCTGGACCCCTAAAACCACAAAAAGAAAGAACTCCTGATGCCTATTGTGCTCAAAATAGCACACAAGATGTAAAATAGTTCTAATGAAAAGAAATCCAAGAGTTCATTCATTGAGACACCGTTGTGTAATCGCCCACCTGGTAGTGACAATTGATCAGTTAGAAATGTCGTAATCATTATTAAATGGCATAATAAAGCGTTTCAGTTACATCTTCAAGTACATGTAACCACTATCGACCAATGGAAAATAGTGTTATGTATCGCTAGGCGATTTGACAATTTCATAGCAAGAGATGATCTACAACATGAATAAAACATGAATTCACACTATGACGCAACTGCACAAAATATTCAGACAAACCTTCCGAAGCCCGGGTGCATAATTTGTCGTTACAACTGTCCACAGCACAACATCCGCTGCACGTGATTGGAGGTCCACTACTTGCAACATCACGTCCAACAATAGATATAGGCAGATTGGTTGTTGACGACCCATGGCATTGCTGTAATATTCGGTGAACCATATATTGATACATAGTACGTTTTACAATTAGCAACAGCCATAAGCCTCCAATATTCTTATTTTGGCTATGTACAGTAAAATCCTGTTTAAAGCAGTCAGCCAAGGTAGTGAGCAAAAGTGGCCTTTTAAGACAGCTTGTTACTTAATACAGGCCAATTCGCTTCGAAAGCATATAAATGGGAAATAGCGAAACAAGTGGCTGCTTAATAGAGGTAACCACTTACACAGGTTTTACTGTATATAAGGAAATAAGTTGGGCGCTCAATGGTTATGTTTCATAAAGGAGGTGGCAATTTTGGTGAATGAAGGTTTGTACGAAATAGGCTTGTTAAATGATGTTTCAGTGAAAGGATTCAATAAATAAAGGAGTGGTAAAAAACGCGCACAATGGCGAGCGCCATAGTATTGTCACGTGATCAACCATACGACCTAACAAAAAAGTAATTCAATAAATGACATTCATATTTTATATGTAGTTGATTCATATGTAAAAGTGTGTGTGTGTGTGTGTGTGTGTGTGTGTTTTCATTCATATTGTAACAGAATAAGATCCTGATTATACCAACTATCTGTCTAAATGTGAATACTGCCATTACCAGTAACACTGTCCGCTGTCGGGTAATTCATAAACTATCATATTAAAAGAATATGACATCAATAAGACTATTTCTACATGGAACAGCAATGATTATGTTTACTGTTAATTCATACACAGTTTTTCATTTATATTGGTTATGCATACGCTTATATGACATTCACACAGTGCTCGACTACTTACACTGCGTTCCGTTTTAGATCATGCCTTGTTGATCAGTTTACAGAAACACAATGTCATCCAGATCGTGCTGCCGCGCCGAGATGATATCAAACAAATCATTTCTTACATTTATACATTCTTGTGAGCGAACGGGCTGTCTAAGATTTCATGTGGTTTCAAATGAGGACATGTTAACATTATAACATCACACCTTAATATTACAATATGAATATAAAAATAAACTTCTCCCTTCGGTAAGAATAAGTTTACTTGAATATACCGAATTCTTACCGAAAATGTCCTGCACCCAAGTTTATATGCCGTGTTGTTGCCTGTCCCGTATGCCTCTGTGTAACATTCCTATACACAATACAAATACAAAGTAGATTAACACGATGCAAATTATTACATTAATAACGTGATGATGGATAAAACAAGTTATATATATATGCATCAGTTGAATACATGTTCTTAGTTATATCACTTTTAGCTCACCGGGACGAATGCCCAAGGAGAGCTATTGCCATGACCCGTCGTCGTCGGCGATGTCTGTTGACACCCAGGTTAAACTTTTGCGTTTAAGTTTAAGATATCGATGCAACTGTTCATTGAATATGAATGAATCTTCGCATGTGTGTTCACCATCATAAATGGAACACACGGAGATAAGAACCATAACTCTCGATTGCATTTTGGCAGAGTTATAACTCTTTTTGGACTTAGACACCCAGGTTAAACTTTTGTGTTTAGTTGCGTTAAAGTTTAAGATATCTATGCAACCACTCATTGGATATGAATGAAACTTCGCATGTGTGTTCTCCATCATCAATGGAATACACAGAGAGAGATAAGAACCATAACTTTATATAGCATTTTGGCAGAGTTATGACCCTTTTTGGATTTAGACACCCAAGTTAAATTTAATTGTTTAGTTGCGTTTAAGTTTAAGATATCTATGCAACCACTCATTGAATATGGATGAAACTTTGCATGTGTGTTCACCATCATGAATGGAACACATGGAGATAAGAACCATAACTCTCGATTGCATTTTGGCAGAGTTATAACTCTTTTTGGACTTAGACACCCAGGTTAAACTTTTGTGTTTAGTTGCGTTAAAGTTTAAGATATCTATGCAACCACTCATTGGATATGAATGAAACTTCGCATGTGTGTTTTCCATCATCAATGGAATACACAGAGATAAGAACCATAACTTTCTATTGCATTTTGGCAGAGTTATGACCCTTTTTGGATTTAGACACCCAAGTTAAATTTAATTGTTTAGTTGCGTTTAAGTTTAATATATCCATGCAACCACTCATTGGATATGAATGAAACTTCGCATGTGTGTTCACCATCATCACTGGACCACACAGAGACAGAAAACATAATTCTGAATTGTATTTTGGCAGAGTTATGACCCTTTTTGGAATTGATTTATCAGGTTAAAGTTCATTATCGGGTAAGATATCTATGCAACCACTCATTGGATATGAATGACACTTCACATGTGTGTTCACCATCATCAATGGAACACACAGAAATAAACACCATAACTCTGGCTTGCATTTTGGCAGAGTTATGGCCCTTTTTGGACTTGAATACCCAGGTTAAACTTTTGCGTTTAGTTGCGTTTAAGATTAAGATATCTACGCAACCACTCGTTGGACATGAATAAAACTTCGCATATATGATCAGTTTTTTTACCAGGTAAGATATATATGCAACCACTCATTGGATATGAATGAAACTTCACATTTGTGTTCACCATCATCGATGGAACACACAAAGACAAAAAACATAACTTGGGGTTGTATTTTGGCAAAGTTATAGACCTTTTGGACTTAATTTTTCGTCTGTAGACACCCAGATTAAACTTTTTAAGTTTAAGTTTTGGTGTTTGCCTCCAGTCTCAATCTTTACATGGGTGGTGAGTTTTATCCCATCGGTAAGCTTTGTTGTCTTTTGACAACTCTTGTTTTATACAACATGGGGTGAAAATTTGCAATGAGGTACATTTTGATAAGGAAACAAGCATATTTTGCATACAAGGGGTGACAGTTAAATTCTCAGTTAAACTATCGTGATTTCTGATATATATGATTAAGGAAATAATAATCACAGCCTGCCATGATCGTTTTTACATATATTGTTATAAAGAAGCTGAATGGCTATAGTCAGATTCATACATTTGTAGAAAATACAGAACACAACGAACCATCTTTGTAAGTAATGATATATTATTAAAATGATGTTTAGTATAAAGTTTATATATCAGTATTTTGCTTTTTATTACTATCCTTAATCTTTTTTGTGTGCGTCCATTTGTATGTATTCACTCGTTTTTGTATCTGGTACAGCAATTTAAACGCGTTTACCTCTCTCAGACAATACACACCAACATCCAACATCGAAATATAGAATATATATATATTCGAAATATATCAATGCATTTAACTGGCATGCGAGAAACATTTTGTATTACATTAAATCGAAATGTTTGGTCGTCTTTGGTTATTTCTTTTATAAATATTATAATTTTTTTAAAAAAGACGAATTGTCTGACAAATTATCAGAACAAATATACTGTAACATAATAAAATATAAACGGGATTACCTCGTCTGCCGAGCAAATCATTACTGTCAGGCAGTTCGATATATGACTGACATTGCTGCATGTATAACACTTAAGTGATTCTGAAATAAAACCGATGATGGAAGCATTAGTATACAATGTAAGTTGTAGATCGGTAATTTGTTACATAGACTATTGAATACGCAAAATTAAATTAGATAAACGCATCGGCTGTTAACACCATTCCAATACGGCATCAGAGCACACCTTTCATCCAAAACGTTTGGACACGTTTGTTACTTTGGTCTACGCGATCCTTCACACTGATGACACTTCAATCATACCAGTCAGGTGTAATTTTATGTTATTTTATGATTTTGTAACGTTACACTTGTATAAAATGACCTTACTCCGATTCTTTAGAAACAAATTGAAATATAACAATACATTTGAGATGAAACACGAATCGTATATAGATAACCATTTACAATCTTACCGGTACTTCCAATGCAAGCCAATGTCACGAGCACCAACGAAAAACACATACCTGTAACACGTTATTGAAATGATCCTTTTAAAATGACCACATAAACACGTGTAAATAGTTAGTTATCAAATTAGCATTATGACCTTGTCTTCTGTCATTATACATGTATTATAGAACAGGATATTAATTAAAGCGCTCGCTTTTAACTATTAAATTGTTTAAACTATTGTTTCATAGAAACATTTTACACGTTTTATTTTTTTTTAAGTTTAGATGTTTATAATTTAAAGTACTTCCCAGAATGCATTTCTTGCATCATTTGTTAGATGGTGCTGGCAAGAAACCAGTATACATAACACATCCTAAAAATACTTTCGTGATAATTTACTCGAGTCCACTTATGAAAATCATAACTTTACAAGTGGTTTGTAGATAAACTGTGATTACTATTTCGAGTATAATACCAAAATAAATGAACAACAACATTAAAACAAATTTATACAATCGCATTGTCAGAAATGTCTTAAAGAAACATTTGTTAGTATCTCACCTCGACAATTTACTCGGGAGTCCATCCTTACAAGACTGGCTATAAATTGAACAATGCCGATCTTAAAATATTTGACAAGAGACATCAGTGACAAACAGATGGAACGTTCTCAAAACATTTATCTCCGACATTTGACATAGTATGACACGAAACTCCTAATTTGAAATTTCGACTGAGTAAGCATATACCAGTAATCATTGACAATCTATGTGTATTATATTAACCACTAGCTTGCACAATGGTTCATATATAAAGTATTGTAGCAGTTCTGAACTTCTATTGTGGCACAATGATGCGTAACCATATAGAATTGAATCGGGAAAAGTTGTAAGAGAAAAACTGGATGAAAGACTCAGTCACTTCGCAACATTAATGAAACCTGAAGATGAGGCACGTATTAAAATGGCGTTTTATTAGAAGAAACGCCGGTGTAACGTTGTAAACTGACCCCTATAGAATAATGACCGGGGTCATTATTTTATATAAAATAATGACCCCCCGGTCATAATATTATGACCGGGGGTCATAATATTATGACTCCCCCACACGTAGAAAAATGACCCTCACACAGAATTGTGACCCCCTATAGAATAACGACCCCCTAACCCAAACCCTAACCCTAACCCATCTAAGGTACACTTACAACATAATTATCCCCTGCCGATAGACATCGGAGGATAATATGGTAATGGCACCCGTCCGTGCGTGCGTCATTGCGTGCAACATTTTTGTGACCGCAACTCCTCATTCATTATTGGATGGAATCGATTCAAACTTTCAGGGATTATTACTACTAATGCTTAGTTGTGAAGGAAGAAACAAATCTTAGAATTGCTCAACCCGTTCTGGAGTTATGGCCCTTTTTTCAAATGGCATCGGATGGAGATATGGCTGTCATTCGACTGCAGCCCTTGTTTTTTTTCTAAGAAGTGGTCCTGGCTTCCCTGGTTTTTTTAAAAACACATTACAACTTTATATATAAGTCGTGACGGGTATCGTAACAGAAACTTAGTTAACATATTGTGCAATGGCTTTGACTGTTATAAAGGGGTATAATTATTGCTCAAGACGTGTTACTTAAAAGCTCTTGAAAAGTGACAAAAATCACCGAAACCTCCAGGGGAATGCCTATATTTCAATATTATACTGAAATTCGAACAACATCTTATTGTCATGGGCGTCACAGGTCATAAAACATGGGACTTCCCCACAATCGATTTGCATATTTTATGCCTTATATTGATATAATTGTTGACTTTTTCTACTTAAAAACGACTGAAAAGTGACAAAAATACCCAAAATCAAAAGAAGGATGTCTCTTCAACAATATACTGAAATTTGAATAATTTCTAACGACGAGGAGCGTCACAGGTAATAAAACCACTGGGCTACCCCACACCCGTTTCGCCTATTTTTGGAGGTATATATGAGTGACATATAGGTGACATAATGAAGGTTAAGGGTATTTGACATCACTTTCAGGGGTGGCATAAAACATTGTGCTTTTCCACGTGTAAATTGCCTTTTTACAATCTTGCACTCCAGAAAATGAACTATTTTACCGTCAATAGCATTTTTTCAATTAGTGCAACATGTAGGATGCAATAACAAAATGATGTTTCCTCTAAAATTTCGGACAAAATCACCATTACTATAAGTTCCAGAATGCTTACACTACATTGTACAGAAGGTAAATTAATAAGTATATACATGTATGCGTAACATAATTATACGTTATACCTTGCATATAATGCGATGTCACAAAGTTACGAGGCTGTTAAAGGTATTATCTCACCGAATCTTGGAAAAATCTTGGAAAAATAAAACTTAAGCCTGTTGAAATACTTGAAGCATGAAACTTTTATAGGTAACAAAAAGATTTAGATCTAAAACATGTTCTAAACAAAAAGTCATGCACCTTTAAAGCAGGAGTTTCGTAATCTATGTTCTAAGTATGTTCTACCGTGTATCTTGAAAGTTGCAGGGGTTCCAAGTTGCAAAAGGATTACTTTATGTATCCCTCTTCCATTAAGTCATCTGTTTCTATTGGCAAAGGTTTGATACGGCGAAACAATATCCCTTTGGTGAGACCTATCCACTTTAATAAGCAAGCGCGCTTACCAAAAGTGGTAAGTATTTAAAAGAGGATGCGTAGTTCGGCCTCAACCGGGATAGCTGGTTTTTAAGATGCGTTGTTATGCCACCGCAATTCGAAGAATAGAGTGAATTAAGGTGGCTTGCCAGTCTTCTTTGACGTCGGTCGACGTAATAATGGTCGAAAAGTAAAGATATCGTATTGCCCTGATATTTGGTATTCATATACAAGGACACCTCCCCTTCATTTTGTACGATTCAGATTTTTTATATTCCTTTTTTGTTTCGTACAATTAATTAATGAAAAATTGAAGTAACTGGAGTAAAATTGGCTTATTTTTTTCGCTGGATTAATTTCAAAAACAACATTCGGATGCTCTTTTCTTTTTCTTTTTTTTTTTTGTGTTTCAGTTAAATATGGCAGAAACTATGTAAACATTTTCACAAAAAGTTTTTAGAGCGAGCTGGACTCGAACCTACGACCTTAGTGGTAAAAGGTAAGTGATCTTGAGACGACGCCTTAGAACAAATTAAATTACGCTATTTCAAATGTTTTGTCTTGTTTTACATCTGATGTCAAGTTGCAATTATCTACCTAATGGCGAATCTTGTAACAGCGTCGTTGTTGACCTAGTTACATGGCTAGATAAAATGTGTTGTCCGTAAACACTTCACTGTTTTGGTTTGATCCGTCATTGTGGATGTTGACAATAGTGCATGATGGGAATAGTTGGCATGGCAACTAGCTAGTTTAGTAAACTTCAGAAGTCAGCATCGTTGTATGTTTATTACCGTTCATAAAATATCCTAATTATAGTTTAATACCTTCTTTTTAAAGAAATCAGCATCTCTCAGTTCTGCAACATGCAGATCTGTGTTTCTGTTAACGTCTCACACCACTATTGCATTTCCAATAAAACTCCGTTGTAACATTTATGTCCAAAATACAGCAATTATAAATGAAAAAAAGAATACCTTGGAGTTTTTTTTTAATTCGATGCTTTTGTGATAGCTTTCAATTTCCAGAGTAATAATATATGTCAACTATTCGCCCATATGCGGTTCATACCAACAATTCTGAAATGACACAGAAATGCCCAGAAATATGGTACCAGCATAAAATTGTCAGCGGCGATTTCTAAAATAACAATCATTAAACACAATGTAGGAAAAAAAATCAGTGCAATACAAAGCCCTGAAAAAAGAGGAAAAAGATAACTAAAGTTTTATTTCTACTTCCTCCAGAGTACTTATGGGAGGATAATAGTGGTGAGAGTCCTTCGGATCTTTTTTCAAGACGAGGTAAAAATTATTATCAGAGAATAATTGTCAAAATAACATCTTATAAGCCTTGCGTGTACTCTGGCGCTGTGTCCTCGCTGGATCTGCACCAAATTTACACATGTTGCATAACTATTACTTTTCATCAGGTAATTAATGTTGGAGTTAAGGCCCTTGAATCATAAAAAATTGCATTACACTAGAGCACCCGTATCTTTTACTGAAACTTTACATAACATACATACTAGTTACTCAACACCGGAGTATCTCGAATAACATCTTGAACATGGCCTTTTTTATATTAATTCCAATCTCATTAGGCCGATCATATATGTATTTAAAGCATTTTCATTGGACAATGTCAATTTTTTAAAGACTTTTATTTTTCGATAAAACCCTGGAGCCGGACTACTTTTACGTTTCTCGCGTAAACAAAGAAGCATCGACATTTTGATGGTTGGTTTAATAATATACGAACTTAAATGACGTTCACAACGGTGTACGCTTATTTTAATAATAACATACAACAAAAACAAATGTAAGATCTAGTCCTAGCTGTTATCTTCGGTTTATTATTTTATAGATTTCTTTGGTTCAGCGATTTAACCGGGCGTCACATGCAGACCATAAGTTGTTTTGAGAAACAATGAAGTAGGTCATAAAATGTTCAGATTTGAGATGTATAGTGTACCATTGAACACAACCCTGGTTTACCGAACTAGAATGCTAGTCGTTGACAAAAAAATTTAGACCAATTTATTCGACAGGAAAAATGTAATAAAAACATGTACATGTAGTTGAAGTTCAAAATCAGATGGTCGTGAGACAATGTAAATAAACAAACCTTGCACGTTAAAGTCGTTTAAAACGTTCGAAATTCGTATTCTCCATCAACGAGCGTGGATTTATATGACCCTCGTAAATATTGACACATTTTTTTAAAAAACGATCGTGTAGACAAAAACTCAACAATGACGTCAGCGTCTACACTGCGTGGGTATTTCCTGGAATTATTGATTTTTTATTTGTTTAAATCGAGAGATAAAAGGCGGGTGTTTAATTTTTTCACCTCAAAATATTTCGTCAATTTACCAACTAATGTTACAGAGTTCATCTGATAATGGAAACAATAGCCGTTACGATATTATTGGATATTAGATCTAGAGAATTTGATGTCAACCAGGAGAGAGGTGATGTATTCTTACGCGTATTTGCAGCATATAGTTGTGTTTTTTTTTCATTCACTCGAGGAGTCTCAAATTAAATATAATCATCAGGATTGGAATTATAAGGATTAAATTCATTTTTCTGTTTTTTATGCATTTCATTTGTGCGTGATTCGACATTCTTTACACATGCATAAAAAATAGAAAAAATGAATTTAATCCTAGGACTTTATTTGATTTGTGCGTGATTCGACATTCTTTACACATGCATCCGGGTTGTGTTCCTTGAATTATAAACAATCAATCCCTAGTCTCTTATACCACAGGCGAGTGATTCAAGATCATTGTGGCTCTCTTGTTTTAAGAAATGGTGGGCATGCGTATTTGAAATCAGCTATAGTTCATTTATGAAATAATAAGAAAGTTTTATGCCAGGAAGCATAAGTCAAATTTGGTTAAATCGATGTAACAATTAGTTTAAACTTATTTATTGTTCCTTCTCAAGAGAAGGAACACTTATGGTGGACAATTTACACTTGACTGAGCAGGTAATGGATACAAGGATACTGTCAAAGGCATGCCGAACAGTAGGGCGCCGCCATTTTAATCTGGTTCCCTGTCCTATTATGGTACCCATTCAAATTTCGTAATACGCAGAAGACCGGTCTACCGCTTTCTTGGACTCGTGCATATTCATTACAAATAGCCTCTGTGCCAATGTATATTCATGCGCCTTAGATCAAGCTTGTAAAAATGCAAGTTTTTAACAGCAGACCGACAAAGAACAATTATTCGTAGCCTATAGAGTATTAATCCCTGCATTGAATATTTGATAATATAGAATAGAGATTAATGTTATGTATATGCATTGACTCCCGCCAAATAATCACGTAATGAAATAGTCGCTTGTCACGTGATAATTTAGCTTCATATATATATCTGTGCAATATTTACAAATGCTGAATTTCAGGTTTGCAAATGCTTCCTTTAATATATTTTGACCTGTCTAGATCTTTTTTCTTGCCTTCCGTAAATGCATATGTGTTAAATGGGTGTGTGTGTGTGTGTATATATATATATATATATATATATATATAATTATGCAGGTGCTCGTATGTGTCAATCACATGACGAAAACATCCGGGGATGCGCTAGAAGGAACCTTTTGCTAGGCAAAATCTTGTTTTACTTCGAAGGTGCAACAATTTATTACAACTTATACAAATCATGCTCGAAATCTTCCTGGGTAGAACCAGTACCAAACATATGCGGAAATCATGTCTTGCTCAAGGACAAAGCTGTGGCGAAGGAACGAATCTACGACCCTACTGTGGCGGAGGAATGAATCTACGACCCTACTGTGACGGAGGAATGAATCTACGACCCTACACGAATCTACGACCCTATTGTGACGGAGGAATGAATCTACGACCCTACTGTGATGGAGGAATGAATCTACAACTCTACTGTGACGGAGGAATGAATCTACGACCCTACTGTGACGGAGGAATGAATCTACGACCCTACACGAATCTACGACCCTACTGTGACGGAGGAATGAATCTACGACCCTACTGTGACGGAGGAATGAATCTACGACCCTACTGTGATGGAGGAATGAATCTACGACCATACTGTCATGGAGGAATGAATCTACGACCCTACTGTGACGGAGGAATGAATCTACGACCCTACACGAATCTACGACCCTACTGTGACGGAGGAATAAATCTACCCTACTGTGACGGAGGAATGAATCTACAACCCTACTGTGACGGAGGAATGAATCTACGACCCTACTGTGACGGAGGAATGAATCTACGACCCTACACGAATCTACGACCCTACTGTGACGGAGGAATGAATCTACGACCCTACTGTGATGGAGGAATGAATCTACGACCCTACTGTGACGGAGGAATGAATCTACGACCCTACTGTGATGGAGGAATGAATCTACGACCCTACTGTGACGGAGGAATGAATCTACGACTCTACAATCATGGAACTGATGCTCTATCACTGGACCACACACTCCCCAGATGTTAAAGATGTTCTGTAAGTAATTGTTGATTGACGGACCACGGACAGACAGGGAGATCTGCTTACATGATACAAGAACCCTCCAGAACCCTATATAATGGTATTGATATCACAAAAACAGCATTTCTTAGTCATGGTCTAGATCTTTATTTCATATTATTGACAGAAGTTGCTAAACTGAAAATGAATCAAGATTCCTAGAACAATATACACAAATTATTTCATACATTTAACTATAAATATTGAAATAAAGTTGTATTCAAATATATTTAACAAAGGAAATAAACTTTACAGAAACTGATAACATTGAACAAGTTGCGTAATTAACTATTGATGCCTGGCTGCATATAAGCCTTGCCCATATCCACATAACTGAGTCATAAAGTGAAATAACGAACAACTTGGTACCATAATTCCACATCTCACAACCGTAAGCTGTTAATTTATTCCACATCTCATAAACTTAAGTTGTTAATTTATTCCACATCTCACAACCACAAGTTGATCATAAGGCAATATCTAACTGGAAGGAGAAACTTAAATAATGTCAAACCTTCTTCATATTTCATGAATTTAACCAAATAAAAATTATGGTTAAAAGTTATCTCCCCTTTAATGAAGCTTAATATTAACTTTGTTAATATTTAAAAGAAAACTGTTGTAATTTTATGCATATCAGTCAAAAAGCTTCCTTTGCAACTTAAAAAGATTTAATAGAAAAACATTAAACAACTGAGTGAAGGTTTATTGTCAAGTATTTTCACTTCTCTAACCCACTTACAGGTTTAGAAACACGAATTGTAGTCACCAAGCTGTTCGTTTCCACCTGCAACAACTCACTTTTCAAAAACAATCATCTTAATGGTGAACATTACACAAAACAATGGTACATAACATACACCTTTTTTACAAATAATAAACTTTATATACATATAATCATCTATTAAAAAAAATATGTACAAGTATCACAATGGGAAAATGGTTTGAACAAAGGTAGAAATAATAATATAAAACTATAAGTCACCAAGGAAGAAATGATGTAAATAAATACATGACCAAATATCAAAACTATAAGTCAACAAGGAATAACTGATGTAAACAAATACATGACCAATTTGTTAAAAACTTTAATATTCACTAGCCCTGTAAAATGAGGCAAATAAATCCACAAATAAATTTGAGGAAATATTTTGTTCATAATAAACAAATACAAAAATCAAGAACAACGGCAACAATGATATTTTTATCACTGATATTACCATTCTGCTGTTGATATCTGATTTTTATAAAGACTGAATTTGCTCATCCAAGTGTGTGTGTTTTTTTAAATATGTTCATTGTTTTAGTATCAATTATCCACCATCGTGTAAATGTAATTCGAGTTTATATTGTATTTTTATTACACGCCACATGACAATTAGACAAGATGACTGGAGTTAAGTCTTTACCCAAATAACTTTGTGTCAATAACAAAAAATGTAAACAAAGCATGAACATTGTATTGAAGCTGACAAGTGTGACATAGGACAAACTAAAGATGTCATAAAATCTAAGAATTTATTCTATGATCCTCATCATGTTAGCAGCTAACACTATTCAATACACTACCACACCACATAATTATTTTCAGACCTTGAACTGATTTTTCTCAAAACCAATCCCATGCTTCATTTTAGGGACCTATATATATATATATATATAAGGAGCAGTGAACTTGACTGTGACCCAATTTACCAAAAAAATCAATTATAATTTTCAGGTTAGAAACCTATACAATAGTTATTTGCAGGAACCATTTTTCTCTTTTTAGTAACAATGACCCTGACCCAATTTATCTCAAAACTAATCCCAAGCTTCCTTTCCATGTACAAAATTTCATCACACTATCTTGAAGCAAAGTTATTTTTATCTGCAACCATTTTCTGATCTGGTTGTTTGAAGAACTCTTGTGAGCATTTATGCCTATAAACATTCTGACAAAGTATGGTAAGGATACAAGGCAAAAATCAGCACTTTTCAATCAGTCAAAGACCCTACATCTGCCTATTCTGATCCAATATAAATAGTTGAAGAACTTGTCCGAGCTGTCATGGTCACTACTATTCTACGTTTGGACAACACCCAAGGAAACTATATGTGGTTAAGTGTTAATAAGGCAAATATCAACTGTTATCAATCAATTAAGGACTCAGCGCTGTCATTTCCTAATCAAATAGAGCCCGTTCAAGAACTTACCCAAGCTTTTCTGCATATTAACATTCTGGCCAAGTTTGGTCTAGATGGGATCAGAAACATTGAGCTTTTTTGTCACCTGAGCTACAGTGTTTACAATAATCAGCATTTTTTCAACAATTAAATAACCATAATTCTGTTGCTTTCTGTCCAATCCGGCAAGTTCATGAACTTTTCCAAGCTTTCACAGATATAAACATTCTGACCAAGTTTGGTCAGGACTGGATGAGAACTGAAGGTGATTCAGTGTTTACAAAAAATGTAAATGAATGGATGACAAACAAATTACCATGATATAAGGCCCTCTGGTATTTGGCCAGTAGGGCTACAAACTACAGATCTCTTAATTTACAAATTAACATATAATCAGAAATAGGTCATGTTTATTTATATCAATTAATCTTCAATGATTTATAGAAGAATGCATTTAATATCAAAACAAAGATAAAGGTCAAAAATTCAAAACATAGCATTGTTTATAATTATAAACAAATTAAAACATATATATAAGTGCACCATTTACTTCATGGATTAATTGTTCCATAGATCATAAGTATACATATTCAAAAATCAGGTTTCTATCTACATTTTAACAAGTATACAGACATTTAGTTTGATAGTGTCTTAGGTTAATGAACTATGAATAATATCAATGGTCCATTAGTGTTTAAGTGTGAGATGCTGTTGCTTGGATGAGTTTCAGCTAAAGTGTTTCGATGTTATAAATACAACGTTAGTTGCATATATACTATAAATTAGATATAAAATAAGATAACTTTTGAAAATTTGTAAAATTAAATTAGATATCGGGGGATAACTTTTAAGAATGTGTCAAATTAAATCCGATATTAGAGATAATTTTTGAAAATCTGTCAAATTAAACAAATATTCACCAGAATATGGGCAACATAAAAAGTGAAGTGAATTTAAGCTGAAAAAATCGGCAAAATCAATGTAAATTTAGTGCAACAGTTGCAAAATAGCAAACATAAGATTTTGAAATAACATCTGAGAGGCATAATATATTGTGATATTTCAAAATATATTCACCTGATTTTGAAAAAATAAAGTGTTTTTTTTTTACTACTAAAAAGAAAATCCAACAGTTATATAATATGGTTTGCCTCCATAAATTGTGTTCACAAAACAAGAAAATAAACTTTAGCTGAAATATGTACCTGAAGCAAAAGTTAAATTTTCCAAATCAGTAATAACCGTAACAGGAAAGAAATCTAGCAAAAAGCAAGAGGTTTTAAAATATATGCATATACCGATACATATTAAAGACTAAATAATTTCATCAAATCATGCTGCTTTTTTACAATATATTTGTGTCATATATGTACACATATAAATTTATGATTACGTTATATTACATGCTCAAGTATAGCTGACTTCTGCAATCAATGTCTTGAAAGACAGGTTGTCATGACAACCAAATAAATAATCACTATCAGCTGAAAATATTCCAATCCTATGATACAAAAGGATATCCTATTTCATGTATAAGAATGTGATTTCGGAACTATGGACCAACGGACAATCTATTTGTGTAGACTGATATGTACCATATATAACATATGGATCAGTCATCGTATTTTCTCTTCTGATAATTCACCACATATACTATAAGTATCATTCGCAGTTTCTTCTCCTCGGAGAAGTAACCATGGTAACAAAAAATGCCACCCATCTCTTACTTTTTACTAAAAAGATTTTTTCAGGAAAAAAAAAGTGATATAAAATATTAAATCATGAAATGATCCTTCAGTTAAGATAACAAGTTTAGCACTTACGTTTGATGGACAGATCATTTTTACCATCATCAATCTCACTCACTATTTCTGCTCCACAAATATGATAAATCTGGCATGAGCAAAGAGTGCTGAGTGTAATTTACAGTTGATTGACATGTAAGGGACGCATGTCAATTGTTCCCATATTAAAATGTGAATATTATTTCAGCAGGCAATCTGTTTAATATTTTGGAAACCATTTCTGTTAGAAGTAAGCTGAGAAAAATACAATGCAGTTTGGTTGTCTTAAAGGTTTTTATGGAGAAATGGGGATGCTTTAAGCCTTTTTTTTCATGAATGAGTTTTATTCACAATCAGTTACTTTTAATTTTAATGCCCCCCACCCCCCGCCCCGCTAATCAAAGAATCATGAAGGGTATTGAGCCCATCCATTTGTATGTAGCTGAACGACTATAAAATAAAGGTTAAATTTGATTTTTGCTAATGTCGTTCAGATGTTACCAGAGTTATGGCCACTTTTTGACCTAATTGTTTGTAAATCGAACAATTGTATAGTGGGAGAACCCTCATCAAATAATTTACTCACTGTTGAAATCGAATGTATGTACTTTTTTCAGTCAACACATTTTTGATGGTTTCTTTATGAGACCAATATGTTATTTAGTATTAAAGTTTATTTCATAATTACAATAAGGTTAATGCCATTTTCAGCATATTACAGGCAATTTATGGCATCCAGTTTAATTGGTGTAACAAGACCTAAAAACAAATCTGAGTATATTTGACCAGCGTCCTACTGTAAACAACTGGCAAAGTTTCTTTTCACACAACCTTTAATGTGTTTCAACCACTAAAACATTTGACCATGTTGAGAATAACGAAGCAAATATTTCAAAACTTAGTGTTAATATTTATATACACATTCAGTCTCTACTCGTTTATCTTAGCTTGTTTGTGAAATAAGCTAAGGTTTATATGAATAACTCTCAAGAGCCTGTTTCCTGGGTAGAACCAGTATTGAGTGTATGTTTTAGAGAATTCATCTGAGCCAACCTGACCTCTGGAATGAGGAGACTTCATTATATTTGCTGCACTTTAACTGCTTCGCGTATAAATGTGCATTTAAGTTTGGGTTACTTATATCAGGATATATTTATGCATGTCTTATAATTTAAGTATTTACTTATCTAAGTTAGTGTTTGGAAATCTCAATCCAGGTAAATCAACACAAACAAAAACTGGAGTGGGTTTGCTTTATCCACCAACATCCCTTCACAAACAGAAAGTAGAAGTTTTTGTTAAAACTTACTTATTTTACTTTGATTGAGATACAAGTTTTTACAACTTATACAAATCACACTTAGTCCTTCTGTGTAGAACCAATACTAAGCATATGCTGGAAAAGTGTCTTGCTCAAGGGCATCACACATAGCAGTGGCAGAGGATTGAACCCATGACCAATCATCGATTGCTTTACCACTGGACCATGCACAGAAGTTTTAAATATATTTAATAGAAAAGCATCTACAAATTTACTATATAAATTGTAGTTAAGTCACAAAATAATTTTTTATACAGCTCTAAATCCTCAACATGCTAGAAAGTATAAAAGACTAGTGCTTAACTGTCCAAAACTAAGAATATTAGCTTTTCTAAGAAAAATGATGAAAAATGATGCTGGACCATTACATTTAATAGAGTAACAATATCTCATCCCTATATATCTCTTAAATGGATTTTCTTTGAAAGGTGTGCCAGTTTAAAATAGCAGGTAACAAGAGTTGGAACAGCTAAACAATTTTTAGATAGGTAATGATGTTATTGTAACAAATGTTCATTACTCATGATAAAGTCTACCACATTTAATATTTAAAGGGACACATAGTAATTTTGATGTCACTCTTGCCGGTATTTTATATTCATGCATCAATCTTTAAGTATTACTATCTGAAATTTCATGTTTATGAAATTACTTACGAATTTTTATAAAACAATCGACATCACGATAATATTACAAATATGAATGGAAAAATCTTTACAATTATATACTAACTGATATTTCCATGGATTTTTTACTAGCAAACTGATAAAAACTAACTGCAGTACATTGATATCCCTTTTTATCATACATGATAAACATAGATGTCTTTAAACTATTTTTACCAGAAAAGTAACCTTTAAAATATTTTTGTCACAAATGTCCAAGCATGTGCAAAAACAACGTATCAAAGTGATCTTTCTAAATAGAAACAAAATATTTTGTCACAAATGTCCCAGCATGTACAAAAACAATGTATCAAAGTGACCTTTCTAAATAGAAACAAAATATTTTATCACAAATGTCCAAGCATGTGCGAAAACAATGTATCAAAGTGACCTTTCTAAATAGAAACAAAATATTTTGTCACAAATGTCCAAGCATGTGCAAAAACAATGTATCAAAGTGACCTTTCTAAAAAGAAACAAAATATTTTGTCACAAATGTCCAAGCATGTACAAAAACAACGTATCAAAGTGACCTTTCTAAATAGAAACAAAATATTTCATCACAAATGTCCAAGCATGTGCAAAAACGTATCAAAGTGACCTTTCTAAATACAAAACAATATATTTTGTCACAAATGTCCCAGCATGTGCAAAAACAACGTATCAAAGTGACCTTTCTAAATACAAAACAAAATATTTTGTAACAAATGTCCCAGCATGTGCAAAAACAACGTATTAAAGTGACCTTTCTAAATACAAAACAATATATTTTGTCACAAATGTCCAAGCATGTGCAAAAACAACGTATCAAAGTGACCTTTCTAAATACAAAACAAAATATTTTGTAACAAATGTCCCAGCATGTGCAAAAACAACGTATTAAAGTGACCTTTCTAAATACAAAACAAAATATTTTGTCACAAATGTCCCAGCATGTGCAAAAACAACGTATCAAAGTGACCTTTCTGAAAAGAAACAACATATTTTTGTCACAAATATCCAAACATGTGCAAAAACAGTGTACCAGAGTGACCTTTTCCAAAATAGAAAATGTTTTTATCATAGATCTATCTGTATGTGAACAAATATATGTCTTCAAAAATTTTACAAAAAACAAAAGATAAGAGTTGTCAGAAGACAACAAAGCTCGCCCCTGGGTGTCTAAGTCCAAAAAGGGCCATATCTGTGCCAAAATGCAATCCAGAGTTATGGTTCTTGTTTGTGTGTGTTCCACTGATGATGGTGAACACACACACGAAGTTACATTCATATCCAGTGAGTGGTTACATAGATATTTTAAACTTAAACGCAAAAGTTTAATCTGGGTGTCTACAGATGATGCCATCGGCGATGCCGCCAGGGTCATGACAATAGCTCTCCTTGGACTTCGTCCCAGCAAGCTATTAAAAAAAAAGGGTTCTGAATAACATATAATTTTATAAAAAAGTATTATTTTCATATTTACATCATCATAATTACATAATTTACAAAAAAATAAAATGGTTAAAGTGAAAATACATCAAAATTGTCATGTGTCCCTTTAAGGGTTTTTAAAAATATCATAATAATGGAAATGTATAACGAAAAGATAAAGAAACACTGGGTGAGTTTCAGAACAACATTATCAAACTATTGTAAGCAATATTTACAGTTTTAGACTAGTAATGTAAAGGTATGTCATTAATGATTCTGTCATTAATAATGATCATACTGACAAAATCATTAAAGAAATACCTTTACATACATATAGTAAAACTGTAAATATTGCTGGCGTTTCTTTATCCTTTCAGCTTATATCAGATTTGGCTATACACAAGGAGACGAATAAAGATGGACATTCAGAGTCAAATTTAAATCCAAAGATTGAAACATTTCAAAGGAAATAAACTTGTTGAAATTCAAAAGGTAACAATATACAGAAATCTATAGACTACTGGCAATAACAGACATGGCTGCACACTGCTCCCAAACAAAATGGCCATACGAGTCCCATGTGATAAAATATCTTGAGGTATAATTTAGCCGAATTTTTTTTATCATTTTCAAAATGTATTTAGAGGTAAACAAGCCTTCACAAATGATATTTCCAGTAACATCTGTAGATGAAGATCTATATGTATTTTTTTAAAAAAATGTTAAAAATGGAAAAACTTGCAAACCAATAATATGCTCGCAAACTCTATTGCCTCATATAATATAAACATTGGCTTCCAAGATTTATTCTCGCTGAGAGAAAATAACTGTTATAATAAATTTGATGTTATAATTACTATAACCTTTAATTAAAACATGTAATAAGCCAATAAAAAAAATGAAAATTTTATTTTAAAGTAACGTTTATATGTTCAATAATGGGGTCTATTTTTGGAAGTTGTTTTTGTTTGTTGTTTATTTTTAATCTGAACACTGTTATTCTTGTAAATCACATTAGATTCATGTAACAATTTTGTTAACATGCAGTTGAGAGCTAAAAAATATGCTAAATGATCAGAAATATATGAATGCAATCAATGAATATTCTTAATAGGCAAATATGAATAATGCAAATGGGAATATGCTGAAAATGCAAACATGATTTATGCAAATTGAAAAAAAATGAATATGGATGAGATGCAAATATACCTGATCTGTGAAAGACTGCAAAAACTGTAATATAGTGATCGTAATGAAGGGTGAAATCTATAAGTGCATCTTTCTACATTCAACACACAGTTGGCAATTCCATACTATCCATTGCAAATTTGCATAATTCTTTTTCATTCCACTGAGTAAAAGTTGAGTTACTGTACATTGAATCAGCACCAGATTATCATACACATTCAATAATTAACGCATGTCAAATGAAACATGGTAGCTATCTTGGAAGTCTAAGAAATTTTGCCAGTTTCTCAAGGAAAGACGATTGCTCTGGTCAGATTCATTCAGAGATCTTTCTACACCAATAAAAGAGCTTTCTAAATATATGTGGTGAATTACAGTCAAATCTGTGTAAACGGTCACCTCTATTTAGCAGTCACCTGTTTTAAGCAACTATATTTTCCATTTCCCACTTCTATGCTTTCAGTGTAAATTCAACAGCTTTAAGCAACAACTTTTACTCCTTCCCTTGACTGGTTGTTTAAGACAGGTTTGGTTGTATATACATAAAACCCTACTACGCAAATTTATGACTCTGTATTGTACTGTAATACTCTGCTGCTGATACAATGCACAGCAGAGGAACATAGAAATGGTTATGGAGATCGACTACAGGTTAACACATATCAAAGACTACTAGTCTGTCATGTACAAGGATGAACCTGCACTGGAAGACCACCTGTCTAATAACAGGTCAATCTTTCTTGCAGAAAGAGAGGGTACTTTTATTTCAGGTTTTGTTGTATTTTTAAAAATCAAAAACATTTTACAACACAATTATTTGAATGTGACATTAATTAATCCTAATGCTGAGAGTCTATAATGATCTCTTCCAATAATTGTTTTTGGACTTGCATGATTGCCATTCCATTCTATTAATATATACGAGGAGTGGTCATTATCTAGGTGGACAACCCTCAGTGCTGATTTGTGGCTCATTATTTCAATTTTACTCCTTTTCAAAGTATTCTCCTTCTTTCATTATACACTTGTTCCAGCAGTGTTGGAGTTTCATGATTCCCGCAGTGAACCAACATTTAGGCCTATGTCAAAGGTACCGATTCGACATTTTTTACCATTTGTGAGGTCACTATGCAAGCTGGATGCCCCCTGCCACATCTTTTGTTAAACGTCGTTTCTATCATCACGAAAACGAGCTACCCAAGAATAAAACGCACTACGTGACATACATGAATCCCTGAACCTATTTTAAAGTTGATTCAAAATAAAAAACGGTTTTTGCCCTTCTTCTTGTTCTTCAAGAAGAAATCTTATTACAGCTTGCTGTTCTTCATATTTTGAGTCCATATTACAATGTATACATGGAATGTATAAGTGACCGATTTTGTACAATGCATTGTCTGATTTTACATATCAGCTGCTAAGGTCTAATCTACCCATGCATATTGAGGTTTTTTATATGACATATATTATGCAATAAAGTCCACCTAGATAATGACCGTCTCTCGTACTCTTACATCAATGTTTTGGACTGCATTTCTGTAGACTCTTCCAGAGTCTCCTTCAGATTGCAAGTTTATTATAGACTCTTCCATTCTAAGAACTTATCATATTGTGAGATTATAATATACTCTTCCATTCTTAGAACTTATCATATTGTGAGACTATTATAGACTCTTCCATTCTTAGAACTTATCATATCATGAGATTATAACAGACTCTTTTATTCTTGGAACTAATCAGATTGTGAGACTATTATAGACTCTTCCATTCTTAGAACTTATTATATTGTGTGATTATAATAGACTCTTCCATTCAAAGAACTTATCACATTGTGATACTCTTATAGACTCTTCCATTCATAGAACTTATCATATTGTGAGACTATGATATATATTCTTCCATTCTTATTTTGAAACTAGGCTGACTGCGAGTAACTACATCCTGATCTGGGTTTCCATTGTTTGTAAATGGCATCATGAACATGCAAGCTAAGAGTTAACTCATGTCACCTGGACATTATGCCAGTGGCAGATCTTACGAGACAATCCTTACAGAATACTCAGGCCCGAGTCACACATATATTAACACCTAGCCTCAAACTTTTACTTCATGAGTACAATATAGTAAAATTATTTTTCTAAATATTTGCAACTTTCTTTGGTAACCTCAAATAACATCACTTAAATGAGCTAATGTATTTTTTTAACTAAATTTTTTTTCATATTTGGTCTCGATTAAATATTAATCAAACAACGATGTACATTAGTGACATGTTAATGCCAGAAGGCTGCACATAAAAGTTTTGCTAAGAACTTACTAACTTACAAACCATCATTTATGCACTAATTTTCTTTTTTATTTAAAATACAAGCAGTCAGAAAAACAGCAATACCAGGATACAAGCTTCAACTACAAAAATATTAGATTTGTCATGTTATACTGTTGTGATTATCAGTCACGCAGAGGCAACAACACTACAACTATATACCGGCAAGTGCAGTTTTCATATGATGACTACACTGTGGCATGACATCACTCACATATAACTACATGTATACCTAACTATAGTGATGTAACGTACAGACATAAAACAGGTATTAACAGTGTGACTCAAGTGACTTTCCTCTTTACAGAGGTAAATACAGTTTCAATTATTACCCAGCATTATTAAGGTTGGTTATCATCAGAGAAATGTGAGTTTTTAAGAATAGAACTAAAGTAACTTATTCTTCCTTCTTCTTATCTCCTTCCTGCCCAGCTGACAAAATGCATTTATGATGCGATGGTTGGGACACTAGGGACATGTGCAAGTATATTTAGGCTGTTCCCAACTTTTATATTTATATACTCAATTCCTGGATTAACCTCATAATACCGGCAATTAGGTTGGCACTGGCGTTAACCAATGATGTTCCATGCACTAGTGTATTCTTTTATCAAAATATAGATTTACAACATTCATACTTAAACATGCTACAATTTAGGACAAGTTTGCAAGAAACCAATGTTAAAGCTTGTGGCAAGTATTCTTAACCCTTAACTTCATATAGATGCCTTTAAACACCTCTAATATTGAAAGCATTAATTCACCACGTATCAGCAATGGGTGAATTATGTTTATATTAACTGACAGAGTAGAAAACAGTGCAGGAAGTGTTCAGATTGCTCGTCACGCGCAATCTGAACTCTTCCTGCACTGTTTTCAAAGGCCTTCTGTGTTTGGTGCGGGAAAACGCGTATCTATGGAGTAAAGGGTTAAATTTGTCTATATTCTATGACAAAAAAAGGTCGTCTATTTCAGACTTCACATTCACATCTTCCATGTACGCATTGCATAAAACAAGTGTGAGTGCATACACCTATAAACCAATATGAATTCATAAAGGGTGTTGCATAAAAATTATATACAATATTGTAGTACACATCGCACCATAAAACTTTATAATCAAAAGCCTTCTGTTTAAGCATGCATTTGTATCGATAATTCTTATAAATGGTAAACTATTTTAACTGATATACACTTTATATTATAATCTTAAAAGAATGCATTATTGTTTACGATTAGAAAAAAACATGCTTTGCTTCAATTATGATAAAGAATCCAATGTTTAAATTTCAAATATAATTATTTCACATAAAAAACAAATCTAGCATATATACACCAAGACCAGTTACATGTATTGTGATGTAAGTGTATGTTTCTTTTCAGGAATAATATAACAAATTCATAAATCAATCAGTCTTTTAAAGCATCATCATCCAGTCTGTATTCATTTGCAATCTTAAACCAGTCTGCAGATTAAAACATTGCTAGGCTCCAGGACATTTCTAAACCAGTCTGCAGTTCATTACAATGTTCACTGGTCCAAGTTTCAGGACATTCCTAAACCAGTCTGCAGTTCATAACAATTTTCAGCTGGTCCAAGTTTCAGGACATTCGTAAACCAGTCTGCAGTTAATTACAATACTAAGCTGGTTAGTTTCTATCTCTTGTATCAGGTCTATTTACCCCCAATGAAAAAAGCAAAGAATTCCATGCCTGTTCTACAATTCACAGCTACTGAATGCTTACTAAAACTGTGATGTCACTCAAACCTTCCCTGAAGCAACTGACCAATCAACATGCTCAAATATCATTGCTATGTAATAGACCTACTTGGAAAAGCTGGGTCCTTTATACAGATTATAAACTGGTCCTAGTTTCAGAACATTCCTCAACCAATCTGCAGTTCATTACACTAATAGACTGATCCAAATTTCATGACATTGTTAAACTAGTCTGCACTCTTAAAACAGTTTGTATTTCTCACAATTTTAATAAACCAGTCTATATTTCATGATCTTATTTAACCAGTCTAAATTTCTAGACACCCATAAACAAAAGTAAGCCTGGGTTCAGCCATTCTGCCTTTACACGAGGCAATTAGGGGAAAGCACAAGAACTGCAACGGACACCAAGACCTTTAAGATGGAATGTACACACAGACTGTCACGTGGCAGCTCATTATAATTCACACAAACATACCAGAACATTGAATCGTTTAGTTAAGAGTAAAAAATATAAATATAAAAAAAAACAGAAGAAAAACAGTTGTAGCAATCAGAATTCACACCTAATTGTTTAATATACTTATTAAAGCATTACCAGGTAGGAAAACACCCGGCATTAACTAACAGTTGGAAAAAAAAAACCTGAAATAATTATCAATTGTGGGGAAAAATTGATCTTCACCACCCAAGAATTTAGTTATGGTCAAAGGTTATATTTGTCAAAACTGCCATATGTCCCTTTAATTAAAATGTACTTATTAAATATTAAGAAACTTAATAAAAGAATTCCCCTTCATTTATATATACCACAACAAGAAAACTTAACTCATTTTACAACGTTCATTAACAGTTAAATAATATTTGAAAAAAAATCATCAATTTAAAAACAAAAAATCAACCATTTCTTATTCACTTTTTCATGACACACACACACACACACACACACACACACACAGAAGGGCGCATACACTCGCAGTTTTCATTTACTATGAATGCCTATGCATTTACATTGCCACAAAATTATAAATACATGTTGTATTTATGTCCAAGATAACATTAGACAGAAACAATAGACAATCTTTACAACTCCCTCAAAATCTTAATATCATTAATTAAATTCAACCTGATTGACTTTGCATGTGAAAAATGAAACTGGATATGGTTAAAAGCACCCCCCTAGCCTGGGGATATGACACATGCATGAAGAATATAGAAAAACTACAGTACCCTTTCGTAACCCTCTCACTTGAAATAAAGTTCTAGTGAAATCTTTCCTTTTCTTATCCAAAGTATACAGGTGAAAAAAAAGGGACAGGTTTCTTGCTGTATTCCAAATATCACCATCGCAGGTTAATATACATTGATAACTTGGCTATTTCCATTTTATACATACCAATGGCAAAGCGCTCACGACAAATATTGAAATAAAATGAAAACAATTAAATGATGTCATATGTTGCATAATTTGATAAAATAAATTGAAGATAAAGAGGATATGCTAATGGGACAAACATGCCACCATACTTTAGAATTATAAGTCGCATATAAATGAACAAAAATAATAATGTGAACTGTTTAACTTTAGGCTAGAGATATTAATTTTCTTCATAGTGACAAATGGCTTTTAAATAATAAAGAATGTCTTGCATGTAAATAAAGTCTGTAAAAAAAGTGGATGGAACAGACAGACTTTTGGCAGAGACTTGCTAAACATAGTATACATATGTGGACATAGTAATTTATTTTTATATATATTCTGTGTTTTCATAAAATTAAATTTCATGAAAAAAAAAATCAAAATTAAATTTCACTAAAAAAAACAACAATTAAAACAATATAAAAAAAACAACCTTCATAGCACTTGTCCAAAGTTCCCAATTGTCAACGATGAAAATGGGAAAACAGCAGTTTCAAGTTTTGTTATAAAACACACCCTATATAACCTGAACAGAAACCCACCAAAATCTTAACAGTGTTACATAACTTCAGCATACCATACCAGTCAATAACTGATAAAACAGACATGCTTCTAATATTAAAAGAACCAGAGATGAATTTCACATTTCAAATGAAAAAGTTTACCCATGGTTCATTGCAACACCACTTTACACAATTAAAAAAAAGAAAAACAAAATTGGTATGCAAGGATGCCACATATCCCCGATCTGGTGAGCACTATAATATAACTATTCGTCAGTAATTGGTCTCTCACCATTTTGATTTGCAGGAGTCTTTAGTGTTAGTTAAAGCAGGTGGTAAAAGTATTTTAATGAGATATTCTTTGCTTGACAATCCAAAGCAAAGTTGTTAATTAAACAGAACTGTAATTTCAACTAAGATGTCCAGAATATGTATTTTCAATTGTAATAACAATCAAAGTTGATATCGCTTTTACTTACATAGTTATTCATCAGTGTTAATTATAATTATTTTTAATTTTAACAACTGATATCATTTTGTTAACTTAAATCATGACTGATCATAATGAAAATTAACAAAATTATTGTTAAATATAACAACAATCTAAATCCAATTTTTTATAATTATAATAAAAATCTAAATCATTCTGTCTTTCGTAATGTTTTTTCTTTTATAATAACAATCTAGACCCATCTTTTAATTATAATAAAAATCTAGATTTATGCTTTTAGTAATAATAACAATCTAAATCGATATTGTTAATTATAACAACAATCTAGATCCATATTCTTAATCATAACAACAATCTAGATCCATATTCTTAATCATAACAACAATCTAGATCCATATTCTTAATTATAACAACAATCTAGATCTATATTCTTAATCATAACAACAATCTAAATCGATATTGTTGATTATAACAACAATCTAGGTCGATATTCTTAATCATAACAACAATCTAGATCGATATTGTTGATTGTAACAACAATCTAGATCGATATTGTTAATTATAACAACAATCTAGATCCATATTCTTAATCATAACAACAATCTAGATCCATATTCTTAATCATAACAACAGTCTAGATCCATATTCTTAATCATAACAACAATCTAGATCCATATTCTTAATCATAACAACAGTCTAGATCCATATTCTTAATCATAACAACAATCTAGATCCATATTCTTAATCATAACAACAATCTAGATCGATATTGTTAATTATTTAAACAATCTAGATCCATATTCTTAATCATAACAACAATCAAGATCCATATTCTTAATTTTAACAACAATCTAGATCCATATTCTTAATTATAACAACAATCTAGATCCATATTCTTAATTATAACAACAATCTAGATCCATATTCTTAATCATAACAACAATCTAGATCCATATTCTTAATCATAACAACAATCTAGATCCATATTCTTAATCATAACAACAATCTAGATCCATTCATATCATTATACAAAACCACCAATAACTGGAACATTTATCAAATCAGATCTGATACATGAAAAGAAAATTTGTAACACATCCAATATTCTGTCAACATGTGAAATAAGTTCAAAAGGTCATTTCTAGCAAGATATCACCTGCTTCAAAATAATGCTCTCCATTCTAGTGTGATTTTTACCCAGGGATCACTTGCTTTTAAATACATGCAATCCATTGCAGTCCTATTTCTCTCATGGATTCTCCTACTTTAACTTAAAAAGGCATGCTTTAAAAATCAGCCTCATTTCCAGTCAGTTTAATTTCTATCAGCAGGCGGTCATTTCACCATTGCAGATTGTTTAATTTCTAAGTAAAAAATATATATGTCTATGAAAATTAAAAAAAAATCATGTTTTACAATTGATGTATTTGGTCTTGGCAGTATTTTGTGGCAGGAACCTTGGCTTACGGAATCTCAAATTAGAAACCTTTATTCTTTGAAAAAAAACAACACTACATGCAATAAATATATTTGTCATGGGCACATTGACATTTACTTGTCAACTAAAAAATGCATTCATGCAGGTCTGTGACAAAATGGTTTTGTTGTTATCACCAAGAAACAATATCAAAAGAAAGCTTGGTCTCCAAGGTGATTAGGTTTTTGCATTGGTCGCTATGGTAACTGCACTGTTTGGTGCTATAACTGTGTTTTGATGATGTGGTCTTCACTATGGTTACTTCCGTTAGCCGTGGCCTGGTGAGATGAGGATGACTGCGAGATGTCCATTTCTAGAAGGTCACGGAATTGTTCCCGTAGTCTTGTACACTTTTCCGTGAACTGGTCGTTTGCTTGTTTTTCACTCTGCAAGGAATTGCACAATTTTAATACTCATTACCTACTACAACTACTTTTTATTGGTCCTAATTCAATGATTAAATCAGTTCAAATTAATTTTGTTCCAAAAACTGTTACAAGTTACATTCTTCAGAGGCTTCAAGCATTATGACAGTCTACTTGAAAATAGAGGTATATTTTAAAAATTTCCATTTCCATTTTAGACATTGTATTTTAATTTAGGACATTACATCATATATCGCAAAAAACTGAACAGAGAAAAATACTCTTTCAATTTCCATTTTAAGCACTGAATTTTAATTTAAGGAGTTAAACAAGCATTTGGCCAAAGATTATCTGGAGCAATGGGACTCCTTTTTTAGTGCAAGAATCATGTCTCCATCACCAAAAAAAGAGGCACAACAGTTACTGTAAAGTGAGACATTCATAGCCAGTGCTGTCAACAGTTACTGTGAAGTGAGATGTTCATAGCCAGTGCTGTCAACAGTTACTGTGAAGTGAGATGTTCATAGCCAGTGCTGTCAACAGTTACTGTGAAGTGAGATGTTCATAGCCAGTGCTGTCAACAGTTACTGTGAAGTGAGATGTTCATAGCCAGTGCTGTCAACAGTTACTGTGAAGTGAGACGTTCATAGCCAGTGCTGTCAACAGTTACTGTGAAGTGAGATGTTCATAGCCAGTGCTGTCAACAGTTACTGTGAAGTGAGATGTTCATAGCCAGTGCTGTCAACAGTTACTGTGAAGTGAGATGTTCATAGTCAGTGCTGTCAACAGTTACTGTGAAGTGAGATGTTCATAGCCAGTACTGTCAACAGTTACTGTGAAGTGAGATGTTCATAGCCAGTACTGTCAACAGTTACTGTGAAGTGAGATGTTCATAGCCAGTACTGTCAACAGTTACTGTGAAGTGAGATGTTCATAGCCAGTGCTGTTGACAGATACTGTGAAGTGAGATGTTCATAGCTAGTGCTGTCGACAGTTAATGTGAAGTGAGACGTTCATAGCCAGTGCTGTCAACAGTTACTGTGAAGTGAGACGTTCATAGCCAGTACTGTCAACAGTTACTGTGAAGTGAGACATTCATAGCCAGTACTGTCAACAGTTACTGTGAAGTGAGACGTTCATAGCCAGTGCTGTCAACAGTTACTGTGAAGTGAGACGTTCATAGCCAGTGCTGTCAACAGTTACTGTGAAGTGAGACGTTCATAGCCAGTGCTGTCAGCAGTTACTGTGACGTGAAACGGTCATAGCCAGTACTGTCAACAGTTACTGTGAAGTGAGACTTTCATAGCCAGTGCTGTCAGGAGTTACTGTGAAATGAGATGTTCATAGCCAGTACTGTCAACAGTTACTGTGAAGTGAGACATTCATAGCCAGTACTGTCAACAGTTACTGTGAAGTGAGACATTCATAGCCAGTGCTGTCAACAGTTACTGTGAAGTGAGACGTTCATAGCCAGTGCTGTCAACAGTTACTGTGAAGTGAGACGTTCATAGCCAGTGCTGTCAACAGTTACTGTGAAGTGAGACGTTCATAGCCAGTACTGTCAGCAGTTACTGTGAAGTGAGACGGTCATAGCCAGTGCTATTTATTCATTATCATCTAACACATAAATTTTCTTGCATCTTGTTATAGAGAAGAATTCATGAAAGTTTCGCATACCTGTAATCTATCTTTGTTCATCTCATCTTTAACACTATCTAATTTCTTTCTAAGTTCATCTAATCGTATATCTAATATCTCCTTCAACTGAAATGAAAATATACAAGTATAATTATTATAATCATATACACAAGCATTCAATAACTTCCTCAATATACACAAATCTTGTCTGCAATCAACAGGGTACGTGGTGTTGATAACAACAAAAAATGTCAATGGTAAGTGTCACATGCCCTCAAAATGGTCTGTGAAAATAACGATTTATTTTATAATAGGTAGAGATTTAAATGTATCCATGAATATCAAGAGAAATGGACTGGTGTTTCAGACTAGACACGCAATTTTTTTTATACATTAAAGTGTGACCTTGACCTTTGTGTAACCTTGACCTTGACATCTAATGTAAAGGTCTGGGTATTTCTACAGGAAAATGCAGGTGACATATCATCATGACATGTTGATCATTTTAGTTTGTTTGACAACACTTTGAGTCTGTGTCAGTTTTTGTGTCCGGACCTTAACTTTGTCATACATGGATGGATTTCAAAAAACACTTGGCTTGGTTGATCAACATGTCATGATAAAGTGTAACTTGTAAGACCCAGAACCTATTTTAAAATCACTCCATGTAAGACAAAGTTACAGACTTGACATGAAATATCAAACAAACTGAAAGTGTGACCTTTGAGGTAAGATTCTAGGTCTTGCATGTGACACGTCATCATGTCATGTTGATCAATTGGTAAGTTGAGCCATGTGTTTTTGAAATCCATCCATGTATGATAAAGTTACAGACCGGACTTGAAATCTCAAACAGACGCAACATGTAGTCAAACAAACTCAAAGTGTGAGCTTGACCTTTGAGGTACGGGTCTGGGTCTTTTGTGCGACACGTTATGTCATCTTGATCAATTGAGCGAAGTTAATGTTACAGACTAGACATGAAATATAAAACAAATTGAAAGTGTGGCCTTGACCTTTGAGGAAAGGTTCAGGGTCTTTTCAAGATGTAAATAAAATCCCTCCAATGAATGACACATTAAAAGACCAGACACAAATACCAATGGCTATATTTAAATACAGTCAAACATGTCTTAAACAGCCAGTCAAGGGTAGGAGCAAAAGTGACCTCTTACAACAGTTTGTGGCATTATTTAAACCTTGCAGATATACAATTATTTAAAGTTAAAAAGTTGAGTTCCTGATTATTTCTACACATTCATTAAACTGTTGCATGTACAGTTTTGAATATCAGGGACATTTTTAATACTCTGGTTGTCATAATCCAAGATAATTTAAATGCAACAGTTGTGTTTTGTTATAAAATATCAAATCAGAGGATATACAAATTTACAAGCCTATGTCACAACATCTCGGGATACTGTGTATTTACTATTAAAACAAGGATAACAATAGCTGTCGGAGGGACAGCGTGCTTGACCATTTGAATATTTGTACAAAGTACAAATTTTATTGAGACTGATGACAAATCAAGGCAAAATTGACAAAATTGAGTAGGTCATATAACTCCAATATCTTGTATGAAGTTTCAATCCAATGCATGCAGTGACTGCTGAGTTATAAAAATTCTAAGTCAAACAAAGGCCCTAATTTGCAAAAAGATCTGGCAAGAGTTATCCCACTTCATTAATTTAGTTGGTTAACCATATGTAAATTTTCAATCAAATACATAGAATGGTTGTTGTGATATGGACTTGACGGTACTTGCACGCAAAACTTTAACCAGAATTTCTAAGCCAAACAAGGGCAATAATTTACATTATATTCAAGCAAGTGTTATTTAACTTAGTTATTGTAGTAGGTTTGATGACTGGGAAGTCTTTTGTAAAGTTTCAAGTCAATACATGCAATGGTTACTGAGATAGGGACTTGCACGCAAAATTTTAACCAGGTTTTCTAAGTCAAACAAGGGCAATAATTTGCATTATATTCAGGCAAGCATTATCTAACTTAGTTACTGTAGAAGGGCTGATGACTTGGAAGGTTTGTGTAAAGTTTTAATCAAATATATTAAGTGGTTGGTGAAATATGGACTTGATAGTACTTGCATGCAAAACTTTAACCAGAATTTCTAAGTCAAAGGACAAAAATATCAATAATTTTACATTATATTCATGCAACAGATATCTAACTTAGGTATTGTCATAGGTTTGATGACTGAGAAGTTTTGTGTGAAGTTTCAATCAAATACATTAAGACTTAGTGGTTGGTGAAATATGGACTTGATAGTACTTACATAAAAAACTTTAACCAGAATTTCTAAGCCAAACAAGGGTAATGACTTGCATTATATTCACACAAGATTTATCTAACTTACCGGTTGTTATTGTAGTAGAGTTGATGACTGGGAAGGCTGCTTGTGTAAAGTTTCAATCACATACATAGAGTGGTTGGTGAGATATGGACTTGACGGTACATGCACACAGAACTTTAACCAGAATTACTAAGTTTATTAAGGGCAAAATTTTGCATTATATTCATGCAAGACTTACCCAACTTAGTTATTTTAGCAGGGATGGTGACTGGGAAGGCTTGTGCAAAGTTTCCAGTCAATACATGCAATGGTTACAGAGATAGGGACTTGCATGCAAAAATTTAACCAAGATGTGACGCCAACGCCTGGGTGAGTAGAATAGCTCTCGTTATTCTCCAAATAGTTGAGCTTAAAACTAAGGTTAGAAACCTCCCTGTTAAAAGCTTTATAATTCAAACACAGAGGAATAAAAACAAGAAAAGCAACAAACTTACTTTTTGTCGTTCGTTCACAACGGTGTCTATATGTTTCTTCTGATTTTCTCTTTTTAATCTGAAAATGGATCCCAGACACTGACATTGACTCAAGACATGTAACATACTTGCATAATAATTAAGACAGAAATTCATAAAAGTTAAATGCCGTCTGCTGGGCTTGCTCATAAAAGTTTCAGGCCGTAAGTAAGACTTAAATTGTAACAAAAAATTCTGCATGATTTTGAGAAGTATTCATAGTTGTCTTATTATGGTGTACATTAATGGCATGTTTTGTATCAATTTCTAATCTTGAATCTAAGTGTAACCTTGACCTTTGAGATACAGACCTGGTTCTTGCACATGACACATCGTTTTATTATGGTAAACATCTGCCAGGTTATTTTAAGTCTGTCATGTGGTTTACAAGATATGGAGCCGACATAAAATTTTGTATGTTTTTCTGACCTTGGATCTTAAATGTGGCCTTAAGCTATAGACCTGGGCCTCATACTTGACCTATTGTCTAATTATAGTGAACATTTTGAACCATTTTATTTCAAAATCTGTCATGACTGAGTTGTTAAAAACTCTGTAAGCTTGTATGTTCAATATTTTCAAAAGTCAATGTTATCATATCAAGTACAGTGCAGAAGTAGAACTACATTTTGTTGTGATTGTCTAATTAATCTTAAAATGGTGTTAACAGTGCTTTGAACTGGGGTCCAGGTGGTTTACAAGATATGGAGTGGACACAAAATTTTGTATGTTTTTATGACCTTAAATCTCTAAGCGTGACCTATGACACATCTACCCTTTGTGCCTTGCTTGTTATTTGAAAATCTGTCATGTTGTTGACAAGATATATTTTGTACATATTTCTAACCTTGAGCTTCTAAGTGTGACCTTGACCTTTGAGCTACAGACCTGGGTATTGTGTGTGACACATCGTCTTATTATGGTAAACTTTAATTTGTGTATGTTATTTAAACATATGTCAGGTGGTTAACAAGAATTTTTTTAAGTATTTCTGACCTTTAACCTCAATGTGTGACATTAATCTATAAACCTGGGTCTGAGGAATTCAATGTCTTCCTCGGTGAAAGCAGTATCAATAAAATGCAGAGTTTAAGATTGCAACACAGTCATGGCCCGGGCACAGGATCAAACTCGCATTGATTTAGGGCCCAAGTATGCAATTAAATTTGATTATCGCCCAACACTACTGGCACTTGTCTTTATGGGTATCACCTCTAAGCAAATGTCATTATAATACAACAATTAATATTCGAATATGTTTCTATTCACCTTCTGAATGTTTGTTATCATTTTGGTTACATTAATACATGGTGCTATTGTTTCTACTCACCTATTGAATGCTTGTTTATCTTTATGTTTCTTTTGTAAATTTCTCATTTCTTCTTTTGTTTGAGCATCCATTCGCTTGGTCAGATCTTTTACTTCTTGGTCATGTATGGCCTGAAAAAAGGTTGATGAATTGAAGGATGGATGAACAGAATAGATGGATGCACGAGCAGAATAGATGTATGGACAAGCAGCATTGATGAATGGATGAGCAGAATAGATGAGTGGATATGCAAAATAGATGGATTAATGAGCAGAATAGATGGATGGGAAAAGATGTGTGGGTGAGCAGAATAAATGGATGTAAGAGCAGGAATAGATGTGTGGGTGAGACGAATAGATAGATAAATGAGCATAATAGATGGATTGGTGAGCAGAATAAATGGGTGGATAAGCAGAAAAGATGGATGAATGAGCATAATATATGGATTGGTGAGCAGAATAAATGGGTGGATAAGCAGAATAGATGGATGAATGAGCATAATAGACGGATGGTTAAGCAGAAAAGATGAGTGTATGAGCAGAATAGATGTATGGAAGAGCATGAATAGATGTGTAGGTGAGCAGAATAGATGGATGCATGAGTAAAAGACAGATGCATGAGCAGAATAGATGGATGAATGAGCAGAATAGATGGATGGATGAGTAGAACATATTGCTAAATGAGCAGAATAGATGAATGAATAAGCAGAACAGGTGGATGAATGAGCAGAATTGATGGATGAATGAGCAGAATAGATGGATGGATGAGCAGAATAGATGGGTGAATAAGCAGAATAGATGGATGAATGAGCAGAATAGATGGATCAATGAGCAGAATAGATGGATGAATGAGCAGAATAGATGGATGAATGAGCAGAATTGATGGATCAATGAGCAGAACAGATGGATAAATGAGAAGAATTGATGGATTGAGCAGAATAGATGGATAAATGAGCAGAATAGATGGATAAATGAGCAGAATAGATGGATGAATGAGCAGAATTGATGGATGAATGAGCAGAATAGATGAATCAATGAGCAGAATAGACGGATGAATGAGCAGAATTGATGGATGAATGAGCAGAATAGATGGATCAATGAGCAGAATAGACGGATGAATGAGCAGAATTGATGGATTGAGCAGAATAGACGGATGAATGAGCAGAATTGATGGATGACACTGAGCAAATTAGAAGGATGGATGAGCAGAACAGATGGATCAATGAGCAGAATGGAAGGATGAATGAGCAGAATAGATGTATGGAAGAGCAGGAATAGATGTGTAGGTGAGCAGAATAGATGGATGCATGAGTAAAAGACAGATGAATGAGCAGAATATATGGATGAATGAGCAGAATAGATGGATGGATGAGTAGAACAGAAGGCTGAATGAGCAGAATAGATGGATGGATAAGCAAAACAGGTGGGTGAATGAGCAGAATTGATTGATAAATGAGCAGAATAGATGGATGGATGAGCAGAATAGATGGATGTATGAGCAGAATAGATGGATGAATGAGCAAAATTGATGGATCAATGAGTAGAATTGATGGACGACACTGAGCAAAATAGAAGGATTGATGAGCAGAACAGATGGATGAAAGAGCACAATTGAAGGATGAATGAGCAGTATAGATGGATGAATGAGTAGAATAGATGGATGGATGGATGAGCAGAACAGATGGATGAATGAGCAGAATTGATGGATGGATGAGCAGAATAGGTGGATGAATGAGCAGAATAGATGGATGGCTAAGCAGAATAGATGAATGGATGAGCAGAATAGATGGATGGCTGAGCAGAATAGATGAATGAATGAGCAGAATAGATGGATGGATGAGCAGAATAGATGGATGGATGAGCAGAATTGATGGATGGCTGAGCAGAATAGATGGATGGAAGAGCAGAATAGATGGGTGAATGGATAAATACCATTTTCAACACAAAACAGGTTGTGTGGCCTTTCCAGTTTGTATTTTCTATTACATCTGAACAGATAGACAGTGGTATCACCTTATGTCCTTCTACCATTCTTCAAATAAAAGGGGCATAAAAAAAGTTTGATAAAAGTTTTAATGCAAAATTACCTGGATCATCTCTGTTGAATATGCCAAATCTGCAACTCACACCTGAGACATTGCCTCTAATGTGACTAAGTGATCAGACATATTCAATCACCATGATAAAGTAAGTTTAGAAATATCTGTATGTTTATTGTCAAATAGTATTTTTGTTTGGTGTATTGTATAGTTAAATTATACATTTTTTATTGTATTGTGTATTGTATGTTGTTGTATAGTGTCACTTTCAACAATTTTTCAGTTACTTGGACAGACCAACTGGCAAACATCTACTTGGACAGATCAACTGGCAAACAGCTACTTGGACAGACTAACTGGCAAACAGCTATTTTGACAGACCAACTGACACATCGTAACTTGGACAGACCAACTGGCAAACAGCTACTTGGACAGACCAACCGACACACAGTAACTTGGACAGACCAACTGACAAACAGTTACTTGGACAGACCAACTGGCAAACAGCTACTTGGACAGACCAACTGGCAAACAGTTACTTGGAGAGACCAACTGGCAAACAGTTACTTGGACAGACCAACTGACACACAGTAACTTGGACAGACCAACTGGAAAACATCAACTTGGCCAGACCAACTGGCAAACAGTTACTTAGACAGACTAACTGGCAAACAGTTACTTGGACAGACCAACTGGCAAACAGTTACTTGGACAGACCAACTGGCACACAGTTACTTGGACAGACCAACTGGCAAACAGCTACTTTGACAGACCAACTGACACATCGTAACTTGGACAGACCAACTGGCAAACAGCTACTTGGACAGACCAACTGACACACAGTAACTTGGACAGACCAACTGGCAAACAGCTACTTGGACAGACCAATTGGCAAACAGTTACTTGGACAGACCAACTGGCACACAGTTACTTGGACAGATCAACTGACACACAGTAACTTGGACAGACCAACTGGCAAACATCAACTTGGCCAGACCGACTGGCAAACAGTTACTTGGACAGACCAACTGGCAAACAGTTACTTGGACAGACCAACTGGCAAACAGTTACTTGTACAGACCAACTGGCACACAGTTACTTGGACAGACCAACTGGCACACAATTACTTTGACAGACCAACTGGCTGGCACATAATCACTTGGACATACCAACTGGCAAACATTTACTTGGACAGACACACTACTTGGACAGACCAACTGGCAAACAGTTACTTGGACAGACACACTGGCAAACAGTTAATTGGACAGACCAACTGGCACAGTTACTTGGACAGACCAACTGGCACACAGTTACTTGGACAGACCAACTGGCACACAGTTACTTGGACAGACCAACTGGCACACAATTACTTGGACAGACCAACTGACACACAGTAACTTGGACAGACCAACTGGCAAACATCAACTTGGCCAGACCGACTGGCAAACAGTTACTTGGACAGACCAACTGGCAAACAGTTACTTGGACAGACCAACTGGCAAACAGTTACTTGTACAGACCAACTGGCACACAGTTACTTGGACAGACCAACTGGCACACAATTAATTGGACAGACCAACTGGCTGGCACATAATCACTCGGACATACCAACTGGCAAACATTTACTTGGACAGACACACTACTTGGACAGACCAACTGGCAAACAGTTACTTGGACAGACACACTGGCAAACAGTTAACTGGACAGACCAACTGGAACAGTTACTTGGACAGACCAACTGGCACATAGTTACTTGGACAGACCAACTGGCAAACAGTTAATTGGACGGACCAACTGGCACAGTTACTTGGACAGGCCAACTGGCAAACAGTTACTTGGACAGGCCAACTGGCAAACAGTTACTTGGACAGTCTAACTGGCAAACAGTTACTTGGACAGACACACTACTTGGACAGACCAACTGGCAAACAGTTACTTGCACAGACACACTGGCAAACAGTTAACTGGACACCAACTGGCACAGTTACTTGGACAGACCAACTGGCACACAGTTACTTGGACAGACCAACTGGCACACAGTTACTTGGACAGACCAACTGGCACACAATTACTTGGACAGGCCAACTGGCAAACAGTTACTTGGACAGACACACTACTTGGACAGACCAACTGGCAAACAGTTACTTGGACAGACATACTGGCAAACAGTTTACTGGACAGACCAACTGGCACAGTTACTTGGACAGACCAACTGGCACACAGTTACTTGGACAAACACACTGGCAAACAGTTAACTGGACAGACCAACTGGCACAGTTACTTGGACAGACCAACTGGCACACAGTTACTTGGACAGACCAACTGGCACACAGTTACTTGGACAGACCAACTGGCACACAATTACTTGGACAGACCAACTGACAAACAGTTACTTGGACAGACCAACAGGCAAACAGCTACTTGGACAGACCAACTGGCAAACAGTTACTTGGACAGACCAACTGGCAAACAGTTTCTTGGACATACCAACTGGCAAACAGTTACTTGGACAGATGAACTACATCAGCGGTGACAGATAGGTGATATAAAGGGGGGCGCCTTAGACCACTCAGCCACAAAGGACCCCATTTTTCACAAATGAAAAACAAGATTCAATCAACAATGGAGCAGCTATTGTGATGACCAATACTTAACCAAACTGTTCATTTTTTACAACTCAATAATAGCCAGAACTCGGATGTGAATTACTGGATTCAGTCATTTCAAGAACGTATTTGAGATCTTATACTATATACCTACAGGACTGTGAAAGTTTGGTAAAATCCATTGTAGATGCTAGAATATACACATGGCAAAATAGTGCAAATATTTTATGCTTTAAAGGCAATAGTTTATACCTTCATTGTAGGAATAAAACTCTTGTGAGTTTGAATGGCAGGTCAAGATTCAATGAAAAAAGTGGGTGTTAGGAAAATCACAACTTTAACATTACCAGAATGATAATGACAGACAGATTGGGATCTGCACAGCTCATATTAAGCCCTCAGGGGAGCTTAGTGAAGTGAAAGAACTAAATCACATTATCAATAACTTGGTAAAGAAGTTTTTCATAATGGTTACTGTTATATGCTGTAACATAAAGCAAATAATTTTAAAGCCTTTAGCATACATATGAGATTTCAGTTCGGTAGATTTGGAATTAAAAATAGTAGATTTGATAAAAAAGCAGTAGATTTTTGCAGTCGATGAAGAAACGACAATAAAAATAACTCAGATAATCTCTTTTTCTAATTTCAGTGTTATTCACTGTTGAGCTTGCAGCTCATCAGAAGGCACTCTATTATATAATGGTCTTCAGATCTAGATTTCTCCTGACATCCTAGTTGGATACTTCTAAGGAGCTTAACTCAATCAGTATTGGACTTGATTTAGAAAATGATACTCTGAAACTAACAATCAATACATTACCCCACCCATTTTTTCACCATATAGTCGATGTAAATATGATCAATATTTGCACTTTTACAGAAAAACCTTTACAACATTCAGTTCCAAGTATTTTAATTGTATGAAATATTTATAAAATTACCAAATCTAGCACTGACATTATAAATAACTCGTTCTTGAATTCTTTACAGAAATATATTTGGATGTTCCAAATTGGCGCCATCTTGATCAAGCGGATATAACAATGTTAGTACTTCCTTTGTTGGTCAGAGAACCAGACTATTACCTAAATTGTCTATTTATTAACATTTTTTTCCACTATAATTATAGTCAATGTAAATATGATCAATATTTGCACTTTTACAGAAAAATATTTACAAACATTCTGTTCCAAGTAGTTCATTTATTTAAATGTACAAGATATTTATAAAATTACCGAAAACTAACAATGACATTATACATAAATCAATCTATATTGAATTCTTTACAGAAATATATATTTGGATATTCCAAATCGGCATCCGTCTTTTGATCCAGGGGAAATAACAATGTTAATATACTTCTTTTATGTGTCAGAGTACCAGACTCCTAAATTATCTATATTTAACCATTGGGGAACCTGCTATTTTTAGATCAAGTGATACTTTGCTGTATTGGCCCCAGGGAAAACACAGCTTGGCGCCGAATAATTTGACGATTGCTTTGTGAATTGATTGTTTATTGGGACAAGGGAGATAGCGACACAGACAAGCCAGTATAACACAGCTGCAGATGAGTTTATGATCTTTGTATATACAGTTTTACAGATATTTCAAAGCGGTAGATTTTACACCTTAAACAGTAGAGCGGTAGAAGGACTTTCAAAGCGGTAGATTTTACTTACAGGTGGTAATGTATGCTTTAGCTTTGACTGGTTATAACAAAATGCAAATTAAAGGAAAGAATCAATCTAGAGACACAATTCATTTTTTTCTATCATAGTGCAAACAGAAAACAAGAAGTGATTAAAACACACGAAGAAGACCTTGACAAACTTAACAAAGATGAACCGAACACATCCAAGGACATACAGAAGTTTAAATTTAACAACTATGGTAATCTTGGATCATGCAACATGCAACACTCAAGAAACACGTGTCCAATTGTTTAACTTTGTATTGGATAACTAACTCATGCCGGAAATCTAATTAAGATTTTGGCGGTGGTCCCCTTAAAAATATTTCCTGTTCCTATCCCATCCTTTTTCCGGGAATATAAAATCTCATGAACAGTGGACACATTTTTTTTTTAGAACTTATCATTGACTATTGTGACATGTCTCTAAGAATCCTTTTAAAGATTTTTTATTTTGCATCTCCTGAAACCCCAGTTTGGATATCCAAATAATAAAAAAGCTGTTCATTCATACCTTATCTAATCAGGCTAACCACAGACATAACTGTTATTTCTGGAATTTACTTTGAAAGACCAAAACAAAAATTGACTATAAAAAATTTGACCTAAAAAAATATGGTACACCTAATTAAAAACAGATCAAAACAAAAACAGACAGACGAAAACAAAAATAAACCAATAAACTAATATAATCAAAACAAACATCAACCTCAACATAAATCGATTAAAACAAAATATGGAAGACCTAAACAACAAGAGTTGTCAGAAGACAACAAAGCTCGCCGATGGGATAAAACTCACAACCCATGCAAAGATTGAGATTGGAGGCAAACACCAAAGCGTAAACGCAACTAAACGCAAAAAAACAACTTTTAACCTGGGTGTCTACAGACAAAAGATAAGTCCACAAGGGCCACAACTCTGCCAAAATGCATGCCCAGGTATGGTTCTTGTCTCTGTGTGTTCCATTGATGATGGTGAACACACATGCAAAGTTTCATCCATATCAAATGAGTGGTTGCATAGATATTTTACCTGATAAAATACTTAAACCTGAAAATTAAGTCGAAAAAGGGTCATTAATGTGCCAAAATGCAACCCAGAGTTATAGTTATTGTCTGTGTGTGTTACATTGATGATTGTGAACACAAATGCGAAGTTTCATTCACATCCAATGAGCGGTTGCATAGATATCTTAAACTTAAATGCTAAAGTTTAACCTGGATGTCTACAGACAACACCCCCACCGCTGCTGATGCCGACGACGCAGGGGTCATGACAATAGCTCTCCTTGGACTTCGCCCCGGCGAGCTAAAAACAGACAGACCAAAACAAAAACAGGACTGGTAGACTAAAATAAAAATAAACCAAAACTAAAATTGACATACACCAAATTAGACTTAAACAAAAATACAGTAGACCTAAACAAAAACTGCTAGACAAAAACAAATACAGGTAGACTAAAATAAAATAAACAGAAACAAAAATGGACATAAACAAAATTAAGACTAAAACAAAAATAGAGTAGTACTTAACAAAATAGACTGACCAAAACAAAAATCAACTCAAAATGGCAAAAGAGATAAACGTGTTTCGAAGCAAGTTAGATAATTGTAATCAAGCCCAAAAAGAGAGAATAAAAGAAGAGAAATGAAGCGCAGACCTACCCTCAATCTGGACTCATGCTCTTTATGATTCAGGTCCATCACTTGTTTCAGTGTTTCATACACAGGGGAGCTGTGTTTCATATACACTTCCATCTCCGCTTTGAACTGGTCTGTGCACATCGCAACGAAAACCTCTGCCTGGGATTTACGCAGAGACCTTAACTGCCAAAACGATAAATATGAGGTTAAGCAAGCACATGCAAAATTGAAGAAGGCAAGCAAAACGTACCATTAATCTGTATTCATGATCCCTATGGTTTTCTTCCATCACTTGTTTAAGGGTCTCGTATAAAGGTGCACTATGTTTTAAGAACACCTCATGCTCCGCGGCGAAGTGTTCCTGACACCTGGCTACAAACTCCTCAGCTTGCGATTTGCGTAGCGCTATTAACTGTCAAGACAAACGTGGTTTTTAACACAAAAAACATGACATGTGGTAAAAGGCTTGGTTGCTTTAGGACTGTATTGTATGGTTTTACAGTAAAGACAAATGTGGTTTTAAACAAAAACAATACATCTTATCATGATCTGTTAAAAGCTGTTATAAAGATTCGTCAGCTTGTCGGCTCATTCAATGGGATTTACAAATCAGGAAATTTTGAGATGAAACACATTTTAAAGTATTTTTTCTTTGAAATTACAATTTTATTATGTGTCTAAAATGCCTTTAACTATTCTAAATAACTTGATTTTGACAAAAATAAAACTAACTTATTGACATCAATACAACCTATGGTTGCTTTAGTATTGGGTTAATGGTATTTAATGGTTGTTTCAACAATTACCATCGATACAACCTATGGTTACTTTGGTATTGGGTTGAATGGTATTTAATGGCTGTTTACTCAATTACCATTGATACAACCTATGGTTGCTTTGGTATTGGGTTAAATGGTATTTAATGGCTGTTTTAACAATTACCATCGATACAACCTATGGTTGCTTTGGTAATGGGCTGAATGGTTTTTAATGGCTGTTTTAACAATTACCATCTATACAACCTATGGTTGCTTTGGTATTGGGTTGAATGGTATTTAATGGCTGTTTTAACAATTACCATCGATACAACCTACGGTTGCTTTGGTATTGGGTTGAATGGTATTTAATGGCTGTTTTATCAATTACCATTGATACAACCTATGGTTGCTATGGTATTGGGTTGAATGGTATTTAATGGCTGTTTTAACAATTACCATCAATACAACCTATGGTTGCTTTGGTATTGGGTTAAATGGTATTTAATGGCTGTTTTAACAATTACCATCTATACAACCTATGGTTGCTTTGGTAATGGGTTGAATGGTTTTTAATGGCTGTTTTAACAATTAACATAGATACAACCTATGGTTCCTTTGGTATTGTGTTGAATGGTATTTAATGGCTGTTTTAACAATTACCATTAATACAACCTATGGTTGCTATGGTATTGGGTTGAATGGTATTTAATGACTGTTTTAACAATTAACATCGATACAACCTATGGTTGCTTTGGTAATGGTTTGAATGGTTTTTAATGGCTGTTTAAACAATTAACATCGATACAACCTATTGTTGCTTTGGTATTGGGTTCAGTGGTAGAGCACCAAATCCATGATCAGAGGGTCGTGGGTTCGATCTTCTGTCACGGCCATGTGTGGTGTCCTTTATCAAGACACCTTTTCCACATATGCTTAGTACTGGTGTAACCCCACCATTGATTTTTGTTCTTTATTCTATAGTAAATAATAAAAGTTTGAAGGCTTGTCATTCATAGAGAATCCCAAATGAAAGAAGTGAAACCTACATTTTACTGTTTGTCAACCTCTGCACTATCAAAATATGATGAGAAAAGTAGGGGTCATGTGTCATATAAGAGATTTTTTTTCTGCTCAGTGTGTACACTGGTGACAAAGTGAAAGTAGACTTCCGAAATCATGAATTCATACCCCAATTTCCAAGCACCATTTTTTTTTTCTAAATTCACAATTCAAACATGACAATGCTATCAAAATGTTCAAAATACATCAATAATGCCATTCAAATAAAAAAATGAGCATTAAAAATAGGAAAATGCATTTTTAAAGAAGAAGAATTGAGGATTATTTACAACCGCCATTATGCGACTACCCCACGGAAGCACTTCCTTTCTGCAATGGTGGCACTATGCCTATAAGGAAACTCTTTTTTTTTTAATTTCATAATTACCTCATTTTTGCTAAGTACTACCAATTTGAAGTAATACTGCCAAGTTGCAGGCATTAAATACTGAAACTTTTGTCAAAATACCACTTTTTACATGATCATTATATACAGGCGCGAGATGTTGACTGACATACAATTTTGATGTGTTTGACTAATTTTACCAAAAAATTTTTTTTTTTACCTAATTCCATTAAATTTTTTACACCAAAACAGTCTCATGATACACTGAAGACATTATCTTACCAAAATACATTATTCAATACAATGTACATGCTAAAAATTGCACATTTAAATCATCCAAAATAAAAAATCTTCAAAATTTTGTGATTTTTCATGAAATTTCAATGTAAATATGCACATATATGCTTTATTTGAGGCATACACTTGCCAAAATGTGGTTTTTTATGAAGCAAATGTCTCCAATTTGTCATTTAATACTATGAGAGTGTAAAAAAGAGGTTATTTTACCTACAATTAACATTTTGGAAAATCACCCCCATTTCACTCAAGTCTCTCTTATAGGTTTAACCCCACCATTGATTTTTGTTCTTTATTCTATAGTAAATAATAAAAGTTTGAAGGCTTGTCATTCATAGAGGGTCCCAAATGAAAGAAGTGAAACCTACATTTTACTGTTTGTCAACCTCTGCACTATCAAAATATGATGAGAAAAAGTAGGGGTCATGTGTCATATAAGAGATTTTTTTTCTGCTCAGTGTGTACACTGGTGACAAAGTGAAAGTAGACTTCCGAAATCATGAATTCATACCCCAATTTCCAAGCACCATTTTTTTTTTCTAAATTCACAATTCAAACATGACAATGCTATCAAAATGTTCAAAATACATCAATAATGCCATTCAAATAAAAAAATGAGCATTAAAAATAGGAAAATGCATTTTTAAAGAAGAAGAATTGAGGATTATTTACAACCGCCATTATGCGACTACCCCACGGAAGCACTTCCTTTCTGCAATGGTGGCACTATGCCTTTAACAATTAATATCGATACAACTTATGGTTGCTTTGGTAACGGGTTGAATGGTATTTAATGGCTGTTTAAACAATTAACATCGATACAACCTATTGTTGCTTTGGTATTGGGTTCAGTGGTAGAGCACCAAATCCATGATCAGAGGGTCGTGGGTTCGATCTTCTGTCACGGCCATGTGTGGTGTCCTTTATCAAGACACCTTTTCCACATATGCTTAGTACTGGTTCTACCCAGGAAAACTTCAGGCGTGATTTGTCTAATTTTCAAGAACTTGTTTTGCAAGCAAGGTAAAACATATACCAGGAAAGTTTAAACTAAAAAGTCCCATAGCCGAACAGTAAATGCTGTGTCTAAATTACAGCAACACTGGACATTACTTGTATTGTTTTAAGAATACAAGTCCAGCCTTCAAATGTAATATTCCATGAGATGAGTGTAAACCAAAGCCTACATACTGATTTCCATCAGACTTACCTTTTCTTCCTGCCCTTGTGCCACCCTGGCTAATTCCTCCGTATTCTGACGATGTACCAAATCAGCTGACCCAGTTCTGACTGCCTTCTTTATCACCTTGGTGTGTGTCTTTTCCAATGTCCCCTTCTCCTTCATCTGCACCGTCACAAGCTTCTCTTCTTGTATCTCATGAATTTCTTTCATATTTTCTCGAGCCTTTTTTTTTTAAGCAAAACGATTACTATTAGCTACTTTTCTAATGTAACTTTGACTTGCTTTGTTTGTTTGAATATTTAGCATCATTTTTATGACATCAACAGACGATCAGTACCCAAGTACACAATTCTCTGCAAGTAACTGATAACTTTCCCGCTTGAATCATTTTTACACCATGTAGATATATTTATAGCTGCAAGCAGTATCTTCAAACATTATTTATGAATAACAAACATTTTCGTGAATTCTCATTGCCTTCGATGCCGATACCTTTCTTAAACATGAATAAATCATGTCTGATCGATAGATTTGCATACCGACAAGGATTTTCACATATTTTTTACAGATATTTATCCAACACCCCCTCTGAGCTCTCATCATACCATACTGTGACATTAAGTGACATTTAATTGTATGCTGTAATATATCTAATTTGACACCTTAGAAGCCATTGTTGTAAAAATATAATAAAAATTTAAAGTCAAATAATTATTCAATGTGTTTGGTTTGCCAGAAAAATAATCTTATATGGCTTGTTTGGTTCAGATAAAAATTGTCCAACTGTTTCTTGCAGTCACAGTGACCTTGATCTTGATACCAAAAAAACAGTAGGATTTTTCATCATATTGTTTGTATTTTTTGTAAAAAGGTTGAAAAACATTGCGTTATATTATACAAATTGTATTTGACATGAAGTAATTATGTAAAGTATCCAGATATAGACATAAAACAAGAGGCCCAAGAGGGCCTGAGGACGCTCTACTGACTCATAGTGGCCATAGCACTTTTTGAAATTCTACTATGCAATAAAAACATCCGGGCGGGGTCATTTTTAACTCAAGGGACACCATTTGAACAAATCTAACAAAACTATAGTTGGTCATCATTACTACATAAACATTTTGAAAATCTGTTGGACTGTTCATGAGAAGAAGACTTTTTAAGTTTTGGAATATTTTTAGTAACGATGGCCATCTTGAATTTTGGAAAGAAAAAATAAATCTTTTGTATAGTCTCCTATGCAATAGAAACATCCATGTGAAGTTTCAGTTTAATTGGCCTAGTGGTTTCAGAATAAATGGAGAAAAAAAAGAGAATTTTCTGTTTTCCCATTATATCCCTATGTAAAATTCTAAGTCCCCTTACAGGGCCCCTATATATCTTAACCCTCAAATTCTTATCTGCAATCAAACCCCTACACTTAGGGATAATTTATATCAAATATGTACAAATCTGACATACCGGTTCTTAAGAAAACAATATTACTAATTCCCAATTTGTACCCTTTTGGGGTCCCTCCTGACCCCTTAAGACATAGGAACCCAGTCATTTTTACAAATCTTAACCGCCTTTACCTAACAATGCTTTAGTGAAGATATAGGCAAAATTATTTCCATTTAAAAAAAAAAAAAAAAATATTATATTGACATGTGTCCCCTTATTGAACTCTCGGGGCAGGGTAATTTTTTACCCTAGGGCAACCATTTGAACAAATCTAACAGAACTATAGTTGGTCATCATTACTACATAAACATTTTGAAATTCTGTTGGGCCGTTCATGAGAAAAAGATTTTTTAAGTTTTGGTCTATTTTTAGTAATGACGGCCATCTTGAATTTCAGATCGAAAAAAAAAAAAATCTTCTGTATAGTCTCCTATGCAATAGAAACACCATTCAAAGTTTCAGTCTGATTGGCCTAGTGGTTTAAGAACAGATGAAAGAAAAAGAGAATTTTCTGTTTTCCCATAGTATCCCTATGTAAAATTCTAAGTCCCCTTACAGGGCTCACATAAATTTTAGCCCCTAAATTCTTATCTGCAATCAAACTCCTACACATAGGGATAATTTATGCAAAATATGAACCAATCTGACATACCGGTTCTTAAGAAAACGAATTTAGTAATTCCCAATTTTTACCCTTTTGGGGCCCCTCCTGACCCCTTAAGACAGTGGAACCCAGTCATTTTTAAAAATCTGAACCTCCTTCACTAAACAATGCTTCTGTGAACATATAGGCAAAATCATTTCTATTTTAAAAAAAAAAAAAAAAAAAAAATATTATAATGACATGTGTCCCCTAATTGAACCCTCGGGGCGGGGTCATATTTAACGCTAGGGACACCATTTGAACAAATCTAACAAAACTATAGTTGGTCATCATTACTACATAAACATTTTGAAAATCTGTTGCGCCGTTCATGAGAAGAAGATTTTTTAAGTTTTGGACTATTTTTAGTAATCGCGGCCATCTTGAATTTCAGATCGAAAAAAAAAAAATCTTCTGTATAGTCTCCTATGCAATAGAAATAACCATGTGAAGTTTCAGTTTAATTGGCCCAGTGGTTTCAGAGAAAGTGCTGCTAACAGACGACAGACGACAGACGTCAGACGACAGACGACGGACAACAGATAACGCGCCATCGCATAAGCACTTCTGGCCTTTGGCCAGTAGAGCTAAAAACAAACAATTTCTTACATTCATACTGATATCAGTATATTGCTTAATGCCTAACAACATCATAAAGAGAGTACACAATTTAGGAAAAAAAATAAAGTATTCTGTTTATTTACAGACCTCAAATACAATTCATCATGTGGTAGGCAACCTTTGTGCTATATCTGTAGAATCGATGTCATACAAATCAGGAAGGAAAATGTTTACAGGTGAAAAAACACCTTATTTATGACCAGTTTTTGTTGTTGTTGTTTTCAACATGTGCATATAAATTTGTTAATTTATCGATACTTCATATCGACATGGTTCTCATTCAAGTTAACTACCACAGCGGAACTGGTCTAGAGGTAGAGCAGCTGGCTTGAATGCGAAAGGTTGTGGGTTTGATCCCAGACTGGGTCAAACCAAACACTTGTAAAATGGTACTAAGAGCTTCATCACTTGGCACTCAGCATTTAGGTATGTTTAGCCTGATCCCAGACTGGGTCAAACCAAATGCTTGTAAATGGTACTAGAAGCTTCTGCACTTGGCACTCAGCATTTAGCTATGGTCAGCCTGGTGTCAGTATAATGTGACTGGGTGGGGTATCACACAATGTGTATGCGGCATGATACTCCAGTGTGACAGTGCTTAGAATACTGTCTCAAGCAGACATTGTTGCAGCATGACTGAAAAATTGTTTAGAGAGACACCAAACACCATACAACATCATTCATTCAGTTTAAAGCTTGCAATTTCCACAACCCTACTCACACCTGTAGGATGTAGCCAATACAGAATATAGAAATGGAAAAATATAATCATGTCATTGTATAATCTAGAAATAAATACATGTACAGTCAAACCTGTCTTAAGCAGCTGATTAAAGTAAAGACCAAAAGTGGCCTTTTAAGGCAGGTTGTTGTTTAATACAGGTTAATTTGTTCTGAAAGCATAGATGGGAAATAGGAAATAAGGCTGCTTAAGACAAGTGGCTGCTTCATAGAGGTAACTGCTTACACAGGTCTGACTGTACTTACCTTTTCATGTTTTTTCTTTAGCATCTCCAGATCTTTGTCTCTCTTAACCAGCGTTTTGAAATAACTCTTCTCTTTCTTCAGCTCCTGCAGCGGTGTGGGTTGTAACAAACTGGGCTCTGATTGGAAACAATTCACATAAATTATATTCATATTTCCTCTTCTGAAAGTGTTTAAACAGTGAACTCGCATAGTCTGAACTAGTTTTTCATCAAAAAGCCGTTCAATCCTTTTCAGTATTATTTTCTAAATATCTGAGAGACAAAAGTGTGATTATTAATCCAGTTGTTTTTCTTTAACAATTTTGTTGGATATTTTAAATAATTTTAAACAAATTTTTAAAGGAGGTAGATCAGTATTATAACTAAACTCAAAATAAAACTATTTTCAAGGATTATATAGAAGGAAAAGCAACTGTTGCGATTTTGTGAACATTCATATACTCAAGGAAAACCTCGCGAAATCTTGTTTCAATTATCTTAACTTTTATTCAGCTCACAAAAACAGTCCTGATGAAATTTTCTACAAAATGTGACAATTAAGTATTTATGGTTAAAACAATTGGATAACTACAACTAAAAAAAACCAACCATTTTACCTGAAATGTTACTTTAAACTGCAATGTGTTTAATTCAAGATCATTTTTCATGATCAAAACCTCAACATTTACATACTAAATTACATTCTATATAGAAGATATAAGTTGCCTATGAATTATTAATTTTTGCAAATGATAAATCCATTGCATGCTATGTTATCAACATTTTGTCAGGAGATGCAAGTTCCCCATCCTTTTATATAAGCCCCGGTTGCCTGCTTTTAAAGGCTGCAGAATGATGCTGTTCAGCACTTGTCATATTTAAAGACAGTCACTCAATCAAATGGTATACAAAATGTATCTAAGTGCATTTTTATATGAATTACTGTAACTCTATAGGGCATACATTCCTGTAACATTTTTGTGTTCTTCTTTCCTCCTAAATTTTGAATTCTGGTCATTCAACGTCAATAATTATTAAAATTAAATCTTTATTTAAATGCATTTTAAACTGCTATTAAGATACAATGTTTTTTTCACTTAAACTCATGTGATTGCAATACATGTATTTCTTTATATTTAGAATTTTCAAAATGATTCGAAATACACAAGTTCAATGTACATTTTGCATGGATAATCTATATTTAAAAATATTTCCTCTGTTCTCTTCTACCTCTACTTTCTCCTTTCCTTAATTTTAATATAAAATTATATTTTCATCTGTTAAAAAGCATAAATTAGTGAAATTAAGTACAGACTAATATAAACTGAAATATTATAACACACATGTATGTTTATCTGTCACAAATGAACAGTATATTGCTGAAAAACAAACGAGCTGAACACAAACAGAAACTGAGGCCATTTCTAAAGAAAGCATGCAGCATGCAGAAAATGCAGGAAAAAAACTGGGGTGCGTTTCACAAAAAAAACTTGTGACAATAATCGTCATAAACGCAAACCAACAATTTTTCATAATATTTTTAAAATTCGTCCAGATGAACCGAAAGTTGGCTGCAATCATGCTGAAAATCATTAATTTTCTGGAAAATTAATCAATTTAAATGACATCAACATTAATTTTTGGACTTTTGAACAAAAACATGACAAATTGATCAACAGTGACATTTATCATACAGTATTCTAATTGTGAAATGCAGCCCAGTAGTGGTCACACCACAATTGTATCAATATGTGAGGTGCAGATTTGAATAAAAATATTTATTTCCACTGATTTTTCTTCTTCTGACAAGTACAGTGTTTCTTAGATATTTACAATGCTAATGATTGTATACTGAAAGAAATACGTTAAGCAGGTCTGTTTCACATGATGGTTTTTACAATATAAATACAAAACAAAACTGATCTCATGTATTTTAATAGTTGTCCATTATCTTAGCGAATCGTTTCAAATTCTGATTTCATTTTTTGCATTCTAAACAGTTATTGCCCTCTTTATGTAAAACAGCATTTTGTTTTAAAATATTTGTTGATTTTTTTTTCATATTTCACGACTGCCAAGAAAAAAAAAAACATGCCACAAAGTTTCTGAAAAAATGCACTATGGTTCATGCATTAGGTATTTGATTCTGCGCGACTGTAAACAACCTCCCTTTACATTAAAATGAATAAGTTATTTTGAAGTGGAATTATATTGGAACAGAATGCATTAACCCTAATAAAGACACCTACAGTCTGATGTATCACCAAAGTATAGTTCACACACATTTTAATATAACTATTATTTTCTTCTGCTTACGCAAGTTTACATGACGACGTTAGTGGAAGGCTAAACAACTTTCCTGACTTGTTTCATAACTCTGAATCATATGTTTAAGAAGTTTGTTTGAATATCTAGCGTCATAAGCTAACCACACTTTCTAAAGATCAGTACACGAGCACACTCAATTAACTTTCCCATTGATTCAGTGGTGAGAGACAATTGACAATGTGACGCAATGTCTTATATCAATCATCACGGAGACTGTAGCCATGTAAGGATTCAAACTCAGTCCTTCTGGATTGGTAGCCAGACGTTTAAGATGAGTAATATAGATCTTTAGACTTCTTGGTTGTAAATTTTTTTTAATATGTTTACAGGCATATGGGTAAATAACTAAATGGGGGCCTGCTCTTTCCCTGAAGAATTAAACGTAGATGAGACTAGTTGCAAGTTTTTGCCAATTGTAGCCTTGAAAAAGCAAGAAAAAATACCTATTTTGGCATTAAAAATAGATAATTTTTCTTCGTTTTTTTTTTTTAACAAAAATTATTACAATAATTTTTTTTATTTTTTATTTAAGCATGCACACATAGTAAAAAGACATCTTATGGAAAATAAGGCACATTAAGGGAAAGATAGTTCTGTCATTATTCAAGATAGAGTTATGTCACATTGTTTTCTATTTATGTTCCAAGTCTCATTGCATTCCCTTCAATACTTTTGAAAATAGACTCAGAACAAGCATATATTACTGAAAATAAAGTACAAAAGGGGAGATAATTCTGTCATTATATTTAAGATAGTTACAAATTTTCTCTCTGCACTACCACACATTTTCCAAGTCACTTTGGATTCTCCTACATACCTTTGAAGGCAAGTTCTAGACAAGCAAAAATAACTTGAAAAAAGTACAAAAGGAAAGATAGTTAATATGTAATTATTCAAAACAGAACTATGTTGTTTTTTTCACTCAATCTGTACTTCCACACATTTACCTCTATCCATGTCCCTTTTAGTCACATTAAATACAATAATTCCATAATTGGACAAGCAAAAAAACAATAATAAATTACAAGAGGATATAATTCTGTCATTATTCAAGAAAGAGTTATGTTTCTTTTACTCTGCACTCATACATTACCATTGCATACTTTTAGAGCTATCTTCTGTACACCACAAAATATTTCCAGCTCAGGATGCACACTTAAAGTAGACAGGCTTAGCTGCCGCAGATGAATATGTTCTAACACCCTTTCTAACACATATATTATGAAGCAAATTTGGACAATTTGACTCACATATTTGTATCTCTTCCTATAAAATACCATAACCATGTTTAGTATCAAAATGATTGTCTTTGTGTGCATGATGTAAATATTTAATCTTTATTTAACAAAAATGCAAATTGTAGATTAAACAAATAATAGTAATATGTGCACCTTTGCTTAATATAGATTAAATATTTACATCATGCACACAAAGACAATCATTTTGATACTAAACATGGTTATAGAATTTTATAGGAAGAGATACAGATTTGTGAAAGTCAAATTGTCCACTGTTTTGAAGCAAATTGGGACAATTTGACTTTCACATATATTTCACATACCTTATATTTAGATTAACTGGTGGAGGAAGACCTCGGAATGAGTAGAACCACCATCCGTAATAATGGTAAACTTTTTCAAATTCAGTTTTTGGATCAAGCTGGACTCAAACTCATAACCTCAGTGTTGAGAGGTAAGTGGTCATTCAAAAACGGCACCTTGGACAGCTGCAGCTGTACAACACACCAGTATATATAGATGTATTAGTCTTAGTTGAAAATTATTCAAAGGAAACCACCTCAACAAGCAAATTTTTCAAAAGATTTGGTTCAGGCATTCTTAAGTTACTGTATTGAAACCCCAAAAAATATGATTTTTCACAAATTAAAGGAGCATAACTTTAGAATGACAAATGCCACAACCCATAAAATCGAACTTATCCTTTGTTTTGTCATTATGAACATTGTATTAAAATTTCGAAGATATGATTGGCATTCTTAAGTTATTGTACGGAAACCCCAGAATGTGTGGCAGATGGACAGAAATTACGATATTTTACAAATTAAAGGGGGAACACTCTACAACGGCAAAAGTCACAACCCCGAAAATCAAACTAAGTCTGTGTTTTTTCATTATAAACATAACATTAGACTTTCAAAAGATTTGATTTAGGCATTCTTAAGTTATTGCACGGAAACCAAAGTGTGACGGTTTACCACAAATTAAATTTCAGAAGATTTGATTCAGGCATTAAGTTATTGCACCGAAACCAAAGTGTGATCGACAGACCCAAATTAGTGTCTCCGCCTTTTTGCAAAGCAGGGGACAATATTTTCAAGCAATCTAACTGGTCAATCAAGTAAATTTTTTTTATGCAACATATTCCAAATAGTAATCAACATACAATCATGTGTAAATTTCTTAACATGCTACAACTTTTCTCTCAAAAGATAACATTAAATTAACTTTGCTATCATGCAACCCAGAATGCATAACCTCAAAATAAAATAAATTATCATTTACTTGCCCATTTACTTGATTTATCACTTACTTGCCAATATGATATCATTTACTTGATTTATCACTTACTTGCCAATATGATATAATTTAATTCATCATTTACTTGCCCATTTACTTGATTTATCACTTACTTGCCAATATGATATCATTTAATTCATCATTTACTTGCCCATTTACTTGATTGATCACTTACTTGCCAATATGATATCATTTAATTTATCATTTACTTGCCCATTTTCTTGATTTATCAATAACTTGCCAATAATATTATGATATCATTTAATTCATCATTTACTTGCCCATTTACATGATTTATCAATTACTTGCCAATATGATATAATTTAATTCATCAATTACTTGCCCATTTACTTGATTTATCACTTACTTGCCAATATGATATCATTTAATTCATTATTTACTAGCCCATTTACTTGATATACCATTTACTTGACAATATAATTTATTATTAATCACATATTATTTCTCAATTACTTGACTTTTTACTTGATTAACTATTTACTTGTCAATATGATTTTTCATTTACTTGCTTATCATTTATTTGCCAATATGGTTTATCATTTATTTGCTCTTTTACTTGCCAATATGAGTTATCATTTACTTGTTAATCATTTACTTGCCAATATGAGTTATTATTTACTTGCTAATCATTTACTTGCCAATATGGTTTATCATTTACCTGCTTTTTCATGTAACCAAATGCATTTACTTGTTTATTTACTGGATTTGTCATTTACTTGCCATATGAATTATCAATTACTTGATTTCTCAATTACTTGTCCTTTTACTGGATTTAGCATTTACTTTCCAGTATTATTATTATTATTACTGCTATTATTATTATTATTATTATACCAAAAGTATTTACTTGCCAATAGGATTTCATTTACTTGTCTATTTACTTATTTATTATTTACTTGTCTATTTACCTGATTTATCTTTTACTTGTCTATTTATTTGATTTATCATTTACTTGCCAATCTGCTTTTTTCAATATTTATATTAGTAACCTGTGAACAATTGTGGTGTCTTTGAGCAAGACACTTTATCCAAATATCCTTAGTACTGATTCTATCCAGGAAAATTGCCAGAATGATTTGTCTATGTTGTAAAATTGATTGCTCAGCTTATATCTAGTTATTTATTTAAGCTCAGTTACAAAGGAAGCTGGCAGAGCTTTTATGAATCACTCTCAGCTCGGTGCCATGGGTAGAACCAGTACTGAGTGTTGTTTTTTGAAAGACCGTTGGGTCTGGCCTGGGATCGAATCCAAGACCTAGGATATGAGCCCTGCATCAATGACCCTCTGTTTCACATTTTTTGCATTGATGAAACTCTACCCAGTAATACTGTTATGCAGTAGTATAGCTTCTGTAGTCTTAACCCATGGGGTAAATTATAAATATCACAGTATGCAAGAAAATATTATGCATAACAATATCGTCTCTATTCTCAGTTCAATGGAACTGCCTCGGTGAGTGCAAGCCTCACTACCTTTGGTCATGGTCGCCGGCATGCTGCAATGGACAGTGCTAGTCGTGCCCCCTTTTGCCAAATATTTAAAATAATGTATATATTGAACTTGTTTTAGAGTTTATAGTTTTGTTTATAATAAACAATTAATCTTACTCATTCTTATCGCATTCTTTCTTCATTTGTACTATTTAAATAATTAGAGATAAGGAAATCCAACTCCCAGGACAAAATATGTGCAAACATGGCAGAGATTCATTTGTTGCACATGAGCAGGATTGCCTAATAAACAGCACTATCAGAATAGTTTCGCTTAATTTCACTTTTTGAATAAAGTAATGTGGTCTTATAGATTCCAAATCTATGTTTCAACAAGAAGTGTCACTAGTTGGTGACAAATGCCCCTGAAATGGTCTTTGAATGTAAAAGATGTAATGTTTAACCTCAGTGTGACCTTGAGTTTTGAGTTGTATCATCATGTCCATGGTGGTTATTTATAAATGTGAAGTTACTTAAAATTTCCTTCTTGTATGATACAATTATAGAACAGACACTGAATGGACGAACACTGGTTTTGGGGGCATAAAAAGTCCTTTTGAAAACATTTTTTAAATAAAGTAATTCATACCCTTCCAATAAGCACTTAAATACAGAAAACCTTCTTCACTTTAGATTGCAATTCCTTTTTCTGACAAACATTTTTCACGGGTATTGCCTTTTAAGCTATCACTGAATAAGGTTTATTCTTTTAATGTTGATAATATTAACAATACATTTCAATTTGACATGTGTGAGAAAGTCACATCTTTTAATACTCCATATACCAATGAAGGTAGACTATACAAATTAACTTCATGCAAAGTATTGAAACGAAATAACAAACACACTTAACTTTTAACAGTAACTATAGTCACATTCAGCTATATATACCGGTAACGAGTATCGTAACACATTGAATTCGAACAACAGAGCGGACTAACTCCACAAAAGTTCATGCATGACTGAACACTAAAATGCCATGAAAAAACGTCAAGAATAACGACGATGACAACGGTACAAAAACAAACATGGCTACCAACTGCGGTGAGCGGCGGGTGCCTGTAAACAGGGGACACGTACAACAGTCGCCTTACCGTTCAGCCTAGTATTGGACACGACAGAGAGGGTTGGAACAACATTTTCGTTTGACGGCATCCTAGAAACTACGCCTATACCACCTGTGTATGGGTAAGAAAAGTGCAAAGTGAGGAAAAAGGAAGAAAAAAATGTATTTAAAGTAGTAAAAGAAAGTACACCAAATATTCGTGTGTGCATGTATCCGTGCGTGTGCATGTTTTCTTTATGATGAGATAAATATTTTGACATGCGTGAGTTACTGATCTCCCATAGTGAGTTTGAGTTAGTTAGTATTAAATACATTTACAAACATGCGTTAGGAGTAATGCTTACTCAGGAAAAAGATAATGCATATCTTCTAATATAAATGCTCACCTTTTAAGGTAAATATATACATGTACCTTTAAAGTAAATGTATACCTTTAAAGGTAAATGCATACCTTTCAAGCACACCAAACTAACATTTTAGTAAACATACCTAGGCAATATGGATGTCACACAGGACGTGGAAATGCATTAAATTTATGAATATCATAAATAGCGGCGACAGACAAATCTCTGTAACTTATAGGCAATAAATATAACTTGCAGCGGAAATTAACAGATATTAAATGTTCCTTTATTATCTTCAATGGCAAGAAACCAAATACTACAATCCTTATATGCAGATCAGTTGAACACAGCAGGTTGAGTGGACTAGATCAAAACTTTGTCATTAAATATAAAAAAAAATTCCATGAAGGTTTAATGCTATTTTCAGAACGTAACAAGTTGCATAACTATAGCAATTCTATTTTTTTTTGTGTTTTTTATTAATGGCATTCAATGCCTTTTGTAACACATTTCAGGTTATATATATGTGGTATATCCAGTTTTATTGGTTGAGGGAGACTTCAGAATGAACCTCAGTAGAACAACTGTCTTTCTACAAGTAACTGGCACCTTTTTACATAAAGTTTTTGGAGTGGGCAGGACTCAAACCTTTGACCTTAGCAATAAGAGGCAAGTGATCTTGAGATGGCGACTTAGACCACTCGGCCACCGAGGACCCTTATTCTAGTTTTATCAGTGGATGTGGAGACCTCAAAAGGATAGAGAGTAGACTCAAAGCTATTCAACAAGTAATTGACAGAGTTTTTCACATAAAGTTTTTGGACCATTAGCTGGGATCAAACCCAAAACCTCAGCAGCAAGAGGCAAGTAATCTTTAGACAGAGTAACCATTGAGGACTCTGGTATTGGACAGAAATATTTAGTGGGTAATATTATACATTTAAAAGGTCAATATTGATTTACTTCTTGGACATGAGCAAGATCGACTTACATTGCCATGTCCCTTTAAAATTGAGACTGACAAGGACATTTCAATAAAATGAGTATCAACTGAGTTCTGGTCGACTCAAATTCATTAATATTTATATGACTGGATTATAGTTTTAACATTATAGAAAACTTGAAACTAATTATGTGCCCAGCAAAGAGTGTCAAATAATGAAAAGTTGCATTATTGGGATACATTGATAACAGAACTAAAAATTGTATAATAATGTAACTATCTAATCTGAGCGCAATTACTCCCATCTGCCTTAATTGTCCGTAGCACACTCATCTTTCGAATATTACTACTTCCATTTTCTTTTTCTTTTTTAGATTGTCAATGGTGAATAGGATTGGGGCTTTTTTGTGGGTGATCGATGTTGAATAGGATAGGGGCTTTTTTGTGGATGATCAATGGTAAATAGGATAGGGGCTTTTTTGTGGATGATCAATGTTGAATAGGATAGGGGCTTTTTTGAAGATGGTCAGTGGTGAATAGAATAGGGTTTTTTTGTGGATGATCAATGGTGAATAAGATAGGGACTTTTTTGTGGATGATCAATGGTGAAAAGAATAGGGGCTTTTTTGTGGATGATCAATGGTGAATAAGGTAGGGGCTATCAAAATATTAGTTTTTATTAAAAAGAAAATGAAGCAAAAGCTGTGATCTATCAAGAAAAATCAATGGAACCCGTTTCAAACAACATGTTTTACTTTCACACATGAGAACCAGCATGCATATGTATATTATGCTGATTAATGGAACTTAACGTAGCCCAGTATTATATCCAAGTGGTCTAGATCTGCATGGTAGACGTGTTTGATAATTTTCAGATTTCCTTCATGACTTATATAAAAAGTTGTTTTTACTTATAACCACTTTGTTTATAAAGGTATTAAACTGACAAAAGACATTTGATATACTTTAAGTCTTAAATAACAGATTTGTTGCAATATTTGGCAGTTTTGCTCCTTTAAAAAACAGATTTACTGCAACATTAATTTTGTCTGTTTTGCTTTTTTTTAAACAAATAATTTCTTCAAACAACAGAATTTACTGCAAATTTTGCCAAAGCTTTACTGTAAAATTGGCAGTTTTGCTTCTGTAAAGAACAGCTTTTCTGCCAAATTTGCAGTTTTGCTTCTGTAAAGAACAGCTTTTCTGCCAAATTGGCAGTTTTGCATCTTTAAAAAAAAGCTTTACTGCAACATTTGGCAAACTATAGCAACTGGTATATATGATCTGAAGCAGGCTCCACTGTGGCGGTCAGTACAAGTTATAATATGGTTACATGTTAATATGATTCAATAACTGATTATCTGAGAGGCATGATTAGTACATAAAGGTCAGCTGTGGAACGGTGATTAATCAACAAGCTAAAGTTAGTGTCTACAAGCACTATCTAGGCCCAATAAAGTCCATACAAAATAGCAAGCATTACCTTCTGGAGTGGGGGTGGGGTGGGGCGTGTCATTTTTTTTTAACATGAAAAGTTAAAACGTGTGATGCAAATTGCCTCGTGGTAATGCATGTGACCGAGGACAGATAAGTGGTGAGTTCAATTCCCCAGCAGAGTCCTGCCCCAAGTTGAAAGTTTTTTTTATGCTCAACTCAAAATTTGTACTTTTTTAACACAGTTGCAAGTGTTCATTATTAGATAAACATAGATATTAAAGCACACACTTGACTCAACCTTGAACAGGCATTTTCATTCATTTTGTTACAACGAGTCAAACCGTTTTTGAGGAGCATAAAATCTTGAGTGACCAACAAACAATTTTTATAAACTTAGTCTTTATCTGTATTTCATTAAGAGTGGTTCTACCAAGAAGACAGTGGGTTTGACAAACTTATTTATTTCACAATCAATGTAAAAAAACACTTAAGGAACAGTTACTATAAACATTTTAATAAAGGGTCACCCCTTGATGAAATTTTCAAAATTCCAAATCTAAATATAGACTCAGTAAATGTATACTCTAAAATTAGAAAACTCTACCAAAAATAGAAGTAACTGAGCATTATAACTGACCAAATATTTTGATTTTTATATATTTTTAAGTAGTTTACCTCATTTTGAGATTTTGTCCTTTAAAAAACAGGCAACTTAGTACAGGTCAAATCCAAAATATGAATTAAAAAGAATTCCTAAGAAAAGTAAAAAGTCTTAAAGTAGAGTAATATCTAAACGAAAAATGATTTTAAGTCTCGACTGCAAGAGAACTCTTCATTAAGGTGACCATGTTTCTATTGTACCACCAGTTTTATTTACATAAAAACCTCACTGTACTTGACTGGTAACTATTCATTACACTGTAATCAGTCATGACAAAACTATATGTAATTGTAGCAGAACCACTCTAAGATCATAATCACCTAGATGCTTTTCAAAGAATTATGTGTTTTTTTTAAAAGTTAAATATATACTTAAATATGTTGGTGAAACAGGAGCTTGTATGAAATAGTAGTATAAAAGATTTAAAAATAAAATACCTAAATAAAGACAAGATTAGTATCTGCCTTCACGACACACGCACACTGAAGAGGTCTTAATAAGGCATCATATTTAAAGTGTACAGAAGGTAATGCTAGCTTCAGTTTGCATTTACATAATATTATGTATTAAAGATTATATAAAAAACTGTTTCTATGGCAACTATGATCCATTCTTACCACTGAGTCTACTTCTAAGTTTTTTCATGCTCCCTGTAGGGATAGTAACAATACTGTCAGTAATAACGTAACATCATGTATATGATACTGTCAGTATTGCTACAAGATTCTATGTAAACAATACTGTCAGTAACTCTTTAACATTTCATGTAAATAAAAATATCAGTAACACTATAACATATGCTAACAATACTGACACATTCCATGTGATAAAAAAATGTCAGTAACACCAAAACGTTACAATATAAATGATACTGTCAGTAACAATATATATAAACAATACTGACAGTGACGCTTTTACATTTAATGGGAAAAATGTCAGTAACACTGTTTTAAATACGTTGCCGAATACCCAAGGGTATCAATTCCGATACTCTCCAATCATCGAATTACACAAGCACTGCGTCGTATTGTTTGAACAGAACAACAAAATACAATTAATATTAACGTCTTATCAAAATGGAGTTTGCATGAAACTAGCGTTACAATTGGATAATGTTCCCTTCATGAAATCGTAATGGAACCAATCATATGGTTTCATTGTGGCTTGGTAAAAACGATGCAAAGCTAGTGTAATATCCCACGGGCGATAAATGAAGAGTATCAGAATGGATAACACATTGGTGTCTGATGATATTTTAAATATTACTTTATGCAATTCCATCAAAACAATTTTATTTTTAACAAAAACGATGATCAGGTATACTCTAGCATTCAATGTATACGATATTGTCAGCTACACTTTCCATAAAATATTACTGTCAGGAGTATTACAACATTCTATGTAAATGATACATTCAGTAAAACTTAATCAATCCATAAAATTGATATAGATAGACAGATTTATTTTGGTAATAAATGTACATACAAAACATTGCAACAACATGATGCATGAATGATATAACAATAATAATATAGAAATTATCATAACAATACCCACATATAGGCCATGAAATGCACACAATTACCAAGGATAACACAAAAAATAGAAAAAGGCTTTTCTCTTTTTTCAATCGTAAACAATTATTTTGCCAAATAACTCCTGTATTATGTAACTGATGTTGACAAACAATGAACTTAGCCTGTAATTTATAATCATACAGTTACACACTAAATATTGAATAAATACAAACAACCATTCAGAAATGATTGATTGGAAACGACTATTTTGCCATAAAGCAAGTAGGAAAGGGGCGGGAGTAACACCTAATGCCCCTTCACCAATCAACAATACAAACATAATAAACACTCTGAAGACGTTAAATCGACCACACAAAAGCTAGGGGTACGAGTTGGTCACATTGAATGGGTACACACACTGGATGACACACATGGTTGTAAAATTTCACTTTGTTATAAGCATGCAAGGTAAAAGACAACAAATGCAGTACACATTGCCGTATTATAACCTGTAACATAGTTACATGGTGTAACCTGTAATATTGTTACATGGTGAGATTTCCACGGAATGGAATGAAAACTAAATTAAAAACTCACATCTTCATAGTGTTTAACAGCAAATCTTTCTGAATAGCAATAATAAATACTCATTCAAATCAAAAGCTCCCAATCAATGGATATTTACAATACTATTAAAGAGTATATTCTGATGATGAGGTAAATGTTTTTATCTACATGGCAGTCCTGCTAAAAACTGCATTTATTTTTCCTGAACTTAATCATAATGTTTTGTGAAGTGACTGTTTATTTCAAAATTGACCATGTATTTCGTGTGTGCAGTGTACCTATATCACACATAGGAACACAATAATAATATTATCTATTAATGGTTATACCAAGGAATTATATAGAATAGGAAAGGCAACAGATTCACCTTTTGTGAACGCTCGCGTATTCATGCAAAATCTCACAATATTTCATTTTCAATTATTTTAACTTACATTCATCTCAGGAACACAAATCAAAATTCTTACATTGCAGAACGAAATTCTCATCAAAACAATATCATTCCCAGCAATTTGTGTTTAAAACTGTTGAAGTACTTCTGATTTAAAAATTTGTGTACTGCAGCTAAAGTAACAAAAAATTGCGAGAAATTTTACTTCAAACCTCAATATTTTTAATTCAAGATCATTTTTCGTGTTCAAAGTATTTTAAATCATCTAAGATCACATACTACTTACATTTTATGTACAAGAAATCAGTTGCCTGTAAATTATGAATGATTATTTACAAAATAAATAATCCTTTGTATACTATTTTGTCAACATTTAGTCAGGAGATGCAAGTTTCCTATCCTTCTATATAAGTCCTTGGTTATTCTAAGCATGGCTTTTAATCATTTTCATCTGTGACAAGCATCCTTGGTTTGTCAAACTGTCACTCAAATTATTGTAATGTTTTAACGAGAGGCCATTCAGTTTATTTCTCTTCAAATGTTCTAAATTACCAGTGGGACTCTACAAAAAAAATCATATTGATCTATGGGAACCCTCACCCACCACAACTAGATTGGACTATAAAATGGTGTTATTTTAAAATTAATCGCTTTTGACAGTCCACCAGAAAAGTATATGTAAAGTTCCTAAATGTAAATAAAGATTAATTTAGGTTTAATGCTTATGTCAACAAAAGGTATATAACATCTTAATAGTCGATATTCCGGTAATGTCGATATTTTTTGCCAGTCCGAACTTTTCCCCTTCTTTGCTTATATAAATTCTTTTTATCTCGATATTGTCCATGTCGATATTCCTGATATCTCGATCCCAGTTTTAGTCCCATATTGATCATTTAACACCTTCAATTGAATGTTTGTCTCGATATATTTATCGTTTGCATATCGCCGTGTGAAAATCTACATGTGCCATTTTTCACAGTTTGTTTAAGACGCAACATTAATTACCGGTCAACGACAAAGGTGTCAGTTTTAATGACTGACAGAACGTTGCAAACATCATGTCATCGAATTGGGTGTTTAAATTTGATTCAATTAATCAGCCTCAACTTATATCTCACACTGCCAAGAAATTCAAAGAAGGACCAGGATATTAGCATTAATCACGACAGTGTAATTCTACTGCATGGACCGCAGTATGAAAGCGAAAGTACAATTGATGTTCAACAGTTATCAGGTGATGAAAATAAATATTGATTTTGAGACAAAATCTATGTCGATATTCGGATTTCTAGAGATTTTTTGGCAGTCCCTCCAATATCGAGATAACGAGTTTCGACTGTCTCTCTAGAGTGGCACAAACAACCTGCCATCTATTTTTTTATCAGAAGAGCTAAAAAATGAAATAATTCTATCCAACAAATAAATTTTTATATAACGGTTTTATTTTCCACCATTTGTTAACTCTAGAAATGCTAAAAAAAGAAAGAGAACAACAATGAACAAACGAAGATGGCAATGAATATACCTGAAGTTTCACTTGGTGTGGATGTACTTGAAACAACACTGTCTTTTTTACTCAGTTGTGACTGAGTACGTTTTAATAATGGTGCATCCGTGTTGCTCCCGTTGTTGTTGAATACATTAGGAAGGCTGCCGTTGGAACGTTTTGGGGTGTACTTGAGTGGGGATGGGTTGGATTCGCGCCGCTCTCCGTTCTGGACAGCTGGTTCTTCTGACTCCCCGTCCTCCTGTGGCATAATTTACAATAATTATAAAAGGGGATACTGCCATTTTCAACATTATACAGGTTATATATGGCAACCAGTTTTATTGTTGGAGAAGAGCTCAGACTTCTGAATGTGAACCCAAGTAGAACCATGATCCTTCTGTAACTCACCGGTAAACTTTTTTATCAATGTTGGCCTTGAACCCATAACCTTAGTGGTGAGAGGCAAGTCATATTACCTGTAACATAGTTACATGGTGTAACCTGTAATATTGTTACATGGTGAGATTTCCACGGAATGGAATGAAAACTAAATTAAAAACTCATTTCTTCATAGTGTTTAATAGCAAACATTTTTACCGATTGGGCTTGAACCCATAACCTCAGTGGTGAGAGGCAAGTAATCTTAAGACAGTGGGTTCAACCACTCGGTCACAGAAGACCATAAATATTGACAGAAATGATAAAACGGAGCCCAACTACAGGTAAAGCATGAACAAAGTTTTAATTTCAAAATTTCTGGTTATGTAAATCTTCATTGACATAATCATCTCTGTGCCAGTTTTGCATATTATTTTGAGACTGCAAAATATTTTGAAATGACCTTGGGGTTAAATTATTTTACAGTAAAATGACTATATAGTAAATTCCCACAACCCCTCTCCCCCCTTCTGATTTATAATCAATAAAGCTTCTATTATCTCAGTTTTTAATGTCTAAATAAATATTGTTTATGAATTCATCTCTTGATCTATAATTATAAAAATCATAAAAACAAAAGAAGATTTTTGAAATTTCACAATTTTCAATGTTAAACTGACAAGCCCATACAGAATAATCAGGGAACCCCAGCCAAACAATACAAAAGTAAGAAAATTTACAGAATAATCAGGGAACCCCAGCCAAACAATACAAAAGTAAGAATATTTACAGAATAATCGTGGAACCCCAGCCAAACAATACAAAAGCAAGAATATTTACAGAATAATTGAGAAATCCCAGCCAAACAATACAAAAGTAAGAATATTTACAGAATAATCGGGGAACCCCAGCCAAACAATACAAAAGTATGAATATTTACAGAATAATTGAGAAATCCCAGCCAAACAATACAAAAGTAACAATATTTACAGAATAATCGTGGAACCCCAGCCAAACAATACAAAAGTAAGAATATTTAAAGAATAATTGAGGACCCCCCCCCCCCCCACCCAACCAAATAATACAAAAGTAAGAATATTTACAAAATAATTGAGGAACCCCCCCCCCCCCCCCCCCCCCACCAAATAATACAAAAGTAAGAATATTTACAGAATAATTGAGGAATCCCAGCCAAACAATACAAAAGTAAGAATATTTACAGAGTAATCGTGGAACCCCAGCCAAACAATACAAAAGTAAGAATATTTACAGAATAATCGTGGAACCCCAGCCAAACAATACAAAAATAAGAATATTTACAGAATAATCGTGGAACCCCAGCCAAACAATACAAAAGTAAGAATATTTACAGAATAATCGTGGAACCCCAGCCAAAAAATACAAAAGTAAGAATATTTACAGAATAATCGTGGAACCCCAGCCAAATAATACAAAAGTAAGAATATTTACAGAATAATCGTGGAACCCCAGCCAAACAATACAAAAGTAAGAATATTTACAGAATAATCGTGGAACCCCAGCCAAACAATACAAAAGTAAGAATATTTACAGAATAATCGTGGAACCCCAGCCAAACAATACAAAAGTAAGAATATTTACAGAATAATCGTGGAACCCCAGCCAAACAATACAAAAGAATATTTACAGAATAATCAGGGAACCCCAGCCAAACAATACAAAAGAAAATTTACAGAATAATCAGGGAACCCCAGCCAAACAATACAAAAGTAAGAATATTTACAGAACTATAATACAAAAGTAAGAATATTTACAGAATAATCATCTTCCAGGACTTCCAGCTGCTTCTCGTGGCGGTCGTGTTTGGACAGCCATTTCAGTGGGTTGGACAGAGCATCCACAATATCTGAAATTACAATATTATTAATGTTGCGTTGTTCCATTCGAAAACCACAATTATAGTTTCCAGGTTTAACAAAATGAACACATACATTCTATTTTACAAATATATAGTGCGACAAGTTTAGTGAACATTCAATTAAAATTACTCAAACAATTTTGAACAATCCAAGGGCCATTACTCCATTACTGTGGTTATGGGACTGGTTATCAAACTTAAATAGGATTCTTCCAGTAAGTAGTCTGACCAAGTTTGATAATGACTGGATTTAAGGTAGTTCGCGGCATTCCTATCAGATTTTTTGACATCTCTCGTAAAAATAAAAAATCTGTGCACATATACTATGAAGTATCAGCTTTCATTTTTTTTTTTTTTAAATATAGTTTCACAGAATCCTGTTAACAGCGCCCCCTGGCAATACATGTTCTTCGGACAATTTTCACTGTGTTTTTTTCTTATTATAAAATGATAAATATTAATTGAGAACAGTTTTAAATACTATTTTTAAACTTCTTATTTTTTTTCCTGCGATAATATTATAACTTTAATACAGATAAAATGCAATTCATGCTACCTTGACATCTAATCAATACATTGGGGTTGATTAAAATGTGGGTTTAAAAATAACAAATTTTGAACATTCATGTACGATTGCACAAAAATGCTCTGGTACAAGTCCTTGAATTTTACATGTTCAATTTTATTTATTTCACTTCAATATGACTGAATAAATAGAGGGGGAGGGGGCGTGTTCAAGCTTGTTTTTTTTATAATTTCAAATACAAATCAAAAATAAAACCCTTAAAAACACACAACGTTTCCCTGCTTTTTATAATTATGGCGTTGTCTGAAATCACAAGCAAACCTAGTGTTTTTGTATTTTATCTGCATGAAAGTAATATTCTTAACGCAGGAAATAAAATACATAATTTAATATTGTTATTAAGAGCAAGTTTGAGTTAATATTGATTATTTTACAAGGGAAAAACTGTGAAAATCGTCCGAACACAAGTAACGCCATGCGGAGCTGTAGACGAAAAACTGTGGTATTATATTAAAACAAGATGTGCCTAGGTAGCTCATCTTGTTTCACTTGTCCTTTCAAATTTTGTATGGACTAAGCCTATGCAAAACTTAATATATTACAGATAAGAAAAATGAGAATTTTCTCATAGCATTAATTCCCCTTACTGGACCTAAATAGATCCTAGCCCCTTCATTTGATCAAATATGAAATCCCTGCTCATAGGGATTATCTATACCAAATATGAATGAATTTGGCTGGACAGTTCTTGAGAAGAAAATTTTTTGAAAATTCATTATTTAACCTCTTTTTGGGCCCCTGCTGACCCTTATGGGTATTAAATACCCTTTCAAGGACAAAGTCTAAACTGGTATAACTAAACAATGTTTCAGACCTCAAGATAATTGAAATAATAAGTAAAATAGGTGAAAAAAACAGAATTATGTTATCCGTTTCCTATGTTAAAATCCTGATACGAGACCCCAGTATACCCATACCCCTTTATTTGAACAACTTTGAAACCCCTATTTACAGGGGACATTTAAACCAAATATTAACACATTTTGCTCATCAGTTTTTGAGAAGATTTTTAAAAAAAATTTCCCCTTACCAGGTCCCAATTAATCCTAGCCCCTTTAGCTGATAAAAATTGAAAATCCTACTAGTAGGGATCATTTATACCAAATATGAACCAATTTGATTGGATGGTTCTTCAGAAGAAGAATTTTAAATGTAAATATCTCTATATTAAACTGAGATGTCCTCGAGGCGGGGTCAATTTTGACAGAAACTCATTATATGATAAAACATGCAATATTTCAAAGCTCCAGGCCTTGCACTTTTGTAGAAGATTTTGAAAATTTTGAAAAAAAATACTGGGTGGGGCCAAATTTGACCCCAGGGTCATCATTTGAAAAAGCGTGAGAGAGCTTTGAGTAAAAAAGCTTCACACAAAATTTGGTGAAAATCTTAAGTAGTTTCAGAGAAGTCGTTTGAAACAAAAGTGAGCAACGGACAGACGGACGGACGACAGACAACGGACGAACGTATATCACAATAGCTCATCCTGAGCTGATAAACAAATCTTAAACGAAAGCTGAGACTTCATAGATCAATTGTACAGATTTTTGATAAATTACGCAAGATGTAAAAAAAATATGATAGGAACGCAGCGAACCATCGTTACCTTAAATTAATGAAGTAAGAAAGGAAATCTCATTATTTGGATGTCAAGAAATACAAACACTATAATTATGCCGTCTGAATCCTTGAGATAGGGAGAACAAAATATGTTTATTACAATCCTGCATCATCAGTTATGTGATTATTAAAATTTGTATACAAAATTGCTTCAAAGGAATACAAGCTAGACGTTAAAAATGTTTTTGTATAAACAACTCTGTTATGGTCCTCAAGTAAATTTCAACAACAAAATCCGACCGCTGATATTTCTTACCGGCATGCATATCAGACACATAGTCTTTCACGGAAATATGTACAAATAATGTAGGTAGTAACAATGGCTGGTTGCATTCATTGCGCAGATTTATGTGGCGATATCCTGAAATTAAATACGTAAAAATACAGTTTTAACAATACAGTATGTAATAATCACTCAGTAAATATACTCTACTTTGCATATCAAGTTACAGTTTCAATAGTTTGTGTTGTTTCTTCCATTTTGTAATGTTCTGGGTTACTATTTCACTACCGCTCATAATCTTACAAACTTCTTAGTGTAAAATTTGAAGTTACAAAAAAAAATCAAGAAATTTGTTTAGTGTTTCGCATACATCATTTCATGCACATTCATAAGCCTTGTAAATAGTATTCTTTTTAAAATTTGCAAAACTACTGAGCTAATGAAATGTTTCTGGAGGTCATAATTTGTTTGTATGGAAATCTTAAGACTGACAACGTTAGTGAAATGGGTCCCTGACCTTTTTGTTTCACTTGTCATGTTGCATAGCTCTGTGTCCAGCTAATAAATACTCAATGGAAACTGGACCATCAGTCAAAATATTTTGTTACTAATAGTCTTTAAAAATGTTCTAGCTTTCATTCAGTTATTTGAAGCAGTTTTCATAGACAACTGTGTATACAAAATGTGCATTACAATTATTTTAGCTGAATTGGCAAGTTACTCTACTCTTGTCAGCCGTATGCACCATTGCACAAATTTCCCTTTGATAGCAGCTTTGTTAATTCTAACATTACCCTAAAATTTAACTTGTTATGCAAGGGGTAGTAACAATACAGATAAATTAAAACCAGTGTATCTCATCATAATCTACTTTAAAGTTTCATTAGAATGTAAGCGTGTTTGACCAACTAGGGGTTATGAGCTTGCATCCCCGCCTGGCCACAATCTCTGTGATAACTGATATATGGCATTGCATCTCATTATCATTCATCTCTCACTGCTGATTCAAGTGGGAAAGTTATTGGTTATGTGCGGAGATGGATGAGCTTTCAAATTTTTAAAGACCAAACGAATTGCACGATTTATAATCAGTTTAATTATAAATAGTAAATTTATCTTTGACACCGACACTAGGTAGCAATGAAACAAGATTGACACTGTTTTCAACATTTACACATTTAACCAGTTTTATTGGAGGAAGACTTCGAAACAAATCTGAGTGTATCAACCATCCTTCTGTAAGTATCTGGCACAAAACAACTCCTGAAAATGCAGCAACATTTAAGTGAAATTTAAGTGAAAAATTAAGTCAATTATTCGGGCTTGGGTAATACATAGCATTCTTGAATATCTGTGATGTTGGATTATGACAAACGAAAAAAGACTATTAGTGCCATTACAGTCGAGAGATATTAACTGATAATTAAGTTGCTCTTACCTGGTCTAAGGGCTTCAACATTTAGTACTCTGTGTCCAATCAGCTTGCCCGTCTCTTCATACACCCCGATACGCAAAACAGCCAAGTTGGGTAGCACAACCTGTAATAAAATAAACAGAATTATTTTAAGGCTGTGACTTAAATCCATCTTCAGGACATTACATGTTATTTATGGTATCACATTTATTTGATGAAGGAAGGCCTCAGAATTACAGTCCTTCTACAAGTAACAGGCACACTTTCTCAGATTAAATCTTTAGACTGAGTTGAGGTTGAGCACATGACCTCTGACTGAGCACATGACCTCCATGACCTAAGAGTCAGTACATGACGCCAGACTGAGCACATGACCTCAGAAATAAAATGTTTGTGATATCAAGACTGCTGTTTATACAAAATGAGTAATGTGTGTAATTGCCATATTCTGAACCTACCCACACCTTCCATTGTCATTCTGAACCTATCCATACCTTCCATTGTCATTCTGAACCTACCCACACCTTCCATTGTCATTCTGATCCTAACCACAACTTCCATTGTCATTCTGAACATACCCACACCTTCCATTGTCATTCTGAACCTACCCACCCCTTCCATTATCATTCTGAACATACCCACACCTTCCATTTTCATCCTAAACCTACCCACACCTTCCATTGTCATCATGAACCTACCCACACCTACCATTGTCATTATGAACATACCCACACCTTCTATTGTCATTCTGAACATACCCACACCTTCCATTGTCATTCTTAACCTACCCACACCTTATATTGTCATTCTGAACATACCCACACCTTCCATTGTCATTCTGAACACACCCACACCTTCCATTGTCATTCTGAACCATACCAAATATTGTACAGGGATCCACCATGGCCATGGGGTCTGCATAAGGTGCTGTCATCTTGTGACTACTGAACTCTTTGTGAGAAAGTGTACTTGTTACATGCAGAAGGATGGTGGATCTACTCTGATTCATTTTGAGATTTTCCTCCGTCATTAAAACAGAATATGCCATATATAAACTCTTGTATTGAAAATGGAATTAACACCCATTGAAACATTGAATATGAGGCGTGTTTTAGCTCGACATAGTTATCTACATATAGACGTTTTATTTTTATTTTTTTTATTTTTTTTTAAATGGGGTATAATATTATTTTCAACACATTTCAGGTTATATATGGCATATCCAGTTTTACTGGTGGTGGATGACCTCAGACTGAGTCAGACTGAGTAGAACCACCGTCCTTCCGTAAGTGGAAACTTTCTCACATAAAGTTTTTGGTGTGAGCGGCACTCAAACCTACAACCTTAGCGATAAGAGGTACGTGATCTTAAGAAGGCGCCTTAAATCACTTGGCCACATAGGACCCTAGGCATTTTATGGAACAAGACTCATAAATCCCTTACTTATTTTCTTAAAACATTTAACCTCTTACCATTTTCTTTCTATATTTAATTTCTTAATATTTTCTATCATTTTTTTTCCATATTTAATCTCTTCATAATCATTTCCTTTCCAGAAACTCAGATATTGATAGAAATTCTTAATCATTTACTTCATATAGATGCCTTTGGAAACCTCTAATATAGAAGGCTTTTGAATTATTGGGTGAATTATGTTTACATTAACTGACCGTGTGGAAAACAGTGCAGGAAGTCTTCATATTGATCGTTACGAGCAATCTGAACTCTTCCTGCACTGTTTTCAAAGGCCTTCTGTGATTGGTGCAGGAAAACGCGTATCTATGGAGTAAAGGGTTAAGCAACATACCAGTCAGTAGATTACGAAAGTTACTCACCTTTTTGAAGACAAACGGGGCCTCGTCATACACAGGATTAATCCCATTGTTTGGAACAGTTTTCGTTCTGAATTTTTTTCTGTGGGTGTCTGTGGGTAGTCCAAACATATCTACCTCTATGTATGTACCCACACGCTTATCTGTAAGAAACTGTCCCGATATCACCTGCAAACAAGATGACATCCCAATAACAATTCTGAATAGTCTACTATTAAGTAAATAGAGTGGAGCAGAGGTTCAGTGGTAGAGATCAAACCCGTCATCTGAGAGTCATGAGTTCAATCAAGGAATTGTATAGAAGGATAGGAAACTTGCATCTCCTGACTAAATGTTGATAAAACAGCACAAGAAGGATTAATTATTAGGCAAATTTATCATTCATATTCCACAGGCAATTAATTTCTTTACATAAACTGTATGTTGTATGTAATCTTAGAGGTTTAAACATGTTTCGATCATATAAAATGATCTTGAATTAAAGATATTGAGGTTTGAAGGAAAATTTCTCGTAATTTGTCGTTATTTTAGCTGCAGTATACAAATTTGTAATTAGAAGTCTCCAACAACTTTAAACACAAATTGCTGGGAATTGGTATTGTTTTGATGAGAATTTCATTCTGCAATGTAATAATTTTGATTTGTATTCCTGGGATGAATGGAAATTAAGATAATTGAAAATGAGATTTTCTGTGAATATGTGAACATTCACAAAATCTCAATCAGATGCATTTCCTTCTCTATATAATTCCTTGGTTCGATCTCCTACCACTGTTACATGTGGTGTCCTTCAGCAAGACACTATTTCTGCATATGCTTTAAAAGTACTGGTTTTACCCAGCAAGAATTCGAGCGTGATTGGTCTAAGTTTTAAGAACTTGTTTCACAACTGAAGTAAAATAAGTAAGTTAAAACAAAACTAGTATATAGAATAGAAGCTCACAAGCATGTCCATTGAAGTTGAATTTATCAAAATTGTTCATGAGATTTCAAATTCAAAATAAAGTTGTACATGATTTTCTATATATTATACACTTCAGTCAATGAAAACTTTTAAGCAATTACATTACAATGGGTAAAGACCACAACAGGTACCATCTACACCTGAAAAAAGTGAAAATAAGAGAACCCTTAACAAAACTGAAATAGGATGCACATGAAATAGTTTCTTTGGGTCTATGGAGGCTCCCATCTTGATCAGGCAATCATAGATTATAAAATAAGTACATAACAAATAATAAAGCATCTAATGAGTAGGACTGAGACATATTGGGACCAGTCTAAAACACTGATTTTTATGGCTAAGATCAGCTATAAGCAGACCAAATTAGGGATTATAATATAAGTTCCGGATCATAACAAACAATAATAAAGCGTCTGATGAGTAGGACTGAGACATATTGAGACCAGTCTCACTGATTTTTATGGCTAAGATCAGCTATGAGCAGACCAAATTATGTTAACCAGTAAACAAATTGTCACTAGGTGCTATTCATAAAACTGTGGTTTGATTTAATCTAGATCTATTAGAAATCAAATCAGAAATGTCACTGGTAAGTGTCACATACCCCTCAAGTAGTCTGTGAAAATAACAATTTATTTTATAAATAGGGAATATCAAGATTTATGGACTATGTAACAGACTAGACACACAATTTCATGTGTTTTATCTAAAAGTAAGACATTGACCTTTGTGCGCCCTTAACATCTGATGTGCAGACCTGGGTATAGCATGTGACACACCATCATGAGATGTTGCCCACTTATTTTACAATCCCTTCATGTAAGAATGTAAAACAGTTACAGACCAGACATGAAATCTTAAACATACTGAAAATGTGACCTTGACCTTTAAGGTACAGTACTGGGTCTTATGCACAACGCATTGTCATGTCATGTTGATCTTTGAAATCCATTCGTATATGACAAAGTTACAGACCTGACACAAAATCTCAAATTGTTGTCAAACACTCTAGGTGTGACCTTGACCTTTGAGATATGGGCTTGTTGTCTTGCATGCAAAACATCTCGTTATGTTGATCAATTGAGCAAAGCGTTTTTGAAAAACATCCATGTATGACAAATTAGTTACAAACCGGACACAAAATCTCAGACATGAAATCTCAAACAGACACAAAGTGTTGTCAAACAAACACAAAATGTGACCTTGGCCTTTAAGGTAGGGGTCGGGGTCTCATGTGCAATATGTTGTCATGTCATGTTGATCATTTTTACCAAATCTTTTTTAAATTACATCATATATAACAAAGTTACAGACCAGACACGAAATCACAAAAAGACTCGAGGTGTTATCAAACAAACTGAAAGTATAACCATGACCTTTGAGTTAAGACACATCATTATGTCATGTTAATCAATTGAGTTTTTTTGAAATCCATCTATGTCTGTAATAGACCAGACACAAAATCTCGAAAAGACTCAAAGTGAAGTGTGATCTTTATCATTGAGGCAGAGTGGGGGCATTACTCAAGACACATCATGTCTTTGATTAAAATCCATCATTGTATGACAAAGTTACAGACAGGACACGAAATCTTGGAAGAATGAACGATCACACACTGCAATTTCTATATATCTTTACAAAGGGAAAGGAGCATAAAAATGATTTTAAAATTCCTGAATAAAACCCAGAGTAAAATGACAGTGAGGCCATCCTTAAAAAAATATTTGTAGTGCTCAGACCCAGAATATTTTTATGTGGGTAGCTGGGTAGCTAATTTTTTTTAACAAATTTTGATTTTGTGTAGTCATTTTAAAGAAAAATGGACAGAAATCATTAAAAGATAATTTAAACACTTTGACAGTCAATAAAAAAGTTTGTGTAGTTGCACTTTTGAGTGAGTAGGTAGGAGCATGGCAAACAATATATTTGTTAAGGATGGCCTGATTTGTTATCTACTCCCGTCGTATAGGCAGCACCATAATTCAATTCAATATATGTCTCACACAACAATTAATTTTGCACTGATAGTCCTCTGTTGTTCCAATTATGCAGAAAAAAACATGAGTTTGACCAGGTTGCCTTTTCACATTTTCGATGGTTTGATGGCACCCCTTCATTTTTGACAATTCTGCCCATTTGTTGCAGTGTATGAAAATGTTCCAATGTTCCCATATGCACAAAGAAATATGACATTTTATTCATTTTCAAAAAAAAAATGCCCAACCACTTTACATAGATCTAATTTCTCCGGCGTAGGAACCTTGCTACCATCATGTAAGAGAGGTAATTCTTATGTGAGACCTGCAGAGACATATATACTCACTGTAAATAAGCGAAGTACAATTACCTTAACAGAGACTGTTCCTGCAATAATGCCATCCACCACAGATTCAGCAAATGGATCAAAATGTTTGTCCTGTCTCCTCATGAAATCTGGCTTCAATATGTAACCTGACCTGTTGTTGTACTCAAATATTCCCAAGTTGAGTTGCATAGCCAAATCTATGAAAAAGCAATAGAGCCAAAACTAAGCATATGTAATACACCAACAGAGCCAAAACTGATTTGCAGAGTCAACTTTTTAATTAAAACATTAGAGCCAAAAACTGAATTGCATAGCTTAATCTATAACCTAGACACAAAGCATAACAGTTGTGCAACTTTTAAGGGTATGTAGTTGTAGAGACATGAACCATTATTATTATTCAATATTTCTCCAGAAAGGAGCAATAACTCACTGGCCAGGTGGCGTTGTTTGTCCAAGTAAAAACAATGCAATACAATGTAGTGTATACTTAGAGACCGTAAGCTTGTCAAAGGGAAATGGCGTTCTTGGAAATAATACTGATTGCTGATTATATGATCATCTTGTTTGATTGACAACCCTCATCAGGTCAGTTACATCAAACTCTGAAACTTCAATAGGCATGTTGAAATCATGTCAAAGCTCTGTGTAGTTAATATGGAAACTGTAACAGGAGGTGCGCTGAATCAAAACTATGAGAAATCCATACAGACATACGTATAAAAGTGTATACTCACCCCCATTTAATGGTGGCAGAATGAACAATAATATTTACCTAAGGTCTGGAAATTCAAAGCTACCAACTGACACCCAGCATTCCAGAATATCTGTAATTACACATGAATGTCATTAAATACTAGATATATGTTATACAACATTCCAGAATATCTGTAATTACACATGAATGTCATCAATACTAGATAATTATATGTTATACAACATTCCAGAATATCTTTAATTACACATGAATGTCATTAAATACTAGATATATTTTATACAACAATCCAGAATATCTGTAATTACACATAAATGTCATAAATACTAGATATATGTTATACAACATTCTAATACATCTTTGCTGCAACTTTAAATTCTTCTGACAGTAGTACACAATCTTTAGCTTTAATAAATAGATCAATGCATAAACAATATGAAATACACATTTAAAATTAGTGATTTTCGCAATTGTTAACGAGTTTGGACATCAATTATGCTGCCAACACATCAACAAAGGTCCCACACTTGTTGGTAGTTCAGAGTAAATAATAGAAGTTAAATCACATAATACAAATGTGTCTTGTCTATAAATGATCATCATGTAGAATGTATAAGTCATGTAGAATGTATAAGTCATGTAGAATGTCAGAATCATGTAGAATGTATAAGTCATGTATAATGTAAGGGTCATGTAGAATGTATAAAGAATGCATAAGTCATGTAGAATGTATAAAGAATGTATAAGTCATGTATAATGTAAGGGTCATGTAGAATGTACAAGTCATGTATAATGTAAGAGTCATGTAGAATGTATAAGTCATGTATAATGTAAGAGTCATGTTGAATGTATAAGTCATGTATAATGTAAGGGTCATGTAGAATGTATAAAGAATGTATAAGTCATGTAAAATGTATAAAGAATGTATAAGTCATGTATAATGTAAGGGTCATGTAGAATGTACAAGTCATGTATAATGTAAGAGTCATGTAGAATGTATAAGTCATGTATAATGTAAGAGTCATGTTGAATGTATAAGTCATGTATAATGTAAGGGTCATGTAGAATGTTAGGGTCATGTAGAATGTATAAGTCATGTATAATGTAAGGGTCATGTAGAAAGTAAGGGTCATGTAGAATGTAAGGGTCATGTAGAATGTAAGAGTCATGTATAATGTAAGAGTCATGTAGAATGTATAAGTCATGTATAATGTAAGAGTCATGTAGAATGTATAAGTCATGTATAATGTAAGAGTCATGTAGAATGTACAAGTCATGTATAATGTAAGAGTCATGTAGAATGTATAAGTCATGTATAATGTAAGGGTCATGTAGAATGTAAGGGTCATGTAGAATGTATAAATCATGTAGAATGTATAAATCATGTATAATGTAAGGGTAATGTAGAATGTAAGGGTCATGTAGAATGTATTAGTCATGTATAATGTAACAGTCATGTAGAATGTACAAGTCATGTATAATGTAAGAGTAATGTAGAATGTATAAGTCATGTATAATGTAAGAGTCATGTTGAAAGTAAGGGTCATGTAGAATGTATAAGTCATGTAGAATGTACAAGTCATGTATAATGTAAGAGTCATGTAGAATATATGAGTCATGTAGGATTTTTAAGTCATGTAGAATGTAAGAGTCATGTAGAAAGTAAGGGTGATGTAGAATGTATAAGTCATGTAGAATGTATAAAGAATGTATAAATCATGTAGAATGTAAGGGTCATGTAGAAAGTATAAGTCATGTATAATGTAAGAGTCATGTAAAAAGTAAGGGTCATGTAGAATGTAAGAGTCATGTAGAATGTACAAGTCATGTAGAATGTATGAGTCATGTAGAATGTAAAAGTCATGTAGAATGTACAAATTATGTATACTGTAAGAGTCATGTAGAATGTAAGGGTCATGTAGGATGTCAGAATCATGTAGAATGTATAAGTCATGTAGAATGTAAGGGTCATGTAGAATGTATAAAGAATGTATAAGTCATGTAGAATGTATAAAGAATGTATAAGTCATGTAGAATGTAAGGGTCATGTAGAATGTATAAGTCATGTATAATGTAAGGGTCATGTAGAATGTATAAGTCATGAATAATGTAAGAGTCATGTAGAAAGTAAGGGTCATGTAGAATGTAAGGGTAATGTAGAATGTACAAGTCATGTATAATGTAAGAGTCATGTAGAATGTATGAGTCATGTAGGATGTATAAGTCATGTAGAATGTAAGAGTCATGTAGAATGTAAGAGTCATGTAGAATGTATAAGTCATGTATAATGTAAGAGTCATGTAGGATGTATAAGTCATGTATAATGTAAGAGTCATGTAGAATGTATAAGTCATGTAGAATGTATAAGTCATGTATAATGTAAGAGTCATGTATAATGTAAGGGTCATGTATAATGTAAGAGTCATGTATAATGTAAGAGTCATGTAGAATATATGAGTTATGTAGCATGTACGAGTCATGTAGAATGTATGAGTTACCTGCGGCATGAAGTTGCTGGAATCCACCCGGGTACCACGTGGATACAGCCTGCTCAGCTGTCTCTTGTTGTAACTGAATTCGTCAAGGAACAAAACATTTTTGATCTGTTAAGCACCACAGTGATTATGTGTCAATTCCAGGGCAACAACTATGACAGTAATAATCATGGAGTCCTGCTTTACACAAAATAACTTTAGATGAAAATCTCCTTACTTTGACTTGAAAATTTCTTTGTTGTATGTTCCAATTTTGATCACTGTTAAAAATGTATTTCTAGAAAATACATCATTTTCTGCATGAACTAAGTCAACTTTGGGTTCATTTAGATGACAAATTTATTATTTACAAAGATTTTTGAAGTAAGTTTTTTGTGTGAATTTAAACGCGTCTCTGACCTGGACGAAACTATCCTTGAGTTTGTGATTAAACCATTAAAATATTTTAAAGACCTATTGAAAAATGAGTGTATTGTCATGGGGATGTTGATACACTGACATCATTTTACAAATATTTGTTAGCCCGGTAAATAGTATTCATTTTTTTAATAATATAGCATCATTTATATGCCATCGCTGGCTAACAGACGATCAGTTAACCTAACCACGCTTTCCTTGAATCCTGGAAGGTTAACCAGTACTGAAGTACACCCATCCCTGGAAGGTTAACCAGTACTGAAGTACACCCATCCCTGGAAAGTTAACCAGTACTGAAGTACACCCATCCCTTGAAGGTTAACCAGTACTGAAGTACACCCATCCCTGGAAAGTTAACCAGTACTGAAGTACACCCATCCCTGGAAGGTTAATAAGTACTGAAGTACACCCATCCCTGGAAGGTTAACCAGTACTGAAGTACACCCATCCCTGGAAGGTTAACCAGTACTGAAGTACACCCATCCCTGGAAGGTTAACCAGTACTGAAGTACACCCATCCCAGGAAGGTTAACCAGTACTGAAGTACACCCATCCCTTGAAGGTTAACCAGTACTGAAGTACACCCATCCCTGGAAGGTTAACCAGTACTGAAGTACACCCATCCCTGGAAGGTTAACCAGTACTGAAGTACACCCATCCCAGGAAGGTTAACCAGTACTGAAGTACACCCATCTCAGCAGGTAACTGATAACTTTCTCATCTGTATCAGTGCTGAGAAAAAAATGACATTTAGATACAATGATGCATATCACAGAAACTGTGGCTGGGTGTGGATTCAAACACATGACCCCTCGATTGATGATAGTCAGATGAGCTACTGACCGAGCTAACAGAACCCAGCAAAAGTTTAGATATTAATTTAATAACATAAATTTTATAAAGACATAATTCCACTTTTATAAACCTTCAGAAAATTTCTTTCCTTGACGCTTTTCTTCTCTAGTTTCATATTTAAGCAATAACGGCTGTATAAAAAATCAACAAAACTCAATAGAAAACAATTGCAATAAAAAGGATACTTGACAAACTCCACTGGGTATTCCTTTAACAGGTTGGTGGCCTGAGTTTCAACAAAGGAGGAAATCTCATATGCTCTATCTTTTTCTGAAATATACATAATTATACAAAATTTACTTTAAATCTTCTAATTTCTACAATGACAAATATCTTGTTCTAGTTTCATAGCTAGAAACTATATATATACCATTGAAGAATACTATTTTCTTTTTTATTTATTTCAGGCAAGATCTCCATATAGGTTTACATGTCCATAATGGCCTATTTGTAATAATGAATATATAGTTTATACTAATTTATTTTAGCTTGAATGCGATGAAAGCTCAATAGCTTATATTATGTACCACTATCAAGTAGCTTCCTGGGTAGAACCAGTACTAAGTGTTAATTTATGAGAGGCATTGGGTCAATCGGGGGATCAAACCCGCAACGATCATGAGATCTGGCGTGAGCAGCCAACACTATATCCATTACACTACCGCCCCGCATATATAGAATACCTATGTGACACAGGGCTCAAATTAGAGTGCGACGTGAGTGACAAAGTTGCTTTATTCTCCATCACTTCGCTTTTTTTTTGGTCATGGCGAAGTTTTAAGTCGCCTAAAAATTAACATCGCTTTTTTTTCTGGATGCTAGCGAAGTGCAAATTACAACTAACCAATATTTGGTATATTCTCTAATCTGTGGATAAGTGTCGCCACACATGTGGGAATGCAAATTGCAATAATCAGTTACTTCTGATCCAAATATCCCCAGGCAATTTTCGGCATATATGTTTACACCCCATGCCATCATCGTATAGGTTGCTAGGCAACGCAATCGTTTGACTGACCAAGATCAAGGTTTCCCTTGCATAGAGTTAAAACATCCAGCGTCTAATTGAAGCCGATCATTTTTTTCAACTGTCAATCAAAGTTTTCCACGAACAAAGTAACTTTTCACGTATGACATAATCATCGTTTGTGTTTGCGAGATGCATAGTTGATTGACAAGAGTGTAATTCAATTCTAAATTATACGTTCAAACTGAATAATTAGCGCATTTGATTTATCAAATTACCTACGATTAAAGAGGTATTGATAATTATGTTGCTGCTAACTGTTGTCTATAAATATGTTCGAGTCGAAATAAACAAATTGAACTGAATCGACTATAACAACTGTTAATTTGGTGTCCGTGAGTGATGTATAGAATTCACATAAAAAAATTGTTTTATTACTCAATTTGTTTGTTTAAATCAGCTGGTTTAATTACTCTAAATATTTGTGATCCGACCTATAACTACAAAGTTTGACTTCCAAAGAGCCTTGAAATATTGGAAACAACAGAAAGTACGAAATATTTATAAATGAGAATTAAGAAGGTCAAGTTAGAAACAGTTAGTTTAAGCAGTGTGTAGACTGCATGGGGATAGCATGTAACACAGCATCTGAAATTTAAAAAATGTGTGTTTACTGTATGTTTCATGAACTTATGATTATGTTTTGCATTTTAATAAAAAAGCATTTATTTGGTAATAAATAAAAATGATATGTGAACAGAGAAATGTTTTTGATTACTCTTTCTGAGATAAAGCTATAGATAAATAGCATTTATCTTCTGCTTTCCCAGGTACTAGTGTTCCATGCTTTGCAAAAAAAAAAATTAAACAAAAATGAGTGGCATGAAGAATACTCCTACCATGAAAAAGTAGATTGTAAGTGCATTTAGCTGTATCTTTATCCAGGAAGTTAAACTCCCTGTTCTTTTAGAATATATCACACAAAAACTAGTTCCTTAATTACAACATCAGATAAAAGACAAGAAGGCAGTCAACCAACACATTTGATATAAATCAAAAACGATATAAAACATTATAAAAACAATATAAAACAAAAACACACATAATGACATAGCATTAATTTAAATGAAACTAAGTTTTCGTGTAACTGCGTGACGAAATTTACCACTTCTCATTATTTTTTTCTCAACTTCTCCTTTTTTTTGGATGAAGGAGAAGTCACCTCTCCCTAAAATTCAGACCCAGTTTGAGCCCTGGTGACAAAGTATTTTGTTTCTTATTTCATTTTAATCACATTACAAATTATATACCACCTTTAAAAGCACAAGTATAGGTATTGCATCAAATCTAAATATGACGTGGATGATAAACCAAGACAAAACTTTATTCCATTAATCTCATGTCTTCAAAACACAAATATAACAAATTTATGGTTGACATTAATATGAACCGATAAAAAATGATACCAGATCTGGGATAAAAAATATATTTATTATTCAAAAACTCACATTTTTAAAAGACATTAAAGGGAGTAGTATATCAGGAAAAAAATGCTATAAATGTATCAAAAAATATAATTATTTTTAAAATGGATAAAATGCATCTGATTATCATAAATAAAGACAATCCCAATGGTTTGGTATGTCAAACGTACCAAAACGTGACAAAATCGATATTTAAATTAGATTGGTAAACTTGTAACGAAATCTTCATTCTATAAACAGAAAGCACTTAAATGCTTTTTGACGACTTTTGTGTCGTCATTCGGATTTTTTCTAAGATGCAACATTGTTTATTATGTGTAAACCTGTAAAAAAGATCAAATTAAAATCAAATGAAATCATGTGACCCATTTAACACAACACAAACTAGACCTATCACTGTAGTGATGAATACCCCCGAACGCCGCCATGACAGAAAATGGTTAACCATTGTATGAAGTTTTATTAAATTATATCCAATAGTTTTAAAGTTATGCTCCAGACAAAAAAAATTCTTAATAAAAGAGAATGTTATGGATTGAGTTGTTTGTATTGTTAATTTTTTAATGGTTTTGTTAAAATTAAAAACGGTCTTTTTAATTATTGTGCAGTGTACAAGCTTTCATGGCAATCAATAAATGTTATACTTTTTCGAGTTATGTTGAGGGACAACAATTTTATGGATAAGAAACAAACAAGAGTGCTAGGAATACAATATCGAACCTGCTTTGCTCGAACTCCATGTATTCATCAACTTGGTTCTTTCATGAACTTTATTAAACTGTTATCACTGATGGCTTTAAAAGTACTGTAAAAGTACTGCATCAGACAAGGGAAATATATCAAAGGGCAATAACTCTGTAATTAGCAATAATAAAGTTATGTTTCTTGTACACTGCACTTCCTGTCATTATATTCTACCATTGTATGAAGTTTGATGAAATTCCATCCAGTACGTTAAAAGTAATGCTCCAGACAAGGGAAATATATCAAAGGGCAATAATTCTGTAATTAGCAAGAATAGAGTTATGTTTCCTGTACACTGCACTTCCTGTCATTATATTGTACCATTGTATGAAGTTTGATGAAATTCCATCCATTACTTTAAAAGTAATGCTCCGGACAAGGGTAATATATCAAAGGGCAATAACTCTGTAATTAGCAAGTATAGAGTTATGTTTCTTGTACACTGCACTTCCTCTCATTATATTCTACCATTGTATGAAGCTTGATGAAATTCCATCAGGTACTTTTCAAGTTATGCTCCGGAAAAGAAAAAAGAGATCAAAGGGCAATAACTCTGTAATTAGCAATAATAGAGTTATGTTTCTTGTACACTGCACTTCCTGTCATTATATTCTACCATTGTATGAAGTTTGATGAAATTCCATCCAGTACTTTAAAAGTAATGCTCCAAACAAGGGATATATATCAAAGGGCAATAACTCTGTAATTAGCAAGAATAGAGTTATGTTTCTTGTACACTGCACTTCCTGTCATTATATTCTACCATTGTATGAAGTTTGATGAAATTCCATCCAGTACTTTAAAAGTAATGCTCCAGACAAGGGAAATATATCCAAGGGCAATAACTCTGTAATTAGCAAGAATACAGTTGTGTTTCCTGTACACTGCACTTCCTCTCATTATATTCTACCATTGTATGAAGCTTGATGAAATTCCATCCAGTACTTTTCAAGTTATGCTCCGGACAAGAAAAAATATCAAAGGGAAATATATCAAAGGGCAATAACTCTGTAATTAGCAACAATATAGTTATGTTTCCTGTACACTGCACTTCCTCTCATTATAGTCTACCATTGTATGAAGCTTGATGAAATTCCATCCGGTACTTTTCAAGTTATGCTCCGGACAAGAAAAAATATCAAAGGGCAATAACTCTGTAATTAGCAAGAATAGAGTTATGTTTCTTGTACACTGCACTGCCTGTCATTATATTCTACCATTGTATGACGTTTGATGAAATTCCATCCAGTACTTTTCAAGTGATGCTCCGGACAAGGAAAATTGCAACGGACAGACCGACCGACAGACCGACAGACTGACAGACCGACCTCAGGGTGACTCCAATATACCCCCTCAAAACTTCGTTTGTCGGGGGTATAAATATGTTGCCATTTTAAGTGTGAAATCTATTTTAGTCTAACCTAGGCGCGTAGCCCAAGTTATGAAATCCCTTTTGAATGTATTATTTTGGCATGTTTAATAGATATTCTTTTGACAATACAGGGTCAGTGAGCATAATAATATAGGCATGGTTTATTGGAAAAAATGTTTAAAACCAATTTTGAAATGATGAAAAATCTTGATAAATTCTTTTAAAGTATCTATGGCAACCACTTTTATCAGTGGAGGAAGCTCTTCGACTTGTGAATATGATTCAGACTTGAACCACCATCCTTCCGCAAGCAACCCACAAACTGAACTTTTTCACATGAATTTTTTTACTGAGCCAGGGCTCAAACCCACAACATCAATGATGAGGGGTAATGTGACCTTGAGATAGTGCCTTAGACCACCCAGCCATGTATATATAACAAAAACTGACCCTCTGAAGATCACAACTATAGATTTTTTTTTTTTTTTTCAATGGGGTCTTAATGCCATTTTAAACATATTTCAGGTTATATATATCATATCGTGTTTTACTGGTGGAGGAAGACCTCAGACTGAGTCAGACTAAGTAAAACCACCGTCCTTCTGCAAGTTACTGGAAACTTCCTCACAAAATTTTTGGAGCCAGCGGGACTCGAACCTACAACCTTAATAGTGAGAGTAAGTGATCTTTAGAAGGCGCCTTAGACCACCCGGCTATGAAGGACCCCAACTATAGATATGCTCATACAAGTTAATTCTCAACTTACTCTCTGAGATTTCAAAGGAATGAAAATGTACAGGTTGAACGTAGTTGACCAATGCCGACATCTCCATACCGGCTTCTGCCTCAGATCCCGCGGTACCCTAGAAATAATAAATGTGGCGTTATTAGCAATGGATATGATTTGGGTTACAAATTGATTTATTCTTAACACAATTATTTTATTGAGCGATAAAAATTATTACAATTTGGATCCTCGCAAACCAGTTGGATAAAATGCAATTCAAAATACACCATATAAATATATGAAAAGAAACAATCAAGAAATAAGAAGTTTTCAAGATAGAAACATAAATCTGAAATCAGTTAAAGAACAGCAATGGTTTTGCTATTGCTTAAATATATAAATGTTGCATTATTGAGAATAAAAATGCTTTACCCTAAGCTCAAAGTGAAGGTTAACTGAATTTTATGTCTTTATTTAGGTCAAATGGATTATGATGACAACAGCAATAAAAGTTTAATAAAAAGAAAAAAGGAAATGTATTATATGAGTTGGATATTCGTTGTTACCATGGAAACTGTTATCATAACACCTTTTTTTGTGACTGTTTCATTAAAGTATACATTTCTTATACTTAAACTAGTAAAATCATAATAATGGTATTGTGTATTTGGATTTTGTTTATAAAAAAACCAAAAAAAAACCTAAATTACCTGTAACCTTAAAAAGTCAATCCAAGGTCAAGCTAAGGTCAATTCAAGTCAAACCTGTTTAAGAGACCACCTCCATTTAGACATTATCAGTCTTGAGAGGTGATTTCTACATGTTTATGGTGATTCCTTATGTCAGATTGACTTAACAAATAATAACCCTGCAAGGACAGGTAAAAACTTAGTAATATGATAAAGCCTTTAACAGAAAATAAAACTTGCAATAGTTATAGTACATTATTTTGACCTTTATAGTGACATACATGTTATACATGCCCCTGGTTCTGGGAAGCAGGTGCTTCAATTAATGGAGAATTGTTACAGAGAGCTTTAACCAAACCAAGAGTTAGGGTAAGATAAACTAATGAAAGGTCAGAAATTATTTAACATTTATTTTAAAGGATTAACCGTTACTGTTGGTATAGAAGTTTTTTGGACATTAAAAGGAAACACATTCTTAACAGTATAAATGTGTACTGCTCCAAGAATCAGAGCAGTTCTGCATGTATACACCTTATAGGATTGAGAGGTTTTCCTGTTATCAGCAGTTTTTTTTGTTTCATGTATGGACTAATTGATTGCCATGTAAAAAGAAAAAGTACAGTTATGTGTCCTGTGTTTTATTAAACATGAAGAATGTGCCATGATGTTTTATCAAACATAGGAAGTGTTAACTGGTGTTTTATAAAAAAAACATGAGAAATTAAACCTAGTGTCCTACCAAACATTAGGATTGATCTCTGGTGTTTTGTAAAAAATGAAGATTGAGCACTAGCGTTTTGTAAAACATGAAGATTGAGCACTAATGTTTTGTAAAACATGAAGATTGATCTCTAGTGTTTTGTAAAGCATGAAGATTGAGCACTAGTGTTTTGTAATACATGAAGATTGAGCACTAGTGTTTTGTAAAACATGAAGATTGATCTCTAGTGTTTTGAAAACCATGAAGATTGATCTCTAGTGTTTTGTAAACCATGAAGATTGAGCGCTAGTCTTTTGTAAAATATGAAGATTGAGCACTAGTGTTTTGTAAAACATGAAGATTGAGCACTAGTGTTTTGTAAAATATGAGGACTGAGCCTTAGTGTTTTGTAAATCATGAAAATTAAGCAATAATGTTTTGTAAAACATGACGATTGAGCACAAGTGTTTTGTAAAACATGAAGATTGAGCACTAGTGCTTTGTAAAACATGACGACTGAGTGCTGTGTTTTTATAAAACATGAAGATTGAGTGCTAGTGTTTTGTAAAATATGAGGAATGTGCCTTAGTGTTTTGTAAACCATGAAGATAAAGCACTAGTGTTTTGTAAAACATGAGGACTGATCTTTAGTGTTTTGTAAAACATGAAGATTGAGCACAAGTGTTTTGTAAAACATACAGATTGAGTGCTCTGTTTTGTAAAACATGAAAATTGAGCACTTGTGTTTTGTAAAATATGAGGACTGAGCCTTAGTGTTTTGTAAACCATGAAGATTAAGCACTAGTGTTTTGTAAAACATAAAGATTAAACACTAGTGTTTTGTAAAACATGAAGATTGAGCACTAGTGTTTTGTAAAACATGAAGATTGAGTGCTGTGTTTTTATAAAACATGAAGATTGAGTGCTAGTGTTTTGTAAAATATGAGGACAGAGCCCTAGTGTTTTGTAAACCATGAAGATAAAGCACTAGTGTTTTGTAAAACATGAGGACTGATCTTTATTTTTGTAAATCATGAAGATTGAGCACTAGTGTTTTGTAAAACATGCAGATTGAGTGCTGTGTTTTGTAAAACATGAAGATTGAGCACTTGTGTTTTGTAAAATATGAGGACTGAGCCTTAGTGTTTTGTAAACCATGAAGATTGAGCACTAGTGTTTTGTAAAACATAAAGATTAAACACTAGTGTTTTGTAAAACATGAAGATTGAGCACTAGTGTTTTGTAAAACATGAAGATTGAGTGCTGTGTTTTTATAAAACATGAAGATTGAGTGCTAGTGTTTTGTAAAATATGAGGACAGAGCCTTAGTGTTTTGTAAACCATGAAGATAAAGCACTAGTGTTTTGTAAAACATGAGGACTGATCTTTAGTGTTTTGTAAATCATGAAGATTGAGCACTAGTGTTTTGTAAAACATGCAGATTGAGTGCTGTGTTTTGTAAAACATGAAGATTGAGCCTTAGTGTTTTGTAAACCATGAAGATTAAGCACTAGTGTTTTGTAAAACATAAAGATTAAACACTAGTGTTTTGTAAAACATGAGGAATGCACCCTAGTATTCTGTAAAACATGAAGATTGAGCATTATTGTTTTGTAAAACATTAGGATTAAACACTAGTGTTTGGTAAAACATGAGGAATGCACCATAGTATTCTGTAAAACATGAAGATTGAGCACTATTGTTTTGTAAAACATAAGGATTGAGCACTAGTATCATGTGAAATTTGAAAAAATGAGCCCTAGTGTTTTGTAAAACAGGAAAATTGAGCACTAGTAATTTGTAAAATACGAGGAGTGAGCCCTAATGTTTTGTTAAACATGAAGATTGAGCACTAGTGTTTTGTAAAACATGAGGATTGAGCACTAGGGTTTTGTAAAACATGAAGATTGAGCAATAGTGTTTTGTAAAACATGAAGATTGATCTCTAGTGTTTTGTAAAACATGAGGATTGATCTCTAGTGTTTTGTAAAACATGAGGATTGATCTCTAGTGTTTTGTAAAACATGAAAATTAAGCACTGGTGTTTTGAAAAATATGAAGATTGAGCACTAGTGTTTTGTAAAACATGAAGATTGAGCACTAGTGTTTTGTAAAATATGAGGACTGAGCCTTAGTGTTTTGTAAATCATAAGATTAAGCACTAGTGTTTTGTAAAACATGACGATTGAGCACTATTATTTTGTAAAACATGAAGATTGAGCGCTAGTGCTTTGTAAAACATGAAGATTGAGTGCTGTGTTTTGATAAAACATGAAGATTGAGTGCTAGTGTTTTGTAAAATATGAGGACAGAGCCTTAGTGTTTTGTAAACCATGAAGATAAAGCACTAGTGTTTTGTAAAACATGAATACTGATCTTTAGTGTTTTGTAAAACATGAAGATTGAGCACAAGTGTTTTGTAAAACATGCAGATTGAGTGCTCTGTGTTGTAAAACATGAAGATTGAGCACTTGTGTTTTGTAAAATATGAGGACTGAGCTTTAGTGTTTTGTAAACCATGGAGATTGAGCACTAGTGTTTTGTAAAACATAAAGACTAAACACTAGTGTTTTGTAAAACATGAAGATTGAGTGCTGTGTTTTTATAAAACATGAAGATTGAGTGCTAGTGTTTTGTAAAATATGAGGACAGAGCCTTAGTGTTTTGTAAACCATGAAGATTAAGCACTAGTGTTTTGTAAAACATAAAGACTAAACACTATCGTTTTGTAAAACATGAAGATTGAGCATTAGTGTTTTGTAAAACATAATGATTGAGTGCTGTGTTTTTATAAAACATGAAGATTGAGTGCTAGTGTTTTGTAAAATATGAGGACAGAGCCTTAGTGTTTTGTAAACCATGAAGATAAAATACTAGTGTTTTGTAAAACATGAGGACTGATCTTTAGTGTATTGTAAATCATGAAGATTGAGCACTAGTGTTTTGTAAAACATGCAGATTGAGTGCTGTGTTTTGTAAAACATGAAGATTGAGCACTTGTGTTTTGAAAAATATGAGGACTGAGCCTTAGTGTTTTGTAAACCATGAAGATTGAGCACTAGTGTTTTCTAAAACATAAAGATTACACACTAGTGTTTTGTAAAACATGAGGAATGCACCCTAGTTTTCTGTAAAACATGAAGATTGAGCATTATTGTTTTGTAAAACATAAAGATTAAACACAAGTGTTCGGTAAAACATGAGGAATGCACCATAGTATTCTGTAAAACATGAAGATTGAGCACTATTGTTTTGTAAAACATAAGGATTGAGCACTAGTATCATTTAAAATTTGAAAAAATGAGCCCTAGTGTTTTGTAAAACAGGAAAATTGAGCACTAGTAATTTGTAAAATATGTGGAGTGAGCCCCAATGTTTTGTAAAACATGAAGATTGAGCACTAGTGTTTTGTAAAACATGAGGATTGAGCACTAGGGTTTTGTAAAACATGAAGATTGAGCAATAGTGTTTTGTAAAACATGAGGATTGGGTAGTACTGTTTTGTAAAACATGAGGATTGAGCACTAGTGTTTTGTAAAACATGAAGACTGAGCACTAGTGTTTTGTAAAACACAATAACTGAGCACTAGTGTTTTGAAAACCATGAAGATTGAGCACTACTGTTTTGTAAAATATGAGGATTGAGCACTAGTGTTGTTCAAAACATAAAGATTGAGCACTAAAGTTTTGTAAAACATGAATATTGAGCACTATTGTTTTCTCAAAAATGTAGATTAAGTGCTTGTCCAGAGTAAAACATCTGGTACAAAAGAGCACTTGGTTAGATTCCATGTTTTATGAACAAGACAAACAACTTTACCCATTAAGTTATCTAAGGCCATCAACCAGTTCATGTGATTAAAAGTGGCAATATTAATATTAGAAAATTGTTGCTTTAGGGTCAGCTCACAAAAAATACAGTGAGATTTAAATATTGCTATGGTCGATTTAGACCTGGACTGTCACCATTTTATGTTAGAGAAAACCACAGAAAAGTCACAGCAATAAGACCAGGTGAGGTTTTAGATTCACTCAATGTTAATGAAGTTAAAGAAAAAAACACTGAACAAATGTTAAAAGATAATAAAGATTGTGCTATGAAATAGGCAAATATTGAAGTGCTTTTGACAAAGGCTTGTGATTATGAATGTATAAGGGAAATTTGGTGAAATATGTTGTTGTTTTTTTCATGATCTTAAAATTGAAAGAAATGTAGTTGAAAGTTGGGTAAACAATGAATTGTTAAAGTACAACTGCTTTCATCATATTTTTATATACCAAGTAAATTAACATAAAATTGTTATCTATCAACTTAAAATTAAATTCATTTACTATTATAAAACAGTTTTTATGAATGACAAAATTCTCTAGACCTGGTACTGAAGCACAAGATTTTTAGTTGCATTTTTAACGACCATTTGTAAAACATTTTTGGTCATTATAATGGTATTAAGTTTCAATGGTGGTGGCAGGCCTATGACATTAAACAAAGCCAGTTTTAACAGTAGATGCAGAGCTGTGACATTACACAATGCCAGTTTTAATGGTGGGTGCAGGTCAATGCATGAAACAAAACCAGTTTAAAATGGGGGTAGGGGGAGGTCGTTCCAATAGTGGAGGTAGGTGGAGACAGGCCTGTGACATTAACAAGGCTAGTTTCAATGGTGGACGCATGCCTATGACAACCAATTTCAATGTCAAAGGTAGGCCTACACCATTAAACAAAACCAGTTTTAATTGTGCCTATGACATTAGAGAAAATCAGTTTCAATGGTGGAGGCAGGCCTGTGACATTAAACAAAATTGGTTTTAATGGTGGAGACTGGCCTGACATTAAATAAAAAAAAAATATGTTATGGGTTTATTGCATTGCTGAACCATAACTTAAGTTAAAACTTTATGTGACAAATAAAGCAAAATTTATTGCAAAGAAAGAATTGGACATACTATTGGAGCATATTAATGACACCTATGACAAATTCATACTGACTTTTTTTATTAGAAGTAATAAAATTTTTCTGACTAAAATAACTTGAGATATCTTTTATTCTCTGTTTTTGAAATGCTTTGCAGTTACAATGGTCAAGCATTTAACCCTTGAAGTGCATATGGTATTTTCCGATCTGTTTTCACAATAAATGCTCTATATAAGTATCTGATTAAATGGTGACTTAATGGACTTCAAGTCTGTAATATGTGAGTGTTCTCGCACCTACTAAAATAGATGTATGTTAGACATTACAACTGACAGATCCAATAAGTTCATGTAGCTTGTTAACTGAAACGTTTTTATTTTACATCGATTGCGAAAAACACGTTTTTACAACTACGCTGATAGTCTTCCTGGGCAGAACCAGTACAAAGCAAACATGGATATAATGACTTGCTTAAGGACACCACACGCGGGCATGGGGGATGTTGAAGCAAGTAGTACAATCCAATGCTGGGTCCTGGGCTTTATTAATAGATATTTGTTTGACTATTTAGCGTCATTTTTATGCCATAAATCAGTTAACCTAACAACTGTAAGTGACCGATAACTTCCAACTTGAATCAGCTACAAGAGAAGAATGACAATGAGATGTAATGCCATATATCAATCATCAGGAAGACTATGCCTGGATTGGGATTTCAACTCATATGACCCCTGTATTGATGGACAGAAGCACTACAGACAGAGCTAACTGGGTCCGGCATTACCAATAGACTGCATGCTCCATTAAGTCCATTATTGTCCAAAGATCACACTGGCCATAAATAACATCACAGCTAAATGCCTTTTGTATTATATATTTTTGTTGTTTGGCAATTAAATTGATTGATTGATTGACTGAATATTTAGCGTCATCTTTATGCCATCGAGGGCTAACAGACGATCAGTTAACCTAACCACTGTTTCCTGGGATCCCGAGAGGTTAACCATTACTCAAGCACACCCCATCTCAGCAAGTAACTGATAACTTTCCCACTTGAATCAGCAGTGAGAGACAAATGATGAGACACAATGTCGTATATCAATAATCACAAAGACTTTTGCCAGGTGGGGAATCAAACTCACAAACCCTGGATTGATAGTCAGATGCGTAACCGACTGAGCTAATTGGACTCAGCTTTTTCAAATGGGGACATTTAAATTTAAAATTGGATTGGTCAAATGACATACATGTACAAAGGTAACATGATGGACTCACCAATGGGTTCTATCATTAGTACTATCTCTGATTATATTTATTTAGGAAATTCACCAAACATCTAATCATTTGCCAATTGAACAAGTTTTACAATTTGTTGTTCGACAAATTTCAAATTAATAAAACTCATTTCTGATGTCTAACTGCTGCAGAATTAATATCATTGATAATTCTCAGCTTTTGCAAAACTTTATCAAATTGGAATGTATTTTTTTTTTTTTTTTTTTGCAAAACATTTATTTATTTGAATAAAGACCATCAATATTTGATAAACCAGAAAAAATGTTGAATTTACGAACAATTGAAATAAATATTTCTCAAAATTTAAATACTTTTCAATTTTTGGTTTGGCAAATAACTATTTATCTTGATTATATGTCCCTCAAACAGGCTTCGTTCAAGAAATTATATGTCAATAAATAACTTGTTTGTTTTTTTTCAACTGATAAAAGTAATCTTTGGTAAATTCTGACAAAAGGCTAATATGATGACTGAGACCACAGTTTTCACCAGTAATGATCAATCCATGGATCACAACTTCGGAGTTAATGGAGCGAACAATCTGACTGACTATTGAATTCTAGCTAAACATTCCTCCTACAAACAATCTGACCAAGTTTGGTGAACACTGAATTTTGATTACACTGCGGTCCTGTTATAACATGGTCCAATATAATGCGAATTCCGTTATAACACGGTTTTTGGTTGGCTCCCATTTTTTTCATGACCCCTGGATTGATAGTTAAGATGCATAACCAAATGAGTAAATCGGGCCTTATTTCAAAAAACATTCCAACCAAGTTTGGTAAAGATTTGATTTAATATACTCAAGTTATTGTGTGGACAACATCATTTAGATGAACAGAAGAGTGGACAGATGGAATTGCGATTCCCATTTGCCACTTAAATCCTTCTGATCAGGGACATAAAAAATATGAATAATTCAATTTCACCATGTTTTTTGTATAAAACAAACAGAATGTTTTAAGAATCTGTGTGCTTTTTATACAAATTATAGCTATGAAAATCATAGGGCATTTTATAACTCGAGCTAAGGGCAGCGTGTATTGTATAATCAGTTTTTATCGCAAGCCTCACTGCACATACACAAGCTCTGTTGGAAGCATTACCGTTTAGTTCGTCAATGTTTGGTCAGTTACCGGGCCAGTGGGGATGCTTTTTCTTAGTTTCTATTCTAGCCACTCTCGGACCGCACAGGTCTAATCCCCAGCCTTTTCACACATACGCAATTAGCACTGCTAGAAGCATGACAGATTAGCTTGTCGCTGATTGGTCAGTTACCTGGTCAGTGGAGATCATTTGTCTCAGTTATTACTCAAGACACTCTCGGAACACATGCAGTTATTTGTTACCCCCACCACCCCCTGCTCCACACAGATCAGGTATATGGTCCATAATTCCGTTGAGATATTTAACATATATGTTGGAGTTGCGTATTCTATCGAACCCTTCACATTTCTTTTCTTTTTTCGGTATTATTTGAATTTTTGCAATATATGTTATTGATATTATGGCATATGTGTGCCTTGCTTCTGAAGATGTAATGTATAAAACTTTTTGACACATGTGTGTCGTTCTAATAATGCATAATGATCACCATGTTTATGACACATATGTGCTTTACATATATTGCATAATAATAATAACTAGTCACAATGTGACCCATTCAATGCATCCGTAGTTCAGTTGTTTTTTCAAACCCTTGGCAAGATTTATAAATTAACCTTATATCAACATCATTGTATATTATAAAACTTTGTTTTTTTTAGCGTTTCTATTTTTTTTAAGGTGCTATATACTAGGATGGTAAAAAGTTGTCCAATAGGGACATTGTGACTAAATGTGTTGCAACAAGATCTTGCCAATAAACGATCACCAGACACTCAAGACTGACCCGACAGTATATGGTTCAATCCCCAATATGACATCTGTTATCCGTGGGTATCGGACGACAGTGACCGTAAAGTGAAATGTTACAAAAGGATTGTATGAATATTGCCAGGATGTGACTTGAGTAAGCAAGTGATTATCATAAAAATACATCATTACCTTCAGATACACTAGGGGCTTTATCAAAGAAATAAGTTCATGTTAACATCGAGAATCTTGGCTTTATCGTATTAATTACCTTATTACTCAATTTTTTCATGATTTATATAAATTTATTTTAGTTTGATTGCAAAATAAGCTTGGAGCTTTTGTGAATTGCTCTAGAATCTGTTTTCTGGGTACAACCAGTACTGGATGTTTTTGAAAAGGTCACAGAGTATCTGAGACTGAACCCATGACCTCTGGTGTAAGCAGTAAACACCCTATCTACTACACACATCCCTTTTATTGGTATATAAATTCACCTTGCTACTAATAACAATGTCACAGATGTTAAACATTGAAAATAAGTCATAATATATCAATACATCTCTTTTGTAAGATATAACCTGAAGATGTTTAAAGAAATACAATTTTATAGTCATTAGTTTTTTGTTAAAAGTAAGACAATTTAATTATATCATTACATTTACAACAACTTACAAATAAAACTTTAATTAAACTTTTTTCTGTTTTTAAATAAAAGTTATTGTAAACGTGAAAATTGAAGATTTATAAAAAATGCTAAAAAGCACATCGTAACAATAAACTGGTATAATAGTTAAGTATTTTACCATAAAAAACGTAAATAGTGCTACCACTTCACATCAAAATCATTATAATGATAAAGCAAAAAAATCAACACATTTTTCAATAATAAACAACCTTTTTTCTTTTCTTTTTTTTTTCTCAAACTAAGTAAAACACTTCACTCAATCGAAAGAGCAAAATCAACCTAGGAGAAGCTATAACGCACGGCAAAAAAATAAGTTATATGTGTATAAAATCTATTTCAACTACTAAAACTACATCATGTGAGATTATTAAATGCTACTATTACCGTATTATATAACAAAATTATAAGTCGAAATCATTCGTGGCATAATATGGCAAACAGCTCACATGCTAATATGTTACAGAAAGGCAGTAGCGCCGAATATTAGAACTGGAAATGGAGACTTGAATGCAAAACTGATGTATATTCATCATCTCCTCTTTATTCTGTTATGCTTTAACAGCAACATTGCATTTAGCCTTCAAGATTATCTGTTGAGACATTGTAACCAGTAGTGTCACAGTTGTGGTTATGAATCAGACTTAGTTTTAATGCTGAAATTATCTCCCTTTTTCTATAAAAACAAGGTACATGATTTGTTTACAGATTTCAAGTACTGCAAGGGTGGGGTAATGGTTCTGAATAAAGCTCAGTTTCAACATTGAAATTACCTCCCTTTTGCTATAAAATCAAGATATGTTAAATGACAAACTTGGTTTACTTGCAGCGTTCAAGCACTGTGAGAGCAACTTTATGTTTCTGAATAAGGCTTGGTTTAAACATTTAAATTATCTCCCTTTCTTATATATAAAAGCAAAGAATAGCAATTACAAACCTTGAATTACTTGCAGTCTTAAAGTAAGTCATATAAGTGTAGTCAATAGAGCACTTAAATTACTCCCCTTTTTATATAAACAAGGTAAGAGTGGAGTTATGGTTTTGAAAAAAGACATCTGTATCTCAGTTAGACCATGAAGTTATTGATTGACAAAACTGACTGAATCCAAAATCTTGAAATCTAACTACATGTATTAGGCATTGCAAACATTCCCTTTGTTGATTTTTCTTTTTATTTGAACTTATATACATTTTTTAGATATTTGTATCACATTTCAAACAATGCACAGAGGTAACAGTTTTGGGTAATACTCTAGGGTCAAGATAATTAAATGCACAATTAATGTACTTATTTAGAAAAAAAAATTGTGGTATGCAAGAAAAAGAATTGATCTTCAGTATATGTCTGAAATAATAAGATTCTAACCCCGTGAAAGTGCCTCAGTTCTAATTCAAGACAGTGAAACATTGGGTCGGCATTATCATAATACCCATCAACGATTCTTATAATTTATTATGGAAGGTTGCAGAAAGTGACACTGTCACAGCACCATACAACAGGCCCCAGATTCACCAAAATACTTAAGTCTGTTTTTTTACATTAACTCCAAAGTTTGTCAATTTCATCCTCAAATTGAATTTTTTTTCTTTAGTTTAAGTAAAATAACAGACTTGAGTATTTTCATGAAACAGGGGCCTGGGTGTTGTTTTTTTAAACTTGCAACCATAACATCCCCACTACTCAGCTCCACAACTTCACTTAGAATCTGAATCATAACCGTTTTATTAATAAATATGTCTAACAGATTTCAGCGTCAGTTCTAAGTTCCAGAGCTACAAATGGAGTGAGAGAGTTGTAAATAAGGCAGAAATAATAAGGGGAGGTTACCTTTTCTGCTTTCAACTGAAATAAGAAACAATCACTGACACTGGTATCTAACAATTACAAGCACTGTGGGTGATACATAACACCATTGAATCTCTCTTTAAAACACTGATACAGTTTGTTATTCAAAACTATCTCATTTGGTTGAGGCGCAAAACAAAATTCTGATCAAGTAAACCACTCACTGACCACATAAAAATGATCATGTTTATTGAACTTTAAGGTCAAGAAATTGTTTTAATAAAAATATGATACATCGATCAAGAAATCCCATTAATTTTAACAGAAAAGCTAAAAAAATGTCTCGACTCTTTCGCTTCATCACAAAAATTAATGAAACTTCTAAAGTGTAGCAACCAATGCTACACAAATAACATCCAATAGATATCCTTATCCCATATGTTTGTCCATTTCAAAGAGGCAATAGGGGTCAAGGACTCTCTAAACAATTGTGCAGGATTTTGAGTAGTACCATGCACTATGCAACTTTAGACCAAGAATGCTTGATCTTTGCCGAATATTATCCCAGAGACAGTCTCTGCTAGACAGAAAAACATTTTTATAGGTTAATAGGTGAAGGTCATCCAGAACAATGCTGAATGTTTTTGAGTAGTATGTAACCCATTTCACAACTATGGACCAAATTCAGGAACTCCGGATGAACCACGTTCTGAGAAACAGAGCAAAATGCAAAGACATATATATATCTGAAATGACCATATTAATGAATTTAATGTTTCCCACCCACTATAAGTTGCAGTATTTTTTAAATATTTATTCATTATTCAAAATATCTTACATACTCGCTTATCGTACGTATTGGTCACTGATTTTTATCAACTCTGACCTCCATTTAGCAGTTAAGTACCTTGCATTTTTGCAAAGTCATTTACTAACAATATCAAAGAATCTAACGAACAGTTTTTCAGTTTTGCATACTCGAGAAGAGTGTTCTGTATTACCCACAATGCTGTGTGTTAATCATGCAATGGCGGCAGGCAGAGATGAAAGCATACCATGAGGTACATTTCACCCTCACTATCATCCTCATGATCATGATCGTGATCATCGTCGCTGAGATTCTTGAAACAAGAAAACGTCCCCGGTAATTCATACAGTAAACACAAAACAGAAACAAAGAAGACATTTCATCTGACAAATTGACCTATCTGTAAAATGGTGCAAATGATCCAATCATGTAATGGAAAAATAATGTCATAAAACTGCTACTATTTCAGTCATTATTAATTATTTTGGTAGTCTTTGCTTATGAGGAGTGTATGGATTTATTCAATACAAAACTCTTTCAGTACATGCAGCTTATCTTTTATATTATGTTCTATTAATTTGTTGGGTGGGGTACTTTTATAACACACCATAATCTAACCCAATTAAGCATTTTCAAATCATTTTTATTCCATACAACTGGTTTTCTTTTCCATCCAAAGCTGATCTTTCTGGTTTTCCAATAGAAAAATACCTGCTTTTAGAATATGTTATTCCTACTGCTGAGCCTTATTGGTCACCCTTAGTCTAGAAAGCTCCTCCCACTTTTAGAATATGTTATTCCTACTGGTAAGCCTTATTGGTCACCCTTAGTCTAGTAAGTTCCTCCCACTTTTAGAATATGTTATTCTTACTGGTAAGCCTTATTGGTTACCCTTAATCTAGTAAGCTCCTCCCACTTTTAGAATAGCACCTGTCACAGAAGGTCTTATTTACAAAACTTATTTAATCACCTCCTGTTGAGTGTGGCCATACTGTTCATCCTGAATGGCCCACACTCTTTTGAAATAGCACCAATTTTTTTTTTTTATCTCTTAGGTATGTTTTCTTTTCTTCCCCTATCAATTCCCTGCAAATGTTCATTTATTCCCTAGGTATAATTTCTTTTCCCATCTATTTATGCAAATATTGATTTTATCCCCAACAAAGGTATGTTTTCTTTTCTGTTTTCGTTTATTCTCTGCAAATTTTCATTTTCTCCCCAAGGTATATTTCCTTTTCATATTCGTTAAATTCCCTGCAAATATTCTTTTAATCCCCCATGTATACTAAATTTTCTTTTCCCATTTTTTTTTCATTCTCAGAAAATATTCTTTACTTCTTGTTCTAAAAATATGGTTGTTAGATCAATTTAATCTCCTTACCCACTTATACCACAATATCTTAGCATTGCAAGAATATACTCTAAATTAATAGTTGTTAATTGATAATTAAAATCTAATCATGCAAAGCACATTCTATTTTTGTCGTGCATATTTGATTCTGACCACCCCCAATTCCATTAGAAAAAGCTTTTACAAGATAAAGGAAGTATACATATTAACTGCTGTAATTGCGTTTGCTATTGTGTTTATCTGTCCAACAAACAGACCTGTACCTGTTATAACTACATTTCTGCGGATAGGCCAATTATTGTATACCTTGGTATCAAAACATCATTCTGTTCTAGAGCTAAGAGATTGTGCCACTTTATGGCGCCAGTATTTAATACCTGCATCTCAAATATTGATTTCTTGTCATATATCGTCAATACTTACATTCAATGTGGCAACACGAGATAGCAAAACGGCAGATACCGGAGCAATACTTATTATCTTACATTGTCTTAATGAGATATGGCAATAAATGTGTGCATAATACTCTATCTTTCTTTGAGAATTAAAAGAGAGATACAGTGGTATTGCTTTAAAGGAATATATCAGCATTTTTCAAAATTTTCAAATTAGTCAGCATTTTTATTTCTTCCCAATATATCATGTCTATGTAATTATTATCACCGAGTTTGTGTTGCCGTAAGAATATCTTTTTAAACACGCCAAAATAATATACTGAAAAGGGATTTCTTAATTTGGCATACTCACCAAGGTTAGACTAAAATAGAATTGCAACATAATTTTGCAACATATCAAATGAGTCACGCGATTTTAATTCTATTTCTTTTTGATTTGTTCTATTGGTTACATATTGATGAATATGTTTTTTAGAAAGAGTCTGAATGAAAAGAGGAAAGTTGCCAAGCAGTATCTGCATGATAGTTATTTTAAGAATGAATATTTCATTTCAATAATCAGATTAAATATCGCTTTTGTCATGTTTTTGGAGGATTTAAATTGCCAAATCATTTGTATTTTATATATTAATGATAATGACAATACTTTTTATGCATTCAAAACATCATCTTATTTTTTAGATATTTAAAGTGAATTTGGCTGACATGCTGCCTTTAAACTCTCTTTCATATTTTTTCACAGAAAGAATTCAAAACAATAGGATTGTAAGTATCATACAACAAAAATTTATCATAAAATTTACTGAAATAATGACGACATTTAGACAAGAAAAATTTACCCAATTGATTTCTTAATGGTAAGAATCAAAATACAGACAGAAATGAAAAAAAATCTTGTAAAATACTTATCAATTCAACTGTATTTCATTTTCTACACTTCATTAAAATACCAAACACTAGTGTTGCCTAATTGTTACAATGTTAATGATGTATAAATTAATCAAGACATTATAAAATATACATATTACAGAAAAATATATTTAATCTTTATAAAAGCCAACTACAACCATGGGGGAAAAGCATCTTAAGCAAATATTCGTCAATGAAATGAAAACTGGCCACTGTGCTAAAAACCTGTTTACCCTTATAAAAGCATTTCTAGATTTACTTTAGTTGTTGTTGTATGGTGTTTAGTGTCGCTTTCAACAATTTTTCAGTCACATTGCGACGGTGTCTACTTGAGACAGTTTTCGGAGCGCTGTCACACTGAAGTATCATGCCGCAGACCCATGGTATGATACCCCACCCAGTCACATTATACTGCCACCAGGTAGACCAGACCTACAACTGTCCTCTAAATGCTGAGCTTCAAACAAGGAAGCTTCTAGTACCATTTTAAAGTCTTTGGTATGACCCGGTCGGGGATTGAACCATGACCTTCTGCATGTGAGGCGGACGCTCTACCACGTTTAGATTTATGTTAGCTTAGAGCTTTTGTGAATCACTCTATTTAGAGCTTACTTCCTGGGTAGAACCAGTACCAGGTCTGGTGTTGTTTACATGAGGCAATCGAGCGATGCCTATGATCAAACCCATTGCCTTTAGCATAAGAGGCCAAGAACCTATCAACTGCACCCTCAACCCTCTTTTCTTAGTGTCTCAAGGATTACAAGTTAAAAATTATTTGTTAGCGAGTGACTTACTTATATTGACAATCACTTTACAAAAAAAACACCAAAAAGAACAGTGAAAAAGGACATAAAACCATGACTTTCCAAGTCTGTGAAACTAACCGAGATGGAGAAGTATCAAATCTTGCTACATTTCATGCTGAAAGCATCCAAACAAAACCAAAGTGATCCCTACATGTTGTATTATGCTATAAAACTCACATAAATAATATCAGAACCCATGAAATATGTTGTTTGAGATCTAAAATTAAATTAAGTAATAATATCGAAATTACTGGTTAGAACATTCACACTGATTGCCTCACATTTAAAACATGTAGAGGTAAGCGAGGCAAGCGGGAATGAGGCATATCTCACTCACGATACGGGGTATTTCTTGGAAATCAACAGAGAAGCAGGCACTATCTATTGAATGTAATATTGTTTTTTCTATCCGGCAGGTTGATAAAAAGAGAAGACATTGCTAGCTGTGATGAGGTAGACAACTGAGAATCTATATTTAGTCCTAGTTTAGCTCATGCTTTTACAAACAATAAAGTTGTACAATAGCTATTGGTTGGGGCACATGCTCGAGTCAATTCTGTTTGGCTTCCACAAACTTACGTTTAAAGATACCTAATATAAATTATGCTGCAGGTCAACAATTAATTAATATTCACTTTTTTTTCAAATCCATAACTCTCTAAATATATGTATTAATAAATGACTCTCCATCTTCGTTTTTTGGATCATTCAAGTATCATTTTGAAGGTGTACTGATAACCATGACGTCAATGCCCTTTAGGTGCACTCTTGACAAGAGCAGACTTGTTGGATCATTACATTGGAAAGTCATTACATGAATTAGAAGGGTTATTGATAAGGTCATTCACCTTGTTGCGCTCTCCTGACAAGAGCTAACTTGTTTTTGGATTATTTCATTTTGATGGTGTATTAATAAACAAAAGGTCAATGACCTTGAGGTGCTCTCTTGACAAGAGCTGACTTGTTCTTGGATCATTCCATTTTGTATTAGAAGAGGTATTGATAAACAAGAGGCCAATGACTTTAAGGTGCTCTCTTGACAATACTGAACTTGCTTTTGGATCATTCCATTATGAATCAGAAGGGGTATTGATCAACAAGAGGTCAATAACCTTGATGCGCTCTCATGACAAAAGCTAACATTTTTTTTCATCAGTAGAGCTAAAAACTACTGGGCAAGAGCCAAACTATAAAAGACACAGAAATGAGAGGTTTCATCTGATTTCTCCCGATAAAATATAACATATAACCGCAGTGAAATCCACATTAACTATGAATAACTACTTCTTAAAATATTCGAAATTATTCTTACTTTAAGGATAAAAGTGGACAAACAAGAAGCCAAATTTCTTATCGTTAAAACTCAGTTGAGCTAGGATTTAATAGAAAACTCAAATGTAATTTACAGCGGTAAATAAAAAACTCAACTCTCCCCAATATCTTTTTCAAGATTCTCCCCGAGCATGTTAATATATTTATTTAGAGAAAGTGAAAAAATATTATTTTACTTATATAAATATTAATTTTCCACTCTTTCTTTATCCTCAATGCAGTTGGTTATAAAGCTTGGTAAAAATAAAGTATTTAGGCACTATATGATGTTGATTGGTTGAATATTTAGCGTTTTTTTTAAGCCATCAAGGACTAACAGATGATCAGTTAACCGAATCACTCTTTCCTGGGATCCTGGAAGGTTAACCAGTACTCTCTGCAAGTAACTGATTACTTTCTCACTTGAATCAGCAGTGAGAGACAAATGACAATGAGTCAAAATGTCATATATCAATAATCACAGAGACTGTGTGAACTGGCATCACCCAGACTGATAGTAAGACGCAGAGACTGTGTAAACTCACATCACCCAGACTGATAGTCAGACGTGGTACCGACTAAACTAACCAAGCCTGGCAGGTTCTATAATGAATTGTGCATGAATATGAAAAAAAAACAACAACAGGAAGCCACCTCTGACAAGCGCCCCAAACAATACACTATACACTATGATAGCTGAAGGGTAATGTATATTACATTTTGCATGCACTAGACTTTGCCATCAGATTCACAAACATTCTAGTGGTGTTATCACAGCAGAGATAAACGAGAGTACAACACGATCTCTTTTACTTGTTCGTTACTACCATAATGCAACTTATGCAAATACGTCAGCCACTTTTACATACAATATCGTCACAGATTGGTCAGTTAGAGCAACAGAATGCAATCTAAGGACTTAACATTGGTGTTTTTAATCTAAAGAGCTCAAGATTAAAATTAAGAAAAAATGTGTCGATATATTCAAGTCCAGTACCCCATGCAGTCCCATGTTTACACATTTTACAACCAAGTAAGATGAACCCGCAGTAGCACTGAAATCAACTTTATCCTCATAGACCAGCCCAATCTCTCCTTCCATGTTTATTTAACCTATTTTCCTCACCTTTTCTCTTTTTTCGCTCAGCCTTTTCTTTTCTTCTTCTTCAGTCAGTCCTGTGACTTCATCATCATCATCACTCTCAGATGATTCTGAATCGTACAAATCATCAAAGGCTTTCTCTGGGGCTTTATCACCATCGATACTCTCCGGTTGGTTTTCAAGGACCTTCTTCTCATCACATGGATTGTCGTCTGCCTCTACGCTGCTGGTCTTCATCTTACGTGGGTTTGACATTTTTGGGGAAGTTACTTTTTGTTTGTCTGCAATTGAATCTTCAATAACATTATTTATGTTTAAAACTTGCTTAAGACAGCTTTTATAGATTTTGCACTTTCTTTTTTTCCTTTTGACACAATCCTAAAATTCAAATTTTAGAGTGTTCATAAATTTTTCTTAGCATTTGTCATGACTTTCCACTGCTTTTAGTTACCCTTTAGTTACCAACTGCCAGTGTTTCTTCACCTGAATAATTCAACTTATAAAGTATCATCAAACATTAGATGATGCTGATAGTATAAAGAAACAATGTTCACTTTCATCGTACTGCATTGTATGTCTCACACACCAATTTATTTAAAATTGGCATATGTCCTTTCTGGTACATACCAAGTCACCAATCTAAGAACCCAAGCAGGCTAAAAAAAAACAAGAGTTGTCAGAAGACCAACAAAGCTCGCCTCTGGGTGTCTAAGTCCAAAAAGGGCCATAACTGTGCCAAAATGCAATCCAGAGTTATGGTTCTTATACTTGTGTGTTCCATTGATGATGATGAACACACATGCAAAGTTTCATTCACATCCAATTAGTGGTTGCATAGATATCTTAAACTTAAACGCAAAAGTTTAACCTGGGTGTCTACAGACGACGCCGATGACGAGGTCATGACAATAGCTCTCCTTGGACTTCGTCCCAGCAAGCTTATAAAAGTAGAATGTCTTTACAATTTAAACTGTCAATTAATTACCTTTAAACTTCAAACATATGTCAATCAATAATCTTTAAACTTTATACAAACCGTAATCCGTTCAAGTACACCATAAATGCATTTCAAATGCGTTTGTTTTGCGTGTTTTGCATTTCAAATGCATTTTAGTTTTGTTGATGGTTTGCATTTTTTTTTGATAAACATTGGAGAAAATGCAAAAATGCAGTTCAAAATGATACTAACTTGTATGTCATCAGGTGTGCCAAATAGGGACAAATTAGGCTAAACCATTATTGATAGTAGGGAAGCTATCGGAAGGGTCAATCGTAGTATTAATAGCAGGCTTCTTGTATGTGATCAGTGGGCCATATCAGACTGAAATGTGTTTGATCAGTAATTTATTTGATCTACAAGCCGTGTTACGGCAAATAACCCCCACCCCCCATGAAAGTGCATAGATGCGTAGTCACCGTAAATAAAATATATAAAGCATTTGAAATTAATCCCATACCAGTTTATCATGGTTGATTTAACTTTAATCCATTAATTTTAAAAATTTCCTACGAAATCTAGCAAGTGTTTAAATTTTTAAAAATAAATGACATAAACGTGTCTGACACTTTCAAGGAGTTTTATGTACTTTACACCAATAAATTCCTTTGATATCTTTCCTTCAAAAATTTCAAAGATACCCACTAAGTGAAATAGCATGTGTCATAATAATGTTTGTTTCACTAGTGACATCATCAGACATTGACACATTCTATATATAAATTTAGATGTGTGAAGTTATAAATATCTCTCTATCAGTTTAATAGTAATCTTTTTTAACAAATGGCTATATCAAAAATAAACATTAAAGAATACAACCAGTTCGATGTAACAAATAGATTTTCTAAAAACAGCGTGAAAACTTTTCCTAAATGTCAATCATATAACAGAACAGCGACATAAATCAGTGTGTAGATAAATACAGTTGATACTCACCAACTCAAACTCTTAAATTTCGAAATTCCTGTTATCTCAAATTTGAAGTTCGGTCCCGAGTTTTCCTCTTCTTTTTCTATATAAATTAACTCCTGATATATCAAATTCCAGTAATTTGAATTATTCACTATTTCGAATCTGTTCTTTGATCCCTCCATCCTAAAATCTATTGATTTCTCACTCGTTATTTTTAATTTTTTTCACCACGTGAAGATGAAAGGCAAACTGTCGAAGGTGAAAATAGTTGTTCCCATACCTGTAATTTATCGCTTCATGTGTTTGTACTGGCAGGTAAGTTAATTGTGTCATCAAATTGTTATGATACACAAGCGAGACACACGCTAATTAGACAAACAATGCCGAAATGTCAGAAGATGTTTTTGACATGTGCTATGTTTTTGTCTTATTTTTTCTATTAAGTTGTTGTAACCATTGCTTGTATATAACCTGTGTTTATATTTCTGTTGCATATTCTATTTATTTGATATTCATGTAACTAAAAAGTTAAGATCAATTATTTATTTCGTTGTCAATATACCTATGATAATATTAGTGGATATCCAAATCTCCAAGGCATATCCTAAAAACGCGTATACTTTTTGTTGAGCTAAACAATTGCATTATTGCTTTGTATCGCTCGTGGATCATTCGTGGATCTTTTATTCATGTATCATTTCATTTATCATTTCTTTAATCATTTTGTTTGCACTTTTAGTCCGTTTGTATCACGTTTAAAATGCGTTTGATATTCATTTCATTTGCGTTCGTTTGGTGTACTAGAATGGATTACGGTCTGTAAGCATCATCAATCAATTGTTTTTAAACTTTATAGACATCTGTTATTAATAATCTTTAAACTTTTAAAATATCTATCCAATAATTACCTTAAACTTTATATAAACATCTGTCTATCAATTTTCTTTAAACTTTATAAACAACTGTCAATCAAATTTCTTTAAACACATCTGTCAATAACCTTTAAACTTTATAAATATGAGTATATGTCAATTAATTAACTTTAAACCTTATAAACATCTGTCAATCAAATTTCTTTAAACTTTATAAACATCTGTCAATAACCTATAAACTTTATAAATACGAGAATATGTCAATTAATTACCTTTAAACTTTATAAACACAAGTCAATCAAATTTCTTTAAACTTTATAAACATCTGTCAATTAAATTTCTTTAAACTTTATAAACATCTGTCAATACCCTTTAAACTCTACAAATACGAGTATATGTCAATAAATTACCTTTAAACTTTATAAACATAAGTCAATTAATTATCTTTAAATATTTTCAAAATCTAATAATTAAATTAATTACCTGTAAACTTTATAAACATCTGTCAATAAATAACCATTAAACTTTGTAAACATCTGTCATTTTATTACCTGTGAACTTTATAAACATCTGTCAATTAACAACCATTAAACTTTGTAAACATCTGTCATTTTATTACCTGTGAGTTTTATAAACATTTGTCATTTAATTACCTGTGAACTTTATAAACAACTGTCTATTAATAACCATTAAACTTTATTAACATCTGTCAATTAATAACCTGTGAACTTTATAAACATCTGTCAATTAACAACCATTAAACTTTGTAAACATCTGTCATTTTACTACCTGTGAACTTTATAAACATCTGTCAATTAATAACCATTAAACTTTGTAAACATCTGTCATTTAATTACCTGTGAACTTTATAAACAACTGTCTATTTATAACCATTAAACTTTATAAACATCTGTCAATTAATTACCTGTGAACTTTATAAACATCTGTCAATTAACAACCATTAAACTTTGTAAACATCTGTCATTTTATTACCTGTGAACTTTATAAACATCTGTCAGTTAATTACCTGGGAACTTTATAAACATCTGTCAATCAATTAATGTTCAACTTTATAAACATCTGTCAATTAATTACTGTTCAACTTTACAAACACAACTGACTTACTTTTATGGAAATGTTTCTTTCTATTTTTAACAATGATTTTGCATCTCAACATTTCTGGACTGGCAAGAGGAACATTTGGATCAAGCTGTAAATTTAACATATGTTATTGGTGTGTATGTATATATAATTATCAGCATAAATGGCAGTACATAAGTATGTATGACAATACATAAGTATGCATGACAATACATAAGTATGCATAACTAAATATATATATAAATAAATTCTTTCTCCTAAATACTTATATATATAAATATGCATAACAATACATAAATATGCATAACAATATGCATAAATCATGCATGGCAATATATATGTATGCATGGCAATAAACAAGTATGCAACACAATATATATAAGTATGCATAACAATACATACAAGTATGCATAACAATACATAAATATGCATAACAATATAAATGTATGCAAATATTGTTGAATCTCTTTAGTGGCCCTTCCGTCATTATTTATGGAACATTCCATTATTTTAAATGAGGGGTCTTAATATGAATTAAAAATCTTAGTGGTTCATCTAGGACGGTTGTGCGATCTATGCAAAAAAATTGAATTTCAACACATTTAAGGTTAGTGAAAGAAGACTCAGAATGAATCTAAGTAGAACCACTGTTCTTCTGTAAGTAACTGGCAAACTTTCTCACATGAAGTTTTTTGAGAGAGTTTGAATCAAACCTCTGACCTTAATGTCAAGAGGTAAGTGATCTTGAGATGTTGCCTTAGACCACTCGGCCATGGATGACCCTTTATGTGATAAATAATTTAGTTCTTGAGGAACCATATAATTTGGGATAACAGAATTATCTGACATCCCCTTTAGCTTATACAATTAAGATGCCTATATAAGTACAAGTAAGAATAATAGAGCTATCAAAAATATGAAAAGGTGATAATTGTCAATGTACAAAAACAATTTTATCTTTATAGTAACACAACGTTTTATCAAATAACCAAGAAAGTCATTCCAAAATCTTCTTTCTCCTAAAATCTGGCACTTAAGTTATATAAGAAAAAAACAGTTTTCATATAAGATTAGATTAAACACTTTAACAGCTTACAGGAAAGTCCTCTAATGGATCAACAAGGAGCATGTCACCAAATATGTTCCTGCAGTGGGCCGCCATCTTGGCTTGTTGTCTCACACTGAAATGAGTTGAATAGACTGTCATGCTATATAAGGTAATAAGAAATCATGTGGACTCAACACACATTTAGAACAATAACAATCCTAAGTAAAAGAATACGTTTTGCTCTTCATGGTGAAAGATAAAGGAAGCTACAAGTTGTGCCTTTAAACTCACAAACTATTAAAAAAGAAAACACAGAGTTTAGTATACATAATGTGCTGCAGCAAATGCTAAAATAATGAACTTTTACTTTTTAACTATATGTCAGGATCTATAATTTTACACTGTAATAATACATGCATGTAATAAAGTGTTAAACCCTTAACTCCATTGATACACGTTTTTCTGCACAAATCAGAGAAGGCCTTTGAAAACAGTGCAGGAAGAGTTCAGATTGCTTGTAACGAGCAATGTGAACACTTCCTGCACTGTTTTTCACTCTGTCAGTTAATATAAACATAATTCACCCAATAATTCAAAAGCCTTCTATATTAGGTATCCAAAGGTGTCTATATTAGAGGTGTCCAAAGGTGTCTATAGTAGAAGTGTCCAAAGGTGTCTATAGTATAGGTGTCCAAAGGCGTCTATATTAGAGGTGTCCAAAGGCGTCTATATTAGGTGTCCAAAGGCGTCTATATTAGAGGTGTCCAAAGGCGTCTATATTAGAGGTGTCCAAAGGCGTCTTTATTAGAGGTGTCCAAAGCCTTCTATATTAGAGGTGTCCAAAGGCTTCTATATGAAGTAAAGGGTTTAAACTTACGCCTACCAGGGGTTAATACTGGGGGTGGCTCTGATGGCAGAAATTATACAAAAGAAAGATAGAAAGATAGCACTTGTCATATTTAAGAGTGTTCAGCATCACCTCCAACCATCTCTCAGTCATAGCATGATGGTATCAATAGAAAACATGTTAGTTTTTGTTCATTAAGGTAAATCATCTTAATTTGCATAAAGATCGTACCAGAAATAAGACCAAGGCGCTGGTTGGCCCCTAAAAGAAATAGGGATGATAGATATGATTTTTCTCTCCTACCCCCTACCCCTATCTCTTTCTCTCTCATCAACCATTTCATATCATTGAGAAATTCATTGTTCTGTGCTGAATGGTGTTTAGCGATAATGTTAACAATTTTTCAGTCATATCAAGATGGTGTCAAAACCCATGCACACAAAAAAATTGAAATTGGAAACAAATTTAATTGGCGGCCATAAAATTTAGGTCAGCCAGCCAACCCAAAATAGGTGTATTTTTTAATTTAGCATAATCATTTAAGACCATTTATAAGAAATCCAGCAAATCAGAAAATTGGTTGATGTGCACATATTGTCTTCACAGTCTTACAATCTCCAACACCAACAAGTTAAAGTTCATTTTTGAAATATAACAAATATATTTCTGTTTTACAATATGATCTTTATTGCAATCAAATCAGTTTGATGAAAAGGGCTTTTTTCCATTGTAGTTCAGATTGACGTCAGCTACCAAGCTACCAAGTTTTACAAAAATTGAACTAATTACAAAAAAGATTCACCCACCCCTTCAATGCAGTGCTTCCTTTCCGCACAGGTTAAATTTATCAAAATTAGCTAAAAAATAATCCCATAGATGAAGAAAGCATCAACTTACGAACAATGGTTTTCAAAAGACAGGATAACAGGATATTCTGACGTCTTAAAGGCACTTGCTGCAATGGCTTCTATAACTTCCTGTTTAAAAAAAACAACACAACAAAAACAATAATTACTGACATATTACAACAGGCAGTTCCGATACTTACAAGCAAACCTTGATCAAATATCTTAAAATTGTGTTTCTTTAAGTGATCATCATTTAGTTAGTCATCTATTCCATATATTACAGGTTAAACATGTCCTCCAGTTTTATTGATGGAGAAGATTTTCAGCGGTTTAACACCATTGTCCACACACAACATTACATATTATGGCATATCCAGTTTTGTTATCTGTGTAGAATCATCAGCCTTCCGAAAATATCTAGCAGACTTTCTCACATTAACTTTTGGTCCGAGCTGGGCTTGAACCCAATACTTTAACTGTTATAGGTAGTGGTCAGTAGATAACAGTGCTTTAGACCTCTTGGTCACAGAGGACCTGCCTCAGAATATTTCTGAACCATCTTACTCCTTTTTCGGACATTTTTTGCATAAAGTTTTGAAGCCAGCTGACCTCAAACCCACAACCTCAGTGGTGAGAGGTACAAGATCATAAAACAATGCCTTTGAGCATTCAGCAACACCAAACACCATTGAGAGAACATTGAAAGTAACACTTCTTACTCAGCTGGAAGTCTTGAGGAAATAATTGTTTAATTTAATCCTAATATACAGTTACCTGTCTAAAGAAACCATTTAATAAAACATAACAAAACTGACCTCCTAAAACAGTTTACTGGTATATGGAGACTTGTGTGCACTAAATCCATGAAAATTGTTGCTTTGGACAGGTGACTTCTTAATAGTAGTGACTGCTGACACTGTGATTTAAATGTATGTGTATAATTTGATATACCAGATAGATCTGTCAGTAGCACGTTTGACTATCAATCCAGGGATCATGAGTTCAAATCCCAGCCCGGCCATAGTCTAATAGACTGATTTGCGTACGACAATGGATCTAATTGTCAGTCATCTCTCATCACTGATTCAAGTGGGAAAGTTATCAGTTACTAGCGAAAATGGGTGTGATTGAGCTCTTATTAACCTTCTAGGATCGTCTGTTAGCCCTCGATGGCACAAAACATGACACTTAATTTTCCAACAAAAAAAAAATATATACTGAGAGAAATAAGTTTAGCAAGTGTTTTCAAACAAATATATTTACAATAAACATAAATTTCAAAATTAATCTTACATATTTTGATAACTGAAAATCACCTCAACATATGATTCCCTTTTTCGTATTTTCAGGCTACAAAGCTAATCCATAAAATAAAAGACTGCAAAGAATGTTACCAATATATACATTAGGTATCCATATAATTTAAATGAATTACCTCCCTTTACTTAAAAAAAAACAACATATTTCAAAGTTGCTTAATATCAAAATCAAACTTGTTTTTATTGATTTTTGTAATATATTCTATTACATTGTAATTTGGTTGCAGACCTCAATTTAGTTTAAAGTAAGATATTCGTGATTTATGCAACTGAAGTCCTCGGACCATTATCACCCTCTGGGTCTGTTATATCGACAAGGCACAGCTCACCAATATATAAACCTCTAAATAATCTAATTTTTAAACACACACTATAAGACACATATCTAAAGCATTTACAAAAAAAAACAATAACCCCCCACCCCCACAAATAAAACACACACAAACAAAGTTCTCTTATTAGCTAGGTATTTACATGATTTTGAATGTCCCTTGCATATTGATTGATTGATTGATTATTTAGAGTTAACCAGTACTCGCGCTCACCCCATCTCCGCAAGTAACAGATAACTCTCTCACTTGAATCAGTGGTGACAGACGAATGATAATGAGACACAATGTTGTATATCAATCATCAAGGAGACTGTTGCCGGGCGGGGGTTCAAACTCACGACCCCTGGTCCCCTGTGTAGTTAAGTATATATTTTCCTTGCTAAACTTTATTTATTCATTTATTTTGGTTCAGAGATCAAAGCTTAATACTGATATGATGAATATCTCAATCAAGTAAAAATTTTATGAGAAATAAAAACCTTGATGTTAATATCCATCTAAATAATAAACTGCTGTTGCAACACCATTTAAATGAATTGATTATAACAAACTACAGAATGTGCCATATGTTGTGCATAATTAATGTGTTATTCCATTTGAAACAAATATCAAATAGAATTAATCTGAAAGAAAAATAAAGCAATTTTAATGAAAGTTTCTTATGTATTTAGATTTTTTTCAGTGTTGTGGAATAAAATAAAAAAGACTAACAACCCTTAGGGTCACAGGTCACGATCAGTAACAGGCACTGTTTAGAAGTTTGTTTGAATATATTAAGGGTAATTTATATGCCGTTAAGGGCTAACAGAAGATCAGTTAATCAAACCACTTTTCTCGTGATCCTGAAAAGTAAACCGGTACTCAAGCATGCCCATCTCCACAAGTAAATGTTAACTGTCTCATTTGAAACAGCAGTGAGAGACAAATGACAATAAAATACAATGTCTTATAATATCAATCGTCATGGAGGCTATGGATGGGTGGAAATGCAAACCTGTGACCCCTTGATTAACAGTCAGACGGCGCAAGTTGTCAAAATGATTGTTTTGTAGGGATGCTAACCTTAAATGAGATTTCTGTGCACATGGTAAATCCGTGTGTGATCATTGGTTCTTCATCTGCACCACGCCCATCCCAACAATCCAGCTCAATACACCGGCAGCCACTCAATAGCACCTGCTGGTAGATCTCCACGGAGGAACGGCCAGTTAACTGATGGCCTTCAAACATAAAAAATTATGATATATGCAGATAATTATTATGGTATACGAATCAAATTATATACCAAGAATCAAATGACTTACTCATTAATGGAGTTTTTTTAACACTAAAAGTCCCACTACCTCCAATACTTTGTCAAATTTCCTTTTTACAATATACCAAAGCAGTGATCTAGGGGTAGAGAGTCGTCCTTGCATGCGGAAGAATTTGGGTTTGATCCCAGGACGGTTCATACCAAAAACTTGAAAAATGGTACTGGAAGCTTCCACGCTCCGCATTTAGAGGAAAGTTCTTGGTCTGGTCATTTCAACCCTAGTTATGTGAAATATGGCCATTTCAGCCCAACACAGTTACCACATAGCCATTTTAGTCTTAGTTTTGTGCCACATTACATGGCCATTTTAGCCTTAGTTTTGTGTTATATTACATGACCATTTTATCTTAGTAATGTACCAGATGGCCATTTTAACTTTAGTTTTGTGCCACATTACATTTAGCATAAGCAATATGCCAAATGGCAACTTTAGCCATATTTATGTGTCACATGGAGATTTTAGTCATATTTATGTGTCACATGGAGATTTTAGTCATATTTATGTGTCACATGGAGATTTTAGTCTTAATTATGTGCCAAATGACCCTTTAACCCTTTACTTCATATAGATGCCTTTGGACACCTCTTATATAGATGCCTTTGGACACCTCTTATATAGATGCCTTTGGACACCTCTTATATAGACGCCTTTGGACACCTTATATAGAAGGCTTTTGAATTATTTGGTGAATTATGTTCATACTAACTGACAGAGTGAAAAACAGTGCAGGAAGTGTTCAGATTGCTCGTTACGAGCAATCTGAACTCTTCCTGCACTGTTTTCAAAGGCCTTCTGTGATTGGTGCGGGAAAACACATATCTATGGAGTAAAGGGTTAAGCATTAGTTAAATGCAACATGGTCCTTCTAGTCTTATTGCCACATGACCATCTTAACCTTCGTTATACAGAGATACATGGCCATTTTAGCCTATGACTATTGTAGAATGTGTCATATCACTCTTTTATCCTTAGTTATGTGCCACATGATGCTTTCAGTTGTTTTATTATTGGTCACATGGACATTTTGGCATTTGACATGTACAATGATGACCCTTTTAGCTTTAGTTACATTCCACATTCCCCTTCTAGTCTAAGTTATGTGTCAACTGACCCTTTTAGTTATAGTTATGTTCCACATGTCCCTTCTAGTCTTAGGTATGTGTAAAATGACCTTTTTAGTCTTACCTGTCAAGTAGGTGTTATGTGAGGAATTGATAAAGTAGTGACTAAGGGGCTGGTTCATATCCTGACTCAGATCTAGGTACTCGGCAGGGATCAGGTTGTTGTCTTCACTCATAAGAAACTTCAGGAAACCTTCTTGGGAAAAATTGCCTGTAAATAAAGTATAATAGATAGCATTAAAGAATAACCATCCCTGATAGCTAAAAAAACTGTTGTATTATTTCTACAAATACTAAACATCTAAAATAACCTATTGGTTGAGTACACATGCACCTAATGTTTACCATAATCAAGGACGTACAATAAACAGAGAAGGAAATGGACCCATTCATGTTTCGTGAAACTCTTGCATACTCGCATAAACCATTTGGTATTCACATAAACTCTTGTATATTCACATAAACTCTTGCATATTCACATAAACTCTTGCATATTCGCATAAACTTTTGCGTATTCACATTAACTCTTGCATATTCACATAAAACTCTTGCGTATTCACATAAACTCTTGACTATTCACATAAACTCTTGTGTATTCACCTAAACTCTTGCATATTCACACAAACTCTTGCATATGCACATAAACTCTTGCATATTCACATAAACTCTTGCATATTCACATAAACTTTTGACTATTCACATAAACTCTTGCATATTACTCTTGACTATTCACATAAATTCTTGCATATTCACATAAACTGTTGCGTATTCACATAAACTCTTGTGTATTCACCTAAACTCTTGACTATTCACATAAACTCTTGTGTATTCACATAAACTCTTGCATATTCATATAAACTCTTGCATATTCATATAAACTCTTGTGTATTCACATAAACTCTTGCATATTCATATAAACTCTTGTGTATTCACATAAACTCTTGACTATTCACATAAATTCTTGCATATTCACATAAACTGTTGCGTATTCACATAAATTGTTGCATATTCACATAAACTCTTGCATATTCATATAAACTCTTGTGTATTCACATAAACTTTTGACTATTCTCATAAACTGTTGCATATTCACATAAACTCTTGCATATTCACATAAAATCTTGCATATTCATATAAACTCTTGTGTATTCACATAAACTCTTGACTATTCTCATAAACTGTTGCATATTCACATAAACTCTTGCATAGTCACAAAAACTCTTGTGAAATCTCTTTTTCAATTATTTTTACTTCTTCTAAGGAATACAAATCAATTTATTACACTGCAGAATGACATCTCCGTAGAATGAGACCATTCTCGATAATTTGTGTTTACAATCATGTAGAGTACAATACTGATTGCAAAATGTGTATACTACCACTCAAATTACTGTAACAAGATTACTTGTAATATTAACTATTTAAGATACCTTTGCATGAAAACATCATAAAACAATAAAGGCATGAAAATATGAAAGTTACATTTTTATGTACAAGAAAATGGTTGCCTTTGAATTTTGAATGGTCAATTTGCCAAATATTATGCATGTTGTTAATCAACATTTAGTCTGCGGGATGCAAGTTTCCAATCTTTCTTTATATAAGTCCTTGCCATAATTTATAGACAGCAATGATGCTTAATCCTATATTCATTAAAAATGACAGCATGAGTAATACATACTTGCAGGTTAACTTGCAACATGACTTCTTTTAGACATTAAATTCTATATTTTAGTTTATACTTATTTATTTGAGCAATGAAAGCTCTTGGCTACTACAAACTGCTCTCGAATCTGCTATGAAATGCAGTACTGAGTGTTATTTTACGAGAGGCATCAGGTCGAGCAGGGGACCGAACCCACAACCTCTGGTGTGAGTGGCCAACACTATCCATTACACTACTGCCCCACTTATTTTCTTTATTTTGATATGCAGGCAATATAGCATATATTTATATAAGTAACAGGAGTTTTTAAAAGAATGCTCAACCTTTTACCTGCACCCGTACCTTTACCAAATATCTAAAATATATTACCACAGTTTAAATATAAATTTTCAATGTGAAAGTAAGACAGTTTTAATGTAAAATAAGACAGCTTCAATGTATATCTATGACATTTTCAATGTAAAAGTATGACAGTTTCAATGTAAAATAAGACAGCTTCAATGAAAAATCATTGTAAAACTTTGGTTATTTCAATCTGAAAAAATAATTATTATCCAATAATTCTCATATTACATGAAATTGCATAATCTAAAAAGGTCACAATGTAATTCTACGACAGTTTTAATTTGAAAGTAAGAATGTTTCAATGTAAAATATGATAAACAAGTTCCAATGTAAAAAAAACACATTGTCAATATAAAAATATGATTATTTCAAAGCATATATTTTTTACTATTCTGTAACTCTCATAATTATAACAGTACAAAATCTAAGAAGGTCACACAACTCAGACAGATATAAACTAACCAGGTCATTTAAAAAAAACAAGTGTGATAAAATATCCTTTTTTTTGTAGTACATGGTAAAAAAGCTACAACAGATGCACATATGGTACGACTGATTATGTTCATAGATTCATCATGGAAATTTACCTGCGCCATTCTCAACAGACCTGAAAACCTTTCCATTAACATTTGATCCCATCATTATGGAATGGCATTTCATATGGGAATAAATAAAGTAAATTTATCTATGTCATGCTGCCTAGCAACCATTTATTGTGTATATAATACAGTGATTCTTTATACTGATAACAATAAAAAACAGTTTGAGTAAAGTACATTTTAGTGCTAATGGGCAAACAAAAACCTATACAAGATTACTAATATTAATCAAAATGTAGAATATTAAATGTGCAATAATCACTCAGACGGTATCATCAATTTCTTTTAATGGGGTGTAACTCCACTATCAATATATAACAGATTATAACTGTATATGACATCCAGTTTTATTGGTGGAGGAAGACTTCAGAATGAGTTTATATGGAATCCAGTTTTATTTGGTTGAGGAAGACTTTAGAATGATTTTATATGACACCCAGTTTTATTGGTGGAAGTTGACCTCAGAATTATTTTATATTGCATCTAGTTTTAATGGTTGAGGAAGACCTCATAATGATTTTATATGGCACCCAGTTTCATTTGGTGGAAGATGACCTCATAATGATTTTATATGGCACTCAAATTAATTTGGTGGAGGAAGACCTCAGAATGATTTTATATGGCACTCAGTTTTATTTGGTGGAGGAAGATCTCAGAATGATTTTATATGGCACTCAGTTTTATTTGGTGGAGGAAGATCTCAAGATGATTTTATATGGCACCCAGTTTCATTAGTGGAAGTTGACCTCAGAATGATTTTATATTGCATCTAGTTTTATTGGTGAAGGATGACCTTAGAATGATTTTATATTGCACCCAGTTTTACTTTGTGGAGGAAGACCTCAGAATGATTTTATATGGCACCCAGTTTTACTTTGTGGAAGTTGACCTCAGAATGATTTTATATGGCATCCAGTTTTATTGGCGGAGGAAGATTTCAGAATGATTTTATATGGCACCAAGTTTCATTTGGTGGAGGAAGACCTCAGAATGATTTTATATGGCACCCAGTTTTACTTTGTGGAAGTTGACCTCAGAATGATTTTATATGGCATCCAGTTTTATTGGTGGAGGAAGACCTCAGAATGATTTTATATGGCACCAAGTTTCATTTGGTGGAGGAAGACCTCAGAATGATTTTATATGGCACCCAGTTTTACTTTGTGGAAGTTGACCTCAGAATGATTTTATATGGCACTCAGTTTTACTTTGTGGAAGTTGACCTCAGAATGATTTTATATGGCATCCAGTTTTATTGGCGGAATAAGACCTCAGAATGATTTTATATGGCACCCAGTTTTATTTGGTGGAGGAAGACTTCAGAATGATTTTGTATGGCACCCAGTTTTATTTGGTGAAGGAAAACCTCAGAATGATTTTATATGGCATCCAGTTTCATTTGGTGGAGGAAGACCTCAGAATGATTTTATATGGCACCAAGTTTCATTTGGTGGAGGAAGACCTCAGAATGATTTTATATGGCACCCAGTTTTACTTTGTGGAAGTTGACCTCAGAATGATTTTATATGGCATCCAGTTTTATTGGCGGAATAAGACCTCAGAATGATTTTATATGGCACCCAGTTTTAATTTGTGGAAGTTGACCTCAGAATGATTTTATATGGCATCCAGTTTTATTGGCGGAGGAAGATTTCAGAATGATTTTATATGGCACCAAGTTTCATTTGGTGGAGGAAGACCTCAGAATGATTTTATATGGCACCCAGTTTTACTTTGTGGAAGTTGACCTCAGAATGATTTTATATGGCATCCAGTTTTATTGGTGGAGGAAGACCTCAGAATGATTTTATATGGCACCAAGTTTCATTTGGTGGAGGAAGACCTCAGAATGATTTTATATGGCACCCAGTTTTACTTTGTGGAAGTTGACCTCAGAATGATTTTATATGGCACTCAGTTTTACTTTGTGGAAGTTGACCTCAGAATGATTTTATATGGCATCCAGTTTTATTGGCGGAGGAAGACCTCAGAATGATTTTATATGGCACCAAGTTTCATTTGGTGGAGGAAGACCTCAGAATGATTTTATATGGCACCCAGTTTTACTTTGTGGAAGTTGACCTCAGAATGATTTTATATGGCATCCAGTTTTATTGGCGGAATAAGACCTCAGAATGATTTTATATGGCACCCAGTTTTATTTGGTGGAGGAAGACTTCAGAATGATTTTGTATGGCACCCAGTTTTATTTGGTGAAGGAAAACCTCAGAATGATTTTATATGGCATCCAGTTTCATTTGGTGGAGGAAGACCTCAGAATGATTTTATATGGCACCCTATTGTAGTTTTATTGGTCGAGGAAGACCTCAAATGATTTTATATGGCACCCAATTTTTTTTTGGTGGAGGAAGATCTCAGAATGATTTTATATAGCTTCCAGATTTATATGGTAGAGGCAGACCTAAAAATGATTTTATATTGCACCCAGTTTTATTTTGTTGAGGAAGATCTCAGAATGAGTATTAATGGAAAAGCTCTCATTTCCCAATTGTGGTACATTTCTCACATAAACCTTTTGGACCAACCTGGGCTCAAACCCACAGCAGTTAGATGATTGTAAGACATTCTTTAAGAATCCTAAGAGGACAAACATGTTGTATATGATTGTACAATTCATGGGCCATAACTCCTGTAAAACTGACAAGTATTAAACTTGACCAGTATTCTATAATACAGCTACATACCAAGTAGTAATTAAACATAAATACAGTGAAACCTGTCTTAAGCAGCCAGTCAAGGGAAGGAGCAAAAGTGGCCCTTTAAGACAGGTTGTTGCTTAATACAGGTTGATTGCTCTGAAAGCATAGAAATGGGAAATAGTAAATTTGGCTGCTAAAGACAAGTGGCTGCTTAATATAGGTGACCACTTACACAGGTTTGATTGTACATCTTCAGAAGTTACTGATCGGAAACCAATTTTTCATCTCAGATGGACAGACCAACAGGCAGGGGAAATACATAATGCTCCTTCACCATATTTGTATGGCGGTGGCAAAATAAAAGTTTCTAATGTGACAATGAAGTAAGGATAGACGGGGAAAGTTCCTAATGCTATACAACATGGTTATATATCTAAAATAAGACAGAGTACATGTATCTGGAAATAATAAGAAATCAAAGAATTGCAAATTTGAAGTTAATAAGTTATGATTCTATAATCTACTGATTTTTAAACACACACACACTAGAAGACACACATCTAAAGCATTTAAAAATAAACTATAATACAATAAAAATAAAAAAATAAAAAAATTTATAAAATAGAGATCCCATTATAATACTATACAAGAAAATTAATTCCAGAGATTTTGATTTCGCAACAATTTACATACTTTTCATGGAAAACATCATTGACTCATCCATCAAGAAAAAGGCAAAAAATAAAAGATATTTATTCAGGTAACCCTGTTCTTCTCATTGGTATAAAGATTCATCTATTTCTTTAACATGCTCTGTGAGGATTGACTCCATTACATGTCATGCCTGGCTTACATATATAAAATTAATAAACTTCAGTCATGCCATTATTCTATTAAATAAATTGTCAAGAGTAGGATAAATAATAACATAGAATCTCTTACAGATTTAGTTGTATTTGTTGCACTTTCTTTAGACAATACATGACTGTATTTGTTGCACTCTCTTAAGACAATACATGACTGTATTTGTTGCACTCTCTTAAGACAATACATGACTGTGTTTGTTGCACTCTCTTTAGACAAAACATGACTGTGTTTGTTGCACTCTCTTTATACAATACATGACTGTGTTTGTTGCACTTTCTTGAGAGAATACATGACTTTGTTTGTTGCACTCTCTTGAGACAATACATGACTGTGTTTGTTGCACTTTCTTTAAACAATACATGACTGCATTTGTTGCACTCTTTAGACAATAAATGACTGTGTTTGTTGCACTTTCTTTAGACAATACATGACAGTGTTTGATGCACTTTTTTAAGACAATACATGACTGTGTTTGTTGCACTCTCTTTAGACAATACATGACTCTGCTTGTTGCACTTTCTTTAGACAATACATGACTGTATTTGTTGCACTCTCTTAAGACAATACATGACTGTGTTTGTTGCACTTTCTTTAGACAATACATGACTGTGTTTGTTGCACTATCTTTAGACAATACATGACTGTGTTTGTTGCACTCTCTTTAGACAAAACATGACTGTGTTTGTTGCACTCTCTTTAGACAATACATGACTGTGTTTGTTGCACTTTCTTGAGAGAATACATGACTTTGTTTGTTGCACTCTCTTGAGACAATACATGACTGTGTTTGTTGCACTTTCTTTAAACAATACATGACAGTGTTTGATGCACTTTCTTAAGACAATACATGACTGTGTTTGTTGCACTCTCTTTAGACAATACATGACTCTGCTTGTTGCACTTTCTTTAGACAATATATGACTGTATTGTTTAACTCCTTTAGACAATACATGACTGTGTTTGTTGCATTTTCTGTAGACAATACATGAATGTGTTTGTTGCACTTTCTTTAGACAATACATGACTGTGTTTGTTGCACTTTCTTTAGACAATACATGACTGTGTTTGTTTCACTTTCTTTAGACAATACATGAATGTATATGTGATACAAGTGTGCAAAGTTAAAAGTGAATAATTATCTCCATATAGATATCATGCATTGTGAATGAGCATCTGAAAAGATCCCAAAAATCATAAATTCTGTTGTTGTAAATTTAATTATCTCCCTTTATATATGTATATATTTATGTTTGTAAATATCTATTTATCTATTGTAATTTTGTTATTTATTCTTATTATAGCAAATATATTTTGCCATATTGCACAATCTGTGTGAAATACCTTAAACCACATACTTATGCAATATTCTCATGTTTCAGGACTCCATCATGCATGATATATACCATTCTCCCATTTCCCCTCCATTAATTATCCTACTCTCCCATTTCCTTATCTCTCCACAACACACACACAAAATTAATCCAATCTCCTATAATATTTCTTTGATCTATTTTTTCCCCCATCTAATATCATATCTCCTATTTTTTCTTTTATTATCAATTTATTTTATCCCCCACCCTTACGATATACCATTCTCCTATTTTTTAGCTTATCTATTAACAATTACCATGTTTCATATTTTTTTCTTCTAATATCAAATTATTTTATCCCCTGGCCTTATGATATACCATTCTCCTATTTTTCCCTATCTAATATCTTATTCTTCTCCTTATATCCCTTCCATCTAAAATATAATTTTTTCTACCTTTTTTCCAACTAATATCATATTATCCTCTATTTTTTCCTCTTATATCAGATTCTCCTATTTCCACCCATGATATATCATTCCCCTAGTTTCCCAGCCTGCCATCTAATATCCTATTGAATCTGAAAAGAATATAACAGATTTAAAAGAAAAAAAAATATCAACTTGTAATTGCTTACGCAATTAATTTTTATTTCAGCAATATAATTTTATATGAGTAAGCAATTATGTAATATCCTCATGCAATATCATCCACACCACCCTATTCCTCCTTTATACAATTTTTCTCCTAACTGTCAAATTATCACAAACTGAAAAAATAAGGCAATTAATTCCATGAAATATAAACCATAACAATATCTTAATAGTCTCCACATTTTCCTGTCATAGTATGAGACATTTATTGCAAATTAAAGCCATTATTGATTTCACACAACTCCACCACAGATGCGGTAAAGCCAGAATATGACCTCAAAAAAATTAAATGACAATTAACTAGACAATTTTCAAAAGCATAAACAATTACCTGGAAGGAAAGTATTGATTACTTAGCTAACATTCTCCTGCGCTAGACTCATTAAATGTAGGATAAAGCAGTCAAGTTCTCATAAACTTGTACCATAATTAAATCAACATTTTATATATCATAAATGGACAGTATAAAACAAAAATCAGTTTGTAATTATTGTCTTTTCACTTTATGAGTCATTATATTATGCTGATTATCATATTCCACTAAATGTTCGTTATGATATTCCATTTAATGTATCATTATGTCATTTCCATTATAATATTCCACGTTATGTATCATTATGTCATGTCCATTATAATATTCTACTTTATATATCATTATGTCATATTCATTATAATATTTCATTTAATGTATCATTATGTCATGTTCATTATAATATTTTACTTAACATATTATTATTTCATGTTCATTATAAATTCACTTGCTGTATCATTATGTCATGTCAATTATAATATCCCACTTGATGTATCATTATGCCATGCTCATTATTATATCCCACTTGATGTATCATTATGTCATGTCCATTATAATATCCCACTTAATATATCATGATCATTTCATGTCCATTATAATATTCTGCTTTATGTATCATTATGTCATGTTCATTTTAATATCCCACTAACTGTATCATTGTCATGTCCATTATAATTTCCCACTTAATATTTCATTATTTCATGTCCATTATAATATTCCACTTTATGTATCATTATGTCATGTTCATTTTAATATCCCACTAACTGTATCATAATGTCATGTCCATTATAATTTCCCACTTAATATTTCATTATTTCATGTCCATTATAATATTCCACTTTATGTATCATTATGTCATGTTCATTTTGAAATTCCACTTGATGTATCATTATGTCATGTCCATTATAATATTCCGCTTGATGTATCATTATTTCATGTCCATTATAATGTCCCACTTGATGTATCATTATGTCATGCTCATTATAATATCCCACTTGATGTATCATTATGTCATGTCCATTATAATACCCCCCCCCTAGATGTATCATTATGTCATGTTAATTATAATATCCCACTTGAGGTATCATTATGCCATGTCTCTTTATAATATCCACTTGATGTATCATTATGTCTTGTCCATTATTATATCCCACCTGATGTATCATTATGTTCTGTCAATTATAATATCCCACTTGATGTGTCATTATTTCATGCTCATTATAATATCCCACTTGATGTATCATTATGTCATGTTCATTTTAAAATTCCAGTTGATGTATCATTTTGCCATGTTCATTATAGTATCCCACTTAATGTATCATTATTTCATGTCCATTATAATATTCCACTTTATTTATCATTTATGTCCTTATAATATTCCTCTTGATGTATCACTATGTCATGTTCATTATAATTTCCAACTTGATGTATCATTATGTCATGTTCATTATAAAATGCCACTCAATGTATCATTATGTCATGTCCATAATACAAGCCCACTTAATGTATCATTATGTCATGTTTGTTATAATATTCTACTTTATATATCATTATGTCATATCTATTGTAATATTCCACTTAATGTATCATTATTTCATGTCCATTATAATACTGCACTTTATGTATCATTTATGTCATGTTCATTATAAAATGCCACTCAATGTATCATTATGTCATGTCCATAATACAAGCCCACTTAATGTATCATTATGTCATGTTTGTTATAATATTCTACTTTATATATCATTATGTCATATCTATTGTAATATTCCACTTAATGTATCATTATTTCATGTCCATTATAATATTGCACTTTATGTATCATTATGTCATGTTCATTATAAAATGCCACTCAATGTATCATTATGTCATGTCCATAATACAAGCCCACTTAATGTATCATTATGTCATGTTTGTTATAATATTCTACTTTATATATCATTATGTCATGTCTATTGTAATACTCCACTTAATGTATCATTATTTCATGTCCATTATAATATTCCACTTTATGTATCATTTATGTCCTTAAAATATCCCTCTTGATGTATCACTGTCATGTTCATTATAATTTCCAACTTGATGTATCACTATGTCATGTTCATTATAATTTCCAACTTGATGTATCATTATGTCATGTTCATTATAATATTCTACTTTATATATCATTATGTCATGACCATTATTATATCCAGTAAAGTGTCAATATGATATGTCCATTGTAATATTCCACTAAATGTATCATTATGTCATGTTCATTAAATTCTACTTAATATATATCATTATGTCATGACCATTATTATATCCAGCTTAGAGTGTCAATATGATGTCCATTGTAATATTCCACTTAATATATCATTATGTCATGTTCATTATATTCTTCTTAATATATCGTTATGTCATGACCATTATTATATCCCACTTATTCAAAAATACGTGTGCTAGTGTGCACACAAGGTAAAATAGTGCATTTTTTAATGTTTCAAAGGCCATAACTCTGACAATATTAATTCTATTTTGCCATTTCAAGAACTTGTCTGAGATATTATGGTTATATAACTACTATATAAGTTTAGTGAAGACCCAATGAAAAATGCGAGTGCTAGAGTGCACACAACAAAAAGTTCACAGACGACAGACGAAGAATGATGTATGACGGATGACAGGCAATCAGAATAGCTCACTTTGAGCTTTACTCAGGTGAGCTTTAAAGGTCAATATTCAGTTCACTGTACAATATGGATTTTTACTGTACTCGTCAATGTTGTAGTAAATACTTGTATCGAACTCAGGACCTGCAGCCTCTCGCAGCATAATAAATTGTAGCTGAATGTAGTGAGTCTAGTTTTATTCATTGAATAACAGTTTAATCCTGCTTAGTTAAATATAGAGCAGTGTAGTGCGCGATTAAGTCATGCAATTAACATTTGCGTTAAATCAGTTAATGAACTGTAGAAATTTGGTTTACAGTATAACACAATTATTGGTCATATAACTTACATGTTATACTGTAAACTGAACTTCTAAGGTTCATTACCCCCACCCCCAGAACACAATCTTTCTATCCATAAAGATGTCATATGACCATAAAAATCATGTGATGGCAAAAAAAACAAACACTTTAATAATTCTGATCAGCATGAAAATCTGTCATTAAATCTTTACAAAAAACAACACCAACAACAACAACAGCTATCTCGCACTTTTGATGACTTAAGACAATTACTGTTCAATAATTCATGCGGTAACTTGTGTTTCCAATCCACAATGACTTATGAAATATTCACTGAGTAATCAGTACAAGTGATTATAGACAACCCCAGTGGGAATACAGACAATTTGTAATAATTACATCAGAACTGTAAAATAGCGGAATTGTCGACTATAAAGTAACCATTCAGATACTGTGACATTAACTTCCATACGAAGATGCAAATGCTTGCATTTCAATTATGCACTTTCAAATGGAAGAGATATTTGATCAAGGAGAGATTTCGAAGAAATATAGATGAGATTTCGCGTCACCAAGTCCCACTGGACCCTTGTCTGTTTTCTTGAATATGATAAAAACTACAACAAGAGCGCCTGAAATGTTCCTCAGCACTTGAAATGTTGTTTTAACCCTTTACTTCATATAGACGCGTTTTCCCGCACCAATCACAGAAGGCCTTTGAAAACAGTGCAGGAAGAGTTCAGATTGCTCGTAACGAGCAATCTGAACACTTCCTGCACTGTTTTCTACTCTGTCAGTTAATATAAACATAATTCACCCATTGCTGATACGGGGTGAATTAATGCTTTCGATATTAGAGGTGTCCAAAGGCGTTTTTATGAAGTAAAGGGTTAAAGTTTGAGTTTATCTTGAGCAGATATGGATATGTTGTATCACACATTAATAGAACTACTTAAGGAAGACTCTTTTGTGCACATTTATTGAAATGCTGACAGCAGTATTAGATTGAGAATTTGACTTTAATGTACCATTAATTTATATTACATGGTATTGTAATGTAACTTAATGTAAAAAGTAAGAAATTTTCATAAAATTTTTATGGTCATCCACATGAATTTAGGATCGTATTTTCAGCAAACATACTGTTTTATGAAGTATTCATAATAAGAGTCATTTGGGTATTAATCTGAGGTCGGGTTAATCTGGATTAATATTTAGAATATTATGAATGATTCTTACTTTATGTTTACGACCTATTTTTATATGAGAACGATAGGGTCGAGATATGTACAGTAACTAAGCTATATTAGCATGTCCACAAAACTGCCCTTGCTGCATCAAGACGACAAGGCCCATCAAACTTCATCATCATCATCATCTTGTCTTGCCTTTTTGCTTGGAAAGGTCATTACAAACAACTAAACAACCGAAATGTTTCACTTTTATCTACCTTGCTTTGATCTTCAAAGTAATTCTCTTATACACAAGCTGACAGAACAAAACTTAACACAGGAAAAATGCACGCCTTGACATTTTGACATGCATACAAAGTAACTAACATGCATGGACACTTTGTGCGTAACTTTGAGACATACACATTATTTACAATCCAACATGAATAATTAAACCATTTAAATACTGCACAAAAACAAGATTTAAGTGACTCCAGTTTCCATTATTATCTCTACGATGAATTATTCAGATTTTTAACTGGCTTATTTTTTCCTTTTCTTTTTTGAGACTAATTGACAACAAGCCAACTAACAATTTAGTAGTGGCGCTGGCAAGTTTTAAACTAGTAATCTACACAAGACGATATTCACAAGGAAGTCAAGTTTAAAATTGATTTGAGACTTGCTTCTTAAGAAAATAACACCATTAACTTAAATTCATCTGTCCGAGACACAAGCTAGACTTTCTAGCTGTCCTTAACAAAATTATGTATATGCCCAAATACGGTAATGCCACCATTCTCCCGACAACTAAACACGGTGCACATTATTCGAATTCCTAACCACAGTAGGACCTGGATTGTTACTGCAAAAATCCATCTCTCAATCAGTTTGCGAGACACATTCATTCTCATCTTTTGAGAAACTTCTTATAGAAATAAATAATACATGGAGATGAGAGAAATTGTGAGATTGAGAGTCTGGCATTGGTTTCACTAAGTAACTCAAGATGAGAATAATATTCCTCAACTAAAGAATGTCAATTTCTGTAAACGATCATTTAAACTCCTTACACATTAAATGACCTCACAGAATTGAAGATGGGATAAATCTTTACTCTTTGGTAAAGAATAAATAGATGATCTCACTTGAGTGCTCATTCATTATTGAATTTATTAAATGAATTTGCAAAACTATATTATGCACAGCTCTGCCGAGCATTATAATCATTTATTACTCAGAAAAATAGTACATTTACCATATATTTAACACATCATGTCTATAATTAAAGAGAATTCGTAATTATATTATATTATTATTGTAGTTATACAGAAAACAGTGAACGATGAATCGGAAATAATATTTAACTAGATTAATATATTAAATATATCACTGATAAGGGTATTATTCTTATGTGATAACATGCAATATGTTGTAGCATTTCAAAGAGTTGAGATGTGGAAAATCTCAAGTTGAGATGTTTAGTGAAACCAGGCCATGAAATAAATTATCTGCAAATACAATACTGAAATCTGCAAAGGTCATCCAAATCTGCATGATTGAAGAACAATACAAAGGTCATCCAAATCTGCATTTTTGTTAGAACAATAAAAGGTCATCCAAATCTCTATATGCAGACTTGGCATAATTAATCTTTATTTCATAAAATTCTATCTTTGGGGTTTTGCCATTTTTACCATATTTTGTACCAATTACATATTAAGTAAACTTTTGGAGTCTTGATCTCAGGTGCCAAAATAAAGACATGAATGCCAATGTCAAAGGTTTTATTTGTTTTTTAAATATTTTATTTAATATTTTTTTTTTTTTTCTGAAGAGTGTTTATGCAATTTTCCACACTTTCAAGTTATGATTTTTATGGCATATCCCTTTTTGTGTGGAGGAAAACCCCAGAATGGATCTGAGTAGAACCACCATCCTTCGGCAAGTACCTGGAATACTTTGCCACAATGTTTATGGACCCAAGCAGAACTCTAATCTACGACGTCAGTGGTGAGAGTAAGTGATCATTAAATGACAGCACCTTAGAGAATGCACTCAGCCACGGAAAACCACATAACTATCTAAATGGGGTTGAACGCCATTTCCAACATCTTAAAGGTTATTTATGGCATCTAGGCGGGGGAAGTCTCCTCTGAACGAATTCTAAATAGAACCTATGTTCTTCTGCAAGTAACCAGTAATTTTCTCAAATAATGTATTTAGACCAAGCTAGTGGGCTCGAACCCATGACATCTGTTGTGAGAGAAAATGTATCTTGGGACGGGACTTTAGACCATGTAGAACATCTTGAAAGGTTGTAAATCTGCCTGACAAACTTATTGACCTAAATTTATGTATGTCTTACACCATGACCTTCCACAGGTCCATTTCTTCCTTACTCTTCAGTTGAAGACCGTGGCATGGTCTAGTGGTAGAGCATCCGCCTCGCATGCGGAAGGTCGTGGGTTCAATCCCCAGCCGGGTCATACCAAATACTTTAAAAATGGTACTAGAAGCTTCCTCGCTTGACGCTCAGCATTTAGAGGAGAGTTCTAGGTCTGGTCGACCTGGAGTCAGTATAATGTGACTTGGTGTGGTATCATACCATGTGTCTGCAGCATGATACTCCAGTGACAGCGCTTAGAATACTGTTTCAAGTAGACACCGTCGCGATATGACTGAAAAAATGGTTGAAAGCGACGCTAAACACCATACAACAATAACAACAATACTTTTCAGTTGAAAAACAATCAGATTAAATTGACCTTTGTCTAATACTGCACAATAATTCAATGGAACAGGATGACGGAAAAATATTTATGTTGAAAGGAGTCCTACTCCAGACAAACCAGCGTAAGGCAAACACTCAATCTTGCTGACACATAAGCTAGATAACGTTCTGTTGTAGTGAAAATCAATAAAGAACCTAAAAACCTATATGACCCCACTTCCACACATACTACAAATGTATGCCCAGGGAACATCACTGAACAATTAATAATCGTTTGGTACCCAATTTTGTATTGAAATTAAATATAACGATTATGTCTGGTTCCCTTAAATTATTTTAACTAGACTCCAGGTGCCGCTGCCAAACATAATAATGAATTTTCTTTTTGAAATACCATGGGAAGGTTTTTGTAGTTTCATTTCTTTCCTTCTTTACTAGGCAAACTCAAAATTCCATGTAGAACATGTTCTAATATGTTTAAAAACCAGGAAAAGCCTAGTACATTATTATTTAATTCTTACAAGTGTGATAAACAATTTATATTCATATTATCCTATTTTCCATTAAAAGTTTCAATATCAAGTTTATGAAATTAATCAATGTAAGTCATTTCACAATGTCAGCCAAAGCATTTGTTTGAATGAACAAGCCTCAATTACAAGTCTTAATTTATTAAAGTATGAACATTTTTTGAAAACTAAAGGTCTAACAAGTCTCATTTTGATTAAAAAAAAATTCTCATTTCAGAATCAATGCAAATCAGATCGTTTTTACAGTCAACCAGTTCAAAGTTCTATTGTCAGTATTTTTTTTCTTGAACCAGTCTTAGTTTCGAAGTAAGTCAGAATAATGTTTTTGTTAATAATCTCAAGGTCTCAATTAAGTTAGAACATTTTATTTTTTTGAACGATTCACAATAATTCGTTTTGTTTTGTGAACCAGTCACAATAATTCATAACATTTTGTTTTATAAACCAGTCACAAAATTTGGAAAATTTTGATACGTCAACCAGTCTCAAGTCTCAATGTGAGTTAGATCATTATATTTTATAAACCAATCTAAACTTTCAATTTGAGTCAGATCATTCTATTTAATAAACCAGTCTAAACTTTCAATTTGAGTCAGAACATTCTATTTAATAAACCAGTCCAAACTTTCAATTTGAGTCAGATCATTCTATCTAATAAACCAGTCTAGACTTTCAATTTGAGTCAGATAATTCTATTTAATAAACCAGTCTAAACTTTCAACGTGAGTCAGACCATTCTATTTATTAAACCAGTCTAAACTTTCAATTTGAGTCAGACCATTCTATTTAATAAACCAGTCCAAACTTTCAATTTGAGTCAGAACATTCTATTTAATAAACTAGTCTAAACTTTCAATTTGTGTCAGATCATTCTATTTACTAAACAAGTCTAAACTTTCAATTTGAGTCAGCACTCTACTTTACATAATAAACCAGTCTAAACTTTCAATTTCAGTCAGAACATTCTATTTAGTAAACCAGTCTACACTCAATGTGAGTCAGAAAATTTTATTTTAAAATAAACCAGTCTGATAATTAAATGTGAGTAAGAACATTTTATTTAATAAACCAGTCAGAATACTCAATGTGAGTCGGAACATCCTATAAAAAAACCAGTTTGAACACTCAATGTGAGTCAGAACATCCTATTTAACCCATTACTTCATATAGACGTCTTTGGACACCTCTTATATAGACACCTTTGGACATCTCTAATATAGATGTCTTTGGACACCTAATATAGAAAGCTTTTGAATTATAGGATGAATTATGTTTATATTAACTGACAGAGTGGATAACAGTGCAGGAAGTGTTACAAGCAATCTGAACTCTTCCTGCACTGTTTTCAAACACCTGTGATTGGTGTGGAAAATGCGTATCTATGGAGTAAAACAGTCTGAACACTCAATGTGAGTCAAAACATTATATTTAATAAACCAGTCTGAACACCCAATGTTAGTCAGAACATTCTATCTAATAAACCAGTCTGAACACCCAATGTGAGTCAGAACATTCTACTATAAACCAGTCTGAACACTCGATGTGAGTAAGAACATTCTATTTAATAAACAAGTCTGAACATTCGATGTGGGTCAGAACATTCTATCTAATAAACCAGTATGAACACCCAATGTGAGTCGAAACATTCTATTTAATAAACCAATCTGAACACTCGATGTGAGTCAGAACATTCTATTTAATAAACCAATCTGAACACTTGATGTTAGTCAGAACATTCTATCTAATAAACCAGTCTGAACACTCAATGTAAGTCAGAACATTTTATTAAATAAACCAGTCTGAACACCCAATGTAAATCAGAACAGCCAGTCTGAACACTCGATGTGAGTCAGAACATTTTACTTTATAAACCAGTCTTAACATTCGATGCGAGTCAGAACATTCTACTTTATAAACCAGTCTTTACACTCAATGTGAGTCAGAACATTTTATTTAATAAACCAGTCTGAGCATTCGATGTGAGTCACAACATTCTATCTAATAAACCGGTCTGAACACCCAATGTGAGTCAGAACATTCTAATTAATAAACCAGTCTGAACACGCGGTGTGAATTAGAACATTCTATATAATAGTGACAGGGGCGTGGTCTAGTGGTAGAGCGTCTGCGTCGCATGCGGAAGGTCGTGGGTTCAATCCCCAGCCGGGTCACACCAAAAAATTGTACAAGAAGCGCCTCACTTGACGCTCAGCATTTAGTGGAGAGCTCTAGGTCTGGTCGGCCTGGTGTCAGTATAATGTGATAGGGTTGGGTATCATACCATGTGTCTGCGGCATGATACTCCAGTGTGACAGTGCTTAGAATACTGTCTCAAGTAGACACTGTCGCGATATGACTGAAAAATTGTTGAAAGCGACGCTAAACACCATACAACAACAACTATTTAATAAATCAATCTGAACACTCGATGCGAGTCAGAACATTCTATCTAATAAACCAGTCTGAACACTTAATGTGAGTCAGAACATTCTATCTGAAAACTCCATGTGAGTCAGAACATTCTATTTTATAAACCAGTTTGAACACTCAATGTGAGTCAGATCATTCTGTTTAATATACCAGTCTGTGAGTTAGAATATTCAATTTAGCAACCAGTGTAAGCCTACAATGGCAGGTTGTTTGGGCTTGCATTTAGTTAGCCAGCCACAAGCCTTGATGTGAGTGAAGAAATTTCATTTTGTTTACCAGCAAAACTCGTTACAGTTTAAATTTATGACACTGTTATATCTCCCATTTCAGTTAAACTCACCCAGGCTAACATATTTATTAAAAATCACACCTTAAAACAATAAGTATTCATTGATTTTATCCATATGCTAGAAACGATATCACACACTTAGTATAAATCAGAATTTATTGCTTTACATTAGTTCTAATAATTTCATTATATCACTATTGCCAAACAGTGAGAACCGTTGGACATTCATATAAATTCAACGTTTTGATTATTTCAACAGAAAATTTATTGCCGGGTGAGATTCTGAAGTTTATTAATTCGGATTCTGGAATGATGCACACTGGGAAAAATATGCAAATTGGGAGAAATAATGCATACTGTGAAATGTCATGCAAACTAGGAGATAAGATGCAATGCAAACTTATAACTGACGGAATAGTACAGTGTTATTGTTTTTACGTTGTTGTTTGATTTTTTTGTCTTAAGGCCAGCCCTCAAAAATAATTTGTTTGATGTGGGGTTTTTTCATGTGGGAAACGTAGGTAGCTAATTTGAAGGGGGTCGGTGAGCAAATTTGTATTGTCATTTTAAATAACAAGAGGCCAAAGAGGGCCTGAGGATGCTCTACTGACTCATAGTGGCCATGGCACTTTTTGAAATTCTCCTATGCATTAAAAACATCGGGGCAGGGTCATTTTTAACCCTAGGGACTTCATTTGAACAAATCTAACAAAACTATAGTTGGTCATCATTACTACATAAACATTTTGAAAATCTGTTGGGCCATTCAAGAGAAGAAGATTTTTTAAGTTTTGGACTCTTTTTAGTAACAGCAGCCATCTTGAATTTTAGATAGAAAAAAAAATCTTCAGTATAGTCTCCTAGTTTAATTGGCCTAGTGGTTTCAGAGAAAGTGCTGCTAACAGACGACAGACAACGGACAACGCGCCATCGCATAAGCACTTTTGGCCTTTGGCCACTACAGCTAAAAATGGACAGAAACCATGAAAATAAATTAATGCTTTGAAAGTCAATAAAAAAGTTTTGGAATCTGCAAATTTTGTAAGTAGGCTGGAAAGAGCATGGCAAATATTTTTTTTTAAGAATAACCTCACTAATTTCAACTTATCTTAACAGAATGACTTCATGTAACAAGTGTATAACTTACTGACACAAATTGTTTTCAATAACAGACAGACAAACAGACAGACAGACATGTGTACTTTAGTTACTGGTACTTAACAAAAATAAAACATAACTCTGATATTAATAATCTTATTTGACCAGTTCAAAAATTTGTCTAAGATATTAGTTATATAACTAATACATAAGTTTATTGAAGATCCAATGAGGAAATGCAGGTGCTAGAGTGCACACAAGAAAAAGTTAACAGATGGACAATTGATGATGGTCAACAGGAGATCAGAATAGCCCACCTTGAGCTTTGCTCACCTCCCTCCCCACACATTCTATATCCAAATCATGGTGGTTTTTTTTAAATTACATAAATCTAATTTGCCAAAACGGTGGCGTAGCAGTGTCGCATTTAAACCCCTTTCATCTTTGAAATTATGTTCTTCCATTTCATGCCTCAAAGACACTTCCGTGTTAATATCTAAAACATTAAAAATAGAATTGCACCCCTGACATTCCTCCCCATTACTATTTTGAAACAAATTTAAAGGAAAATCTAGGAATTCATTTATAAAGGCCTTTACTATGGCCTGTGAGAAATTTGAAATATATATTCAATAATTCTACAAGACATAAGCTAAATGTTAATGTCAAAAACATGTATATGAAATTAAATAAATATAATATTTATAAATATCTATTAAAGTAAAAAAAATATAAAGAAATCAAGAATTTTAAGTATAACTAAATATCTACATAGTTAAACTAGCAATTATTCATAAACAGATAAAAGTCGATGATTTGACAGACAGCAAAACAGTTAAAATATTTTTATGAAGCTTCGAAATAAAACAAATTCATGCGATTGGTAAAATATTCATTAATTACAATGCAGCAGTCTATGCACAATAATGGCTATAGTAACATTAATCACTTGAAAAGTCATAAAAAAAACAAAAACAATAATTTTACTTTTCATCATTGTCCAAAATTATATCACATCAAACCAAATTTACAGGTAGAAAACACCATTAAATAAAGATGAATAAACATCACAAAACATGTTCTTGTATCTACAAAAAATATTCAAGGGACGAGTCAATTATTTGGGAGGCTGACACTGTTCTACCTTTCTAATTTTTACAAATGAAATAGAACAAGGTCCTTTTTTTTTAATTGCAAATTTTTGTTAATTATAAATACACATTTTAACACCATTTATAAATTTTCTGTGATTTCACAAATTGAAATACCTTATTAGATTTGCATGTACTAAAAACAGCATATACTGCTGATAAAATCTATGATTCACTACTCTGTTCATTTGCAATGGAAAAGGACAAAGTCAACAGTTTAGAGAGGTTGTTGTTGTTGTATGGTGTTTAGCGTCGCTTTCAACAACTTTTCAGTCATATCGCGACGGTGTCTGAACGCTGTCACACTGGAATATCATGCCGCAGACACATGGTATAATACCCCACCCAGTCACATTATACTGACACTGGGCCGACCAGACCTAAAACTCTCCTCTAAATGCTGAGCGTAAAGCGAGGAAGCTTATAGTACCATTTTCAAAGTCTTTGGTATGACCCGGCCGGGGATCGAACCCACGACCTTCCGCATGCGAGGCGGACGCTCTACCACTAGACCACGCCACAGTCTCAGTTTAAAGGGGCTAATATTCCGCAATTTTGTCTTTGAAGTCAACAAAAATTGAATTCATAGCCGACTGTTTGTCATTTTATATTTACAATTTCTTTGTAAATTTAATTAAAAAAAAAAAAAAATCAAAGAACCATTGAATATTTTGAATAATTTGATATTTACCAGGAACTACTTTATGTTGCATGTCAATTGGCTAAATGGTTAAATTCATACACTAGTCAATTCTAGCAAGTAGGACTAGAGAGAGAATTTTAAAGAGCATTAGAATACACCGTTAAGTATACTGTAATTTTGAAATATATTTAATTAATCCACCTTCATTGTCGCCACAACCATTACAAACCTCATAAACCATCAATTAGTGCGGTCTTCTGAACTGTATTGTATGACTTTACATACTGGTACTTATTGACCACTCAGAGCATCAAGGTGCTATGTGCATTTATGTTTCATTTATACATAGCACCTTGATGCACAAAGGAGTAGTTTTAAATTTAATTAATTGGATTCAAAGAAGAAAAAATAAATATGTTTATGATTAAATCTTTTAACACAACTTCCTGAAATAAGTTAAAATAAAATTTTCCATAAATTTCACTATTGCATTTGACTTAAACTGTTAAGTGTTGCATGAGAGCCGCCATGAGGGTGAATGAAAATGTAATTATCTGTGATTGGACGAGAAGGAAAAGCAATGATTTCATTGGATGAGAAGGAAATGGCATGATTTGATTGGATGAGAAGGAAATGGCATGATTTGATTGGATGATAAGATATCACATGAGCTTATTTAATTTCTTCATTGAAGAGTAGGTGTGTAAAATAATCTACAAATAATTAATAATGAGCACTTTCATCTACATAAAACTTAAAATAAAATATCAACTATGCATCTATTTCATGAAAACATGCATAAATCTGTATCAAACGTTCGACATGCACGCTTACTTACCCTCATCTGATTTATCTTTTTCTTATGAAGGTTGAAAAATACAAATCGCATTTCAGGCATATAGAAGAATAAAGCAAATGGACCCAGAAAAAAGACATGGCTCCAGTAACTAATGTGATTTTGCCTTATAAAAGCAATAAAATTTTATTTATAATTAGCACCTTTTTGCAATAATGAGGCGAAATATCATCAAAGTTCCATAAATGATTATGGAGCATTTGATAAAAAATGCGCAAGTTATCCAATTAACATACCATTCTGAATGATATATAAGGAGTATATTTTTGTATGCTAGAGAAGGATGTGTATTATACACAACCTAATGCACATCCTTTCTATAAGATATTAAATTTGGAAAAAACATGCTCTTTACATGTGATTAAATGGTAGCTTTTCTTCAAATAATTTATCTTTTGTTTATAAAAACAATCCTATTCAATTAGAAAAAAAAAAAATGTTCTCCCATCTGATATAAAACTGCAAATAATAGCCGTTTACAAGTCAGGCATACCACAACAGTTACTGGAAACACATCGTTTTCACACAATGGTATCTCAGAGATGACGTTCATTTCAGTTGTAAGGAGCAATTCTGAAACAATGGCATGAAGCTAGGAATGTCTTCAACAGAAAGCAACAGGATTTTTCACAACAGAATATACACATGGTCAATGTTTGTTATGCATGAGATACTGAGTTTTACATATAAGATTACGTTTGTTTATTCTAACAGCAAGCAATAGAATAGTTCCTTGTTATTTACATTCTTATTTTCAATCTTGTTATTTAGCTTTACAGCAGAATTCTGAAATATTAAACATAAGTCGTGCCTAAAATAAGTTCCAGCTGACGTTATTAATTTTGTCAAAAATCCAGCTGAAAAATAGCTACAATGGATGTATCCTACTGGAGTGGGATGACCTTTTGCAGCAATGTCTGTGAGAACTTTACGTAGTTAACATAGAAATATAAATTGTGGATACGTCTATTAATACCTCCAAAACTAACGGTGCTGCTCTGGAGGAAAAGCTTAATACATACAAGAAATAGTCAATTATTTTAATATTTTCATACACAAATGACTTGCAAATTAATGGGTTTGGCCCAGATCTTTGTTTTGCTATCTGTGAATGTATTCAATTATTTTGATATTTTCATACACAAATGACTTGCAAATTAATGGGTTTGGCCCAGATCTTTGTTTTACTATCTGTGAATGTATTCAACCAATCAGAACTTAAAGGATCTAACTTGTTTTGATTCGTTTTGACTTTAAATTGAGGGCCTGTGTGATAGTGCTATACAGCGAGCACACTAAAGAACCAGATGAAACTTATGATGGGTTTCTATCTGTATCCTGCAATATCACCCACAAACCTAAAATAATTAATGCTCTTCTGGCCATATGTGAAACCAGTGGCGACGCAAAATAAGCTTTTATACAAAAACAGCCGTGTTGCTTTTCATAGGTTAAGTAGCTCACAAGTGAGTTATCTACCTTGCGTCTCATGGGTTAAATATAAATAGTTCACAAGTGAGTCAAAAGCGATTATTGAAACCAAAGAGTATGATTAATAATTAAGCTTCCTTATATCAAATGCCTACCTATAAACACGAAAAAATGTAACACCTCAGAGCATGAAGGCCTCAGTTTTGCATACGATCTATAAAAGCGTATAACCTTCATACTCTTATGGGTCAATGTGTTTTTTTATTAGACGTACACTGATTAAAGGTTATTAGTTCACACCAAAGAAGCAATTGTCAGTAAAATATAGCTTACTGTCATCTGCAGGCACCTTTTCGCAATCTGAATCTCTGTCTGAAATATTACTGCACATGTCATTTGTGATATTTGTAACAAAATAAACATAGTGACCTTGACTTTAGTGTGTTCTAATACCAATCAGAAATTCTCCAATGAAGCATGTACTGTGAGCATGGTCAATTTTCTTTCAACGACTCTTTAACAGGTATGTGGGTAGGTCATTTAGAGTCACTCCAGAAGATAGGTGGGAACTGATCTACTATTCACAATTTCCATTTTTGACTAGATTATTACAATTCTTTTAACGGTTTCAGAAGATTAATGACATATTATGGTTTAAATGACCAATGAGGCTGAACCAAAATGGCTATACAACAAATGACCATAGGAATGGATGATATTCACTCATCATGCTATGAAGTTAATAGTCAAACCTGAAATGAATTGTTTCAAGATATAAATATATAAAACACTTTCTGGCCAATTGAATTTGAATCAAAAATTCGCAGAATGGAAGGATAAGCAATTACAATCAATAAAATATATGTGCATGATTTTCATTCTGAATTAGATGGAAAAAATGAGACAAGAAATAAAAAATTGAATCAATGATTTTCACTTCAATTCACGCAAGTCATTCAGCATTCATTAAATATAATGAAAAAAAAAACACCCTCAAAACCAATAAAATAGAAAGAGAAATTCATCTTGCCATGCTATGAACACCTGTAAACATGATAGATTTTAGCTGAAATCTAATATTTTCCAAAGAAATCACTATTGTTATTAATACTGGTATATTTATTAAATGTGAGTTGTCCTACTTTGAAGTGGATTCTAAATCAATTTTTGATCTTTTAAAATTTAAAAAAACCCAGCAATAATCATCTAATATTGAACCCTGTATACATTACCTCCCTTGAATACACATGTAGTTGTAATGGCTTTGAATTAAAGAATTCCATCATCCTATTCTTATGTCAGTCATTTTTTTCTTTTGGAATGGGGTTTTACACCATTTCCAGCACCTGATAGGTTTAATACATCACTATTTCTAGTTTTATTAGTGGCGGAAGACCTCAAAATGAATCTCGGCCGTCCATCCTTCTTCAAGTAACTTGAAAACATAAAGTTTTCGGACTCAAAGCATCAAACACCAAACGGCCAAACACATTGGCAATGCTGTTGTATTTTTGTGTAACTGCAACCCTTGGCTATGCTGTTGTATTTTTGTGTAACTGCAACCCCTGGCTATGCTGTTGTATTTTTGTGTAACTGCAACCCTTGGCTATGCTGTTGTATTTTTGTGTAACTGCAACCCCTGGCTATGCTGTTGTATTTTTGTGTAACTGCAACCCCTGGCAATGCTGTTGTATTTTTGTGTAACTGCAACCCCTGGCAATGCTGTTGTATTTTTGTGTAACTGCAACCCCTGGCTATGCTGTTGTATTTTTGTGTAACTGCAACCCCTGGCAATGCTGTTGTATTTTTGTGTAACTGCAACCCCTGGCAATGCTGTTGTATTTTTGTGTAACTGCAACCCCTGGCAATGCTGTTTTTTTTTTGTGTAACTGCAACCCCTGGCTATGCTGTTGTATTTTTGTGTAACTGCAACCCCTGGCTATGCTGTTGTATTTTTGTGTAACTGCAACCCCTGGCAATGCTGTTGTATTTTTGTGTAACTCGACCCCTGGCTATGCTGTTGTATTTTTGTGTAACTGCAACCCCTGGCTATGCTGTTGTATTTTTGTGTAACTGCAACCCCTGGCTATGCTGTTGTATTTTTGTGTAACTGCAACCCCTGGCTATGCTGTTGTATTTTTGTGTAACTGCAACCCCTGGCAATGCTGTTGTATTTTTGTGTAACTCGACCCCTGGCTATGCTGTTGTATTTTTTGTGTAACTGCAACCCCTGGCAATGCTGTTGTATTTTTGTGTAACTGCAACCCCTGGCTATGCTGTTGTATTTTTGTGTAACTGCAACCCCTGGCTATGCTGTTGTATTTTTGTGTAACTCGACCCCTGGGTATGCTGTTGTATTTTTGTGTAACTGCAACCCCTGGCAATGCTGTTGTATTTTTGTGTAACTGCAACCCCTGGCTATGCTGTTGTATTTTTGTGTAACTGCAACCCCTGGCAATGCTGTTGTATTTTTGTGTAACTCGACCCCTGGCTACGCTGTTGTATTTTTTGTGTAACTGCAACCCCTGGCAATGCTGTTGTATTTTTGTGTAACCGCAACCCCTTACTTTTTGTAAATAGTTTTACTTTTTGGTAGCAGCTCTGTGCGACGTACTTGTTTTATTTTGTACGCCATGCACCATGCAAACTGCCACCTGCACCACCTTCCGCGACTCTCAGTAGTGAAAGTGTGCAGCATTGATAAACAGACAGATAGATGAGCTGAATCAGAATATTTTTAATTAGTATGTCACCGTATCAATTTAAACCTTTCACAGCCATAGATGATTCTGATTTAAGTTTCAAGTTTATTGGCAATCGGCATGATCTGACCTTTAACTGAAGGCGGACTAAAATTGTTAATTATCTCATTAAAACAACTTATACCTTTGGCAGCCATGTTTGGTTTTGTTTCGTACTGGTGAATCAGTTCAAGAGCTTGTTTGTTGGAGTAATATGGATAAAGAATCTCATTCAGTCTCGGGTCTCTCTGTTCATTGTTCAGAAACTTCACAAACTGTTCCAACGTCAGGTATGGCTTCTTCTTTGCTCCACTATGTGGAAAAAAAGAGAAAACATTGTTAAAAGTAACAGAATGTTAACGAATTATAGATGTTAAAAGCCGTGCCCATTTTCAGGACTTACCTGAGCATTGAGGCAAGGGTCAAGTTCAAGAATGTCACTGAACAGTAAGAAAATTGTGCCTATTCAATTGTTTCATAAATCTTGTGGTCAATTAGATGATTTTCTTTTAGTTGACATCAGTCATTGATATATAAAAAAAAAGCTTATTTCTAATTTTGAATGATTTTTTTGAGAATCTAGAATATTGGTAATCAAGTTTTAGCCAGAAATTGAATTGGGATACAACACTTTGTGTGTATTTTAAATGGTGGGATTGGACTGTTTCTTGGATACAACAGTGTAATATTGGCAGTCTATGTCTAGATTTTTTTAAGGGACTGTTACTTTTATACAGAGGTCTATGGGAAATCTATTATGCTGTAAAACCAGAAATAAAGGATAGCAATTAATATTTCCGTACTTAATGAATTTAGGGAATTCAATTTCATAGATACTGTATCTTGGATAAATAAAAAATCTTAAATCAAAAAAAATCATTACATACTGTACACCCCTAAATAAACCGCTCTGAGGGAAATGCATTTTAAATAATGTTGGGACGTGTATATTGGACACTGATAAATAAAAATTTAAATAAAAACTTAAATTTATATCTTGAATAAAGTGCATGTTAAATGCCATAAAACACAATGCCAGCAATGAGACATTTATTTAATTATAAAATGTTTAGATCAGGTTTGGATTAAAGGCCACATTCTAGAGTGTGACATTTTATATTCCATATAAAGATGTGTTTAGAGGAATATCTATTAGAGGGTTTGTGGTATGTATTTTTTGAATGGGGCTCAACGCCATTTTCAACACATTTCAGGTTATATATGGCATATCCAGTTTTACTGATGGAGGAAGACCTCAGACTGATTCAGACTGAGTAGAACCACCGTCCTTCCGCAAGTAACTGGCAAACTTTCTCACACAAAGTTTTTGGAGCGAGCGGGACTCGAATCTACAACATTATCTGTGAGAGGTAAGTGATCTTGAGATGGCGCATTAGACCACTCGGCCACGGAGGACCCTGGTATGTATCTGATTTGTAACAATCCCATAAAAAACAACATAATTAGGGTTTGTAAATTTTAAAACAAGTTGTTTTTGTTGATAAAATTTTAGAGAGCATATAAGTTTGGAACTGATAAAACAAAATCAGGGTTAACACACTGAAAGACTAGAAACATTACCCTCAGATAAACACAATAAAACATCAAGTTCTTTATTGATGTTTTTGAAATTTATTTTATTTGATGATAAAGCATCTTTCTTCCTTTCCTGGAAATTTTCTTCCAAAATTTATTGCGATTTTCATTTCTTTTTATTGATTTTGAAACATAAAATCCCCGTTACCTAAATTCACAATATCGGTATCTTATATAGCCTCCTTGAGCATTGATGCATGCACGACAGCGACTTCTCATTGAATGGATAATATTTGAAATCTGGACTTGTGGTATGTTGTTCCACTCTTGAATAAGGTGCCCATTTTTACGATTCAGTGATTTCAATAATTTTATTGCAAAATTATACAAAACTAACCATAGAAACAAAATCTGAATATCAAAATACAGATAAACCAATACTTAACAAAATTATACAAACAATAGAAGTGTTGCATTTTTTTGTGAACTAAGTTAATGGGGGTTGTAAGTTTTAAATCAACAGAAGGAAGTAATAATCACAATAGATTTTAATGAAAGTTTCCAGGAAAGATAGAAAGATTCTATTTTATTGAATAAATAAATTTCAAAAACATCAATGTTTTATTGCCGTTTATCTGAGATTTGTGTTTCTAAAGTCTTTCGGTGTACTATAGAGCAACAGCATAATTTAGCTAAAGCATAACAGTACACTTTTGCTTCAGCACACTTACTCTGTTCTGATACAAATTTTGAAGTCCAACAGTAAATAATTATTCTGTTCTGATTCAAACTTCGAAGTCTAATAAGAAGCATAACTCTGTTTTAAAGCAAAATTCCAAGTCTAACAAGGGGCATAAATCTATTGCAATGCAAGTTTCCAAATCTCACAAGGGATATAACTCTGTTCTGATACAGATTTCCAACGCCAACAAGGTGCATAACTCTGTTCCAATGAAAATTTCTCAGACGTAGGGCATAACTCTGTTCTCGCAAATATCAGTTTAAAAAGGAGAATATCTCTGTTCTAATGCTAATTTTCAAGTCTAACATGAGGCATAAATATAATGCAATGCAAGTTTTCAAATCTCACAAGGGATATAACTCTGTTCTGATACAAATTTACAAGGCTAATAAGGGGCATAAATCTGTTCCAATGAAAATTTCTAGCATGGGGCATATCTCTGTTCTGATACAAATTTCCAAGTCTAACAAGTGGCACACTATGTTGTATTGCAAATTTCCAAGTACAACAAGGGGCAAAACTCTGTTCTGTTGCAGATTTCAAAGTCTAACAAGGAGAATATCTCTGTTCTAATGCAAATTTTTAAGTCTAACAATTTTTCAAGTCTAACAAGGGGCATTGCTCCATTCAGAGTAACAAAATCTGTGCAGTTCACATCAAGTGATGTGAATTTCATTTTTACATTTCCAGAAACAGTTATTGTGAAACTGACTTAATACAAATTGGTGCTAGACTGAGATGCAACATTATATGTAAATATTTACATTCCTTCTGCAGTCGGCAATGAACTATATAGACCAACTGGCATTTTATTTCACAATGAAAACTTAATTATGCACCTGGATAGCATTAAAACATACCAGCTCGATTTCAATGATCTTTTGTTTGTGCATGGCCATGTTGCTGTAGGATGCCTTAAAAACATGTGCACTTATTCAGTGCTGACATTGTCACTGTTCCTCAATTCATAAAAACATGTGCACTTATTCAGTGTTGACATTGTCACTGTTCCTCCAATCATAAAAACATGTGTACTTATTCAGTGCTGACATTGTCACTGCTCCTCCAATCATAAAAACATGAGCACTTATTCAGTGTTGGCATTGTCTCTGCTCCTCCAATCATAAAAACATGTGTACTTATTCAGTGCTGATATTGTCACTGCTCCTCCAATCATAAAAACATGAGCACTTATTCAGTGTTGACATTGTCATTGCTCCTTCAATGACATTATTTTTACTATTGGATGCCAACAAACAACTTTTTAAAATCAAAACGATAAAATAAAATTATAGTTTAATATACTGTTTCAGCATTATTGTTACGCCATCAAGGGCTCGGTGATCAGTTAACCTAGCAACTGTTTCCTGGGACCCTGGAAAGTAAACCAGTACCCAAGACAAACCCATCTTTGAAAGTAACTAATTATTTTCACTTGAATCAGCAGTGAGAAACAAATAACTATGAGACGCAATGTCATATATCAATCATCATGGAGACAGAGCAAAAATTTGAGCTCACAACCTTAGATTGATAGTCAACACATTTTGATGACTGAGCTAACCTGACCCAATATAAATATCGAAAACACAATATTGGGTTTTCATCTAGTGATGAAAAACATTCGTGATGTTACTGAGACGTGCTTCACGTTTCACAATGTTTTTTATCACCTAATGATGACAAAGTTTCTCTCTTTGTGTGAATGTTTAACGCTTGGGTGGGAATTCCTTATTTCCCATTTCATTACAGATACACGTTATCTCAACCTCGCTGGGTCTGGTCAGCTCTTTCAGTAGCACATCCGACTATCAATCCTGGAATCATGAGTTTGGGGATCCCCTCCAGGCCACAATCTCCTGTGAAGATTGCTATACCATTGTATCACTGTCATTCATCTCTCACCACTGATTCAAGTGGGAAAGTTATTAGTTACTCTCCGGGATGGTTGTGCTTGCGTACTGGTTAACCTTCCAGAACAGAGTGATAATCTCATAATCCCACTCTGTCATACTCTCTTTAAACTAGCTGAACCAATCCTTCATCTACTTTTGCGTCATTTTACGCTACAGAGGACAAACAGACAACCAGTCAACCTAACCACTCTGTCCTTGGATCCTGGAAAGTTAACCAGTACTTGAGCACACCCACCTCCGCAAGTAACTGATAACTTTCCCACTTGAATCAAGATAAAGAACGAGATGCTATATTGTAAATCAATCATCTCAGATACTGTGCCTGGGTCAGAATTTGAACTCACAACCCCTGGATTTATAGATGTGTTACCAACTGAGCTAACAAAGCCCAGGGCTGCATTACACAAAAAGAACTTTTGATAAAAATCAGTTGTAACTTAAATAACAAATATGCTTTTCATAGTCATCTACATGAATTTACGATTATATTTCCAGAAAATTTACCATTTTCTGAATTTTTTCAATCAAGTTTGGTTTTATTTGGAGTAATATATAAAATATTATAAACAATACTTACTTTACGTTTACAACCTATTTTTATCGAAAGTTTTTTTGTGAAATGCAACCCAGACCTACATCTACTACTGTCCTTGTAAGGCTCAAAGCAAAGATGCATTCAATACCATTTACCACGTCATTTGCATGAATCGTCTTGAAAGTGAATTCTCTACCTCACAATGCCAGGCACTCTGATCCACAAGGTTTTAGTGTGTTTTAACAAAGAGCATTTACTGGAGTGAATGAGGCATCAAATAAGTACACAATGTTGTTGGCTTTTTTTAAATACATAAAACTTACATTTCATCGAAGACCTTATCACATTCAGTTCTTCCCACAAGATGTCTGTAAAATGTAAAGAAGTCCTCAAAGGTGAACTTGTTGGGATCAATTGTGTCATTCTGAAAGAAAAGCAAAAACAGTTTTATTGTTCTCAGTATTAGTAGCCAGTAAGTTTTGTGAAGTGATTGATAAAATACAAAACTGACCTCAGTTAGCAATCTCACCCTGCTTTGCTACAATTTATTCAACAGTTTCAAAGACATTGTTAACCTAACAGGTGGTTCAAAGATGACAGATGACTAACACATGGGCATGTGTTTGAATGGAGTTATAATAGCATTTTCAACAAATATCTGGACTGGTTATGGCTTATCTAAGATGGCTTACAAGTTTTTGGTCAAGGCGCTGCTCGAACCCACGACTTCAGCGGTGAAAGGTAAGTGGTTTAATGGGCATTAGACAACAGTGCTTTACATCACTTGGCCATGGAGGAGCCCATATTAGCTTTACAGAACAGTACAGAAACACATACATCACTGCTTAGGAGGTTAGCTGGTTTATTCAAATTTATATCTTATCACAGCTATGGTGACAATAAAGCTGTAGTGGCAAGTTGCATCACCCTGGATTATATCCTATCACATTCATCACAGCTGTAGTGGCAAGTTACTTCATCCAGGATTATATCCTATGACATTCACCACAGCTATGGTGGCAAGTTGCTTCTCTCAGGATTATATCCTATCACATTCATCGCAGCTGTGGTGACAAGTTGCTTCACTCAGGATTATATCCTATCACATTCATCACAGCTGTGGTGACAAGTTGCTTCATTCAGGATTATATCCTATCACATTCATCAAAGCTGTGGTGACAAGTTTCATTTAGGATTATATCCTATCACATCCATCACAGCTGTGGTGGCAAGTTATTTTATCCAGGATTATATCCTATCACATTCATCACAGCTGCGATGACAAGTTGCTTCATCCAGGATTATATCCTATCACACTCATCAAAGCTGCGGTGACAAGTTGCTTCATCGAGGATTATATCCTATCACACTCATCACAGCTGTGGTGTCAAGTTGCTTCATCTAGGATTATATCTGATCACATTCATCACAGCTGTGGTGGCAACTTGCTTCATCCAGGATTATATCCAATCACATTCATCACAACTGTGATGACAAGTTGCTTCATCAAGGATTATATCCTATCACATTCATTACAGCTGTGTTGCTTCATCCAGGATTATATCCTATCACAGCTATGGTGGCAAGTTGCTTCATCCACGATTATCTCCTATCACAGCTATGGTGGCAAGTTACTTCATCCAGGATTATATCCAATCACATTCATTTCAGCTTTGGTGGCAAGTTGCTTCACTCAGTATTATATACTATCACATTCATTACAGCTATGGTGGCAAGTTGTTTCATCCAGGATAATATCTTATCACAGCTATGATGGCAAGTTGCTTCATCCTGGATTATATCCTATCACATTCTTACAGCTGTGTTGCTTTATCTAGAATTATATCCTATCACATTAATCAAAGGTGGGGTGGCAAGTTGCTTCATCCAGGATTATATCCTATATAATTGATCACAGCTGTGGTGACAAATTGCTTCATCCAGGTTTATATCCTATCGCATTTATCACAGCGGGGGTTGAAAATTGCTTCATCTTGTATTTTATTTTAATATATTCATCACAGCTGGGGTGGCAAGTTGCTTCACCCTGGATTATATCTAATCACATTTATCACAGCTGTGATGGCAAGTTGCTTCACTCAGAATTATATCCTATAAGATAAATCACAGCTGTGGTGGCAAGTTGCTTCACTCAGATTTATATCCTATCACATTCATTACAGCTGTGTTGCTTCATCCAGGATTATATCCTATCACATTGATCACAGTTGTGGTGACAAGTTGCTTCATCCAGGATTATATTCTATCACATTCATCACAGCTGTGGTGGCAAGTTACTTCACTCAAAATTATATCATATCACATTCATTACGGCTGTGTTGCTTCATCAAGGATTATATATCCTATCACATTCATTTCAGCTATGGTGGCAAGTTGCTTCACTTGGGATTATATTCTATCACAGTCATTACAGCTATGGTGGCAAGTTGTTTCATCCAGGATTATATCCTATCACAGCTATGGTGGCAAGTTGCTTCATCTAGGATTATATCCTAGCACATTCTAACAGCTGTGTTGCTTCATCTAGAATTATATCCTATCACATTATTTAAAGCTGGGGTGGCAAGTTGCTTCATCCAGGATTATATCCTATCACATTGATCACAGCTGTGGTGACAAATTATTTCATCCAGGTTTATATCCTATCACATTCATCACAGTGGGGGTTGAAAATTGCTTCATCTTGTATTATATTTTAATATATTCATCACAGCTGGGGTGGCAAGATGCTTCACCCTGGATTATATCCTAACACATTCTTTACAGCTGTGGTGGCAAGTTGCATCACTCTGAATTATATCCTATTACATTCATTCCAACTGTGTTGCTTCTTCCAGGATTATATCCTATCACAATGATCACAGCTGTGGTGACAAGTTGTTTCATCCAGGTTTATATCCTATCACATTCATCACAGCGGGTGTTGAAAATTGCTTCATCTTGTATTATATTTTAATATATTCATCACAGCTGGGGTGGCAAGATGCTTCACCCTGGATTATATCCTAACACATTCTTTACAGCTGTGGTGGCAAGTTGCTTCACTCTGAATTATATCCTATTACATTCATTCCAACTGTGTTGCTTCATCCAGGATTATATCCTATAACATTGATCACAGCTGCGGTAACAAGTTGCTTCATTCAGGATTATATCCTATCACATTCATCACAGCTGCAGTGGCAAGTTGCTTCACCCTGGATTATATTCTTACACATTCTTTATAGCTGTTGTGGCAAGTTGCTTCACTCAGAATTATATCCTATCACATTCATTACAACTGTGTTGCTTCATCCAGGATTATATTCTATCATATTGATCACAGCTGTGGTGACAAGTTGCTTCATCAAGGATTATATCCTATAACATTGATCACAGCTGTGGTGACAAGTTGCTTCATCAAGGATTATATCCTATAACATTGATCACAGCTGTGGTGACAAGTTGCTTCATCAAGGATTATATCCTATAACATTGATCACAGCTGTGGTGACAAGTTGCTTCATCAAGGATTATATCCTATAACATTGATCACAGCTGTGGTGACAAGTTGCTTCATCCAGGACTATATCCTATCACAATGATCACAGCTGCAGTGGCAAGTTGCTTCATCCAGGATTATATCCTATCACATTTATCACAGCTGGGGTGGCAAGTTGCTTCATCTGGGATTATATCCTATCACATTAATCACAGCTGTGGTGGCAAGTTCTTCATCCAGGATTATATCCTATCACATTGATCACAGCTGAGGTGGCTTCATCCAGCATTATATCAAATCACTTAATTTGGAGTATGTTAAGAGTGACAGAAGTACAAGGCATAAATAGGTTTACATCAGGCACCTACAAAACATAACTAGATGTTCAACTGAAAAAGGTAGACATATATCTAACTAAATTGTCAACCCAAAGTTCAAATAATTGCCAGAAATATTACTGTCAACCTATTCTCTCTTTCCTCAATTTTCTAAGAATTTTCCACTTTTTTTAGTTATATGGAAACTCATAACACAAATGCAGAATTTCTTGCTATAGCTGGTCAGCTACCACCATTGAGACGAGCTCTCTGATTGGCTGAAAAAAGTATAGGGTTGTTCAGGGCATATATTTTTATAGTAAGCTTAATTCTGGTTGGATGAAAATGTTAAACTGGCAAATGATAACAATAAAATTAAAATTATGTTTCTGTGACTTAATTCATTTTATCAAGGAAACTGCATGGAAAGTAAAATTGGTGAAATTGACTTTTTTTCATGCTGAAAGTGGGGATACCAAACATCAGGGGGCAAAAAGTGGTAAAAAGTGGTACTTTTGACCCCATTTTGGGGACATTTTAATTTGAGTCTAGGACAGTACTTTAATACGATATAGGACTTTTGGTCCGCCAATGATAGAAATAGTGAAAATTTGGTCAAGCGTCATAAAGTAAGTCTATGGAAAACGCAATGGTGGTAGCTGACCAGCTGCAGCTCAAACCCAGAATTATAAGTATACCAACTATGAAGCTATCAGACCATATGGCCCATCGCAATAAATTATCTCACATGCTGACAATAAAATAAAGCAGAACCTGGCAAAATGACATGTAAACAATGACAAAAACACATCAGCATTGCCAAGTAACTTGTGCACTTACTTTAGATGCCTTGAAGCCGTTGGCTTCCAAAGCCTTCTCGACTCGTCTTCTGTCTTCCTTATTGTCTTTGGATATCATCTTTATAATACTAAAACAGAAAAAAGAAAAGACATTAGTTTATACTAATTCATTTTAGCTTGATTGCAAAGAAAGCTTATATGAACCACTCCCGAGTCCACTTCCTGGTAGAAACTGAGTGTTTTGTTCTTTGAAAGGCATCGGGTCAAGCTGGGGATTGAGGCCGCAGCCTCTGGCGTGAGCAGCAAACACTCTATCCGCTACACAACTACCCCAGTCAGTATTATCTATAATTATCATATATAAAGACATTATTATCAATAGGAACCTGATCTCAAAAAGGAATTTAATTTAGAGTATAAACATTTAATTTAGCTTGATTGCGAAAACCCAGAGTTGACATGAACTGCTGTTGAGTTCTATTTTCTGCGTGGAACCAGTAGTGAGCATTTTTGCAATGAGTCCATTGAATATAGTCTTGGATCGAAACAATTACCAATGGCTTGAGTGGCCAACACTCTATCGCTGCCTGTAAATTTCCAATTTCCATTTACTGTGTAGGGTGGGGTATTATGGACGGATGGTATCATATCAAAATGAATGTATTATATAGATACCAGTTCATAGTAAAATGTTACTGTAATGAATACAAGCATTTCAAATAGTTCCTGCATGTCTTCAACATATTCTCTAGAGGCACATTTCATGAAAAAAAAACTTGCAACAAAAATCATTATAAATATAAATCTATAAATATATAAACCAACAAATATTAATAATATTTTTAACTCAAATTTGTTGACTCATATCATGCAGAAAATAATTTATATTTCCTGGCAATAGAATCATTTTGAACGTCAACCAAAATTTGAACAATGAAGAAAGTTTCGAATTGACTAACGACAATTTTTTTATCTTTAAACAGCCCAGATATCTCTGACCAAAATTTGATTGATACTCTGAGAAAAGGCAATGTAATAAAATCTCAAAAAATGCATTACTCAAAACTGAATACGCTAATTTCAATGGCTTCTTTCTATTTGTGAAGCCATAAAATACAATAGATTACATTATCAGCTCCTCCTAATTACTGCAAAACTGATATATTTTACATTTTTGTGGCATGTCTTCTCATATAAATATTAGTAAAATCAACAAAACAAGACAAAAATCTGGAAAATTTCCCTGTCCAACACCATTATAGATTGCAAAGGAATGTAAATTTTCTGAAATAGTCTAGTAACAAGCTGAGGAGAAAGAGAGAGATATTGAAGGAAAGGATTTATTGATAACTGTTGTAACAAATATATTGATACTGTTGATTATCGCTACTACATGACATAAATGAAGTAGTTCTAATTGGTTTATTATCAGAATCTGTCAGAAACTATTCGCTGTCTCGAATAATTAAGTTTAGCTGCAGAATTGACATGGGAACAGTATCAATAATTGATTATTACAAAAAAATCTTATACAACACATGCAACGCAACACATTGCCGGTTAAACTATCTGCAGAACTAACTAGATTGGTGAATATATATTTACTTGCGGCTCTCTCCACTCTAATATACATGACATTGTATTTCTACTCATCTACTTACAAATCTCTCCCAATTAATTATCCTTCTTTCTAAAATCTCTCAATGCACCAAATTACCCCCTTCTTTCCCCTCTTCCTTCACCATAATCCTCTCTTTGTTCCTTTCCCCATTACATAATCTCCTTCCTCTTTTTTCCAACATTTCTCCAAGCCACTCTCCTCTTTGTTTCTCTCTCTTTACCCAAATCTTCTTCCTCTTTTGTAATTTTTCTTTTCTCCACCCCACACATTGCTTCTCTCATTTCCTTATCTCCTTTCTTTCTCTATCCCATTCACCTTTACTTCTCTCTTTTGCCATGTCTCTTTTCTTTCTTTCTCTACCCAATTCACCTCTACTTCCCTCTTCTTTGTCCATTATCTTTCCTTTCTTTCTTTATTCCATTCATCTCTACTTCTCTCTCCTTTGTCCAGTCTCTTTCCTTTCTTTTGCCAAGTCTCTTTCTTTTCTTTCTCTATATTCCATTCACCTCTACTTTTCTCTCCTTTGCCTAGTCTCTTCCCTTTCTTTCTCTACCAAATACACCTCTACTTCTCTCTCCTTTGCCCAGTCTCTTTCCTCTATTTCTCTACCCCATTCACCTCTACTTCCCTCTTCTTTGTCCATTATCTTTCCTTTCTTTCTTTATTCCATTCATCTCTGCTTCTCTCTCCTTTGTCTAGTCTCTTTCCTTTCTTTTGTCAAGTCTCTTTCTTTTCTTTCTCTATATCCCATTCACCTCTACTTCTCTCTCCTTTGCCTAGTCTCTTCCCTTTCTTTCTCTACCAAATACACCTCTACTTCTCTCTCCTTTGCCCAGTCTCTTTTCTCTCTTTCTCTACCCCATTCACCTCTACTTTCCTCTTCTTTGTCCATTATCTTTCCTTTCTTTCTTTATTCCATCCATCTCTACTTCTCTCTCCTTTGTCCAGTCTCTTTCCTTTCTTTTGCCAAATCTCTTTCTTTTCTTTCTCTATATTCCATTCACCTCTACTTCTCTCTCCTTTGCCTAGTCTCTTCCCTTTCTTTCTCTACCAAATACACCTCTACTTCTCTCTCCTTTGCCCAGTCTCTTTCCTCTCTTTCTCTACCCCATTCACCTCTATTTCCCTCTTCTTTGTCCATTATCTTTCCTTTCTTTCTCTATTCCATTGATCTCTACTTCTCTCTCCTTTGTCCAGTCTCTTTCCTTTCTTTTGCCAAGTCTCTTTCTTTTCTTTCTCTATATTCCATTCACCTCTACTTCTCTCTCCTTTGCCTAGTCTCTTCCCTTTCTTTCTCTACCAAATACACCTCTACTTCTCTCTCCTTTGCCCAGTCTCTTTCCTCTCTTTCTCTACCCCATTCACCTCTATTTCCCTCTTCTTTGTCCATTATCTTTCCTTTCTTTCTCTATTCCATTCATCTCTACTTCTCTCTCCTTTGTCCAGTCTCTTTCTTTTCTTTCTCTATATCCCATTCACCTCTACTGCTCTCTCCTTTGCCTAGTCTCTTTCCTTTCTTTCTCTACTCCATTCACCTCTATTTCTCTATACTTTGCCTAGTCTCTTTCCTTTCTTTCTCTACCTTGTTCGCCTCTACTCCTCTCTCCTTTGCCTAATCTCTTTCTTTTCTTTCTCTACCCTGTTCACATTTCTGTTTTTCTCTACTTCACCTAATCTTCTTCCTCTTTATTCCAGTTTTATAGGTGGAGGAAGAATTAATCAGAGTAGAACCACCATCCTTCTGGAAAAAATGGCAAACTGTCTCACATCAAGTTTTTGAAGCAAACGGGACTCGAATTTACGACCATAGTGATGAGAGGTGAGTGATCTTGAGATGGCGCTTGGACCACTCAACCATAGAGGACCATGTGTATGTTGATAGTGAGGACAAAAAGTAAAATGTTCGACAACATGACAAAGTGCAACTTACTTTTTCACCGGAATTTTCCCATTGACATCCAGAACATGGGTTAGTTTGGTAAACATCTTCTCCAGGAATGTTAGACAGCTGCCATTCAGGGATAAAAGGTTGTTGGCATATTTCATTAATTCATCACACAGCAACTGTAACCATGGAAACAAAAGAAAACTTTAATTGTAAGTAAAACCTGTTGTTTTTTCTTTACTCTATATATTTTATAAATAACGTAATAATGTTAATAATAGATGTGAAAATTATGTGCATGTATTAAAGATAAAGCAAATGCAATTTCTACGTAAAGATTATAATACAGTACATGTATGTATCTCTAACCATTGGCAACAACCATAACCATATTTAAGTCATTTGCACATCTAAATTCATTACTCCTTTTATTCATTTGCTTTCATCGCAATAGTACTGGTATATTAAGAATATCTAAGCAAGATAAAAGTTTAGCAAAGTTTGTTACAGAAGAAATTATCAGTGAGCAAAAGTTATTTTTTTTATTTTCGTAAGCTGAAAAATAAATGCACCAATTAATAAGCTGTATGTGCAACCAGTCTGCAAAATAGATATAGTCCAAGACCCAGTCTGCGAAAAATAGATATAGTCCGAGACATTTTTAACCGGACTACAAAAGTTTTCAAACGTATGGCCCCCTACTATTTCTATGACTTTATATTGAAATGGAACAATCTTAGGAAGATGTTGGGAGATATTTACGTAGTTTCTTTGCCGAAACTGAATACAGTTATGATAAAATGATAAAAATTTAGAAAATAAAACTGAATATTAATTTTACATCTTCTGTTTTTTACAGACTACTATGAAATGAATTCCGACTATGTCTGAAAAGTTTTCGGCACAGACAGTGCATCTATGCTAGAAAGTTTTGTAACATATTATTCGCCTATGTCCCTTAAATGTACAATATACAGTCTTAACAATGCTTATTATCAAAACATAAATTTATTAACCAAAAATGCCACAACCCCTAAAATCAAACTTAGACTGTGTTTTATCATTATAAACATTGCATTAAAATTTCAAATGTTTTGATTCAGGCATTCTTAAGTTATTGGACAGAAACCCCATAAAGTGTGATGGAGGAACGGAAATTACGGTTTCACAAATTAAAGGGGCACAACTCTACAATGCCAAAAGTCACAACCCTGAAAATCGTTCTTAGCCTGTGTTTTGTCATTATAAACATTGCATTAAAATTTCAAAAGATTTGATTCAGGCATTCTTAAGTTATTGCACGGAAACCAAATGTTTGACAGGCAGACGGAAGGACAGACCCAAATTAGTGTATCCTGCTTTTTACAAAGCAGGGGACATAAAAACAAAACCTACTGGCCAAGAATCAGAGAAAAGTTAGTATGTGTGACAAAGAAAACTACCTCTCAAGTGCTCCAAAACCAATCGGTTAAATCGACCTAGACCATAACAGAACTTATCACAGTCCTGTGTAAGTCAAACAGACAATTACATGATCAAGTGCATTTTTACTGAACTTATCGAACTATAATGTAAAAGCCAATAGACAATTAATGAGACTTACTCCATCTGTGTCAGTTGGAAGATGTGTGTAAAGATCAAACAAGTAAGCATTCATTTTCCACCCACAATAATGATTTTTTCTGGATTCATCTAGCAGCAACTTAAACATCTGTACCAGACGAATTGTCACCAAGGTGACAATATAATTTATGTTGTGTTTGGCTTGACTTTTAACAATTTTTTCATTTATATTGCAACCATTTGAGTATTCTGAGCACTGCCATACTAGAGTATCATGTCGCAGACATATGGTATGATACCCGACCCAGTCACATTATACTGACACTGGGGCGACCAGACCTAGAACTATCCTCTAAATGCTGAGTGCCAAGCAATAAAGCTACCAGTAACATTTTTTAAGTCTCTTGTATGACCTGGCCGAGGATTGAACCCACGACCTATTTCATGCAAGGCATAAAGATGCATCTGTGCAGAACCACTGTCTTTCTGCAAATTGGAATAATCCAATGAGACCATGGGCATTCCAATCTATGACACGAGTTATGGCAGTAAGTGACAGTAAGTGATTGCCATGCTGCACCAGCACACGAAACCACACACATCAGCGGTACAGAGTTAGAGCATCAGCCACGCGCAAGAGGGGTTAAAATTAATCAAAGGTCTGTTTCTTGGCTGTGTCACACCAAAGATTTTAAATGGTATCAAAAGCTTCCATACTGGGTCTTTTATAAGCATTAGGAGAATGTCACTAGTGCTACGGTCAGCCTGTTGTCAATATAAAGTAACTTTGTGTGGTATTATACCATGTATGTGTGGCAATGTCACAGACAGACAGTTATGTTATATTCTTCGAAAAAATTAGACTTTTAAAGATGGCAATTCAACTGAATGGTCTTACACAAAAAATATTCAATCATTTTTCATTAATCATATTTCATCAATCATTCATTGTGTTTGATGGGGTTTAATGCTACTTCAACACATTTCAGGTTATATAAAGGCATATCCAGTTTTTCTCGGAATGAATCTGATTAGAACCACAGTCCTTCCACAAGTAACTGGTAAACTATCCCACCAGTTTTTGGAGCGAGTGGGACTTAAACCTACGACTGTAGTGATGAGAGGTAAGTAATCTTGAGACGGCACCTTAGACCACTCGGCCACGGAGAATCAATCACAGAATCATTCAACTTAGAAAAGAAAGCTAAAAAAAACAAAAGTTATAATATGATAATCTGAAAATTTAATTCTAGCTAGTTAATCATAGAACAAAATCTTGAGAACAAAATATGACTTACAAAAGAAACACCACCTCCCAAACTGTACCATAGAACATTAGTAAATAAAACTGCACACAAAGCAATATGTAGCTCCAAATTATGAATTGCTTATCAAACTATTGTATCTCATTCTGCAAGTGTATGTAGTTACAGCTGTTTTGTGTCACAGAAGCAGTCACCTTGTCACCAGTAGAATCATGACTGGGTGGGCGGGAAGTGATTAACAAGTGGGTGGTGGGAAATAACGTGTACTCTTATTACTACTTTTCAATTATTATAATAACAGCAGCATTTAGAATGACTAGATAACAATAGGGATGCACAGTGCTAACTACTTTGTTTACTGCCAAATAAAGTTACTAATGACAGATAATTAATTTCATTTAAATAGAACCATCATATGATTGTGGCAAGTTGACAGCCACCTGTGTTGTCACATTTCACTGATCCTCAATTATTAATTGTGCAGATAATAATTGCATGTAAAGCAATATTAATATTTCTTATAAATACTTCATGGGATATAAAAGTATCAAAGCCACCTTATCCTGCTTAATAGGTGGAGACACGTAGATAACTCCTGACTCCTAAGTTAAACAAACTAATTTCATCTACAGCAGGGACAGATCCAGGATTTCAGTTCAGAGGGAGTGAACTTATGGGGAACAACACAAAATCTGAATGGGCACACATGTTTTTCAGTAGAACTGAAATCCAATATGCATCTAAATCAAGTAATCCAACTTCCTAAAGGTAACAGATATGCGTTTTCCCGCATCAATCACAGAAGGCGTTTGAAAACAGTGCAGGAAGAGTTCCTGCACTGTTTTCCACTCTGTCAGTTAATATAAACATAATTCACTCAATAATTCAAAAGCCTTTTATATTAGGTGTCCAAAGGCATCTTCTTTATTAGAGGTGTCCAAAGGTGTCTATATGAAGTAAAGGGTTAAAATATCTTGAAGCTGAAGGTGAATGTATGTCGGTCATTCTACAGAAGTTGCATATTTTCTGTCCCTATAACAGAAATGATTTAAATAACTGGCAAACTTACTTTATTCATATAAAATCAAATGAAATTGTACAAGTGTTCTATTACTGTAACAATAAAGTTTAAAAATATGCATAATTGAATATTAATTTTGTAAATTTCACTTTCAACGTAGTAACCCTCTCTAAATTGGCTTGTCCCTATTCCAAACTGTTAAAATGAAAACAGCTTTTCTCAAAACCTTTATGACTTGTCTTTAACCCTTTACTTCATATAGACGCCTTTGGACACCTAATATAGACGCCTTTGGATACCTTTAATATAGAAGGCTTTTCAATTATTGGGTGAATTATGTTTATATTAACTGACAGAGTGGAAAACAGTACAGGAAGTGTTCAGATTGCTCGTAACAAGCATTCTGAACTCTTCCTGCACTGTTTTCAAAGGCTTTCTGTGATTGGTGCGGTAAAACATATGATAAATTTTATAAAATGCAAGAGTGAGTTGTTGTTGTATGGTGTTTAGTGTGACTTTCAACAATTTTTCAGTCATATCGCAACGGTGTCTACTTGAGACAGTATTCTAAGCGCTGTCCCACTGGAGTATCATGCCCCAGACACATGATATGATACCCCACCCAGTCACATTATACTGACACTGGGCCAACCAGACCTAGAACTCTCCTCTAAATGCTGAGCATCAAGCGAGGAAGCTTCCAGTACCATTTTTAAAGTCTTTGGTATGACTCGGCCGGGGATTGAACCCACGACCTTCTGCATGCAAGGCGGATGCTCTACCACTAGACCATGCCGCGGTCTTGCAAGAGTGAGATAAACTACTTTAATTTCTATTGTAATAAGCAATATTTACAATTTCAAATATGTATGTAAAGCCATTTTATAAATGATTTTGTCAATACTTTTTTTTTTTTTGAATGGGGTTTAACGCCATTTTTCAGCACATTTCAGGTTATATATGGCATATCCAGTTTTCCATCTGCAAGTAACTAGAAACTTTCTCATATAAAAATTTTGAAATGAGTTGGACTTGAACCTACGAGTTAGCGGTGAGAGGTAAGTGATCTTGAGACGGCGCCTTAGACCACTCGGCCACAGAGGTCCCTTTTGTCAATACTATCATGATTACATTCTACAACTGCATTATTATGTTTCATATGTGGCTCTGAAATTCTTTATCCTTCAGTACATTACCAAAAACATGACATGAGGTAAGGTTTTGTGATGCGTGAATTATCGCAGCAAATGCGTCAGAACTGTGCAAGGAATAAGTTTTTCTTTGATAGTGACATTTCCAGTTACTTGCAGAAGGACAGTGGTTCTACTCAGTCTGATTCAGTCTGAGGTCCTCCTCCACCAGTAAAACTGGATATGCCATAAATTTTTATATAACCTTATATGTGTTGAAAATTGCATTAAACCCCATAAAAAAAAACACAAAAAAAACAAGAAATGTCACTGGTAAGTGTTGCATGCCCCCCAAATGGTCGTTGAAAAATAACAATATAATCATGTTATAATAGGTAGCGGTGTATCCATGAATATAAAGAGTAATGGACTGATGTTTCAGACTAGACATGCAATTTCATGTTTTTTTACATTAAAGCATGACCTTGACCTTTGTGTAACCTTGACCTTAACATCTGATGTAATGGTCTGAGTATTTCAACAGTTAAATGCTGCTGAAACATCATCATGACATGCTGATCACTTGTGTCAAGCTATTTTAAAATCCCTAAATGTAAGACAAAGTTACAGATCAATTGTTGATAAATTGAGCCAAGTGTTTTTGAAATCCATCCATGTATGATAAAGTTAAAGGACGGACTTGAAATCTCAAACAGATTCAAAGTGTTGTCATACATACTCAAAGTGTGACCTTGACCTTTGAGGTATGGGCCTAGGTTTTACTTATGACACTTCGTCATGTCATCTTGATAAATTGAGCCAAGTTAAAGGCAGTCACAGACAAGACACACAATATCAAACAAATTGAAAGTGTGACCTTGATCTTTGAGGAAAGGTTCTGGGTCTTACATGCGACACTTAATTATGTCATGTTGATCAACTGAGCCAAGTGTTTTTAAAATTTATCCATAGATGACAGATCAGACAAGAAATGTCAAAATGACTGAAAGTGTTGTTAACAAAGTTAAATTGTGACCATGACCTTTGAAGTGGGAGTTTGGGTATTAAGTGCAACACGTCGTCATGTTATGTTGATCATTTATAACAAGTATTTATAAAAATCCATCTATGCATGGCAAAGTTGCAGGACGGACACGAAATCTCACACAGACTCAGTGTTGTCAAACTCAAATTGTGACCTTGACCTTTGATATACGGGTGTGGGTCTTACTCGCAACACATCGTCATGTTATGTTGATCAATTGTAGCAAGTATCATTAAAATCCATCTATGCATGACAAAGTAACAGACTGGACACAAAATCTCACATAAACTCAAAGTGTTGTTAAACAAACTCAAATTGTGACCTTGACCTTTGTGGTACAGGTGTGGGTCTTTCTCGCGACATGTCATCATGTTATGTTGATCATTTGTAGCAAGTATTTATAAAATCCATCTATGCATGACAAAGTTACAGGCCGGACACGAAATCTCACACAAACTCGAAGTGTTGTCAAACAAACTCAAATAGTGACCTTGACATTGAGTTACGGGTGTGGGTCTTACTCGTGACACGTCATCATGTTATGTTGATCATTTGTAGCAAGTATTTATAAAATCCATCTATGCATGACAAAGTTACAGGCCGGACACGAAATCTCACACAAACTCGAAGTGTTGTCAAACAAACTCAAATTGTGACCTTGACCGTTGAGGTACAGGTGTGGGTCTTACTCGCGACACGTCGTCATGTTATGTTGATCATTTGTACAAAGTATCAACAAAATCCATCTATGCATGACAAAGATACAGGCTGGAAATGAAATACCGGACGGATGGACGGACGGACGCTGCGATTACTATATGCCACCCAAAAATATTTTGGGGAGGCATAAAAATAAAAGTGACACCTTGCACATATGAAGAAGCTCCAACATGAAATACAAGGTGTAATAAGACCAGATACTATTCTTTTTTATAATAATGAAGGTACTATAAGACAACACCAGGGGCGCATTTCACTAACCTTTAAAGGTCTTAAGAATTTCGTAATAACAAATTGTGACATCTAGGAACTTTTCCTTTGCACAAAAATCATTGTTAGTCAATTTGACAATTTCTTTTTTGTGTTTTCAAATTTTGTTTAAAGCTTTATACACTTTTAGAAAATAAAATATATCATTTTCTGTGTAATTTGAGCAAACTTTAGGTTCATTTTGATGAATATTGAAATATTAAAAATAATTGTTGGTTCATGGCGATTTTTGTCTTATGAAACGTTTATTTATGAAACGCAGCCCAGGTGCCTCTCTTCAGTAGAAGATTAATTTGAACTTCATCACATTCACAGCATGAATATGGTACAGTCAAACCTGTCTTAAACAGCCACTCAAGCGAAAAAGCAAAAATGACCCCTTAAGCAGTGGCTGCTTAATACAGGTCAATTAAAACTAAAATGATAAAAATGGTTAATATACAATGTGGCTGTTTAAGACAAGTGGTTGCTAAGTAATAGAGGTGACCTCTAACACAGGTTTGACTGTATATCTACACTAGCTAATATAGTGGTCTACATCTTGTATATTTTATCAAATATTTTCGGACATAAATTAGTTTTTCCTTTCTAGATTACTTCATTGGGTGCAACTGAGTACTTTTATTAAAACATTTAATGTTCTTGTTTCAGACAAACTGAAGGTGTTTGTAGTATTTGTTGTGCTGTTGTCCTTATTATTTATATACATTTTGAGACTGCGTGCATTTGAAAAAGAGTTTTATTTCATTAGATTCTTCATAATTTCAACCATTCCAAAAACCGAGATATTTTAAATTATTCATGCTCAAAAGTGTCTCAGACAAAATCACTTGTCCTGATTGGAGCTGCCTTGATTAAAACCATCAGAAACAGTTAACCACAAAAAAAAAAAGGAGAGAAAACAAAATGTGAAAATGTGTTTACAGAACAAATGTCCTTTTGCATATCATAAAGCTGACCTGAGATGTATCATGATTGAAAACAAGCCAGACTGGTGATACATTTGTAAAACAAACTCTTCCATCTTATGAGCCAGGATCTATTAACTCAGTTGGGAGCACGTGTGACTATCAATCCAGGGGTCATGAGTTCAAATCCCCGCACAGCCACGTCTCCGTGAAGACTGATATAAGACATTGTGTCTCATTATCATTCATCTCACGGCTAATTCAAAAGAGAAAGTTATCAATTACTTGCATTGATGGGGTGTGCTAGAGTATTGGTTAACCATCCAGGATCGCAGGAAACAGAAGTTAAGTTAACTGATCATCTATTAAAAACGATGCAAAATACCGAATAAATCTATCTTATGATTTTCTTCATTTAAAAGTGGTGCTCATGAGAATTAATTAAAAGCCAAACAAAACCTAGTCAACCTTAGAAGCTGATCTTCATACCTTATACATACTGTTTGGGATTGGCATCTGTGACCCCCATCCTCCCCACTCACCCATACAATTGTAACCCATAATCCTGTTTTTTATAGTTTCCTTTAACATTATAATTATGGCAATCAATATTGCGTTTTGTGTCATCTAGTGATACTAGTGACACCTACAAGCTGTTTGTGAACTTTGCAAACTACCATATAAATTTTGCCCTGTTCGCCTTCTTCAATTAAAAGATTATTTGCCACCTATTTACCCAAATGTCACTACTTCAATAAAACTGATGAAACAAAATTAATTGTAAGTAAAATTTTAAAGAGAAGCTTTTTATACAATATTAATCGGGCTTGAATTTTTTTAAATATCCTTTTTGACACTTTTTGTAAAATTGCCTGTAGTAACTGTTCTGAACTAGCCATTTGATCTCTTGTGTGGGTTTACTCTTATGTTAGCAGTCACGATTTTGTATGCAAACACAACAAGAAATTGTATATCAAGTTTTGGTACAAAAGATCAGTATAAACTATAAAATTTCCAGCATCATATTTTTAATTCAACATTGTCACTGTATAATGAGTATCACTATATCACAGTAGTGGTTTTGATAGAGAAAACCAAGGACTTGTATAGAAGGATAGGAAACTTGCATCTCCTGGCTAAATTTTGATGAAACAGCACACGAAGGAATCATAATTTACAAATTAACCATTCATAATTCACAGGCAACTGATTTATTGTACATAAACTGTAAGTTGTATGTAATCTTACATGTTTAAACATGTTTCGATCACGCAAAATGCTCTTGAATTAAAGATATTGAGGTTTGAAGGAAAATTTATCGTAATTTGTCATTTTAGCTGCAGTATACACATTTTGTAATCACAAGGACTTCAACAATTTTAAACACACATTTCTGTGAATGGTATTGTTTTGATGACAATTTCATTCTGCAGTGTAAGAATTTTGATTTGTGTTCCTGAGATGAATGGAATTTGAGATAATTAGAAACAAGATATTTTGCGAGATTTTGCGTGAATATGCGAGCGTTCACGCAATCACAATCATTTGCCTTTCCTTCTCTGTATAATTCCTTGAGAAAACACTGAAAGGGAATATAATCAGGAATTTTCAAAAAATTTAATTTGGCTAAAAAATCATTTTTTTTACAATATAATTTTTTTTTTCAATCATGCTTTTATCATATTTACTGACCCCATATTGCCAAAATGTTATTTATTTAAACATGCCAAAATAATATATTGAAACAGGATTTCTCAACATGGGCTACGTGCTTAGGTTAGACTAAAATAGATTTCCCACTTAAAATGGCAACATATTTTGTGGCATATTAAATGAGTCACATGATTTCATTTTAATTTCAATATGATCCGTTTTACAGGTTTACATGTAGTAAAAATTCATCTCCATATGAGTCAGAACGATGTAAATGCTGTCTATTTTTAGAAAAGGGATTTTGTTTCAAGTTTACTACTCCATTTTACAAATCTATTTTGTCATGTTTTGATGGATTTGACATACTAAACTATTCGATTTACATTTATTAATGATGACATGCTTTTAATCCATTTTGTGATGCAAATTATTATGACCGTTTTTGACCAGACGGCTTCTTCTACATGCAACACAGGTTTTTAAGAATTTAGCGTTCAAATATCCCTCGTAAAAAAACCATCTTTGACATATTTTTTCAAGAAGAGTAGTATTGTATTTTAACATTTTAAGCATTTAGTGCTTCATTGAAAGTAAAACTATAACATGAAATGGAAGAATAATTACAAGAGGAGAGAAAAGATTTTTTTTTTTTTTTTTTTATATATGAAAGATGTGTCTAAAAAGAATATTTTACATAACTTTACTAATAATGACAGTTTCACGTTAGCTTTGTCTAAGTCTAATGAAAGTTGTATTTCATTTGACTTTTAAACACTTTATAACTCTACAATGATTATTGTTCAAGCTCAGTAATATTTCTAAAGAATAATTAAAATATCATTATAAATACGCTAAACTGGCACATGAGAGGTAAATATTAATGCAGAATGTTAAATGTGATAATCAGGTGCATCGGTTAATTGTGATTATGCATAATGGCGGTGAGGTAGGAAATGGCATACACGACCTACCTTGGACATGTCCTGGGAAGAGAAGGTTACAAAGTTTGGTTAAAATTGACACAACATCTGCCGCGCTGTGCCACAAAGAAGGTTAAGGCGCAAATACAATCTTTGTAAGCTAGTCAAATCTGCCCTCAGAAAATAAAGTACAATTCTCATAGCAACCCACTGAGTACATTTTTTTTTTTTAAAATGTTTAAATGTTTTAAATCTGGTGGTGTTTGTTTTTTTAAACAGTTCACACATAATCAATGTTAAAATGGCTATGCAAGTTTTGTTGGTAGAAGACAATGTTTGGTAGTACAATCATGTTGTTTTTCTACATAAATTTGAAGTTGGACTTGCTTTACTAACAGCATTGATGATAGATTTTTATATAGATTTTCTGTCGGAACATACATACTTCAGAACTCTCTCATAGGTTAGATCCGGACTGTCACATGAACTGTACCATGTACTTCAACCCAATCATAAGTCATACGCGTGTTTCACCCTTTCTTTCCCTTACCTTTCTTTTCTAGACAGATTTGACTGAGTGTGAAAATGCACAAGACAGTTCACGCAGATATAACATACATTTACTCAAAAATGCTTATATACATATAAACGTATACAAAAGTCGTATTAAAATCAACAGCAAGGTACCAAGCATCGAGATTTTATTAAGTATACCAAAAGCTGCTACACAAGGGTCTCATTATAGTGCAATAGCTGGAATCTACGGAATGAAACTGCAATATACGCGGAACCAATATCCCAAGGTGCACTGCGCTACATTATTGGCAATACTATTTCCGGTCGAAGACCCGTTAACAAACACACAATAACGTGTGATGAATATGACAGACCATTGTTTGTCGGCATATATCAATTAAAAGCAATGTTGTTTATAACAATTATAGAACTTGTTATCATTTCAGTCTGAATAATCAAGGTTAATTGATGCACAAATACATGGTCAGTTTGGAAAAAGGTTACAAACTTGCAAACATTTAGCAATTTAGTTGAGATATTAGATCAATTCATCAATTATTATAACACAAGTTTTTAATGAATCTCAGGTTGAAAATATCAATTTTAAATTTGGGAGCCATAGAGTTATAACCAATTTTGCGTAATATCGGACCACATTATAACGGGACCCGAGTGAAGTCTATAAACTGGATGTCACAAAGCTCATTTACACATGCCATATCACATGATATAAACAGACAACAAAAAGAAACGTGGGTAATAACTATAGTAAATGATAAAAGGTAATATTTGATACTTTAATTGTTCTCTGAAATAAAACAAAAACAATAAAAAGATATTTTCTACAATAAAAACATTACAAATTAACAATACAATAATGATTATGCATGCATGCAAACCATGCTTGTGTAACTAAGTGATTAAACAATGTGCATGATTATGTGATAAAAATTGATTATGACAACACAACACAATCATAAATTTATAATTCATAATTAATTGTTGAAATTTAAGTTGTATCAATGAATCAAACTGGTCAGAGTGGTCAGTTTTGTTTTGTTTGTCATTTTTGTTGTGTTTTTGGCAATTTTTCAATAGTATTTCAATTATCTCCAACATCAGTAAGTGCACCTAATCAATGTCAGTGAGGTTGTAAAACAGTACTAGACATACGTCTTACTTCTGTACATCATTGACTACTTCCCCACTATTCAGAGTTGAGATGACTTATGGCTGAAGACCAAAGTTCTTGACCAATCATCACAGAGACTAATCTGTGTGCATTTTGTATGCGTTATCTTAATATGTTTAAACTTATCTATTTTACATCGATTGAAGTTCTTACAACATAGGCAAATCACGCTTTAAGTCTTCCTGATTAGAACCAGTTCTAATTTTAGCATATGTGGAAAAGTGTCTTGCACCACACATAGCCGCAGTAGAGGATCAAACCCACAACCCTCCCATCATTGGTTCTATGCTTTACCACTGGACCACGCACTCGATAATAGATTGACTAATATATATATATATATATATATTCTTTTTACTGAAATGTTTAACATTTATCCTGCATCTTGTTTTTCGTGAGACTTTGTCTTACATAGCTGTTTTATAATTATATATTATCAATTAAACAGTTGTTTATTTGTTTACAATTACTATGTGATGTTTAGTGTCTCAAAATTCAGCAATTTTTCAGTCATATTTCAGACAGTATTCTTAGCAATGTTAAGCTGGATTAATATGTCGCAGAGAGGTTGTAGGTCCGAGTCTCCCTCAGTCAAAAAACTTTAGGTGAGAAAATTTGCCAGATACATGCGGAAAAACACAGTTCTACCATGATCGATTCTGACGTCTTCCTCCACCAAAAAAACTGAATATGCCAAAATATATACCCTAAAATGTGTTTTAAATGGCGTAAAACCCCATTCACTTCATGTCGCAGATACACGACATTCCCCATGCCCACCCTGGTGACCAGTCACATTATAGAGACACCAGGCTGACCAGTTCCAGAACAATGAGTGCCAAGGGAGGATACTTCTAGCAACATTTCATGACCTAAACATTTTTCCGCAAGGGCTAAAATGTGGAGTGTGCCAATACCGACCAGTGATCAATATCTCAGTATGTTAAACATCTAGGGAGTTAGGATATGGAGTTGGCATGAAATTGTGTACATATTTCTGACCTTGAATCTCTAAAATGTGACCTTGGAGCAGACACAAAATTTTGGACATATTTCCGAACCCAAACCTCTAAATGCGACCTTGACCTTAGAGCTCCAGACCGTGGTCTTGTATGCAACACTTCACCTCATTATGATGAACATATGTGCCACTGTTGCTTCAAAATCCCACAATACATATATAAATAAGTTATAGCCCGGACAAGATCGGATAGATTGACACACACACTAAACAGCCATGACTGTCAAGTGGTTATATTACAGCAGGTGCTAATTTTACATTACTTAACTATTTTTTTCACATTATGTTGTTGTTGTTGTATGGTGTTTTGCGTCGCTTTCAAAAAAGTTTCAGTCATATCATGATGGTGTCTACTTGAGACAGTATCTTGAGCGCTGTCACACTGGAGTATCATGCCGCGTCACATGGTATGATACCCCACCCAGTCACATTATACTGACACCGGGCCGACCATTCTAAATGCTGAACATCAAGCGAGGAAGCTTCTAGTACCATTTTTAAAGTCTTTGGTATGACCTGTTCGGGGATCGAACCCACAACCTTCCGTATGCGAGACAGACCCTCAACCATTAGACCTTTTTTACATTAATAAAGTGACTAGAAACAGAAGACAGAACGATGATATACCCACATTACTATTTTTGGGGGGAAGGACTAACGAACATACATCAAATTTAAACATCACATGCCGGCAGTATAAACATAACATATCATCAAACTATTCCAAGCTTTTACAAGACCAAACTATCACTTAATCTTTTTATCTGTTTTTATGACAGTATAAAATAGTAGATGAATTACTGAAGTAATGAACCTGGGCAATAAAATGGATAATTAAACCTCATAGAACCATTATCAATCAATAATAATGTCTAAATACATTTTGGAATCTGCGGGAATGACTTTGATAATGGTCTGAAACCATTGTATAAAAAGATTTGTAATAATATGTACTGATTATTGACAAAATAAATACATTATCTGTTTTTGCACAATCATTTATGAAAGTTTGAAAGGGCAATCATGTTTATCTATGTGTATCACCTCATCACCATTTTCCACATTGGATCCGTCCAGCAGGCACGATGGCTCAAAGATCATTTACCTCTCACTGCTGAGGTTGTGGGTTTGAGTGAGCTCTAAGCAGGGTCCAAAAACTTTATGAGATGCAATTTGTCAGTTTCTTATGATTGAACAGTGTTCATAAATGGTGGCTTTTCTGTTGTTAGACCACAGCAGTGGTGTATAACAATATATCATTTCAAATTAACTATTTCTTCCAATTCTATTCTATTCTATTTTACAACCTATCCATTTTCCGAAACAAATACATACAGTTAAATGTAGCATGTATTTAACCATGTAACTGCTTTCCAATATTGAACCATCAAAATTTTCAATTGTTTATTTGAATGAAACATTTTTTTCCTGACTGCTTTAACAAGAACAGAGTTATTGGGAGTGCATACAGACAGAGGGCACATGCAGATTTCTGATGGCGCTGATTACAAAAAAGAATCGGCAGAATTTCTCTACAACGGTGTGGTGTTTACGAGAGTAAACTGTTTATTATTGAACAGTGGGGAACCCAGTCTCGGGGAACCTGTAATTAAGAAAGTAAATTATATAGACCCTGATGTAAACTGGCATCCTTATATATAGCACAATCCGTGTCTTGTACTTTCATGTCAATATAAAACTTCAGGTTCTGTAAGGGAATAGATATGATATCAGAACTAGTCTGACCCAGGCTTTTTGTTTTGTGTTTTTTTAATGGGGGATTTAACACAATTTTAACACACTGCAGGTTATACATGGCATTTCTTAGTTTTACTGGCGGAGGAAGACCTCAGACTGAATCTGAGTAGAAACACCAGTCGTCCGCAAGTAACTTACAAACTTTCTGACATAAAGTTTTTTGAAGTGAGCGGAACTCAAACATACGACCTTAGTGGAGAGAGGTAAGTGATCTTGAAATGGTGCCTTTGTGCAACAAGCCACAGACGACCCTGGCCTGGTTTTGCCACGTTAGTAATCATGACATGCCACAGGAATGTTTCAGTTTGTTTCAATACTTAGCTAACAAAGATTAACAGATAATCAGTGAATCAAACCGCTCTTTCCTGGTATCCTGCAAGGTTAACAAGTACTCAAGCATACCTCAAGTAACTTTCTCACTCGAATCACCAGTGAGAGACAAATGACAATGAGATGCAATTTTTCTCATATCTACTCAAGGCTAGGCACATGGTCCAGTGGTAGAGCATCAAAACCCAGGATCAGAGGGTCATGGGTTCCATTCTCCCCCAAGGCTAGGCACATGGTCCAGTGGTAGAGCATTAAAACCCAGGATCAGAGGGTCATGGGTTCCATTCTCCCACAAGGCTAAGCACATGGTCCATTGGTAGAGCTTCAAAACCCAGGATCAGAGGGTCATGGGTTCCATTCTCCCCCAAGGCTAGGCACATGGTCCAGTGGTAGAGCATTAAAACCCAGGATCAGAGGGTCATGGGTTCCATTCTCCCCCAAGGCTAGGCACATGGTCCAGTGGTAGAGCATCAAAACCCAGGATCAGAGGGTCATGGGTTCCATTCTCCCCCAAGGCTAGGCACATGGTCCAGTGGTAGAGCATCAAAAACCCAGGATCAGAGGGTCATGGGTTCCATTATCCCCCAAGGCTAGGCACATGGTCCAGTGGTAGATTATTAAAACCCAGGATCAGAGGGTCATGGGTTCCATTCTCCCTCAAGGCTAAGCACATGGTCCATTGGTAGAGCATCAAAACCCAGAATCGGAGGGTCATGGGTTCCATTCTCCCCCAAGGCTAAGCACATGGTCCAGTGACAGAGCATCAAAACCCAGGATCAGAGGGTCATGGGTTCCATTCTCCCTCAAGGCTAAGCACATGGTCAAGTGGTAGAGCATCAAAACCCAGAATCGGAGGGTCATGGGTTCCATCATCCCCCAAGGCTAAGCACATGGTCCAGTGACAGAGCATCAAAACCCAGGATCAGAGGGTCATGGGTTCCATTCTCCCTCAAGGCTAAGCACATGGTCCAGTGGTAGAGCATCAAAAACCCAGGATCAGAGGGTCATGGGTTCCATTCTCACCCAAGGCTAAGCACATAGTCCAGTGATAGAGCATCAAAACCCAGGATCAGAGGGTCATTGGATCCATTCTCCCCCAAGGCTAAGCACATGGTCCAGTGGTAGAACATCAAAACCCAGGATCAGAGGGTCCTGGGTTCCATTCTCCCCCAAGGCTAGGCACATGGTCCATTGGTAGAGCATCAAAACCCGGGATCAGAGGGTCATGGGTTCCATTCTCCCCCAAGGCTAAGCACATGGTCCATTGGTAGAGCATCAAAAACCCAGGATCAGAGGGTCATGGGTTCCATTCTCCCACAAGGCTAAGCACATGGTCCATTGGTAGAGCTTCAAAACCCAGGATCAGAGGGTCATGGGTTCCATTCTCCCCCAAGGCTAGGCACATGGTCCAGTGGTAGAGCATTAAAACCCAGGATCAGAGGGTCATGGGTTCCATTCTCCCCCAAGGCTAGGCACATGGTCCAGTGGTAGAGCATCAAAACCCAGGATCAGAGGGTCATGGGTTCCATTCTCCCCCAAGGCTAGGCACATGGTCCAGTGGTAGAGCATCAAAAACCCAGGATCAGAGGGTCATGGGTTCCATTATCCCCCAAGGCTAGGCACATGGTCCAGTGGTAGATTATTAAAACCCAGGATCAGAGGGTCATGGGTTCCATTCTCCCTCAAGGCTAAGCACATGGTCCATTGGTAGAGCATCAAAACCCAGAATCGGAGGGTCATGGGTTCCATTCTCCACCAAGGCTAAGCACATGGTCCAGTGACAGAGCATCAAAACCCAGGATCAGAGGGTCATGGGTTCCATTCTCCCTCAAGGCTAAGCACATGGTCAAGTGGTAGAGCATCAAAACCCAGAATCGGAGGGTCATGGGTTCCATCATCCCCCAAGGCTAAGCACATGGTCCAGTGACAGAGCATCAAAACCCAGGATCAGAGGGTCATGGGTTCCATTCTCCCTCAAGGCTAAGCACATGGTCCAGTGGTAGAGCATCAAAAACCCAGGATCAGAGGGTCATGGGTTCCATTCTCACCCAAGGCTAAGCACATAGTCCAGTGATAGAGCATCAAAACCCAGGATCAGAGGGTCATTGGATCCATTCTCCCCCAAGGCTAAGCACATGGTCCAGTGGTAGAACATCAAAACCCAGGATCAGAGGGTCCTGGGTTCCATTCTCCCCCAAGGCTAGGCACATGGTCCATTGGTAGAGCATCAAAACCCGGGATCAGAGGGTCATGGGTTCCATTCTCCCCCAAGGCTAAGCACATGGTCCATTGGTAGAGCATCAAAAACCCAGGATCAGAGGGTCATGGGTTCCATTCTCCCCCAAGGCTAGGCACATGGTCCATTGGTAGAGCATCAAAACCCAGGATCAGAGGGTCATGGGTTCCATTCTCCCCCAAGGCTAGGCACATGGTCCATTGGTAGAGCATCAAAACCCAGGATCAGAGGGTCATGGGTTCCATTCTCCCCCAAGGCTAAGCACATGGTCCAGTGACAGAGCATCAAAACCCAGGATCAGAGGGTCATGGGTTCCATTCTCCCCCAAGGCTAGGCACATGGTCCATTGGTAGAGCATCAAAACCCAGGATCAGAGGGTCATGGGTTCCATTCTCCCCCAAGGCTAAGCACATGGTCCATTGGTAGAGCATCAAAAACCCAGGATCAGAGGGTCATGGGTTCCATTCTCCCCCAAGGCTAGGCACATGGTCCATTGGTAGAGCATCAAAACCCAGGATCAGAGGGTCATGGGTTCCATTCTCCCCCAAGGCTAAGCACATGGTCCATTGGTAGAGCATCAAAAACCCAGGATCAGAGGGTCATGGGTTCCATTCTCCCCCAAGGCTAGGTACATGGTCCATTGGTAGAGCATCAAAAACCCAGGATCAGAGGGTCATGGGTTCCATCCTCCCCCAAGGCTAAGCACATGGTCCATTGGTAGAGCATCAAAACCCAGGATCAGAGGGTCATGGGTTCCATTCTCCCCCAAGGCTAAGCACATGGTCCAGTGGTAGAACATCAAAACCCAGGATCAGAGGGTCATGGGTTCCATTCTCCCCCAAGGCTAAGCACATGGTCCATTGGTAGAGCATCAAAAACCCAGGATCAGAGGGTCATGGGTTTCATTCTCCCCCAAGGCTAGGCACATGGTCCATTGGTAGAGCATCAAAACCCAGGATCAGAGGGTCATGGGTTCCACTCTCCCCCAAGGCTAAGCACATGGTCCATTGGTAGAGCATCAAAAACCCAGGATCAGAGGGTCATGGGTTCCATTCTCCCCCAAGGCTAGGCACATCGTCCATTGGTAGAGCATCAAAAACCCAGGATCAGAGGGTCATGGGTTCCATCCTCCCCCAAGGCTAAGCACATGGTCCATTGGTAGAGCATCAAAACCCAGGATCAGAGGGTCATGGGTTCCATTCTCCCCCAAGGCTAAGCCTATGGTCCAGTGATAGAACATCAAAACCCAGGATCAGAGGGTCATGGGTTCCATTCTCCCCCAAGGCTAAGCACATGGTCCATTGGTAGAGCATCAAAACCCAGGATCAGAGGGTCATGGGTTCCATTCTCCCCCAAGGCTAAGCACATGGTCCAGTGGTAGAACATCAAAACCCAGGATCAGAGGGTCATGGGTTCCATTCACCCCCAAGGCTAAGCACATGGTCCACTGGTAGAGCATCAAAAACCCAAGATCAGAGGGTCATGGGTTCCATTCTCCCCCAAGGCTAGGCACATGGTCCATTGGTAGAGCATCAAAACCCGGGATCAGAGGGTCATGGGTTCCATTCTCCCCCAAGGCTAAGCACATGGTCCAGTGGTAGAGCATCAAAACCCAGGATCAGAGGGTCATGGGTTCCATTCTCGCCCAAGGCTAGGCACATGGTCCATTGGTAGAGCATCAAAACCCGGGATCAGAGGGTCATAGGTTCCATTCTCCCCCAAGGCTAAGCACATGGTCCAGTGGTAGAGCATCAAAACCCAGGATCAGAGGGTCATGGGTTCCATTCTCCCCCAAGGCTAAGCACATGGTCCAGTGGTAGAACATCAAAACCCGGGATCAGAGGGTCATGGGTTCCATCCTCCCCCAAGGCTAGGCACATGGTCCATTGGTAGAGCATCAAAAACCCAGGATCAGAGGGTCATGGGTTCCATTCTCCCCCAAGGCTAGGCACAAAATCCATTGGTAGAGCATCAAAAACCCAGGATCGGAGGGTCATGGGTTCCATTCTCCCCCAAGGCTAAGCACATGGTCCAGTGGTAAAGCATCAAAACCCAGGATCAAAGGGTCATGGGTTCCATTCTCCCCCAAGGCTAAGCACATGGTCCATTGGTAGAGCATCAAAAACCCAGGATCAGAGGGTCATGGGTTCCATTCTCCCCCAAGGCTAGGCACATGGGCCATTGGTAGAGCATCAAAAACCCAGGATCAGAGGGTCATGGGTTCCATTCTCCCCCAAGGCTAGGCACATGGTCCATTGGTAGAGCATCAAAACCCAGGATCAGAGGGTCATGGGTTCCATTCTCCCCCAAGGCTAAGCACATAGTCCAGTGGTAGAGCATCAAAAACCCAGGATCGGAGGGTCGTGGGTTCCATTTTCCCCAAAGGCTAGGCACATGGTCCAGTGGTAGAGCATCAAAACCCGGGATCAAAGGGTCATGGGTTCCATTCTCCCCCAAGGCTAGGCACATGGTCCATTGGTAGAGCATCAAAACCCAGGATCAGAGAGTCATGGGTTCCATTCTCCCCAAAGGCTAGACACATGGTCCATTGGTAGAGCATCAAAAACCCGGGATCAGAAGGTCATGGGTTCCATCCTCCCCCAAGGCTAAGCACATGGTCCATTGGTAGATCATCAAAACCCAGGATCAGAGGGTCATGGGTTCCATTCTCCCCCAAGGCTAGGCACATGGTCCAGTGGTAGAGCATTAAAACCCAGGATCAGAGGGTCATGGGTTCCATTCTCCCACAAGGCTAAGCACATGGTCCATTGGTAGAGCTTCAAAACCCAGGATCAGAGGGTCATGGGTTCCATTCTCCCCCAAGGCTAGGCACATGGTCCAGTGGTAGAGCATTAAAACCCAGGATCAGAGGGTCATGGGTTCCATTCTCCCCCAAGGCTAGGCACATGGTCCAGTGGTAGAGCATCAAAACCCAGGATCAGAGGGTCATGGGTTCCATTCTCCCCCAAGGCTAGGCACATGGTCCAGTGGTAGAGCATCAAAAACCCAGGATCAGAGGGTCATGGGTTCCATTATCCCCCAAGGCTAGGCACATGGTCCAGTGGTAGATTATTAAAACCCAGGATCAGAGGGTCATGGGTTCCATTCTCCCTCAAGGCTAAGCACATGGTCCATTGGTAGAGCATCAAAACCCAGAATCGGAGGGTCATGGGTTCCATTCTCCCCCAAGGCTAAGCACATGGTCCAGTGACAGAGCATCAAAACCCATGATCAGAGGGTCATGGGTTCCATTCTCCCTCAAGGCTAAGCACATGGTCAAGTGGTAGAGCATCAAAACCCAGAATCGGAGGGTCATGGGTTCCATCATCCCCCAAGGCTAAGCACATGGTCCAGTGACAGAGCATCAAAACCCAGGATCAAAGGGTCATGGGTTCCATTCTCCCTCAAGGCTAAGCACATGGTCCAGTGGTAGAGCATCAAAAACCCAGGATCAGAGGGTCATGGGTTCCATTCTCACCCAAGGCTAAGCACATAGTCCAGTGATAGAGCATCAAAACCCAGGATCAGAGGGTCATTGGATCCATTCTCCCCCAAGGCTAAGCACATGGTCCAGTGGTAGAACATCAAAACCCAGGATCAGAGGGTCCTGGGTTCCATTCTCCCCCAAGGCTAGGCACATGGTCCATTGGTAGAGCATCAAAACCCGGGATCAGAGGGTCATGGGTTCCATTCTCCCCCAAGGCTAAGCACATGGTCCATTGGTAGAGCATCAAAAACCCAGGATCAGAGGGTCATGGGTTCCATTCTCCCCCAAGGCTAGGAACATGGTCCATTGGTAGAGCATCAAAACCCAGGATCAGAGGGTCATGGGTTCCATTCTCCCCCAAGGCTAGGCACATGGTCCATTGGTAGAGCATCAAAACCCAGGATCAGAGGGTCATGGGTTCCATTCTCCCCCAAGGCTAAGCACATGGTCCAGTGACAGAGCATCAAAACCCAGGATCAGAGGGTCATGGGTTCCATTCTCCCCCAAGGCTAGGCACATGGTCCATTGGTAGAGCATCAAAACCCAGGATCAGAGGGTCATGGGTTCCATTCTCCCCCAAGGCTAAGCACATGGTCCATTGGTAGAGCATCAAAAACCCAGGATCAGAGGGTCATGGGTTCCATTCTCCCCCAAGGCTAGGCACATGGTCCATTGGTAGAGCATCAAAACCCAGGATCAGAGGGTCATGGGTTCCATTCTCCCCCAAGGCTAAGCACATGGTCCATTGGTAGAGCATCAAAAACCCAGGATCAGAGGGTCATGGGTTCCATTCTCCCCCAAGGCTAGGTACATGGTCCATTGGTAGAGCATCAAAAACCCAGGATCAGAGGGTCATGGGTTCCATCCTCCCCCAAGGCTAAGCACATGGTCCATTGGTAGAGCATCAAAACCCAGGATCAGAGGGTCATGGGTTCCATTCTCCCCCAAGGCTAAGCACATGGTCCAGTGGTAGAACATCAAAACCCAGGATCAGAGGGTCATGGGTTCCATTCTCCCCCAAGGCTAAGCACATGGTCCATTGGTAGAGCATCAAAAACCCATGATCAGAGGGTCATGGGTTTCATTCTCCCCCAAGGCTAGGCACATGGTCCATTGGTAGAGCATCAAAACCCAGGATCAGAGGGTCATGGGTTCCACTCTCCCCCAAGGCTAAGCACATGGTCCATTGGTAGAGCATCAAAAACCCAGGATCAGAGGGTCATGGGTTCCATTCTCCCCCAAGGCTAGGCACATCGTCCATTGGTAGAGCATCAAAAACCCAGGATCAGAGGGTCATGGGTTCCATCCTCCCCCAAGGCTTAGCACATGGTCCATTGGTAGAGCATCAAAACCCAGGATCAGAGGGTCATGGGTTCCATTCTCCCCCAAGGCTAAGCCTATGGTCCAGTGGTAGAACATCAAAACCCAGGATCAGAGGGTCATGGGTTCCATTCTCCCCCAAGGCTAAGCACATGGTCCATTGGTAGAGCATCAAAACCCAGGATCAGAGGGTCATGGGTTCCATTCTCCCCCAAGGCTAAGCACATGGTCCAGTGGTAGAACATCAAAACCCAGGATCAGAGGGTCATGGGTTCCATTCACCCCCAAGGCTAAGCACATGGTCCACTGGTAGAGCATCAAAAACCCAAGATCAGAGGGTCATGGGTTCCATTCTCCCCCAAGGCTAGGCACATGGTCCATTGGTAGAGCATCAAAACCCGGGATCAGAGGGTCATGGGTTCCATTCTCCCCCAAGGCTAAGCACATGGTCCAGTGGTAGAGCATCAAAACCCTGGATCAGAGGGTCATGGGTTCCATTCTCGCCCAAGGCTAGGCACATGGTCCATTGGTAGAGCATCAAAACCCGGGATCAGAGGGTCATGGGTTCCATTCTCCCCCAAGGCTAAGCACATTGTCCAGTGGTAGAGCATCAAAACCCAGGATCAGAGGGTCATGGGTTCCATTCTCCCCCAAGGCTAAGCACATGGTCCAGTGGTAGAACATCAAAACCCGGGATCAGAGGGTCATGGGTTCCATCCTCCCCCAAGGCTAGGCACATGGTCCATTGGTAGAGCATCAAAAACCCAGGATCAGAGGGTCATGGGTTCCATTCTCCCCCAAGGCTAGGCACAAAGTCCATTGGTAGAGCATCAAAAACCCAGGATCGGAGGGTCATGGGTTCCATTCTCCCCCAAGGCTAAGCACATGGTCCAGTGGTAGAGCATCAAAACCCAGGATCAAAGGGTCATGGGTTCCATTCTCCCCCAAGGCTAAGCACATGGTCCATTGGTAGAGCATCAAAACCCAGGATCAGAGGGTCATGGGTTCCATTCTCCCCCAAGGCTAGGCACATGGGCCATTGGTAGAGCATCAAAAACCCAGGATCAGAGGGTCATGGGTTCCATTCTCCCCCAAGGCTAGGCACATGGTCCATTGGTAGAGCATCAAAACCCAGGATCAGAGGGTCATGGGTTCCATTCTCCCCCAAGGCTAAGCACATAGTCCAGTGGTAGAGCATCAAAAACCCAGGATCGGAGGGTCGTGGGTTCCATTTTCCCCAAAGGCTAGGCACATGGTCCAGTGGTAGAGCATCAAAACCCGGGATCAAAGGGTCATGGGTTCCATTCTCCCCCAAGGCTAGGCACATGGTCCATTGGTAGAGCATCAAAACCCAGGATCAGAGGGTCATGGGTTCCATTCTCCCCAAAGGCTAGACACATGGTCCATTGGTAGAGCATCAAAAACCCGGGATCAGAGGGTCATGGGTTCCATCCTCCCCCAAGGCTAAGCACATAGTCCATTGGTAGAGCATCAAAACCCAGGATCAGAGGGTCATGGGTTCCATTCTCCCCCAAGGCTAGGCACATGGTCCAGTTGTAGAGCATCAAAACCCAGGATCAGAGGGTCATGGGTTCCATCCTCCCCCAAGGCTAGGCACATGGTCCATTGGTAGAGCATCAAAAACCCAGGATCAGAGGGTCATGGGTTCCATTCTCCCCCAAGGCTAGGCACATGGTCCATTGGTAGAGCATCAAAAACCCAGGATCAGAGGGTCATGGGTTCCATTCTCCCCCAAGGCTAAGCACATGGTCCAGTGGTAGAGCATCAAAACCCGGGATCAGAGGGTCATGGGTTCCATTCTCCCCCAAGGCTAAGCACATGGTCCAGTGGTAGAACATCAAAACCCGGTATCAGAGGGTCATGGGTTCCATCCTCCCCCAAGGCTATGCACATGGTCCATTGGTAGAGCATCAAAAACCCAGGATCAGAGGGTCATGGTTTCCATTCTCCGCCAAGGCTAGGCACATGGTCCATTGGTAGAGCATCAAAAACCCAGGATCGGAGGGTCATGGGTTCCATTCTCCCCCAAGGCTAAGCACATGGTCCATTGGTAGAGCATCAAAAACCCAGGATCAGAGGGTCATGGGTTCCATTTTCCCCCAAGGCTAGGCACATGGTCCATTGGTAGAGCATCAAAAACCCAGGATCAGAGGGTCATGGGTTCCATTCTCCCCCAAGGCTAAGCACATGGTCCATTGGTAGAGCATCAAAAACCCAGGATCAGAGGGTCATGGGTTCAATTTTCCCCCAAGGCTAGGCACATGGTCCATTGGTAGAGCATCAAAAACCCAGGATCAGAGGGTCATGGGTTCCATTCTCCCCAAAGGCTAGGCACATGGTCCAGTGGTAGAGCATCAAAAACCCAGGATCAGAGGGTCATGGGTTCCATTCTCCCCCAAGGCTAAGCACATGGTCCAGTGGTAGAGCATCAAAACCCAGGATCAGAGGGTCATGGGTTCCATTCTCCCCCAAGGCTAAGCACATGGTCCATTGGTAGAGCATCAAAAACCCAGGATTGGAGGGTCATGTGTTCCATTCTCCCCCAAGGCTAAGCACATGGTCCATTGGTAGAGCTTCAAAAACCCAGGATCAGAGGGTCATGGGTTCCATTCTCCCCCAAGGCTAGGCACATGGTCCATTGGTAGAGCATCAAAAACCCAGGATCAGAGGGTCATGGGTTCCATTCTCCCCCAAGGCTAAGCACATGGTCCATTGGTAGAGCATCAAAAACCCAGGACCAGAGGGTCATGGGTTCCATTCTCCCCCAAGGCTAGGCACATGGTCCATTGGTAGAGCATCAAAAACCCAGGATCAGAGGGTCATGGGTTCCATTTTCCCCCAAGGCTAGGCACATGGTCCATTGGTAGAGCATCAAAACCCAGGATCAGAGGGTCATGGGTTCCATTCTCCCCCAAGGCTAGGTACATGGTCCATTGGTAGAGCATCAAAAACCCAGGATCGGAGGGTCATGGGTTCCATTCTCCCCCAAGGCTAGGCACATGGTCCATTGGTAGAGCATCAAAACCCAGAATCAGAGGGTCACGGGTTCCATTCTCCCCCAAGGCTAAGCACATAGTCCAGTGGTAGAGCATCAAAAACCCAGGATCAGAGGGTCATGGGTTCCATTCTCTTCCAAGGCTAAGCACATGGTCCAGTGGTAGAGCATCAAAAACCCAGGATCAGAGGGTCATGGGTTCCATTCTCCCCCAAGGCTAAGAACATGGTCCAGTGGTAGAGCATCAAAAACCCAGGATCAGAGGGTCATGGGTTCCATTCTCCCCCAAGGCTAGGCACATGGTCCATTGGTAGAGCATCAAAACCCGGGATCAAAGGGTCATGGGTTCCATTCTCCCCCAAGGTTAAGCACATAGTCCATTGGTAGAGCATCAAAACCCAGGATCGGAGGGTCATGGGTTCCATCCTCCCCAAGGCTAGGCACATGGTCCATTGGTAGAACATCAAAACCCAGGATCGGAGGGTCATGAGTTCCATTCTCCCCCAAGGCTAAGCACATGGTCCAGTGATAGAGCATCAAAACCCAGGATCAGAGGGTCATGGGTTCCCTTCTCCCCCAAGGCTATGTGTGGTGTCCTTGAGCAAAACACTTATTCCACATATGCTTCGTACTTAGGTTCTATCCAGAAAGGCCTCGAGCATGAATTGTCAAGTTGTTATAACTTGTTACGCAATCAAAGTAAAATTAATATGTTTAAAATAAACAGATGGCCATGACCAGAAAAGATAACCCTGAGTCCAGTAAATTTAATAAGAAATATTCATGCAATGAATGAACCTGAGTAGAGCCACCATCCTTCCTCATGTAACTGGCAGATTTTCTCACATACAGTGTTAACACTGGTTGTGATCTAATTAAAACTTTTTTGTAAGAGACACTTAAGCATACAAAAAAATTTATCATAAAACAATATTATCATATTTATCTTATAAACATTTTTTATTTTTAACCTTATCTCCTCGTCTACAGAAATAAACAAGATGCAGTTTTCCTACAAGATTGATTGAATATTTAGCACATTTTTATGCCATCAAGGGCAAACAGATGATCAGTTAACCTAACCACTGTTTCTGGGATCCTGAAAGGTTAACCAGTACTGGAGCACACCCCGTCTCCGCAAGTTACTGATAACTTTCCCACTTAAATCAGTGGTGAGAGAAGAATGATAATGAGACACAATGTCTTATATCAATCATCACGGAGAATGTTTCCGGGTGGGGATTCAAACTCACAACCCCTGGATTGATAGTCAGACCCGTAACAGACTGAGCTAATTGGGCCCGGCCTTCCTACAAAAAAATCTCGTAAAATTTTATAAATAAAAATACAAAAATTAAAAATTAACAGTCATTAAAGAAACACTTAATACATATTAAATATATTCAACAATGCCAATTTATAGCATTATAAAAAGTATCAATAAACAGCTGCAAATAAATACATTCCTCCCCCATTTCTGGAAATGTTGTCCATAATAAGCGATAATTTACGGCTTTTGGCATTAAAGTAAATGAGGCAACTATTACCTAAGCCAGGCACCTGTTTGCAGTTTTTATTCACCACATGCACTCTAATGTAAGCAATGCATATTTTTGTATTTATATCAGAACATGCACACTACATATTGCATAATGCACATTCACCTCATTGCACTTTATATAAAACCTCTATTCACCAACATGCACTTTTAAAGGAGACTCAGCACCAAAAGTTGGCTCGGAACTAATCTACCAGTTAAAACAATACCAGAAACACATGCCTACTCCATCGTATATTTGTTGTGTTGTGCAATTTTTCATCAACAAAGGGCACTTCTATTTGTGCAACTTAAAAAAACAAGATTCATGCAAAATCTTAGAAAGAGAATGTTGTAATTCTCTATTATAAAATAATAGAAATTGGTGAGTTATTATAAAGTACAATAAAGTACAAGCAATATTGGTGACAAAACCTTTGTAAGTTCAATAAAAATAGAGGCAAGTTTACTGTTAACGTCATGAACTCCAGTTTTGCCCAATGTTTTAAATTATTGCCCTTTTAAGTTCTGCAGCAGCATTTATAAACATTTCTATAGAATATGTTATTGATTACATTCTCGTTAATAGCTTTAAAACTAATGTAGGTCTTCATCAGTTACAACACCACCATCTTTAGCCTCATCACTGTAAACACCTCATACTATCTTAGCAAATACCATTTACACACCAATTCCTATTCGATTTGTGAGTCAGTTACATAAAATATGCATGCTATCTTAAAATTCTACAACTTACATAAATTATAAAACATAATCCAATCATATATTTATTCTTCAGCATTTAGATTATATAATACTATAAGAGAGAAATCTTGTATCCCAATTAGCCATATTAAATTGACTTGAAGTTTAAAAATTAGAATTTGTCTTGCGGGTTGATGACTCAGTATTAGCAATTGTGGCTTTTTTTTCAAGAAAGAGCGATAAAAACTAACACAAAAGTCATCTAATGTCCTGATTTATGTGAAACTGTAAGCTTCTTAAGGTTTCAAATAAATCTGGGGACATCAGATGAATTTTGCATAAGTTTTTTGCCCTCTTTCTTGGTAACCTTGGAAACACTTGAAAAAACTCTTAAGTAAGAATAAATTTCGCCTAAATAAAATCACTTTTTTTTTATTTCAACGCTTATTACTTTATGAATATTTTTGAGCAAAATCAATATTCAGTTGCCGTGCTCTTCATAATAAAATGTTCAATCTGCAGAAATATTGTACTACAATGTTTTGAAACCATTATATTCTAATAAAATATCCTTAAAACTTAATTATTAACAATAAAACTAACAAAGGCATTCGGACGGTTTCAAATATCAAACATCTTTTTTTTCATGAAAGAGTCTAAAAACATTGCAAAAGTTTTCTGATTGCATTCAAAAACAGAACTGAACATACTAGCATATGATTGGGGAATGCTTTATATTGTCAAATATTGACGATATCGCGCAACATCAACTGGACAACATTTTAATAGAACACCCACCACATTTAGTACACAATATCTACATAATATCCAATCACAACAGCTCTTACAATTAACTACTATGTATTAGCCAATCAAAGGGCTTGTTACATACCGAGGCCACTTCTCTGCTTGCACACACAAAGTTGACAAACTCAATATTGACCATGTCTGTTCCATAGGCAATAGTAACGGTCTTGTCTTCTACTGGAATGTCGGAAGGTCCTATAGTACAAGACTCGCGGAGTTTACCTTCCTGAAATATAAGCATTATTTTCTGATGTTTATTCAAATTTATAAAAAAAGCATAGTAAGAGTTATTTTGAATCACTGTCCAGTCCGTTTCCTAAGCAGATAGAACAAGAACTGAGTCAGACAGGAAACTTAACATGAATGATTCACCATGGATATGACCGATACATCATATACAGTTTATCTCACTATCTGTAACAGATTGGCTCAAGAATCTAGTACTAATTAAATTATATATTTGTTTCCAAGGCCTTGTACTTATTATTATGGAAAACAAAACTCTCCTCTGTCTATCTGAGACTTGGAGAGAAAGTTTTAACAGACTGTGATTCTTTCATATTTCTGAAATAATTTTTTATAAGTATGAGTTTCTGCACATGCCACAATAAAATAACATTGATACTTGTTGTATGGTGTTTAGCGTCGCTTTCAACAATTTTTCAGTCACATCGCGACAATATCTACTAGAGGCATTATTTTGAGACCTGCCATACTGGAGTATCATGCCGCAGACACATGGTACAATACCCCACCCAGTCACATTATACTGGCACCGGCCCAACCAGACTTAGAACTATGTGCTAAGCGTCACGCAACAGAAGTTTCTAGTTTCATTTTTCAAGTTTTTGGTAAGACATGCCCAGGAATCGAATCTACGACCTTCTGAATGCGAGACAGATACTCTACCACTAGACCACTTTTTAAAAAGAAGTATGTGACTCTTACATATCAATATCAAGGAGGGGGAACCTACGTCACGTGCACCGCTAAATACAGTGCCGGAACTTTTTTTCAAAAGTTGGTTTAAGCGATTTTTCATGTCAATTTTTGGAACATGTGTAGATTTCATAGTTCCCACCGATCGTCTGGGTATTAGAGGAATCTATTTCACTGACATACAATTCAGTGTGACCTACAAAATTCCAGATTACCCCAAAATAGTTGAGTGTCATGTCGATACTGATAACATTTAGAATGGAGTACAACTGTTTTGAGGTAATCTGGAATTGTGTTGATCGTACTGATCTATATATCAGTGAAAATGATTCCTCTGATACTCAAATGGTCAGTGCAAAATTCAAACGAAAAATCACATAACCAGCTTTAGAAGCAAAGTTTGGTACCGTATTTAGCAGTTCACATGACGTAGGTTCTCCCCACCCCCTCCACCCACACGTCCCCCAGTCCACTAAATATAGGAAAATATTGATACTTGAAGAGCAATGGATAAAAGATTAATATTATAATTTTTTTTTTATTTCATCATTCCAGTTGTTACCATTTTCTCTCTCAATACATATCATATATGTATACAATTATATCTACATTTATTTTTTAATGTGGGTTTAAGCACCTTTTCAATATATTATGGATTAAAACATCAGCCAGTTTTATTCATGGAGAAAGTCCTAATTTGAATGTATATGGACCAATTAACAGCATACAACCTCAGGGTTGAAAAGTAAGTGATTCCGAGACAAAACCGTAGACCAATCAGCCGGGGACGACCCAATTATTGTAATACAACACAATCCAATTCAGTCTATTGTTATTCTCAAAGACAATATTCCAAAATAAACCAATATTCTTTGTAAATATTGTTCATTTAAATTGATTCTCCAACACTCAATTTATATTGAATTCCATGTTGTAATATGTGCTGTTTTTTTTTAATTCAAAATGTGTCCAGATAATTTTGGTTAAACTTTGTGTTTTTTTTCTCATTGATTAAAAAACAGAAATTACAACTTATACCAATCACGTTAAATGTCTCCTTAGGGTATGTTATTCTTGGGTCTGACCCAATAGTATACGGGGTTTCAGGCTAATACATCATTTAACATGTGATATTTGAGTCTACCCCTTCCCCACCTTTTTTTATTATTGGGTCTAGACCAAATAATGTTAAAAATGACCCATTCATCAACCTTTGATCCAACAATACCGATCTCCTACTGACAAAAAAGTAACTAAGTTACCAACATATACTTTAATTCACTTTTGTGCAATATGTATTGAAATACAGTTTTGTGCAATATGTACCATAATACAGTGTTGTTTTTTTAAATATGAATTGCAATACAGAGTTTTGCAATATGTAATGTAATACACTTTTGTGAAATATGTATTGTATTACAGTTTTGTAAAATATGTATCGTAATACAGCGTTGTTGTTTTTAAATATGAAAACGCAATATAAAAGTTTTGCAATATGCAATGTAATACAGTATTGTGCAATATGTAGTGTAATACAGTTTTGTACATTATTAATTGTAATACAATTTTGTACAATATGTATTGTATACAGATTAATACAATATATATCGTAATACAGTGTTGTTTTTTATATATGAATTATAATACAGTTTTTTGCAATATGCTTACAAACAGTTTCGTACAATATGTAGTGTAAACAGTTATGTACAATATGTAGTGTATACAGTTATGTACAATATGTAGTGAAATACAGTTATGTACAATATGTAGTGTTATACAGTTATGTACAATATGTAGTGTATACAGTAATGTACAATATGTAGTGTAAAACAGTTATGTACACTATGTAGTGTATACAGTAATGTACAACATGTAATGTATACAGTTTTGTACATTGTTTATTGTAATACAGTTATGTACAATATGTAGTGTTATACAGTTATGTACAATATGTAGTGTATACAGTAATGTACAATATGTAGTGTAAAACAGTTATGTACACTATGTAGTGTATACAGTTATGTACAATATGTAGTGTATACAGTTTTGTACATTATTTATTGTAATACAGTTATGTACAATATGTAGTGTAATACAGTTTTGCACATTATTTATTGTAATACATTTATGTACAATATGTAGTGTAATACTGTTTTGCACATTATTTATTGTAATACAGATATGTACAATATGTAGTGTTATACAGTTTTGCACATTATTTATTGTAATACAGTTATGTACAATATGTAGTGAAATACAGTTTTGCACATTATTTATTGTAATACAGTTATGTACAATATGTAGTGTAATACAGTTATGTACAATATGTAGTGTAATACAGTTATGTACAATATGTAGTGTAATACAGTTATGTACAATATGTAGTGTATACAGTTATGTACAATATATAGTGTAATACAGTTATGTACAATACATAGTGTATACAGTTATGTACAATATATAGTGTAATACAGTGTTGTTTTTTTAAATATGAATTGCAAAACAGTGTTTTGCAATGTGCAATGCAATACAGTTTTGTGCAATATATAGTGTAATACAATTTTGTACAATATGTATTGTAAACAGTTTTATACAATATGTATCATTATACAGTGTTTATTTTTTAAGTATGAATTGCAATACCATGTCTCGCAATATGCAATGTAATATGGTTTTGTGCAATATGTAGTGTAATACAGTTTTGTACATTATTTATTGTAATACAGTTATGTACAATATGTATTGTATACAGTTTTGAGCAATATGTATCATAATACAGTTTTATGCAATGTGTATTGTATTACAGCTTTCTGACATATGTATTATAATACAGCTTTCTGCAATATACATTATAATACACTTTGTATTACAGTTTAGTACAATTTGTAATATATTTATGTGCAATATGTAACACAATAGTTTTACACAATATGCATTGTAAAAGTTTTGTGCAATACATCTGTCATAGTTCTGTGCAATATGTAATGTAATATAATTTTACGCAATATGCACTGTTATAGTTTTGTGCAATATGTATTGTAAAACAGTTTTTGTGCAATATGTACTGCAACACATTTTATGCAATATGCATTATAATACATGTTTGTACAGATATGTAATGTAATGTAATACAAACACAGTTTTGTGCAATATGTAATGAAATACATTTTTGCAATATCTAATGTAATACAGATTTGTGCAATATATAATGTATGAAGTTTTGTGCAATGTGCATTGCAACAGTTTTGTGTAATATGTAATGCAATACAGGATTGTACAATATGTAATGTAATACAAATACATTTCTGTGCTTTTTGTAATGTAATAGTTTTTTTGCAATTTGTAATAAAATACATATTTGTGCAATTTGTAAGGTATGAAGTTTTGTGCAATGTGCATTGTAACAGTTTTGTGTGATATGTAATGCAATACATGTTTGTACAATATGTAATGTAATACATTTATGTGCAATATGTATTGAAATACAGTTTCATGCCATGTGATAAACCAAACATGTTACAAAGTCATAGATTGTAAAATATATAAGGTGAGAACCACATCTATTGGCAGAAACCAAGCTGGTACCTCCAATATATCTGAAGTTTGAGACAGCCCTTTCCTAGGTTAAAAAAACAACAGCATAATTAATTATACACAACCAAAGAATGTGACCATGACCATGAAGGAGGGAAAGAATTTTGGGCATAATACATCTCTTAATGCATTTTATTTGAATGTACAATTCTTCAAAGTAACAGCAAAGGCTAAAAGTGTCATCTTAATCCAGAGATCTTTGGAATGACACATTGTAAACAATACAATTCAAGGCTTCTATTTGTTTGTAGAGCAACATCTAATTGAGATATGTTAGGTTATAAGCTGACTTTTAAAACTATAAAAACAAACTTGAATATTTGACACAAAAGTGATCACACTCCCAGAGAATTAAAGAAGGCTGGCTGGCTGATATTCAGCTTCGATGTTTTTGTCAAAACTTTAAAGAATGATTCTGATAGCAAAAAAGAGACATAGCTCTGATTACTGATTGAAAAGCATATTACTTGCCACATTGTTGGTCATATATGATAAAAAGTGCAAAATGTACTTTTAGTTTCATCAGTTTTGATTTGTTAGATATATAAGCACTCACTGAAACACTGATTAATATCAAAATTATTGTAATTTTATATATTTTTTCTCAACTTAGACCAAAGCCTGTAATGGCATGCACACAACTAGACTTCACACTGATACTTCAGACAAAGTTTTAACAAAATCCAATGGGTAGTAGAGGAGATAATGTTGATGTATGGTGTTTAGTGTCGCTTTCAACAATTTTTCAGTCATATCGCGACGGTGTCTACTTGAGACAGTATTCTGAGCACTGTCACACTGGAATATCATGCCGCAGACACATTGTATGATACCCCACCCAGTCACATTATACTGACACCGGGCCGACCAGACCTAGAACTCTCCTCTAAATGCTGAGCGTCAAACGAGGAAGCTTCTAGTACAATTTTTAAAGTCTTTGGTATGACCCGGCCGGGGATCGAACCCATGACCTTCTGCATGCGAGGCGGACGCTCTACCACTAGACCACGCCGCAGTCTTAGAGGAGATGAAGCACAGACACTATTTCTGACAAATAGACAAATGGATGTTCTAAAAAAGCTTCTTTGCACCCAGCTGATTATTTGTGTGACTAAACAAATTTTCACCAGTCAAAAGCTGTTTTTTAAGTGTCTAAAAACAACCACATAATTTTTTTCAACTGATTTTCAACTGTCCAAAAAATTTTTTACCCTTACCACTAGACTCTTAAATACCCGTTTGTGTGTGAAGACAGATGGACAGACGGAAAGATTAACAAACTTGGTCTTTCAAAACTTTTACGGTATAAAACAATAACACTCATAATACAATTTGGCACAGAGTCGAATAATGTCACTGAATTCACTCATACAGATCACCTGCAAGTCTCCAATGATCTTCATCAACACAAATCAATAACTTTTTTTTTAAATGAACAGCAATTAAAAGTTAATTGTTACAATTCAAGAAAGTTACAGGCCCTCATCCATTGGTTCAGTTTTCCTACTAATTGGAACTCTTCATTAAGCAAGTTAAAGGTAGTGTGTCAGTTATTTTCCTGTTTTAGTTTTGGAACTGACAAACAGCATTATATGTTCCCACTAGGCCCTTATCACCATACAGAATTTTATTTAAAAAAGCCAAAACAAAAAACTGGAAAGGAATTTTCTAACTTGGCATACAAACCAAGTTAAACTGCAAAAAATGACATGATATTGTAAGAACCATAACTAATTTAATAAAATAACTTACAATAATAAATTAAAATCAACATTTATACACTCAACTAATGAATATTTAGACCACTTCTTATTACACTGAAGGTCACTATTAAACAGTTTATCTAATATATTTGAGGAGTAAAACTCTCTGTTTGACAGTTGTCCGCCATATTTGTTGTTGTTGTTAAAAGTATCGATAACTGAGTTATGTTATTCCTATGCATTTGTCTATTGTCATACCAGTTGATGAGTATTGCTGTGTAAATCTTACAGTTATTTATATAACTATTGTAGACAGATTGCATATTTATATAAAGAGATTTAATAAACAACATGTGGATTAGAGGTCACGGTGATCGTCTGAACCGGTCTCACTTTATGGTAACTTTCATGAAAGCGAGACCTTTATTCATAAACCATTATTATATTCTTGTTATGACGAAATTGCTGAAAGTTTATACTAATTGCAATATTGTGTATTTTAACTCACGTTACATGTTTACTTTAGTTGAATATCAAGGGCTGCTGACTTTTGACAGGTCCGGTGAGGAAGTGCTCTCAGTCAGACTTGCACGGTTCACCAGACTCGATAGCGATTGGTTGTCGGTGAACCGTGCCTGTTCTGATTGGTTAGCCCAGCTGCTGGGCTCCTCCGACTCCTCAGCTGTTGGTCGTATCAGGTCAGGTGGACATTTCCAAGAGGTTATAGATAAGAGCTTGGCTCTCATTTGGGGACTTTCCATGTAAGCAAAGAGGGCAACCCGCAATTGCTATAAACAAAAACTCAGGTCACCGGGAGTTTTTGAATCTCCGGGGTTATATATAAATTCAATTACATATCTTAGAGATCTTGCAGGTAGATCATCATTACAACATAAAGTAAATTTAAATAGCTGGTGTCCACCTGACAGATAGCAAAATATAATAACATAATTAATTATTAGATCTAAGTGCGAGAAAATAAATCGTGTTGTTGATAGATCTTAATCGGGGTTGTAAGCTTTTTATTTCCTGTTTACGGTTGGTGGTACCTTACAATATTCCTGCTTAAAATTTGCAATACATTCTGGGATGTATCATAATTATGACCCGTGTCAATTTGATTTTGTTTGATTCACCATATTGATTATGTCACCATGTAATAATTCTTATAGTACAGTAATATGGTATAATTATTACACGGTTACAATTACGTCACGATTATTGTTCTGGTTCATCTTAGAAAGCTGTTGTTGTATGATGTTTAACATTGCATTCAAAAAATTTTCAGTTATTTTGCTACAATGTCTACTTGAGACTGTATTCTAAGTGCAGCCACACTAGAGTATCATGCTGCAGACGCATGGTATGAAATCCCAGCCAGTCACGTTATACTGACTTCCGGCCAACCAGACCAAGAATTATCCTCTTAATGCTGGGCAGCAAGCAAGAAAGCATTTAATACCATTTTTCAAGTCTTTGGTACGTCCTGGCCGAGAATCGAACTCACAATCTTCTGCATGCATTGCCGAAGCTTTAAGCTTACAGCACTGCTGCAGTGTATTAAAAACAACCCGAATGATGGGATGCTATAGTCAAGCAATGCATGCATAATATTGATATTTAGAATCGGGATTACTTGTCTAATTCACTATTCACTAATACTTTTTTTTATCATTTTTGGCAGATTTGAAAATCCAAATATATGTAATGCATATTTTAGATATTTCATAATGATAATTCCATGTTTTATATTAATTTCAAACGTATTCTTATTTTCTTTTTGACGTTCATAGTGATTTTTCCTGACAAGCCGTCTTCAAAGATCCTATGTAAATTAATTGATTTGTTTGTTAGCATGTATAATATTATAATAGAGGACGACATCAAAGGGAAAAGACTGAAAATTGTTCCATCTGTGTTTCATCTCTAATGATTAATATTATTATGGTATATACATGTAATATAATATTAATAAGATAGTGGACCAAGCAAAGGGACAAGTTACGGTATAATGATGCTATTCAAAGTTAACAACAAAAACAGTGGGGTGATAGTGAAGTGCAAAGAGTGTTGGCTGCTCAAGCTCCAGGTTGTGGGTTTGATCCCCAGCTCAAACTATTGTTTTTTAAAAAAATAATACTCAGAACTAGTTCTACTTGGGAAGCCGAGTCGGGAACATTGATATTGAGCTCAAATAAAATAAGTATAATTTAAACCTAACTTACAACAAAAACGGCATTTCTGTGTATCGACGCTTTATTAATATGGTATATCTATTACCAACAGACAAGCGGACAACAATGACCAGATCAAGGAGGCAATTGAATTATTGTTTAAAATCTGAGCAGCTTCCCTACAGCATATAACATGCTATATAATGTCTTGTTTCCCTCTCTCTCTCTTCCCTATCTCAGCATGGAATCGCAGCATCTTATGAATATGCAAAGTCAGGACTGGGTTTGTATGGATCATTGACCAGATAAAGCTCGCTTCAAACAATCCAACATCAGTTTGAAATATTGGAAACTGGGACATCATCCAGTTTGTTTAAAGTCATTTATATCAACCGTATGCATATTTGTAGAGAGCGACCATAATTGTTCAGCATCTTAGACAAGGGTTGTTTTTCAAGTAGAATGCTTCAATTTAGTCACTTCTTATTTATTTTAGCTTATTTGCAAAGAAAGCTCAAAGCTTATATGAACAGCTCTTGGGTCAGATTCCTGGGCAGAATTAGAACCTAGTTGTTTTTGAGATGCATTATACTGTTGAGCTGGGTATTGAACCAGCAACCTCTAGTTTGAGCAGACAACACTTTATAAATAAAAATGACGCTAAATATTCAATCAATCAATCATCAAGAGGGGCCTTGATCTAAGCGAATCCAGAGAATTGATGTCACAGTATAATATGGGGACAACAAAATTATCACTGCCAGCTAGATTCTTCCTCATAGTTTTTTAAATGTTGTATTAACAATACCATCGTCGAATACCCAGGGGTGTCAATTCGGATACAATCCATCCATCACACTCGGGAAATTATGCTAGCTCTGTGTCGTTTTATTTGAACAGAACAGAACAAAATACAGCTAATGTTTAAAACGTCTTATCAAAATGGCATTTGCACGAAACTACCATTGCGATTGGATAACATTCCCTTCACGAAATCGTGAAGGAACTAATCATATAGTTGCATCGTGGCTTGGTAGAAATGACACAAAGCTAGTGTAATATCCCACGGGTATCCGACTATGCAACAATACATGCACAATCCGGTTATTTTTGGGAGCAATCGAGTTTGAAAATGTATAAGGTTGTTTCTGAAAGGTTATTTGAGGTTTCAGACGCGTGAAAAACAAACATTATGCGCATTAATTACAATTTGCCTCTGATTTACCTAATTGTGGATTACCTTTGAACTTATGATTGAAAAGGATTGTGGAATATGGGGGAAGAAAACTAAATAGCATTTTTTTCCCAGCTTTATGAACCAAAGTATTAATAATGGATTTGCTTTCTGAAATTGGGCCACTCCTTAATATTTATAGTTATCAGGGCTGTTGATTGCACTTTTTTGAATGGGGTCGGGGGGCCCCTGACTTTAGGAAACTTTTTCCCAAATATTTTCTTTGTTTTTTTTTACATTTTGAAATTGGGAATTGTGTTACTTTAGATAGGGAATAAAAAGATACTATTTGCCATTGGAAATGGGGCAGAATTACAACGGCCCCAAAAAAACAATGACTCCTTTGTTTATTAGTATTATAGACAGGCCTATGGCAAAAAAGTTGAAACTGACCCCTGTGTAAATGTCTATATCAATACCGTAGTTGAATACTGGCCCCTGTGTAAATGTCTATATCAATACCGTAGTTGAATACGGGCCCCTGTGTAAATGTCTATATCAATACCGTAGTTGAATACTGGCCCCTGTGTAAATGTCTATATCAATACCGTAGTTGAATACTGGCCCCTGTGTAAATGTCTATATCAATACCGTAGTTGAATACTGGCACCTGTGTAAATGTCTATATCAATACCGTAGTTGAATACTGGCCCCTGTGTAAATGTCTATATCAATACCGTAGTTGAATACTGGCCCCTGTGTAAATGTCTATATCAATACCGTAGTTGAATACTGGCCCCTGTGTAAATGTCTATATCAATACCGTAGTTGAATACTGGCCCCTGTGTAAATGTCTATATCAATACCGTAGTTGAAACTGGCCCCTGTGTAAATGTCTATATCAATACCGTAGTTGAATACTGGCCCCTGTGTAAATGTCTATATCAATACCGTAGTTGAATACTGGCCCCTGTGTAAATGTCTATATCAATACCATAGTTGAATACTGGCCCCTGTGTAAATGTCTATATCAATACCGTAGTTGAATAAATGTCTATATCAATACCGTAGTTGAAACTGGCCCCTGTGTAAATGTCTATATCAATACCGTAGTTGAATACTGGCACCTGTGTAAATGTCTATATCAATACCGTAGTTGAATACTGGCCCCTGTGTAAATGTCTATATCAATACCATAGTTAAATACTGGCCCCTGTGTAAATGTCTATATCAATACCGTAGTTGAATACTGGCCCCTGTGTAAATGTCTATATCAATACCATAGTTGAATACTGGCCCCTGTGTAAATGTCTATATCAATACCGTAGTTAAATACTGGCCCCTGTGTAAATGTCTATATCAATACCGAAGTTGAAACTGGCCCCTGTGTAAATGTCTATATCAATACCGTAGTTAAATACTGGCCCCTGTGTAAATGTCTATATCAATACCGTAGTTGAATACTGGCCCGTGTAAATGTCTATATCAATACCGTAGTTGAATACTGGCCCCTGTGTAAATGTCTATGTCAATACCATAGTTGAATACTGGCCCCTGTGTAAATGTCTATATCAATACCATAGTTGAATACTGGCATTCTTTGATCATAAATACCATAAAACTCTTCAAACAGCTTCCACCATGTAGAACTGACCAACAATTCAATCGAAGCAATCAAACTAGGCGATACATACAAATCGCGAAGGTAAATACTAATAACCGCAGAGCTTGTTATGATGAATTGAAATCAGTTGCGATTATCTGGTACTGCTGATGTTTTGACATTTACATCATACAGATAGTATTGATGTCTTACTGCCTGCTCTATATTGATCAGGAAAGATCTCTACGAAAAAACCCATTGTTCATTGCTAACTCTCCAAGGAGGTGGATTTTGTTGGAAGAAATGATGTGAATCTTTTTACAGATGTGCCATTACATTATAGCATAATGTCTTACATGGAGCAAGTGTCAGTTTTAACTCCCCACCCCCAACTTGCTAAATTTCTATATTTCTATATTGGACTATTCTATCTTTAGTTTAAGACCATTCCATTTCCATTTAGAAAGAGTGTTCATATAAGAATTCACTGATAACAAGTCAATGGCGTCATTAAATTTTGTCAGACTCCCCAAGAATGATAAATCTGAACATTAAAATTAAAGAAAGTGCTCTTTTCTACTACATCGCGTGTTGGAGACTGCAAGTCTGTAACAGTAGTGCAATCAGAAGCATATTTAAATAATTTAACATATGAACTAAAACAATGACTAAATCAATTAAGCGGGGTAGTAGTGCAGTGGATAGAGTTAGGTTCTCACACTAGAGGTTGCGGGTTCGATACCCTGTACGACCTGATGTCTGAAAAAACAACACTCAGTACTCGTTATAACCTGGAAGCAGACTTGAGAATAGTTCAAAATTATCAGCTCTGATCTTTCAATGGAGCTTAAATAAATAAGTATAAACTAAATCGATCAGAATTAAATGAAACAATCATTCAATTAATCATACCAGTCCCTGATAATAGCAGTATAAACCACTGTATTAATGATGGCAGAAAAGTTTTAATCTAGATCAGTATTTGCGACAAATATAACTTCATCTATGACTAATGTCTATATCATATACCTTTGGAACTTTTGCATATTTCCCTGTCCTTGTGTCCCTGATGATGGAAATATCCAGGGAGTCCATGTCCTGTAAAAGAACAATTACATCTTTAAAACACAGTACACTGTAATTAAAACTATAGCATAGTAACATAACAGCATCTAATGGTGTATGAAAAACATTGTGACTTATTTAAAGTTTAAACAAGTAGTTAAATGAAATTTTATTTTATTAGGTGAAGCAAATAAAAAGCCATCAATGACAGCATCAAAGTCTCATTCTGGGCAGGCAAACAAACAATTAAGAAGAAATCGATAATAAAATGCAGATATTATAAGGGTCACAGTTACTGCATGTTGGTCAACAGAATCTCAGAACTGCATGCTAATACACAGGAATTAAATTACTGCATGGCTGGTTGTAAATAGCAAACAATTGCTGAAGAACTGGGGAAACTCACTGAATTACCAGCCTTAGCCGTAAATAGCATTCAATTACTGAATTTACACTTAATTGTTGAATACTGGCAAACAGTATCTTAATACGCCATGCTCACCTAAACAGCGCCTAATTACCATGTGCTGGTCAACAGCACCTAGTTACTGAGTGCTGGTCAAAAGCATCCAATTATTCTATGCAGGAAAACAGAATGTTATTATTGCTGGTAAACAGTACTTTATAGCAGCTGTATGCTCTGAGAAGCTGTATGCTGAGAAACAGCATGGTATTACTTGATGCTGGTAAACAGCACTTAATGGTTTTATGCTGGGAAACAGCATGGTATTACATGATGCTGGTAAACAGCACTAAATGTTTTTATGCTGGGAAACTGCATGAAATAACTTGATGCTGGTAAACAGCACTTTATATATATAACTCTAACCTGGTAAATAGCATGCTATTACTACATTAATGTATCACAACATGATGCTGAAGCACAGTGCCGTCTGGGGCATTATGTAGCATTAACAATTGTTCAGTTATATGGCGACGGTTTTGAGTGCGGCAATACTGGATTATCATGCCACAGTCACATGGTACGATGCCCCGCCCAGTCACATTATACCGACACTGGCTTGAAAAAACCTAGAACTATCTATCCTCTTGATGATGAGCACCAAGTGAAGAAGATTTTAGTACAATTTTTCAAGTGTTTGGTACACTCGACTGGGGATCGAACCCACGACAATCCACAAGTGAGGTGAACACTCCACCACCAGACCACCACTGTGGTTAACATTAGTATGTCAACAAATTATCATCAGTCCATAGTATTAAACAATTCTCTCAATGGTTAAGACTTATTCATAGGAAACTATTTGATGACATGAACTTCAGAAAAAAATACATCTGAAGTTAAATTGTATCCCTTAATGGATACAATACACTCAAAGAAAACATTTACTGAATAAAAGGAAATAAAACTATAAAGCATACACAATACATATGTATTTCAAATTCCTACCAGAAAAGATAATATCATTGTAATATAATACTATTATTGTATGTAAAATATTTACTTCATCTGTACTTTGTCAAACATAAAACAACTTAAATGTTCTGTATGGTCGACTACAGGACTGGTAGACATCACCATATGACTACAGGACAGGTAGACAGCACCATATAACTACAGGACAGGTAGACATCACCATATGACTACAGGACTGGCAGACAACACCATATGACTACAGGGCTGGTAGACAGCACCATGACTACAGGGCTTGTAGACAGCACCATGACTACAGGGCTTGTAGACAGCACCATGACTACAGGGCTTGTAGACAGCACCATATGACTACAGTACTGGTAGACAGCACCGCACCATGACTACAGGACTGGTAGACAACACCATATGACCACAGGACAGGTAGACATCACCATTTGACTACAGGACAGGTAGACGGCAGACAGCACCATGACTACAGGGCTTGTAGACAGCACCATATGACTACAGGGCTTGTAGACAGCACCATATGACTACAGGACTGGTAGACAGCACCGCACCATATGACTACAGGACTGGTAGACAGCACCATATAACTACAGGACAGGTAGACATCACCATATAACTACAGGACTGGTAGACAGCACCATGACTACAGGGCTTGTGGACAGCACCATATGACTACAGGACTGGTAGACAACACCATGACTACAGCACTGGTAGACAGCACCATATGACTACAGGACTGGCAGACAACACCATATGACTACAGCGCTGGAAGACAGCACCATTAATACAGAGCTTGGAGACAGCACCATGACTACAGGGCTTGTAGACAGCACCATATGACTACAGGACTGGTAGACAGCACCGCACCATATGACTACAGGACTGGTAGACAACACCATATGACAACAGGACTGGTAGACAGCACCGCACCATATGACTACATGACTGGTAGACAGCACCATTTGACTACAGGAGTGGCAGACAGCATCATATGACTACAGGGCTGGTAGACATCACCATGACTACAGGACTGGTAGACAACACCATATGAGTACAGTGCTTGTAGAAAGCACAGTATGACTAGAGGACTGGTAGACAGCACCATTTGACAGTAGATAGTACCACATGACTACAGGGCTGGTTGAGCACCAGTAGAGCATTCTTTGATAAAAGGACTGGTAAATATCACTCGGTTGTGGTAGGCATTAAAACAGTTACCAGTGATGGCTAGTTCCATGCAAAAAGCTTATGAGATAGCTTGAACTTGAAACCATTAATATTATCCATGCAAAGATGATTTACTTTGTACTCCACACGGGGACTGATAAGTGTAACAACTTTGCATATAAATATTTGATCAATTTTATTACATAAATGTTGTATTACACATTCACAAATCTGGAAGTTACCAAATAAAATGAAGATCCTAAATCAAATACATTTCTATGGCAGGATAATGCATAGTTCAATAAAATCTGAGGTGACAAGAAGAAGTTCCTGGAATAGATGCAATACACTTTAGAAATGATTATCTAGTGAAAGGAAGTAAAAGATATCTCATCCATAACACTATAACTTAATTCTATTTCAGAGAAGATAATTATTATTGCCATAGATACTGTTAAAGAATACTTCAAACATCTATGGCTTTTTTCAAATTGTCATTTCAGCTATCACAAAATACTCCTAATATTTCTGGACTGCGTTCTGATTTTAAAAAACAGCAAAATGGAAAAAGTGAGCAAGTCTGTCACTGAACACACAATAAAAAGCCATGAATCTAAAGGCCCAATTGTGATTTGAATGTCAAAAGATGGCTCTGGGGCCGGTTTTTATGTGATTATAGACATGATTCAAATCAAATAATTTTTTGTTTAATTTCGCAGTAATCACTGTATTGTTTTTGTTGTTGTTTGGCATACACCAGACAATGAGGCTGACATGTGTTCAAAGTATTTTGATGTAACCTTGAACGGTTTTAGAGTTATGTAATTTTTTGTTTCCATGGTAACAGAAAAAGTAATGAAAATAAAAACTTTCACAAACCAAAAGGTACTTCTAGGCCACAAGGTTGACATGTGTTCACATTTTAGTAAAGTTCCATGAACGGTTTTGGAGTTGTGCTCAGTAAACGGCACATTTTGTAATTTTCACTATTTGTTTCCATGGTAACAGAAAAAATATTGAAAGTGAAAACTTTGCCATAGCAAAAAGCACTACTAGACCACTAGGTTGACATGCATACAAAGTTTCATGAAGTTATCTTGAACAGTTCTGGAATTGTGCTCTGGAAAAGCTTTCAGACGCATGGCCGTAAGGATACACAAATGTATGCAAACACAAATTTGTAGTTAATTGGCTAAGATTTAGGATTAGTGATTTTTTGGCCACACAAGTAATCAGCTGGGTGTAAAAAAAGTCCGTAAATATGAAGCAAATTAATACTCTTTTTTTACTTTTTGCGTGGGATTAAAATAGATTTTTCCAAAATTATTTGTTATATTAATGCAGTTTTGGACAATACTCTATCAGATTAACATATATATATATATAATAAATTATATATATGACATAAAAAATTGTCCAGTTTTATTGTTTTATTGGTGGAGGAGGACCTCAGATTGAATCTCTGCACAATCACCATCCTTCCACAAGTAACTTAGCCCAAACCAACTGCCTCAGCGAAAAGTTGTCATTAGATGATTGAACCTTAGACCAATCAACAACAGCGGATCATTTAAGCCTGCTATGTCATGCACTGAATATGCACACATAAACACATGGATGTCTATGTAGTCATCACTTCATCAAATTTTAAACATGATACAATAATAACTGACATACAGACAATACAGCTGTTATAGCATAGCCACTCCCACAAAGTATCCCTACCAGGGCAGGGAATGTTGAAGGACAAGATGACAAGTTGGCAGCAAATGTTTACTGTAAGCACACTGTCCTGAGTTGACTTCTATTAGATGAAAAATGTTGGCTGTTATTAACTACTGTTCCTAATTCATGACTCAGAAAAGGATAAGAGATGTCAATATCACTACTGTATGGTAGTGTTTTTAATCCAAATGGATGACATGAATAGTCAGAAACATTACATTTGTATTATCTAAACAAAACATTTTTCATACATGAAGAGCATGCTTGGTTCTGTACTGTATTATTTTTTCTTCTTTTAAGTCTCAGCGATAAGAGTGAGGTATGTCTAATTCATCTGGAAGTGTGGAGCTCGAGGTCCAGTGGTAGAGCACCAAACCCATGATCGGAGGGTCGTAGATTCAATCCTCCGCCACGGCTATGTGAGATGTCCTTGAGCAAGACACTTTCTGCATATGCTTAGTACTGGTTCTCTCCAGGAATACTTCAAGAGTGATTTGTCTAAGTTGTAAGAACTTGTTTCACAATCAATGTAAAATAAATAAGTTTTAACTAATTCCCCTGAAAATGACAAAAATATTACGTAATGGTTCGTGGTCAAGTGAATCAGATATTTGTGACTCCTCTCAACGGAGGCATAATAAAAGTTGGAAGTGCAAGGGTTATGGTTTAGAACCAAAATGAAAGGAACATAGTTTTAACACTATTTTGTCACTTTCTAGGGTCCTCCATGGCTAAGTGGTCTAAAGCGCTGTCTCAAGATCACTTACCCCTCATTGTTCATAGGTTCAAGTCCCGCTTACCCTAAAAACCTTATGTGAGAAATTTTGCCAGTTAGTTGCGAAAGGATAGTAATTCTATTGAGATTCATTCTGAGGTCTTCCTATACCAATGAAACTGGATTTGCCATATATAACCTTAAATGTGTTGAAAATGGCATTTAACCCATTAAGAGAAAAAAAAAACTTTCTTCCTCATCCCCTTCTGAAAATACACATGAAATTCAGTATTGAACAACACTGTAAATGTATTTCATTTATCCACCTGTTCTGTCAAAAACACAATTGTAACTGAAAATGCATACAATTCCAATATCATAATATGTCACAGAATCATAAATTAATTTGAAAAAACAAACTATCAATTTTAAATGAACATTCTTCGAGCATAATCCATGCAAATTAACATAGTAGAGTTGAAAAAAAATCATGCATAAAAAGGAAACAATTAAAAATTGGTACTAATTACAAAAAAAAAACATCACTTCAGAGATGTTCTTTCCCTAATTCTTATTTTCTGTTCTCTTTTCGCTTTTTTCTTATTAACAAATTCTTAACTTGAAGAAAAGCTAACACACAGGGACACACTGCAATTTTGATATATTTTCACTTAAATCTACTTCTCAAATTAAAATCTACACAATGTGAATATAAAGTTAGAATATCCCAGAATTTGAGCTGACTTTCAATTACATTTGTTTTGGGGTTTTTTGGCAAAGGGCATCAACCTTGCAAATTGTGGAAAGGCATATTCCAGATCAAACGTGACAAATAGTGTATTAAATATTTTCGTTTCAATATTTAATGATGTGATACCAAGGAAATATCAATTTGTATTTTTTACTCACATTTGTAAAAAAAATGTTAACAAGGCCATCCTTAAAAAAATGTTTGTTTACTGTGCACTGACCCAGTATTTTTTTCAAATCGAGTAGTTAGTAGCTAAATTTTTATTTTTTTTTACAAGATTTTAATTTTGCATTACGTGTCATCTTAACTAGCAAGTGGCCCAGGAGGGTCACAGGATGCAGTGGAACCCAGTCATTTTTACGAGTATGAACCTCCTTGACCAAACAATGCTTCTGTGAAAATACGGGCAAAATCAGCTCTATAATTCAAAAATAATTAATGTTTATTATAATGACATGTGTCCCCCTAATTGAACCCGCGGGGCGGATAATTTTTAACCCCAGGAACACCATTGGAACAAATCTAATAGAACTATAGTTGGTTATCATTACTAAATAAATATTTTCAAATCTGTTGGGCTGTTCATGGGAATATAACTATATCATTTCTAGAAAAGGCGGCCATCTTGAATTTCAGATCGAAAAAAAAAAAGAAGTCTTCTGTATAATCTCTTATGCAAACATCCATGTGAAGTTTGATTTTAACTGACCAAGTAGTTTCAGAGAAAGTGCTGCTAACAGACGATGTACGACAGACAACGGACAAATTGGACCATTGCATAAGCCTTTCTGGCCTTTGGCAGCACAGCTAAAAATGGAAATCATGAAAAAACAAATTTCAATGCTTTAAAAGTCAACAAAAAGTTTGGTTCTGCAATTTTGAGTGAGTACTTAGGAGCACAAAAAAACAATTTCTTTTTGAAAGAGGTCCTAATATCTTAAAGTAAGGTTTTAGATAGAAATAAAGATTTGTATATATGGCTATATGTTCAGAGACATAAATACTAATTTGATTTGGGAATTTGAACACAATGTCAACATTACTGTGTATCCATCTATGGTCATTTGTCTCTTTTTACTTATTAATTTTTTTAAAGTCAAATTCTAGGTTTTCTCTGTTTCCTGAAGCATACATCTTTCAAAGAATCGCACTGGCAACCAATCAATAAAACCACGGTGATAATCATCTTGACAACAACATAAACTTCCTGACATGAAAATAAGTTTTGTTACTCTGCTGTAATGATAATAGAGAAATAATTGCTGTGTTACCAACTTGACCCAAATACTTCCAAAGTAAACCCAATTTTGTAAAATTATATCCATGGGCCTATTTTATCGGGAACAAAAAAGGAAAAGCAAACAGAACGGTTAGCCAATTATATAGTATAGTCTCTGGTAATGATTGAGGCTTTGCTTGTCACATCACGCCATTATATGCACCAATATCAGGCGATATGACCATTACTTGGTGTTAACAATCGTTAAACCCTATTTTAGATTTTGCACATTTGGTCCAATGAAATTGGGTCGAAAGAAAAAGAAATTTAGATTTCATTTGGTATTGTATCAATGGTGTGAATAAAATATCAGAACATATTCAGAAGGAAATGAAATTAAGTTTGCACAAAGGTAGTCGACACGAGGCAGTCATTCTCAACTGTAGTGAGTTGAGATTACTGAAAAAAGGCCAAGTCAGCTAAAAAGGATAAAAAAAGGATAACTTAAAATTTTCACCCTGCCAATTCCCATTACAATTCTATTCTAAAGCTGCAGTACTGCTTCAGTATAACTGAGCCCATGTGGTTCCAGGTAAAAATAGATCTCTGTTTATCTCTGCAGAGCGGCAGGAGTTCTCCAAATGGGTGACATGTTCATTTTATCTTTTTTTGTCATGTTCATTATTGTGGTTAAATTACCAACCCCTGTGTGGTTCCAGGGAGCCATATGAGTGATGTCAAGAATAGGATCACTGTGGCTAAGGCATGTCGTAAGAAGCAACAATTTGAATTATACAATGGAATTTGCTGAAACTCTGCAGTTCTGCAGGTATTAAGGTTGTAGGTTCATTCTGCATATTCTTTTGTTGATGTTTTTTATCTGTATGATAATTTGTTTTTTACATGTAGAATCAATCTGGAATCTTCACTCCTGTTGGCATCATAAAAACCTATGTGTTGGTACGCCGTAAAACCCCAGTCATTCATTCAATGTAACTGTTTATAAACTATAAGTGCGTATGTTTGTTCAATTGTATGGGATTTTGCACCTTTTTTCATTAGTATTTCAATTATTTAAGGGCAATCATTTCACCTAGTTATTTTTCCTGGGGTCCACTAAGATGTTCGCCAGTACTAGACAAACCTTATCTCTGCAAGGAGATTCATAGCTGTTAAACAAAGTTCATGGCCAATCATCAAAGATTGTACTGGGCAGGGATTTGAACTCACAATTGCTGGAGTCTTATACACATTACCAACCGAGCTAGTCAGTCCCAGCTGTAGGTGCATAAGACATTTACCACTGTTCTTAGAGTGTACTCTAGAAATTCTTACAATGCCAGACTAAAAATCAGAAATCACAGAGACACACACAGGGATAATAAACTGTAACTTGGTAATCTGAAGGAATATCTATACCCAACGCTTGTATACACTTTAATTGCATGGCCACATAAGGTCTGTAACTCACTAGTGAAACCTTACAACCGTATATCAATGACAGGGACATTGGTAATTACAGCATCGTCAATGCCAAAGAAATTATGCCCTCGTAGAAAACGACAAACTTAATTTTAACATAAGGAAACCGTTTCATGCCCTCGTATGACGTCAACGCACTAAACCAATTCAAGTGTCTATATAATTTCCACAATAGCTAGGGAAAATTAAGATGAACTGCATAAATATTGCTGAATAAAATGTGACAAATCAATACTTGGCCATTATGCAGAAAAAAGTATCTTTGCAGTCTTGAAGAATATTGAATGTCACATGAGCCGGCTTCTATTTGTTAGAAAATATATCACCCACTTTGAAGACGACCAAGTTGATTAATGGTATGCGTATAATACTGTTGTTGTTGTTGCTGCTGCTGCTGCAGTTGCTTCTGCATATATGGAGAAGAGACGTGTTTCAGGAAATGCATTTTTTAAATCGAGGGAACTTACAACCAATAGTGATAGTGAAAGCACTTTAATAATCAGAAAATAATTAAAGAATACATTTATGACCATAAAATGTTTTTAAGTAATTTCCTTCTAAAATGAAAAAACAACAACATTAAGATGGAAATAAAGCAAAAAATTGTTTCACCTTCTAAAACGTATTGTTGATTTGATTTTTTTAATTTGATGATTTTGTACATGAAGAATGAACCTGGAATCTTACTTCCTTGGTGTCATATAACCTACAATGTATGCCGTAAAACTCCATTTATTCATTCATTCTAAGGCATATAATTAATTTATTGATTAAAATTAAACTAGACAACAGTCATTATAGTAATGAAAAAATTATAGAAAAGACATCATCTCTTGGAGAAGAAATTAATTATAGATGTCTTTGAGCAGGTAGACAACCATCTGTACAAAGTTTAAAGTGACCTCTCGCAGCAAGCAATTCATCATTTACATGAGTGACCCCTATGAGCAAGCCTTTCATCAACTGTACATGTTAGCTCTACTGGAGCAAGCCGTCCCTCAACTGTACACGTTAGCCCTATTGGAGCAAGCTGTTCCTCAACTGTACACGTTAGCCCTTTTGGAGCAAGCCGTCCCTCAACTGTACAAGTTAGCCCTATTGGAGCAAACAGTTCATAAACTGTACACGTTAGCCCTATTGGAGCAAGCTGTTCATCAACTGTACACTTTAGCCCTGTTGCAGCAAGCTGTTCATCAACTGTACACGTTAGCCCTATTGGAGCAAGCCGTTCCTCAATTGTACTAAGTTTGATGAGAATCTTTCAGGGGTTTAGGGAATACACAGCAGGTGATACGAAATCAAGGTGAAAAACATTTTATCTTGAAGCAAAATGATTGGAATGTTGATTTTGCACATCACCTGAAGGATTTGGAACATCTGAAGGAGATTTGATTTCCTAGTTTAAAGTAAATCCTTAAAAGGTTTAAAGAAGTAAGTAGCAGCTGCTGACACAAAATCTCAGAAAAACATCACCATTCATACTCTGCAGTGAGGGATACTTAAATGTATGAACAAACAGTTACAATAAAATAAATGGAAGATACAAAATGGCATTTGTGTCAAACATGGGTTTTGTCTTCTTTAAGTGTGACTTTGAGCTTGAATGTTGTGACTTTAAATATCCACTTTATCATGACAATAACATATACAACACTTAAGTGAAGTTTGATGGAATTTCATCTGTCTTTCATAACTGTTTCTGTTAAGCAGCCTATACACTTTTTTTTTTCAAAAAATTTTATCGAAAAACTGGGACAGACATTTAAAGAGCATGACATACAAAATGGATATCAGCCCTGTCAGTAATTGTCATTGCTGCTATAACAATGTGTCAGACAGCAATGTTCGATAAATCAATAGGAAAGAATAGCAGCCCAAAGAAATTAAACCGATCTGATAATTCCAAACAACCTCTAGAGATCTGGTTTTAAACATTTCCTCCAATCAGCATTATCTAATTGTCCTATTAACCTATAAATATTTCCCGTGACTTTCAACTACTATTAGAACTCTGAAATATATCAGTCATGAACAGCTGTCAACAACTTTGATAATACAGTTAAAAAAAATATGGCAGCTAGTATTTCTGATATTAAATGTCAATCAGAGAGGAATCATGAATATTATACTATCAATTTATTTATGAAAAGTGCAGTTTAGATATTAGAAAGGGCAGGAATTCCTAATGGACACAATGACATTTATATTTATTCACAACACACACAAACAAAAACTGCTCAATCGCTAATTGGAAAACATGTATAATTATCGCAATTATGTACGAGAGATATATTTACTCTGATGTTTGCCTTGTTTTCCGAGATCATACGACTATTTCTTGGAAAGGATTTTTAACAGTTAATTAATGACAATAAAATGCAAGATCACATGTACCAGTGCCACAAGGTCAACAAATACATATGCAATGTTGCATGTACCATCAAAACTAACAAAATGACGAGCTTGATTTCATATTCCATTTACAATTAAGTGTATTGTATTTGTTGAACAATCATATGGGACTTAAAAAGTTTACATGTTACATGTGCAAAACCTGTGAAACCTGTCTCATTCCCTACAAAGTGGCATGCTTGATCTCTTCTGGCTCAGTTAGTTAAGTCGGAAGTGTGTCCAGGGAACACAGGGAGTTTGAATCCCTGTACAGCCACAGTTTCTGTTATAATTGATATACGAGCATTGTGTCTCATTGTCATTCACCTTTTTCCTCTGATTCCAGTGGGAAAGTTATCAGTTACTTACGGAGATGAGTGTGATAACCTTTTTGAATCCAAGAAAAGAGTGGTTAAATGATTGTCTCTTAGCCCTTGATTTAATGATAAATATCAAGTTTTACAAATGTAATGAATGTTGTTTTGTTCAATGCCTCTCGCAGCACATGTGAGTCTGCATGAGAAAACATGCTCCTATCCCATAATTTAAATTAAATCCTGTGGACGACCCTGAATTGGGTATTAAATAATGCTTTTTTATGGGTAACAGTAGGTCCAGAGGGATGAAATGGACAATATTTTATTTCTGGCCTTGGAACTTTTAATTTTCGATTTGTAATTTGATTACGTTCTTCCAAATTACTGATTGAACTCACTTGTAATTTCTCACTGCCACACAATTTCTTGTACATTAAGTTTCTCATGATTCTTTACAATGCTTTTTCTTAAATGAATATAAATTGCGACACTTGATGCTGGAATACTCCTCTTTTTCTTTGAATAATCCGCAACTTCTACGTAATACGTTGAGACAATATTCAACATTTAAAGAAACTGAATGCATTATAGGTAATTTACATATTCTTGGATGACACGGGCAGTTGTATACGAGACAGCTCAGTCTCTGTGTTTTGAATTTCCATCATGATTTTAAGTGTATTGAACAGATTACAAAATAAATCGAATAGTCATGTTGTCTTCAGTAGAGTGTATTCTTTTCTTCTCCAGAAAAAGGAAGCCATATTTGCTGGTCGTACTGAGAAAATAATATCATGGTTTGTTTACATCTTAAGATTTCAAAAGAGTTTTCCGTAGATTTGAGATTCCAAACATTTTGTATTTTATTCATAAAGGATAATGAGGTGCTTTATATTCAGTTTAAGAATTAATTTATTTTTTAAACATTTATAGCAATTTTACCTGACACACTCCCTTAAGGGAATATATATCAAGATTTTTCAAAAATTTCCTGATATCCGGGTTTTAAATGAGATCAAGGCACAAGTCTGCAGAATAATCTGGAATCTCCAAAAATGTACCTGATACTTATCAAATGGCAACTCTTTCTTATTGCTGTTTCTATATTTTCTGCAGCCGGGCCCGATTAGCTCAGTCCGTAACATGTCTGACTATCAATCCAGGGGTTGTGAGTTTGAATCCCCGCACGGCTACAATCTGTGATGATTGATATACGACATTGCATTATCATTTGTCTCTCACCGCTGATTCAAGTGGGAAAGTTATCAGTTACTTGCAGAGATTGGGGCATGCTTGAGTACTGGTTAACCTTCCAGGATCCCAGGAAACAGTGATTAAGTTAACTGATCGTCTGTTAGCCCTCAATGGCATAAAATGACGCTAAATATTCATTCTATATTTTCTGACAGAAACATATTTCATAATATTTATCATGTGACATTGTTAAGAAACATTTATATTGTCTAAAAACTGGTTTATTTGCTGTGAGAGGACTTTTTTCTGTAAAAGGAGTAGAGGTCCAAGCTTTTCATAGAAAATAGGGAGATATTGAGACCAATTGGGATTGCAACAAGTACTACTGCAGCATCCGCAACAAGCTTCACAAAACTGAAAACTTCTACAACCAGAAGTTAAAAAGTCATGTCGAATAATGGTGAATTTTATCACACAAATCAATATTACAAAGACAATGCTGGGAGAAAATGTGAATGGTAGAAAAAGTTTTTTTAAAAAGGTTATAAATGTGTTATTTTAAGAAGGGATCAATGACCCAAGTTTTGGCCTCTGTTAGTGAGTCCTGGACAATATCAATCATCACATAGAATTTTATTGAAATTTCAATAATTTTATTTGACCCCTGCATGTACATGAAACACTGATGATAGTGACAATTAATACCCTCTACACTTATCATTCTAATTTTTAAAGGCAGTATATTAGGATTTTTTTCAAAATTTCATAATTGATAAAACTATCAGAATATTATATAGTTACTGAAATCTTTAATTATGCCATAAGGACATCAATTTAAAACAGGCCATAATACTATAATTCCGGACTTGGACTATGCATCCAGATTAGACAGAAATAGAGTTCCCACTTAAAATTGCTACCATTTTTAACCAAATGAGTCCTCTGATTTCATTTTTATTTCAATATGATTATCGTATTAATGTACATATTGTTTATACTAATTTATTTTAGCTCGATTGCGATGAAAGTTTATATGAACCGCTCTCAAGTCCGTTTCCTGGGTAGAACCAGTACTGAGTGTTGTTTTATGAGAGGCATCGGGTCGATCGAGGGATCAAACCCACAACCTCTGGAGTGAGCGGCTAACAACACTCTATCCATTACACTACAGCCCTGCAAATATTGTACATATTTTTGAAATCTAAGAGTTTTATTTATTATGTCCTAAGGAAGGAGGGTTCTCGTCACATTTACATCTAAATCACTGAATGGAGCTGCAGCATAAAATTAGTAAACGGGAGATTTTAAGGAAAACAAAACAAGATTGCCCTAAAGCACTCGCCTGTGGCGAAGGAGACAATGCTATAGAAGACAATTTTTACAAGGCCATATCTCAGACATTTAAATTTGATCCGTCGATATATTATAGATATATTAAAACTACTGTGTAAGTTTGGTGAATGTCAATTGAAAACTGCAGGCGCTTGAGTACACACAACCTTGAATAATGCAATTTTTGACAATTCAAGTGTCATAACTCCAACAATATATTTATCTTATTTGGCCAGCTCTAGATTTTGTCTAAGATATTATGGCTATATAACTACTGTGTAAGACTGGTAAAGATCAAATGATCTGCAAGTGCTATATATTGCACATATGATAAAATAGCATAATTTTTTATAATTCAAGGGCCAAAATTTATGATTTAGCCAGTTCAAAAACTTGTATGAGATATTTTGGTTATATAACTACTGTGTAAGTTTGATTAAGATCAAATGAAAACTGAGAGTGCTAGAGTGCACACAAAATAAAACATATGCCATTTATGACGGTTCAAGGGCCACAACTCTAACACTATCCAATTTTGCCAGTTCACAAAATTGTCCAAGATGTTATGGTGATATAACTACTGTGTAAGTTTGGTGAGGATCAAATCAAAAATGAGGGTGCTAAAGTGCACACAAGATCAAATAGTGCAATGTTTCAAGGGCCATAACTCTGATATCAATTAACCGATTCGGCCAGTTCAAGAACTTGTCGAAGATATTATGGTTATATAACTACTGTGCAAGTTTGGTGAGGATCAAAGTAAAAATGCAGGTCAAATAGTGCAATTTCTTATATATCAAGATCCATAACTCTGACATTGATTATTTGATCTGGCCAGTTCTAGAACTTGTCCAAGATATTATGATTTTATAACTACTATGTGTGTTTGGTGAAGACCTAATAAAAAATGCCAGTGCTAGAGTGCACACAACAAAAAATTAAGTGACCAACCGACACAGGGCGATCAGAATAATATACAATCAAATACCATCCATTGAAAATATTAAAGCAATTAATCGCATCATAATTACAATATAACTATGTCAAATTGATTAAGACCCATGTAACCAAATTAGCAAAATGGGAGCTAAATTAAGAATTTACAAAATAATGTTAATTAATAGTGACACCTAATTGAGATCATTTGCCTAGTTAATATATACAACTGCCTGAAGGGCCCACTGTATAAGTTTATAATATGGCAATTAATTTAAATAAGAAGTACATCAATTTGCTTTAGAAATATTTTATCTAGCGAATAATGTGAGAGGAATTAACTCCGAGTCAAACATGAACTAAAGTTAATAAATTTGTTAAATTCAAATCCCCACCCCAACTCCCACCTGTCAAAACAGGTCAAAATCTCAAAGGGGCAAAACTCCAAGGCAAATTATCAGATCGAAAAGTTGTGAGAGCATACACAATTATGTTCATAGTCAAAAACTTGTCGGAGATCTTGTGTTATATTACTGCTGTGCAAGTTTGGTTAAGATTCAATGAAAAGTGAAGGTGCTATCGCGTCTACAAGAAAAAAGTTCACGGAAGGACGGACACCAATGGACAATTTACCATGACCTAAGCCCGCCTGACCTTTGGCCGGTAGAGCTAAAAACTGATGGCTGCCGTTATGATGTTCCTCTACTTTTCTTCAAAAAAGGCAGAGGACCATGACTGCATTGACAGAGAGTAATCACAAACGCTAAAAATGAGACTTTGTTTCATGATTCTTGCGAGCTAAATTCACATTATACAGCATCAAATGAGATCCTTCTAAACAATCAAAAACAAATATATCATTCAGAAGAAACATAAAACTAACAGAAATTCAAATGAATAAATAATTAAATTGCAATCACAGTCAATCTGTCTATCTAATACATAACAGAAAATCATTATTCCTCTCAACTGACCTCACGCGGGCTGTCAATCAAACAAGTCGACAAACCAGTCATCGATTGATATTGGTTGCTATGCTATGCCATTTTCCTGAGACAAGCAAACTGTCTATAAGAAAACACTACATTGTATTACATTGTATTTACTTGGACAAAACAACACCACGTGGCTAGTGGGCGGAGCAATAATCGCCCTTGCGTCAGGTCAATTGAAATTAATATATTTAAGTATACAAAAACGAAAGTGTTAAAAATGTTCTATGCTTATTTCTACCATGCTGAAATTGTAAATAACATACAAATTTAAAACATCTCGAAAACATTGAACTATTTTCAAATCTGACTTGTGCAATGGAGGATGAATTGTGTTTTAAAACACGCCTTCACAAAATTATTGTTTTTCTAATAGGTGGCAAACATTCTGTCACCTGTATCTAACTTTGATTAAAATATGATACTCTGTTTGGACTCATAATGGTTAAGGTAGAATCTGCCAAAAGATGTCAGATATAATAATTATGTAATAGGTTAGTTGTATCATTTGAAGAACTGCGAAAGCTCACGAGATGGTTGGATACAGGAATAGTGCCCTGCTTACAAACAAGTAAGGAAACAGAGCAGAGTTCTGTCAAACCAACATTGAAAACATTTATTTCTATTGCAATACTTTTTTTGTGTTTTCTTCACTTCCTCTCTCTACGTTAATTCACCTGATGACTTAACGAGTGTCATCTCATGCATATGATCTTGTTAAATCCCCAAATGTTGCATAATACCATATTTCATTGGTCAGTAGCAGTCACATGAGGCATGACATCAGTTTTCATTGGGCAATAGTGGGTTCATATTCTTATTGTTACTCTAATAAGAAACAGAAATGAATAGTTTTTTAAATGTCATGACAGGGTAACAAACTGACAATCTCAACATTTTGTAAGCCATAATTTGATTGCCTTATCAATAGCAAGCATGATAATTTGTTTTAATTTCGGGCTTAAAGAGAAACAATACATATTTCATACTAATCAAGCAAAGATCAAAATATAACATTATGGTAGTAATGTAAAGGACAGTAATTATTTTTTTTCCTCTGTTCAACTTTAAATCACCCAATATGCCTTAATATGGCTTCATAAATACCCAAATCAATAATTGAGAGTTAATTGAGCACTTGTGCATGTGCCCACAATTCTGTAATGCACATCATTAGGGAGTGCTCTACCCAGTAATTTTGGGTGCATCCTGGAACCCAAAACTCATTTTGTGAACACACCGAGGGATTACCAACATGAATTTAGTTATTAAATGTCATTCAGACAATACAATTAGTAATAATGTCACAAAATTTAAAATACAAATAAACAACATAAATCTTGTCACGCTGGTTAAATTCACGTTATAGAATATATATATATATACATGTATATAAATAATCACAAATAATGGAACTAAGTATAATTGATTGCACGTTTTGTTTTAATAAACGGATACTGACAACAACATTCGGGACATGATCTAAGAAAAAATGACCATGCTGTACTTACACCCTCATGACCTGGCTGCTGAAAATGTCCCAATACCCAACAAATACACATTAGCAAATAGAAGACACATGAGTTCCAGTCTGCAGCTACCAAATAGATTGCGGGAAAACATTTTACAAATAAAGACCCATTGGGTCGAAATATTGGAAATATTGTGTAATTAAATTTATATTTTACAAACGGTTCTGAATACTTTTTTTTTTTCCTCACCCAGATCACTATACGAGTGGTAACATTTGTGGAAGACATTTTATGACATTGCCAGGAACATTGTAGTGGTTTAAATCTTACTCGACTCATTTCAATTAATTCATGGATAGATAGATGTACATTAAATGAGCTGATAATAGCAAAGCCACCACAAAATGTAGTGAAATCAGGCCAATCTGCTAACCATGACATTATCTCTAGTAAATACCCTAGCTATTGTCTCATCTACTTTTTAATTGAAGTTTAAAGGTCAAAATCCTCGCAAAGAATTAAATTTAGTAAAAAAAAAATTGTTTTAATAATATGAAAACCTGCAATGATTATGCATTATAATATGCATGTACAATGCAAAAAAGCATTCTGCAGAGAATGAAGACTAAATAGGAATTAAAACTCACTTTCAGGAGTATTCTTATCAAGGTAGCTGTGACCTTGACATTTGACCTAATTAGCATACACCAATCAAAATGGGTCACCACCTTCTTGCTTATTAGGCTAAAATGTGTATATAGAATTACACAATTCACAAATCAGAATGTGTAATGAATTTCTTCATCATTTTGATCTTAATGTATACATAAATGACATTGCAATCTTATTTTTTTTTGTTGACCTTAAACATACCTCAAATCTGAAACAAGTAAAAGGACTTTATGATTAAATCAAAATAGAAATCTAAATACTACTGTGTCCCTTTAATAAAATAAACACAAAACTGTTTTTTTGCAGTTTAATACCCTTTTCAACATATGACAGCCATATACCAGTTTTACTGGTGGACTAAGACCTCAAAATAAATGGCAGTAGAACCACTACCAATTCCCCAATTAAATGGCAAACTTTCTAACATAAATATTTGGACCAAGCTGGGCTTGAATTAACAACCTCAGTGGTGAGACAAAAGTAGTCATTAACCCTTTACTTCATATAAACGCATTTGGACACCTCTAATATTGAAAGCATTAATTCACCACATATCAGCAATGGGTGAATTATGTTTATATTAACTGACAGAGGGGAAAACAGTGCAGGAAGTGTTCAGATTGCTCGTTACGAGCAATCTGAACTCTTCCTGCACTGTTTTCAAAGGCCTTCTGTGATTGGTGCGGGAAAATGCGTATCTATGGAGTAAAGGGTTAAATGACAGGACCTAAATTAGATCACTCGTCCACAGATGACCCTGAATTTGGTCTGAAATATGACACATTTAAAACTGTACGAATGCCATTATTGTGTTCAAAGGTGAGTACTATTAGAGTGAATGTGTGTTATATACTACAATAAAATGCCAGCACAGTGTCTTTTAATCTTCACAAATGTACTTGAGTGGAATCAAACTTGCTCTAACTGACTGCATATAAGACATGGAGTTCAAACAATATTGAAGCAATGTCTAAATACAATGACTCACTATATCAGATATAGCTGCAGACCTCAAGAAAGAGGAAAAGGAAATTCGTTATATTAAATACAGATTTTCAAAATGTTTTAAATATCAGGAATACTTAAAAGAAGAAAATATCAAAAGGCTTTAAAGTCAGGAACCTATAAACCAAGATGCAAATATTGTTCAGATAAAATTTCAAAAAAAATCAAAACACAATTTAATTATGCAATCTTGAAAGAATGTTTCTGCAAACATACCAGCATAAAGTACAAGTAATGGAATGACTTTAACATGCTTTTTATAATCAAAATAAACAGCAATCTATTTATTTGTAACATATATATCATGTTGTTCTCTTAAAATCAACTACAACGATCAGAGAGCATTTTTTGTAAACCAGTACACTTTGTTAAGTCCAAGATAGGGAACTGAACTTCAGCGGTACAGGAAACCCTTCAACTTACAACTTAAAGATGGGGAATTGAACTTCAGAGTTACAGACAATACTGAATGATAGGGAATTGAACTTCAGTGGTACAGACAATATTGAACGATAGGGAATTGAACTTCAGTGGTACAAGCAACACTGAAAGATAGTGAAATCAGTGGTTTAGGCAAAACTGAACGATAGGGAATTAATTGAACTTCAGTGGTACAGGCAACACTGAAAGATAGGGAATTGAACTTCAGTGATACAGGCAACACTGAAAGATAGGGAATTCAGTGGTACAGGCAACACTGAAAGATAGGGAATTCAGTGGTACAGGCAACACTGAAAGATAGGGAATTGAACTTCAGTGATACAGGCAACACTGAAAGATAGGGAATTCAGTGGTACAGGCAACACTGAAAGATAGGGAATTCAGTGGTACAGGCAACACTGAAAGATAGGGAAATGAACTTCAGTGGTACAGACAACACTGAAAGATAGGGAATTGAACTTCAGTGGTACAGACAACACTGAAAGATGGGGAATTGAACTTCAGTGGTACAGACAATACTGAACGATAGGGAATTGAACTTCAGAGGTACAGACAATATTGAACGATAGGGAATTGAACTTCAGTGGTACAGGCAACACTGAAAGATAGGGAATTCAGTGGTACAGGCAACACTGAAAGATAGGGAATTCAGTGGTACAGGCAACACTGAAAGATAGGGTATTGAACTTCAGTGGTACAGACAACACTGAAAGATAGGGAATTGAACTTCAGTGGTAGATTCCAACACTGAAAGATAGGGAATTCAGTGGTACAGGCAACACTGAAAGATAGGGAATTCAGTGGTACAGGCAACACTGAAAGATAGGGAAATGAACTTCAGTGGTACAGACAACACTGAAAGATAGGGAATTGAACTTCAGTGGTACAGACAACACTGAAAGATGGGGAATTGAACTTCAGTGGTACAGACAATACTGAACGATAGGGAATTGAACTTCAGAGGTACAGACAATATTGAACGATAGGGAATTGAACTTCAGTGGTACAGGCAACACTGAAAGATAGGGAATTCAGTGGTACAGGCAACACTGAAAGATAGGGAATTCAGTGGTACAGGCAACACTGAAAGATAGGGAATTGAACTTCAGTGGTACAGACAACACTGAAAGATAGGGAATTGAACTTCAGTGGTAGATTCCAACACTGAAAGATAGGGAATTGAACTTCAGTGGTACAAGCAATACAGAAAGATAGGGAATTGAACTTCAGTGGTACAGGCAACACTGAAAGATAGGGAATTGAACTTCAGTGGTACAGGCAACACTGAAAGATAGGGAATTGAACTTCAGTGGTACAAGCAATACAGAAAGATAGGGAATTGAACTTTAGTGGTACAAGCAATACAGAAAGATGGGGAATTGAACTTCAGTGGTACAGGCAACATTGAACGATAGGGAATTGAACTTCAGTGGTACAGGCAACAATGAACGATAGGGAATTGAACTTCAGTGGAACAGACAACACTGAACGATAGGGAATTGAACTTCAGTGGTACAGGCAACACTGAAAGATAGGGAATTGAACTTCAGTGGTACAGACAACACTGAAAGATAGGGAATTCAGTGGTACAGCCAATACTGCACAATAGGGAATTGAACTTCAGTGGTACAGACAACACTAAAAGATAGATAATTTAGTGGTTCAGCCAATACTGCACAATACGGAATTGAACTTCAGTGGTACAGACAACACTGAAAGATAGAGAATTCAGTGGTACAGGCAACCCTTCAAATTACAACTTAAAGATGGGGAACTGAACTTGAATGTTACCAGTACCTCACCAAACAAGGTAGATGGTTGAAGGTTGACCTCTTCAAAGTTATTGAATTAGGCGATACTTTAAACCTTTCAAATTACAACTCCAAGATGGGGTATTGAACTCAAGTGATATTGGTTATTACCCTTGAGAGGTACTAAAAACAACTCTAAGAGAGAGATTTGAACTTTAGTGAATCCACCATAGGTACTGAATATGATAGGTAATAGAGACCTTTTAAACTGCAACTGTATGATAGGGAATTGGACTAAAGTGATAATGCAAATCACAAATCAAGGAAAGGGAATTGAACTCTAGTGATAATGCAAATCACAAATCAAGGAAAAGGAATTGACCTCTAGTGATACTGCAAATCACAAATCAAGGAAAGGGAGCTGAACTTGAAGTGATATTAGAATTTTAAACCCTTCAAATTTAAAGATAGGGAATTAAACTTTAGTTAAGATAATGAATAGAACAAGACTAATGCTGGTAACCCTTCATATTATAACTTAAAGTAAAGGAATTGAACTTAAGTGGTATGTAAAAATTTCATGAAAGTTGAACTTGAGTGGTATGTAATTATTTCATGAAAGCTGAACTTGAGTGGTATGTAATTATTTCATGAAAGCTGAACTTGAGTGGTATGTAATTATTTCATGAAAGTTGAACTTGAGTGGTATGTAATAATTTCATGAAATTTGAACTTGAGTGGTATGTAATAAATTCATGAAATTTGAACTTGAGTGGTATGTAATAATTTCATGAAATTTGAACTTGAGTGGTAATGAAAGCTGAACTTGAATGGTATGTAATAGTTTCATGAAAGCTGAACTTGAGTGGTTTGTAATTATTTCATGAAAGTTAAGTTGAACTTAAGTGGTATGTAATTATTTCATGAAAGTTGAGCTTGAGTGGTATGTAATAATTTCATGAAAGTTGAACTTGAATGGTATGTAATAATTTCATGAAAGTTGAACTTGAATGGTATGTAATTATTTAATGAAAGTTGAACTTGAATGGTATGAAATTATTTCATGAAAGTTGAACTTGAATGGTATGTAATAGTTTCATGAAAGTTGAACTTGAATGGTATGTAATTATTTAATGAAAGCTGAACTTGAATGGTATGTAATAATTTCATGAAAGTTGAACTTGAATGGTATGTAATAATTTCATGAAATTTGAACTTGAGTGGTATGTAATAATTTCATGAAATTTGAACTTGAGTGGTAATGAAAGCTGAACTTGAGTGGTATGTAATAATTTCATGAAAGCTGAACTTGAGTGGTTTGTAATTATTTCATGAAAGTTAAGTTGAACTTAACTTGGTATGTAATTATTTCATGAAAGTTGAACTTGAGTGGTATGTAATAATTTAATGAAGTTGAACTTGAATGGTATGTAATAATTTCATGAAAGTTGAACTTGAATGGTATGTAATTATTTAATGAAAGCTGAACTTGAATGGTATGTAATTATTTCATGAAAGTTGAACTTGAATGGTATGTAATTATTTCATGAAAGTTGAACTTGAATGGTATGTAATTATTTCATGAAAGTTGAACTTGAATGGTATGTAATAATTTCATGAAAGTTGAACTTGAATGGTATGAAATATTTAATGAAAGCTGAACTTGAATGGTATGTAATAATTTCATGAAAGTTGAACTTGAATGGTATGTAATTATTTCATGAAAGCTGAACTTGAGTGGTAGTTACTCAGACATTTTTTTACTGAGATAAAGATTACCAAAAATTCTTTTCAGTAAATTGTAGGATGATTTATTAATAAATCATTATATATTAAAGAAAAGAAATACCTTATTCTGGTCTCTCCAGTACAGTATGTAGCCCTTGGCATCCACCTTAAGGGTGACAGGCACCCCGATTGTTGAACTCTGAAAAATATGATAAGAAAATATAATTATGTAAATATTTAAATGTTCAATTTGTTCAAGGGTTCATCAGTGTTCCAGGTACTTAGACCCTACACGAGAATGACCATCCCTCCGCCCACTGGCTATGTGGCAATGTTTGTCCAAGTAAATACAATATAGTGTTTACTTAGACATAGTTAGCTTGTCTAAGGAAAATAGTAGTAAGCAACCAATATTGATCGCTGACTGGATTATCAACTTGTTTGATTGACACCATGCATCTAGAAATAACTTTTTCTTCAATTATGTTGTTATGTATCACTGTGTATTGAATATATGTACATGTAATTGTTGATAACAAAAAGATGTCTCAGTGGTATTCAAGTTATACTTCGGACAAGCAATGTTCAGAAAGTTATAAAAACAAAAAGTGAAGCAATTCTCCCCTAAAACAACCTAGAGTTATACATCCTTGTGCACTGCACATAACTATGGTCTCATTGTGCTTCAAAAGTGCACCAAGTCTGGACGAAAAATCTTTCATTGTTTTCACGTTATGCTCAAGACAAGTTCAGGAAATTAAAATAAAGGGTGAAATTTTCTCAAAAAAAAAAAATACCCAGAGTTACTGCTCTTGTGCACATCACCTAATTGTGCTTTACATGCGTTAAATTTATGTGTTAAAAGTTATTGAAATTTTGATAACATAGTGACTGATAAGCCTTACTAGGCTAGGTATTTCTTTGCATGTACTAACGCTTTTGCAAATGTTGCAATTTTAAAATGTATTGTACCTGTCACTTTAATAAATAAAATATGTATATAATAATTATATACATATATATATATACATGCAGAATGTCAAAGAATAATCTTCGGTACTTTTCAAGTTATGCTCCTAGACAATTAAAGTTTAGGAAAAATATAAAAAAAATAATTCTGTCAAAAAATCCCTGAGTTACGCCTTTATGCTCATAGCTTCATTTTGTTTTACATGTGTAATGTCAAACCTGTGTAGGCGGTCACCCATATTGAGCAGGCAGCCACATTTGCTATTTCCCATTTCTATACTTTCAGAGCAAACTAACCTGTATTAAGCAACAACCTGTCTTAAAAGGTCACTTTTACTTCTTCCCTTGACTGGCTGCTTAAGACAGAGTTTACCATACAAAATTCCAATGAATAATTTAAGTAAAGCTTCCTTCCTGAAAAAGGACAGAAGGACTGAATGTCTGAATGGGAGGACATGCTAAGTGGCAGATATATACTGGCTCGACAGTCATTTACACACCCACCAACTAGTGTCAATGATAATAGACAGTTCAGGTTTCACAGCCTTGAAGGAAGATATACCCAGTAACTCAAACATATATGTAGGAAAGTGCATACATGATCAAGTATATCAGGACAAAGTACAGGGAGCCGATACCATAATCTCTGAAGTAGTGAAACTTTGTATTTAAGAGAATTATGTTACAGGTTTTAACAACACTTAGTGGTGTTAAGGCTAGTAAAGAAATCTTTTTTCAACCTATGGCCTTAGCAGTGAGAGGTAAATGAACTTGAGAAGGCCCGGCACTCAGCCAAGGAGGACCCAACGTAATCTTTATAGGAACACATGGCAATTTTATCACTTACCACCTTTGTAAAAGCATTTCCACTCCCATTGTAAAAATACCAGTTTTTTTACTGTTATAATAAAATGCCATTACATTAATCATCTTTTTATCATAACTATGTTGTTAAGTGCTTTATCTTAATTACAGTCAAACCTGTGTTAGCGGCCACCTCTATTAAGCAGCAGCCACCTTTGCTATTTCCCATTTTTATGCTTTCAGAGCAACTTATCCTGTATCAAGCAACAATTTGTCTTAAAGGGCCACTTTCACTCTTTCCCTTGACTGGCTGCTTAAGTCAGGTTTGACTGTATTTATATATCTCTCAATAATTACTGAAGATTTTTTTTATATAGGGAAGGGGATCACTTTACTATGACCTTTGTACATGACCCTCAATCCCTTCATGTCTGTCTGTATGTTTTGAGAGGTTTAACAATACATTGCAAGAATATGATGAGGTCTAATTAAACAGGTTGTTATCATTTATCTGACCTGTAATGTCTTATAAAACATGTTTATTTTAAAAACACAATTAAGCATTCAAGCCTCCAGAGCCACTAGTTAGGTCACAGGAATTTGAAAACTGTTTATATTTAAAATTCCTCTGTTCAACTGTTCAACAAATAAAACTGTATTGTTTACATACAATTCACAGCCTATTACATTTGCAGTTCTGAAAATCTGAATATTTATAAATTGTTGGTTGTTTTTTTTTTAAATTGCACAAAACCTCGAGTCAATTGCCAAAAAAAATAAACCAACATCGGTGTATGATAAATATAAGTATTCAAAGTTAAAATGCATTAATATCTGCTTCAAATTCATTTCTCGCATTATTTATCAATTCTGAATGACAGGCAGCCAGTGATATATCTCCCAAGTGTTATAATTTTTTTGTAACTGAAGCAAACACTATAAAACTAATGATATATAAAATGTTTGTTTTGAAATATTCATGGATAGAACCAAATTGCTTCCCAGACACATTAATTTTGAGCAAAACAACAAGCTGTTTTTTTTACCCATAAGTATAAAAATACATTTTATTTCAATGTAGATGTATATTGTAACATATCTTACGAAACAGGGAACTTTATAAATTGAAGACAGCCAGTTGTAGGTCAGTGGTTCAGACAATAGTTGCATATTTAAATTAATAGCAGTGTTTCGTTTGAGGGCTGTCCCCTCACTTTGGGGTAATGGGGTCTGGGACATCATCTGAGCGGAAAATTTTCATCTCATTTTTGCCTCAGGTCATATCTGTTGTTATGCAGAAAAACTCATAATATATGTATAACAAGTTGAAGAGGAACATAATAAGGGTTTAAATATTAGAAATACCAAAAATACATATTGTTCCAGTAAAGCATGCTTAGATGTACTAACAGAACCCTTATTGTAACAAGGCTAAAGATGCTAAAATAATATATTATAAAATATCAAAAGGAATATCACTACGGGCCAATGTTTGACAACAATACATTTCCCACATAAATTTGCAATGCATTGCCTGACAAATCAAATGAGTCATGGAACTTTGATTTAGATTTGAATCCTTATACTGGACGCTGTACTTATCCAATTCAGGGGTTGTGAGTTTGAATCCCCACCCGGCAACAGTCTCCATGATGACTGATATATGACATTTGCTTCATTATCATACGTCTCTCACCACTGATTCAAGTGGGGAAGTTATCAGTTACTTGCGGAGATGGGGTGTGTTTAAGTACTGGTTAACCTGTCAGAATCCCAGGAAATGGTGGTTAGGTTAACTGATCGTCTGTTAGCCCTCTATGGTATTAAATGATGCTTAATATTCAATCAATCAATCAATCTGTACTTATCCATATCTTTTAAAACATGAAACATTCCAGAGTGCATACCCCTGCTGTCAAACATACAGATTAACTGTGTTGACTTTTCTCCAATGTGGGAAAAGTACTACAAAGTTGGTATAGTATGAAAGAACTTTTTGATAAATATTTACATACATTCTAGATTTTTTAACAGAGGTTAAACTCTTTACTCATATTGAGTGGAAAGCCAGTTGACAGGTCAATCATTTTTATTACAAATGTCTAATATTGTTTAGTTGTTTTTCAGCTTGATTATGAAGAAAGCTCAGAGCTTATATGAACCGGTCTTGAGCCAGCTTCCTGGTTAGAACCAGTACTGAGTGTTGTTAGCTTCCTGGTTAGAACCAGTACTGAGTGTTGTCAGCTTCCTGGTTAGAACCAGTACTGAGTGTTGTCAGCTTCCTGGTTAGAACCTGCAGTACTGAGTGTTGTCAGTTTCCTGGTTAGAACCTGCAGTACTGAGTGTTGTCAGCTTCCTTGTTAGAACCTGCATTACTGAGTGTTGTCAGCTTCCTGGTTAGAACCAGTGCTGAGTGTTGTCAGCTTCCTGGTTAGAACCTGCAGTACTGAGTGTTGTCAGCTTCCTGGTTAGAACCTGCAGTACTGAGTGTTGTCAGCTTCCTGGTTAGAACCTACAGTACTGAGTGTTGTCAGCTTCCTGGTTAGAACCAGTGCTGAATGTTGTCAGCTTCCTGGTTAGAACCAGTGCTGAGTGTTGTCAGCTTCCTGGTTAAAACCTGCAGTACTGATTGTGTTTTTCAGAGGCATCGGGTCAAGCTGGGGATCGAACCCACAACTTCTGGTGGCCAACACTATCCACTACACTACCACTTGAATTTATATAAGACCTAATATTGTTTAAACTCTCCATTTATTCATATGTTTATTTGTAAATAGTTTTACTAAATTTCATCATTTATCACTGTCATCGTGAACAATCATTATAATCCTTGCACACACAAAACTATCTATTTATGTGTCAGTGTGCAGTAAAACTCCTTTCATTCATTTGGTCACATTTTAGTTGCATATAATATGATACCAATGTCAGTTTGAAGGTCATCAAGCAGACAGATTGATATTTATTTTTAAATGGTGATTCACTTTCGATATCTCACTCTGATGAAAATATAATTTTGTGTCACATTTCTAGGGATTTGAAATTCCAGAACATTGGTATTTCAGTTAAAAATGTCAATTATATACTAAGTATTCATTTTAAATTTAATTTTAATAATTGTTCTAAGACATTTCCAGCAACTTTTCCCCACACACATGCCTTTACTTGTTATATAAACGAAAACCAGTTTCATTCGGGAATGTAGACCCCCAGATGCGTATATATATATACACAATGAATCATGAAAAGCCCCACACATTCTTCCGCAAGTACCTGGCAAACTTTCTCACATAAATAGTTTGGAAAGAGCAGGGCTCTTACTCACGACCTCTGCAGTGAGAGGTAGAGACCTGGCGACAGCCAAAGACCGCTCAGTAACGAAGGACCCCAAAGTTCTGCACATCAATAATTTGTTTGTTTTAAAACTGCCAAGTAAAGAATTCAAGTACGTGCCAAAATGATCCCCATTTGCCTACCTTTAAATCCCCACAAATTTAAATGTGATAATTAAGCTCACGTTATGGACAACAAAAGTTCAATAAAATCAAAATAGCTGAATCATTTATTAAATTAATGCTTCTCAATTCTTCCCTTTGTAAAAAACCGCTCTCCATTCATAGCAAAAACAATTGAAAGTAGTTCCATCGCCAGCTACCTTGTAAAAGTTGCACCCCATAACAATTATGGTGCTTCATAATCAGACCCAGTGCGCACCTCTCACAACATGTGGTAGTAATTGCAGGGGAAATCCAATATTTTAAAACAGCCAGGTGTGGTACTTTTCAATGGTATAATTTATCTATCAACCTGCTATTCTGGAACCGTTCAGTTTCTCATTTTTTACTATTGGTGTTGCGATGCCTTCGGATTGTCTCTTAGTTTGCCGATACCGTTTTGCACACAATGTAGACCTGGTAGTGCAGACAATTATTGAACGACTTTCAGTAGGGTAATACATTCTTTGGCTCTCAGTTAGTCAGTAAATTGTTATAAACTGTCTTTCCAAATCATTGATTGATTGATTGAATATTTAGTATCATTTGTATACCATCGAGGACTAAGAGCCAATCAGTTAACCTAACCGCTCTTTCCTATGATCCTGGACGGTTAACCAGAACTTGAGCACACTCCATCTGCACAATTAATTTTCTCCTCATAACAGCAGCGAGAGGTGAATGATAATGGGATGCAATATGGTATATCAATCATCACAGAGAATGTGGCCAAGAGGCGATTCAAACTTAAACTTACAATCCCTGGATTGATAGTCAGATGCGCTACCAAACGAGCTTAAATTGTCATTTTCATAATGATAAAAAAATTTGGTGTAGGAAGGAAGAATGGCTGATTGATGAATATTTAGCATCATTTCAGCTACTTACCCAACCATTCTTTCCTGGCATCTGGGGAGGATAACCAATACTTGAGCATGCTTAAGAAAGCTTCTATATGAGATGCCAGCATCTCAATCGTTCAATGTACTGGTTCAACAGTAACACATGGAGGGAATAAGGAATCACAGCTCAGCTCAACTTTTTCAATGTTTCAAAGATTTAAAATTTGCATATTTTTATGTTATGAGGGTTCACAGATGGTCAGTTAACCTAACTACTCTTTCCTGAGATCCTGAAAGGTTAACCAGTACTTGAGCACAGTCCCAATCTCCGCAATGAACTGATAACTTTTCCACTTGAATCGGCGGTAAGAGGCGAATGATAATGAAATACAATGTCGTATATTATTCATTACAGAGCCAGGCGGGGATTCAAACTTATGATCTCTGGATTTATAGTCAGATGCGCTACCAACTCAGCTAACTGCTACCAACTCAGCTTACTGCTACCAACTCAGCTTACTGCTACCAACTCAGCTAACTGCTACCAACTCAGCTAACTGCTTCCAACTCAGCTAACTGCTACCAACTCAGCTAATCACTACCAACTCAGCTAACTGCTACCAACTCAGCTAATAACTACCAACTCAGCTAAATGCTTCCAACTCAGCTAATCACTACCGACTCAGCTAACTGCTACCAACTCAGCTAACTGCTACCAACTCAGCTAATCACTACCAACTCAGCTAACTGCTACCAACTCAGCTAATCACTACCAACTCAGCTAACTGCTACCAACTTAGCTAATCACTACCAACTCAGCTAACTGCTACCAACTCAGCTAATCACTACCAACTCAGCTAACTGCTACCAACTCAGCTAATCACTACCAACTCAGCTAACTGCTACCAACTCAGCTTATCACTACCAACTAAGCTAACTGCTACCAACTCATCTAATCACTACCAACTCAGCTAACCGCTACCAACTCAGCTAATCGCTACCAACTCAGCTAACCACTACCAACTCAGCTAATCACTACCAACTCAGCTAACTGCTACCAACTCAGCTAACCGCTACCAACTCAGCTAATCACTACCAACTCAGCTAACTGCTACCAACTCAGCTAATCACTACCAACTCAGCTAACTGCTACCAACTCAGCTAATAACTACCAACTCAGCTAACGGCTACCAACTCAGCTAATCACTACCAACTCAGCTAAGCGCTACCAACTCAGCTAACCGCTACCAACTCAGCTAATCACTACCAACTCAGCTAATCGCTACCAACTCAGCTAACCGCTACCAACTCAGCTAATCGCTACCAACTCAGCTAACTGCTACCAACTCAGCTAATCACTACCAACTCAGCTAATCACTACCAACTCAGCTAACTGCTACCAACTCAGCTAATCACTACCAACTCAGCTAACTGCTACCAACTCAGCTAATCACTACCAACTCAGCTAACCGCTACCAACTCATCTAATCACTACCAATTCAGCTAACCGCAACCAACTCAGCTAACCGCTACCAACTCATCTAATCACTACCAACTCACCTAACCGCTGCCAACTCAGCTAACCGCTACCAACTCAGCTGGCCTGGCACATAAACATAATAATAATCATCCGCAATTGTGATTATAATCCAAAACATTACGAGTTTACCTTTATGTACTGCCCACGCAACCACAATTTATGTCAGCATTTGAAGAGGGGTTTTTGAAGAGGCGTATGGTACTAAAACAAGTTTATATAGCAACTGTATACCCATACCATACACATATAAATAAATAGATATCATATCAATAGTCACAGTATCAGTAAGGAACACTGTTTTAGAAATGTATTAAAATTGGTTCAACAGTTTTCAAATTGACATTTTTACATTGTTTACTCTTTTTTTTATTTAACCCTTTACTCCATAGATACCAATCACAGAAAGCCTTTGAAAACAGTGTAGGAAGAGTTCAGATTGCTCGTAACGAGCAATCTGAACACTTCCTGCACTGTTTTCCACTCTGTCAGTTAATATAAACATTATTCACCCAATAATTCAAAAGCCTTCTATATTAGAGGTGTCCTAAGGCGTCTATATTAGAGGTGTCCAAAGGCGTCTATATGAAGTAAAGGGTTAAAAGAAAATTTTAATATTTTGTTTTTAACGTAATGATTTTATATCCATTATGAAATTTCTTCTAACGTAACTTTAGATAAATCACTCTCAAAGTATTGCTGGACAGAACCAGGGTTGAGCATATGAGGCAAATGTGTCTTGCTCAAGGACACCACACCTGGCACCGTTGCAGAGGATCAAACCCACAACCATCCAATCATGGGTCTGCTACTCTACCACTAGACCACGCGCACCACATTATATCTTCCATACATCTCAACTCAAATCAATGTCTTATGATCATGGAATAATATATATATATATGATGACAAAAAATTTACAAGTTTACCATCTCTGTGTATAATATGAATTCAAAACCTTTTGATTCGAGAGCAGATTATGGGAAATGTGACAAGAAGAAATTCTACACTTCTATGTTGTTACGGATAAACGATACTTGTAAAGGATATTCTTTTGTTACAGATAAACAATATTTCAAAGGTTCTCATAAATATATCAAAAAGAACAAAAAACAAAAGTATATATTTTCCGATACATCAGAAAATTTCAACAAAATTTGTGCATAGAATCAAAGGTAGTATATTTATATCAGGAAAAATCAATATCAATGTGTAAAAACAAAAATTAAAATGGATACAAAGAATCTTATTATCATTAATAAATAAAATATGAATGATTTGGTATCTCAAATCTGCCAACACTTGACAAAAGAATATTTTTATCATCTGGCACTATGGGTTTACTGTGCAAATATATAAAGGCAAAGAATAATTGAGAGAGAAAAAAATCGCCAATTTAAATACTTTTATAAATCCTTTATGTACTTAAGGTTCCTTTAAGGCCATTATAAATAACTGCCAGATTATCATCCCCGCCTGCATCCTAATTTATATGCCGCCCCCAACTTTTTTATTTTCAAAAATAAAATATAAAAAAAAAATTATTTTTAAAAATATATAATAATAATAAACATATAATTTATGTATATATAATATATAACATCAAAAATTTTAAAAATAAAATCCTCCCGCCCTCCCCATTTTAAGAAAAATTTGGATGAAAATCTAGCAATTAATTTATAATGGCCTAATTGTCTTTAATCTAGCCTGGAATTTCATCTTCAATTGTTCCAAAATATACAATGAAACATGTTGGTAATTAAATACTAAATAGGAACCAATATAGTATTTAATGGTGCAAAACGGACGATAATGCTGAAATTGATTGGTGTTCACACATCACATCAAACTTGACGCTTATGAGTGCATAATGGTGATATTAACATCGCCAAGTATTTATAACTGAAACTTCCAATATTTATAAGTATTATCAGCTTTAATAAATTTATTCCTGCATGACACTCGTTAGCTCTGAAATATAAGTAAAAATCTTTATAAAACAAAACGTTCTAATGAAATTTGAATATATTTTACACAAATTTGCCACAAACGACTAAACAAATACGTGAACAAAAATAGTACAAAATTATAATTATATGGTCTTTTTACTGTTTTCAATCCTAAAATAAAATTTTTGGATTCAGGGACATTTCAAACTTAGTTATTTCAGTAGGTTTGATGACTTAAGAAGCTTCGTGAGATATGGGCTAGATGGTACTTTCACACAGAACTTTTACCATAATTTCTAAGCCAAACAAGAGCAATAATTTCTATTATATTCATGCAAGAGTTATCTTACTTAGTTATTGTAGTAGGGTTGATGACTGGGAAGACTTGCATAAAGTTTCAATCAAATACATTATGTGGTTGGTGAGATATGGACTTGAGGGTACTTTCAGGCAAAACTTTAACCATAATTTCTAAGTCAAACAAAGTTGACAGATTTGACACTTTAATTTTTTCTTGATTTAGCTATCACGTTTTCGCAGATTGAACACTTTAAAACTTTCTTAGTTTAGACATCAAGTTTTCGCAGATTTGAAACATTAAATCTTTCTTGTTTAAGCTATCACATTTTCACATTTGAAGTTTTAAATCTCTCTTTCTTTAGCTATCACGTTTTTTGCAGATTTTAAACATTAAATCTTTCTTGTTTTAAATACGAATTAGATGCTTTATTTTTTCTATTTACTTAATTTTATTTTGTATAACTTTTATTGTAATTTTTGGTTAGGTCCCTCATGCGACCGAAACTATATATAAAGGCCAGTTAAGAAATTGACTCTGGGCGCTGCCATATTGAAACGTCACAATCACGTGTTAAAAACACGGCATTCACCACATTGAGGTCATCATTGTTCTTCTAAACAGTGCATTATGGGAATGTACAAACCGGTATTGTTATTACTACCTGGTCATGTTCCGGCTGTTACAACCACTTTCTGGCTAAAAGGAAAATTTAAATGCGGTGTGTGTAATAATTGATTGTGACATTTATTTCACCAATTGAGATCACTATGAATTGTTATTTGCATATTTAATCAGGGAATAATGAAAATGCCTTAAATCAAGGAATTTTCTAAAATCTTGCTTAAATAAGGTCTTGAAACTTATTTTTTTTGATAATTTATCGCTGTTTCTGACAGATTCCTACAGGGTTAATGTTAATAATTTTCAAATAGCCATGAATGTACTCAATTATTATAATATGCTGAACCCATAACAATGGAAAAAATAACAAAATTAAACAGCTACAGTTGTTTATTTTACTGGATACAATAGAAATTTCACTGGTGTGACATATTTTCAGAACGTCGTCAAAATCAGATTTATCACCAAACATGCACAAGTTTTGAAAAACAGTAATTTTTAACTGTTGTTTTTCAAAAATAATATATCCACAAATTAATCTAAAATATGTATTCGAATTATTTAAAATATATTATATATATAGAAAATTGTATAGAACATAGCAGTAAGTATGTTACACAATATATAAAGTATGTTTCTTTTCAAATATTCAAATGGCAATACATATAATGATTGCGATCAGTACATTTAAATATCAAAGTATCTATCTGGCACACCTGCAGTCGGGAATTCGCTGTGTCCATCGGGACCTTGTCAGGATTTGGTATCACCAATGTATTAAGTACCCTGTACAAGGAACCAAACTCACATATACATTCACTTTAACTGCCACTCTTTTATAAGACCAAACCATTGGATGCTTTTTAAAAGCAGCAAACTTGTTCCTGATACAATAATTTCAACAGCAAACTAAGAACAGACAAAGTTTTAGCTTATTCAATTGTCGTAGTGCCATATTGCTGTAACATCAACTCTAAAAAAGAAGATGGAACAACAATTTTGCACTAAACATTTTACTTGAGCTTCGTTCAATGTATTTTTACCATTTTCATACTTCTGGTTTAAAAGCCTTTTCTGAAAAGTCAATTACAGCTATCCTAAAACTTGATATTATTGTTGATTTAAGTGATTTGTTCTTCATGTAAACAAACCAATCTCGTTAAACCCCCACACAGCAAATATACAGACACCTCCATATCACCGAGATGCGAAAAGCATTACACATATCAGATAATTAAAATCAAACCTCTTTCTCCAAACAAATAAAATATGGTAATATATAATATCAGGTTCAAGTACATTATTTAAAGGGACTGAAGTATGCAACTAAATGGGGTCCAGTCCCATTTTCAATACATCTTAAGGGACTGGCTATAATGGTATCCTGTTTTTATGATGGAGAAAGTGACCGGCTGGCCTCAAATTTAATATGTAGAACAACAGTAATCATCATTCCGCAGATTCTCATGTTAACCCCTTTACTCCATAGATACGCATTTTCCCGCACCAATCACAGAAGGCTTTAGAAAACAGTGCAGGAAGAGTTCAGATTGCTCGTAACGAGCAATCTGAACACTTCCTGCACTGTTTTCCACTCTGTCAGTTAATATAAACATAATTCGCCCAATAATTCAAAAGCCTTCAACATTAGGTGTCCAAAGGTGTCTATATTAGAGGTGTCAAAAGGCGTCTTTATGAATTAAAGGGTTAAGTTTTTGGACCGAGTAAGAGACTAGAACCCACAGCCTCAGCAGTGAGAGGTACATGATCCTCAGACAGCATCTTCAAGTGAAGTCAAACCTCTAACCCCTTAAATGTGTACATATGCAATGAATGAATGAATGAATAAATGGTGTTTTATGGCATGTCAACAAATAGGTCATTTTGTGTGTGCAAAGATTGTGTGTTCATAATGTTATATCATTGATATCCACATATAGGCAAAGAAATATCAAGGTCTAACAGTGCTCCTGATAAGGTGCATATTTGTGTAAAAACGCACTGAAATTGACAAAAAAAGCATTGCAAATTAAAATGTGTATACCAGTATGCAAAAAAATCATTGATCAAGCATTTCACTAGTGACCTTGAACAGTGTGTATATTATTTCAAAAGACAGGATTTTGCACAATGTAAGTAGACACCATGCAATATAAACAATCCTAAGAAAGGTAACTGTGGTGATACTTTACAGGAGTGAATTCCCACTACTAAAACGCACGTGTAGAGAATATTCTGAGTACTTTCAAGCCTTCCAGTGCTCTAGCTTGACCTTTTTGCCAATCCCAATGCAAATTTTTTCCCGGAATAAAAATATCCTGATTTCTAAAATGAAATGAAGCAAAAAAATTATCTGGGAACACTCATCCCGCTTTATTGTCACTCTTCCATCTAAATCATATAATGTGTTAATTCTAATTGTAATTTTCTATAAAGGTTAGCCCGTGTGGTTCCGGCTAAGAACAGAATAACTGTCAATCTCTGCAGAGGAGTAAGAATCCTCCGAATAGGTGCCATGTTCACTATATCATTTTTGGTCATGTTCATTATTGTGGTTAGATTACCATCCCTATGTAGTTCTAGGGAGCCATAATACTAGTAATGGCAAGAAAAGGATCGCTGTGGCTCATATATGTCGTAAGAAGCAACAATTTGAGTAATACGATAGAATTTCCTGAAATTCAGCAGTTCTGCAAGTACAAGGTATCAAGGTTCATTCTGCATATTCATTTGAAGTGGGAATTTTTAATCTGTCTGTTAATTTGTTGTTTTTGTACATGTAGAGTGAACCTGGAATCTTCCTTCCTGTTGATGTCAAATAACCTATAATGTGTTTAACCAGGTACACCATAAAACCCCATTTGTTCATTCATTCATTTTATAAATGTATTCTCCAATTTGTTTACCTCAACACGTTTATTTGGTCATGTGACAAGAAGTTGTAAACTGGAGTTGTCATTGACATTTATCAAATAAAACATGTTTCAAGGCAATTTGCTTGTGCCTTTTGTATACTTGATTGAAATTATTCTTACAACAACCAACCATTTGCATTATTTACACCAGTTAATTTATGCTGCATTATTCAACGTCAATGGTATTCGCGATTTAGAATCTTTGCAAAATTAATGGATCCGGTAAAAAATAATAATAGTTTCAGTGAATACAAAGTGAATGGGGTATGGATTACTGTGGTCAGGGTTACTGTGGTTAGATTTTCTGTGGTCATGGTTACTGTGGTTAGAGTTTCTGTGGTCAGGGTAAACTTCCTGGTGGATAGAATCAGATCTTTAAAAGAAAAGTAAGTAAATCAGTTGCCAGGTAAAATTTGGAGATTTTTTAATTTTAAGTTAAAGATAGTTTTTTACAAAAGGATCACAAAAAGACCATAGAATAGTGAAATAGAATGTGCATTTTAATCTATCTTCTCAAAACTGCAACACACAGTACACTGATTAACTTAGAAGTTCAGTGAGATCTTTTATGTGCACTGGGTATGACTCTCCCTGCACATGGGCTGCTTCAAATCCCATCCAAAGGATTTCATACTTTCACAGTACCTTACCTAAATAAGATGCTGAGGCAGTGCATTTGAAAAACTACACACGAAACCCAACCGGGGGTCGATCTGGGAACCTCTGGGGTAATGGAGCTAGCATGCTAACTCCTAGACCACCGCAATGCCTGGAATGTATTTCTGTACATCATTTTAGTTTATGGAGTAAACTATTCTTTAAATTTCCAGTTTAAGTATTGCATTTAAATTTGGGGCTACTAATATGGTGTAGCTCAAATTGTTTAATAAAAGAAGTCTGTATTGAGTTTTAATGAGTATTTAAGTCTTATGATGGGTTATAATAATGACAGCATGGATTCATTCAGTTCCATTAAAAATGTTAACTCACACGCTGCTGAACAAACAGCGAATGGAAATCGGACTACATCGGCTGTCCCTCCATTAGTTTTAAAATCACGTAATTAAACACAAGCAAAAAGCTTTCAAAGTCTTTTACTTTGTTAGCAAATGTTTAAATCAAACATGTTATTCAGTTAACTAATGTGTTATCAAACGTTTTTTAATGCAGTTCAACACCGTTTTTAACAAATTTCAGGTTATATAATGACATATCAAGTTTTACTTGTGGAGAAAGATCTCAGAATGAATCTGAATAGAACCACCCTCCTTCCGCAAGTAACCTCATAACTGCAAGCACATTAAACATTTAACCAAACTGAATGCAACCCATGAAAATGTTTTACTGAAGCACCGTTAATAATATAAGGTTATTTTACAGTGTTTTGTACAATATCAAAATATATTGTATGAGTTTGTATTGTGGTGGAAACCATATTGGGCGAAATGCTGTAGGCCCAGAGTCTAGTGATTTTCACCACAATATGTATGAGTACAATATATTCCCATATTGTACAAAACACTGTAAAATGATCTTTTTATTCTATGCCTCAATCTGAAAGAGTAAAGAAACAAGAGGCCCAAGAGGGCCTGAGGACGCTCTACTGACTCATAGTTGCCATAGCACTTTTTGAAATTCTACTATGCAATAGAAACATCGGGGCGGGGTCATTTTTAACTCTAGGGACACCATTTGAACAAATCTAACAAAAACTATAGTTGGTCATCATTACTACATAAACATTTTGAAAATCTGTTGGACCGTTCATGAGAAGAAGACTTTTTAAGTTTTGGACTATTTTTAGTAATGGTGGCCATCTTGAATTTTAGATAGAAAAATAATTCTTTTGTATAGTCTCCTATGCAATGGAAACATCCATGTGAAGTTTCAGTTTAATTGGCCTAGTGGTTTCAGAATAAATGGAAAAAAAAAGAGAATTTTCTGTTTTCCCATTGTATCTCTATGTAAAATTCTAAGTCCCCTTACAGGGCCCCTATATATCTTAACCCCTAAATTCTTATCTGCAATCAAACCCCTACACTTAGGGATAATTTATATCAAATATGTACAAATCTGACATACCAGTTCTTAAGAAAACAATTTTACTAATTCCCAATTTGTACCCTTTTGGGGCCCCTCCTGACCCCTAAAGACAAAGGAACCCAGTCATTTTTACAAATCTTAACCGCCTTTACCTAACAATGCTTTAGTGAAGATATAGGCAAAATTATTTCCGTTTAAAAAAAAAATAAATATCATATTGACATGTGTCCCCTTATTGAACTCTCGGGGCAGGGTCATTTTTTACCCTAGGGACACCATTTGAACAAATCTAACAGAACTATAGTTGGTCATCATTACTACATAAACATTTTGAAAATCTGTTGGGCCGTTCATGAGAAGAAGATTTTTTAGGTTTTGGATTATTTTTAGTAATGGCGGCCTACTTGAATTTCAGATCGAAAAAAAAAAATCTTCTGTATAGTCTCCTATGCAATAGAAACACCCATGTGAAGTTTCAGTCTAATTGGCCTAGTGGTTTAAGAACAGATGAAAGAAAAAGAGAATTTTCTGTTTTCCCATAGTATCTCTATGTAAAATTGTAAGTCCCCTTACAGGGCCCCTATAAATTTTAGCCCCTAAATTCTTATCTGCAATCAAACCCCTACACATAGGGATAATTTATGCAAAATATGAACAAATCTGACATACCGATTCTTAAGAAAACGAATTTAGTAATTCCCAATTTTTACCCTTTTGGGGCCCCTCCTGACCACTTAAGACAGTGGAACCCAGGCATTTTTACAAATCTGAACCTCCTTCACTAAACAATGCTTCTGTGAACATATAGGTAAAATCAATGCCATTTTAAAAAAAAAGAAATAAAAAATATTATGATATGTGTCCCCTAATTGAACCCTCGGGGCGGGGTCATATTTACCCTAGGGACACCATTTGAACAAATCTAACAAAACTATAGTTGGTCATCATTACTACATAAACATTTTGAAAATCTGTTGGGCTGTTCATGAGAAGAAGATTTTTTAAGTTTTGGACTATTTTTAGTAACAATGGCCATCTTGAATTTCAGATTGAAAAAAAAAATCTTCTGTATAGTCTCCTATGCAATAGAAACACCCATGTGAAGTTTCAGTTTAATTGGCCCAGTGGTGTCAGAGAAAGTGCTGCTAACAGACGACAGACGACGGACGACGGACGACAGACAACGCGCCATCGCATAAGCACTTCTGGCCTTTGACCAGTAGAGCTAAAAAACAAGTAAATAAACCAGGAGTTCAAAGCTGCAGACGAGGGATGTTGCAGTGACAGCTATTCAGATTTTCAAATCATCTCCATGTGTAACATTTTGTCAGTTGCTTGATTTTATCATTGAAATTTCTACTAAATCGATTTCCTTTTTTTTTTAAAACCCATCTTGAATTTTTAACTGTACATTATAAAAGTTATTCGATCCAATAAACTTATACATATTGCACGGTCACGTGCTAACATCTTGGATAGCTGATTGGCTATACACATACAGGTATAGAACAATATACTTTAACAGTTAAAACTAGTGTTGGGAATCAGAGATAAATTTACTATTGCTATTATCATATATACACTAGTAAACTTATTATCACTGGTACACTCAATTTGATATGGTGAGGTTTGAAACACTTAAAATTAAAAAAAAAATTATAAGAAAAAAGAATTTTCAAACTATCGCTTGTAGAAATAACAACCAGTGATTCCTTTTTCGTGCCTAAACTATTATAATGTAATCAATCATCTGAAAATGTTATCCCTAGTTAAAACAGAATCTGATGTTACTAAGACAGATTACAACTGGGCATAACTGGACATTACAAGACATCCCAGCCATGAATGACAATCGATCATCCCTAGTTTTCTTTGAAAACATTTCCCTCAAAAAGTTCTCTCATCCATTTACAGTTATCTAAACATATTTTTGTTCATCCTTACGATATCAGAGAAGTCTTCTAGCTGCAACCAATCATAACAGGATATAATATGGAAATTAGAGACACGAGATACCATCTTCCAGGAATACATTGTCTAACAAGAAATAGATTGTGTTGCATTGTGTTCAACAAGTTGTTCCCAGCAATTTTAGCAATTTTTCAGACTTATCTCAATTTTTCAGACATATCTCAATTTTTTCCGACATATCTCTTATCTGTACATCGATATTGTCTGCAACAGACTGCGATCTCCTAACTGATGTTTACAAAACTATCACACTAAAGTAGCATCTTTACCAACACATGACAGACAGATATCAACCCCCACCCCTCCCCCGTCCACACCCCCGCCCAGCCAGTCACATTGACTGATGCCAGTTAGTATCCCCATCCTCGCTGAGTGATGAATTAGTCTATCCCAGAACCTGATATCTCCCAAATCAGGTCTATTAACCACCAATGAAAAAAGCAGGGAATTATATGCCTGTCCCACTATTCATAGCAATTGAACGCCAACTAAACTGTGATATCATTCAAACTTTCCCTATAGCAATTGACCAATCAGCGTGCGCTTTTCAATTGCTATTTAACTGACCCAATCTGGAGAGCTGTGTTTGTTATACAGACTAATGATGAATGCTGAGAGTCTGAAGGAAGCTATACTGAACAGAACAACTAACCCACCACTCTTATTTTTCCCATATCTTCATCAAAATATGGAGAAGTGCTATTAAAATTTGACTACAAGTTTTACAGGCAATTATGTATTTTTGCGAACCCTTAATATTCTTTCTTATTCAAGTCCAAATTTCAAAGGAATTGCTTTGATATTTTTTGAGAAAATGCACAAAATATCAGGTACATCAAATGTCAGGTGGCTGGTTAGCTGTTCTGTTCAGATTTTATTTACAAGAACAGATAGGAGAGCAGGCACAATTATAGCTACACCACATACTAAAAAAAAAATGTGTTGGTCAGTAAATCCAACAGAGTAAATTTAAAGTCTGATGTGTCCCTGGATGTGGACAAAACAATTTTAAAGACACAACGTGAAATTGAAATTGGGTCTGTAACAAAAATAATCTGTGATTTAATCCTGTTTACTAAGCTTTAATCAGATAATATCCATCATCCCAAATCGTTCTTATTTCAATGTAAACGGAGGTAGATTATCAATTTTCTCAACTTTCAAAAGAGAATTACTTTTTTTAACAGTTGTTTTATTCTGTGTGTAGTCTCTCTTCATTTACATTGTCGGACAAGAAATGTTTTTATTTGAACAAAAAAGTTTTACATGAAGGGGCAATAACTATCAGCCAGACAATAAAATGATTTAAAAAAATCTGTTCAAATCAAGTTAAATATTGACATCTTAATTTGTTTTGAGTATACTATCTTTGGTGTTAACAATAAACACTGCTGTTACACGCAGATACATCAAATAAAACTTATACTGAGAATACAATAAATACCATCTTGTATTTATTATTGAATTTATTGAAAATGAACATGTTTCAGGTTTAATATCATTTTCAACACGTTTAGAATGAATATCAAATTTATGGAATTAACAGTTTTTGTGCAGCCACTACCACATTATGTATAATATATTAATTTGAAAAGAACCGCCATCCTTCCACAAGTTCACCGTTGCTTGAAAACCTTTAGACAGAGGTTATGGACACTAAATCAGGGCTACTCTTTAACTTTTGTGTGCACTTGCAATTTTGGCAAGAGTTTCAACTAGCCAAATTTGAAACCAACTAGCCAAACCAATTTTTGCAGAAACTTAAAGACATAAATGACTAAACAAACCCATAATTTATTGTTTCAAAATTGATTGTTTATTCAATATTTAATAAATCCAAGACAAGGCTCCCAATCATAAGAGTAAGATTGTCTTGCGAAAAATTAATAAACTTCCAGTTATTTTATTAACATAAAGTTTGTGTGAATCTTAATATATGTAAATTATTAAATATATATTTTTATGCTTTTGAAATTAAGTACTCAAGATGATGTAAGTGGAACACTCCATGGATTTAAGATACTTTTTTTTTTTTGTAATTCAAATATTACGCTTCAGATGTTTGTAGAATTGTGTAGACTTGCGAAGGTTTGAAAAAACAGGTCCCTGGGCAGTTAAGACTTAAGTGCAATTGGTGTTCAGGCTACAGACTAATTAAAAACACAACCCACAAATGCTTGGCCATTTTCAAGTCAGAGCTTAATTCACACAATACTTTTGCTCCAACTCCAAACACTAAAATTCAAGTGTGACCTCAACTCTGAAGAAATTAACCTGCAAGCAATATAATTTTGCATTTACAAAATCATGAACAATGACTGCCATTTCGCGCCTTCAGGTATATGGATAAAATTCAGCGAGAGAACAAAAGGTGATGGATTGAACAAACAGTTTAAATAATCACTATTAGTAGAATGGCATAAATTTGCATAAAATATACTCTAATGCATTGGCAGACTGCAACTACATGAAACAAGCACATCATATGTTCAGTAATTTGATTACGGCATTATCTCTGATATTCCGGTAGCCACTGGCAAAGAAGACACAATAAAATAAATAATACGATCTTGATTCAACCTCCCATCATAAATGCCAGCACATATCAGTCTAAGGATATGCAATATTGATTGTCCAAAAGAACACCTGGTTTTCCAAGATTCCTGACCTTGATGGTGACCTTAATATAGACATGGCTGGATCCTGTGCATCCGTTTCATACAAGGAAGAAGGTAATAAAGGATTGATGAAATAATAAAGCTGTGCTGCATAATCCCACAAAAGAGTCGGATCAGACAGTGTGACGATTATTGGTGTAGCTAATTAAAATGCAATTAGATATTGTAAACTACCTTATACCCACAACCAATATTAACCAACTTACCCTACACATATGAAAGTGGGTATATAACCCAGTCTGGTCACCAATGTGTTCTATGTATAATGTGTGATTTGGAATCAAACTTGTATTACCATCAAATTGTAAAAGTTCAAAACATGGCAGGTTATATAATATGGCATTTAATGGCAATGTTGTCCACCTTTGATATAACATTTTTGAATGGGGTTCAACACCATTTTAACACGTTATAGGTTATTAATGGCATCCAAAGAGTTGATGGAGGTTGAGGAACAATCAAATTGTGGCTTAATACCATTTTCAACATATTTCATGTTATATATCCAGTTTTATTGGTGGAAGAAGACCTCAGAATGAATCTGAGTAGAACCACCATCCTTCAGCAATTAACTGGCAAACTTTCTCACATAAAGTTTTTGGAGCGAGCGGGACTTAAATCCACAATCTGAGCATAGAGAGGTTAAGTGATCCTGACACGGAACTAAAAACCACTAGGACACGAAGGACCCACCTTGGTTAAGTAAACTTTCTCGAACTTCATTGCTGAGAGGTAAGTAAAAAGCCCTTTAATGATAATTAATATCAATAACATTAAATCATTATGTATTATATAAAGACAAAGAAGAGTTCTAAGTCAGCTGAGCCAATTTATATTAATCAGATTAATGAGGGGGCTTTTCTATAGCTATAAATCATCAGATACTCTTCCATATAAACAGAAAATATTACTTCACACATCTGAACATTCAAAATTTGAGATAAAAACATAAAAAAGCCTACCCGTCCATGAAACTGAGAGAATGTGTTAAACTTGCCTACAAATCCTTCATCCAAACAGTGTCAAATATGTACAAAAAATATTCAGCCTGCAGCTCAAAATAACTAGCAAACATATATGTACTACCAGGGTATATAAATAAACATACATGTAAGACTAAAAGTATAAATTAAATTCAAACTTGTATGTTTAATTGTTTTATTGGACATTTCACAATACATGATGGTTGACCTTCTAAATTATGTACTTATCAATAAAACTCATATTGATGATTGAAACATTTGGACATTTCGTGCTCGATAAGCACGTCTGACTATTTCGTAAGCGCATCTGACTATTAGTCCAGGGGTCACGAGTTTGAATCCCTGCCCAGCCACAATCTCTGTGATGTTCGATATACGATACTGCATCTCATAACATTGGTATCTCACTGCTGATTCAAGTGGGAAAGTTATCAGTTACTTGCAGAGATGAGGTGTGCTCGAGTACTGGTTAACCTTCCAGAATGCCAGGAAACAGTGGTTAGGTTAACTGATTTTCTATAAGCCATCGCTGGCATAAAAATGAAGCTAAATATTCAATCAATCAATCAATCTGAGTGGTTAGAAAGATAGCAGAAAAACTTAAAAATGTTCTTCTATGCAAATATAATGTTTAGTGAAGTGGTTGAAGCATATTTCAGTTATTATTTTACAGTGATTGTGAAATACCAGGCCAGGTTAGCCGAGTCAGTAGTGCGCCTTGACTATCAATTCCAGGGTCACGAGTATGAATCCTTATCCAGTCAAAGTCTCTGTGATCATTGATATATGACATTGCTTCTCAGTCATTAGTCTTCCACTGCTGACTCAACAGAGAAAGTTATCAGTTACATGCTGAGATGGTGGTGCTTGAGTACTGGTTATTTTTCTAAGATCCCTAAAATAAGTGGTTCAGTTTAAACCTGGATTTGATGCTTTACCACTGGACCATGAACTCTACATATGTTTGAGGTGGAGGCTCAACCCCGCGACCCTTGGATCCTGGGTTTGCCGCTCTACCACTAGACCACATGCACCACACATGTATGTGGTGGAGTATCAGACATGCGACCCTCGTATCCTGGGTTTGATGCTCTACCACTGGACCATGAACTCGACACATGTTTGAGTTGGAGGCTCAAACCAGCGACCCTTGGATCCTGGGTTTGGTACTCTACCACTAAACCACGTGCTCCACACATGTATGTGGTGGAGTATCACACCCAGGACACTCAGACCCTCGGTTTGATGCTCTTCCACTTGCCAAGCATTCTATACATATTATTTTAATTACTGCAACAACATTCAACAAATGCAGTGTCTTTTCAAAGTTTCAATTAAAGAAATACATGAGCACTGATAACTGTGTCCATTTTCCATTTGAATTATAAAGTGATTAATAAAAAAGTATGCACATTATATAAATCAATAAAGAATCTTTCAAATCAATCCATATTCCTAATAAAACAATTAGGTAAATATCAAATGCAGTTAATTATTAACACATTGAAATGCACAAAAAGGATGTAAATTACTGGCCAAGTTAACTTTTCTCTCCACAGGCAATCATTAATTGTTTTACACTTAAATTGCATACCATATCCTTTTAGATTATGTTTGTTATTTATAAAGCATGTGAACCACCAGCAAGTGCTTTTCACAGAAAGTGGTTTTCAAAGATGACTAACTGTCAAGTGACTGACCTGACAAAAGTCACGCAGAAATACCAAACTTGTTGGACTTAAGGTTTTCAGGATCTTGCCGGTTAAGTTGTGATGATTGATTGATTGAATATTTAGCTTCATTTTTATGCCAGCCAGGGCTAACAAACAATCAGATAACCTAACCTCTGTTTCCTGGGATCCTGGAAGATTAATCAGTATTCAAGCACTACCCATCTCTGCAAGTAACTGATAACTTTCCCACTTGAATCAGCGGTGAGAGATGAATGATAATGGGATGCAATGTCGTATTTCAAACATCACTGAGATTGTGGCTGAGCCAGGATTCGTATTCACGCTGCTGGATTGTCAAACAAACAAAAAACATGAGGCCATCCTTAATAAAAATATTTGTTTGCTGTGCTCCGATATAGTATTTTTCATGTGGGTAGGTTATTTTTCTTTTTTTGCCAAATTTTGATTTTTTATTGTCATTTTTCAAAAAGAAAAACGGATGGAAATAATGACAAAAAAAAATTAACACTTTGAAAGTCAATAAAAAAAATTCGGGTAGCGGCAATTGTGTGAGTAGGTAGGAGCGCGGCAAACAATTCATTTTTTATTCACTCCTTTATATTATATAAATATTTCAAAAATCTGCATCAAAATTTCTTCATTTTAAACCAATATCGTGTAATGTCAAATAAATAATTTTTTACAGCTGAGCAAAATCTTTGGCAAAATAACTGCAAATTAAGTGTTGCCAAACAGCAATTAGATATTTCGCAATAGTTTTGGACAGGGGAAAAAAAATTTTGTGATCAATTTTTCAGCCTTTCTTAATTATAAGAGACTTTACACAGTCATATTAAATGAAGTGTTAACACATCGATTTCAGGGAAAAAAATATTTGCATTAAAATTGGTACATCAAAATCATGTTTTTATGGCATTTTAGAAAGTATTCAACTGAATAACTTTTATAACTAAAACTAAAACGAACTGATCCAACTAAATGTGACAGGCATACTAGAAGTTCTGATTTGATAGCACTTGTATGAAAAAGAAAAAAACATTCGTAAAAAAACGTAAACGTCAATAAAAAATGACTTACTTTCACAAAAGACACACATGGAAAAAAACATTTGTCTTTGCGCATGTTCAAATTGATATTTTGAATTAACAAATCAGGTAAAAACGCTGAAGGAGGGTGGAAGAGGGGCTATTTTTACTAGCTATATTAATGCGCAGTGACAAAGTCGTTTGAATTTCATGTCATTTCAGCGGAAACTTTATGCTATGACTACCACATATTTGATGTATTTGCTCTCTGTTTGATAGAACAAAAATTGCAATACAAATTTGGATTTCTCATCCTCTGCTATGGCAATTGCATTTTGAAATTTTGAACTATTTTATTGGTCAGAAGAATTGCCGTCAACAGTATAACAAAGTTATAGAACAAAATGAAATTATGGGCTGCGCCATTTCTATAGAAGGCATTTCTACGCTCACCTTCCAAAAACCTTTGGCTTAAACAATAATTCTGTTAATGAAATTTAAAACAAATGCATTCTGTAAATGCTCTTAACCAGCACTACAATTATTTCACACATTATGGTCACAAAATAAACATGTACACAGAAAAAATCAGTAACCATCATTAACTAATCAACAGTATATCCATAATTTGAGGCAAACACTGGCTCATTACATACTCATTATATCCATTACTGCGAACCAATATGTCTTCATTAGCATTGCAGCAGCTTACAGACTTTTAAATTCCAGCAAACAAAGGTTTCGTTGGCAATGCAAGATGTTTCCACAACACAATTAAGAGCATCAAAACAAGCCCAGAGAGTGTTAATTCATTAATTTTGATTTGTTGTTTTTTTTGTAATAAATTATTCTATCCTACAGAATATATTATCAGTTTATCTGGAAAGTGATGTCAGCATAATCAGTGCAGACCCTAGGGTTAGACATCCAGGTCAAGTCAGTAGACAGGTTTGGCTGATGACTCCAGGTATCAACAACCAGTTCAAATACATGCATCTGTAACTATATAATACTTGCTTATCAATAACAACAACACTTACCTGACAACCCTTACTAAACAAAAATGCTTACTTGACAAGACCACTTACCTGACAACAACACTTATCTAACAACAACACTAACTTGACAATAACACTTACTTAACAATAATACTTACTTTACAATAACACTTACTAAACTAAAATGTTGACTTGACAATACCACTTACTGGCACCAACACTTACCTGACAACAACACTTACTTGACAATAACACTTACTTAACAATAATACTTACTTGACAATAACACTTACTAAACTAAAATGTTGACTTGACACTACCACTTACCTGACAACACTTACCTGACAACAACACTTACTTGACAATAACACTTACCTGACAATAACACTTACTTAACTATAACACTTACTTTACAATAATGCTTACTTTACCATTACAGTAACACTTACATTACATTAATGCTTACTTTACCATCACAGTAACATTTACTATACAATAATGCTTACTTTATCATTACAGTAACACTTACTTTACAATAATGCTTACTTTATACAATTACAGTAACATTTACTTTACAATAATGCTTACTTTATCATTACAGTAACACATACTTTACAAAAATGCTTACTTTATACAATTACAATAACACTTACTTTACAATAAAGCTTACTTTACCATTACAGTAACATTTAATTTACAATAATGCTTACTTTACAATAAATCTTTCTTTGCAATTACAATAACACTTACTTTACAATAAAGCTTACCTTACAATAAAGCTTACTTTACAAATACAATAACACTTACTTTACAATAATGCTTACTTTACAATTACAGTAACACATACTTTACAATAAAGCTTACTTTACAATAAATCTTTCTTTACAATAACAATAACACTTACTTTACAATAAAGCTTACCGTACAATAAAGCTTACTTTACAATTACAATAACACTTACTTTACAATAAAGTTTACTTTACAATAAAGTTTACTTTACAATAAATATTTCTTTACAATAACAGTAACACTTACTTTACAATCATGCTTACTTTACAATAACACTTACTTTATAATAAAGCTAACTTTACAAAAAGTTTTCTTTACAATTACAATAACACTTACTTTACCATTACAGTAACACTTACTTTACAGTAACACAGCGTTTTTTCCAACTCCAATTTTTTGGGGGTCATTGATGACCCACTGACTAAAAATCTGGGGGTCATTTTCAAAATCTGGGAGGTATCAGTTGACTAGTTTTAAACTGAATTCAACTTGAATAAATGGAGTTAAAATATACATATTTTACTAAAACAGTTTTACTTCCTGTTTCACACACATTTTAAAATCAAAACTGCAACTTAGCTTAACAACTTTCACTTCTGGCAACAAGTTACAACAACTAGAAAGTAGTTGTCTTTTCCTTTCTAACGGCAGTTTGTCATGATCATGGCCACAGGGCCATGAACTTTTTGAATATCATGGCCCCAGCTCAATCACCATGGCCATAACTATTTTTAAGGAAAAACACTAAAATTATTAATTACAATATTTTGTATTTCAGCTGAGCTACATGATTAGCGTTACTAAGCATTATATACTCTTTGGAAAACAAAACTTTGTTATTGTTTTCATTTTCCCAAAAACATTTCTCTTCTGGCTCATAGCTAGACTCATTATAGATTAACGTTACCTGAAATAATATAAAAACATTTTAATGGTAACTTAACAAAAAGTAATTAAATTTCTGAAATTATGTATGTTATCATTTTTCAAAATGAACATAATTTTCTAAAAGTTAAATTATTTTCCATAGCGTCCGTTAAAGAAACATAAATGGCGCCGGGAATACCGCCGTAAAACATGGTTGATGTTTAAATTGGTATTAAAATGTTGCGCATGTGCTCCTCTCAATACCTTATAGAAAACAAAATACAAAGTTTTTCAGATAGAGTATCGTCTCTACATTTTAAACAACTTTTTAAAAAAGTTTTGCAATTTCCCATATTTCATCTTTATATACAAACAACCTAAAACTGGGTATAAATCAGTGCTATTGTTAAAGCCTATGTAGATTTCACAGACGTTTTCTTAGCCTGGTACCCTGCCCAACTTCATTCATTTTCATAATGGAGGGTAACAGAATGAAGTTGGACAGGAAACAAGACTAATGTTTTCTTCAAACTACAATATTGCTTCGTGGAAAATTATGTATGTGATCATAATCATCTATGCGATTGCATCAATATAGCGTTAATAACCCATTAAAGCATAACTTACGTTACTTTCTTGACAGGGTCCTGAATCAGACTACGTGATCTGTCAAAACAGCTAGTATTGTAAAAATAACTCCAAAACCAACTTGCCAGAACAAATATGCATAATTTGAATTTCTGTATTTTTAAGGTTGCGTCATAGTGGACACACTGAACAAACCTGATTGCATCAAATGATACGCGCTCTGGAGATAAACACTGGTAACACCTACTTTACAACAACACACTTTAAAATAACACTTACTTTACAATAAAGCTGACTTTACAATAATGCTCACTTTACAATAAAGCTAACTTTACAATAATGCTCACTTTACAATAATTCCGACTTGAGTATAGATCACTTCACCATTACATAATTGTTTTCATAACAAGGCAGAAAAACATCTCAACTATAGGTCACATACCTGTTTTTCTTTTTAAATGCACTGATAAATGAATAAACAAAATTTGCCAATTGCCAAGTGTTTACATTATTAAAATTTTATTGGATAATATAAGACGGAATCATGGACAATCAGACACTGTATCATATAAACATTAGCTATATATGTGTATCTCATTGGTGCAATAATGAACGACTACGGAACAAAATACCTCTACATCGCTGTAATATAACTACTAGACATGTGTCTTTATTTCCATATTACACTCCAATAACATTATACAATTTCAATGATACATAATTAAGTAAAGAACTAAACAAGGATCTAGTCGAGATATTTTAAATACTTCTTTAAATATTTGTTTAACCCAAACACTCGATCTTAAATCTCTTAAAATATTATTGTATTGTGACCAAGTGGTGACCTGCACTTTATATTGTGTTCTATATTCAAAGCACATCGAGTGTCGCTTTTAACATCTTTCTGTTTTATCTAATTCACTCTGTGTTGAGAATTTTTTTTATAAAGTGCCATTTTCAACAAATTGCACAATATGTCAAAATATTCTAGATAAGGTTTGAGTCAATGGAGTAGTTTGCTCCTCAATCTTTTGTTAATACTAATTTATTTTAGCTTGATTGCGATGAAAGCTAAGAGCTTATATGAATGGCTCGAGTCTAATTCCTGGGTAGAACCAGTACTGAGTGTTGTTTTATGAGAGGCATCAGGTCAAGCTTGGGATAGAATTGCAACCTCTGGCATGAGCGGCAAACACTCTATCCGTTACACTACCGCTCTCACTTATCTCAATCCTCAATCTTTTAATAAAGGAGTGTGACCATTTTATTTATAACACAACCAATACTCCTGTATTTAAAAATAAATGAGTATTTATTCAAATGAACTATTTAAGAAGTTGACATGATGATCAAATCCCATTTAACACGATATGATACCCAGGTTTGTTAGAAGACATTTAGGTAAAAATAGACTTTTAATTTGGAATTAGCCACCATATATTTTATATTTTTGTTTCCTTCAAAATAAATATAAAATATAAATTTTTTAAAAAAAAATAAGTCATAGTCGGTTCTTAAAGTGTTCTATATGAACCGAAAATGTACCGTTATTGCAAGAAACATAAATCTATTTCATTGTATAGGCCAAATTTTCATTTTATAATCAGACAAATGTAAATTTTGTATACGCAACTTGCGCTTAAATTTATTTATAAACATTCAGGAGAATCCATGTGTCATGTGATCACATGCAACAAATAGTTATTTTTAGTTTTAAGTGATTTTGCTGGTGGGCTAGGCATTGATTAATCTAATAGTTACTGTGTTAATTGGTTGTTTGTTGTGATAAAGGGAAGGGAGCAGTCAAATTTTATACAAATTTAGGGCAAAGTTCTGTTCTTTTACAGGCAGTCCTTTTATTAAAAGTAACCAATGAAATCTCAATTCTATTCAACTCCAATATTCATGGCAACTAAAACCAATGTGTATTTGGCCTTTCTTAGGGAGAATCTTTACGCTTGCTTATAAACATTAACATCCACATGACCATTTTTTGTTTGCATATTTACACAAATAAGCACCCAATCTAGAGTGCTGGTCATCAGATCCATCTGTGGAGGATGAACATGAATCTAAGGCCATTATAAATTAATTGCTAGATTGTCATCAAAATTTTTCTTAAAAACAGGGAGGACGGGAGGATTTTTTTTTTATTTTCATTTTTAAATTTATTTTTTTTTAATAATAATTTTTTGTATGAAAATAAAAATGGTCGAGCGGCATGAAAATTAGGGGGCGGATGATAATCTAGCAATTAATTTATTATGGCCTAAGAACAACATCATCCTTCTACAAGCAGCTAGCAAACTTTTTCACATTACATTTTTGGACTGAACTGGACTTGAACCTATGACCCTGAGACTGCACCTTAATCATTCAATAGCTTAAATGATTCTGAAACAACATGACCCTAGATCGACTTGGCCGCGGACAACCTTAAAATTCTATAAATGTCATCTAATACTGTATTTAATATCAAATAATAAATGCTATAAAAAAATAATTGTTAATACAAACAATACATTCCAATGCTGGAGTCAGCCTAAGGTCTTTAAAGTATACCTGTTACAAGAAAATCAATCAAGTTTACCTGAATCTTTCCTAGAAGTAAATTTAGGTAAATTCACTGAGAGCAAAGCAACAAAAATGCCTACATAAATAATAAATTAAATTAAAACTGCAGCAGCTGCAGTTTAGTAATGGCCCAACCAGTCATAACTACTGTAGATAAGGCCAGCTTTGAAAATTTATATGCTTGTCAATCTTCAAATAAAGCTTTCTAGTGTGGACATGTGCTGGACTATATGAAAGGCAAATTAGAGCCAACGAATTTAGGTCTTATTACCACTGGGCCAACACAGAATATGTTGCTTTTATAAGCAAACCTGCATCAAATTGTATAGCTGTTGGAGTGTTCTAACTGAAAACTAAGTTTGTATAACTTGTTTCACAAACAGAGTAAAATAAATAAGTTTAAAATAAACATAATTCTATAGTTGGCCTTACTGTTGTAACTAGAAAAGTTCAAGTGCTTGTTTGGTTGATCTTACTCAGAACATGCTGTTATAACAAGCAAACTTCCAGTGCTTTTACGGTTGACCTTTCTCAGAATATGTTGTTTTAACAAGCAAACTTCCCGAACCTTTTGTGGTTGACCTTACTCAGAACATGCTGTTATAACAAGCAAACTTCCTGATTCTTATTACGGTTGGCCTACTCAGAACATGCTGTAATTACGAGCAAACTTCCTGATTCTTATTATGGTTGGCCTTACTCAGAACATGCTGTTATAACAAGCAAGCTTCCTGATTCATTTTGGTTGGCCTTATTCAGAACATGCTGTTATAATGAGAAAACTTCCTGATTCTTATTATGGTTGGCCTTTCTCAGAACATGCTGTTATAACAAGCAAACTTCCTGATTCTTACTATGGTTGACGTTACTCGGAACATGCTGTTATAACAAGCAATCCTCCATATAATGGATGGCCTTACTCAGAACATGCTGTTATAACGAGAAAAACTTCCTGATTCTTATTATGGTTGGCCTTTCTCAGAACATGCTGTTATAACGAGAAAACTTCCTGATTCTTATTATGGTTGGCCTTACTCAGAACATGCTGTTATAACGAGAAAACTTCCTGATTCTTATTATGGTTGGCCTTTCTCAGAACATGCTGTTATAACAAGCAAACTTCCTGATTTTATTATGGTTGGCCTTACTCAGAACATGCTACTGTAACAAGCAATCCTCCATAAAATGGATGGCCTTACTCAGAACATGCTACTGTAACAAGCAACCCTCCATATAATGGATGGCCTTACTCAGAACATGCTACTGTAACAAGCAATCCTCCATATTATGGTTGGCCTTACTCAGAACATGCTACTGTAACAAGCAATCCTCCATATTATGGCTGACCTAACTCAGAACATGCTACTGTAACAAGCAATCCTCCATATTATGGCTGACCTAACATATCAAATATTGAGATAATGATAGTGATGAGGAGCACCTGTGTGATGAGCACATCAACAACAACTGGTGGTCAAAAACCCTGAATCTACTGTGACAAGAAAGATATCAACATAATTTTGTGGTTGACGTAACAGGCAACTCTTCACTCAAACACAAACCAGATGACAGTAATTTGTGGTTGGCCTAACTCAGAAATATCAGGTAATAAGCAAATCCAGCAGATTTTTATGGTTGGCCTTCTCTGAATCTGCTGCTGCAGCAATGGCCATAGGATGATAGTCTGACAGTATCAGCTATTACACAGCTGTCATAACACTAACATTGTTACAAATAATGCATCAGTGGCCACTGCTGGTCAATCTGCGCTATCTCCTTCATTATGGATATGCTGTTATCCCAATTGTGCGTTCAGCAGGCAGGAAGTACAGCAACGTACTGACCCCATGTGATGTAGTGATATACCATTAACAACACATTGAAAATTTGTATACAGTAACAATAGTCGGAGTGCTAAATGTACTTATTATAGTAAAAAAGAATCCAACATCAACACATTTGTCAACAATTAACGCCAAAATAACGTTTCATAAATCATGATGGTTTATATATATATATGAGAGTTTTGGGTATATTAATTGAATGGCATAAGGTTTAAAACATACAACAATTTGTTTATAATAATATCATTTATCATACCAGCCAATATCTTTAACATTACTGTTTACTTTAATCTGATTTGATACAATTCCTGATCCGTATTTTCCAACTAAATTACGTAATATGTAAAGGGTTTTACTTCTCAAAACACATATAACAACCATGACGAAAAATTATTGTGGAGAGACTGTACACATGCTTTCCAGTGCATTTTGCCAACACAAAATTTCAAATATTCTTTTGATATCTGCCAACATTCAATTAGGTCACTTGTGATGGCTTTCCAGCACCATTAAAAACAAAAAGCACTGTCAATTTGTATGTTTCGGATGAAAATGTACTTTACCTGTTTGCTTGGTTAAACATTTTTATTTATTCTATTTACATATAGATCAATTTATATTTTTTTTAATAGGGTTTAACGCCATTGTCAACACATTACAGATTATATATATGGCATATTTAGTTTTACTGGTAGAGGAAGACCTCAGACTGAGTAGAACCACCGTCCTTCCGCAAGTAACTAGCAAACTTTTCTCACATGAAGTTTTTGGAGCGAGCAGGACTCGAACCTACAACCTTAGCAGTGAGAGGTAAGTGATCTTGAGACAGCATCTTAGACCGCTCGGACATGAGGCATAGATCAGTTTAAGTATAAATATGGATAAGAACGGAAGATAAAATCTTCTTGATCTACATGTTTGCTAGAAATCAGATCTTCTCAAAAACTGTATATTTTTAATGATTAGGTTAAAAAAAAAATAATTTTTAAATATTTATGAATTTCCTGATGTAAATCCCATGTAATTATACAATTAAACAGCAAACATGCATTGATTTAGGACCCTCAAATAGCCATTCAGATACTTTTTATGATTAACCAAATTCAACGAAGATGGCCAGTATCATGGATCAAATTAGAAATCAAAGTTAACCAAAACACGGCTACTAAATGCCAGCTCCACCACCAACAAGTGGTGATAAGAAAATGAGCTATCGACACATCCGCGATGGAGCTAACAAGTATTTTTATTTGTACACATGTAAATATGATTTACTTTTTGTCTTATATTTTTATATGTTACGTTTTCACAGAAAAAACTTTATATACATACAGTTCCAATTATTGTAAATCTATGAAATATTTATAAAATTAACAGAACCTAACGCTGACATTATACATTACGCGATCGATCGCGAATTATCTGCAAAAACATAATCAGATTTTAGAAATCGTCACCATTTTGGCAAAGGGAGATAATTTTACACTCTTCAAATGGAGAATTTGAGAGACACCCACGAATTAATTTACGTCATCGTCTTCTTTTTTTTTAATCTTTGCTCAGGTAGGGGATAAGAAACGTATACTTTGGTCATAGATATCCGACCAATCAGAGCGGTAATTTAAAATATATTAATTCATATTCAAAGCTATCCACAAATCACATTAGAGAAATGAAAATAGCTAGTTGAATATGCATGAGAGGTTTTCCAAAGAGCATTATCGGGCATGTGGCGTGATAAACACCGTGGGGGTCAGTTGTTTATACTGATTAGTTATGGTCTATAAACAACAGTTTGACCTGTGTCGTATCGAATAGAGATATTGGCAGACCTGTGAATTGCGAAAACTAGCTTGTCCGATTTTTAAGACAAGCCCGACAGGCAAGTAACTTTCGGTTTATACAAATTGTTGAACGGTTAACTGAATAAGTAACACAGTCGAGTTAACACTGTATGTTGTGAATACAGGAGCTTAATCGAATGCCATGGCATACCCCCTGCTAGTGTTTCCACCAGGATTGAAAAAGGGCAGGGTACCAACTGAAAAAGGGCACTTTTTGACGCATACAAAAAAAAGAAAAAAAGTCATTATTTTATTGCGTGTTGTGTTGAGCACCATTTTCAGCACTAATAACAAGTATGATACATGTATGTTTTGGTAAATGTATGAATCATCTTAGATAAGGCTACTACAATATCATGTATTTATATTACATGATATCAAGGAACTATAGAAGGATATACTATAGTTCCTTGATGATATTGTGGTAGCATTATTAATAATACATGATACTATTGTAGAAGCCTTATTATTAATCAATTATAAAGTAATTAATTCAATAGTATTTGATAGTTCAAGTACCCTTATAAGATGAATATTAAATTTACACAATGCTTTAATCTGCTAAAAATTTGAACCATTTTAAGTGGGGATTTTATTTGTTGAAATTAGATGCTGAGAAACCGGGAGTATCCAACTATCCATTAATGTGCAATTCAAATATATGGTTCTATCCTATATTAGAATAATATTGCTATAAAAATATAGTAAAGGAGTGTTTATAAATGGACAACTTGTCATATTTAAAAGTTAATACAAATGAGAAGTTTGGATTTTTAATGTTTGATTCTGTAATTTTCATTACGTGTCAGTGTATTTCCAAATAAATATAAATTTTATAAAAGGAAACAGTCATAGTTAAGTCTTAAACATCGATAATAAACAGGACCGCTATAACCGATGCACCGATATTTTAGGATCCAACTTTTGAAGGCGCCGACTTTTAGACCGGGTTTCTCAAATTTGTATACATATGGTAGGCAACATTCGGATGTTTTTCGTATTTTTTCTTCAATTTATGTATAAAATAAACCATTTTAAGCGGGGATTTTATTCTAGCTTTGTTGAAATAAGATGCTGAGAAAACCCTTTACGATTTCATTGTTTTGCTTACTAGCATAAAGCCCTTACTATAAACTGCGATCTATTTCTAGTTGTCTTGATCCGAGAAATGGTCGTGACACACTTTATTAAGTGTTTTGTTCCGATTGATTGCATACATACTACATAGATTTCACTTGATTGCGATGTTAATGAATCAATTGAAAGGAAATGCCGACACCTTTTTAAATCTTGTGAAAAACATTGTCAGCACCTTCAGTTGCTTATCAAAACAATTGCACATGGTGCGTGTGTGTGCCGCTGGCTTCCTAGTTGGTTATAATTGGATAGCCTGAAATGAGAACCATTCTAATGGTTCCGCGTTCTATGAAAGAATAATATGATAATGCACTAAAAGCAGAAACCATGTGTTAATCGAGTGTATATGCATATTATAAATTATCTAACGATACGTGTAGTGTCTATGGTCTGATTAGCCAATAAAGGAACACAGCAGGGAGGTACTGTTTATTCTTCACAGCGGTGTCTTATCATTGTTTATTAAAAAGGGCACTGCGTGGCCGTAATTATTTAAGCGTGGCAGTATAAGAAAAGGCAGGGCGGTAAAGAAAAAGGGCAGGGCGGGCAGCCCCGCCATGCTGCTTTAGGGGAAACACTACCTGCAGATAATCAAAGATAATCGGCCTTTGTTAATTGCAAACTGGTCACGGCTAATCGATTCACATGTGCGGCGCATCAATTAAACGTACTTGATTTCTGAAAATGGCATTTGTCCAGGACTAAATTTTTGAAAAATGTCACTTGCCCGGGACTAAAAATTTTTAAAGGGTCACTTGTCCTTAACCATTTTCCACTTGTCTGGGACGTCGGACTATGGTATTTGTACAGCCCTGTAGAGGTGACCACTTACACAGGTTTGACAGTATCCCTTTTCTTTATACATGTATTCCTTCGGCATGAGTTGATTCAAGGCAGAAAATATTAAAAAATCGCTATAGATATCTAAAATATGAATGATTTGGACTAAAACTGAATGCCTTTTCTAAATACAGATAACACATACATATGGCATTATGGCAAGACAAGCTTCACTTCTCCATATGTAATCAATATGCGATATGACAGACTGGATCACAATCAAAATTAAATCAGGCAACACATTTACGTCATCAATTTCATTGCAATTATCAGCTGAAATTAGGTTTTAGTCTAACCTGGGCATGTAAGCTAAGTTAGGGAATAAATATTCAATAATATTACTTTGACATGTTTAAATAGATATTATCTTTATGACACAAAGGCTCAGTGAGTATTAAGTGTTAAAAAAATGTATAATTTGCATAATCTAAAATTTGCATTTAATCAATCTGCAGCATCATGTGTTGACAATATTAATCTGTGATTATGGCGGTTTGGAGAGGAAGTTGGAATGTAATTAACTATAAAATGTTCTCATATTTGGGAAATTAACTTGTACTTGACACTGGGTTCATATTTTTTGTGTGATCAAAAAGGCTATAGAAGCACATGTATAAACAATTGTTAAAATTGTTAATATTTCAGGGTTCTCTACAGGAAGGAAGAGCTGGAGTAAGAGAGCATAAACATCTTTAACACATTTTAAGCGCTGTGTAAGGCACTCATTGAAATATAGTTCACTATAAAACTTGTGGTGGGGTGCCTCTGTGCTTAAATGGCCTGTACTTATTCATTTTACCTTGATTGCAAAACTAAACTGAGATCTTCTAAAAACAGTGCTCTCAAGTCCACTTCCTTGTTAGAACCAAGAACCAGTACTTAATGTATTTTTGAGTGGCTATCAAGCTGGGGATCGAACTCGCACCTCCACCATCGATTGTTGGCATGAAGTTATCCTCTACAAGCCGCCATTTGTGGTTAAAAAGTAGAAGGTGAAGAAAATCTAATTTATATTTAATGATGACAATAGAGGGGTTCAATTGCCAAGGCCTAAATTGAAATAATTGATACATTGTTTGTTTCTACTTCCAGTCGACCCACAGTGATCAAGTCAGTGAAACTTTTTACCAACTCACCCACCCTTAAAAAAGATTTATCCTTTATCTGCCGCTTCATAGTATGCATCCTTTGGGCAGTAAAAAGATTCTCTGATTGCAACAAAAAACCGAAGAACAGTTCACCTACCTACCTACCTACCCACCCCTAAAAGTGTTGGAAGTGGCATACAAACATTTTTTTTCTAATAACAATATCATTAAATGCTTAAAAGTATTATTTCATTTATTAAATAAATGAATACAAAAAGAAATAACTGTTTTTGGTATTCTTGTTTCAAAGATTATGCAATGTTTACATTTTTTACCAATGATGGGTGGGGTAAGACACTTTAACAGTAAATAACTCGGGTGTTTACATTGCTTCTATCGTATCTACAATAACTATTTCAGTAACAGCGGCTTAATGTGTTTACAAATATTAACAGAACCATGCTAATTGAACTGTAAAATCTTGTTTCATGCCATGCATGGAGGATTTCTTGCGACCCTGGTAAGACATCTCTACACTGCATGATGTGCAAATAGGTGGGTGACTTCGAAACAGTAGAAACTACGTTTTATACAAGTGTTACAAATATTACTTACATCATCCCATTTTATAAACTTATTCCCTTTTATCAGAATCTCTGGAACACTTATAGATTTAAGCTGAGAGACATGAACGGCTGGTTTTGCACCCGCCATTTCAGAAACATAATAATGTGTGTACGTCTAATCAAATAGACTGTTCTAATTTCATATGCACGGACGAGTCGATAACAAAAAGGGGTGGTAAGGAGGTTCCGTTTAGTACATAAGAAAATGTACATCAAATTCGTCACGATAAAAATAAATTACCGGTTAATTTAAATAGAACACCACTATCTTCACACGAACGAACGACATATTAAGCAAGTATAGCAAAATATGAATTTGATATTTAATTGCTCGCATCAATTATGGCCACTGCCTTTTTAGACTGCTCTGGCAATGATTGATCATGTGATCTGATCAAAATGTCGGACACTCGCAGGTAGTGGGCGTGGTTACTTTGCTATATGTTTTTGCCAGCGGTTTCAGATGAAAAGATATAGTGACTTTTAATATCATGACTATGCCCATGTATTTTTATGTCGGTACACACAACTGAAAGCTTTGACTGTCAGTGGTATCGCTTACTAAATTAGCATTGCTCTTCTATTATATTTGTTTCTAATATCCTGATACTAATTGAACGATGTGATTATATATTGTGCGTGTTTCGCAAGCAGCAATAGTTTACCATTTCGAAATAAAAAAAATAAAATGAATAAATGTTAAACAGACATAATATATTTCAGGTCAGATATACATGTGATATCCATTCACGAGAAAAAAACTACTCGGATTAAAAAGAGTGTGCTTGGACAGTTTTTTTTTATTATTATTTGTGGATAGCTTTTTATTATTTGGATATTAAATCTTGCTGTCCGTGCAGTTTCCAAAAGACGTAAAATTTAAACGGTCCTATTAACTCCTTAAAGTTATGCCTTGAAATGCTAAAACACATACTCACCAACACATATTATGAGGCGCTCTCAGGGAGATCCCTTTTCCCTGGATCTCTTAAAGTAATGGCCGTTGTTCCCCAGATCCCCAAAAGTATTTGCCATAGATCCCCAAAAGTATTTCCCGCAGATCTCTACAATTAGGATTTTGATCCCTGGATCGCTGAAAGTAATGGCCAATGTTCCCCAGAGCTCTAAACATTATTGGCCATGTTCCCCAGATCTCCAAAACCCCTGGGAGGGCCTCTATTATCTTACAGTGCATTGCTATTTTGTGCCATGTCATGTCATATAATGTTATGTGATGTTATATAATCTCATCTCTCTCTAAAACATGGTGTCACCATCTCATTATTACTTAGTATTATAACAATACGCACCTTACATAACTAGGAAACAGATACATAAAAGTATAGCTTTCTTCGGGATCCTTTTTTCACTTTTTACTTTATGTGTATATTGAATGTATGATTGACATGTATATTGTGAATTAAAACATTGTTTAAACTAAAAAGATATCAGTTATTTTACCAGTGTGCTATATGTCTGACTCGCATTACTCTATTAAGATATCCCTGTCCGATATCATGACCCACCCACCCACGCTGGTAATAAAATAATTTAATTGATGTTTTTTGGCCAAAATAACTCTGAATGCTGAATTTGACATAATATTAATTCAATCTTATGTATGGTTTAATTTTATTTATATGTCTAAGATATAATGTTCAATCAACTCGTGTATATAATGTTGCCTTTATGTGTAAGGAAATAATCCCATTTGTTGAAAGTGCATGAGAGTTGAACTTGCATGTACCATGTGCAAAGCAAGTAAACCCATTTCGAGGTTCATGTTAAGTTTGCTGGATGCAATATGTACGTTATCTCAGTCATGAATATTCAACACACGACACGAAGATCATATCTTACATTTACATTATTGATGCATGTCTATGCATCGGGGGGGGGGGGGAAACTTCCGATTAAATGTCTAAAAAGTAAAAGTATTTTTAAATGGATAGATCTTTATATAAGTTCTTGATGGATACAAAGCATCTCATTGAATGTAACAAGGAATTATAGAAGATAATTTCTTCTCTCTAAGTCTTTGAATGAAATAAATCGAAACTTTCATTTCCGCTTCCATGTGACAAAAACATAGGCGGATAAAGTGGGTGGTGGGGGAGTCATTAACAACTGTATAGCCTATCAATTCGCAGAATACAATATTCTGAAACAAACAATAGTACTTAACGATGTACAGAAGTAAAATGCTTACCTTATTTAACTTTAAATAAATGTGAGGGAGTTAAAGAAACAAACATGGCGAGCTTTTATCGTTGTGCGCTTTCGGTTTTTAGCCTCTTTCCGATAAATGCACAAAATGGTCGCGCCCACACGTGCGAAACGCGCGAAGATTAAAAAAAAACGCATTTGTGACCATATGAGGCAGAGATATGACATGTTTTTTCTTTATTTCTTCTTCTTCTTCTTCTTCTTCTTCTTCTTCTTCTTCTTCCTCTTCTTCTTCTTCTCAGTCTTCGTCCGTGCTTAAGTGGATAAGACACTCACCTGTTTTGTTTTTATTGTAAAATATATAATGTGTAAGTAATTAAAGGGAATAAACAAACCCCTGTCCTATATTAAAGTAAAAAAGTTGATTTTCGATTAAATATTTGCTCCTATTACAAATATTTGATGTTTTTTTTTTTTTGTAATCATACCACTCGGCATAATTATGTAAATGCAAAAATAACAAAATACGTATTTTTCGGGAAACGTATCCTGTATTTAGTAATATTCTCAGTATTATTTTATATGGTTCCGAAATGTGGGATGTCTTTAACTATCAGGAAGTTGATAAACTACATATTTAATTCTGTAAATACATATTGGGTGTCCGTCAACAAACACTATGGCGAATTAGGGAGACTACCACTATCAATTATAAGTAAGGAACGTTCGGATAACTTTCTGGTTAAAAATTATGAAAAAGGTTAACTCACCTTTACAAACAATTACATACAATGTATCAATGTGAAAATATAAATGGTAGCTGCTGCATTCAATAATTGAGCACTTTTGTACAACATTACCTCGATCATAGTTTTAATATTATCTATCTGCCATTATTAAAGGGACGATAACGTGACCAATTCTTCCAAGAATGGAATGCTAGTTTACATACCGTGTTTAAACTTGATTATTATACAAAATTTAAGACCACCTTTTGTTACGAAGATTTTATTGATAAAATAGATAATGGTGCATTGAGAAAACAATGTTCATGTCTTAGGTTAAGTTGACACTCATTAGAAATCTAATTTGGTAGAATTAATGGAATCGACAGAGAAAACCGTTTATGTAAATTGTGTAATCAAAATGTAATTGAATCTGAATATCATTTCGTCTTATGTTGAACAATGTATACTGCTATTAAGAAAGTATATTTAGGTCATATATCATGGCCTTCAGTACACAAATTTACTACCTTTTTTTGTCAACTAAAAATAAAAAGGTATTGTTTAAACTTTCAAAATTCGCCAAAGAAGCATTTATCATTAGAAAAACTGCTCTTGATACTTTCTTATTTCACTAGTATATTCTACTGTCAACATATATTTATTTGCATTGTATTTAAATATATATAACGGTGTCCCGTTGGGGCCATCGCGGCATATTTATTTAATTAAGTAAAGTCGAAACAACGAAACAACAAAACTACGATGGTGAAAAGTCGAAACAAGGATGGTGAAAAGTCGAAACTACGATGGTGTAAAGTCGAAATCATTTCGACTTTTTACCATTGTAGTTCCGACTTTTCACCATTGTAGTTTCGTTGTTTCGTTGTTTCAACTTTTCACCATCGTAGTTTAATTTTTCACCATCGTAGTTCGACTTTTCACCATCGTAGTCTTGCGTTTTCACCATCGTAGTTTCGACTTTTCACCATCGTTGTTTCGACTTTCCACCATCGCTGTTTCGCGTTTTCACCATCGAAGTTTGGACGTTTCACCATCGTAGTTGCGACTTTTCACCATCATTGTTTCGATGTTTCGACTTTTCACCATCGTAGTTTCGTTGTTTCGTTGTTTCGTTGTTTCGACTTTACTTAATTTAATAAATATGCCGCGATGGCCCCAATGGGACACCGTAGTATATAGTATTATATTATCTTTACCATATTTCTGTAATCATTGTAAATGGCAAAAGGCAATTGTCTTGCCGAGTTGCTAATAAACTTTGAAACTAAAATTGAAACTTTGAAGTAAGCAAGAGGATACAAACTACATGTATATCGGCTTGTGCACTTTTCGAACATCTGTATAAGAAATATCGTAGTATTTAACATGCCGCTAATGTATTTATATGTCAAAGTCAAATGAAGAAATCAGTGATTTTTTGCCATTCTTTGCTGTTTTTAAGCATATTCTCTAATTAAAATTCTGTCTCAAAATCGTAACAACATGTCCTCAAATATGTGTCAAATTGCACCATTTTGCGTCTTTATTTTCAAAAAGTGGTGACAAAGTCGTTCGGATCTATATTATGTAAACCAGTAGCACGGTATGGTAGCGTGCAGTCAACAAAAGCGGAGTTGTGGATCTCTGCGGGACTATCGTAAGTTGCTATAGTAGAGCATGCGACATCTACAAATACATTATTTAAAAAAACAGTAAGTGACGCAAGAAATTAATGGCTGATATGTATTTCACCTTAAAGCGAGCAGTTTCGTGATATCGATCAAAATATGATATGGCGATTCTGGTCGTTTACACCGATTTAAATATGTTTCAATACAATTAGTAAAAATATGCTTTCCATGCATATCTGAAGTTGTTCCTTCAACATTTTTGCACACATGTATTATACATCTGATAACTGTACGGCTAGTTGAACGTGTACATAACCACTAGTTGTTTACCGTGAGAAAATACACTGTACGCTTAGTTGCTGTTATAATCAAACTGATACCATATTTGCATATGTATGCTAAAATGTGCATACGTAGTGCCACGTATTAATAATTACCATTTTTACATATACATGTACTCAGTTTCAAGTATTTTAGCCGTGCTTTATTATTCGGGCTTTATGTCAAAGGTATAGCCCTGGGTATGTCGTTGTGATAACTTTTTCATGTATTTAATCAAGGACTTGTATAGAAGAATAGGAAACTTGCATCTCCTGACTAAAAACTGATGAAACAGCACATGAAGGATTCATAATTTGCAAATTAAATATTCATTAATCATAGGAAACTTATTTTTTGTACATAAACTGTAAGTTGTATGTAATCTTAGATGTTTAAACATGTTTTGGTCACGCAAAATGCTCTTAAATTAAAGATATTGAGGTTTGAAGGAAAATTTATCGTAATTTGTCGTTATTTTAGCTGCAGTATACAATTTTTGTAATCACAAGTACTTCAACAATTTAAGAGACAAAATTCTGGGAATGGTATTGTTTTGATAACAATTTCATTCCGCAGTGTAAGAATTTTGATTTATATTCCTGTGACGAATGGAAGTTAAGATAATTAAAAACGAGATATTGCGAGATTTTGCGTGAATACGCGAGCGTTCTCACAATCTTAATCAGTTGTCTTTCTTTCGCTATATAATTCCTTGTTTTAATATAAGCAAGCAGGAACAAATCATACAATGAAATGTATTGTGGACATTATATAATGTCATTTTTTAAAAATATGTTGCATAAAATAAACCAAACGCTACAATGATATCAATCAAATTAGGAAGCCGTATGCATGTTTATACCGACCATCAGTACTTGAATTTGATCTGTTCTGTTTATAGTACATGTATTATGTTATAGTTAATCAGTTATACATTCTGCGTCCATATGTATATATAGGTAGGTCTTTATCGGTCAGTATTAAAATAGATAGAATGTCGAAACTTTTCAAACCACACATTGCAACTAATCGCATGAGAACTGATCTTAAAAAAAAGAAGGAATTATCATGAATGAATTGTGGCGGTAAGTACAGGGAATGAATTGTGGCAAAACGGCCCAAAAGTACAAAAATCGTTATATGACATCAACATTAGACTCGCTATTGAAATACAACACATCTAGCAGAATTAAGGGAAAATTCTGCTGGACTTAAAGAGGACTCAAATAACCTTAAAGTACTGATAGCCGGACTTAAATAAATATTCATACGCCTTCCCAATCGTGAAACATCGGGTATTTCCGTATCCTCCATATAATACACGTAGCATAAAGGCCGAGGTGATCAGATTGACGCCTTCCTAGTTTGATTGTTTTTATTGTAGCGTTTGGTTCATTTTATGCACCGATTTTTTTAAAAATGACGTTATATAATATCTGCAATGTATATTTTGTTTGTTTGGTTTCTGCTTGTTTATATTAAATACATGAAGAAAATCGAGGAATAAAAAGTAGTCCTTGTCGCGTATGATCATTTTGACGGTGATCAACACAGCAGCGTTTGACAACGACGACATAAAAAACCCGGCTAAAAATGAGAGGGGGTAAACTTCATATCAACAACATGGCTAATGTGGAGGGTTGGTATACTGAAAATTACTACGCTCAAAATGTATGCCCTCTTCGTATATTAGAGACTAGAGATGAATTTCTAGTTTTAATGACGTGTTATGTGGGCTATATTGGTGATTAACTACTTGTTAAACCAATTTCTAATATCATATCATAACAAAATGTCTCCTATGTCCGGCAATAGACGTAATACCTGTAATGTATATGCGTGTATGAATAAAAAAATATTATAGATAAATCATATCGGACTTATTTATATATTAAAAAACCTCTACACTAAGCGAGTGAATAATTAAATCGTATTAAAATACAGTAATACACTATTACACACCAAAAGGACACAGCAATACAGAGTAATTCTAATTAATGATTGATTGATTAAATATTCAGCGTCATTTTTATGCCATCGAGGGCGAACAGACGATCAGTTAACCTAACCACTGCTCCTGGGATTCTGGAAGGTTAACCAGTACTCCAGCACACCTCATCTCCGCAAGTAACTGATAACTTTCCCACTTGAATCAGCGGTGAGAGACGAATGATAATGATAATGATAAATCAATCATCACGGAGACTGTTGCCGGCGGGAATTCGATCTCACGACCTCTGAATTAATAGACGTGCAAACGACAGAGCTAATCGGGCTCGACAAATTCTAATTAAATAAGGACACTATTAACACCCTGAAGTAGTAGGGCAAAAGATCTTAGCCAGAACCACACGATGGGAATACATGATCTAGGATTGTCCAAGTTCTCGAAAAATTTTGTAGGCAGTAGTACCCCACACACTCACTTATTAGAATTTGGTATATTTGAATATGATAGTATGGGATTCTACTTCACATGCTCTCCCTAATTGCTGAAAATTGATACAAAACAAACCAAAATAGGTAGGTTTACATTTTATGATATTTTATGATTTGTTTACCCATATACATGTAGTGTCAAAATATGTTGAAAATTGACGGTCATAACTCATTCAAGAGCTGGTTTTAGCTAGTGTGTACCCTGTTTAACTAAGTGAAATGAACTTTCAATATAATGCTATTCTAACTCCATACATTGATGCCATTCAGAAAAAAATGTGACAAGTTGGCTATCTATCCCCCTAGAATGATCAGTAGTTTGCATTGCCACCGTAGTGGTACACACATACTAAAATGTACTAAAGGCATGTTTTAATTTGCCCTTCCGGTGAGTTTTAAGGAAGTATTGTAGTCTGTTGAATGGACACAGTTTTCCTGATTGGGACCGTTAAATATCAATGTTGGGAAAGCCACATTTGAGCACGTTGATTATATATTATTTATTTATTAATTATTTAAATGACAAGTACGATACATGTTAATTTTACAGCATTAGCAAACATGTTAATAAATGTTAGGAAGTACTCAGCCTAATAAGGTTTATCATGCACTTTTTTAATCAAAATTACAATTACTTTAACATAAATATTAAAATATAAAGAAATTTACATGTCATTATTTAAAAAAACAAGAACAATATAACATTTATCGATAATTGCAAAGAAAAAAAAAATGCTTTGTTTTAAGCGCGCTTTCCATAAAACTTTGTGAGAGATATTATTTCACTTTAATTTTGTAATAGTATGTCAATTTTACCTATATAGGAATGATTTGTATCACATAATTCATCATTTTTTGCATTCAAATGTTCACGTAAATTATTAAATTTAGGACAACAAAATATGAAATGTATTTCATCTTCAACAATATTCAAATTACACTGCTTACAAAATATTTGGTCTCTTGGTAAACCAATATACCGACCAAAGTCAATTGCAATGGGAAGGGTACCGGGGCGTAGTTGCGTAATACATGATCTTAATTTTTTGTTAAGGTTCAATTTAACATGTAACTCGCACTCATAGTCAAATTTAATATTCTTATATATAATTTGCTAACTTTGTCAAGTTTGTCTTATAATTTTGTAATAGAGAATCTCGTATATCTTGGATAAATGTGGTGTTATGATTTTTTTTTATACACATGGAATTAAAGTCATCTTCGTTATAGTTCAGTAAGCGTTCAGTTGCTATTAAGAATTGTGAGGCAGGCATATATTTCCCTGCTTTATCATAGGGGTTAATATAGACCCGATTCGGGAGATATCAGGTTTTGGGATATACAAGAAATTTTGGGTTGAACCGTACTACGCACTGCAGATCAGATGCGTGGTTTAGTATTATTGTAAATCGGAAGCGGAAAAGTTTTATGTGACTTCTTAAAACTTCTCTCTGAATCCCATCCACGTCTGGGCGATGCCTGTTGTCATTTCACTAATCAACGCTATTAAACTGATATCTAGCACAAATCTAACTTTCGATGCATATGTATGCGAGTGTATGTCCAGAGTTTTGGTTGAACATGGAATAAGGATGTACAGTGGCGTAGCTGACCCTAAAATGATGTGCAAGCCCAACATGTTCTAGCGGGGTCTGGGGGGTATGCCCCAGCAGAAAAAAGACTTCCAGGTTGCATTTCCTGCGTTCTGGGGGTATTTTCAGATGATATAATGATGCGTACGTAAAATATGTGCAAACCCGGGCGTTATAGCGTAAAGGCAGCTACGCCACTGATGTATAGTCCAAATTTCGATTAATTTCACTTACGACTAGATATATCAAATAATAGGCTTTAATACACTATTGTTTTTGTCTCGCGTCTTTCGATGATAAAAATACATAGGTATTATTTTCTGTCAGCGGTCGCGTCAACAATTCAACGATAAGTTTTTGTGCTCTGAGAAACTATTTGCCACAGAGTCACACAATTTGGTCCATAGTGGTGCTAAAGTAGAGACATATAAACAGAGATAAGCAACTGCAACCATTTGTTTTCACGCTTATAGTTAATTTTTGGTGACCATCTTATCATTTTTAGCCTATTTCTAAAGTAAGAAATAGGAAAAACTCTTTTAAATACCTTTATAAAATTATGTCACCGTTGGAGAATTTACTTCTTCGTCTTTCTACATAAAGTGTCTATTTCTATGGTGTGTTGGTAAACTGTATTTGTTAAATCAAGTACGCTACCGTTTGTTTTTGTTAAATATGCAAATTTTCAGCCGTGTATATTATATTAATATTTGCCTGCCAGTCACTGTCACTTCATACATTCATCTTTTAAGTCGCCTTTCCGTATTTCTAGAGATTTGATTTGTTAAACAATGTATATAAAACATGTTTCATTTATTACTGCCTTTCATTTCATCTCTCTACGAGTTTTTCTTAAAAAAAAAAGGACCTGTTTGCAGACCTGTAAAGAAAGCTCTTTGTTATTTGACTGGTTTAGGCGTTTGTGCTTGCCTTTTAAAATAGAGAGCCGGGCCAGATTAGCTCAGTCGGTTACACGTCTGACTATCAATCCAGGGGTCGTGAGTTCGAATTTCCCGCCCGGCAACAGTCTCTGTGATGATTAATATACGACATTGTGTCTTAATATCATTCGTCTCTAACCACTGATTCAAGTGGGAAAGATATCAGTTACTTGCAGAGATGGAGTGTGCTCGAGTACTGGTTAATACCAGGAAACAGTGGTTAGGTTAACTGATCGTCTGTTAGCCCTCGATGGCATAAAAATGACGCTAAATATTCAATCAATCAATCAATCAAAATAGAGAAATATATATATATATTTTTTGCAATTAAAGTCCTTGATAAAAAAAACGCTGCCCAAATTCGATCGTATTTAAATGTTAAACAGTAGTTTTGATTAAAAAGCCCGTCCAATATGTCTGAAATCTATACTTAGTGAAAATGTAAAGTACATTTGAAAAAAAAAACAACAACTACAGTTTACATCGATTGTGAGTGAGAACCAGTATATTTACACACTGTTTACCCATATAATTATGTTGTTTTGCGAGATAAATCTTAAAGTTCACACATGAATCTGTGGACGGTATGTATGAAGATACAACTGATAGTCTTAACGCCTTTAAAACGCAATCGTGGGTATTGTATCAGATCAAGATATGGTAAACAAGGACACACTTTTCTTACTTTGTTTTTCCAAATTTATTCCAACAATTTCATCAACACAAATTATACAAATTAATTATTATTTACATATATAACATAACCGATAAAAATGATAGTAGATCTGCGATAAAAATATATTCAATATTCAAATAAATACACATTTTAAATGCGTTAAGTACAATTGTTTTTGGTTGGATAGACTTTAATATTGGTTGGCCATTGATGGACCAGTACTTGTTTCTTGGTATTTTAATTGGATATACTTATTGGGTGACCATTGATGGACATATAATTGTTTCTTGGTTGATTGGTTGGATAAACTTATTGGTTGACATTTGATGGACATATAATTGTTTATTGATACTTTGGTTGGATATACTTATTTGTTGGCCACTGTTGGGCGTATAATTGTCTTTTGGTACTTTGATTCGATATATTTATTGGTTGGCATTTGATGGACATATATAATTGTTTCTTGATACTTTGGTTGAATATATTTATTTGTTGGCCACTGTTGGGCGTATAATTGTTTTTAGGTACTTTGGTGCGATATATTTATTGGTTGGCCATTGATGGACGTATAATTGTTTCTTTGTACTTTGGTGGATATACTTATTAGTTGGCCATTGATGGGCATATAATTGTTTTTTGGTACTTTGGTTGGATATACTTATTGGTTGGCTATTGATGGATACATAATTATTTTTTGGTACTTTGGTTGGATAAACTTATTGGTTGGCCATTGATGGGCATATACTTGTTTCTTGGTATTTTTTTTTAATATAATTATCGGTTGGCCATTGATGGACGCATAATTGTTTTTTGGTACTTTGGTTGAATAAACTTATCGGTTGGCCATTATGGACGTATACTTGTTTCTTGATACTTCGGTTGGATATACTTATTGGTTGGCTATTGATGGACATATAATTGTTTCTTCGTACTTTGGTTGGATATACTTATCGGAAGGCCACTGTAGGACGTATAATTGTTCTTGGTACTTTGGTTGGATATACTTATCGGTTGGCATTGATGGACGTATAATTGTTTCTTGGTGCTTTGGTTGGATATACTTATTGGTTGGCTATTGATGGACGTATAATTGTTTCTTGATACTTTGGTTGGATATACTTATCGGTAAGCCACTGTAGGACGTATAATTGTTCTTGGTACTTTGGTTGGATATACTTATCGGTAAGCCACTGTAGGACGTATAATTGTTCTTGGTACTTTGGTTGGATATACTTATCGGTTGGCATTGATGGACGTATAATTGTTTCTTGGTGCTTTGGTTGGATATACTTATTGATTGGCCATTGATGGACGTATAATTGTTTCTTGATACTTTGGTTGGATATACTTATTGGTTGGCAATTGATGGACATACAATTGTTTCTTGGTACTTTTCTTGGATATACTTATTGATTGGCTATTAAAAGACATATAATTGTTGCTTGATACTTTGGTCGGATAGACTTATTGGTTTGCCATTGATGGACATATAATTGTATGGTACTTTGGTTGCATATATTTATTGGTTGGCCATTGATGGATGTATAATTGTTTCATGGTACTTTGGTTGGATATACTTATCGGTTGGCTATTGATGGACATATAAATGTTTCTCGGTAATTTTGTTGGATATACTTATTGGTTGGCTATTGATGGATATATAATTATTTCTTGATACTTTGGTTGGATATACTGATCAGTTGGCCATTGGTGGACATATAATTGTTTCTCGGTACTTTTGTTGGATATACTAATTGGTTGGCTTTTGATGGACGTTTAATTGTTTCTTGGTACTTTGGTTGGATATACTTATCGGTAGGCCACTGTAAGACGTATAATTGTTTCTTGGTGTTTTGGTTGGATATACTTATTGGTTTGCCATTGATATACGTATAATTGTTTCTTGGTACTTTGTTTGGATATACTTATTGGTTGGCCATTGATGGACGTATAATTGTTTTTTGGTACTTTGGTTGGATAAACTTATTGGTTGGCTATTGATGGACATATAATTTTTTCTTGGTACTTTGGTTGGATGTACTTATTGGTTGGCCATTGATGGATGCATAATTGTTTTTTGGTACTTTGGTTTGATAAACTTATCAGTTGGCCATTGATGGACGTATACTTGTTTCTTGATACTTTGGTTGGATATACTTATCGGTTGGCCACTGATGGACGTATAATTGTTTCTTGGTGTTTTGGTTGGAAATACTTATTGGTTGGCTATTGATGGACGTATAATTTTTCTTGGTACTTTGGTTGGATATACTTATCGGTTGGCCACTGATGGACGTATAATTTTTTCTTAGTGGTTTGGTTGGATATACTTATTGGTTGGCGATTGATGGATGTATAATTGTTTCTAGGTACTTTGGTTGGATATACTTATTGGTTGGCTATTGATGGACATACAATTGTTTCTTGGTACTTTTCTTGGATATACTTATTTCTTTGGCTATTGAAAGACATATAATTGTTTCTTGGTACTTTGGTTGGATAGACTTATTGGTTTGCCATTGATGGACATATAATTGTACGGTACTTTGGTTGTATATATTCATTGGTTGGCATTGATGGATGTTTAATTGATTCTCGGTACTTTTGTTGGATATACTTATTGGTTGGCTATTGATGGACATATAATTGTTTCTTGATACTTTGGTTGGATATACTGATCGTTTGGCATTGATGGACATATAATTGTTTCTCGGTACTTTTGTTGGATATACTTATTGGTTGGCTATTGATGGACGTTTGATTGTTTCTTGGTACTTTGGTTGGATATACTTATCGGTAGGCTACGGGTGGACATATAATTGTTTCTTCTTGTTTTAGTTGGATATACTTATTGGTTGGCAATTGATAGATGTATAATTTGTTCTTGGAACTTTGGTTGGATATACTTATTGGTTGGCCATTGGTGGACATATAACTGTTTCTCGGTACTTTTGTTGGATATTCATATTGGTTGGCTATTGATGGACAGATAATCTTTTCTTGGTACTTTGGTTGGATGTACTTATTGGTTGGCCATTGGTGGACATATAGTTGTTTCTTGGTACTTTCGTTTGATATACTTATTGGTTGGCCATTGATGGACGTCTAACTTTCTTGGTTGTTTGGTTTGATATACTTATTGGTTGGCCATTGATGGACATATAATTGTATGGTACTTTGGTTGGATATACTTATTGGTTGGCCATTGATGGACATATACTAGTTTCTTGGAACTTTGATTGGATATACTTATTGGTTGGCCATTGATGGATATATAATTTCATGGTATGGTACTTTGATTGGATATATTATTAGTTGGCCATTGATGGATATATAATTGTTTCTTGGTACTTTGGTTGGATATACTTATTGGTTGGCAATTGATGGACATATAACTGTTACTTTGTACTTTGGTTGTATAGATTTATTGTTCGGACAAATGCTAACCTTAACAAGACAACTGTGCTTTATATCTGATTCTATGGCACAGAGGTATCATCTGTAAATATATCTGCCTAATGTCATTTATTTATGTGTATGCCTAATGTCATTTGTTAATGTATATGCCTAATGTCATTTGTTAATGTATATGCCTAATGTCGTTTGTTTATGTGGTTGCCCTTTGTCTTTTGTTAATGTATATGCCTAATGTCATTTGTTAATTTATATGCCTAATTTCATTTGTTAATTTGTATGCCTAGTGTCATTTGTTTATGTATATGCCTAATGTCATTTGTTAATGTATATGCCTAATGTCATTTGTTAATGTATATGCCTAATGCTGTTTGTTTATTTGTATGCCTAATATCTTTTGTTAATGTGTATGCCTAATGTTGTTTGTAAATGTATATGTCTAATGTCATTTGTTTATGTGTATGCCTAATGTCATTTGTTAATTTATATGCCTAATGTCATTTGTTAATGTATATGACTAATGTCATTTGTTAATGTGTATGCCTAATGTCATTTGTTAATGTGTATACCTAATGTCATTTTTAATGTATATGCCTAATGTCATTTGTTAATGTGTATGCCTTATTTCATTTGTTAATGTGTATGCCTAATGTAATTTGTTAATGTGTATGCCTAATGTCATTTGTAATTTATATGCCTAATGTCATTTGTTAATGTATATGCCTAATGTCACTTGTTAATTTATATGCCTAATATACTTTGTTAATGTGTATGCCTAATGTCATTTGTTAATGTGTATGCCTAATGTCATTTGTTAATGTGTATGCCTAATGTCATTTGTTTATGTGTATACCTTATGTCATTTGATAATGTATATACCTAATTTCATTTGTTAATGTATATGCCTAATGTCATTTGTTAATGTGAATGCCTAATGTCATTTGTTAATGTATATACCTAATGTCATTTTTAATGTATATGCCTAATGTCATCTGTAAATGTGTATGCCTTATGTCATTTGTTAATGTGTATGCCTTATTTCATTTGTTAATGTGTATGCCTAATGTCATTTGTTAATGTGTATGCCTAATGTTGTTGTTAATGTATATGTCTAATGTCGTCTGTTAATTTATATGCCTAATGTCATTTTTTAATGTATATGCCTAATGTCATTTGTTAATTTGTTTGCCTAATGTCATTTGTTTATGTTCATGCCTTATGTCATTTGTTAATGTATATGCCGAATGTCACGTGTCAATTTATATGCCTATTGTCATTTGTTAATGTATATGCCTAATGTCATTTGTTAATTTATATGCCAAATGTCATTTGTTTATGTGTTTGCCTAATGTGATTTTTAATTTATATGCCTAATGTCATTTGTTAATGTATATGCCTATTGTCATTTGTTAATGTATATGCCTAATGTCATTTGTTAATTTATATGCCAAATGTCATTTGTTTATGTGTTTGCCTAATGTGATTTTTAATTTATATGCCTAATGTCATTTGTTAATGTATATGCCTAATGTCACTTGTTAATTTATATGCCTAATGTCATTTGTTTATGTGTATGCCTAATGTCATTTGTTAATTTATATGCCTAATGTCATTTGTTAATGTATATGCCTAATGTCATTTGTTAATTAATATGCATAATGTCGTTTGTTAATGATTATGCCTAATGTCATTTGTTAATGTATATGCCTAATGTCATTTGTTAATTTATATGCATAATGTCGTTTGTTAATGTATATGCCTAATGTCACTTGTTAATGTGTATGCCTAATGACATTTGTTAATGTGTATGCCTAATGTTATTTGTTAATTTATTTGCCTAATGTCATTTGTTGATGTATATGCCTAATGTCATTTTTTAATTTGTATGCTTAATGTCATTTGTTTATGTGTATGCCTAATGTGATTTGTAATTTATATGCCTGATGTCATTTGTTAATGTATATATATGTCTTATGCCACTTTTTAATTAATATGCCTAATGTCATTTGTTAATTTGTATGCCTAATGTCATTTGTTAATTGATATGCCTAATGCCATTTGTTTATGAGTATGCCTAATGTCATTTGTTAATATTTATGCCTAATGTCATTTGTTAATGTGTATGCCTTATGTCATTTGTTAATGTGTATGCTTTATTTCATTTGTTAATGTGTATGCCTAATGCTGTTGTTAATTTATATGCCTAATATCATTTGTTAATGTATATGCCTAATGTCATTTGTTTATGTGTATGCCTAATGTCATTATAATTTATAAGCCGAATGTCGTTTGTTAATGTATATGTCTAATGTCATTTGTTAATGTATATGCATAATGTCGTTTGGTAATGTATATGCCTAATGTCACTTGTTAATGTGTATGCCTTATGTCATTTGTGTATGTGTATGCCTTATGTCATTTGTGTATGTGTATGCCTTATGTCATTTGTTAATGTGTATGCCTAATGTCATTTGTTAATGAGTATGCCTAATGTCATTTGTTTATGTGTATGCCTAATGTTATTTGTTAATTTATATGGCTAATGTTGTTTGTTAATGTATATGCCTAATGTCATTTGTTAATTTATATGCATAATGTTGTTTGTTAATGTATATGCCTAATGTCATTGGTTAATGTATATGCCTAATGTCACTTGTTTATGTGTATGCCTAATGTCATTTGTTGATGCATATGCCTAATGTCATTTTTAATGTATATGCCTTATGTCACTTGTTAATGTGTATGCCTAATGTCATTTGTTAATGTGTATGCCTAATGTCATTTGTTAATGTATATGCCTAATGTTTTTAGTTAATTTATATGGCTTATGTCACTTGTTAATGTATATGCCTTATGTCATTTGTAAATGCATATGCCTAATGTCATTTGTTGATGTATATGCCTAATGTCATTTGTTAATGTGTATGTCTTATGTTGTTTGTTAATGTATATGCCTAATGTCATTTGTTAATGTATATGCCCCTAATGTACATAAAATGTACAACATATTAATCAAGATCTGTAACTGGTTTTTGAACTGACCAAAGTGGATAATAAATGTCATGAATTTAATATGGTTAAACTAGTAAATAATTTTAGAAAGGATAAAAAAGCATCTCATTATCATTATCTAATAAAATCCGAATGGTTTGTGATGTCAAATCCTTCTAAATGTGACAAAACCAATATTTAAATTGAATGGTAATTTGGAAACGAAACTCCCATTGTAAAAATAGATAGCACCTAAATACTGCTTGACTACCTTCACACCATCATTCAAACTCAATCCAAGTTTAAACAATATTTACTACCTGCAAACCTGTATAATGGATCAAACTGACCAAAAAAAAAATCACGTGACTCGTTGAACATGTCACAAAATATATGGCAATTTTTAGAGGGAAATCTATTTTAGTGTAACCTAGGAGCGAAGCCCAAGTTAGGAAATCCCTTTTGAATATATTATTTTGGCATGTTTAAATAGATATCCTTTTGGCAATATGGAGTAAGTGACTATATATAGGCATGGTATGTTGGAAAAAAATGTATATAGCCAATTTTAAACTTTTGAAAAATCCTAATATATTCCCTTTAAAGGCACGATATCAAGATTTTTAAAATTTTTTCAAAATAGCTAAAAAAATATCCCCCCCACAATATATCATGCTTATAACCTTAAGAATATGTATTAAAACGTACCAATATAATGTAATGAAAAAGTAACTTTGTAAAGATTTGTAATGAATAACTTCCTCCGAGGTTCAACAAGAATTTCCACTTATTGTTGAGGAACATTCAATGTCTAGTTTGAAAATGATTTAACAATATTTATTACATTGAAATACAAGTATAAAAAGAATAAATACTGTAACGATTTCAGAAACGACTTTGGATCATATCTTTTCACATTTTTTCAGTTTGTTTATTTTTGATCTTGTACTTCGAATTTCAAGTCTCGTTTTTCTGAAATGTTAGGCCTTGTTAAGGATCGTCTTTGATACAGTTATATAGATCTATATTGATTTTTCTTTATCGTTGCTGTGGCAGCAAAATATCTGTAAAACCGAAAGGACAAGATATATTTGAGTGATAGTTTATGCCAATAAAATCGTAGATGTAAAATCGTGCTGCATGGAGTTTGTAACACTTCTCGTGTGTAATCACATTCGAGATTGTCTGATATAATCTGCAATCTGATTGGCTTACAACCAATAAGGGTAGAGCTTATGTATCTGGGTCATGTTTACGACAATGATCGACATTGCAGTGTCAATTAGTTTGTTTTTACAACAAATGGAATGAAAATATAATACACAGGATATTGTAATTTCGGGAGATTTTAAATCCCGTCCGGGACTTGCGGGTTTTTTACTCCCTTCTGGGAAACTCCCTCATAATGCGTGAGAGTTCACATGTATGTGAAAAAGGGATTTCTTAACTGGTCTACGTACCCAGATTAAAAACGTTTTCCCATTTTAAATTACAATATATTTTATGATGTATCAAATGAGTCACAGGACTTCAATCTGATCTATAACATTGGTTACATATTATTACATTTGATTCATTTTATAAAAAAATGTCTGAATGATTGTTGTCAAACATGCTTGCATGATATCAATTTAAAGAATCAGAATTCCATTTCAACATTCTGAATTTAATCCAGTCAAACCTGTGTAAGGGGTCACCTCTAATAAGCAGAGGAAATTGACCTGTATAAAGCAACAACCTGTCTTAAAAGATCACTTTTGCTCCATCCCTCAACTGGCTGCTTAAGACAGGTTTGACTGTACATGTATTGCATTTTATTTAACATCTCACTACACTTCTTTTTTATAAAAAGCTCAGGGTGTCGCTGCACCCTCTTTAAAAAAACCAACGTGGACAATCTACCAGTTGTTGTGCATCTTTATGAGGGTATACATTACTGCTATGAAAAAAAAAATACTTTAAAAAAACAACTCTATGTGGAATTCTTTTTTTACCATTGAAATCCTAGACCTTATTTTGTATAGAACAAAGAACAAAATTCAACTGTGTAGTGAGACATTAATTTTCACAAATTTGAAATTACAATAATTCATATTTTAGTTAAAATTATACTAAGATGCATTACATTCATTTCAAACTTATTATTCATTTTTAAAGTAATCAAAAAAACTTTTCCTGCTAGTGCTACACTGCCTTTAAGACCAACTCCCTTCCAGATGAAAACTTCTCAACTCCAAGCTTGCTATTCCCTCCAATGTTCTTATCTGTAACCTAACCTGTGAGTAACATTCACTTGTGCAATTCTACATTGTTTGGCTCACAGTGATCGAGTCAGTATTTATTATTTAAGACCCTTTCCTTTCTGTTATTGGAATGATAAAATGAAAGGTAAACTATATAATGTACATGAATAATATTTATTCAAATAGGGGAGCAACTGCTAATTCATATATACATTAGTGCTTATATGAGTTATCACCCTTTAGGGAAAGATGCTACTTGGGAGGAAAAATCAAAAACAAGAAGACACCATTTTAACTTTTATACCATTATTTATTGGCATATCATCTACGAAAAAAGAATAGCAAACCAAACAAAACAATAAATATTTTAGAAAAATGTGTTTACCAAGTCATTTTCCTTCAATCACTGATTTGGCCCTGGCACTATATAGGGAATGATTGATAATTCAACCACAATAATGAATATGACAATGACAAAATAAACAATTTTGAAGAATTCCTACCCTCTGCAGAGGTTGACCGTAATCCTATCCTAACCTGGAACTACACGCGTTGCATTTATTAGATATATATCTTACACATCTTTTATAAAGTTTGAGGATTGGTTGTTATATGGTATTTAGCATCACTTTCAACATTTTTTCAGTTATATTGTGATAGTGTCTATTTGAGACAGTATTCTAAGCATTGCCCCACTGCAGTATCATGTTGTAGACTAATGGTGTGATACCCAATCCAGTCACAATATACAGACACTAGGCCAACCAGACCTAAAACAATCCTCTAAATGCTGAGTGCCAATGCGAGGAAGCTTCTAATATATTTTTTCATGTCTTTTTAAGACCTGGCTGGGGATTTAACCAATGACCATCTCCATGTGAAGTGGCTCTCTACCTCTAGAGAACCCCTGCAGTTTTGATGGCTGGATAAAACTAAACCTGTCACTGAAGGTGAATAATACCCCACATTAAATCACAAAGTTAGTGTCAAACACATCTACACTTGATGCTGAACATGTACATGTATACAAAGTATCACGTCAATTGCCTGAAAACTGTAGAGCTAGTCCATTCCACAAAAAAATTCATTGGTAATTACAGCAATATTACAAAGTGCAAGGGCAATTACTCTGAATAAAATTAAGTTGGCATCACATACAACAATTATCAGGTTTTAAAGAAACGTTATTCTTGCATACCGGATAATGATATCACCATTTTTGCCAGGGTTAAATATTTCTACCTCACCCTAGGGCCAACGTAAAATTCTTGCACTGTGACGATGAACTACCTATGCCATAACATGTAAAGTATATTACTTAATCATATAATTTATCATCTTAAATCATTATTCAATGCATTCAGTATACAAGAAAAAGAATCATTCTTTGCTTTCAGATAGAAATTACTGTCCCTCGGGGTAACTGTTTTTGCAACTCCAGCCATGTTTCCGTCAAAACTTTTTCCCTCTGAATGAAATCTTCTATCCTAACCCCAAACCCATGTAAGATTTTTATGATATTGTACACACATTCAGATTATTCAACACAGATTACACACTGAACATATTAGATATCTCCTGTGAAAAATGTATTTCTTTCTGGTGCTCAGATATCCAGTCATTTTTTACATTAAACAGTTGCACCGATTGTCATATTAAATTGATCAATGACCATTTTTGAATTTCACTTAACTGTTTTTTAATCTCACAACACACACTAAGCTGATGATTTAATTATGGCAGACAATAAATGGTGCACATGAATCAGTCTCAGCTGTTATGACTAAAAAATGCTTCAAACCTCAAGATGGTTAAAGTAATTCCTAAAATAGATGAGAAACAAGAAATGTCACTGTTAAGTGTCACATGCCCCCCAAATGGTCTGTGAAAATAAAAATATATAATATGTTATGTTGATCATTTGCAGCAAGTATCAACAAAATCCATTAATGCAGGACAAAGTTACAGGCTGGAAACTAAATCTCACCCAAACTCAAAGTGTTGTCAAACAAACCCAAATTGCGACCTTGACCTTTGAGGTATGGTAGTGGGTCTTACTCATGACACATCATTATGTTATGTTGATCATTGTAGCAAGTATCAACAAAATCCATCAATACAAAGTTATAGGCTGGAAACGAAATCTCACACAAACTCAAGTTGTGACTTTGACCTTTGAGGTACAGGTGTGGGTCTTACTCATGACACGTTGTTATACTATGTTGATCAACCGGACGGAATGACGGACGGACAGACGGTTCCCTTACTGGACCCCAATATAGCCAGCCCCCTCCCCCCCCCTCATTTAAAAAAGCTTAAAACCCTGACTCATAGGGTTAATTTACATCAAATATAAATAAATTTGGCTAACTGGTTCTTGAGAAGAAGATTTTTAAGCTAATAAGTGACTTACTTGCAGTGTTGTAAAATATTGTTTAAGTTTTCATATTTGATGAAAGGTATGATTTGACCTTGAGAGAGCTTCACATAAAATACTTCACACTAAATTTGGTTAAAATATGTCAAGTGATTTCTGAAGAAGTTAAATGTTAACAGCAGATGGAAGATGAACAGATGATGAACGCAGGATGACCACAAAAGCTCACATGTAAGCTTAAAAGACACAACATGGTATTCCTTTCCTTGACTCGTAAGCTATGTCTTGAGACTCTAATGTTATGATACAGCTTGTACCGTGGCAGAATTCATACCAATATGCAGAAATGTTTCAATTATAATATCCCGTTCTGCTTTAATTAAAATATCCAAAGGTTCTGAATAATGGATTGTAGCTGTGTTCTCTTCATCCAAGTCATCATTGGTTCTTAGTTTCCGCATATGTTCTCTACTGATGTCCAACATGGTGAAGTAAACCTAAAACATAGCATATGATTAGCATATTTATATATAAGTAAGAGAGGTATTCATTACAACAGCAGAGACAGGCATTCAATATCATTGCATAGATAGTTATTAGCTCATGTAGCCAAACACAATCTCATTAAAATCAGATCAACTTTAAGCTTCCATACTTTATGCACAGTAGGTCTGACAGAAGGTCACCTCAGATTGACCTTTCTGCCAGCCAATGAGAGCAATGCTGTCAAGGTTTATAAAGGCAAAAGTAGAAGTCAATTTTAATCAGAAAAAAAATCTATATTTAACTGGAATCCCAATATCATGTGCGATTATCATATGATTATAACTGTTACAACGAAAACACTATGGCTGCGCCTATGTTAAATGTAAATTAATTTCAAATTATAGAAACTATAGAAATCAGAGACGATACCAGGACTTTTTTTATTTATACACCAACATAGGAAGATCATTATGGCTGAATCATCCCCCAGGGAACAGCATTTTGTAAGAATGTATCAATCAATGTCAAGTAAATATCAAACTGCAACAATTAGTCTGATTGGCTAAATTGTTATGAATATTTATTACATGAAAGGTAAACCTGAGGTGACCTTCTTTTTACTTTTCATAGAGTATGGAAGCTTAAAATTTGCTCTGATTTTAATGAGATTTGGTCAAACAGTGGTATAACATGGATGGCATTCACTCTTATGACATGACAGGGACTGGCATTCGCTGTTAAAGGAAATATTTTTTCAGCATTATAGCAAGTCATTTACTGTTTTAATCGAGGCAGTCTTTCAGTGACAGCCATTCACCGATATAGGAGAGACAGTAATTCTGCAGTACAGCAGAGACAGTAATTGTTACAGAAAAGACAGTTGCAGCTATATGTCATTAAGAGAGAGACAGTCATTCCTGTTATAGGAACAACAGCCATTCTGTAAGAATTATTCTCCATTGTAGATGAGACAGTGATTCATTATTATAGCACAGACAGTCATTGACTGTTATAAGAAAGATGCCATTCTGTCAGAGTTATTCTCCATTATAGGAGAGACAGTCATTAACTGTTATAGGAAAGACAGCCATTCTGTCAGAATTATTCTCCATTATAGGAGAGACAGTCATTAAGTGTTATAGAAAAGACAGCCATTCTGTCAGAGTTCTAATCCATTATAGGAGAGACAGTCATTCATTATTAAAGCAAAGACAGTCATTGACTGTTATAGGAAAGACAGCCATTATGTCAGAGTTATTCTCCATTATAGGAGAGACAGTCATTCTTTATTATAGCAGAGACAGTCATTGACTGTTATAGGAAAGACAGCCATTCTGTAAGAGTTATTCTCCAATATAGGAGAGACAGTCATTAAGTGTTATAGGAAAGACAGCCATTCTGTCAGAGTTATAATCCATTATAGGTGAGACAGTCATTCACTGTTATAGGAAAGACACCCATTCTGTCAGAGTTATTCTCCATTATAGGAGAGACAGTCATTAACACAAGGTCAAGTAACACAATTTTTGACAATATAAGGGCCGTAACTCCAACACATATTATCTGATTTGACCAGTTCAAAACTTGTCCTGATATTATACATGTAGTTATATAGCTACTGTATTAGTTCAATAAGGATCAAATAAAAACTGCAAGTGCTAGAGTGTACACAATATCAAATAATGCATTGTGCAAGATATTATGGTTATATAACTACTATGTTAGTTTGATGGACATCAAGTGAAAGCTGCGAGTACTAGAATGCACACAAGGTTAAATAATGCAATTTTACAATTCAAGGGCCATAATTTGGATAATAATTACCCGATTTGGCCAGTTCAAGAAATTGTCCAAGATATTATGGTTATATAACAACTGTGTAAATTTGGTGAGAATCAAATAAAAAATGCTGGTACTAGACTGCACACCATATCAAAAAATGCTAAAGTGCACACAAGGTCAAATATTTATTATTTAAAGGACCATAACTCTGACATTAATAATCCGATTTGGCCAGTTCAGGAACTCGTCCTAGATAAAATTATTATGGTTATATAACTACTTTATAAGTTTAGTGAAGATCAAATGAAAAATACTGGCACTAGAGTGCACACCATATCAAATAGTGCAGTTTTTGACAATTCAAGAGCCAATTCTCTGACATTAACATTTCGATTTGGCCAGTTCAAGAACTTGTCTGTGATATCATGATTATGTAACTACTGAGTAAGTCTGAAGAGAATCAAATGAAAAATGCTAGAGAGCACACAAGGTCAAATATTGCATTATTTAAAGTTTAAATGACCATAACTCTGACATTAATAATCCGATTTGGCCAGTTCAAGAACTCGTCCGAGATAAAATTATTATGGTTATATAACTACTTTATAAGTTTAGTGAAGATCCAGTGAAAAATGCGGGTGCTAGAGTGAACACAACGAAAAATTCGTGGATGGAATAGCTAAAATAATGCACAATAAAGTTACCTTTGTACCAACAGCTATCAAACCAGCTATCAAACCAGCTATGTAAGGGAACAAATCTGAGTGTTCCCAATCCAGTAAGAGTTCTCCCCCATGACGTCCAAGCAGTCCATGGTTCAACTGGTGCACATTGGATCCTTCATCATCTCTTAACATGGCTGGTGAGTTTGATTTTTTGGGCAGTGATTGTTTAAATGAAAAGGTCTTTACCTGTAAAGATTAAATACAGTATAAATGGCACATATTGTTTCATTAATTTGATTAAACCTCACATTCTTAATAATATACTTTATATTATGCTTTTGGATGAATGGTAGAGTTTTCTCAGTGACATATTCTTTGGTTATTTCACTGTTTAAAATTGTGAAATTATAAATGATAACTTCACTATTTTCAACTATAAGATATAAATTATTCGGTTTTAGTGAAATATCAAAGAAAATTAAAGTTTCACGTAAAAACACTGAAAATGAGAATGCCCTCTTGGTGAAATAAAAATGATATTGCACTGAAAGAAACAATTATTCTACGTATAACCCGTGTGGTTCTGGGTAAGAATAGAATCACTGTTGATCTCTGCAAAGGGGAAGGAAACCTCCAAATGGGTGTCATGTTCATTTTATCAGCTTTGTCATTTACATTATTGTGGTTAAATTACCAACCCCTGTGTGGTTCCAGGGAGCCATGAGTGATGGCAAGAATAAGATCACTGTGGCTCATGCAGGTATCAAGGTTCTAGGTTCATTCTGCATATTCATTTCTTGATGTGTTTTTTTTAAACTGTTTATTTGTTGTTGCTCATGTAGAGTGAACCTGAAAATCTTCCTGTTGGCGTTGAATAACCTACAATGTGTTAGTACACCATAAAACCCAATTCATTCATTCATTCATTCATTCATTCATTCATTCATTCATTCATTCATTCATTCATTCATTCATTCATTCATTCATTCATTCATTCATTCATTCATTCATTCATTCATTCATTCATTCATTCATTCATTCATTCATTCATTCATTCATTCATTCATTCATTCATTTATTATTCTACATTGTGCATTATGACTGACTTGTTATAAGAGGCTACTCAGTTATTATTTTCTGTTACTGAAATGTGATTAACCAATTTGCCAATAGAATTGTTACAAGTTGTAGTTGTATGGTATTTAGCGTCGCTTTCAGAGAATTGTTACAAATGTTGTGACGTATTGCAAGTCTCGAGGAAATTTGGTTAAGTGACAGTTTCAGTTGTATATTTAGTAAACATTGTATTTGGTATTTGTCATCAACTTGCAGGTAAAAGATAGACTGACAGGGCATCACAAATGTACATGTTTTAGATAAATAAACTGACATACAGACCATACACTATATTCCCTCCAACTTCAGTGAGATTGCAGTATATTGAGAATACTATGTTAGTGACCAATAATCTAAAATTTAGCAGGCGAGGTTGAGTCAAACAGGGTAAATTTTAGACTATCATACACTAACATTGCATTCTATTTATCATTTCGTTTTTTTGCATGTTTTGTTTATATTTATTTAAGAAAAACAATAACTTATTTAGTCCCGCAAACAAATGCATGAGTGCACATCTGCAGTAAATGCGCCTGAAAATAGTTCTAAATTTGATTGATGACATCAAAACAAATGTTGTTTTTTTTCCTTGCACATTAATTTAATCATATATTTAAAAAAAAAGAAAAAAAAAGAAAAGAATTTTTTTTTTTTTATTTAGCGAATACTATCTTATGGCGAAATGAGGTCAAAATAAACAAAAAAATATGTAAATGCATAAAATGAATAGAAAATTTGTGCTTTGGAGTAAGGTCAAAAGATATTTCACGGAAAGCCACTCGTGAGAATATGACTTTTGGTGATCATTTGATGAAATATAATTCGATCTTACACCAAAACAAGGGTCCTCCGTGGCCGAGTGGTCTAAGGTGCCGTCACAAGATCATTTACCTCTCACTGCTATGGTCGTAGGTTCGAGTCCCGCATATTTAAATCGCATCTCTGGAACAGACACTATGGCAACATCAGTAACACCTGCCCTGGCTCTGAATAAACTGCCTGCTCTAGATGAAACACAAGTGAGGCTATCCTTAAAAAAATATTCGTTGGCTGTGCTCCGACCCAGTATTTTTCATGTGGGTAGAGAGGTATTTTTTTTTTGCCAAATTTTGATTTTGCAGTCATTTTAAAGAGAAATGGACAGAAGTCATTAAAAAAAAAAACCGCTTTGAAAGTCAATAAAAAAGTTTGGGTAGCTGCAATTTTGGGTGAGTAGCTCCATGGCAAACAATATATTTTTTAAGGATGGTCTAATAGACAATGTTATTATATTTAATTTTATTTATCAATTTACTTTAATCGAAAAACTGAGTAGCAACACAAGACATGACGAAAATCCTAGAGGTTCATATAAGGTAGTTTTGGAGGTATATTACCATCATAATACCCCTTAGTTTCGAAAACTGGGATAATTTACCACTTATCTTTTAAAATGGGTGGGGTCTAAATTTACTCCTTACAAATCTTTGAAACAACTATGTAGGACATATTGGTATTCTGAAAAGGATTTTTCAACATACAGTCAAACCTGTGTAAGCGGTCACCTTTATTGAACAGCCACTTGTCTTAAGCAGCCATATTTGATAGTTCCCATTTTTATGCTTTCAGAGCAAATTAACCTGTCTTAATCAAAAACCTGTCTTAAAGGGTCACTTTTGCTCATTTCCTTGACTGGCTGCTTAAGACAGTTTTGACTGTATATGATACAATGCAAAGAAAATAAAATTAACAATATTATGCACATAAGAAACCTATTTTTAACCGAAATAAGTTGAACATATTACTGTTTTAATATTTAGCATTATTTTTATGTCACTGAAGGTAAACAGACAATCAGTTAACCACACTTTCCTGGGATCCTGGATTGAATATACCTATGCTAGTAACTGATAACTTTCACACTTAAATCAATGGTAAGAGATGAATGACAATGAGACCCAATGTTGTATATCATTCATCGCCGAGACCGTGGCTGGGCAGGGATTCAAACTCACAGCACCTGAACTGATAGTGAGACAAACTACCAACTGAGCAAACAGAGTTTGTGATGTGTCTATATAATAATAGATAGAAAATTACATTTCTTACTTGATTTAACTAAAAAGAAAGTGCTGACTTTTTTACTGAAAAAGTTAATATTTATAAGTATTCTTAAACAGGGAAGTGCAAAGTTACTGTTTAAACCGAAATATTAGAACTTACTTGGCATACAAAGAACACATTCTGGCAATTGTGCTAATCAATTGGTTGAACACTTCTTTAGATATCACTGTCTCCACTCTATCCCTTGCCTTCGCTAGCATGTACGAAACATCTTGGATAAATTCAACTGCTGTGTTAAAAATATAAAATCTGAAAAGAAGATTGTGATTGTTAAGCATAGATCAATTTCAATGTAAAATAAAAAATATAATACTTCCAATCTGACAATATATAATTCACTTTAAATTTACTATGTGTATTATTTTAAAGTATGAAGTAGTACAAGAGATTTTGTTTATTATGTGTTACTGGTATGACATAGCAATAATGAGCAAATCACTGCCTTTCCAGAGATGAGCAAAATACTTACTAAATTGCCTTGTTGGTCACAAAGTGGGGAATAAACAGGTTTCGGCATTATTTTCACTTTCTACTCACCTTTAAGGCTTAATCTAATTTTATCTTAGTCAGATGACAGACAAACATTCATACTTGTGTCTGGTGAAAATAATTGTGTTCATGGTTTGGTAACTAAGATTAAGAGTGAAGCACATCAAATTTTACCATTGCTGAAAGAGTGAATGATGCTAAATGAGAGATATATAATTAATAAGCATTTTTTTTACTTTGTTATTATTGATGTAAGCTACTTCTATGGAAACTTTGTTGGAACAATAATAGAAAAAATTCCAGAAAGGTAAATTTACTAACAGACATCAGAACCTTTTTTGCCTTTGCCCATATACTGGTATACTCTCAACTTGAGTATTATTACTAGTGGAGTGCTAGAAGAGAATTTAGTGGAAAATGAAAAAAGATGAGTAAGAGCAGGAGGTTTAGTTGATATAGAAGGAAGTAAAGAGAGGGAAAGAATAAAAGAGGACAGAAGAGTTTAAGAAGTAAATGAAGTGCGAGTGCTGGGTCTTGAAGGAGTCCAGCAACTCTGCCAGACAGGTGTGAGCGGGGAGCTGATTCCGCTGCACAATGGCTCTTTGGAAGAAAGAAAATCATGTGTAATCCCTGTCCGCCCTTAGCTGATGACATTGATGTTGGCATCTACCAGTGCCTCTGGTGAGGTAATCGTCCTCATTTATAGCTACCAGATTGTTAAGAATTTTGTAAAGCATACACATTCTGGAGTCGGCTTGTCTTTGCTTAAGAGATCTCCACTCCAGATTAGACAAGTCACCTTCCTTGTCCATGGTGGTGCACTTTGGGTCCCAGACTGTGGAACAGTATTCCAGTTTGGGAAGAACAAGGGATTTATAGGCTCATTCTTTGATAGTCAGTGAGTCTTCCACTTCAGAAAACCTAGAGTCTGATTGGCTTTAGAGGAGACAAGTTGATGTGTTTATTCCACTTTAAGTCGTGGCTAATGCCATTGCTAACACCAAGATATTTCATCAGTGGGACAGATGAGAGAATATGACCATGAAGAGAATACCTGTGTAGAATAGGGGTTCTTTTAGTGGTGATATAAATCACCTGTCAGGGTGAAAGGACATCTGCCAGTCAACTTCCAATCTTTCAAGATTTTGAAGATATCTTGTTGCAATCGTTTAAACTGTGTATAGATAGATAAAACAGTGTGTCATCTGCAAAAAGACTAACGGTACTGAAAGTGACAGAGGTCAATTATATAGACCAGAAATAGAGCTGGTCCCAGGACAGAGCCCTGAGGGACGCCTGAAAGTACAGGGACAGATGAAGATGCTTCCCCCCACCCCCCCCAAGTACCACTCGCTGGGAATGCCTGCTAAGAAAAGAATCGATCCATCCTAAAGTTGAACCTTCACTACATCATTTTGTGATCCTTTTGCATATTAAAGGCTATGCCATGTACAAATTCAATAAGTTGGCTTATACAGCTACGTTTTTCACATAACCATGCTGGAGAGTGGAGAAGATATAGAATGTTGTGACGATTGAGTTGCTGCATAAGGCTGCTACACACAACATGCTCCAAGAGCTTACAACAGATCCAAGTTCTAGAAACAGGACAATAATTAGAGGGAGTAGTATTGTCACCTTTTTTGTAGATCGGGGTTTCATTGGCCTGTTGCCATACATCGGGGAGAGATTCCTGTTGAAGTAAGGCATTGAAAAGAAAAGTAAGTATTGGTGCAAGTTCCACTGAAAGACCCTTCAGCACTGTCGGAAAAATATCATTTGGCCCTGGCACCTCGGACACTGAAAGGTTTTGCAGCAATTTTTGCACCCCATTTTCAGGTATCTGTATCTTGGGCATGTCATTGTCATTTCTGGAAAAAAAACCTGAGACATATTTGCAATAAGAACTGAGCCTCATGGGGATTTGCTGTGAGAATACCAAGTGGAACCGTGAGAGGATGCAATCTGACCTGGGAAAGTACACATATTTAAACTGTTTAAAAGATTACATCTACATACAGGTCTTAACAACTTAAAATGTTTATTTGGCAATATTTATTAAACTTTTAATTACAGGAAAATTCTGAATTACATAAAAATTGCACAGTGCAACTAGACTCTACTTACTCATTTGATGCGTTAGTTCGCATTGCATTAAATGTTTTTCTTGGAACTGGCAAGTGCACGGATACAGCTATCATACCCTTCTTCGTCACCAGGGTTAACTGTTAATATGTCGTCCAGACTGAAACTAAAGTCAAGATATTTACACAACAGACTTAACACCGAAGAAATTCTCTCACTTAAACTTCGACATTTCCCACTAATTTCTAAAACATCAGCTGGGAAAGGTCGGGGCTCGCGAGCGTAATATATTCCCAGCCCTCCTAAACTTTCTAAATCCCATTCCGACACATACGTGTGAAGTTTATTTAAATCCTTATAAGTGTCCGAGCCTGTTGCCGATGGACGTTTTCGCTTGCTTCCCGCGCTTAGAAGGGCTTCCATAATATATTACCCAGTTATTACAGTGATCGCGGCTGCTATATAAATGGCACAGTTTTATATAAGGGGAGTAACTGTGTTTCAACTTCTCTTATCTTCGTTAGTTGGGCTTTTTCCAAGAGATCCTTACTGCGGTATAACCAGAAGTTCTATCATTTCAATTCAATAAAACATATAATTGTAATATTGAGCTTAAATTGTGACTATCTAGATCATATATGGTGCAAAAAATACCGATTTTTATCGTTAAAAACATTTACACTCGTAAATGACCCATGAATTTAAATATAAAATTTCGGTTCTAATCGAAATTTCTGGACATCATCGATTATACCCGAGTTAGCGGTTAAGTTTAGGTGTAAACCCACCATTTATTTTTGTTCTTAATTCTGTACTTAATAAAAAAGTTTGCACCCAAACGAAAGAAGTGAAATTTACATTTTATTTTTTGTTAACCTTTGCACCAAAATATGATGAGAAAAGAAACGGCCATGCTGCATACATGATATTTCTTTTTTCGGTTTGTACTCTGTTGACAAAGTGAAAATAGACGTCAGAAATCATGTATTGATACATCCATAATTAAAACAATTTCATGCCGGTTTTGCTGTCCCATTCCGCTGACTGTCCGATGACTTCTTTTTCTGTCTCCCAGAGCCGCATGTCTCGTGATCCACGGTTGCTAAGTCACAGAGTGGTTACCGAATCTTTATGATGATGTCCCCCACCTGTACACTATAGTATCAGCGTTATGTTTTCATCCCTGCATAATAGAACGGCTTCAACATAAGTGCATACTCATTATCATAATATTGTCAAAGTTACAATTCACAGCATTAATCTCCCTTCAGTGGCGTAGTTTCCTATAAGCATTGTAGGCACGTGCCTACACTTTTTTTCTGAGAAAAAAAAAATGCACCCCCCCCCCCCTAAAAAAGGCAATAAAATCGGACCCCTAGACTACATCATTTTTACCTTTATTGAAGTGAACAAACCTCAAAGAATTACATTTATTTGTTTATAAAACACTGAATTTAAGGTTAATATTAAGGATATTCAGGCAACTAAAAATAAGAAATATACCTCAAAACACACTGCGACAGTCTAGCTTATTTCTTTCTTCGGAGGAGCATGTCTCCGGACCCCCAACAGCTGTGCCTACACCTCGTTTTCAGCCAAGCTACGCCCCTGCCCTTACAAACATATTGCTATGACATCCAAGATTCAAAATGTAGAGGCATTCTTTATATATTTTATGACTTTAGACGTGAATTATATTTTGTACTAATTTGTAGTATGCTAATAAATCATTTTGATTTTCTGGTAGTTGTTTATTATACAACGAGTGCATCTGCAGCAAGAGATATATTCGTTGTATAGTAAATAATTATCAGTAAAATAAATGTCAGAAACCCACAATGAACATGCTATATACACCAGTATATACAGGAGTATTGCATAATACTTATTGACAACACGTTTAATAAAATGAATAATATAAATGTTGATGGTAGTGCAACTGACAATCTGGTCAGAGTATATGGGTTAACATTGCTTAATTAAACGGCATAGATTTTTTAACCTTGTTTTTCTTGATTTGATATTCGACAAAAATAACCATAAAAACGAGAAAGCGTCCAAGAACATAATATAACAGAATCGATTGTATTGAATCTGTCCACGAGAAGTAATGAAACAAATGAGATAATTCATTAAAACATGATAATACTTATTTAACATTTCACGGTCAAATTGCAATAGTATACATTTGCTTAGTAATATTTTACATCCAATACCCAAACATGTTGACGTTCCAGTAACACCCTGCTTCAAGATTTTTCAAACAATAGACATATGCTTTTTATTTTATACTTGAAAGACATAAATTCTCGCAATGCGTAGAATATTTTCAGATTATTGTTTTCAAAGAAGAAGGGCTGTCAACAACATTGAAATATATTTCGAACAAAGAAGAGGGGCAGTCAACAACATTGAAATATATCTCGAACAAAGAAGAGGGGCGGTCAACAACATTGAGATATATCTCGTACACTTAAAGTAAATATTAGGAAGAGATTTATATGGAGCTGGAATTACAATATTAGAGCTGCAATTGGATATGCAAGTATAAGTTTGCATTGATGCTCTATATCAATTCTATCAAGGCACAAATGGAAATTTGTGGTTCTACAGTAATTAATGTATTATGAGAAGAACGGATTTTGGTTGGGTCAGTAATTTCATTATTCCCGGCATTTCCATCTTTTCACACTAATTCAAGTTAAGCAATAATTACGTGACCGTTAAATGGTCTGTTTCTTATGATAGCACCAATCGGTTTGGATACACCTGTAAACCAGGTTTATGTTCACCACTGTCGGTTTTGCTTCTACACGTTTCTTGGTGACGATCCCAGTTGTCACAATTTCTGTGTTTGCAGAGTGCATATTATGTTCTTAATTCCTCTATGTATTGATTGTGTCTGTGCTATTGTTTGTGCTATCTGCGTCTCCTGTCGGGTATGTACTTTCAAAAATTTGGACAATGATAGTATAAGCGTCCAAGAAAATTGAATGATTTCAATCGACGGCCGTACACAATTTATTGTAACATATTTCAAATCATTAATGATACCATGACCGAGCGCATTTTCACCATCTCTTATGATTTAATTCTAGATTTTTGCTATTTACTAATTAAATGACACCGTTATCTCTATATTAGAGAACATTATATTGAGATGACAATCCATGGATAATATTCAAGATGAAAGAATGATTTATCGTATGTGAAGGACTAATAGGGAATAATTCTTATTTTACTAAATACTTATTATTTTTCTAAATCATTGTAGGTAATATACAAGTGAGATAATTGCCATTTCATTCGCACTATCACAGTCTGTGTCTGTATTATTTGTAAGTGGGTAACGGTATGTCTTATATATTGTTTTGGACAAGGTGTTTGCCGCTCACGCTGTTTCGATTCCAGGCTCCACTCGATGATCTCTCAAACATCAACACCCACTATTGTTTATACCCGTACAATAATTGACTCGAGAGCCATCTACATTAGCGGGGCAGTAGTGTAGTGAATAAAGTGTTGGTCGCACACGCCAGAGGTTGCGGATTCGATCACCAGTTCGACCTGATGTCTCTAAAACATTCAATTCTGGTTCTACCCAGGTAACGGACTCGAGAGAAGTTCTCATAAGCTCTGAGCTTTCACCACAACGAGCTAAAATAAATAAGTATAAAACTCTGAACTTAATTCCCAAAACTTCGGTAGTATAATTAAAAAAAGTATGTAAGTATTTTCCTTATGTACTTTTATGAATCAAATTTAAAATAAAATAATCGAATGATCTATATGCTGATGAAAATATTAAGAAAAAAAAACGATATGAGTACCACGTGACCGTTATTACTTTCAATTTTCGAATAGTGTGGCTTAGTTTTAATAAACGTGTAGTACGTTTTTTAATTTCCGTCTCCTCGATTGCTGCAGAATAACTGATAAAACAATGGATCAATACACATACCATGATACAATAATACTATACGTTTCGTTAAAGACAGTTTGTGTGTATTTGTGTGTAAAATATTTATACCAACTCACGTCATTTATTTATACCACATCCCATGTCTTTAAAGGAGATTTAAGCTAAGTAGTTCTATTGAAATATTTCTATTTATTCATACCATATTACACATCATAAAATATAATGTTCACCAACTAGTGTAATATTCATGTAAAATATCATATATTTATACCACACAGCATGACATTTAGGAGTTTGAACCAACTGGTCCAATATTCGTGTCAAATCAAGTAATTCATTTATACCATATAGCGTGACATTTAGGACTTTGTACCAACTGGTGTAATATTCGTTTCAAATCAAGTCATTTATTTATACCATACAGCATGACATTTAGGACTTTGTACCAACTGGTGTAATATTCGTGTCAGTTCTAGTCATATATTTATACCATATTAGCATGACATTTAGGACGTAGTACCAACTGGTGTAATATTCGTGTCAGTTCTAGTCATATATTTATACCATATAGCATGACAATCAGGAGTTTGTACCAACTGGTGTAATATTCATGTCAATTCTTGTCATATATTTATACCACACAGCATGACATTTAGGAGTTTGTACCAACTGGTGTAATATTCGTGTCAATTCTTGTCATATATTTATACCACACAGCATGACATTTAGGAGTTTGTACCAACTGGTGTAATATTCGTGTCAATTCTAGTCATATATTTATACCATATAGCATGACATTTAGGAGTTTGTACCAACTGGTGTAATATTCATGTCAATTCTAGTCATATATTTATACCACACAGCATGACATTTAGGAGTTTGTACCAACTGGTGTAATATTCGTGTGAAATCAAGTCATTTATTAATACCATATAGCATGACATTTAGGACTTTGTACCAACTGGTGTAATATTCGTGTGAAACAAGTCATTTATTTATACCATATAGCATGACATTTAGGACTTTGTACCAACTTATGTAATATTCGTGTGAAATCAAGTCATTTATTTATACCATATAGCATGACATTTAGGACTTTGTACCAACTTATGTAATATTCATATACATTCAAGTCATTATCTACAACAAGTAGTATGTCAATATTGGCCTTGTTGTTACAAAATATTATAATAATCATAGATGCATAGTATATACAAATATACTGTGTTGTGCACGAGGTATCGTATTGCTATGGTTTTGAATACTTGACATGTTTAAATAAAAGCAGTTGCCTCTGAGTAATATATCTGGCAAATACAGTATAACGAGTCTAAAACAGGTGACTTGCTTTATTCGTTATATATTTTGTAAACAAGCAAGTCTATTAAACTACAACTGGTACTAATTATACCATACTTAACAACGTGTTTTGCCAGATCATCAATGGCCACCTTAATGATACTGAACAAGAATGGAAAATTCGAAATGTTCAAGTCATAATTATTTTAATTATCACAATTGGATTAAGTTTAATTAACTTTCAATTCATTCATAATTTCGCCGAATCAGTATCTTATATTCCCATGTAAATATAAAACTGTTTGCAGAAAAAAATAAGTTCTACAACTTGAAGTGCTCCCTTAATGGCTTGACAACTATCATGATACATTACAGTAGTAATATTACACTATCGATGGAGCATTTTTACTCGGAATGAACATGTGGAAACAGTGGAGTTGCTGCAATATTTAATTGATTGAACCATAGGCACTTTTCTTTATTACATACTTATATAACTTTATTCATATGCCAGCTGTAATATTGCTATGAATTTATTGTTCAATATGCATATAGTCATGATTAGTTGAATATGTGTTTTATAGTTCCATATTTCATTCATTATTGGTCAGTGCACAAAGTCATGAATAATTGAATTTGTGTTCAATAGTTCCATATCTAATTATTTTATTGTTCTGTACATAAGACCATGGTTATTTGAACAGGCACTCCACAGTTCCATATATAATTCTTTTTGTTTATTGCAGAAAGTCATGTTAAAGTGTTTAATAGTTCAATGTCTAATTCTAAAAAAACAAAAACAAAGTACACAATCACCAGCGAAGCATGAACACAATCAATATACATACTAATTATGTGAATACAATACATATATAAAGAACTCTTGACAACAGGGGTCAGTTCGACAACCATATATATAATAAACAGTATACGAAGCATTCATACATTCAGGGCATAATCACCAAAGCGGCCTGAACACAATCAATATACAGAATAATTATAGAAAAGAAAATGAAAAAAAACAAAAAACAACAACAACAAAAAATGCAAACAAAAAGGAACAGCAACAACAAAATCAAACATTTAAGCAAATTAGCAAGTATATATGTTTTACTCGAATAATTCTACATATTCTAGACAGTTTAAACATGACCTTTAAAGGCACTGTCTGGAGATTAGAAATAAAGCATAATTAATGATAGCTACTTTAATAACAAGCCACTTTGATTGAATTATTTCCCCCAAATTACTGCTTATAATTTTTTACTCAAGATTCAAGATATCATTATTTGTAAGTTAAACATATACTGTTTCTCACTACATACTTACATTATAACATACATGTAATATATTTATCACGTGGCATATTTTAGGAAATAATTCGTAAATACAAAACATGTATTTTTAAATATTTGTCACTCATAAAGTAACATCTGTACATCTGTAGTTAATATTTCAATAAGAGCCTTTATTATTTATAAATATATTTTGTATGCAATTTACTTTTAAATAAATATCTAAAATTCTATATATCACCCATGCTAGTTAATATATATATTCACTCATAATCACACATATAACTAAAGAATTGCATTTTCGTAGTCCATTGCATCACACTTATGTAAATAAAGAAGACTGATTTATGTTTGTATTATTTTTCGTTTTAAAGCAACTCCTACCCAACACACAATAAACCTACAATTAAACGAAACATTGTTTTCTATTTCACAAGTATTATTCATCAGACTAGAGTTTATTTCGTCAAACCTTTGTCCTTCGCATAACTCTACTTGCAGTTATATACATATTGCATTTTAAGTACATATGGTACATATGGTATAAAGCTAAATTACATATGGCTAACATCATCATGTATAGAGGATATAATACTGAACATTTATTTTATTTTATAATTAACACTTCAGTGATAGACAAAGCAATCCACATTTTTTCACAGCATTTCAACATTAATAAATCTTTTCAAATGTTTCCGAGACTATATTTCGTAGGCATTGCAGTTGAAAATCTGAAAACATTTGATAAACACTAAAAAACCGGCCAACATCGTTTAGCACTTTCAACTCTTGTTGCGATTTAGCACAGTCGAGATCCGTATTGTACCTTTTGTGTGGACTGAGCTTGCGGGAGTGGGGGTCTCTGATGTATATTATCACTAACCCACCTGGAATTAAAATAACCTTTGAAGTGAACCATACCTATTTAAATGAAATTCCATTGAACATTTAGCTGTCTTCATTTCCATCGATTGTCTATTAATTTTATATGTATTCTGTTAAATCCGTTATTTACTAGCAGTTGCATTTTCTTGTATTCTTTATAATAATGTATTTTGAACTTTTTAACTTTGACTACATCTTATTATTTCTTTTCAACTGCAGTATATATTATAATGCTATATTTTAACAACTGACAATATGGGCTAGTTAAAGTGATGCTATATAGCAAATTTGATTATAATCAGGCAAAAACTGCAGGAGTTGAGGCCATACGGTAGATCCGTACATGGAATATTTTTAAGTAAGAAAAAGGGGACATAACTCCTTCAATGATAATATAGGCAGAACACCTGACGATATGCGCTTGTTCACATGATGACGACGATGATGTATAGCAAGTTTGATCAAAATCAGATGAAAACTGAAGGAGAAGTTGAGGCCACAAGCTACATGTGTATATGAAATATATTTAAATAATAAAAAGGTGTATAATTCCTTAAATAATAATCTGGGTGATACAACATAACGATATGCGTTTGTTCAGATGATGGTGTTGATGTATAGTAAGTTTAATTAGAATCGGATGAAAAGTGTAGGAGGAGTTGAGCCCACAAAGTACATCTGTATATTCGGACGGGCGGACGGACCAGACAGCCAGCCAACCAGGCAGGCAGGCGGCAGGCAGGCAGGCAGACAGACAGTTCAAACACTATGTATACAAATGAATGAAATATCTATATTACATCTGCAAACATGCCTGGTAAGATTTACAAACTAAAATATTTAAATTCAATAAACATATAAATCCCTTACAATAATAATTTATCTAATATACTGTATTGATGTTCTTACCACGAAGAGAGCGTACTTTCTCGTATGTTGACCTTTTCATGTCCCCAAGTCCAAGTCCCTTCTGCTCGATTATTACATTCCTGAATATTGAAATAAATTATAATATTGTATGTGTTTGTTTATACTATCAAGTTGCTTGTGTTTCTTTCTTTGTACTAATTAGAATATAATATACAATGAAAGTATGTTTTTAATGGGGTTTTAATCATTTTCAACAAATTACAGGTTTTGTATGGCATATATTAATTTTTATTGGTGGAGGAGGCCTCAGAATCAATCTAAGTAGAACCGCCGTCCTCCCGCAGATAACTGACAAACTTCTTCACTTAACGTTTCAGAAACCGAGTGGGGCTCAAACACACGAGACCGCAGTGTTGAGAGGTAAATGGTCGCTGGACGACAGTGCTTTGGACATCACTTGGGCACGGGGGAATTAGTCCACGGCTATAAACTCTGGAATGAAACAATGCCGCCTGCTACGTTTCGGTTAGAAATAACAAAGTGAGTCCTCACGTAATAGTTATTATCCGTAAATCGAGGGCTTGGTGCAAGTCTAGTCCAAGTCAATATAGACTAAGAAGGTAGATAGGCTTGTTATGTGTTAAGCCATCGATATGACATTAAAACATAGCGGCTGGTTACGTCAACGTTAGTCGGCTTATGTATTAGCCTATCACAAATAACCAGGCCTACGAGTTCATTCGTTCCCCTTCCCCGTTTTGTACGATAATGATTTAAATATCAACTATATAAAACAATATACGACACAAAGTCACAGGCCACATTTTATCATTTTGACAATAGTGATAACGTTTCGATATCACAGAGACAACCACATAGATTATCATGCAACTTTTAGGTTTACTTACATAATACAGCTAACTGGTACTAGCATAATATTTTCAAAGCTCTATTATTCTAGTAGCCAGGACTAATCCATCAAACCCCTCATCCATTACTAGATTTGGAGTTAATACTATATTTGCAAGGAGACTTTGTGATTGAATCATTAGGTAATCTATATATAATTAGGTAAGAAACATTAAAAACACATATCAAACTCAAAACTACTGTAATATTTGGTTCGAACTATTTATTGGCTATAAGTGATTCGCCAGCTTGATACCGTTCTTAAAATTCATCCGCTAACTGCTGTATTTTGTTCAAGGGGAAATGCGATGACAAAATATATATTTATTATCAGCTGACATTCTAAGCTTCTAACCATGTATTTTTTATGTACAGAATTGCTATAAAAACAATTTTGATATAAATATGCAGTTATTATACTTTTATAAATGGTATCTAAAAATTCCGGAAATATAGATACGGCCTGTAACACAACATAAAATAACCATATTAACCCAATGTGTAACGTCACTATTTCCTGTAAGAAAATTGTGTGTTATATATATGTACGTTATATATTTATACAGACACACATTCGATATAGCAATCTTATTTATACACACCTTTCTGTAAGTAAACACATGTACGCTATATGTTTATACAGACACACATTCGATATAGCAATCTTATTTATACACACCTTTCTGTAAGTATACACATGTACGCTATATGTTTATACAGACACACATTCGATATAGCAATATAATTTATACACACCTTTCTGTAAGTATACACATGTACGCTATATGTTTATACAGACACACATTCGATATAGCAATATAATTTATACACACCTTTCTGTAAGTATACACATGTACGTTATATATTGATACAGACACACATTCGATATAGCAATCTTATTTATACACACCTTTCTGTAAGTATATAAATGTACGTTATGTATACAGACACACATTCGATATAGCTATCTAGTTTATAAACACCTTTCTGTAAGTACACAAATGTACAATATATATTTATTCAGACACACTTTCAATATAGCTATCTAATTTATACACACCTTTCTATAAGTATACAAATGCACAATATATATTGAAACAGACACACATTCAACATAGCAATCTTATTTATACACACCTTTCTATAAGTATACAAATGTACAATATATATTTATACAGGCGCACATTCAACATAGCAACCTTATTGATACACACCTTTCTATAAGTATACAAATGCACACTATATATTGATACAGACACACATTCAACATAGCAATCTTATTGATACACACCTTTCTATAAGTATACAAATGCACAATATATATTGATACAGACACACATTCAATATAGCAATCTAATTTATTCACACCTTTCTGTAAGTATACAAATGCACAATATATATTGATACAGACACACATTCAACATAGCAACCTTATTGATACACACCTTTCTATAAGTATACAAATGCACACTATATATTGATACAGACACACATTCAACATAGCAACCTTATTGATACACACCTTTCTATAAGTATACAAATGCACAATATATATTGATACAGACACACATTCAATATAGCAATCTAATTTATTCACACCTTTCTGTAAGTACACAAATGTACGTTATATATTTGTAAAGACAGACATTCAATATAACAATCTAATTGATACACACCTTTCTATAAGTATACAAATGTATGTTATATATCTATAAAGACATACATTCAATATAACAATCTAATTTATACACACCTTTCTATAAGTATACAAATGTATGTTATATATTTGTAAAGACAGACATTCAATATAACAATCTAATTGATACACACCTTTCTATAAGTATACAAATGTATGTTATATATCTATAAAGACATACATTCAATATAGCAATCTGATTTATACACACCTTTCTGTAAGTACACAAATGTACGTTATATATTTGTAAAGACAGACATTCGATATAGCAATCTAATTGATACACACCTTTCTTTAAGTACACAAATGTACGTTATATATTTATACAGACACATTCAAAATAGCGATCTAGTTTATACACACCTTTCAGTAAAATCTACACACATCAAATACAGTTTTGCTGGTGGGATATTTTTAATGTCTTCATGTCTGTCAATCAGATAGTATACTACTCTGAACGTTTCAATACTGTCGTCCTTTAGACCATCTATGATAACTGACACCAGTTGTCTGTGATGTAACTGCGTATTGCGGTCGTAACTTATCATACATATAACATTCGCTAAGTCTCTAGATGGCTTGCCCTATATTAGAAATAAATGGTATTGTTCTATATACACAATATACAAGACTCCAAATTATGTTCTTTTTTACTTTGGCCACAAAATAATGCTTGCATTAGAAATGAATACAAATTGAAACACACATTCAACAACGAACACATTAAGTTGCATATGTTCTGATCTACATATATTTTGATGTTCGTAATATTACAAATAGGCGATGGATTTACTTTTTCATACTAAAACACATTATAAAATGTTGAAAACGGCTTCAGCTGTCGGTTCCTGAATCATAATTTCAAAACTAGTTTGATACAAAAAGGTTTGGCAAAAAAAATTACGAAATATCGGAAAAGAATCAATGTTTTAATTTAAATCTTATATATTTTTTATATACGTATTTATATCATTTTCACTATACGTATACTAAATAACAAATGAAAAATACGAATCGTGCAACTCTCTCTTAATAATGACATGCATTTATAATGTTTATGGTAAATAGGCTAAGTTCCAAAATTATGAGAAAATGTGCACATAAAACATTGAGGCAATGCAGTTGGTGAATAAATACATGAAAAGAAATAAATGGAACATTTATAAACGTTTTTTTAAGTAATAGAATGAAATGACATGATTGAGCTTGATAGAGATAAAAGGAATGTTCTAGTCTATCTCAAAAACCGGATATTTCCAGAATCAGGTCTATTAATACCCCAATAAAAAAGCAGGGAATTCTATGGCCGTTCCACAATTCATAGCAATTGGTAGCTTACTAAACTGTGACGTCATTAAACATTCAGTTGAAACAACTTACCAATCAACGTGCTCAAATGTGGCTTTCCAAACATTTATATTTAACAAACCCAATCGGAAGAGTTGCTCTATGTGTATATAGTGTTCAAAGCTGGTTTTATTTCATATTTCATAAACTCTTATAAATATACGCAATACTGCTCTGCTATATTATTTTCTCGATTGTTGTCTATGCTTCAAAGAGACCTTTTTATCAGATATTATATTCATTAGGGGCAAACACAATCAGATATTATATTCATTAGGGGAAACACTATCAATATTATATTCATTAGGGACAAACACTATCATATACTATATTCATAAGGGGAAAACACTATCAATATTATATTAATTAGAGGCAAACACTATCAAATATTATATTCATTAGGGGCAAACACTATCCGACTATATCATAATAATATTCGGTAACGGACAGCTAATTTTCCCGTTTTCCTTATTATTTTATGTTATGTAGCATCTTATCCACGATAAATCTTTCTTAATTAAAAAAGCAAGAAACAAACTGGACAAAGACAAATACAAAATCACGAATAAGAGGCAATTTGTCTTTAAATACTTGCTGTTGGAGCGTCTGTTTCCAATGAAAGATTAGCGACTGGGTCAAACTTACAGCATTACATATGATGCCACAATCTTATGTATATACTACTGTGAAAGCACTTCTTAACAACTATAACATTTAATGACCACGATACAATGTATTTAAGAAATGTTCTTTTTGTACATTCTTAAGTCTTAGTTTTTATATGTATCAAATGGGAAGAAACAGAAAAACATATTGCTTGTAAATTCTCTTCTAATGACTGTATTACGGTGGGTAAAAATAAACATTTTGCCGTTATTGTTGGACCTGGTGATAGATAGGACATATGATAAATATATATATATATTTTTTTTATTTTATTTTTTTAAAAAAAACACCTTCTAAGAACAGATGTTAAGAACAGACTTTTGTTCAAGGGAGAATTTTGGATAGTCGTTCTCTCTCTTCGGTGTGATGTATAAACCAATCAAAATCTGGTGACCTCGAAATTTGAATGATAATATATATTATGTTAATGAAACCATTCCAAAGTTTGAGAAAAAAAAATAGATTATTTTTTCCTTATTTCTTATCTTTAAAAAATTATCAATATTTCAACATTTATTTTATTACAACTCAGTAATGTCAGTATTTATTTCTAAAAATAGAATATTAAATAAAAATTACACCAAAGTTATCTAAATCGGCTCTAAAATAAATGTTCAGCTTTCCACACATCTAAAAAACTAACGCACCCTGTCTATACCAACATGACTCATTTAATATAAATTAAATAGCACTTAATATTGACAATGACTTGTATAGAAGAATAGGAAACGTGCACCTCCTGACTAAATGTTGATAAAATAACACACAATGATTAATTATTTGGCAAATTAATAATTCATAATTAACAAGCAACTGATCTGTAAGTTGTATGTAATCTTAAATGATTAAACATGTTTTGATCTCGCAAAATAATCTTCAACTAAAGATATTGAGGTTTGAAGGAAAATTTCTTGTGATTTGCCGTTATTTTAACTGCATTATACACATTTTGTAATCAAAAGTACTTCAACAATTTTAAACACACATTTCTGGGAATGGTATTATTTTGATGAATATTTCATTCTGCAATGTAAAATTTTTGATATATGTTCCTGAGATGAATAGAAGTTAAGATAATTGAAAACGAGATATTGTGAGATTTTGCGTGAATACGCCAGCGTTCACAAAATCTCAATCAGTTGCCTTTCCTTCTCTATATAATTCCTTAATATTGACAAACAGTAACATTGGGTTTAAGTGAGAACAGCAAAATTAACACTTACATTAAGTCCTTCAAGAAGCATTTATAGTAGTATGCCATACATATCCAACGAACACATGTCCGTGAACGGTCATATTAAGCTTTGGTGAGATAAAATAAACAGTGTTACATGGATAGTACATGAGGTCAATCCTGATTCTAGTTTCTACAGTATAAATTCTATAACAAGAAGCTTGTAAATATTTGAAACAAACGTTGATACTTACAGCAAGAGCATCATCATTTTTGGATGTCCTGCTCGGATTATCATGTGACCGCTTTGACAATCTGTACATTGCTACTGCTAGTATCATGAGAAGAATGTATAGCAGTATGATAGCCAATACTGCGGACTCTGTAATAACAAAACTTGATAATTGTGTTCGTTAATAACTTCGATATTGAGATTGCGAGAAGGTACATTGTTTTAAAAATGATTGTTATTTAATATACGTATACATGATAATATGTTCATTATATTATAACTATTAGTTCAGAAACTTGTGACACGTTCGACCCCGCTTATAGTGGCAGTTGATAATAAGAAAAGGCAAAATAGAGGACATGTTCAACTTGGAACTGTTCATGTAAACAAAGTGACTTGCAATAGCCCTAGATGATTATCGCACCCACGTGTACATGTTGACGTCCCCATATCATATGCATATGAAATAACTCCACCAACACTTATCTGAAAGAAGAGTCCATCCAACATACACGCACGCACGCACGCACGCACCCGCGCACGCACGCACGCACGCACGCACGCACGCACGCACGCACCCACGCACATTGTTATTGATAAAATAGTGTATTACCTTTGTCAAAAATATTTCTATTTTTGGGAGAGGAGATCGCGACACAAGAGTGTGTATCTTTACATATAAGAATAAAAGGCAAACACTCTCATCAATATTTCATGTGTATTAACCCAGCCCAGCAAATGCCCCCTATAATCAGCATTTGCACCCCCATGTATTAGAAATCCTTACGATGTATGCACCTTTAATTACCGAACACAATTACTTACGGTAACAGCAGAGTTTGTTAAAGAAATTAATAGTAGAATCTTTATTTCCTCTATATATACTAAAGTCTTATAGGTGTTAATTAATATACAGTTTAAAAGACTGACAGTTACAACTGCTTTGTAAGCTAAATGTAAGCTACATTCTCAATTAATGATTGTATAAAGTCACACCCTTACATTCTATTGTAAAACTAAAAAATATAGATATTAACCTGTGAATTATTGAAACCTGAAACAGTTCTCTTTAAGAGACACAATTGCAAAAAAAACTTTCTCTATAACAATTAAGTTTGCATCTCAGTGAGATTAACAGTGACAATTGTTAACACGTCTGTGGAAGCCTCAGACTGGCAATATCTACAGTCGCTTTCCTCAATTACATGCATTTATAAATCACACTAAATTCACGCGCCTAAAAAAGTGTGACTTAACTTTTGTTGAGAGTGTTTTAGTATATAAAGAGTTAAGATCTCAAATTAAAGAACTTTTTCTATCATTTATTATGTTTAATGACGATTTAAAAGATTCTGACTCATTCCCTTTTTTCTAATCAGAGCTTTTATGCATCTGTTAGCTTTTATTATGACTGTTCCGTTGTCTAAATTGTTTTACAATTTAAAAAAATAAATATACCTTACCTTTGTTGAAGGTGTTGAGATATATATTGTGCATCTTAGTTTTCTGGTTGTTTACATCTTCATTCAAGGCATTTTTACTTTCATTTATTGTGCTTAATGATGATTTAAAACCATCTAACACATCTTCGAGTTCCTTTTTTTCTAATTTTAAGTTTACTATATCCATATCAAATTGTTGTTTTGCTTTTCTAAATTTTTCTATTCCTTCTTTAAACGATTCAATTGCCGATTCTATCTGTTGGTCACAATAGTGTTTTACTTCACCTATAGTTTTCTCAACCTCGCTATTAATTATATCAAGATCGTTTTTAACTTGATTCAGCGACATATCCAAATATTCTGTTTTTTCCTGATCTTTTTTAAACTGAGTCGTACTGAGCATTTGATTTTGTGTAAGGTCTGTCAGTCTATTTAGAACTTTATTTAGTGAAAGTTCTATATCATGATTTTTGTTTTCAGTTTTTCCCAACTGTTTTTTTAAAGTATTAACAGATTCACTCAGAGCAGTAACACTTGACCTTAAATCATTTGCATGCGAAACAACTTGTGTTTCAAGTGAAACCCCAAGTTTTTGTATAAACTCTGGGTCAGATGATAAATCCTCAACAATTGTTTCCAATTTTATATCGTATCCAGTTGTTTCTTTAGATGGATAACTGCAAACCAGGACGGCAACTAACGCAACGACCACAGCAATCAGCAGTAAGACGATTCTAAAATAGACAATAGAACAGTGAGTATCAATCATATATATGTTTATTTACATTTAATTTGAACAACCCCAGCAGCTTCGAATATACTAGTATCCACTATAACTGTATAGTACATACACGTATGCATTCTTATTGTAGTTATTGCTGGCCAAATAAAACATCATGCTTTTTATTTTAGAATGGTTCCAAGGGTCCCAAGGGACACAAGGGACCCGAATCCACGATTTTCTTTTCTTGGACGCGTTTCGTGTTTCAAATGTATTTTAATCAGATATTGTTGCACTGGAAATGTGCGTATGAAAAAATGGTAATTCACTTTTTATCATACAAAGATAATACTCATTAAGCATATCTTAATGCCATACTTTACATTGCTACACTTCGTTTGCTTTTCTTTGTCAATGTGTACATTAACACTATTACATATGCTCACAACATGAGAATCCTACTTAACACTACTAGTCTATGCGTTCGATTTTATAATGTACACGTACTTGGTGCTTCGAGAGGAGAATAAGGAAGGTTGATTTCCAAGGTTTGAATTATGTCCAATCTTTAACAACTTTGGTGTATGCTATGTGTAGATTCGAGTCCTGCTCTTATGTGAGAAAATTGCCAATTTCTTGCAGAAGGACGGACGGTTGTTCGACTTGATGTGTAATTTTATATGGCTGGGTACGTAAAACAAGGTTGTTAATCCTTTTTACTGTATTATTTTGGCACGTTTTAATATATATTCTTGTGTCAATAAGTTATCAGTGAAAATACATAAGCATACCGTATTGAATTATTTTTGCTACATAGCATGTATTAAAATACATGCCAATGAATCAGTGTTTTATTATTTCTGAGTACTTGGAATCATAGAGTTCCTTCACCATTGTTTGAGAATAGAATACCGCATAAGCCGATGCTAGGTCATGTGTTGCCTACTGCATTTTCTCTCAGGAACAGAGTCAATAAAACCGAGTATGATATTTTCTTTTCTTTAAATTGTGTTCTGTGCTCACACGGAATCCATTTATCAGACATAAATAATACATGTGAATAGAATGAACTGTTCGAATCCTTATTTCCCTTACTTTTATATTTAAACAACTAAAACATTCCTTAATAAACATTCCAAAATAGAAAGAAGGAGAAAGTTTATCTATTAAATATGTTTGTTTACTAGTAAGTATAAATGTAACGAAATTTATAGTTCTTTAAATATAAAACTGAGTCTGCTATTTTCTTCTCTTTTGATTTTGTTTTGTACTCCTACAATCACTGTCACTCACATTTCTTTTAAGTGAATCAGTTGAAGAAGTGGTGTATATATATAAAATGTAACATTTAAATTTGTTTTTTAAATTGTATATATAAGAAAATTGTAAACGTTTATATAGCTTAACATTGGTGCATAGGACAAGGACGGAAATCCCTTTTTAATTGTATTACTTTGGCATTTTTCAATAGATATCTTTGTGTCAATAAGTGATCAGTAAGTATATATCAAAATGTTGTATTGAATTATTTGTGGTAAATTCTAAATTGTTCAAGAAACCTTTCATATCGCTTGTGAAGGCAGCATTTCATTTTTTTCATAAACATGTCTAAAATCAACGTGATTTAGGGTTGCTTAGTGCTATTAGTCATTATTAGAAAATAATTTGCCTGCATATGCCGGTATAGGTATATATACACCGTTATTTGATAATGTTTTGCTGCTCGTGCGATGTTTAAACATACTATTTTTGACAGAATTGCTTAATAATGTTTTTGGAATAAATATATAATTTCAACATATTTTCGTTTTTGAAAATTGATTTTAGGAAGAAACATTAATTGATGAGTTTGAACCGTAATATCCCAAATGGCATCTTAAAACTATGTCTCACTATTTATGATATACATACGTATGTAATTGATGATGAGGATACTGATAAACTATAGAATAGTTTCGTATCTTATATCAAAGAAAATAAATCAAAGAACGTGTTTAAAAGTTTCATACTTTATTTCGGACATGTACATATCTATCAATATTAACTTTTAAACTACTGTAGATTATCTTTGTTATATTATTGATAAAAATAGTTTGGCTTAATTGTTAATAGCTGTCTTTGGTATTTTCTCTTGATAACAAGCCTTTATATCTGTGAAATATATTATAGTAATCAGTTATTCCTAAAAACTTCAATTGTTATTTAGTTGTATGAAACTTACCTCTTGTTTGGTCCCCCATCAGTTTGAGTATCAGCGTTGTCAGTTGTTTTCTTATCAGTTTGATTAGTAGCGTTGTCAGTTGTTTTCTTATCAGTTTGATTAGCAGCGTTGCCAGTTGTTTTCTTATCAATGTGAGTAGCAGCGTTGACAGTTGTTCTCCAATCTGTTTGAGTAGCAGCGTTTCTTTCTGAATTCAGATATAAAACAAAAACATAACAGGTTGCCTTAGAGTAGCCCAGTCTTTCAGTTATTATTAGAACATAATTTTCCTGCATTTTGTAAATTAGACATTGAAATATTTCCATAAAAATGATATTACACATGATATTAATATGAGACATATTTAATGAACGATTTGAAATATTACACATACTTATTAAATGCAAGAATCAATGTATTTACAAACAATTATGGTATTTCAGATTCATTACTGCTAACCATTAGTAACAATTTTACTGATTGTTATATCAACGCGATTGTCAAAATAACTGTACATAGTAATTATTATAAAGAGAGATAATACATCTTTTTTACGCTATTATACATATATTATATTACTCAGACTGTAGCATGTATAAGTTTTTAAAAAATATCTGGAAAAGAAGAATGAGTACATTACGACAAGGAATCTTTCTGGCTATATGCTTTGGGAAGACTTAATGTTTGAAACTTGTGGGAATAACGTTTGTGCTGAAACGAGGAATTGTTTCATGCACATTAGTTTTGGTTTGGAACCGTTCTAAAACATATTAGTTTAGCTTCGGTGCTGAAAATGGGCTTTGTTCAATGCCATTAGCTTAGTTCCGAAAGTTTGAAACAGTTTCCAAATATATAAGTCTAACTTTTGTGTTGGAACTGAAATGGGCATGTTCCATTTGGACAGTTTAAGTTCGAATTTGAAACAATTCTCGTAAATATACTGTTCAGGCACGTTGTCCGAACAGCTGGTCTCACTATATAAAATACTGCTAAACAACAGTTTGGCCAACACCACAGGGGTTTGAAACATTAAACTGTATATATATGTAGATGATTGGCTTTATCATTTATTTGTCTGATTGTTAAATATTAGAAGCATTTGACTTTGTTGGACGTTTATTTACGAATCATGAGCCAAGAAGCCTGAGAAAATTTTATATATTATTTAGTTTGAACAAATAAAAAAATGTATACTGGTCATACCTAATACCGCGAGTCTAAAATAAAATTCAACCATGTAAAGAATGGCCTCAATACTAAACAGTAAAAAGGTTACTTAAGTGTGCCGAGTAAAAAACAGTTGCCGATACGAAATGCAAACAAATGCCGACGCTAACGGAAGTTGGAGCTTTGCGCATGTCTTCCCACATTGTTATTATACGGACATTCGCGGTAATAGGTATATCGCGGTATTAGGTATACACGGGATATAACGAAGTTTCAAGCTAGGCTGCTTCACAACTTAATCTATAACACACATTCGCCTTACAGAAGGTCCCGTTTTAAGTTCAAGAAACTGACACCAACTTTCTTGACAGTGATTGATTTTCAATTACGAACGACGGCCTATTTTTTTTTTCATTCTCCAATACACAATTTTATATACAATTTCAATTTACAGCATGTATAGTGTTCACATATATAAGTAACATCTTTTTTTTCTACAGATAATATCATATTTTAAATTTAGTATTTGAATAGTGTATAACATTGGATCTTACTGTATGGTGCTAGATATTATTAGTATCAATATTAGACGCAGCAAATCAATGTTTTGAGTGTTGTTGTTTTTCCTCTCGAAGATAGTTAAAAAAATGAAAATAAAAACAAAACAAACAACATACAGTTAAAGAGCAGCAAAAATCCAAAGATTATTCCTGACTTTTTTTTATTAGTCTTCTGATTAGGTTGCTATTTATATTTAACAATTTAACATTGGAATCATCAAATAAAATTCACTAAGAAACCGTCATAATACAGCAAAAGGCATAAAATTAAAAATCGTCTCTACAAAAGTGAATTTGTAGTTGTAAATATTTATTCTACGTTCTGAGCGATACATCTTACGATGTTGTATTGTGTCCTAATGTATTTTTGTAACTGTGCTATCTTCTTATTCTTTTAATCTTTGTTTAATTATATATTACTTTGCTGACAACAGTATAGTATTAATAACATCAACGAATTTATTGTTGCCCAAACTTATTTTTTATAACTTGCAATATTACCTATTCTATATTGCCTCGAAAGTTAAATAAAGAAATATACTGCAAATTGCCTACCAACTAGGTCATTTGTCCACTTTAATATTAAGTTACCTTGCCGCTGCGCGCTAATATATTATATATAAACAGTAGATCTTCGTTGGCCCGAACACGGATGACTGGAACACCATATATATCTCGAACCACTTATCTGGTCCCGAACGAATTCCTATTTCGATGGATATACATGTACATATATGGTCTGATGTTGAATAATACTTGACTCGAACAAACAACCCTAAACTCGAACTAGTTGTCCAGACTCGTCGGGTTCGAGCCATCGACGTTCTACTGTATATTATATTGGTCTTAGTCGTCAATTTGTCGTCAATTTGAAATGTACTATGATAATGTTTGCTAAAACGGACCATGACATATATCTGTGAGGTTTTTGGAATAGCCATTTATGACTTTGAATGTGTGCTGTAGCACATTATAAACAACTTGGCTGGAATAGCGGCATGCTTATTATAATTAACTTTCTGTCGGCCCTCGTTTGAAAAGGGTCAAAATGGCACCCTTGTCGTTAGCAGATGACAACCTTTGTCGCGAGAGGGATCAAAAGACGCCAAATAACTCTTGCAGCTTATTAGTCCATGATTTGTAACCTCGGGGTCATTAGTATTGTAATGAGAATAATTACATACCTTGAGGCCACGATTTAGATCTTGCTTTACGTCTATACGTAGCCATTGTAGTTTATTCTGCTCGCCGTGATCGTGTTTATAGCGAACTGGGTTTTAAGATGACGTTAGATTTTCAATGAATTTCTGGAACTACGAATGGGTACCAGTGGTTTGGGTGTAATTAGCTGTGTCCTGGCTGCTTTGGTCGTGACTGAGTTTTGTCCTGTTGATATAAATAAATAAATGAATACGATATTTCTTTTATCACTAACAAAAAAATGTACATAAGGCGATGGTATTAATACAGCAGAAATAATAATTATCTATGAAAGTCTGTGTACATCATGAAGAAAATAAACGACAGGTATGGAAAACGTTTAAATTGCGAAAGTCGTAATTGTCTTAGCAACTTATTTTAAGCCAGCCAGCAGTAGATGAAACATTAAAAAGACGCATCCACCAGAGCAACACCAACACAAGTAATATATAGACTAATCATAATAAATTCAGAAAATACATAAGAGCAACACCAACGTAAGTAATGTATAGACTAATCATAATAAATTCAGAAAATACATAAGAGCAACACCAACGTAAGTAATGTATAGACTAAACATAATAAATGCTGAAAATACATAAAAGCAACACCAACGTAAGTAATGTATAGACTAATCATAATAAATTCAGAAAATACATAAGAGCAACACCAACGTAAGTAATGTATAGACTAATCATAATAAATTCAGAAAATACATAAGAGCAACACCAACACAAGTAATGTATAGACTAATCATAATAAATGCAGAAAATCCACCAGAGCAACACCAACGTAAGTAATGTTTAGACTAATCATAATAAATGCAGAAAATACATAAGAGCAACACCAACACGAGTAATGTATAGACTAATCATAATAAATGCAGAAAATCCACCAGAGCAACACCAACGTAAGTAATGTTTAGACTAATCATAATAAATGCAGAAAATACATAAGAGCAACACCAACGCAAGTAATGTATAGACTAATCATAATAAATTCAGAAAATACATAAGAGCAACACCAACGCAAGTAATGTATAGACTAATCATAATAAATTCAGAAAATACATAAGAGCAACACCAACACAAGTAATGTATAGACTAATCATAATAAATGCTGAAAATACATAAGAGCAACACCAACGTAAGTAATGTATGTATAGACCAATCATAATAAATGCAGAAAATACATAAGAGCAACATCAACGTAAGTAATGTATAGACTAATCATAATAAATGCTGAAAATACATACAGAGGAAATGACAACATGGGTCATCACATTAAAACTGCAACAGGAAGTTTAGAAATGGTGTACGGATCGTCACGTCGTCATCACAATATAGAACGATACAGTAAAAGTATCAGTACGCCGATACAGCCTCATGTACGTATCTCAGGTGTCAATCACAATCATGCAAGTGAGCCTTCAGGATTTATGTAAGAAATGTGAGGGTAGTCGTTTTACAACAAATTCCTGAGCATTTATTTATATAAAATCACGTGTGTATAGTTCATAACTTTTTGGGTAGTTATCGTCCTTCATTATTTCATGTTCTTTAAGCTCTAATTCTCCAAAACTTCCCAACTGATGTTCACCAGACTTGCTAGGACGTAGCATTAAGTCGAGTTGCCCATTTTATACTCGTGTTCCGATAAATCGACTTTTGTCTTAGTTATATCCCTTTAGTTTAAACATATTGTATTGCCATATCTATACACATATACATGTTACAAGCTAAAAATAAATAATGCAAAATGACCTGGCCACAAGTGCTAACTTCACTAGTTACGGCCATCTCCTTGAAACGAGGAATTGCATTATATTTCGATTGCTTAGTACCAGTCAGATGTTCACTCTTTTATGACACGGACTAATATATTTAGGTTTTATGTTCTCAAAGTCAACGATGAGTCTGCGACAACTTTTTAATACAATAGTGTAGTCATATGGAATGTCATTCCTGAGAAAATTCAAACAATTAAAAATCATGATAGGTTCAAATAAGAAGTTATAAACTTATTTAAATAACATTTACGAATTGTGTAGGAGCTGTGTAAATATTTGACTTACTATATAGTACAATTCACATCAGTTTAACATGATTCAGTTAACATTAAGCAATATGTCTGCATTAAGTGGGATACACATATCATGTTCATAAGGAAAAAAAATTAAACCTACTTGCGGCTATTATCAAGAATGAAAACCTACATTCCCTTAAATTACAGAATTATTTTCTTAAAGCTTATATTCAACCCCATCTAGATTATTGTAACGTAATTTGGGGTAAAACAAAAAAGATAAACATAAACCGTCTCCTAATATTGCAAAAGAGAGCGTGCCGTATTATCTTAGGTGATCAATTTTCAACATTTGCAGACGCTATGAAATTTATAAATGCACTTTCCATTGATCAAAGAATATTTCTCCAAAAAGCAAAATTTATGTACAGAGTTTCAAAAAACAATGCACCTTCGTATATCACAGATATGCTTAATACCCATGATAACGTTCATAGAATTCTACGTTCAACAAATGAATTAAACTTTATCACACCAAAACCCAATACAGAATTATTAAAAGGTAGTATGTGCTACTCTGGAACTTTAATATGGAACAGTATACCATTTAATATCAGAAACTGTACTACAGTCAAAAGCTTTACAACAAACTGTGTTAAACAGAATGAGCTACTTCATATGTCCCGAAGATAATATTTGGTAATGAATAAATAATTATTATCGCAAATGCTACGAATAAGTCACCTCCTCCAATTGTACACACATATATATATATATGTATGTATATATAGATATGTATTGTTGTCTGTTTTTTTTAATCAAAGGATTGATTAAAAAACCTTAAACAAATCATATAATGTAGATATCATATTTCATGTATAATCAATTTGCTTGCAAAGCTTAAAATGTTTTTATTTGTTTTGTTATTGTATTTTGTAAATAACATGTTAATGTATTATTAGAGTACTCCAAAGAAGATTAGTTTCAAACTAATTGGATTACCCTCTTTAAATAAAGACATCCATTCCATTCCATATATAATATATAATCAATTAAATTAATCAAAGCATAATACTTGTGAAATATGTTATTATGATTATCTTATATATTTAATACATTTTAAAAAAATAACATATTTTTATTGCTAGTGTATAATGGTAGTTTTTTAATTGCGTTTTTTGGATATCCTTTGTCACCTCACAGCCACCTCTTAGCACTACAAGTATACTCTACTTGTGGTTGTTAATTGTACAGACTGGCTATAAGAGTTTTCTTAAGTTATTAAAAAACAAAAATAATAGAAGAAAAGTTATATCCTGAAATATTGTGCCGCTATGTAACTCTCGGTGTACAGTTTAAGACAAAGGTGCAAATTCTAATCTACTACATTCTGCTACAAGTCGTGTGTGAACCAAGTTACTCGTCACGAGATATTTGTTTACCACCCGGCTTGTAACGGCTGAGTTGAAATGGTGATAGTATTATTAGCAAGACATTTAAAGTATTGTGTGTCTCACATCAGAAAAATGGGTTAAATATCGTCCCTCTATTCACATGACATTAAGGGTGTCTATCATTTCTACATACAGTCAGTCAACATTCATTGTGCTATTTGATCGACAAATGCGCAGTCTAATTCCAAAGAATATGAACACTCCAACAAAGAACCAGTACCTCAATTAGCTAATTGCGAAAAGGCAGATAACAACAAAACAAGAGTTTGCAACTGTCAAACAAAAGCAGAAAATTATCATGATAAATCTGCATTGGTGCCGTAATTGACATACCATTAAGACACAAGCGAATAAACTCTGAATAATAAAGTTTGAAGGGCCATACACATATCGGTCCAAATTACACTTGAAAGCTGCTTCGGCTATCTGTTTGACAATAGGCTGCATCATACCCAAATACATGCTGATAATCTCAATGATTACTACGGTCATACAATTCTACAATTGAACTTCTAGTCTGAATAGCAATCAGAGGCCACTCCCGGACAATATAGACCGTGATTCCACCTGTATGATGTACACCGATTTTACTGAAGTACGCTATCTTGCCTATGAAATCAATTGGGCATTATTTTAAGTACATACAAAATGATAGGGATAAAACATTTAAGAATCGAATTGTTTAGTGTGAGTTTCTGGTATCAATAGGAACAAGAATAAGGTAACAAATCAAGGAATTAAGAAAACTTCTCCAACCTAGCCACTGTTGAAATGTAAATAGAGAAGAGTATTGAATCCCTCATCAATAGTATTTGAGTCCAGTGTAGTATCAAATATCAAGGGTGGTTGGTTCTTGCCTTACCGTAAATATGTTGAATTGATTCAGTTATATAATAAAAGTGTGGTGTCTGATGATCTGATTTCACATTTTTTTAACAGATTTCCAAACTTCATTGATACTTTGTTTTCCGCTTCATGAAATTATTAACAGAGCACAATAACACATTGATTCATTTTCTTATTTTCTTAAATCTTCTTGCATTTCTTGCTCTTTTGAAATTTCAATTTGTATTATTACATTCTCAATTAAATCAGAATAAATTAATGATGCTCTTATAATATTTCATTTTATCTGTGTACGTTTTCCGACCCATGCATATACGTGGTGCAAAAATGGACTACAAATGTATGTCGTCCAATCAATAGGTGTATCGTTAATGTTTATATAAATTGATAATGTTTTGAAGTTGCTCACTATCATATGAACATATCTCTGATCTATTTGACCTTAGGCTCGTCCCACGTGGTACTATTGTGCTTATTGTTTACATCATCGAAATGCTCTTTGGTGCTATTTACACCAGCTTTTATTTAAAACGTATGTTTAAAGGTGCACGGCTGAACAATTCGTTAAAATCTATTATGTAAAAGTTGATACATATATAAAATATGAGAAATTAAGTGGTAGATAAGACACAGCACTCACAACAGCCGTTGTTGGATCAAATAAACGTAAATGAGAAAATAAGATTTTGGGCGGTACAGTGTGGATGATTTTGGATGACCAACGTCGAAAAAACAACCACAGAACATTTCTGTAGCGACACCGTCCAAGTCACATGCTCTGACATCTTGTTTGATACTCAGACAAAAATACACCCATACATGTTATAGAGGGTCACTAGGGTAACAGTTCAGTAGAATTTCGATGAAAATGTTGTTTGAAAACAATATGCTGCTGTCTTAAGTTTTGAATTAAAACAAAATGGACAGTGTCCTGCTTGCCACATTGAATACCGAGGTCGGTAAAACACAAAGTGTTCCGAAGTTATCTAACTAGTCTTCGGTTTATTGGAGTGTTTTTTTAAACACATTATATATATATAAAAGATTTGTCACATTCAACATTTATTTTCAAATGCAACTTCTGTATACCAAGTGACGAGTAAGTGATTCCCGAAATGCTTCACGTAAAGAATTTTCACTAAATTACAATAGCTTAACCTCAATCAATGGTAGTAGTGTTTTACGGTGACCCTGAAATTGACCTTAAATTGCATTGATTGACATTTTTATGCGTGAATTATGTTAGCTCCATCGTGTGTGTCTGACTATCAATCCAGGGTTCGCGAGTTCGAATCCCCGCTCAGCCACAGTCTCTGTGATAATTGATATACGACATTGCGTCTCATTATCATTCGTCTCTCACCACTGATTCAAGTGGGAAAGATAGTAGTTACTTGCGGAGATGGCGTGTGCTCAAGTACTGGTTGATATTCCAGGATCCCAGGAAACAGTGGTTAGGTTAACTGATCCTCTGTTAGCCCTCTATGGCATAAACATGACGCTAAATATCCAATCAATCAATCAATCAATCAATCAATCAATCAATCAATCAATCAATTTGTTAAATAAATACTCATTCACAGCCACTAGGCGTATAGTGTTAGTGTATAAACTATCAGTACACATTTTGTTTAACTACGAACTGTATCATCGGATGGTTCATTACATGTAACAAAATATCTATATTTAGATTAGCAAAACTTGTATGAAAGCAGACGGCTTGTGTTTTAGCCATGGAACGTATTTGCTATTTTATCTTTCTTTCTATTTTTATTAAGGTATAGAATATGGAAATGAATATAAGCCTCGATTGAACGTTTCAATGTATACTGGTCATACCTAATACCGCGAGTCTAAAATAAATTCAACAGTGTAAAGAATGGCATCAATACTAAACAGTAATAGGCCTCTCTCAAATTATATGCATGCCAGACATTCCATTTTCCAAGCGAGGTTAGGAGGCTTCGAGCTCATCACACTACCAGCTGATTAGCAGACGACTATAATTACATAGGAAAATGGCTACACCTCTATCAACTTAGGGTGATATTTTGAGACCTGGACAACATTGTTTTGTTCCATTTAAGATATCAGATAACAAATCAGATTCTTCCCTTGATTTTCATAACATTATTAAGGGACCTGTGTAATAAACAAATTGTATAAAGCAAATTAAGGCGAGATGGAGGACTACATTGCAATGTAAGTTATCATGTTTACATATCTATCTATTAGTGTTATGAATTTTGAATTTCTTGTTATTGTTTGTTTTTTATTTGAAATAAATACAAACTTTAAAAACATCTATTTTTTCTTTAATATATGCATAAACCGCAGCATGTAACAACACATTATGTTATATAAAGAAAGAGAAGTGAAACAATTTGTGTTTCCGTATTACGCCTTATAAACATAATTTTATAGACATGTGAAAATAGTATTTTATATAACAATTTATTGTCAATAACTTAGAAAATTTAATAATATTTGTATCTTTCATTATAGGGTGGGAATGGACTGTATGAATAAATCCAGCACTGTAAACCAGAAGATAAAACCATAACTGTAAACCAGAAGATAAAACCAGCATTGTAAACCAGAAGAACTCAATCCAATCAAAAGTATATTGATATGCTGGAGAACATAGAGAAAACATGGAAAACATGATGACAGAGACACAAAAAAGTCAGAAATATAGTCCCCATAAAAGTATATATTGCAGGACTGCACTTGACAATCTTGAAAATGTATTACTCCCACTATATTACTACATACACTAACAACCAGCTTCCGGAACAGTTGGGTCTACTCTGCTTCTGTCTGTACAATTGATATGTAAAGTAAATTATAAGCTTTATTTAAATGTAGACATTGTTTTGGAGACATTTTTGTAATAAGATGTCTTTGAACATGTATAATGAGTAAATAAAACATTAATTGCCTTTATTTTATATGTTTTTTCATTATTTCTCTGTGATCTGTTACACCCCCCTATTATGTTATATCCCCTCCCCCCATATTATTATTTTTTTTAAAAAGAATAGAAGACTTTGAATAAAGATAAAATGGTTAACTGTTCAGTTGTGTTCTAGACAATGGACACTTATATGAGTACACATAGTAAGGCACAAATATTCATGGAACCTGACATTATACAGACGGTTTGTATCCCTTCTAAATCACTTTCAAAGAGAAGTGTTAATTAGCCTTAATCTTCAGGAATGTTTACACAGGTCAGATGCTATAACAGTTTAAAAATGCGTTGTGATACACTGCAACAAATGGGCAGAATTGTCAAAAATGAAGGGGTGCCATCAAACCATCGAATTATTTATTTCAAACTAATTTGTCGTAAAGAGATGCGCTTTAGCAAACCGTCTTTTTGCAATGAGCTTATCTGTCCACAGAGAGACAGTGATGCTAATATATCACAACAAAAGCATGTCTAGAGCATTCACTGCATCCAGATTTCATGATTCATGTAAGTTAAACCATTTTTTTGTGTTAGAAACTCATTATTTATGTATAATTCATACCCCACCCACATAAAAATAGTAACATTTGTCGCGATACTGTTTCCAATCTTTAGCGCGTGCTTTTTAACAATACGGTTGGTCGCGTATGAGCAATATTGTTTTTATGTCGCTGTTTATCAATTAATATTATATTGATCATGAATTATGGAGAAATTTCCTGTTTCATTATTTTGTCATTGATATTTGTTATCAACAGCCCTGTATCCAGTTTTCGATATACCGACCGCCAAACTGTCGCGTTTCATTTTAATGGTATGGCGTATGACTGCCATTTTTGTTTCACTGTCATTTTTTTCTCCTCATTGTTAATATTTATGCGGCTGGGTCTGGCTTATACACAGTATTTACCTGCTTTTGGACATTAAGGTAAATTGTAAAATGTGACATCTTTGAAATGACGCGAAACAGATTCGCGTAATAATTTCTCAGCATTCGGTTAACCTGTGCTTGAAACTTTTGTACCATCATCTGATTTCTTTCGGTTGTTCTTCTTACTTTTTTGTCAAATAAAAATACATGATGCTTGCTATAGAATATAGATTTTTCTCATTGAAGATGTTGTTTTTTCAATGTCTGTTATTGAATGTGTCCAATATTTTTCTCCACATTCAACAGTATAGCATTCTCCAATATGACAATTTCTAATTTTCATATAATTGTTGTAACAACTCTATTTTAACTGCCCATTTTTTATGCCAGTTTTGGAAAATCTGTAAAGTAACGAGTCATCTCGCGACAAATATTTCTTATCGCGATATTCTTTGATATATTTATTTCAAACTAATTTGTCGTAAAGAGATGCGCTTTAGCAAACCGTCTTTTTGCAATGAGCTTATCTGTCCAGCCAAATATGCTGTATCCATATTTTGTCTCATTTTCATTCATCGTTTCATTTTCTTGCTTTAAAGTGATTTTCATGAAAACTTAACTTTCATTTACAATTTTTATTGATAAAATAAACAAAATAGTATTGGAATTTAATATATGCCTAATAGATACCTCAATTGGTAAGGGATATATTTATAGTTGATAATGAATCTAATGCATGTACAAAAGTATGTTATTCATTCATGTATTGAAAAAGGGGGCATGGTTAGTGTCAGTGACATGCAAATTACTGCTGGGCACCTTCAAACATTAATATTTGTTTGTTATAGATATGATCCAAGTCAAATATATAGTTTTGCAACAAAACAGAGCATTATTTGAAGCAAAAGCAACTGTTTATCCATATATGGTCATGTATTTTGACACTTAAGTTATGTAATGTTGCATATACAATAAAATGAATATGCAGTCAGATAGATACACTATAGGAGGCAATACAAGGACATTTTCAAAGTATTTCTTTTTCTAGAATTATTTTTATTAAGGTACAATGGCTTAAAAATTTTGGCAGTTTTTCTTGTTTTCGAGTCGTCCGAAACTGATTTATGCATGTGTGACCGCCATCTTATTTTGGTGCATGAATTCGAAAACAGTTACGCGATGAATTCAAAAGGCATACTTTTATATTTAGAAATGGTAAAGGTTTGTTCGACAAAAATTTCAGTCACATGTCATGACAATTTCTACTCTTCAAGAATCAGATCATTTTCGGTAGACGCTGGGAGGAAACTGCATCTTTGTGATTCAGATTTACTTTCTTTTTGAAAATATGTCACTTTCTATGGGAAATACTGTATTTGAAACCTCTAAATGGAAAAATAAATGTATTTTTGTGAAAAATGGATGACTTTGAGTGTAATAGAGAAGTGTCACACAGGCAAAACCAAACTTGAAGCTAAAACAGTAAAGCAAATAGGGCAATGAGACTGAGCAGCTGAAAATTTGTCATGGAAATGTTGGAATCAGGATTTATTCAATTCCAATTCAATGGAAGGAACACAAAGTGAGATCATCTATTTAACTGAAAAAGAAATGATCATGTATGCAAATATGCTTTGCTGCATCATGTGATAAGACTTGATTTTAGCCATCTGTCTCAAAATCCTGGCTAAAATGAGTAGAAGTTTGCACTTAAAAACACTTGAAAGTCACACAGAGAGACAGTGATGCTAATATATCACAACAAAAGCATGTCTAGAGCATTCACTGCATCCAGATTTCATGATTCATGTAAGTTAAACCATTTTTTTGTGTTAGAAACTCATTATTTATGTATAATTCATACCCCACCCACATAAAAATAGTAACATTTGTCGCGATACTGTTTCCAATCTTTAGCGCGTGCTTTTTAACAATACGGTTGGTCGCGTATGAGCAATATTGTTTTTATGTCGCTGTTTATCAATTAATATTATATTGATCATGAATTATGGAGAAATTTCCTGTTTCATTATTTTGTCATTGATATTTGTTATCAACAGCCCTGTATCCAGTTTTCGATATACCGACCGCCAAACTGTCGCGTTTCATTTTAATGGTATGGCGTATGACTGCCATTTTTGTTTCACTGTCATTTTTTTCTCCTCATTGTTAATATTTATGCGGCTGGGTCTGGCTTATACACAGTATTTACCTGCTTTTGGACATTAAGGTAAATTGTAAAATGTGACATCTTTGAAATGACGCGAAACAGATTCGCGTAATAATTTCTCAGCATTCGGTTAACCTGTGCTTGAAACTTTTGTACCATCATCTGATTTCTTTCGGTTGTTCTTCTTACTTTTTTGTCAAATAAAAATACATGATGCTTGCTATAGAATATAGATTTTTCTCATTGAAGATGTTGTTTTTTCAATGTCTGTTATTGAATGTGTCCAATATTTTTCTCCACATTCAACAGTATAGCATTCTCCAATATGACAATTTCTAATTTTCATATAATTTTTGTAACAACTCTATTTTAACTGCCCATTTTTTATGCCAGTTTTGGAAAATCTGTAAAGTAACGAGTCATCTCGCGACAAATATTTCTTATCGCGATATTCTTTGATATATTTATTTCAAACTAATTTGTCGTAAAGAGATGTGCTTTAGCAAACCGTCTTTTTGCAATGAGCTTATCTGTCCAGCCAAATATGCTGTATCCATATTTTGTCTCATTTTCATTCATCGTTTCATTTTCTTGCTTTAAAGTGATTTTCATGAAAATTTAACTTTCATTTACAATTTTTATTGATAAAATAAACAAAATAGTATTGGAATTTAATATATGCCTAATAGATACCTCAATTGGTAAGGGATATATTTATAGTTGATAATGAATCTAATGCATGTACAAAAGTATGTTATTCATTCATGTATTGAAAAAGGGGGCATGGTTAGTGTCAGTGACATGCAAATTACTGCTGGGCACCTTCAGACATTAATATTTGTTTGTTATAGATATGATCCAAGTCAAATATATAGTTTTGCAACAAAACAGAGCATTATTTGAAGCAAAAGCAACTGTTTATCCATATATGGTCATGTATTTTGACACTTAAGTTATGTAATGTTGCATATACAATAAAATGAATATGCAGTCAGATAGATACACTATAGGAGGCAATACAAGGACATTTTCAAAGTATTTCTTTTTCTAGAATTATTTTTGTTAAGGTACAATGGCTTAAAAATTTTGGCAGTTTTTCTTGTTTTCGAGTCGTCCGAAACTGATTTATGCATGTGTGACCGCCATCTTATTTTGGTGCATGAATTCGAAAACAGTTACGCGATGAATTCAAAAGGCATACTTTTATATTTAGAAATGGTAAAGGTTTGTTCGACAAAAATTTCAGTCACATGTCATGACAATTTCTACTCTTCAAGGTCTCACTGAACAATTACCTCCCTTGCATGACGGTAGCAAGATTATTACGCCCAAGAAAGTAGAGCTGTGTTAAGCGGTTGGGTAATTTTTTTTTTAAAAATGCATAAAATGTCATATTTCTTTGTGCATATGGGAAGATTGGAACATTTTCATCATTTCTGCAAAGTTTGGGTGACCCTGGGAACTGTTTGATGATGCTATAACAGTTTAAAGATGCGTAGTGATACACTGCAACAAATGGGCAGAATTGTCAAAAATGAAGGGGTGCCATCAAACCATCGAAATTGTGAAAAAGCAACCTGGTCAACCCCATGTTTTTTTCTGTGTATTTGGACCAACAGAGGACTATCTATGGGAATAAGGCACTTTTAGAACCATTGGTAATGTATCCAGTGTTCCAGAAGTGCATGTCTCTATATGTAGAACAGTACAAAATTAATTGGTGTGTGAGACGTAGTAACACACCTTGGGTGATAACTATGTAAACGTCTATGTAAATCTATCTTAACACTCACAGGTGTCAATATGAAGTTTTAGATAATAACACACCTTGAGTATTACCTATGTAAACATCTATGTACATCTATCTAAACACTCACAGGTGTTAATATAAAGTTTCAGACAATGACACGTGGTCAGTAATATCTATGTAAACGTCCATGTAAATCTATCTAAACACTCAAATGTGTTAATATGAAGTTTCAGACAGTGACACGTGGTTAGTTATATCTATGTAAACATCTAAGTAAATCTATCTAAACACTCACAGAAGAAAATATGAAGTTTAAGATAGTGACACGTGGTTAGTAATATCTATGTAAACATCTATGTAAATCTATCTAAACACTCACAGGTGTAAATATGAAGTTTCAGACAGAAACACGTGGTTAATGATATCTATGTAAACATCTACATGTATGTAAATCTATCTAAACACTAACATGTGTAAATATGAAGTTTCAGACAGTGACACGTGGTTAGTAATATCTTTGTAAACGTCTATGTCAATCTATCTAAACACTCACAGGTGTTAATATGAAGTTTCTGACAGTGACATGTGGTTAGTAATATCTATGTAAACATCTATGTAAATATATCTAAACACTCACAGGTGTACATATGAAGTTTCAGACAGTGACACGTGGTTATTAATATCTATGTAAACATCTATGTAAACAGTCACAGGTGTATCAAGTTGATATGAAACGGTATGCATACGAAAAGTATTTTCCAGTTTCAAACCAACCAAATCCACTCTCAAACCCGTTTGTACACTTAAATCAATGGCTAATACTAGGACATATGTATCAACTGTTGTTATCATGACTTTTCCTATACATTTTGTTGGAGACAATGGCTGTGTTTGTTTGAAACACATATACTGCCTATTGTTGTATACACTGGCCAGAATATATGGAACTAGTTCTTTCCTGTTGTCATCAACCCCAAGAAATGTCGCACAGCTGCCAGGAAGCTTGGAGCTTTGCATAGCTTTCTATGTATCCCGTTTCCTATCGTAAATCATGTTAAAGACTACCATGCACATAATCGTCTCTAACAATCTGCTTACATAGGAGAGTTCTTTCCTTATACTTTTGATTTTACACATTTTAACTATAATTTTGGGATGTCTGGCAAGTTATGGATTTCACTTAGACAATGAATATCATCTTTATTGTGCGTTCATAGTTGTACATTGGGTTTATCAGATTTTGATCCAATGCGCATATTTCATCTAGTTGAGATAAACTTGTGTTTTTGGTGTCAGAAAAACTAGACAAGATCTGCCTTTCGTTCTTGGCTTGACATTGCAGTTCATGCCAGAGTTCGAATACAAACTCGGAAAGAGGACTCCAGAGTGTTTCATATAAATTCTGATCTTACTTCGCAGTCTAGCTAAAAAGTTATAATCTAATCCTATATAATAAACTGTGTCGTATACCAACATCTTTTCAAAGTGCTCTACATAAGGCTTTCCCATAGCTTTCTTAGCCACCCAGAGGAAATTTACTTAATTTCATCTGAACAATTTTGACCTGTTTGTGATATTGAACACTTGTTTCTTGTCTCATTGTTATTTTTTTTTCTCTAAAATTCATTAACTGCTCTTGCCATCTCAAAAAGGTGTACTACTGCATTCACCTGCAGTTTGGTTTCTTAATCCAAAATCACTTTACATACGTATGTGAAATGCGCAAGCAGTCCCTGTTAGGTGAACAGTATGCGTTTATGTGAGAAACCTTTATGGCCTTGTGGTAGAGTCATATTCAAGGAAAAAATATTCTTATTATAAGAAGAACTAGGAAGCAACTGGTAAGCATGTTTACTGAAACCTATGAGCTCTTTATAAAAATTGTGAATTGCATACCCCTTGGTCTCGACATTGCGTCCTTGAGGTGGAACCTACTTTGCTAAATCTATATAAGAGAAAATGTCACAAACGTTATTACTCATAACTGAATAGACTTAATTGAATGTTTTTGGTGTGATTTATTGTTTCTTACATGATGGTCAAATGCCCAAAGTGTCGGGCTAATACACTACTCAGGTGACTGTTAAGGCCCATGTGCCTCTTGTTTCATATCACCCACTTAATTACAATTATTTCTTTCATTTTTTTAAAAAAATAATTATGAACCTTTAATGCATTTCACTAAATTTGGCTTAATAGAATAAAGTGCACTAAATAATGTAAATAGAAGGTCACATTAGTACTTAAATACTTTTATACTGATTTACCCCACTGACCTTAATTTGCATATTTATACAATATTTTTCTCTTTATCATGCATTTATTTAGAAATTCAATTTTTATGTTTGTAAAGTGTGTAACTGTTATTTTGTAAACTATCAATGAAAATGTTTAGCAAAATACTATAGGATATTAAAATGATAGAAATTGTTTCTAATTTTAAAAGAATTTCAATCTATGTTTTGTATATTTTAGAATATTCTTTCTCAATAAAAGCATTATAATCAACAAATATAAATATGCTTTGATAGCATTAGTCATAAAGAGCTATCAAATATCATTAACTTCGGTTAATGTAGAGACAATAAGGATTTTGCCAAAATGTTCGGCCATTTTTGCGGCTACTTGGACTTCCTTCCATTTTGAAAGTGGATCTTGGGGTAAAAATAATCGGTTTACCTTGTTCGATGTTTGTGCCAAGTTTAGTGCTTTTCTAAAACATGGCTTTTTTTTCATGAAATGACTCCACTACAAGTTAGGTCTTGAGTATGTTTTAAACAAAATGTAATATAGGTTTTTGTTTTGCAGAATCTGCAGATGACGCAAATATTATCGTCGAAAACGAAGCACTTGTGCAAGAAATCCTGCGCTCGTGCAAAGCAGACAATGTAGCTACCGATAACAATATTCTTCTTATTGGTCGAGTCGGAAGTGGAAAAAGTTCTTTTATCAATACACTGATAAATGTACTTCTGGGAAGCCATAAAAACAGAGCCCCATGTGGAAGTGGATCTCTGCAAAGCAAAACGCAGATTCTTTCATGGTAAACAACAACAACAGTAATAATCTTAATGATAATTTGATATGAATGTCAATAACAATATTCAACACATCTTTCCTCTGTTACATATTTAATTTTATCCCCATGATCAGAGGATCATGAAGTTCGATCCTCCGCCACGGCTATGTGTTGTGTCCTTGAGCAAGACACCTTTTCTGCATATGCTTATTACTTGTTCCACACACAGGAATGCTTCGTGTGTGGTTTGTATCAGTTACAATAACTTATTTCACAACTGGAATAAATTAGATAAGTTTTATTTTATATTCCATGGATATGTGATATCTTAATTGGTTCAAGATTTGCAATTATAAACAGAAAGCGCATACACTCACCTGGACTTCATTTGAAATTACATACGTTACATGGTCTAAGATTTGCAATTATAAACAGAAAGCTTAAACATTGACCAGATTTTATTTTAAATTCCGTGTTCTGTGATACGTTAATTGGTTCAAGATTTCCAATTATAAACAGAAAGCACATACGTTGACCAGGTTTACTTTCAATTTCGTGGTGCTGTGATACATTAATTGGTCCGAGATATCCAATTTTAAACAGAAAGCACAAACATTGACAAGGTTTTCCTTTCAATTCCGTGGTTCTGTGGTACGTTAATTGGTCCAAGATTAACTCGTACAATTATAAACAGAAAGTGCATACATTGACCAGGTTTTGCTTTCAATTCCGTGGTTTTGTTGCACGTTAATAGGTCCAAGATTTACAATTATAAACAGAAAGCGCATACATTGACCAGGTTTTGCTTTCAATTCAATGGTTCTGTGATACGTTAATTGGTCCAAGATTTACCATTATAAACAGAAAGCACATACATTGACCAGGTTTTACTTTCAATTCCGTGGTTCTGTGATACGTTTATTGGTTCAAGATTTACAATTATAAACAGAAAGCACATACATTGACCAGGTTTTGCTTTCAATTCAATGGTTCTGTGATACGTTAATTGGTCCAAGATTTACCATTATAAATAAAAAGCACATGCATTGACCAGGTTTTACTTTCAATTCTGTGGTTCTGTGATACGTTAATTGGTCCAAGATTTACAGTTATAAACAGAAAGCGCATACATTGACCATGTTTTATTTTAAATTCCGTGGTTCTGTGATAACCATTATTTTTCGGCGTATAATTTGTAAGCAATACAATCATATCACCATGTGATTCAAAATTGATACAGAATTGGCTAGTAATTTCACAACAGCATCAAAATCGCAGTGACATCTTTCTAGCAATTTCACATGTCATAGGAATAAGTAAATCACTTCAATATACAGCACATAAACAAGAAGAAAAAGAAAGATGTATATTTGTTTTTACCTCTATCAGAAACAATTAGCCAAAGAGAAGTATATATATGTGTGTGTATGTGTGTGTGTGTGTGTGTGTGTGTGTGTGTGTGGGTGTGTAGGTGCACGAGTATGTGTGTGTGTGTGTGTGTGTGTGTGTGTGTGTGTGTGTGTATACGTGCAGTATATATGTATATGTGTGTACCTGTAGGCATATATCGTGAGTATATGTGTGTGAGTACAAGTAGGCATGCTTTCTTGAGTATATATATATATAAGTGTGTACGTGTAGGCATGTATTCGTGAATATGTATGCGTGTGTACGTGCAGGCATACTTTCTCGAGTATATATGTATACAAGTGTGTACGTATAGGCATGTATTCGTGAATATTTATGTGTGTGTACGTGTACGCATGCGTTCTTGAATATATATATGTGTATACGTGCAGGCATGCTTTCTTGAGTATAATTGAATATGTGTGTGTACGTGTAGGCATATTTTTTTAGTATATATGACTATATGTGAGTATACGTGTAGGCATGCTTTCTTAAGTATATATATTTTGTGTTGTATCCTTTTGTTATATTTATCAGTACAAGCCGGGCCCGATTAGCTCAGTCGGTTACGCGTCTGACTATCAATCCAGGGGTCGTGAGTTCAAATCCCAGCCCGGCAACAGTCTCCGTGATTATTGATATACGACATTGTGTCTCGTTATTATTCGCCTCTTACCGCTAATTCAAGTGGAAAAATTATCAGTTACTTGCGGAGATGGGGCGTGCTAGAGAATTGGTTAACCTTTCAGGATCCCAGGAAACAAAGGTTCGGTCAACTGGTCGTCTGTTAGCCCTCAATGGCATAAAATGACGCTAAATATTCATTCAATCAATCAATCAATCAATCAATCAATCAATCACTCTTATACTAAATGTGTTTTTTAGTATTATTTTTTTACTCGGTCTTAATGTACCTGTTCAGGTGCACCTTGAGTTAAAATGTGAGTATATACATGTAATTTGTTTTATTAAATGTGAATATAAAGTGTGTTATAGTTATATAGTCTCTCAAAGTTCTACTAAGAAAGGTTTCCATCATTGTATATTTAATGTTATGTTATATATATATGTTTCATGTGAAGTGAGACTTAATAAACGTATCTCATTTAATCATGTTAGTATTACAGACAAGTGGTATAGTAGTTTTATGCTAACGATACTTAATTGTAAAGAAGAAAAACAAGACAATTTCATGTTAAATTATAAATAATGATTGTTGAAGATGATAATTAAGCTATCATTGTTTACGTAACTTTATTTTCCAGGTTCAAAAATTGTGGTGTGACACGTGGTGACATACAAGGCTTAAGCAACGAAGAAGACTTACGAGTATTGCTACCGAATCTTCCAAACGTGTTTGACTTTGCTGGACTTGACGATGAAAACAATGAAGCACTCGCAGAAAAACTGAACTATTTGATTTGCGGTGAGCTACTTGAAGCAGTTTAATCAGTTTGAAAAGATATACTACATATGTTTTTTAATTTAATTACATAATTATATACACGTAGGTTGATAAACTATGCAGCTGTATGATGCAATGTACCATTGGAAACAGAGTGCATGCTCATCGGATGGCCCTCCAAATCATTATTCGGTATACGTTATGAATTATACGGTCCCACTATTTAGCTTTTCGTGTTGAATTACTTACTCCAATTTCGTCTTTGTGAAAGGACTTATCGAACATGTCAATACAGTATTTGATACTGTTATATAAGTGAATTGAAATAACACACAACTAAAGCAGAAGTTGCATGATAGCAATATTAATCTTACTAAAACTCAGTTTAAACTTATTAAAACATTTCTAACAGCTAAGGCACATCACGCCCGAAGTACTCGGGGTTCGAACAAGTAATAAACAGATACCGACAAGTGAAGAATACCACACTTAAATGTGGTTTGGAATCGAACCAAACGATCCTAGGTCCGGTGTTCTACTATTTTACGTGCTCAACAAAACATTATTGTTAAATCTAATTGATAATTGATGGTAATAAATAAAGGGCTAGTACTTTCAGTACAGTACAGTGTATAACCGGCTATCCTGTGTTCGCTAGAAATGTACCCCAGTTCTAAATCGGGAGACCCTTCGCAAAAATGTTTATTTTAGTTCTTTTATTTCTCCTGATTTGAAGCGTATTTTGGTAAGCTTACCTGCCAGTGGTGTATGAAATGCATGATCAACGTTTGCATTATTAACTTACCTTCTTGAAATGTTCACTAGTTTTGGAAATATTCCGTGAAGCTTTGCTAAATCTGCAAACTAAGATCCAAATCCACTGTTTTTACCCAGATATTTTCGTTAAAATACTAGTAATGCAACTTTAAAGGATATATTTATATATATATAATATTTTAACACATTTCCTGAAGAGGGTGCCATTCTAGTTGATTGCAAATAAATGCAAACGTTAAATATTCGTTTATGAAAGTTCATACTGAGATACACCTATCAAAAGTTAAAATCGGCCGAATGGGTTTATTGTTATTTCACACTTGACTCTACAATATAAAGAAACGTTATCTGAAAATTTCATTTTAATTATATCAGAGATAAACATGTTACAGTATTTTGAAATTCACCACCCGCTAAGTCAAAATTACCAATTGTGTCAGTAACGAGTATGCTGCGATTATAGCAAGACATCCCCGCCTCTTTGATTTCGCAGAGACAGGAAATCATCACATCACGGAATATCTCCAAAATAGTGAACATTTGTTAACGACTGTAAGATCTGTATATATAACCTTCGAACATTTCCAAACAAAACTGGCAGGTCAATTTGCTAAAATTTGTTTCTAAAAATAAAAACAAGTGAAGCATCGTGGTGATGCGTCTCCTGATATTACAACTGTGATATTTATTCCCACCAGACGTAAGTATAGGCCGGTTATTCAACATGTTTTTGAAGTTTGGGTTATCAATTATTGCTTATAAAATTCTACAAATACTATACATACTAAACTGCAGTACGATTTGCAGGTTACATTACACCTGGGACTACCATTAAAGAACTAGATGACCTGCAAAATGAGTACGGCATTGGTAACTATGGAGTACGTTTCAAAACAGCATATCCTGAATGGAAGATTACAAAGATTGTATTTGTGTACAGTTGCACGGAACAGATTCCAACAAAACTCATACAGTGTTTAAATTCTGTTATCTCACCCATGAGCAAAGACTTCGACAAAGCTATGAGTCAGTTTTGCCATTTGTTTATTTATTACTAGTATTGTATTGCATACGCCTAATAAGGAAACACGACTTTATTTACTTATACAGCATTGTTTCTATTACTTATATAATTATAATCACCTTCCATTATAAACCAAGTTGTTGTTTATAAAACGGAACATTCGTGAGTTCGAGTCCAGTTCAGTCCAAAATCATCATGTGAGAAAGTTTGCCAGTAACATGCAAAATAACAGTGGTTGTACTCATATTCATTTTGAGATCTTCCTCAACCAATAAAACTAGATATGGCATATACAACATGTTGTGTTGAAATAACGTTAATAGTCCGCCCTATTAACGGCCATCCTCTCACCAATAAACAACAACAACAACAACAACAACAACAACAACAACAACAACAACAACATCAACAACAACAACAACAACAACAACAACAACAACATCAACAACAACAACAACAACAACAACAACAACAACAACAACAACAACAGTCTAGATGTATTTCTTTACAATTATACTGCAAGAAATTGTGGTGATAGTTTAAGTTTCTTATACGACTCTTTACACATTTTTCTGCTAAAGATATAAACTTAACCGGGTCTACCTGAATGTATTTTGTAAACTTTATTTTCAAATGACACACATTCAACATAAAGTGGGTTTCCTTCAAGAAATCTTACACTTAATAAAGAAAGTAAATTTATTATGAATATATATTTATTTGAATATAATAGTTGCAAAAGTTTAAGCATACTAGTATTATAAACTAAGGTATTATAGAACATAATTTATTAGTTTAACTTTTTCTAGTGTCAATGAAATGTCCAGTGTTAATTTGTATGGAATTTGATAGTATATTTTCGATAATTTATAAGTGGACATTTCAAATTAGTATTCAGTTTTAGTATTTTTTATATTTGCAGTTGATGTAGACATATTTGCTGTTATGACGAAATACGACTGTGTCATTGGAAATGAATTCACAGGTACCAAACGTGAAGATATTGAAAATGTAGACGGTAGAAATATGAATACGAGTGCAGAGTGTCAAGAGTCAGACTTTATAAGAGATGAAGATTCCAACAGCGATGACCCAGGTATACCTATGAAAGAGATCGAAACAATGGAGACAAGTGTTGCCAAGGAATTTTGCATACTTGGTAACATGAAGCAAAAAACCATTCGTTGGGCGAATCTTTGTGACAAAATAGGATATAAGAGTAGTCCAAGAATGGTTAGAAACGGGCTCACGTTTCTAAAACATATGATGACACCAGCTTTAGAAAAATTTGAAAGAAAGGATGAACTGACAGACTGGACGATTTGGATGCGCTTGTTAACAAAAAAATGGTATCGAATAATTAAACAAAAGTTTGCAAATATGAATAACCACAAAATGCTACAGATACTCGTCTGTTCGGTTGTCATCAGTATAGTTGCCTACTTTATGTACAACATATTAAATGTAGCACCAAACTTTTAATAAGCGATGGAGACGATGGAGTGCAGTGGATAAGAGTACTGGCCGCTCTCGTCAGAGGTCGTGGTTTTGATCCCTAAACAGCACTTGGCACCTTGTTATACCCTGGACATGAACTCGAAAACATTCATATAAGCTCGTAGCTTACTCAACAATTAAGTTTAAATCAATTAGTATAACCCAAACAATTAACAATTTCCATAATATACTTTAAATTTTTATTGAATTCATTTAAGAAAAAGACGTTTGTATTTGTTTTTTATTTTGTTTTTGAATGGGTTTAATGCCATTTTCAACATATTTTAGGTTATACATGTCATATTATTATGGTATGTTACAGTGTTTTGTACAATATGGGAATATATTGTACGAGTATGTATTGTGGTGAAAAGCATATTGGACGAGACGCTGTATGCAGCGATTTCAATATGGTTTTTAACACATTACGTACGAGTACATTATATTCCCATATTGTACAAAACACTGTAAAATGATCTCTTTATTCTATATCTTTTTCTGAAAGAAATGTATCAATAGAGCAAAGAAAAATCAATATTAAACCGTGAGTACAAAGCAGCAGACGAAGGCAGTTGCAGTGACGTCATGTGGAACATTTTGTGCGTTGTTTGTTTTAATCGTTGAAATTTCTATTAAATTTATTTCCTTTTTTTGCCATCTTGATTTTTTAGCTGTACAATATAAAAGTTACTGGATCCAATAAACTTCTACATAGTGTTCGGTCACATGGTTACATCTCGGATAGGTGATTTGCTATACACTTACAGGTATAGAATAACTTGTTTTATTGGTGCAGGGAAGCCCTCAGAATGAATCGTACTAGAACCACCGTCCCTCCGCAAGTAACTGGCAAAATTTCTCACATAAAGTTTTTGTAGCAGTATTCTAAACAAGACCTTAGTAATATGGAGATGACGCCTCTGACCACTCAGTAATGATCTTATTCAACGAGTCATTGTCACGGCTAGTAATTACACGTTTGTGAATTTAATAGTATACGATATAAGGACTCGTTGGAAGCACGGAACGCGTCCAGGACAAAGAAGTTAACAAACTCGGTTATACTGACTATGTTCATGGCGAGTAATGCAATATGCGGTATTGTGTTTTTAAACAATGCTAAATAAGCTAAATGATTATAAGGAATCAAACATATTAACAACAATGAGTCAATATTCATTGCAACGTTTTACGGTCAGTAGCACGTTTATCTGATATTTTGATATAGTCAATAATAGCTTATTGAAAGATCCGTTGGAAGTACATCATGTCTCCAATAAGCCATGAATAACCCGACCATCAACCCAGGGGTTATGAGTTCGATTCCCTGTCCGGCGAGTCTCCTTGATGATTGATATACAATATTGCATCTCATTGTCGATCATTTCTCACCACTGGTTCAAGTGGGGAAGATATCTGTAACTTGCAAAGATGAGTGTATTTGAATACTCATTACTGGTTAACTGATCAATTGTTAGCCCTTGATGGCATGAAATTGACGCTTAATATCAGAACAAACAAAACTCAAATAAATGAAACAACACTAAATCGAATCAATTTATAATTTAATAATATGAATTCATTATTTATACTTATATAAATATCTGTCAGTATAACTTGATAGTTCACAGTGTGATCACTAAAATGACAGGAAAACCCCAGAAAGGAATCGAGCTTGCGATAGTAGTATACAGGTGGCTTACGCAAGGTTGCATCAAACTGCACAATACAAATAGGAAAGATAAGCGATACCCAGAAGGTGGCTCAACGCATCTGCACAAAAGCAAAGCTGTCCAATATAGCATACACATTTTTGCCCAAATTAAGATTGGAGTCATTTTCCCGTCTGGAATTGTCCTGCTACCAGTGACTTCTGAAAGAAATTTGCGTTCCTCTCCGTCCAACTTGGGACTGACTGTCTCTTGGTCCATCTGACACATGCCAAGTCATATTGACTGTGTTCCAGTCATTTATAAGTTTGTTGCAACTTAAATTTTTCTAACTTAAAGAACACTGTTTATTGTCTAGTTATAGTTTTTACTATTAAATACACTATAGCTGATCAAAAGCATTAAATGTCCAAATGCTATTAACACTGTCTGCATACAATTCTCCAATTCGAAAAGGTGAAATCTCGCTCTCGTGCGTGACGAGATCTGTGCGTGACTTGAGCTCAGGGGAATCGCGTCACACCATAACAAACCGCAGTGGTGCTTCTGAAGTAGTTAATTACAACAAAGTTACATAAAACAGCCATAAAAAGAAAGAAAACAATACAAGATATGAAAGAAAATAAAAAAATAAGTTTCTCTTGATAAAATAAAATTACTTTTTATCGTTTTGTGCGTGTTTGTATACTTTAATTAATGCTTGATTTCTGGTGAAGGGTGGGGTAATTTGTAAACTTGAGAAGTTTTGTATTATTTTTTTTATCAATATCTCTACTATCATTTACAAATAGGGAATGGTTATATTTCATTTGTTTTATAGTTCATGCGACATGACGGATTTTATTAATAATTCTTGTCTTTTTATAGATGTATTATCTACCAAATTTCGGACCCAAATGACGACATGCATGTTGCACAGTTAATGGGTCTGTTTGTTTAAAACGTAGGTAAATGATTTAAAAAAAAACAACATTATGACTATAACATATCACTATAATCTAAATGTAGTTTTTTTGCAAAAAAATATGATTTTCTTTTATTTAAGAGAGTTTTGAATGAATTACAGACGTTTCGTACCACCAAATTGAGGTTTCGTACCACACATATATGTTAATGCATAAACTTTACAGTGTTTCACACCATGATTAGGTGTCACAATCATTTACTTACGGTATTTGTTTGTAGTGTGTGATAGTATTGCATTGTTATTATTTGGGGTTGAAACGTAACTAAAATACATTTTATTTTGTTTATACATTTATTGTATTAACGAGAAATTTGATATATTTATTGTAAATTTACACCATATACTACGGACACAAATCACACAAAATAATATACATACAATTTTGATTTTACCATATTTACAACATTTACGCGTATCACATTGTAATGCATGACCATGAGAAGATATATTTGCTTTCTTTAATAAAAGTGTATTTGTGAAATGATACATAAACTTAGACAATTTCAATTTGTGACAAGAAAAAATGCATCCCTGGTATATATTCTTCCAAGAAGATAAATAGAATGAAACACATTCACCTGCTGTTATACCGAGGTACTATATAAAATGTAAAAACAAATGGTCATTTTGGAAAGATATACACGGAAATGAAACGTCCGTCCCCTTAACGTCCGCCTCCCCCTCCCCCACCTGCATAAACATTCTATTTTTTTTTTAATTTATAGAATCAATTTCACTTTTTTTCAATGTATTTTATGTTTGCAGAGTGTATCTAAGATATGAATAATTTATCCAAAAAAAAAATGAAAAAAAATATAGAGATTTTGTTTAATGTCGCTCTAATATAGGGGATGAACGTTACAAAAAGGGGACATACGTTACATAATTTCTTACCATTGGTATTGACCCCATAAATAACTGAAAATGTTTAAATTAAGTAATTGTCCATAATACTATGCAATATAACATACATCCTATCTTAAACCCTGGGGTCATAAAACATGTGGTGAATTATGCAAATTGGGGTACAATATGCATGTTTTTTTTCTCATTACCACATGGTGTGACTGTAGTGTTGGTGAATTATGAAAGCTCAGCAGGATGCCAGTAATTGGACAGTAGCATACATTTTGTGCAATATGCCTGTGGGCAAATATATTCCATATGACACTATCCATCTAAGGTTAAAAAATCCTATTTGTCCAGGTAACTAGTAGACTGGGTAACGATGTCATATGGGCTAGTTATAGGTAAAATACACAATATGATAAAACAAAAAAACTCCAAGTTATGCAAATATTAAAAATACCACTCAACAACGCTTTTTACTTCAAAATAATATGAAATTAGCATATTATCAGCCATAACAGCAATGGATGCAACAGTTTAACATGATAATGAAAAAAAGCTGTCACATACATTTTCTTTTTTTCGCTAAATAAGGTTTTATTTATAATTCTCTATGAGCCCGTTAAATATATATAATGGACATTTTTTTGCTTAAATTCCATTCCTGATTTAAAATGGTGAATTTGATAATTTACTGACTGCGTAGCAAACAGTGCATACATTGATAACACGGCTTGGATGTGCAGGCTGATCTGGGTCTACATCGACACTATCCGCAATATTATTTTTGTTTTCTTTATCAAGCGGAGGGTTATTTTCATATTTTACAAATTCAATCATGCTTGCTTTTGTAATGACTGCCGGGCCCGATTAGCTCAGTCATTAGCGCGTTTGAATATTAATTTATTGGTCACGAGTTTGAATCCCCACCGGTCACAATCTCCGTGATTGTTGATATACATATTGCGTCTCATTATTATTCGTCTCTGATATAAAAGAGAGACTAATAAAAGTTCATTTTTATGTCAATTCTTAATTTCATTGTTAGTTTTATATAGGTTAAACAAGCAAGACCTATTTTTAAGAAAAGATAAAATGTACATTTTTGAAAATGATGCTAATATATATTAATTCAGATATCTCAGATGAAAACATTTATTCTTTTTTAAGACGTAAACATGAAAAACAAGCATATTCCGTCTGTTTGGAAATATGGAAGGCCGTACAATATTTTCCAGACTGTCGACATATGAGATGGAGGATAGTTGGGTTTTCTTCATCAGTTGTCTGTGGGTATCCATGGCTTAAGTTTGCCATTTTAATCCTTATAACTCCGTTTGATCCTAGACTGTCACTGTTGGGCTCTTTTGAAATAGTGTAAAATGTAGAACGTGGTGGAACTTTACTTCTCTTGTGGTTTCACAAAGACACACAACAATAGTCATCCGACGGCATTTTAATTGAACTGAAATAAATTCATATAACAATAACCTTATAACAATAACTCATAGTCTCGCGCGAAATCTCGCTCTCGCACGCGACGAGAATTCGGGATTTCGAAGAGGTCAATACTTCTGTTGCAGCTGCCTCCTCGATCGAGTGTTTGGCGAATCCGCATGAATTAGTTACGATATCTTATCAGTTCAACATATCTGCAAATATATAAACACAGCAACAGAACAGTATCACGTAAACAACTGCAGCTTGATAGTTAGATTCATCATTTCAGAACATTAGTTCACTTGATCTATTATTTAATTTGTTCAATAAATCGGCTATTAAACAACCACTGTGTCTTATTTTCAATTAAAACATTTTATTTACACTTCAAACATATTTATATGTTGAATGATACAATTATCCCTATCTGGGATGGTGGGAGTTTTTTTTTTAATTTTAAAGCGATGTTTTCTCCTTGAGATCCAATTCCAAAATGACCTATACCGATTCAACCCATATAATTCACCCCCGGCGGTGTTGATGTATAATTTATTGCGTGGGATTCGCTTTACCGTAAGATTCATATTTATAATCGCACATTTGCAAATATTTTTATCACTAAAAACTTCACGAAATATGCAGCTCGCTAGCGAGATAAGTGAAGGGTTTCAAAGTGTGTTTAATCAAGCTGTAAAAGGAATGACAGATAATTCAAGTGTTTTTGAAATCTTGCGAGTCGGCATATAGCACGTTCGTCAAGGTTTGCTTGACAGTTGACAGTCGATTTTTATATCGCCAAACTGTCATCTAGTGTAATAGTACGTATGTCATCAATCGCCACAATGTCATCTAGTGTTATAGTACGTATGCCATCTATCACCACACTGTCATCTAGTGTTATAGTACGTTTGCAATCTATCGCCACACTGTCATCTTGTGTTATAGTACGTATGCCATCTATCGCCACACGGTCATCTAGTGTAATAGTACGTATGGCATCTGTCATCTAGTGTAATAGTACGTATGTCATCTATCGCCAAACTGTCATCTAGTGTAATAGTACGTATGTCATCTATCGCCACACTGTCATCTAGTGTAATAGTACATAAGTCATTTATCGTCACACTGTCATCTAGTGTAATAGTACATATGTCATCTATCGCCACACTGTCATCAAGTGTAATAATACGTATGTCATCGATCGCCACACTGTCATCTAGTGTAATAGAACATATGTCATCTATCGCCACAATGTCATCTAGTGTAATAGTATGTATGCCATCTATCGCCACACTGTCATCTAGTGTAATAGTACGTATGTCATCTATCGCCACATTGTAATCTAGTGTAATAGTACATATGTCATCTATCGCCACACTGTCATCTAGTGTAATAGTACATATGTCATCTATCGCAACACTGTCATCTAATGTAATAATACGTATGTCATCTATCGCCACACTGTCATTTAGTGTAATAGAACATATGTCATCTATCGCCACAATGTCATCTAGTGTAATAGTATGTATGCCATCTATCGCCACACTGTCATCTAGTGTAATAGTACGTATGGCATCTGTCATCAAGTGTAATAGTACGTATGTCATCTATCGCCACATTGTCATCTAGTGTGATAGTACGTATGTCATCTATCGCCACACTGTCATCTAGTGTAATAGTATGTATGCCATCTATGGCCACACTGTCATCTAGTGTAATAGTGCGTATGCCATCTATTGCCACACTGTCATCTAGTGTAAGTGTACGTTTGTCATCTATCGCCACACTGTCATCAAGTGTAATAGTACGTATGTCATCTATCACCACACTGTCATCTAGTGTAATAGTACGTATGCCATCTATCACCACACTGTCATCTAGTGTAATAGTATGTATGTCATCTATCGCCACACTGTCATCTAGTGTAATAGTACGTATGTCATCTATCGCCACACTGTCATCAAGTGTAATAGTATGTATGCCATCTAGCGCCACACTATCATCTAGTGTAATAGTACGTATGCCATCTAGCGCCACACTGTCATCTAGTGTAAAAGTGTGTATGCCATCTATTGCAACACTGTCATCTAGTGTTATAGTACGTATGTCATCTATCGCCACACTGTCATCTAAAGTAATTGTACATATGCCATCTATCGCCAAACTGTCATCATGTGTAATAGTATGTATGTCATCTATCGCCACACTGTCATCAAGTGTAATAGTACGTATGTCATCTATCGCCACACTGTCATCTAGTGTAATAGTACGTATGTCATCTATCGCCACACTGTCATCTAGTGTAATAGTACGTATGCAATCTATCACCACACTGTCATCTAGTGTTATAGTACGTATGCCATCTATCGCCACACTGTCATCAAGTGTATTAGTATGTATGCCATCTATCGCCACACTGTCATCTAGTGTTATAGTACGTATGCCATCTAGCGCCACACTGTCATCAAGTGTTATAGTACGTATGTCATCTATCGCCACACTGTCATCAAGTGTAATAGTACGTATGTCATCTATCGCCACACTATCATCTAGTGTTATAGTACATATGCCATCTATCGCCACACAGTCATCAAGTGTTATAGTACGTATGCCATCTATCGCCACACTGTCATCTAGTGTTATAGTACGTATGTCATCTATCGCCACACTGTTATCAAGTGTCATAATACTTATGTCATCTATCACCACACTGTCATCTAGTGTTATAGTATGTATGTCATCTATCGCCATACTGTTATCAAGTGTAATAGAACATATGCCATCTATCGCCACACTGTTATCAAGTGTAATAGTACGTATGTCATCTATCGCCACTCTGTCATCTAGTGTAATAGTATGTATGCCATCTATCAACACACTGTCATCTAGTGTAATAGTATGTATGCCATCTATCGACACACTGTTATCAAGTGTAATAGTATGTATGTCATCTATCGCCACACTGTCATCTAGTGTAATAGTACGTATGTCATCTATCGCCACACTGTTAGCAAGTGTAATAGTATGTATGCCATCTATCGCCACACTGTCATCTAGTGTAATAGTACGTATGTCATCTATCGCCACACTGTCATCTAGTGTAATAGTATGTATATCATCTATCGCCACACTGTCATCTAGTGTAATAGTATGTATGTTGTCTATCGCCACACTGCCATCTAGTGTAATAGTATGTATGTCATCTATCGCCACACTGTCATCAAGTGTATTAGTATGTATGCCATCTATCGCCACACTGTCATCTAGTGTAATAGTACGTATGTCATCTATCGCCACAATGTCATCTAGTGTAATAGTACGTATGTCATCTATCACCACACTGTCATCTAGTGTAATAGTATGTATGTCATCTATCGCCACACTGTCATCTAGTGTAATAGTGTGTATGCCATCTATCGCCACACTGTCATCTAGTGTAATAGGACATATGCCATCTATCGACACAATGTCATCAAGTGTTATAGTACGTATGTTATCTATCGCCACACTGTCATCTAATGTAATAGTACGTATGCCATCTATCGCAACTGTCATCTATTGATTTAGTACGTATGCCATCTATCGCCACAATGTCATCTTGTGTAATAGTACGTGTGCCATCTATCGCCACAATGTCATCTAGTGTATTAGTATGTATGTCATCTATCGCCACAATGTCATCTTGTGTAATAGTATGTATGTCATCTATCGCCACAATGTCAATTTGAGTAATAGTACGTATGTCATCTATCGCCACAATGTCATCTTGTGTAATAGTATGTATGCCATCTATCGCCACAACGTCATCTAGTGTAATAGTACGTATGTCATCTATTGCCACAATGTCATCTTGTGTAATAGTACGTATGTCATCTATCGCCACATTGTCATCTTGTGTAATAGTTCGTATGTCATCTATCGCCACACTGTCATTTAGTGTAATAGTATGTATGTCATCTATCGCCACAATGTCATCTAGTGTTATTGTACGTATGTCATCTTCTCTGTCCTGATTGTTGTGAATGATAGTTCTTGCTGTATTATGAAAACTATGTAAATTCTATATAAAAACAAATTTCGTAAGTTATTGAGTTTTACAGAAAGTTCATAGTCAATAACTACTCCGCCATATTCAAATACTATTGTCTGCCATTGCTAGTTTCACAAGCTGTCCGTTTGTCTTAACTGTAAGCTTATGTTTTACAGACATGGTGTACACCATGTATACTATGTTAACTAATAAGTATTAACTTATGATGATACTTTCTACACATTACCTATCTTTTATCACCATATTTTTAAAACAAAATAGCATTGACGGAAATGGAAATCAATAATCATTTGAAATAGCGTTTTATTGTACTTAATTATTGTCGTCTCTATATATATTTGAATAATGATTAAAATCGTATTTACTAATCCTTGCCTTTCAGTAAGAGTATGAAACGTTCGTGGCATGTCTTAAACAGTCGATATCAAAGGAAAGCGTATATTTTGTATTATTCTCACCGTCTGCTCTGTTGATAAAATTGATGGTCTATCGACTTAGAAACTCTAATTTTGATCGGGGAAGGGGTCCACGTTTGTTTCTTTCGTTGTCTCTATATATACGCTAGGGGACCTGTCCACCCCTATCAAATGTTCTTATCCACTCCTCAGTAGCAATTGTATCGTAACACTACCAGTAGCATCAGCAATAACAGTACACTCAAGAGCAATTACCGTGACAGAAGTAGCAACATTTAATAGAAATAATAGTAGTAACAGCAGAATCAGAAGCAGAGGTAACAGTAGTGGAAGATACAGTAGCAAAAGTAACAACAGTGGTAGTAGTAGAAGTAGAAGAAGTAGTAGTAGTAATAGTAGTAGTAGTAGTAGTAGTAGTAGTAGTAGTAGTAGTAGTAGTAGTAGTAGTAGTTGTAGTAGAAGTAGAAGTAGTAGTAGTAGTAGTAGTTGTAGTAGTAATAGTAGTAGTAGTATTAGAAGTAGAAGTAGTATTAGTAGTTGAAGTAGTAGTAGTAGTAGTAGTAGTAGTAGTAGTAGTAGTAGTAGTAGTAGTAGTAGAAGTAGTAGTAGTAATTGTAGTAGTAGTAGTAGTAGTAGTAGTAGTAGTAGTAGTAGTAGTAGTAGTAGTAGTAGTAGTAGTTGTTGTTGTAGTAGAAGTAGTAGTAGTAGTAGTAGTAGTAGTAGTAGTAGTAGTAGTAGTAGTAGTAATAGTAGTAGTAGAAGTGGAAGTAGTAGTAGTAGAAGTAGTAGTAGTAGTAGTAGTAGTAGTAGTAGTAGTAGTAGTAGTAGTTGTAATAGTAGTAGTAGCAGAAGAAGTATTGGTGGTATTTGTTGTAGTAATTATAGTAATATCGAATTTGTATACTTTTAAAATAGAAGATCACCAGTATTTGTTTTTTATTGAATTTATTAAAAGAAATGACAAAATATATATTATGCGAAGCTATGCTTTATATAATTTTGCCAACGTGTGTAATACAACAATAAATGAGCACGAATATAACTTTTTTATTTTCAGATCACCTTTACCGTTTTATACTTGTCCGATTGAGACATATTGGCAATCAATAAAACGAGTCTTGATTTTTAAAAATAAAAACAATCATTTTATCTTGTTTGGTACTCCTTATGTTTATTGTGTTCAAACTGCTTTGGTGGGTGTGCCCTTTGATTGGATAATACATGTCTTGTTTATGATATACTGTCTTAGTTTTCTTATTTAAGTTATAACTATCGCTTAGCAGTTAATTATGCATGACAACTGTTAGAATAAAACATGTTATGTTATTCAAATACTTCATTATAATGCAGGGGAATGGGAGGGTAAAATTAACAAGAAGAGCAATGCAGATATGACTTTGTTTATGCAGGTGATCGATTAATATTGATAAAGCACGTGGTTTTATTTTGTAAATACTACCTCTTTATAATGTATTCACGGACACTGTTCGTTTTGTGCATAAAATATGTATATACCCGTATATATATATTGTGTAGATATTATTTTACACCATTTATCGCATATAGCCGATATTCTATTCTACTCCTGCCAGCACTTAGCTTGTATATAATTTTACACCATGCATCTCGTATAATCCATATGTTACAATAATCTTGCGATCTATTACGGTCTTAATTTTATACCACGTATCGGGCATAAACCATATTCTACGATACTCCTGCAGCCACTTACTTATTTTGTGTATTTTATAAATATTGATAAACCATTCATCGTATATAATGACAATGACAATAATAATATAATATAGCATATACTCAATATTCTATAATATTCCCACAAGCATTTAACTTGTGTGTTTATAGTTTTATGATTAATCAATTACTTATGTTTATTGATTTAATATAAGCACCAAGTTCGTTAATTGTTTCACACATTCCTTCATTTGCTATATTTGAAGTCAGTTTTTCATTCCTTATATAGTTTGTTTTCTGTCATGTCCAGGTACTTGATAAATAAAACAGTTTTCATTGTAATATCTTCAAAGTAATGTATATCAAATTATAAACACGATATTGTTTTTTTAATGGAATAGAATCGCCTTATCAGTCTGTAGACATCCTATTAGCAAACGCCAAGTCTTGGATCAAATCCTGCCCGAGACATGGTTCCAACAATATCCCAGTTAAGTGGTTGTGGGAGTTTATCGAAAATAATATCTCCAGCCAGGAGAACTTCCACGAAAAATACCATGGCCCATTCCTCCAGTCCTGTACGTCCATATTCTCCCGAAATGGAATTCCAGAAATGGGTTGTTACGAATGTCGATTTATTTACACATTTCTCTGCACCATTCCGAGTTAGGATCTGTTTCTCGAATAAGTATTAACCTTACATATTGGTTTGATCCATAAAAATGGGCACATTCGAAAAAAAGAAGCGGAACATCCAAATGCTTCTTTTCAGGGACCTTATTCTTCAAATAACACTCTTTCTGTTTTCTGTTGACTTGTCTAGACTTTTTCTTTCGATCATTTCGTTTTCCACCTTTTTTGGTATGCTCCTTCTTCCTTGATTCGACCTCATCACTTCCGACTGCGTCCCACTTGTCTTCGTCTTCTTCGTCACTGTCCTTTGTGTCATCCATCGGTGTTCCCATATACGTCATAACGTCCTTGACCCTAAACACCATTCTTTGCGTTCCGTATGGTGACCTTGTTGGAAGTTCCTTGTCAGAAAGTGCTAGCCACACACCTTTCATTCCATCATAGCTAGCAAGAGGCGCTCGAGCTGGTAGGTCTGTTTTCCCTCCATAAATACGTCCATTTTTATTGATCCCTTTCTTTCCAGTCAATGTTGTACAATGTAAGAAGAACTTTATTTCCTCTTTTTCATTGTAGTCTGCCTTTTCTAATAATTTATCCCAGTATTCATCCAATGTCTCTTTATTTGTTTTTGATATACCCCAGTTAAAACGATCTTCATATTCCGCCATTGTTGTCAAATGTTACCCAATACACAAATGTATTCATGTGTTCCGGAAGAGCGACCATTAAAGAATAACTGAAGGGATTCGGATATGTGTTTACATTTATCAATCACGACCTTTTTTTGAGTGTAATGTGTATAAACAAAAATGTAATTATAGTAGTATACGTTTATTTAAAGGGACTGACAGAAACATATTGTATAGAAATATATATAAAACAAATATTTGTATTTATAATACGGGCATATTTAATGTCAGTTTCATTCTTGTCATATAGTTTACCATCTTTTTACACGTTTATCTTTATTTGTTTTTAGTACAAAAAATATCACTTACTATATATCATGTCAACTGTTTAATGAGAACAAAACTGATTGTGAGTGAAATAAATCGGTAGGACATTATACGATATTTATAGCCCGTTTTAACACTTTCTTCCTTTCATACACTTAAGACTGCTTTTAAAAGACAGACGTGTGGTTAATTAGGAATAGCATTACACTGACATCTGGTATGATGCCCCACTAAGTCACATCATACTGACAACGGGTCACCCATACATACTCTAAATTTTGAGTGCCAGAGATTGAAACTTCTGGTGCCAGTATTCAAAAGTCTTTGGTTTGACAAGACCGGGGATCGAACCAACGACCTTCCTCCACTGTTGTGGTCAAAATAAATCAGCGCATTTAGAATATAACCCAAACACATATTTCTTTATACACGTACATAATCCTTTTTCTAGAATTGTTTTAAGCATTGACTTCTTTCTGTTGAGTGGCGAAATTCAATCAACTTGAAATTAAAAGTGCCTTATTCTTTTAAATATGCCTTTTTTAAATGTATACTGCTCCTGAAAGACTATAGTGCCATTCATTAAGGTACAGGTAATGAATGAATCAATGTTTATGACATACAAGCACAGCAATTGTTACACATATGACTACACCAGAAAGGAACATCCCGGGATTACGCTCCGTGTACAAAGATAGATGTTACACATAGATGAATGTCGTTTTCAACGAGGATGAATATCATTTTATTTTGTTTTGTCCTTTCTATACAGATTAAAGGAAATCGTACATTCCAAAATACTATTTTAATAAACCAAGTGTTTTTAAATTGAATAATCTTCTGAATACAATTAAGAAACCATTGTTAATAAAACTAGCAATTTACTGTAAAAAATAATTTTAAATAAGAACAGTTGCTCTGAATTGAGGAATTTTATGATTTGTTAACTTGATACTGTTTATCCTATTCATGCTAACAATGATCACTCTCACGATCAACTCATTTTAATTTTATATATATAACGCATGCATTAATTAATTGTACTTTGTATGATGCAGAGCATAACACAGTTTCAGTATATTCTAAATTGTATACTCAGTCGATTGCCTCTAGCGATGGACATGTGCGAAATTAAAATACATTTCCCTTTTCGGTGTAAATGACCATTACCAGATGTATTCCCCTGTGCAAAATAGAAACAAAATTAAATGTCTGTATATTTACTCGAACATTTTAAAGGTATAGTTACATCTTGTTATAGCGAACATTTACTAAACTTATTCTTTGCCCCTTTAAACATCGTTCTATTTACACTATATTTCAGACAGATAGCGTGCAAACGTATAGATGTATTTATAACCCATCACCATGAAAACGAAAGTACTGCCCCGGTTTCTCGGTATGACAAAGTTTATTCAAGGAATGTTAGTTTCGATATTTTACTTACACATCTGCACAATAATGCAGAGTCGATAAATAGCTAAGTAGGGTGCAAAGCGATATGAGGTACGATCATTATTATTGCAAATAAGAGGGACGGAAACATTTAAATAAACCACATTATCCCAGTGCAAGAGAAGAGTGTGATAGACGCATGACATATTTCGCTAGGTGTTATCCGAGTTTGTCAGATGGGGGATTTATCTAAACGACAACAAATGATCAGTGTGATAATGACGTCTTATGGAACGATAACTGACGGAAACTAATACATGTATAGATGTACAGTGTTTTTTTAGTGAATTTTTCATTAGTACACATGTAAGGTCATTTGCTTATGTTAGGCTCAGACGTCTTTAAATATTTGAAGAATACAAACTAAAAAAATCATCTAGATGTAATATTTGAAATTATAAATTATCATAACTGTACTTGATAAAAGATTATGTTTGTATGGGGTTTTGCACCTTCTATCAACAGTAGTTCAGTTATATAACGGCCTTCTCACTTTACTGGCGACTGCCGAGACGGAAGAACGTATGAAACTCCGTTCCAGTCTTCTGAGTGGGTCAACATTGTAAAAGATAATTCTATCATTCTGTGATGATTGGTGAACTACATTGCAATCACGGATGTCTCTTCTTTTCAAAATTGGTTTATGTGTTTAACCTAGAAATGAATGTTTCGACGCAAAGAACTAACCAGCAGCTCAACAAACATTGGTACAACAAACGGCAAACAGCATACCACTACTCATATACATGTTCAGTAGTATAAAATTGCATTCTATGATACTTTATATTTAATAAGTTGCAATACCTAATTAATTTTATGTAATATGGTTGATAGTTATAAAACTACCTTTTACTAATGTATTTATTTTTTTATTTGTAATTGAGTATGTATATTTCATGTAACCTGTATATGTGTGTTTTAACCTGAATGAATATCAATCAATCAACCATATCCAAGATTAAACGACGGTGTAACCAATGGGGAACCTTCCAGAATCAACTATCTACAAGAACCAACAAATTCGACAAATCAACTGAGACAACTCAATCAACTTAGAAAAAATAAACGTCTTATCCAACCAGTGGTGCAGCACCGGGAGAAGTCGCCTATCTTCCGATGCTGTCCGCTGGCTATTCAACTAACTTATCTTCCTCGCTAAAATGACTAGCTTCAAAGCGCGAGGGTAAAGAAACACTTAGACATAGATACCTAATAATTCATCGGCGCTAAATAATTGAGAAACTGTATATAGTGTTGTTAATCAAGTGTATTAATAGTTTATATATAAAAATAAACTTTATTCCAGCTGTTGTTTAACCGCGTCTTTTTTCTTTTTCAGAAAAGTCAAGACACTTGCAATTATGAAAATAATCGTCTAAACAGTATAATTAGTATGAATTGACCCACCTGTATAAATAGGGTACATATTGGAATATAAACACTTTTAAATACACTCAAGAGATATGAAATCGATACAGATTTAGCACGAGCGCATCAATCAAACAAAAAGAACAACATGTATTGATGGATCGGTCTCTATCTATCTGACTGACTGCATGCCTACCCACTGCCTGCCTGCCTGTCTGTCTGCCTGTCTCTGCTTGTTTGCCTGTCGTATAATTGATATTATACTTGTACATAGCAGAGTCTCATTACATGTCCAATCGAATCATTCCGCGTAGTATGAGACATAATCCCAAAATACAAAGAGTAAAATGATTAAAAGGCAGACAGGGGACAGTAGGGGTATGCTAGCCAATATAAAAAATAAACATGTAATTAGATTCCCATCTCGGTGGATGTTCTAAAGTGAGTATGACCACATAATAAAACAGAACCAAATAAAAATTACAAAAATCTTTTAGCACTTTTAAATGATTAAATAACGGACGACTGGCAAGTAATTTCCTGGTGAAGACCACACGCATCACCTCTTTTCCTAAGTGTTTAAAAGTAGTCCATCGGAATATGTGCATACACGTTTCTTACATTGCATATGTAGGTTGAGCATTTATTGTTATCAGAGTGAAGCAACGGGATATATTTTGTAGACCGCTTGATTTGGTAAGTAAAATAATGTTATTGCCATCGAAAACTATATTTGTAAACCAGAGCTGCGTCGAATAACATTTAATAGTCTCTGTTTTAGCTAAGGGTTGATTACACGCCAGCTGAACAACAGGTGTAAACGTTCAGTAACCACAACCAAACACCTTGAGAACCAATCTGATCACCTCGGCCTTTATGCAGTGTTTTATGACTATTCAAAATTGAGACATGGCTTATTATACGGTGTCATGTTAGCGTCATCGTTTCATCAACAGCGATTTATGTTTTGCACAATGCGTGACACCTCACCAACGACGGCATTTGATATTATTTTCAATATCGAGAACAAGATATATTCCTAGTGAAATAACATTGTCCCATTCATTTTTCTTTGGGGGAGGGGAATGGGATTGTGGGTTATTTATTGTTGTACTTGATCCGTCTGTACGTCGGTCCGTCCTACCTCTGCATCTCCTAGTGTTATAGGCATTGCTTTCAAACGAGCTACAGAGTTTAGACATGCGCCGAAATATTTTTTTATTCTGTTTCTTTTAACAAGCTTTCTTTACTGCATTTGTAAGAGTCTGACAGAGCTACTTTGATTACAACCATCTCCATTTATGATATGATAACAGGGGAATGAGCGAGGAAGGATACATCCGTTATCCAATCTTAAACTTTTCAGTGACGCTTTCCCTACAGCTGGTCCCAAACCGATTACCCATTTTGTGACTTTTTCTGTATGTTTATTATTTTGTGTTTCTGCTCTTTGTGTGACTATGTCCTTTAAATGATACACTTAAATCCCCTTTTTGAAAAACTCTGTTCATATACATTTATATATATTTTATTAACACGTAAAACCCTAAGATACGATAAAGAAAATACAATACAAACTGAAATGATCAGACTGTTAGCTAATCAAACTTTGTAACCTATTTTGTTAAATGAAAAAAAAAAGATCAAGTTGTTTAAAGCACAATCTCTTGCTTTTTGCTGGTGGGGGAACAACAACTTAAAATTTTGTTGCGTTCACATATTCATGGTTGCATAGTTTTTATTCTTTTCTGGAACCCTTCCCTATCCATTGTAATGTATGTCTGTTTGTCTGTCTGTCTGTCTGTCTGTCTGTCTGTCTGTCTGTCTGTCTGTCTGTCTGTCTGTCTGTCTTTTATAAACATTATTTCATTAATTATTTATTTTTACACATAATATTGATTAACAACCAAATTCAGGGAATTTATGTTATCCGCTTTTTGAAAAGATTTGATTCTGTCATGCACGGAAACTAAAAATAAAAACATTTCTTTTCACAAATTAAAGGGGAACAACTGTGCAACGACAAAAGTCACAACCCCTAATATCGAACTAAGCCTGTGTTTTATTATTATTATAAAAATTGCATTTACATTTCAAAATATTTGATATATTCAGGCAGTGTCACCAAAAGGTGTGACAGCCGGTCGGAAATTACGATTTTTCACAAATTAAAGGGTCATAACTCTAAAACGCCAAACGTCACAACCCCGAAAATCAAACTAAGCCTGTGTTTTGTCATTATAAACATTGTATTAGAATTTCAAAATTCTTAAGGTATTGCACTAAAGCCTTGTAGTATAATGTTACAAGACGAACACAAGTTAGCTGATTAAAGTTTATTAAAAGTCCGTTTATTCTAATTTAAACACAAGTAACATGATCTAGCTAAGTTTTATTTAGTGCGACATTAAACGACCTGACCCCCATGGTCTCTAAAAGTACCTCCCAAATTGCCCAAAATGCCTCAGTTTAAATAGGGCTTCTATCTACGCCTTCGAAGAGTTTCGTGATTCTTCCATGACTTTTATTGATTATTAAAATTTACACGATGTACCAAGCTGGCTCGCTATTAGCCTCGTACACCTGATCATTTTATTAGTCATTTAATTGCTAATTATAGATTACTTCCTACGTCAGCCGCTGAGATGTGATAATTTATCAACCGGCCTGACTTCCTTATTCGCACTTTAGTATATTTAATGGTTTATACAATTTATATAAAACTTATCTAGACTTCTTTACGTTTCGCCCCAGTTCTGTTACAACGGAAACCAAAGATTGACGGACAAACAGACATATTGACCCAAATTAGTGTGTCCCACTTTTCGCAAAGACAAAATTCGAAAAAAAGGTGTTAACACATGTATATTGTTTTAAAGTTTCCCATATAAAAATTCTGCATTCACTATTTAAAAAAAATAAATATTTTGCAAAAGCCGTGAAACACCATGTACGGAGGTAGTGATTAAAGAATCACAATTTAATAAAAATCTACAACTAATGCTTGATCGTATAGTGTAAAGTTTCTACATGTTAATATAATTCCATACTCGCGTAACCGTATAGTGGTTAATTAAGCCCAGCCCTTAAGTCTACTAAGTTAAACAATCCTAACTTCCCCAGCATCCCACTAACTCTATTAACCCTACTTACCGCCGCTTCCAACCCCACATACTAAACTAGGAACTCTCTAAGACTCTTAACTCCAGAACTGACTAAGACTCTAAAACTTACTGCCACTGACTGAGTAACATGTACGTTTATATCTCGTTTCAGAGTTACGGAACGAATCATCATAACGCTACTAGTAAGGTAATTCGCCGGGCGGATGTTACCTTATGATTGGCAGTTCTATTAATAGGTATTTGGCCTTATCCATTGAGTTACACTGTATCAGGTATTCGGTGGTAAGGTGAGGCATAACACCTCGGGTGCTACAGCCGCGTGTGTATATCTAAATGCACTGTAGAGACTCATACATAGTGTTGAATAATTGCTGGTCTTCATTATTTCATTTCAAATCCAACCCAAAATCTCTATAAATATTGTTTCTGTTGTATATATAAAACTATTTCTACTCACCAGGTCATACAGTAGTGTGAAACTGTCTTCAAAGGGTGTGGAGTTCAGTTAAAAGTGTGCTCATTAGTTTTGAGGCTAGACACGAAACAGAGTCCCACAAAACTGTGTTGATAGATAAATCCACCATGGAAAACCAAGGGTACGATTTTTAAAATATATATTTTTTAACTGTTCTCAATGTTATAAGGGTTTAACATATAATGGAAACACAAAGCTAATGGATTTTGTAAATAAAATAAAATGTATTCATTTCTTTTTATCAATTTAATGTACCACTTATTTTAGCTTACCTGAGCCTGTTTACTGACAGGTGATTTGTTGTGATCACTCTGTGTCCATTGTATGTCTTCTTCTCTGTAACCGCTTAAACATATTTTCGTCAAGTTTTGTGTAATCCTTGCATGAAGCTCTCTAAAATTATTCAAACATTGACTCTGTAATCATATTTGGCTGCCGTATCGGCAACGTTAAAAAGTCTTCGAACTTTGCATGTACGAGTTATATCACCTGATGATTTTTTTTCAGGTTCTCAGACATGACTCTTGGGTCCAAATTTGCCCCGATCCGCGTTTATTCTTGATATAACGATATTTAGGAAATTCACAATTTTATCCCTTTTTATGCCCCAGATGAACTATTTTTTTATATGAAATCACCTTTAAATTATAAGTCTCAACTATAATGACTACAAAATGCTATGCTATCAAGATGACTATTATACTAACTAAAATAGATGAGAAAATAAAATATCCTATTTTCCCATTGCATTATCGAAAACTCAAAGTCTCCTTAATGTATCTCAAAGTATCCTAGCACAAACTTGAAACCAGTACTTATATGGATAACTAAAAAACATGTATGCTAATTATAAAGAACGATAATTTTACTTCCCATGTTAAATTGATTAGTCCACCGGGGGAGGAGGGCAAATTTGTAAAGGGGCATACGTTTTGTTAAGCTAATACTCTCTTAAATATTGAGTTTTGAATAGTTATACTGATTTTAATATCTTCATATGAGTATGTGTTTATGTGTAATGGGGTCCTCCGTGGCCGAGTGATCTAAGGCGCCATCTCAATATCACTTACCTCTCACCGCTAAGGTCGTAGGTTTGATTCCCGCTCGCTCCAAAAACTTTATGTGACAAAGTTTCCAGTTACTTGCGGAAGGAAGGTGATTCTAGTTAATCTGACTCAGTCTGAGGTCTTCCTCTACCAGTAAAACTGGATATGCCATATATAACCTGAAATGTGTTGAAAATGGCGTTAAACCCCATTCAGAAATTTTTTTTTTGTGTGTGTGTAATGATTAAGAGCAAGAGTGGAAATCAATTTCAAGGATCGCTTTATTGGTATCAGAACATTATCATAAATGTTTAATCGACTGATAATACATTTGAATAACTCAATTTAATATTGACATAAGTACTTGCATAACCTACGTAAACAATAGCATCATAAACAAAAGTATCTTTTAATTGTTTTGTTTTTCAAATTTATTTGGACTGCATGTGGATTTGTTCTACTGGTATGTTTTCAAGTACAAATATCATAGACCATTTTCAACTTTATAATGTATGTTTATATGTGTTAAATAAATAGTTGTATTGAATCGAAATAGCTAAGCGATATGATAGGAAAACAACATATGTTTAACGAAGGTTTTTAATTATTTAAATTTGGCAGTTCTTTTTTAAAATATAAATGTTACTCTTACATATTTACCATTTCCTTGTTTATCAAGATATTCATCTGTAAAGGTCTAGGATTCTCACGGTAATTATTTGCCTCATATAATCTGTTTTGATTTTATTTCATAGCAGGAATGTATCCGCACATTAAATTGCTCAATATCTGGTACGTTGACCAGCTTAGTTTGTTTTTAAAGTCAGTACAGTGACACCCTAAAATTGTATTAAATAGAAGTCCTCAGATGTTCATACACCCTTGACAAACATAGAACGGAAGATATGCTGGTATTGATGTGACTGCTTATGATGTAAAAACCGGAAGGCTATAAATTGCAATGTGCAATTGCCACAACATAACATGTATACGTCCATACATCCATTCAGTCAATCGAAATGCTTCCCTTAAAATATATATTTACTGAAAATGACAAGTTTTGTTTTTCGTTCATGACACATACTTCAAATATTCAAACCCAGATTGTTATAAACTATTAAATAACCCATATCTGTATAGTTAGTGCGTCGGCACACTATCCGTCTTCTTCGTTCTTCAAACAATTCCTTGTTGTTCATACCAATTTGTATAGATCAATAACGACAAATGCTGAAAGCTTATATAAATCGCTGTTGAATGCGATTCCTGGGTAGAACCGGTACTGAGTGTTGTATTTGCAAGCCAGTCGCATCTAACACTAGCCTCTGCATACTACTGTAATATAATTGGATTTGAGAATACTTATTGAAAGAAAATGATCCTTATTTTGAACTATTACCCATTTATTATATAAACATTGTTCTAAGGATTGAATCCAACCTCTGTTTGTTTGAATATTTAGCGTCATTTTATGCAGTCGTAGGCTAACAGACGATCAGTTAACATAACCATTCTTTCCTGGGACCTGGAAGGTTAACCAGTACTCGAGCACACCCCATTTTTGTAAGTAACTGATAACTTTCCCATTTGAATCAGCGGTAACAGACGAATGATTATGAGACGCAATGTCGTTTATCAATCACCACGGAGATTATGGCCGGGCAAGGATTCGAACTCGATCCCAATATTAGAAAAATAACCATAATTGGTTTACTCCTACTTATATGCACATTGGTTCATCAAGTTTAAAACAGCAATAGTAAGGTTTTATAACTGATACATTCACGGTAAAAGAAAAACAAAATTACACACACTCGATTGATGCAATTTACTTGAATATGATTTGTTTAGAGTTAATATTGTAAATGAACAAAGTTGTAGTTGTGAAAATGCATGTGAAAATGCATGTGCAAATGCATATCTTTTTTTCTTCAAATGTATTAATTATACTATTCAACGTCAAGAATTGTTTACATCTCCACAGAATAATGGTACTTTAGAGTTGATGCTTTGTGGAAGTGGGAGTTGATGCTTTGTGGAACTTATTTCATAAGGAAAATGTGCATATCTTTAGAACACTAAACGCGTCTAGATTGTCATATTCAGTTATAACAAGTTTTTATCCATTTAAAAATTTAAATTACATTTACTCCCCCCACCCCCATGTCCCTCAAAGTTTGATTTCCCGTCTCTGGTAATCTCGAACACCACCATGTGTACTTTTTATATAATAACTACTCTTGCTATGTGCATGAACATATTCTCTCTCCAGTCATCTCCCACTTTTTGCTTTGCTCTCTCTTACTCTATCTTCTTTTTCCAGTCGTCTCCTTTTTTCCTTATTCTCTTTCTCTAGCACATGTGTGTGCGAGCATGTGTGTGAAAGCCAACAGTAGTCAACTCAACTCTATATCAATATACCAAACTGTTCCATAATCATGACATTTGTAAACACTGTTTTAGGGAAAGGTCGTACTTAATGTGGGTAGCACTTGTAGCTAGGATCAAATGTATTGTACTTGTACATATTTGGCAATAAAATAGGTTTAAATTAACAATATACCATCTCTGATATGATAGATCACAGCATAGCCAATATATATTCACCACAAAACTGTTTTTGTTACAAAGACACGTTTACGCCTGTTTATATATACAGAGCAGTGCGGGTTTATATTAAAACAGCTTGTGTTGGTCAATTCAACTTAGTTTTAACTGTTTAATAGCCACACTATAATTGATTGATTTTATTAGTTTAATAATGTAAATATTTAAACCCAAGATATAGTTTATGTGGGCTATTTCCTAGTTAAGGCGACAACAACAAAGTCATTATAGTATATAGTAGGTCTGTATTTTAAATGGGAATACTTCATGGATCACACTTTTGATTAGTGATGGACTATCCTGGGAGGATAACGTGTGTCCAATTTTAGATACCGAGTATCTGTCCAGCATGCCCATGAAAAGCGTAACTTGTATTTGAATTAGCTGTCACCTGTATGACAGTTAAGAGTGCAAGATACACGCGGATAGTTTGGAGAAAGAGGCAGAGAATAAGTCTACGGCGAACAGTTAGGTCTTGGATTTTAGGCAGGTCAGTTGCATTTTGAGTAGGAACATGTTTTGAAGCGTGCATAAGCATTAACAGAATCCATTAAAATTTAAACGATAGATGTTATAGAAACAAAAGTTGTATAGAAAAACTCTGAGCTTTTAACTAGTTTGTGGTGATGTTTGAACATATATCGGTGTTGTTATTATCCATGGTAATGTGTGACCATGTATAACATTCAGTGTTAGAAATATAGGCACCGGGTTTGCAGCAATTTTCATAGCATAGCATAGGGAAATAGTCACATTTACATAATGTATATTTTAGATAGGATTAGTATCATAGTACAGTCCTTCTCGTTATTCAACACTATGTCTATGATAATTTTGTCTAGTAGAATAATAAGTAGAATAATAGATTAATAAGTGTAAATTCGAACAAATTTGTTTGGTGTATTGTGTAAATTGACGTCTGTACCACCAGTGTTGCTATCGTATATACAAAACCGCTGGAGTAAATTTAATCCCTTGTTAAAACTGAATCTGTTATTTTCTTATATAAGTCGGTCTCGGGGGTTTCCAAGGGGTCCATTTGTCCAATAGTACATGTACTTAAATTAATTTAACTTATTTGTTTACATTTCAGAATCTTCGTTTTACTGTTAAGTATAAACGCTAGTCTCTTTGCCTACATCTGGATATATCGATATAAAGAAATATCTGACGACGTAAATTTGGATAAATTGGTTGACAGCTTATCATCTCACTCAAAGTTTAATGGAAAACTTTTGGAATCGTTTCAAGCAAATATGTTAAAAGCAAGTGTTGAAAATATGGAACATAAAAAGTGGACACAAACTGAAGTTAAATTTTTGAGCTTATTTGTTAATTTAACAGAACAATTGACCAACGATGAAAACAACATAAAGAACATGGTACACACACAAGCAGACATGTTTAATACCCTAACGCGTCTATCAAATATGATTACAAGCATTCAGGAGAAAACAGACTATATGGATGTGTCAGTTAATAAATTTAAACAAGATATTGATGGTGTTAACACTACCGCTATGAATGCTATAGCTGAAATAAAAGATGCATTCGACCAACACATAGAAAAGTCAATGAAATCATTTAGAGAAGAAATAGAAACTCTAAGAATAGCAAAACAAATATTTGAAACGGATATGGAAATGTTTAAAACAGAAAAACAGAAATTTGAACACGAGTTAGAAGAATTTAAATCGTCATTAGGCTCTATAAATGAAAGCAAAACTGTTTTGAATGAGGATTTAAACAAGCAGAAAACTAAGATGCACAATATATATCTCAACACCTTCAACAAAGGTAAAGTACATTTATTAGCTAACCTGGGATGGTATTCACCAACCATTCTCAATAATATTCTTAGACTTGAACTCAAGAATGAACTTTGAAAAACACATTTAGAGACCATTTTTTAGGTCAAAATTTTACTATATAGTCAGATAAACTCTTATAATTATTGTGTATGTCATGGTAAACTAGATATCTAAGGTTGAAATTTGGTGTTCAAGCTCAAGTCTTAGAATATTCTCAAGAGTGGTTGGTGAATACGACCCCTGATCCAAAGACTCAAATTTTCCTTGTTTGTTCCTTTAATATGGCCAGGTCATCCCTTCCGAGTACATAGAATATAAACCCTCTTACAATTTAACGCGTATATAAAGTTAATTTCTGCAGCTATTTAAATATCATTTTATTTGATTTACCTGTCACTTTAAACAAGGGCTCTTATGTCACAATGGCAAGTACGGTCTTAATTACAATGCATATTTACATATGCTTTATCACTAAAATTACATAACATGTGTTCCTTCTTAAATGAGCATAACTATACTGGATTTATCGTTTTGTTATTACAGCCTCTGTGATATTTGCCATCATATTACTATATATCCTTTATCTGGTGTTGGTCATAGTAGTGTACACAGTGTACAGAATGGTGTCAAGTGAAAACCGAAATAGGACACTGGGAAATGGTAAAGATCTTATCGATAATCCAACTGTAAGTGTTTTGTGTTTTGTGTCGTTTCAAACAGTATTCAAGCGGCGTTGTTATGATATATTGCTATAGGTTACGGACTGCTTATTATAGATAACACAGGCAGTCAATTTCCAAGAGTGACCTGTGCATGAAAGTGAAAGGTTAACATAATCTCAGAGAGGCAGAAAAAATGTGCCACTTGCATTTTTGTTAACGTTTAGGAATAATTAAGATGGTTTACTGTATTAGAGATGTGAGTCTTGTATTAACGATGCATCATATATAACTTTCTGTTCAGTAAATGTTAGAACTTTTATTGGATCACAAAGAGGAAGGTTCCATTCAAATAATATGGTTGATTCCGTCTTTGAAGTTTATTATACTTATGAGAATTCGTTCATACACAGGTCGGCATTTTCCGTTTTATGTGTCAATGTATTAGCATAATCTGATACTGGCCAATAAGTGGCTTTATCACGGGAAGAGATTTAGTATTTGGTCAACACAATAAAGAAGTTTACACTACAGAGACAAAATACAAGATAAGTTATTGAACAGAATATTCATAATTTATGATGTTTGATATAAATGCGCAGTTTTTAATGAACGACGATGTGCATTTGTACTGTTAAAAAGGTAAGGTGGATGTCTAGCTGTCTAACAAAGACTGAGAGCAAAGTAAATTGTATAGAAATAAAGCACAGCAACTTTATTTTATTTCCCTACTTACTAAGATTTTCCTATAAGAATCTTACAGGGTTTGAAATTCGGATAAAAAATTCTTGTATACTATTCGACCGTGCTGTGACGTTGGAACGTTTTATGACGTGACGTATTAAAACATATGACGTAATATATCTAATTTAACGTCTTAAAAGAATACAATAATAACATCAACTTAAATAAGTATCAAACGCGTTAAGTATGCAAGAAAATTAATCTTACATGGGTTATTTGGTTAAGATAGAAAATTCCATCCCTTAGGAGAACTGTTTTAGGCCTCAACAGTTATCTCACTGACGGATTTTTCTATCCGAACCTCAAACCCATACTAGATTCTTATTTCTCGGACATCGGATAAGAATATCTACATTTTTTACCGGGGTTATATATTTCTATGTCACCCTAGAGCCCAGAATAAGTTCTCGCGCTATGACGTTAAGACTTATTCATGACGTAACGTAAAAAATGACGTAAATCATAGGATTTAACGTCTTAAAAGCGATTGCTGTAAAATATCTTATGATATAATAAGTTAAAATAATATTTAATATGTTTGGTATGCAAGAAAAAGAATCATTTATGGCCTTTTTGGCTCGGATAGAAAATTCCGTTCCGAAGGATAACTGTTTTGGTGGGAACGAGGCTCTGCCGAGTTAACGCGAAAACATTTATAACAAAAAACAGACCTTTCTATCTGAACCGAAATTGCCATGGATGACTCTTTATATTGCACAGCAAATGCATTGAACACTTATTATAATTTAATTCATCATGCTATTTTAACCATGATCGATTTCAATGACGTCAAATTATATAATTTACATAATATATTTTTACGTTACGTCATAGATTGTTTCAACGCCATCTCGGCCCTATGATGAGATTGAAATATCTAATCCCTGTAAATATGCAGGTATCTATCTGGTATACAAGAAATAATCTGTAAATATACAGAATTAATATATAACACAATATAAAACACATATTGATTCGCTCTGTCACAATTAAAGGCAACACATAATTCCACAATCGCATTAAAATTGCACTGAATATGTTAGTAAGTCATCTGCCATTGTTCATTTTTGGATTATTTACAAATTATTTATTTTCCGTAACATAAAATATCGGTGTTTTTGTCAGATTTTCATTTGTTTTTATTATATTCTAGTCTGCCCTTTTAACTTTATTTCTATGCATATTTAATGTTAATACTTTTTTTCTTTATTTTGTAGAAATGAAAAATAAATTCAGTTGTTCGTCTGGTGGTGCAATAGACACGTATGCTTCTAAAACCATTGACCATGTCATCCTTAATTACAACAACGATATTTTAAAACCCTCATCCGTTGTTGCCAAACTTTCAACGTAGAACTAAGAGAAATAAAAGCCAATAAAATGTGCCACACCACATTTACAACACCAAGACTATACAAAAATACAAACAAGAAGAATACCTTCAATCACGAAAACAAAGTAATAAAACCAACCCAACGATCAAAGGAAATGGATTTGAATACATTTTGATAAAAAAGACATTGAAAAGGAGGATCTGATCGTGGTGTATGTGTCTTGGCAGAGTGTATTATATTACAACTTAAATTACCAAAGTACATGGCATGTCAAACGTTGTAATAGTCAATAGTCTTAATATTTGTATTCCAGCTTCATACAAATCTATTGTATATTGTTATATTTCTATTTTAATTCTAATTTTAATTCTATATTTATATTGTATATTGTATCATAACTATATTTTATCATTTGTATTTGATAAATAGTGAATTATTTTGTAGTGTCAGCAAGGTTTTACTTGGCACTCATTAATTAATTTTCGCCAGTACGTTCGGCGTTTAAACGCCTCCTCCGTACAGTCATCAGTGAGTAAGACACGGTGCCGATTTGATAATATATTGGTATCGTGTTATCAACAGTAATAGCAATTTACGTTCCAACACCAAAAATTAATTTACGGATATACACTGAATATTCATGAGTGCCAGGTAAATCCTAATAAATGTTTATTTCTAGTCTCTGTTTAGATATTAACATTACTACTGCTAATTTCTAAACACATCATTACACGGTTATATTTGAACTGTATGTAAATAAACCGAATACGCTGTTGTGAAACTACGTCATTTTATTTATAATTAGATTTCTAATACATCAGCTAGCATTAATATTGAATCTATTGTATTGCATCATGTATGTAACAGATTAAGGTGCTGTCATCCCTAATACGGTAAGTATTTTCTAAATAGCGTATTGGATTTATACAGGTGATTTTTATGTACTTGAGAACCGTTGTAAAGATAAACAGGTGTCTTATTATCGATTTTGGGTTTGCATTTTTAAAATTAATGTATATGCTAAAACTATGTTCGCCAGGCATGATTTACGTACTTTACCTATATCAAAATGCAGCGACCGTATCTATTTGAATCGACTGTAATATCGTTTGTATTTTATAACTGGATTCTTGTTAATGTTTGTTACGAAGGGTTTTACTGGACAAATTTACGATGTATCTATATATGTATATGATGTGTCTCTATGTGATTTGTTCCATATATTCCCTGCAATATGCCATCCAAGCTGATTAAAGCAGTAAATATATACATAAACAATCCACGTGAGTAACCACAGAAATACGGTATAACAAAGAGCCGTAGGACATCCGTGAATGCCAAACAACGGATAGAACAGTAATGGAATTTATTGAATACCAATTAGGCAATTATTATTAAAAATAAAGAATTTTAGAATAAAACTGTATACTAATTTTAGAATTTTAGAAAAAAAACTATATATTAAATATACATATATAAAATAGAATAGAAAAAAGAGTCTCGTGACTTACTACATACAATTGAGCAAATATAGAACAGAAATGTAACTATACACAACAGAATGTATGAAGATTGATAGATAGATTGATTGACTATTAAGCGTCAATTTATGCCATCGATGGCTAATAGACCACTTTAACCAGTCTTTCCTTTGATTATGGAAGGTTAACCAGTACTCGAGCACATCTTATCTGCGCAAGTAAGGATAACTTTCCCACTTGAATCAACAGTGAGTGAGGAATGATAATGAGACACAATGTCGTACATCAATCATCACGGAAACTGTGGCCGTGTGTGGATTCGAACTCACGACCCCTAGATTGATAGTTAGACGTGCTACCGACTGAGGGAATTGGGCCATTGAAGATTGACATTAGTATTTTCTCATCAATACGGCTGATATCTTCTCTCTTAAAAAAAATGTCTGTATGTGTTTTACGGATAAGGATATATAGATTTTTTTTAAAGGGAACATTGGAGTCCTGATGGTTTATATATGTCTGAAAAAGTTAAAACATAAAACCTGAAATATTAAATGTTATAACCAAACTAATAAGCCTTGGTCACCTAACTTGTATATGTGTGTTGACGAGAAAGTCTGTCAATTTTGGAAGTTTGGCGAAGTTGATACTGTAGGACTACTATCTCTCATGGAATGAGATGAAATCGTCAGAGAGCTAAACAATTTTAGCAGCAACTGTATGCACATCTTGAAACTTAGATGAGAAAGAATTCAGACTGATCACTTGATACTATAAACGCAAATAGTCAAGGTTCGTTTGGAAAGATTGCAATTAAATCTATAATCGATTACAACACATTGATTTCATCATGTCTATTAATATATTTTAATATCACTGAAATAGTAGGTCGACGTAACCACATAAGTTATTTACATCCATTATTTTTCGAAAACTAAACTCATTAGTAGCGTAAAATATTATACTGATACATTGTAAAAGAGTGGCTACGTTTTGATATATTGTTAAAGTATGACTACGTCTTGGTTTATCATTAAAGTACTGTTAGGTCTTGTTATATCTTTAAAGTGCCGGTACGTCTTGATATATTGTCAAAGTGTGGTTATGTTTTCATATATTGTTAACGTGTGGCTACTTCTAAATATATTGTTAAGGTGTAACTATGCCATGATATATTATTTATAAAATGCTGCTTTATTTGGATATATTGTTATAGTGTTGCTACGTTGCATTATTTTATTAAAATCTGGCTACGTTTTTGATGTATTGTTTAAGTGGTGCTAGGTATTGATATATTATTAAAGTGCTGGTACGTCTTTATATATTGTTAAAGTGCTGGTACGTCTTTATATATAATTAAAGTGCTGGTGTGCCTTGGTATATTGTTAAAGTGCTGGTACGTCTTTATATATTGTTAAAGTGCTGGTTCGTCTTGATAATATTGTTAACGTGCTGGTACGTCTTGATATATTGTTAACGTGCTTGTACGTCTTGATATATTGTTAACATGCTGGTACGTCTTGATATATTGTGAACGTGCTGGTGTGTCTTGATATATTGTTAACGTGCTGGTACGTCTTAATATTTTTTTAACGTGCTGGTACGTCTTGATATATTGTTAAAGTGCTGGTACGTCTTGATATATTGTTAACGTGCTGGTACGTTTTGATATATTGTTAACGTGCAAGTACGTCTTGATATATTGTTAACGTGCTGGTACGTCTTGATATATTGTTAATGTGCTGGTACGTCTTTATATATTGTTAAAGTGCTGGTTCGTCTTGATTATATATTGTTAAAGTGCTGGTTCGTCTTGATAATATTGTTAAAGTGCTGGTACGTCTTGATATATTGTTAACGTGCTGGTACGTCTTTATATATTATTAACGTGCTGGTACGTCTTTATATATTTTTAAAGTGCTGGTACGTCTTTATATATTTTTAAAGTGCTGGTACGTCTTTATATATGATTAAAGTGCTGGTGTGTCTTGATATATTGTTAACGTGCTGGTACGTCTTGATATATTGTTAACGTGCTGGTTCGTCTTGATAAATTGTTAAAGTGTGGCCACATCTTGATATTTTGCAAAAGTGCTACCAAGTCTTAATGTATAAGTGTTGCTACGTTTTTATATATTATCAAATCAACGTGTGGCTTCATCTTGATATGTTACTCAAGTGTGACTACGATTTGATATATTATTAAAGTGCTGCTGTGTCTGGTATATTGTTAAAGAGTGGCTACGTTTTGATATATTGTTAAAAGTCTCACTGAAGAATTACCCCCTTACAATACAATAGCAAGATTCTTACGCCTAAGAAATTAGAGCTGTGTGAAGCGGTTGGGCAATTTGTTTGTTAAAAATGCATAAAATGTGCATATGGTAACATTGGAACATTTTCATGATTTCTGCAAAGTTTGGTGACATTGGGAACTGTTTGATGATGCTATAACAGTTTAAAGATGCGTAGTAATACACTGCAACAAATAGGCAGAATTGTTAAAAATGAAGGGGTGCCATCAAACCATCGAAATCGGATCAATCCCATGATTTTTTTCTGCATACTTGGACCAACAAAGGACTATCTATGGGAATAAGGCACTTTTAGAACCATTGGTAATGTATCCAGTGTTCCAGAAGTGCATGTCTCTATATGTAGAACAGTACAAAATTAATTGGTGTGTGAGACGTAAAGTGTGGTTACGTGTTGGTTTATCATTAAAGTGCTGCTAGGTCTTCATATATTGTTAAAGTGCTGCTATGTCTTGATATATTGTCAAAGTGTGGCTACGTCTGCTTATATTGTCAAAGTGTGGCTACGTCTGCTTATATTGTCAAAATGTGGCTACGTCAGCTTATATTATCAAATTGTGGCTATGTCAGCTTATATTGTCAAAGTGTGGCAACGTCTGCTTATATTATTAAAGAGTGGCTACGTCCTGATATATTAATAATGCTTCTACGTTTTGAAATATTTATACAATGCTGCTTTAAGAATTTTGATATGTTTTATAGACTTAATGTTGATACATATTGTTATATTGTTAAAGTGCTGCTCTGTCTTTATAGATTGTTAATATGCTGCTTCGTCTTTAGATAGTGTTCAGGACCAAGTGCTGTTACTTTATGAGTTGTTTAAGTACTGCTATGGTTTGATATATCGGTTAAGTGCTGATATATGTTTATTTACTTTAAAGGCTTAGAGTTGCTTCATCTTGGGATGTTGTTAAAGTGATTCTACATATTAATATGTTTTGAAAACTTAGTGCTGCTATATCTTGATATATTATTAAAGTGCTGCAACTGTTTGATATATTGTAATATTTCACCCCGTTTTTTATATTGATAAAGTGCTGCTAACGTATTGTGGTATTGTTAAAATGATGCTTCACCGAAGTGTCATATACCACTTCATATATAACAGAAAACACATTCCAGTCACATTAAGTTGACACCGAGTAACCCGGCCGGGATTCTAGCAAAACACACTAGGCCCGAGTCCACGTAGTAGTCTTTCAACTGGGCTCATTTAGTATTTTGTATATTTGGAAGAATTATCTCTTTTTATATTTAACTATTGTTTATTTTATTGTGATAAATGTTAACATGTTTTATAACATTTCATAACATTTTATAGCATCGTGAACATTATTGATTGCTATACCAGTGTCAGTTAAAATTATCATAAAATAAGTAAACTAATCACATATATTTATCTAAAAATAACATTATGTCATCAAATCACCAAATTAGTCAAGAAGTGCTATGTCACTAGACCATAGCGAGGTCTAGTGGTAGAGCGTCAGCGTCGCATGTGAAAGATCATTGGTTCGATCCCCGGCCGGGTCATACCAAAGACTTGAACATTTACTACTAGAAGCTTCCTCGCTCGACGCTCAGCTCTACGGGGTTATGTCTAGGTCTGGTCGGCCACGGGTCAGTTTCATGTGACTTGGTGGGGTATCATAGCATGTGACTGTTGACATTATAATCATATGAAACTAAACCAAAAAGGTGTAAAATTAATAGGTGTGGATAATTCTTCATATGTTGACGCTTTTGTAAGTTGTTACTGATAAACAATATGAAAACTTTCGAAAGGCAACTAACTACAGTACAATGCCTTTTTAAAATTCAGATTTTGTCTGATGAAAACGGTTTTAAATTGTATAAGTGCAAAACAAATTATACGCAAACAACACAACGGTACCCATATAACTTTAGATGGAACATCAATACCTGCTGTTGAGGAAACTATTATTTTAGGTATTAGTTTTGACCATAAACACATCTTAAAAATGATATATAAGTGTTATAAAGCAAGTAGCTAGGAATAAAACGTTTATAAAGTTTTTTGTCATATTCATTTTTGGTATAAATAAAAACTGATGTTGACGTTTGTTTCATAAAAATCCGTTAGAATTAAGGATTAAAGGAAATTTAAACGTGTTTAATTTTGTGGCAATAGCTGTTTTTATGTAGCCTTACATGTTAATTAACACCATATGATGTAAGGTGTGTCTGAGAATAACACTGTCACTGTTTCTTGGAAGTTCAATACTGTATAAGTGGCTGAAAACTTTAATAACGATGGTATATATAATCACTATACATGTATCTGAGAATTGTATATTGTGTCACTGTCTGAAAACGCAGTACAGCAAACATATATATTTTAAGGATTGTCATACATCTTGGATCGTGTCATTGCAAATGCTCAAATAGATATGAAATTATTAAGATAGTCAAGTGGATTACTCAAACATGGCAGTCTTCGTGTACTTACAAACGCTTTTATTTAGAATATTTTTTTAGAAGGCTAGCCTTCAAGAGCCATTAAATGGTCGGTAGTATCGCTTAAAACTGTGTCCCTTATAATTAAATCGCTCATACTATAATTGGATTCAAATTGTCATAAAAGTGTTAAACGAAAAAAACAACAACACATTTATTATGGAAACAAAGCCGAATGTCTCTGCCAAATGCCCTATACAGTCATATAGTTAAAACTATTCAATTTTAGCTCGATTACGAAACCATTAAAGCGTTGTGTAACTAATCGCGCCCTTGAACGTCCCTTTCGTGGGTAGAACCGGTACAGGTTACTGTTTTTGAGAGATCATTATGTTTGCCGTAGGAGCGCAAACATGGTAAACATGGCCTAACACGGTACCACCATTATCTCCGCCTCGCAATGAGTTTATGTACTTCAAATCATCAAGGTTTTTACCTTTTAAAGCGTTTAGTAGGGTTTTACGTCATTTTCAATTCATTAAAGGTTATATATGATATATCAAGTTTTATGTATAGGGGAATACATCAAATTTCATCTGAGTAGAACCATCGTCTTACCACAAGTAACTGGACGCTTACATCTGAGTAGAACTATCGTCTTTCCACAAGTAACTGGACGCTCACATTTTTATACACTAGAATTACAAATGGCATCTAAAATACATTATTCGAATAGTCCGATGGGTCATTGCAAACTGGATAATCGATGTTTAGGTCTAAAACTACAAGATTATTCATTATATTATTTCACATATTTCACTAAACAGAAAGGTAACTCATCCTTACCTAAACCACTGCATATAGAGAAAATTAAGTTAATTACGTCCCTTTAATCATAAACTAGTCAACTTGCGTGTTTGTCCAAGTTTATATTTTAGTTATATAACTATACTGGGCGATACAATGATTGAGGGATATTTGGAATAATAAAATGTATTTTTAGTTTGTATTTCACGAATGAACTTAATCTTGATATTTCTTACCCACAAAAGAGTTTCAGATTTCTATGTGTTTCTGTGTGTCACAGATAAATATTTATATATTTTAAAAGAAAAAATGCAATAAAACTAGCTTTGCCCTTTTATATCATCATATTTGGTAATAGTTATAATGTATTTCCATTAATATGCTTCACTGTATGTTTCCATTGGAAATGTTCAGTAAATTGCCTTTAATTTTCTGAACCCGTAAAATAACGTGCATGCAATATATATGTTGCTGGTAGGGTGTGTTTTAGTGTCTGGTACGTATAATTAAAACTCAAATTCAATACTGCTTTTCGTACCTTTTTATTCATAACCCCGTTGACGTTCAGTATCTTTTTGACTTTTAAACAAAGACGTAACTGACAGCAAACCTAAAGTGTTATCCGGAACATCTTGGTTTTATCTAAGAAAGATGTCTGCATAATAATGGACCAGTTTCATCAACATTCACATGTCTAAGATACTCTCACAAAAATATTTGTTACAACCACAGACGTTTTATCAACAGAATGTTATTCTGAAATTAAAACGGAATATTGTTAGAAGGCTCTTCGGAATGTTCAAAACTTACACTAATACGAAGTTCGTTAACCTACGAACGTTAGTGAACCATAAATATTCTTACATATGCACTTACAAATGCATAAAAACTTCATTTTAGGCATGTGTGTGTGTGTGTGTGTGTGTGTGTGTTTATGTGTGGGCTCGCGCGCGCGTGCGTGTGTGGGTGTGTGCGCATGCGTATATTCGTGTACGTATGAAAGTACATGTACATAAACGCATATAGGTGTATGTTGTATGTTTAGTCCTACGTTAGTATGTACGCATGTAATTGTAATTAATTATCCCTTCCACCCCCAACTTATTTTAACTGTTGCCCTTGGTTATCACTACGATATCTGATAAACAGGTCAACGTTATTTAATTACCTGGAATGTTTTTCACAAAAAAAGTTACGACAAATTCGTCGTAAACGTAAACCAACAATTATTCATTATATTTTTAATTTTCATCCAAAAAAAGCCAAGTTGGCTCAAATCACGCAGAAAGTTACATATTGTCTGATACTACAATCGTTTTAAATTTCGATTATAATTTGAACGCACAACGGAGAAATTGTCAAATTGTAAGTTTTGTGTTAATATCGATGATATATAATAGAAATGACCCCAACCTGAAAGCTTGACTGATTTGTTTGCAAGTTAGCAGCTCCATGAATATCACGATGAAATAAGATTGTTCATTGCTGTTCGTGATGTGGGAGCTTTATAAACGGGACACTTTAGTCAGACTAGAGAGGCAGAGAGAGATTTCGATAGAGACTCGGAGGGGCAGTCTCTCACGGAGTGGATACTCTGGTCTGTCGCTTGGCACCTTACAATCTGTTGCTAAGAATTAAAGTACTGTTTGTTAAACCACGTGTTTGTCTTAAGTAATTGTCATAGTAGCACATGGTTTTTGTGAAACACAGCCCTGAAATCAAGGAAGTCATTCAAAATAGAGTACCGCTAAATCTGGTGAAGGAAACGTGAAGGGGGTTGCACAATTCGTTATATGTCATGAATCAAATAAAGCATACTACTAGTTTTATGAATTACGTTCTGTGCTTTCAATATATCTGTTTACCAGATATTGTTTATATTTGAAGAATAATTCAAATATGAATAGTCGTATGTTTATTCAGGTTTCTATTTATTAAAATTATATATATTGACAAGCTATTGTAGCTATTTAATAACATCTCAATTTTAAATGCTACTTCATCCTTGTAATTCTCGACATGAATTCAAATAGTATTCGCTTATTCTTTATTATCTGTATTGAATCGGTTTCATGAACAGTCTTCGTTACCCCCACACTCCTTAAAAGGGTATCATTGAATATTTCTTAAGTTCGTACTTTACTAGTTTTCATTACATTTTTCATTCCAGAGTTATTTTATTGAAATGCGGTTTTATTACCCTATGAATGATGTATTGATATATTATTGGATGCATGTTTTATTGATAGAAAGCAATAAATAATCAATTCGATATTAATATTTTGTATTTCGATATTTAAAGTACGAATCATTTTGGAGACTGACACGAAATATGTTAGTTAAATGTTGAATATCGAAAAACTAAAAATGAACACCAAATTAACTCCAGTGTGACTGTATATATACATACTATAAAGTTATTTGACAATGCACATTAATGAATGGTTTACAAGCTAATCATTTTCAAGTGAGTTATATTATCATATACCTTTAAATATGTACCTTTATATATGTACCTTTATATATATACACACCTTAAAATATGTACCTTTATATATGTACCTTTATATATGCGATTTGAACGTTGATCTTTCAGGGATACAACACTGTTGAATGCGAATCAAGCTTGTAAACGTTTTAGTTATACATTGTCGGATAACAGCTGTATGCTGCTAAACTGTTCGCATCATATTGATTAAACAATATTAAAATGTGGTGTACTACAGCTGATTGTTTGGTCGTGAGTAAAAGAACATGGATGTGGTACGATTGAGCGAAATACATAAACATTCCTTTTAAGATAATAAAAATAAAAACGAAACAGCTCTTCTATAATTCTCTTTTATTAACCTGTACCAGTTACTAGCTCATGAATTATTATGTTTCTTGTATTATTGATAAAATAGATATCTGAACATTTATCACAAACGATATAGCTATATATTTACAACAAGCACGTGATAGTGGTCAGATAGATGTTGCTTCTCTCTCCGTATCAGTCTGTTTGTCGCTCTACCCCCCCCCTCTCTCTCTCTCTCTCTCTCTCTCTCTGTTTTGAGGCAGTAAAATATATATTCCTTATACACATTGAATGTAATTGTCATTTCTCGCTATATTTGATATAGTATTGTGACAATACTATGTACTTAATGCACAAATAAATAGATATCAGTTAAATCATGAACAAATCTATCAACTCCAGTTTTTACGTTTTATGTCTATACAAATGATATTTTGTAGATGTAATGTCAAGTTGACAATGAACGATTTACACAACGTTCAGCTTTGTGGCTAATGCATTGTATAACATGACTATGACGAGCAGACCGAGTATTGCCAGTAGCACCGTTTTCAGTTGCAGGTTTACATTCATATCTTGAACTAGAAACTGACAAATTGTGTTAAACATATTGTTGATCACCAATTGTACCCATGTAATCCAGCCGATTAAATGTTTATTGCTAGATTCGGGTTGTACTAAATCTGGCGTCATCATAAGTTTTAGGAAGGTAAGCCCGTTTTTTGTCATTCTTGGATTACACTTATATCCGATACTATCACAGCAATTCACCCAGCGAATTCTTTTATAATCAAGATTTCCCCAAATGTTCAGCTTTTTAGCGATACGTTCCTCCATGCGTTTGAACTCATCCATACTTATAATGCCACGATTGCTAGTAGAATGTTCGTTCTCCATGTCATCTGGATTATTACCCTCTCCCGACATCATCTGTGCTCTACCACCTACGATTTCAATTTGGCCACAATCTGTATATTCATTTCCTACTACACGGTCGTATTTCGTCAGGATGAGAAGTATGTCTACATCATCTTAAAGTATAAACATTGGACTAAAATTAGGGATCGATTTGCATTGCCCTCCAAATCAATTATCTGAAAAATATCTATAGCATAATTTGCTTATATTTACATCTTGTATGCAGCGCGGCAGGTAAAATCGCTAGAATGTAAAATTAAGTTTTAAATCAATATTTTTATATATAATTATTTCGTAAAATATGAGAAAACATGATATTTTATCAGAGTGGTGAAGATGATACTACATAAATATCGGGCACATACTCCTCTCGCAGATTCATTCTTGGTAAACCAAATTCAATAAATAATGACCATTATGGTGAATGAAATCGAAATCATGTAGCAGTTTTGATATATCCTAAAATGCACTGCATTTTAATTCGGAATATTATTTTGCTCTAGCATTGAAAAGGCCATTGACGTTCCATTTCAATATTTTATTTTAACATTTTTAATAGATATTCTAATGGCATTGAATAGTCACTTTGTATATATCTAAGCATGGTATTATTGCTATGGATAAACTGTTTCAATGACAATTCTCTTCTTGTGAATTTTGACTAACGTATATAATTAACATTCCGATTTCAAGCGATGATTTGAATACAAATTTAATTTACTTACTACAGCAAAACAAAACGCCTTAACTTTGTAACTTTCCTGTTATGTAAGTGTTAGCATAGTTCAATAGTATTTTAACTAATTCCAATTGGTAATGTAACTATTAAACTCTTATTGTTTGGTTTACTTATACACAATTCAATACTAAAACACCTAATTTTATATTCAAAACAAAAATACTCGCTTACACAGAAGTTTGCCGCTGGCGCCCACGGCTGATGTAACATCTTGTAAACACTGTATGAGGTTTGTAGGAACCTCTTCTAGGCAACTGTGTACAAATATTATCTTTTTGACCTTCAATTCGGGCTTTGCTTCTTTGAAAATATTTTCAAATTTAATTCCTTTCGATTGAAGTTCTTCGAGCGTCTTAATGGTAACCCCAGGATCAATGTAACCTGCAATATTACCTGTAATTTATATTTTTATCACGGGTGTTCATAAACCAAACAATATAACTGTCAACAGTGTCTGTAGAATGAATACACTCTCCCAAATAGCAATGATGGGAAAGCCACAATTAAGCATGTTGATTGGTCAGTTGCTTCAACTTAAAGTTGGATTTCTTTCAGGCCAACCCTTCAAAGTATACCCCCATCCCCCGAAAAGAAACACACTTTTGAAGACTTGCTGACCACGGCCTAAATGCCGCAAAGTAGTATCCCCTTGATATACTATTCAAACACTAAAAAATTGCAGACCCAAGGGCACTTCTAGTAGCAAAGCGTTTACCTACGAGCATATTTTTAGTACGGGAAATAGGAAAAGGTCACAGGAATAAGTCAAAGGAATAAGAGAGATGATCAAATTAAATAACATTTTCTTGTTCTAAGAAATATTGTACACTGTTACTTTTGTGGACAGAATTAGTGTCACGAATAGGCTCTATGCCTTCCAAACATTTACTTCGGTGTTTATTTTGATAAAACATTTTGACAGATGTAAGAACATTATCTTTGTAAGACTTGCCTGTAATTGTTTTACCCTTTTTGCAAGGAATTTGTACAACAGGACCACTAGAATTGAAGAAAATGGCATATAAAACCTTATTGGCGCTTCTTGACCTCTTCGCTATGACTGGCCTAATCTAATTTTCACCAAGCTATTGTTTGTTATTGATGAGCCGTTGGGGCGAAGTATCATCCCCAATGAGCAAGTCAGAAATTTTTCTAGGATTACATTTTTTTTTCAAAAGTTTTTTAGCACAATCTAAACGCTAGGCCTTTCGGTCAGGTGTCAGCAGGTATCCATCTAGCACAAAGCTTCTTTAATTTCAAACAGTTAGTCAGAATATGATGTACGGTGCCTTCTGAAATTCCAAGAATATAAGCTACCTTGGAAACAGTACCGTCCATCTTCTTTACCATAGCTCTAACAGCACCAATGTTTCCCTTTGTTGCTGCAACAACAGGTCTACCTGGGCGGTTATCTTCTTGCAGTCTATGCTGACCCTCGCCCCCCTTAAATTCCTTAACCTAACGAAATACTGTTCTAATGTTACGATAGAACTATCATGTATACGACACAATTCAGAATAAATATCTTGTTGGCGATAACTGCAAAGAAACTCTGGCTTTAACGTAAGCCTTAATTTCTATTTTTTCTTCAGGTTTCATTATGACATTGAAATATAGCCACTGTACATAAGTGTGTATAATTCAACAATTAATATCTTGGTCAATTATAATCGTAGGGCCATTAGTGACATGATTTATTGAATGCCTCTCGTATATGTTCAATATTTGAATTGCCTTTGGTTTATCTTTTTTTAAAAATCGATTGTAAAACAAGTTCTTACGATTTACCCCAATTAAGCTTAATGTCTTCCTTGGTAGAACCAGTACTAAGTATAATCGTGTAAATGCTCAATGACACAACATTAAGCACTGATAATCTTTACAAGGGATAAATACAAACAAGCTAATAAGAAGGCAATGTATAACTAGTATAAGCATCGTCGCCACAGATGTATTACACTAGTGTTATGTTATACGGTAGTTTGTATAAAACAGTTCAAATGTTATATAACACAAACGAATTGCTACAATTTAGCTCACCGCCGATCACATATTCCAGTATTTCTCTAAGTGAGTCAGTGTTTTCATCTTCAAGCCCAGCAAAATCAAAGATGTGTGGAAGATTTGGTATTATTTCACGTACAGCATCTTCGTTGTTTAAGTCATCCGGTATGTCAGCTAGTAACACGCCACAATTATTGTACCTGAAAATGTATTACTTGTAAATAAATGCAATACTTCCGGTAAAGTACTTCACACCATCTTAGATGTTCCAATTTATCAATGGGACGTTATATTATAGATAAGCGTATTCTGTTCAAATATCTGTTTTGGTGAATCACTACTTTGTTAGCAAATAAGTAATTCCTTTGATTTTGGTAAAACCTGTTATGTAATAGATTTATTCAGGATATATTAATTTGACAATAAATTAAAGAAATACACGACCTATTTTAACAATCTATTCAAAACATATTTCTGGAAATTATATACCTAACCGATGCAAATATAAATACACCCGTATGTGAGCAGATCATAAATTTTATTTCTATCTGGAAAAGGCGTAACTCTTTACGAGAAATCATATTCGAATACATGAAGAAGATTTTAATATTTAATAATGGGTCTAGAGGGTTCGAGGCCACCCATACTTAACCGTACACGGTTGATATACAGCAAGTCAGTATTACTTGTGAATACTAGTAACCAAGAATACAAGCACGCACATTTCCATCAAATCTTTTAAACATTCAATGTAGGAAATCAGTGTGACTCAATTATCATGCAATACTTATCAAATGAAACAAAAATTTCAACAAACTTGACTAATATTTACTTTTTACTAAAAATATGAGAGAAGAAATACATTGAGTAAGCATTTTGATAGTTACATATTTGTTTTAGATATTAAAGATTTACTTGTAAAAATAAAATAGCAAATATACCAAATAAATACCAATGTGTTTTTCGCCTAATTAAAAATATTTAAATATATGACTGAATAATAAACTATTTACTGTAGTTATTTATTTTATAGTTTGATCTACCACACTTTATATTTGGTATAGTGTTATTCACTTATTCAACTATTTAAGAATGTACTCAAATAGTTAAAATCATAATATCCTAATTATACATCAATTATTTCATACATGTTTTAGTGTGTAAAACGTAATTTGTAATTTGCATTCATATCAAAATACCATTATACTTTTATACCGTGTAAGAAACTTAGTTTTAGATTGTTCATCTCCTTCTCCAAGATCGGCTCTAGGTATGTACGTTTCCAAAAGTACACTTATCAGCGTATTTATAAAAGCACTTTTTCCAGATCCAACTTTGCCAATGAGAACAATTTTCCTGTCAACAGCTACATTGTCTTTCTGGCAGGACCGCTGAATTTCACTCATAAGACGTTTATTTTCAGCAATTATATTTGTGTCCTCCGCTGATTCTACAAATATAAGTGAACAATTGAGAACAATTTACAATCAAAGATATTCTAGACCGCACTTGTTTGTCAACATACCTAACTTCTAAACATCTACTGACTAACATTTTCTACAGCATGGAATGTCCGAATTTCATTACTTCCAGACCTTTTTTTCAAATGACCTATTTATGTGTCGACGTGCCGTAAAACACCATTCATTCAAATATATACGGCTACTGAACATTTTCAGCAATCATTCTGATACAGCTATGGAAAAGGTTTTTACCTTTAATACAGACATGTTCAGCAACCATTCTGATACAGCTGTGGAAAAGGTTTACCTTTAATACAGACATGTTCAGCAATCATTCTAATACAGCTGTGGAAAAAGTTTACCTTTAATACAGATATGTTCAGCAATCATTCTGATACAGCTGTGGAAAAGGTTTACCTTTAATGCAGACATGTTCAGCAATCATTCTGATACAGCTGTGAAAAAGGTTTACCTTTAATACAGACATGTTCAGCAATCATTCTGATACAGCTGTGGAAAAGGTTTACATTTAATACAGACATGTTCAGCAATCATTCTGATACAGCTGTGGAAAAGGTTCACCTTTAATACAGACATGTTCAACAATCATTCTGATACAGCTGTGGACAAGGTTCACCTTTAATTAAGAACATGTTCAACAATCATTCTGATACAGCTATGGAATAGGTTCATCTTTAATAAAGACATGTTCAGCAATCATTCTGATACAGCTGTGGAAAAGGTTCACCTTTAATACAGACATGTTCAGCAATCATTCTGATACAGCTGTGGAAAAGGTTCACCTTTAATACAGATATTTTCAGCAATCATTCTGATACAGCAATCATTCTGATACAGCTGTGGAAAAGGTTTACCTTTAATACAGACATTTTCCATAACATTGTTTACGTCTATTTACATTTATTACCTGGCCTCTTGTTCTTTATATGGTCATGTACTAACAAACAAAAAATCACTTAGTTAAATACTAAGAAATATATCCCCTACTGCAATACATTTTCCTCAGCTAGGTCCAGAAGTACAAAAGTCAGTAAGCTTAAAACTTCATTAAGTAATATTTGTAGCTGTTGTTAACTTGAAACGTATTCACCGAATATAGTTTTGTTAATTTCTTTAGATTAGTTAAAACCACTTCAAATACATGCAACGTGTATTTTTATATGCAATATAACTGTACTTATACATTGCTAAAAGCAATGGTTTTGTTCCATAAGGATATTTTTGTCATTTTCGGAGCTGAATTGGTTATAGTTAGATATATAATCCCAACAAAATTTGGGCAATGTATTGACGCGTCCACGTTCCCATTTGAATAATTTTAATTGTGGTCCATTGTATAATTGATTACAGCGTATGGCCCTCGTACAGTTTTTATTCTCAGATGTCAGACTTCACCACCCTCTCCCTATGTCGTACTAACAGCTACTATTAATATTTCGGTTATAAATACACCTCATACATACTTTTAACAGCACTCTGTTTCTAAGGAAAAAATCAAGAACACAATCAATTTGCATTTTCGAATATTGTATTCATATTTTCCTGACGAAACTTGTTTTATAAACTGTTAATACTTTATTAAATGTAAAGTTTCGGATAGTGACATACGGAAATTAATATACTTTCGTCAATTTAACGATTGAAATGTGAGCATGAACAAAATCAATCATGAACATTTTGTCCCTTTAACAAATCTCTGAAATGTGAATTGTAAGTGAATTGTCTTATTTCCATTACGATACTTTTAAAATTAAAACTAAGGTACACGTTTTTATACGACTATTAAACCAGTTTTTTTTTGTTATTTATCAATTCATTTTGTACTACTATTGAATATAATACTTTATAAAAACCAGTTACAAAAGAAATACAGGTGACGCGAATCTTCAATGGCGAATCATGTTAATACACCGGGGTAATACTATATTTAACAAGAGAAATTATCCTCAATTTTCACACACACACACACACACACACACACACACACACACACACACACACACACACCTTTTCATCCATACAGAAGTATACTACGAGGAAATTTAGAACAAAGATGAAATGCTGATAAATTGTTGAAATAAAGTATTTACAACATGTAAAACTAATCCGAAAATAAATTGAATACTGAAGAATCGAAGGTTTTAAAAATTGCCTAAGGCGTACGAACTGGTTAGTGTACGAATAAAATAATTAGACTGCGTCTCAAATTTTACATACAAAAAAATACGAAACTACCTTCGTAATAAGTATTAAAGCAGTCTAGCAAAAAATATTATTTTATTTCAGTCTTCAATATCATGTACTTTCAGTATAAAATGTGAACCAATGTAAAGCAGTCTGCCAAATCCCCCAGAGGAACTTTTTAACCCCGTATTAAATAATGCAGCCCGCCTTCGCAATAACCGATATAGACGCGCTATTCAGCTCTAAAATAATCAAATTACCACGGTGTACAATGAAGTGTTAAGTCACAAAAAACATGTAGTGTACATAAAAGCTTTAATATACGTGACGATAATTATTTTAAACTATTGGTTCAATTCACATCGTATGGCTACATATAGAATATGATTCGGATACGGCGGTATCCAATGGAAAGTGACATGCCTTTTTGATACTATTATAAGCAGGAGATATTTGGGGCGCTGGCCTCATTAAGAATGGTGAGAGAAAAAAGCGAAGACAGTTTGCGGATGTAATAAGTTTAAACCTCCAAGCTCAAAACGTTGTTTTTGAAGAATTGTATTATATTTCCAACAGGTTTCAAACTACTACATTATAATCTTATAAAGATTGATTAAATATTTGGCTTCATTTTTATGCCATCAATGGCTAACAGACGATCAGTTAACATAATCACTCTTTCCTGGGATCCTAGAAGGTTAACCAGTACTCGAGCACACCCCATCTCCGCAAGAAACTGATAACTTTCTCACTTGAATAAGCGGTGAGAGACGAATGATAATGAGACACAAAGTCGTATATCAATCATCACGGAGACTGTGGCGGGCAGGGATTCGAACTCACGACCCCTGGATTGATAGTCAGACGCGCTAACGACTGAGCTAATTATATGAAGAAATTTATAAACTATTTGTGCTGGGTTGTTGACGAGTGGGTTTAAACCATTGGTGAGTTTAATGTCGCCTTTGATCACCCTATGCGGTGACCCCAGCCACTCTTTAAAAAATATTAAACTGTTAAATTGTAAGACAGCATGTTTTTCTTAAAATAGTCATGGGATAAATCGAATGTTTCATTCTTTCATGGGTCAAATTTACATTCAATGAAGAATCTTGACTTTCACTGAAAAAAAGAAAGAAAACGAAGATCACAAAGGACACGAAGGTGGCGAGAACTGAAGGACTTTTACTCGACTGGCACTTATCGAGTCGAAAAGTCGAGGTGTAACTTCATATTTATACAAGGAACTGAACAAAGTGCCGGATTTACTTACGCGTCAAGACACGAAAGTCAACTATGAAAAACAAATCAAAATTGGAAATGGATGATAGAGCTGACAAACTATTAGTAAATATTAGTTGATGCTTCTTCAGACTTTAGATAGACGTTTCCTGGCTGATACGGCTGTAGATATTCCCGATAATCTAACTGAACATACAAAACCGATATCAAATGTAACACACAGTTCTAACATTATCAACACTATTTTATAAAATTATAAGACTCGTCGTAGCCATTATATTTTTGAGCTGATACTAATGCACGATGTTCTTTATTAATATGCAAACGGAATGAAACCTGAAATGATTTTCCATTCCAGAATTAATATTTTAGAATACATTTCTTTTAAAAAGTTAAACGATATTTTAATGTATTCTTTTTTCAAAAAAAAAAAAAAAAAAAAAAGAATTGTCAATATGCTTAATAAAATCAACATCAAATGCCGATAATTAACCAAAAATACTCTTACCTTTCAGTTTAGAATTCGACATCCTGAATGGATTTAATCTGCGGCAACAGAATGCCTTATTTTATATCCATTTGAAAGAAATCCTTCCGCCCAGCGATGTATGAAAAAAAAGAGTCCGAAACTACCGTACTAGAAAACTGATCAATAGTTGGGCTACACATTGGTGAGTTGTAATTTTGATTAATTTATTTCTAATATATAAATCAATGGTTTCTTTCTGAAACTGACAAGACAGTACATATTGGTTAGTTTATAATGTAATGAATAACAAACAACAAAACATACAATGTTCCCAGCGATAGTCTATGGCATTTCAACTATTACGTCTTTAGCCCACATGCATTACCTCATTTACGGAGCGTATGAATACAAGCTAGTATCTTGATTACGCGTTCTAGTTGTGTAAGTTTGTACTTTTCGAAGGTCGTCTTATTTGTCCTTCATTTTTTATAACTTAATTGAGGTTGACTGCCAATTTGAATTAACGGTCGTTACACTGATATCGAAAATAGCTACGGTTAATGGATGTTTGAAGTAGGTTATTTGAAATTTGGAAAATATATGTTTTAAATATTTTCTGTGCTAACACACTGGCAAATTTAAGTATACTTATAAAGTGAAGAGTATTTAGCTTGACGCTTTGATTGGTAAGTAAAACACATTTTATTATAAAATTCTTTTGTGTTCATATTTTTATAATTTTATGCTTGCTCAGAGTGCTAAACGTAATCTTGCAATATACAAAATTGTACTGAACTTGTAAATGTACCATATTCATTTAAGACTAATTTATTTTCACATATAAATTTCTCTCTTTGTTTCACCCTTTGTCTCTCACTCTCTGTACCCCCTTCTCTCTCTTAACCAACTATCTATCTTTCTCTGTCGTCTATCATTATTTGTTCCAATATTCTTCCCTACCATAACTTTATCGTGTTGTTGATGATAATATAAGGTTATTATACAGTTCACTGAACAATATGAATTTATATTGTACAAGTCAATGTCCAGATTTTCGGGACGCTTCAGGTTTGAAGCGTACAATAATGATTTCTTATGTACAATCACGTGGTACAATTGCTCGAAGTTCATTGGAATATATAGTTTAGGAGGATAATAATTCTACTTATTGTCGCCACCGTTTCCCTTATGGGCGACGCCTCCAGAAGAGTATTAGTAATTTTTGGATTTTTTGGAGGATAGTGCAGAAATACAGAATACCCTTTTGTAGTGTCCCCGAGTCTTTTACATGCCCGGTGAAAGCACCAATGCATGGGATCTCTATTTTTGTTAAAGTCTCACCCGAAAGACTGATAAGTATGGAGGAGCGAGGGATCAAACCTGCGACCCCTGGGTTCGAAGTCCCTTTATCCTCACTTTCACATTCTCCTTTTATGTTCGTTCCCTTTACATCTTTGTGTTCAAAATATTTCTATACAAACACACCAGTACCAGTGTTTTATGACTTGAGCAACACCGTGAAAATCACATGTTTATATTATATACACTTAATTAAACATACGCAGATAAAAGTCTTGCTTAAGGACATTACACATTGCTGTGGCGGGGTATCGAACCTGCGTCTCCCGAATCATGGGTCCGATGCTCTACCACTGGAGCAAACACACCACGAATCAGGCGTTTCAGGAAAATGTTGGTTACCTATTTACAAAAGGCAAACTTACATTTTGTGTAAACCACAACTTCGATAATTAATTTATATCAAGATACTTATTTTACTTTAATTTATGGTTAACGCGTTTGACACTTAAACTACAACGCTACGTACATGATAATCACAAAAATGTACACATGTAGGATAACCTCACCTTTGATACCTTAATTACACAAGACAAAGTATCACATGCATGATAACTTCACGTTTGATACTTAAATTACAGAAGAGAAGGGCTAAATGTACCTGCATGATAACCATCCGTTTGAGATCTTTATTACACAAGACAAGTGCTACCTACAATATAGACACATGTTTGGAACGTTAGTTGCACAAGACAAGCACAAATTGCATGATGACCACCAATTTGATACTTTAATTACACTAAAACAATCACCTACGGCATGATAACCATGCATTTGGTATTTAAGTAACACAAGACAAGCACCAGTTGTATGATAAGCACACGTTTGGTACATAAAGAATACAAGACACGTGTTACATGCATGGTAAGCACATGGCACATGTTTGGTATTTAAATCACACAAGACAAGCACAAACTCCACGAGACCATCCGTTTGGTACCTACATTACATAAGACAAGCCCAAACTGCATAATAAGCACACATTTGGTATCTCAATTACACAATAAAAGCACCAACGGAATGAGAGCCACACGTTAAGTACGTAAATTGCACACGACAAGCACCATTGGCATGAGAACCACGCGTTCGGTACCTAAATTACTTTAGTCAAGTACCAACTACATCATAAGCACACGTTTGGTACACAAGACAGACACCAACAATGTGAAATCCACACGTTTGGTACCTAAATTACACGAGACAATCACAAACTGCATTATATGTACAGGCATCAATGACATGGGATGATAAGCACATGTTTGGTACCCAAAATACACAAGACAGGCATCAACAACGTGAAATCCACACGTTTGGTACCTAAACTACACGAGACAATCACAAACTGCATAATATGTACAGACATCAATGACATGGGATGATAAGCACATGATTGGTACCCAAAATACACAAGACAGGCACCAAGGCCGTGAGATCCACACGTTTGGTACCTTAATTACACAAGGCAATCACCAAATGCATCAGATGCACACGTTTGGAACTTAAATTACCCAATTGAAGCACCAATACCATGAGAGTCACGCGTTTGGCACCTTAATTACATAAGACAAGCGCTACTTGCATGAAAAGCACGTGTTTGATACTTAAATTACACGCAACAAGAACCATCTGCATGCTAAGCACACGTTTGGTATCTAAAATCACACAAAAAGGCACAAAAGGCGTGAGCTCGACATGTTTGGTACCTTAACTACACGAGGCAATCACCAACTGCATGATATGCACAGGCATCAATGACATGGTATGATAAGCACACGTTTGGTACCTAAATAACACAACTAAAGCATCAACGCCATGAGAAGCACACGTTTGGTACCTTAATAACACGAGACAAGCGCTATCTGCATGATAAGCACGTGTTTAGTACTTAAATAACACAAGACAATTACCAGTTGTTTGGGAACCACACATTTGGAACCTAAATTACACAATACAAGCACCAATGGCATGAAAAACAAACCTTTGGTATCTAAAATACACAATTAAAGCATAAACAGCATGAGAACCACACGTTAAGTACGTAAATTACAAACGAAAAGCACATGCGGCATGGGAAACACGCGTTTGGTACCTGGATATCACACGATAATCAACAACTGCATAATAAGCACACGTTTGGTACTTTAATTTCACGATTAAAGCACCAATATCATGAGAACCACGTGTTTTATATTTAAATTACAAGCGACAAGCACCAACGGTATAAGAACCACGCGTTTGGTACCTAAACTACACTATTAAACAAGCATGATAAGCACACGTTTCGTATCTAAAATACACAAGACAGGCACCAACGACTTGAGAACAAGGCGTTTAGTACATAAATTACACACGACAAGCACAAACGGCATGAGCAACACGCGTTTGGTACCTAAATTACACTATACAAGCAACAACTTCATGATAACGTTTGGTGCCTAAATAACACAAGACGATCACAAACGGCATGATATGCACATGAATGGTACATACTTTAGCATGGAAAATCCGGCCCCATATTAATTTTAAAAATTATACCATATCTTATTTAGTATTTCTAATGAAATATTGAAATATTAGAAAGTTATTAGATAATTTAGGAACGCACATATTCATTACTGCAGGATTGTTATTGAAAAATTACTCTTAACGGGAATGATATAGTGCATACAATAATCAATGACTGTTGATGAACAGTAACTATTTTTGGGAATTAAACACGAATGATTTATAATTCAATTTAAAAGTTAATTAATTAATATAATCATAAACAATGAAAATAATTATATGCACCTCTCTCTTTCTCTCTCTCTCTCTCTCTCTCTCTCTCGTTCTATCTCTCAAGACGATACTTTTAAAAAGATATATACAAGAAAAAACAAAAACACAAAATCTATATTATAATTAACAAATTATATATATAAATTTGTCCTTTATATAGCATGTGAGTAGTCATGAATCCTTAACTGGATCCTACTCGTATAAAACTATCAGTTCATGTATGTAAATTGTCCGTCCAGTCAAGATGTGTTACATGTAAATCCATAGTATATAAGTCATAGTTGACACCATCTCTCTCTCTCTCTCTCTCTCTCTCTCTCTCTCTCTCTCTCTCTCTCTCTGATATCGGTTATAAGTATTATATTATTTGTTTGTCATGAATCATTATAATTTCTTAAAAGAAGACAAGAAAAAAATGGATCGCATGTCTTCAGGTAACTGTAACACGATAGTATGCAATTAGTTTAAGTGAATAGTAATCTTAACGGGACCAAATATTCCTGATATAAAGGATTTTGCATTCATTTAATACAATTGTATTGTTAGTGTAAATAATGCACCCACTTTATCCTGTTAATATCTATTAAGTGTGTAATTTTGAGTTAGATTTGTAAAATGGTATGTATTTATGCAAATCTTAAATGCGTCTTTATTTTGTAAATGGTTGAAGTGCATTGTATTTTGTATATTTGTGGTAATCTGAGACAAAATTATCAAAATTATAAAAGTTATAAAAACTCTGCAAAGTGGGTCCACCGTCAATATATGTAAATATGACGTCATGCCTTGGCGGTTTCAAATTAAACATAAATTACTCATCAAAGGCACTCGTGAATTCCTTCAGTATGTTAACTTTTATTTTAAAAATGTTTTAAGTTTCCCCAGGGTTCATTCTTTAAACAAAATTAATATAACTATTAAAGAAAATAAGGATTTGTATGGTGGTAATTTTTCGGAAGCGAGGCAAAATATTGTGAAACAAATGCCTGGATTAAATCTCTTATATTTCCTTCAAAACACAATGGAAACTATATCTTTATATCTTTATTGTTGTATGATATATCAAACTAGCAATTCTTAAAGGTCATAAAATAAAATAAAGAATTAACATTCTTTATTTAGGGTCCAGATCTTTCTGAACGGTGCACGCGTAGAAACAATAGCGGCGAAATGATCATTTTCGGAAATGTATACACTTTGGAGAAACATTTATCTAATTAAGCTTATTAAGATAACGGTAAAAATATCGGCGATTGAAAATATAATAAACTGAACGGTTATTTTGAGGAATCCATATTTGGTAGTTTTGTTATCTTTCGTGAATTAATGTTGTGAAAGTAACCAGTGACGCCGAAAATTACACATTGCTCGTAAATTAGTAAATTTTGGATGATTTCTTTTCTAATAAAAATTATATTGGTAACATTGACAATATCACCGATTGATAATGTATTATATCAAATGAGTTTTGCCAGGTTTCTTTCTTGAGTATCTTTAGAGAATTAAGGTTTCAAAAAGAATCCATTGAGGATAAAACTGCACATTTTGTCATTATCGATCGATTTTGGATGCAATTTTAAAGATTTTATTGAACGAAATATTTCTTCTAACCCTTAACAATTTGATGGTTGGGTATTTTGAAACAAATCGTTGAAATATCAGTACATAACTTAAAGTAACACCAAATGAATAAGTATTAGTGTATACCCATAAAGTGTGGACTTTCCGTAGTGCGTGTGAATCTAACTTGACACCGGTTCCTAATCTCCCGAATCAGGTCTGTTATTCCCCAGATGAAACTAACAGGGAACTCCATACCTGTACCACAATTCATAGCACTTAAACGCTTACCAAACAGTGACGTCATTTGACTTCCGTTGAAGCACCTGACCATGCAGCGTGCTCTTATCTCACTAGTCATGACGGGTCCAAGAGGAATAGGCTGGGTTCGCTCTATAGTCTCACTTAAAACAGACATCCATTGACCTCGAATGTATATCTCAATACTTATTCTCTTTGTAGAGAGACCCCGGCGTGGTCTAGTGGTAGAGCGTCCGCCTCGCATGCGGAAGGTCGTGGGTTCAATCCCCGGCCGGGTCATACCAAAGACTTTACAAATGGTACTGAAAGCTTCCTCGCTTGACAGTCAGCATTTAGGGGAGAGTTCTAGGTCTGGTCGGCCCGATGTCAGTATATTGTGACTGGATGGGGTATCATACCATGTGTCTGCGGCATGATACTCTAGTGTGACAGCGCTCAGAATACTGTCTCGAGTAGACACCGTCGCGATATGACTGAAAAATTGTTGAATGCGACGCTAAACACCATACAACAACAACAACAACAACAACAACAACACCATACAACATCTCTTTATAAAATAGTTTGAACCACTAGCCTCAATGAAAGTAAATAGTTGTCTACTATTATTATTCGCTATTTAGTTTCTTTCATGTCAGCACTGGTAGTGTTTTCTTTTTAAAGACATCAATAATAAATGATTTGTTTTTGATAATCAAAACATCATATGCAGGAAATGAATAACACAAATAATCGTTTTATTTACTTCAATTATGTTTGTATAACAGGAAATAATGAAGTTTTCATTTTTATTATTGAAAGCATTTTATAAGTATTGTTTCAAGATACACGTGTAAAAATAATACACACCTAGTTTGACTTTCCTATCTAAACGCAAAGTCGAAACCATTGATTTAAATCAATTCTATATAACCGAACAAATAACCAACTTCCTCCAGAACACGCACATTGTATTTGATATTATTTTAGGGAAGGAATTACATTGTACAATATATACTGAACAAAACTTCAAACTAAACCTAGAATAAAATTAGCTGTATAAACTCTATTAGTAAACCAAATTATTTGAAATTTGACACATAACAATATCAAGATGTGAGGCACTGCATTGCTACATTTTGAATAATTATTACAGAAGTCAATATAGTGCATGTCCACCGTTGGCTCGAAGCACAGCAATACATCTCTGGGGTAAGGACTGAATGTATGATCTTATTGATGCTTAGGTGATGTTTTGCCATTCTCGATTAGTTTTCAATTTATAATTTCCAAACTCAATACAATGACATTAATGTAGCTAAAATAATAAAGGTACCTGAACAGAAGACATCACAGCTCGGACCATGCCTATTTTTTCACCCTTTGTTCCGTACTTAATCTTGCCATATTAATTTAATTTTGTTTTCCATACAGAGCTATCATCTGACTATACACTTTTGTTTTTTATACAGAGCTATCGTCTGGCTATACAATTTTGTTTTTTTATACAGAGCTATCGTCTGGCTATACAATTTGTTTACCATACAGAGCTGTCGTCTGGCTATACAATTTTGTTTTTTATACAGAGCTATCGTCTGGCTATACAATTTTGTTTTTTTATACAGAGCTATCGTCTGGCTATACAATTTGTTTACCATACAGAGCTGTCGTCTGGCTATACAATTTTGTTTTCCATACAGAGCAATCGTCTGGCTATACAATTTGTTTTCCATACAGAGCTATCGTCTGGCTATACAATTTTATTTTCTGTACAGAGCTATCGTCTGGCTATACAATTTGTTTTCCATACAGAGCTATCGTCTGGCTATACAATTTTTTTTCCATACAGAGCTATCGTCTGGCTATACAACTTTTTTCCCCATACTGAGCTATCGTCTGGCTATACAAATTTTTTTTTCCATACAAACTTATTGTTTGGCTATACAATTTTGTTTTCCATACAGAGCTATCGTCTGGCTATACAATTTGTTTTCCATACAGAGCCATCGTCTGGCTTTACAATTTTGTTTTCCATACAAAGCTATCGTCTGGCTATACAATTTTGTTTTCCATACAGAGCTATCGTCTGGCTATACAATTTGTTTTCCATACAGAGCTATCGTCTGGCTATACAATTTTGTTTTCCATACAGACCTATCGTCTGGCTATACAATTTTGTTTTCCATACAGAGCTATCGTCTGGCTATACAATTTGTTTTCCATACAAAGCTATCGTCTGGCTTTACAATTTTGTTTTCCATACAGAGCTATCGTCTGGCTATACAAGTTGTTTTCCATACAGAGCTATCGTCTGGCTATACAATTTGTTTTCCATACAAAGTTATCGTCTGGCTATACAATTTGTTTTCCATACTGAGCTATCGTCTGGCTATACAATTTTGTTTTCCATACAGACCTATCGTCTGGCTTTACAATTTTGTTTTCCATACAGAGTTATCGTCTGGCTATACAATTTTGTTTTCTATACAGAGCTATCATCTGGCTATACAAGTTGTTTTCCATACAGAGCTATCGTCTGGCTATACAATTTTGTTTTCCATACAGAGCTATCTTCTGGCTATACAATTTGTTTTCCATACAGAGCTGTCGTCTGGATATACAATTTTGTTTTCCATAAAGAGCTATCGTCTGGCTATACAATTTGTTTTCCATACAGAGCTTTCGACTGGCTATACAATTTTGTTTTCTATACAGAGCTATCGTCTGGCTATACAAGTTGTTTTCCATACAGAGCTATCGTCTGGCTATACAATTTGTTTTCCATACAGAGCTATCGTCTGGCTATACATTTTGTTTTCCATACTGAGCTATCGTCTGGCTATACAATTTTGTTTTCCATACAGAGCTGTCGTCTGGCTATACAATTTGTTTACCATACTGAGCTATCGTCTGGCTATACAATTTTGTTTTCCATACAGACCTTTTGTCTGGCTATACAATTTTGTTTTCCATACAGAGCTATCGTCTGGCTATACAATTTGTTTTCCATACAGAGCTATCGTCTGGCTATACAATTTGTTTTCCATACAGACCTATCGTCTGGCTATACAATTTTGTTTTCCATACAGACCTATCGTCTGGCTATACAATTTTGTTTTCCATACAGACCTATCGTCTGGCTATACAATTTTGTTTTCCATACAGAGCTATCGTCTGGCTATACAATTTGTTTTCCATACAGAGCTATCCATACAGAGCTATCGTCTGGCTTTACAATTTTGTTTTCCATACAGAGCTATCGTCTGGCTATACAATTTTGTTTTCCATACAGAGCTATCGTCTGGCTTTACATTTTTTCCATACAGAGCATACAATTACGATTTTCAAACGTTAATTTCATCTTGCAAAAAGTGTACACGGTGATTGTTTAATAAAATGCACGTGTATTTCACAATAATAATTACACAATGAATGGTCAATATATATGTAGTTAAAACGTTATTGCAAATCAAAAACAGTTTATTTAGATGTTTTGTTCAGTATATGTATGTTTCAAATCAATACCATGTATTGAAGTGCGTAGTCCACGGCTATGTGTGGTGTCCTCTAGCAAGACACTTTATCCGCATAATGCTTAGTACTGGTTCTACCCAGGAATGCTTTGAGCATGATTTGTCTAAGTTGTTTTAATTGTTTCACAATCGAATTAAAATGAATAAGTTTAGATTAAAAAATTACAATGTTTAATTTTTAACTCACCAGGGCAAAGACTAGTGTTACAGTGCCATCCATGGATCCATCGAAACGAAAAACAGGATTCAGATACGACAACAATCCGGCATTACAAGATAAACAGACCATGGGCAAGCAACAAATAAATAATGTTATAAACACATTCTTGCATTTTAGACTAACGCTATTGTTGGTTTCTGTGATCGTTTTACTATTTGCCGCCCTATTTTACAGCTGGAGATTTCCACCTGCAGGAATGCATGGGGGCAATGTTAACCTGGACACATTGGCTGACATCTTATCATCTCAGCAAGACTTTCTACGAAAACTTTCGGCACTTGAAAGACAAATTAAGAAGATGGAAGAAATGAATTTGGAAATAAACTATAATTTAACCACCTTAAACACATTGATTACTGATTCAGTTAAAAAATTTGAAGAGACTAGAGAAGAATATAGATATACACAACAAAAAGCTGAAAAAGAACAGAAAAATATACTAAAACAGCAAAAAAACATGGCTACTCAGTTTAAAAACATCAAGAGAGGGAGAGGTGCATCATTACATAAAATTAAACAATCTTTGATAGCTGAAATTGTAGAGAAAGCGAATGTGATTGAAAAAATTAAATCATCATTTGATGAAACTGTTAGCCAGATAGAAACAGAATTTAAAAATGAAATACAAGCCTTAGGAGCGGAGAAAACTACATTCCAAAAAGAAATAGACAACTTTCAACACACTAAACAAAATATAACAAGCGATTTAGACAACTTCAGTAAAACTATTAAAAATAATACATTTTACTTTACCAAATTTGTACGAGAAAATAAACAAACAGTTGGTCGGATCTTGGAAAACACTTTTAATAAAGGTATGGTATTTTCCTTTTTCTGTACGAATCTTTATACTTTTTCTTTATACTAAACGCGTTCATGTCATGAAGTTTATTTAAGAAAGTGAAATAAAGAAAGATAATCGCAAGCGACGGAAGTTTCTGTCTGATTCGAAACATGCACGAAGGACTATTTTTCTTATATATAAAACACTCTTCTTATTTTGTTTTCATATATCATTATATTTTTCACGATCGTGGTTATATAGTTTGATACACCACATCATAGATAGTACAAATGTCACAGCGCGAGATTTTTTTATATCGACAATAATAGGCTATAAGGTGAGACAGAAACAATTAATAACGGTAGATAACGTAATAAATTATAGGGTACGAAAGAAAAAATATATGCTTACCAAGGTTAATAAAATAAAACAAAACAAAATTCAAAATATCTTATTTTAAATAAAAGCGACTGTGACAACTCATAATCTCAACACATTTAACATAAAAAAACTCGACGTTTAAAGGGCACAAACACGATTGTTTTATTATCGAGCTGTCGTGTTGGTGGGTATACATATGTCGTGTTAGCACTCCTTATTTGTCGAGCTGTCGTGTCTCCGCCAAGTCAACACGAAAACGCGGCAAATAACTTGTCGGTCGAGTTTTCTTATTGGCGGAGAAAAGACACAAAAACAGGAGAAAACAAAACGTATGCGACAAAAAAAAGGCGACAACACGACAGATTCAAACAACACGACATATTCATACCCTTATCCGTAAAATGTGTCGTGTTTTTGATATTGTGCCCCACCAACATGCCAAAACACATAAACTCGACAAATAAGATATTTGTTTTATTCGAGTTTATGTATTTTTGTCCCGCCAACAAAACATCACAGAAATCAGTTACCATAGCAGTACAATTAACTCAGTGAAATAAGTGAAATGATAGTGATTGAATTATGAGAGCTTGGCAAAACCACTGTCGTGCCAAAAGCAGTCAATTTGCATGTCCAAGGTTGCAGCTAAATTTGACTTCCATCCATAAATTACAGTTCTGTTAAACGACTTACTTTAATGAGATATCGTTTTCGTAGGTATAAACAGTATGTATGAACAAAACAAAAGTAGAAGTTCTTGATTTACAGATTTTAATAAGAAAATTGGAAATGTATCAGATAGTTCTTTTTTCCGGTAAGATTTAAAACCGTTTTAAATTTATCAAGCAAATGAACAGTCTCAGTATATGAAGGCGTATTTAATGGTGATTTTAAAATTGACACTATTTTGTTACAGGCACAAATGTTACTAAAAATTTATTTAAGATTCAACGTGCTATTTTAAACAGTTTAGAAATAAAATAATTGATTGATTGATTGAATGAATATTTAGCGTCATTTTTATGCCATCGAGGGCTAACAGACGATCAGTTAACCTAACCACTGTTTCCTGGGATTAACCAGTACTCGAGCACACCCCTGCAAGTATCTCCGCAAGTAACTAATAACATTCCCACTTGAATCAGCGGTGAGAGACGAATGATAATGAGACGCAATGTCGTATATCAATCATCACGGAGACTGTTGCCGGGCGGGGGATTCGAACTCACGACCCCTGGATTGATAGTCTGACGCATAACCAACTGAGCTAATCGGGCCCGGCTAGAATAAAATAAGCAATGGGTAATAAGCGGTTGATTTTACACTTCAGACATATTCTAAGATAAAATAACCCTTGTCGAGATTTCCGATTGACTTATTCAAAGTACTTCCGGTATACAAGTATATCAACAGTTCATTTCTTCATAGCCTTGAGTAATACATTTTAGCTAAATTATTTTTTATGCTTGCTGTTTCAGTCACCTTAATAATAGCAATCATTTTGCTATACATACTTTACCCAATACTGGCAGCATCAGTGTACAGGTTGTCAAAACAGTCACATAGAAATTCAAATACGACATCTTCAGATGGTGATGTTTCTAACGAAATGGCAATTGTAAGTATATGTGAAGTATGTCTGTAAGAACAGCCTGTTTATTTATGCTTTACCGAAAAGTATACCTAACTATGTGAATATTGAATATTAAAATACTTGTTAATATGTTTTAATCAACCTTTTCGTGTTCATATTCCATCAGTCAGTCTTATGCTTACATTACTCTATGTTTCCGATTGTTGGGGTAACATGTCTTTGGTATAACCTGTTAAGTTATTTACCACCTAATATATTTCCTAAATATTTCTATTTGTTCATACATTAATTTATTATAATTTTTATACTTATATAACTTATTATCATCTTCATATTCATTACCCTCACGCGCACAAACTGACCTACTGATGTGTCGACGTGCCATAAACTGTGCCATTCGTTCGTTCACATATTCATTCATTCATTCATTCATTCATTCATTCATTCATTCATTCATTCATTCATTCATTCATTCATTCATTCATTCATTCATTCATTCATTTTCTGGACAATTGTTATATAATATTTATGAATACCAACACTGTTTTTATGTCATTTTTTATTTAATTTTTATTAGTCTTTATTTACATGCAATTCAAAATAATGCAATTCAAGACAACGTCATTTCTTGTCAGTTTCGGAATATGCTTTATCAGTTTTGTCGTCACTGGAGCACCATATATTTTATAATTTAGTTTAGTTGTCAAACAATGATGAATAAGGTATAAAATCTTATGTTTATCATTCAATACTAAGAATGATTAATACAAAAGTATATTAAAAATCAATATGACGCAATTGGGATTCGAACCCTTGTCTCTGATGATGTATTAATAAAACTCAACAGCTTAACCGAATGCACCACTGGTTTATAAGGACTCACACCACTAGTATCTCCCTTGAGTACTCCGGACCTACAGATGAAGGAGGTAGAAATAAAACTTTAGTTCTTTTTTCTTTTTTTTCAGGGCTTTGTACTGCAGTAATTTGTTTTTTTCTAGCATGAGTTAAATGGTCAGTATTTGATAAATCACCACTGAAAATTTGATGCTGATGCCAGCTTTCTGGACAATTCTGTGTCATCTCAGAATTGTTGGTTCGAACCGCATCATGTGTGAATAGTTGCCATATTATTACTCTGGAAATAGATATGTCTCACAAAAGCATTGAATTTGAGAAAAAACCTGGTCACGGTATACTTTTTATCCTTTATAAATGCATATCTTGAACCGGTGAGAATTTGAGCCCAGACACATGCTGCAGAATTTGTTTTTTTTACTGTGTTTTTGACATAAATGCTACAATAGAGCCCTATGGGAAATGTAATAGTGGTGTGAGACGTAAATGTAACTACATTAAATACATATCAATCAAAACGAATGCATCTTTATCCGTGTAATTGTTCCGGTTTACCTGGTATCAATGCTAACATTGTCACTTTATCCGTGTAAGTATAACCCTGGTATAAATGTTAACATTGTCACTCTATCCGAGTTAACATTGTCACTCTATCCGTGTAAGTGTTCCCCCGGTATCAATGTTAACATTGTCACTTTATCCGTGTAAGTGTTCCCCTGGTATCAATGTTAACATTGTCACTCTATCCGTGTAAGTGTTCCCCCGGTATCAATGTTAACATTGTCACTCTATCCGTGTAAGTGTTCCCCCAGTATCAATGATAACATTGTCACTTTATTCGTGTAAGTGTTCCCCTGGTATCAATGTTAATATTGTCACTCTATCCGTGTAAGTGTTCCCCCGGTATCAATGTTAACATTGTCACTCTATCCGTGTAAGTGTTCCCCCGGTATCAATGTTAACATTGTCACTCTATCCGTGTAAGTGTTCCCCTGGTATCAATGTTAACATTGTCATCTATCTGTGTAAGTGTTCTCCCAGTATCAATGTTAAAATTGTCACTTTATCCGTGTAAGTGTTCCCCTGGTATCAATGTTAACATTGTCACTCTATCCATGTAAGTGTTTACCCGGTATCAATGTTAACATTGTCACTCTATCCGTGTAAGTGTTCCCCCGGTATCAATGTTAACATTGTCACTCTATCCGTGTAAGTGTTCCCCCGGTATCAATGTTAACATTGTCACTTAATTCGTGTAAGTGTTCCCTCGGTATCAATGTTAACATTGTCACTCTATCTGTGTAAGTGTTCCCCTGGTATCAATGTTAACATTGTCACTCTATCCGTGTAAGTGTTCCCCCCGTACCAATGTTAACATTGTCACTCTATCCATGTAGTTGTTCCCCTGGTATCAATGTTAACACTTTCACTCTATCCGTGTAAGTGTTCCCCCGGTATCAATGTTAACATTGTCACTCTATCCGTGTAAGTGTTCCCCCGGTATCAATGTTAACATTGTCACTCTATCCGTGTAAGTGTTCCCCTGGTATCAATGTTAACATTGTCATCTATCTGTGTAAGTGTTCTCCCAGTATCAATGTTAAAATTGTCACTTTATCCGTGTAAGTGTTCCCCTGGTATCAATGTTAACATTGTCACTCTATCCATGTAAGTGTTTACCCGGTATCAATGTTAACATTGTCACTCTATCCGTGTAAGTGTTCCCCCGGTATCAATGTTAACATTGTCACTCTATCCGTGTAAGTGTTCCCCCGGTATCAATGTTAACATTGTCACTTAATTCGTGTAAGTGTTCCCTCGGTATCAATGTTAATATGTCACTCTATCTGTGTAGGTGTTCCCCTGGTATCAATGTTAACATTGTCACTCTATCCGTGTAAGTGTTCCCCCCGTATCAATGTTAACATTGTCACTCTATCCATGTAATTGTTCCCCTGGTATCAATGTTAACACTTTCACTCTATCCGTGTAAGTGTTCCCCCGGTATCAATGTTAACATTGTCACTCTATCCGTGTAAGTGTTCCCACGGTATCAATGTTAACATTGTCCTCTATCCGTGTAAGTGTTTCCCTGGTATCAATGTTAACATTGTCACTCTATCCGTGTAAGTGTTCCCCCAGTATCAATGTTAACATTGTCACTATATCCGTGTAAGTGTTCCCTCGGTATCAATGTTAACATTGTCACTCTATCCGTGTAAGTGTTCCCCTGGTATCAATGTTAACATTGTCCTCTATCCATGTAAATGTTCCCCAGGTATCAATGTTAACATTGTCACTTTATCCGTGTAAGTGTTCCCCCGGTATCAATGTTAACATTGTCACTCTCTCCGTGTAAATGTTCCCCCAGTATCAATGTTAACATTGTCACTATCTCCGTGTAAGTGTTCCCCTGGTATCAATGTTAACATTGTCACTCTATCCGTGTAAGTGTTCCCCCAGTATCAATGTTAACATTGTCACTCTATCCGTGTAAGTGTTCCCCCAGTATAAATGTTAACATTGTCACTCTATCCGTGTAAGTGTTCCCCCGGTATCAATGTAAGCATTGTCACTCTATCCGTGTAAGTGTTCCCCTGGTATCAATGTTAACATTGTCACTCTATCCATGTAAGTGTTCTCCCGGTAACAATGTTAACATTATCACTCTATCCGTGTAAGTGTTCCCCTGGTATCAATGTAAACATTGTCACTCTATCCGTGTAAGTGTTCCCCCGGTATCAATGTTAACATTGTCACTCTATCCGTGTAAGTGTTCTCCCGGTATCAATGTAAACATTGTCACTATCAATGTAAGTGTTCTCCCAGTATCAATGTTAACATTGTCACTCTATCCGTGTAAGTGTTCCCCCGGTATCAATGTAAACATTGTCACTCTATCCGTGTAAGTGTTCCCCCGGTATCAATGTTAACATTGTCACTCTATCCATGTAAGTGTTCCCCTGGTATCAATGTTAACATTGTCCTCTATCCGTGTAAGCGTTCCCCTGGTATCAATGTTAACATTGGCACTCTATCCGTGTAATTGTTCTGGTTTACCTGGTATCAATCTTAACATTGTCACTTTTTCCGTGTAAGTGTTCCCCTGGTATTAATGTTAACATTGCCACTCTTTCCGTGTAAGTGTTCCTGTGGTATTAATGTTAACATTGCCAGTGTATCCGTGTAAGTGTTCCCCTGGTATCAATGTTAACACTGTCACTTTATCCGTTAAGTGTTCCCTTAGTATCAATGTTAACACTGTCACTTTATCAGTGTAAGTGTTCCCCTGGTATCAATGTAAACACTGTCACTCTATCCGTTTAATCGTTCCGGTTTACCTGGTATCAATGTTAACATTGTGACTTTTTCAGTGTAAGAGTTTCCCCGGTATCAATGTTATCATTGTAACTTTATCCGTGTAAGCGTTCCCCTGGTATCAATGTTAACACTGTCACTCTATCCGTGTAATCGTTCTGGTTTACCTGGTATCAATGTTAACATTATCACTCTATCCGTGTAAGTGTTCCCTCAGTATCAATGTTAACATTGTGACTTCATTTTAAACAAACTGCAGTTTTTAATAGCTTATTTACGCTACATCATTCGTTCTATCTCAAGTTTCATATACATATATACATATATATATTATTGTGTAATCTCTCAATTATTTATCATGGATTATTTTTAATCAGTTGAAACAATACACTTTTTTTACATGAGTTTCGTAATAAGCAGCGACCAACATTATTTAAGCGCTTGAAAGCAAGAGATACTATCGGTGGTAAGTAAAGTAGTTGAAGTATCATCAAAGTGTTTCACACGCTTATATATAAAATTTTGTATTTTTCATGCTTCAAAAAGTGATAGAATTGGTTTTGTTTATCACCACTAAACCCTTTATTTTAAGAAATGAAACGAATCTAATTATTCAATATTTATTTCTGCTGTAGGGAAATATACCTAAAAGACTTTTGAATGCTATATGTGTAATAAGTTTCCATGAGGACACTCAAGTACACCATCGACAACTTGTGTCAACAATTACGGAATGCTTTAAAGACGACCGGATTAGTGAATTCAAAGTACTCTACCATCTGATACGCCGACACGAAGACATTCAAAGTATACCATCAGCAAGATTGCATTTTATGTGTGTTAACTTTTCAGAAAGGTGTGTTTTAACTATATTTCCAAGCATTTGGTTGTGTACTGTATACATATCTAAAGCATGCTCGTATTTGTACGAATATAACAAAAATTGAATATATTTGCTTTAATGGAATAGCGACATAACATTTTGTCTTAATTATCAAATAGTAGCTTTAACAGTTTGGCCACATTTAAGTGTTCAAATAAGCACAAGGTTGTGTTGTATATGGACAAAGCTTAATGTTGTTCTGTATATAAATATTTTATTTTATAATAATGTATTATTGATTGTAACTAAATAAACATATTGTTAAACTGTATGGGGATATTTAATTTCTTTTTTTCAGGGGCTAACCAGAAAAGAACATATTTTGCCTAAGCATAATGTTGTACCATATATTTGATTTGATTTTAAATTATATGTAAGGCTTTAACCTCATCAACACATTTCATAATATCTAACCGTTAAAACATATCTTTAGTTTGTTAATGTAGCGTTGTGCAAAGTGTGCACTCTCATTATGTGGCATTTACCGTAAAACACATTTGATTAGCTAGAACTTCAGTTTCACCTATCGCGAATTGAAATCATGTCCACTGTCCGAATAGTTTTCATATCCGAAACCATGTCAGTCCAACAAAGACACATTTCAAACGGTTATAAATTCTCAAACTGTTAAGACTTAATGTGATAGATTCAACCAAAGTTACATGTTACAAAGTTTATAAACCATTTTTAGTATTGTTGTGTATTTTGTTACTTCTAAATGTAAAACAAATAACATTTTTTGTATTCATTACCTTTAGACCACAATTCTGTGTAATGTAACTAGACTGATACAACTATTCAAATTCTGTTCAATTGACTAGTTTCATCAATAAGAAAAAAACACAAAAAAAACACTTTCCTCAAACATTAACTATTCTATCCCAGAACCTGATATCACCCGGAACCTGATATCTCCCGAGCCTGATATCTCCAAGAACCGGATATTTCCCAAACCGGATATCTCTAAAAACATGATATCTCCCGAACCAGGTCTATTAACCCCCAATGAAAAGGCAGAGAATGATATGCCTGTCCCACAATTCATAGCAATTAAACGCTTATTAAACTGTGAGGTCATTCAAACTTTAAGTTGAAGCAAAGGACCAATCAACGTACTCAAATGTGGCTTTCCCAATATTGCTTTTTATCGGACCCAATTAGGAGAGATTGGTCCGTTCTATAGACTAAACATTTACATATTATTGTTTTCATTTCAGGAATGTGATTATCGAGCAGCCGGGACTTGGATTAGGGGACATGAAGAAATCAACATATGAGAAAGTACGCTCATTTCATGGTAAGGCCGTTTATATATATTGATATACTTATGAATTATTTCATCGTAGAAAATACTCACTTCATATGACAGGACATGTTGGATACCTATTTTTATATTGTCTCTTTAATTGGTCCTCTGACTGCCATATTAGATCGTGGCCAATATGAAAAATCTACAAATGATCGATTTGATTTGAGATCATCTAAGTATAAACATAAATATACACTACATTTAATCAATTATCATTATATATAGGGTATAAATAAGTATAGAAATTAAATGGAAGCATGAAATAAATATGAGACTAACAAACAATTTCAAATGTCTAATATGTTGCATAAAATCAATACTTAAAAAACAAAAATGCGACGGATTTAACAGATTTTATATAAAAATGATTCGAACGTTCCACGGGACTAACAGAATATACATGAAAATGAACAGAAACTTCGACAGAACTACTAGATTCATAATATTGATCGAAAGCTTTTAATATTTAAATGTTAATTCATATTTTGTCTACCTGCTGAACTATATCTGTATTTAAATAAAAACTGTTTTTATTTATCTCCAGGTGGTTTAGTGATAATATACGTCAGAGACCCCTACTCCCGCGGTCTCAGTCCCCACAAAAGGTACAATACGGATCTCGACTGTGTTAAATCACAACAAGAGTTGAAAGTGCTAAACGATATTGGCCGGTTTTTTAGTGTTTTTCAAACATTTACAGACTTTCAACTGCAATGCCTGCGAAATATAGTCTCGGAAACATTTGAAAAAATTTATTAACATTCAAGTGTTGACTGCTTTGTTTTAAATTGGAATATTAATTACAAAACAAAATTGTTCAAAATATGATGATATAGACAATAGGTCATGTTAACAAATTCAATATGGATTTTATAAAGAGTATGTTTCTATAAAAGTTCCCTAAGACTCTAATAATAAATGAGATTCTTTTATCCCATAACTCAGAAAACCGTTACACTACCATTTATTTTTAGGTTATATGAAACGTAGTCTATCCCAGACCCTGATATCTCCCGAATCAGGTCTATTAACCACCAATGGAAAAAAGCAGGGAATTAAATTGAACGCTTACTAAATAATGATGTCATTCAAACTTTCTCTGAAGCAACTGACCAATCAGCGTGCTCGTAACAATTGCTGTTGATCGGACCCAATCGGGAGAGCTGGGTTCGTTCTACAGACTAATATGTAATGAGAGTTAAAACAGGGTTTCATACATTCAATAGATAACACTTTGTATATATCAGTTTCACTAAGTCATCGTATAACATGATGTCTCAAGATTACATCATTTTGCCAGGCCAGATCGACATCATTTTTGATATTACCGGTGTCACGTTAGATTCACATACACAAGGGAAAATCCATGCTCTACGTGTGTACAATAATGCTTAGTTTTGTAGTGTTTTTTTAAAGTTATGTATTGATATTTGTTTGATTTGTTAATTCTCCATAATTACGTCAGTTTCTATGACCATGTTAATATCATCCGAACAGGTTAAGTTCAGCTTTCAATCAGTGTAGGTTTCACTAAAATAACAGTTATACATTTATTAAAAATTGTGTTTAATCGTGATTTATTATTGGCGATTTTCCTTCATTAATAGTGGCCAAGAACACGTCCGTTTTCTTTCGTCATAAGTGTATGTTTTTAACAGTAAAAGAACACCACAATTGGATCATTTGCATATTTAGCCTATGGTTAAACAAAGAAACACGTTTTCAAATGATTAATAACCTTTAAAACAAATGAGCAGTCCGTTTTGTTTGTTTACTTGAGAACATATATAAACATAACATTGACGACAGGTATTGTTCGTAAGTACATTCCGTGTATTTCCGTAATTTAAATTTCGGTGTCCGAACTCAGAAAGCGATATAACTGTTGATAAGCCAATACCTATACATTATTTAATCAGCATCATATCGAGAATTCACGAATAGTGGGCAGAGTCAAATAATTTGCTTTCTGATTACCAATTTGGTTTCAGAAAAAATAAAAGTACTATAGATTGCATTTTTGTATTAAGTTCTATCATTATTAAAGTCATTAATACGGAAAAGAAAAAGTTATATTGTGCTTTTGTGGATTTTTCAGAAATCAAATTTTTTTGATGTTGTTTATCGTAATGGAATTTGGTTTAAATTACTTTTATCAGGTGCATCAACAAAAATTGTTAACATGTTAAAACCAATATAAGAGGGTGTAAAGTCCTGTGTGAAAGTTGATGGCCATGTTACTGATTATTTTAATAGTAATACGGGTGTAAAACAAGGAGAGCCCTTGTCCCCCTTCTTGTTCATTTTATTTGTAAATGACATGCATGACTGCTTAAAAGATGACAATTTTGACAGTATTACCATTGATCAATTACAAATGTTTATGTTGTTGTTTGCCCACGATACAGTATTATTTTCATATTCAAAAGTGGGTTTACAAAGAATGCTCACAAAATTATTTATTGTGACAAGTGGGGTGCAACTGTAAATATAGCGAAAACTGTTGTTATGGTTTGTAAAAAAGGAAATAGACAAGAAAATTTTGAAGTATTCTATAATAATAATAATAAGCTAAAAAATGTAAACAGATTTACCTATTTAGGATTTACCTTATCATCTAATGGTAGTTGTTACCAATCACAAAAAGCATTGTCTGAACAAGCCTCAAGAGCATTATACTCATTAAATTCATTATATGATATTGTTTCACTAGAAATAGGAGACAAAAATGAAATATTTGATTCCATGATTTTGCCAATTTTGAATTATGGATCGGAAGTGTGGGGGTTCCATAAATCACCAGATGTTGAACACATACATCAAAAATTTATGAAGCAATTGTTAAATGTAAGACAGCAAACAGCGAATGCTTCGATATATCCCGAGCTGGGTTGTGTTCCATTATATATTATAAGAAAGCTCAGAATAATGAAATACTGGTACAAAATTATCAAAAATCCTGACTCCCTGGTACACAAAGTATTCAATTTACAGGATGAAAATGGTAATCATATAAACAATTTTGCTAAAAATGTCAACCAACTGTTAGATTCATTAGGATTCTCATTTATTTGGAATTCTAATAAAGTTATAAATGTACAACTAAATAACATTGTTCAATGTATCTATGATCAGTATTTACAGCAGTGGTTTGCTGACCTTAGAACGTCACCCAAACTTGAGACATATCAAATTATAAAGAGCAATTTCGATTATGAAACTTATCTTTCAAGTGTTCAAAACAATAAATACAGAACTGCTTTAACCAGGCTTAGATGTTCTGCACACAATTTAATGATTGAGGAAGGAAGATACAGAAACATTGAAAGAAACACAAGATTATGTACTAAATGCAATATGAACTCGGTTGAAACAGAATACCATTTTGTATTAGTATGTCCATTTTATCGTGAACTAAGAATAAAGAACTTACCTAGATATTTTTGCCACTGGCCTTCGATGACAAAATTTAAAAATCTGATGAATACGAAGCATAAACAATTATTGAACAAAGTAACAAAGTTTGTGTTTCTTGCTACAGAACAAAGGGGATGATAAAATATTAGCTGACACATGGACAGTAATGTACTTGTAAACATTTATGTGATTAAATGTGATGTGTATATAACAATCTGATAATATTGTAAATAACTTATTAACAATATATATGTGTGCGCATGTGGTTTCCTATAATGTAAATAATAACTAAATGCCATAAGGAAAGTCTAAATTGCATGTTACAACACTGTGTAAAAACAGTTAGCAGAAATGTTCGAGTATGAACCACAGGAGCTTAGGGAGTGGATAATAACGTTTAATGGGGGTGGGGGTCCTCTGGCATATATAAAGAGACAAGGAAAGAAACAAACGTTGACCCCTTCCCCAATCAAAATTAGAATTTCAATAGGCCATCAATTTTAACAAACCCGGTCTCGTTCTATCGCTGAATGATTTATCTTCAAGATCGTACCGATGTTTATGCATAACTCGGCCGTTTGAAGAAGATGTTGCACTGAGTTCCCAAAAAACGGCGTATTTTTTTATCCTCAACAGTTATGGCAACGGATACGACATCATTATCGTATGGAGCAAATACGAGGTCGTGTCTGGTTGGTTAAAATTCGCTGTATTTTAAACGTCTTCCTATCCAAGTCACGGAGACGATTACGCTTTCAGTATCGACTCAATTGAGCCTCAGCGACTTGGATCAGAATGGCGCGCTTTGGGGCGTGGCCAATTTGAAAAAAAATAAAGCCGAGAATATCCGAACATGCTACTTCCGTTGCCATAACTGTTGGTGGACAAAAAATATGCTGTTAATTCCGAACATTTACATTTAAACATCGTTTTTGCTTTACTTACCGGATCGATCTTGAAGATAAATCATTCAGCGATAGAACGAGACCGGGTTTGTTAAAATTGATGGCCTATTGACTTAGAAATTCTAATTTTGATTGGGGAAGGGGTCAACGTTTGTTTCTTTCCTTGTCTCTTTATATACGCCAGAGGACCCCACCCCAATCAAACTTTATTATCCACTCCCCAAGCTCCTGTGGTATGAACAGGTCAATTATTGCTGAGAAATCACATATTATCTTGTCACAACTGCACAACGTAACTCATACTATCCATAGATTAAAGTGTCATTTATTAATAATATGCTGCAGTCAATATTTAGCTGTACAATCATCTCACATAGATTAAATTTTCAATAATCAGTTACTTTTCGCAATGCGCTGAATAAAAATCATGGCATGTCAGACGATTCTTCGGCAAGTAAATAACAGCCGATAACCCGTTGTCATCATTCATGCGTTATATATTTCAGCAGCAATAACTAAGAATGTTACTCTTACCAATACTGCTGGCAAACAACACTGATAAGAACTTAAAAAATCCGATTATTATGTGACACTTTTCCCCCCAAAATAGAACATGTGAGAATTCTGCAAGCATCTAATGGATCTGGACTTTCGGTGATTAGGTATAATAATCGCCCTACAAAAATTATTATTGATTATTATCATCGTCATAATAAATTTGTCGTACTTTTTTCAATATTGATTGTAAGATATGAATTGGATTTTCTTTATGGAAATGTTTATATAATGAAGTCTACTTATAAATACTGTAACAAATGTTATATCATGTTTTTCCACAAAGTATTGTGTGGTGTGTGAGGTAGCTGTGTGCGTGAAGTGTGTGGTGTGCGAGGCAGCTGTGTGCGTGAAGTGTGTGGTGTGGGTGTGTGAGTTTATGGCTTTGTTGTTATATTTATTATTGTAATATCATGATAGCCATACATAAGGCGATGTATATGTTTTTGCTAATAAAATTTTGACTCTGACTTTGACTTTGGTGCGGAAAATAGTGTCGAAGATTAATGAGTGTCAGGTAAATATTTACGGACAATATTCAACCATGAATTACTTGCATAACAAACTGTAAATATCCGCTTTACCGATATGTCCGTGCAATGATGAGCCTGTCCAATAACATGCACAAACTATGTATAAGGCAAACTATAATTTATTATGATAAATAATATGCATTATGACTGATATTTGTTTATACAAATATGATTTTAATTAGTGGATTGAAAGTTAAGCAATTTATGATTGGATAATTAAAGGACTAATGGGGGTGATTAGGTTAATGATAGTTAAATACTCCTATATCTATTGTTACAAACTGAATGACTTAAATGTGATTATGATTGATAATTACTAAAACAAAGTTAAAGTTGTTTACCGTAATACAAACAAATGACCAATTATCATTTTAGTGCCTATATATTGGGTCATGTTTAGTATTTTATCATCATTCATTCAATATGGCAAATGTGCAAGTCAACATAAGGCTCATAGAAAACAGTCGTGGTGGACAAACTCTTATTCATAATGAATTCATGTTCAGTCTCAAAACAAGGGTATATCAATATGTGTTACATGTGAATACATATGGGTAAAAAGGCTTCAAAAAAGCGAACTAAAATTCACTGTATATTTGTGTGTTATATGTCATGCTCTTCTTGTTTATAACAGCCTTTATTGAATTGTTACGGTGATGAACATTGTATGATAGAATTAATTTAATTGTACTTACAGTTTATATTTTAAGGATATTTTCGTCAGCAATACTTAATTGTGAATGAAATACTCATATATGTCGCCTTCTCCGCACAAATGATACAATAAGTATAAATTATATAATACAATATATACATTAAACTAGTTGACACTGAAAAGACGAAAACAATATTAAGATAAATGTGATTGCGTGCGTGTGTGTCCATGTACATGTGTGTGTTTGCGTGCGAGCGTGCGTGTGCGAGTATGTGTGTTGCGCGTATGTTCGTTGTATTTATTTGTACATATTAATATGTTATTATTGCACCATTTGTTATATAAATCGTAACATGTTGTAGCCTCACAGGTCTTAATTTCGATAGCTATCTATATTATGTAATTATTTATGTTCACTCTTGTATTGTTGCATGCATGTAGTGTATTGCTTGCGTAAATAAAGATAAACTGTATAAACCAAATACGTTATTATGAAACTACGTCATTCTTTTTATAGTTAGACTCGTCCAATACAGGTAACACTTTTGATATTGAATCTATTGTATTGTATTATGTATTACAGATGAAGTGCTGTCTCCCTAATGCGGTAGGTTCAATCTAAAAATAGAATGACGTAGTTTCAAAATAGTGTATTGGGTTTATATCAACCAAATTCGCTATTATGAAACTATTTCATTCTATTTATAGTTAAATTCGTCCAATACAGGTAACACATTAATATTGAATCTATTGTATTGTATAATTTATGTAACAGATAAATATGCTGTCATCCCTAATACGTTGGGATATGGTAAAGTAAATGTGGATAACTTTTTTTAGACTGTAAAAGTTGCTAAAAATTTGGAAATAAGCCAGTGATATTATATAGTTAGTAAAAATAAAAGGCTTTAAAAGATTTGAAATATAGCCCATTACGGTCCCACTACCTTAAAATAGAATGACGTAGTTTCAAAATAGCGTATTCGGTTTATATATTGAAAAAAATCTGTTCTGTTCTATAAATTAGTCGATCCAAAACAATAACAAATGCGTTAGACTTTCTCTCGTGCAGGCCTCGTGACACGAACGGTAGATTCCCACCCGTGGACTATCGGGAGTGCGTGTGAATCAAGCGTGACATCGGGAAGTATAGCTCGTAATTTTGCGTACAAGTACGGTGTTCCGTTAGAGCCATCGTGCTATCGCTTTGTCAACAAGCATACGCGATGACACGATGGTGATGGCACGATAGTACGATAGCACGATGGTGATGGTACGATGACACGATGGTGATGACACGATAGCACGATGACGATGACACGATGACACGATGGTGATCGTCTCACGCCACTATTACATTTCCCATAGGGCTCCATTGTAACATTTATGTCCAAAACAGAGTGAAAAATTAAATTCTGCAGCATGTGTTTGGGCTCAAATTCTTCATTGGTTCAAGATATACAATAATAAAGAAAAAAAAGTATACCTTGACCAGGTTGTTTTTTTTAAAATCCAATGCTTTTGTGAGACCTATCAATTTCCAGAGTAACGATTTGTCAACTATTCGCCCTAGATGCGGTTCGAACCAACAATTCTGAAATGACACAGAATTGTCCAGAAAGCTGGTATCAGCATCAAATTTTTTAGTGGTGATTTCTAAAATACTGACCATTTAACTCATGCTAGCAAAAAACAAAACACTGCAGTACAAAGCCCTGAAAAAAGAAGAAAAAGAGAACTAAAGTTTTATTTCTACCTCCTTCATCTGTAGGTCAGGAGTACTCAAGAGAGATAATAGTGGTGTGAGTCCTGAAGAGGACTTTTTTTATAAATTTAAAATTCTAAATTTTCATATTATGTAACAATACTCAATACAAGTTCAATAAAGCTAAATGCATCCCCATATCTGAACTAGTTCTGAAATAAAATAAGTTTTAGTGACACATGGTTTCAGTCAAAATGCTGCCATTTCATGTAAAAAAGCAAGAATTCACTACCCTACAGTCTAAATTTCATGATAACTTGACCAATTGTATCTAAAAAGGTCTGAAACTTTCACAACTACATGGTAAAATGAAAAGGTGTCTGAAAATGGGAAGAAAAACAGACATCTTGATTACAAAAAAAATGATATTGTGGAACAAAACTTATTAAACTTAACATATTTTAGATAAAATTTCAATATCAGAATGATATGGCAGCAGCACAAGCAAACAATTCAAGCTATTTTCATGCTAAAGTACTCCATTACCCTGTCTACACATCAATTCCAATATAAGAAGGGCAACACAGGCTCAATAGATAATGCATACATGACATTCAATGTAAAATTCTGCATATCTATAGCATTTTCTATAAAAATGGAGTACAAGCAAAAACTTCGCCAAATTCAATGATTCGACGCAGAATTTAATGCGACGACAACCGAAAACAACCGAAGTTAACCGTAAACTGGCCACTTGGCAAGATTGCAACCACTGCCTTTTCATAATTAAACAATAAAAATTAGTACAAACTCCCAGTCCACTGTAAATATGCAATTTATTTCATTTTGCAAACAATTCTATTTTTGTATTCAGAAATAAGTGGGTTGGGTAATAAATTAATGTAAATATCAGCTTAAAATTCACAATCTGAGCAATAAGCATGCCCACTGGAATTCAGTGTGATCTTGCAGATACTTCAACCTGAATTAAGGGTTGGTTGTTCTACAGAAACATGGCAAAACCACACATGATGGAGAGAGTGTCACAAATGGGATCTGTCTATGAGGACAGGTGTTCATGAAATATGAGACTGGACACTGCTCATAAACCTAAACTTAGGGCAAGGAAACACCAAAATGACCATCTACAGAGTAAACCAGCATTCTGCCATGCATTAGACATGATGTATCTCTCTTTTTGTTTCCACATTTAACAGAATACTAAATCATACATGGATAACATGAATATCAAGAAATTGACATATACAAAGTTTGGTCAATGTGTGTAATCTCTATCATAAATGCATGGGAAAAAAATGCAAATCTGCACCATCAGTTATATTGAAATGTTTAAAAACTCAGATTGTGTTCAACTATTCATAACATGTCCAAATTATAGTTTAATACCTTCTATTTAAAGAAATCAGCATTCCTCAATACTGCAACATGCAGATCTGCCAGTTTCTGTTAAGAGGACTTTTTTTTAAATTTAAGATTCTAAATTTTCATATTATGTAACAATACTCAATACAAGTTCAATAAAGCTAAATGCATCCCCATATCTGAACTAGTTCTGAAATAAAATAAGTTTTAGTGACACATGGTTTCAGTCAAAATGCTGCCATTTCATGTAAAAAAGCAAGAATTCACTACCCTACAGTCTAAATTTCATGATAACTTGACCAATTGTATCTAAAAAGGTCTGAAACTTTCACAACTACATGGTAAAATGAAAAGGTGTCTGAAAATGGGAAGAAAAACAGACATCTTGATTACAAAAAAAATGATATTGTGGAACAAAACTTATTAAACTTAACATATTTTAGATAAAATTTCAATATCAGAATGATATGGCAGCAGCACAAGCAAACAATTCAAGCTATTTTCATGCTAAAGTACTCCATTACCCTGTCTACATATCAATTCCAATATAAGAAGGGCAACACAGGCTCAATAGATAATGCATACATGACATTCAATGTAAAATTCTGCATATCTATAGCATTTTCTATAAAAATGGAGTACAAGCAAAAACTTCGCCAAATTCAATGATTCGACGCAGAATTTAATGCGATGACAACCGAAAACAACTTAAGTTAACCGTAAACTGGCCGCTTGGCAAGATTGCAACTACTGCCTTTTCATAATTAAACAATAAAAATTAGTACAAACTCCCAGTCCACTGTAAATATGCAATTTATTTCATTTTGCAAACAATTCTATTTTTGTATTCAGAAATAAGTGGGTTGGGTAATAAATTAATGTAAATATCAGCTTAAAATTCACAATCTGAGCAATAAGCATGCCCACTGGAATTCAGTGTGATCTTGCAGATACTTCAACCTGAATTAAGGGTTGGTTGTTCTACAGAAACATGGCAAAACCACACATGATGGAGAGAGTGTCACAAATGGGATCTGTCTATGAGGACAGGTGTTCATGAAATATGAGACTGGACACTGCTCATAAACCTAAACTTAGGGCAAGGAAACACCAAAATGACCATCTACAGAGTAAACCAGCATTCTGCCATGCATTAGACATGATGTATCTCTCTTTTTGTTTCCACATTTAACAGAATACTAAATCATACATGGATAACATGAATATCAAGAAATTGACATATACAAAGTTTGGTCAATGTGTGTAATCTCTATCATAAATGCATGGGAAAAAAATGCAAATCTGCACCATCAGTTATATTGAAATGTTTAAAAACTCAGATTGTGTTCAACTATTCATAACATGTCCAAATTATAGTTTAATACCTTCTATTTAAAGAAATCAGCATTCCTCAATACTGCAACATGCAGATCTGCCAGTTTCTGTTAAGAGGACTTTTTTTTAAATTTAAGATTCTAAATTTTCATATTATGTAACAATACTCAATACAAGTTCAATAAAGCTAAATGCATCCCCATATCTGAACTAGTTCTGAAATAAAATAAGTTTTAGTGACACATGGTTTCAGTCAAAATGCTGCCATTTCATGTAAAAAAGCAAGAATTCACTACCCTACAGTCTAAATTTCATGATAACTTGACCAATTGTATCTAAAAAGGTCTGAAACTTTCACAACTACATGGTAAAATGAAAAGGTGTCTGAAAATGGGAAGAAAAACAGACATCTTGATTACAAAAAAAATGATATTGTGGAACAAAACTTATTAAACTTAACATATTTTAGATAAAATTTCAATATCAGAATGATATGGCAGCAGCACAAGCAAACAATTCAAGCTATTTTCATGCTAAAGTACTCCATTACCCTGTCTACATATCAATTCCAATATAAGAAGGGCAACACAGGCTCAATAGATAATGCATACATGACATTCAATGTAAAATTCTGCATATCTATAGCATTTTCTATAAAAATGGAGTACAAGCAAAAACTTCACCAAATTCAATGATTCGACGCAGAATTTAATGCGATGACAACCGAAAACAACTTAAGTTAACCGTAAACTGGCCGCTTGGCAAGATTGCAACTACTGCCTTTTCATAATTAAACAATAAAAATTAGTACAAACTCCCAGTCCACTGTAAATATGCAATTTATTTCATTTTGCAAACAATTCTATTTTTGTATTCAGAAATAAGTGGGTTGGGTAATAAATTAATGTAAATATCAGCTTAAAATTCACAATCTGAGCAATAAGCATGCCCACTGGAATTCAGTGTGATCTTGCAGATACTTCAACCTGAATTAAGGGTTGGTTGTTCTACAGAAACATGGCAAAACCACACATGATGGAGAGAGTGTCACAAATGGGATCTGTCTATGAGGACAGGTGTTCATGAAATATGAGACTGGACACTGCTCATAAACCTAAACTTAGGGCAAGGAAACACCAAAATGACCATCTACAGAGTAAACCAGCATTCTGCCATGCATTAGACATGATGTATCTCTCTTTTTGTTTCCACATTTAACAGAATACTAAATCATACATGGATAACATGAATATCAAGAAATTGACATATACAAAGTTTGGTCAATGTGTGTAATCTCTATCATAAATGCATGGGAAAAAAATGCAAATCTGCACCATCAGTTATATTGAAATGTTTAAAAACTCAGATTGTGTTCAACTATTCATAACATGTCCAAATTATAGTTTAATACCGTCTATTTAAAGAAATCAGCATTCCTCAACACTGCAACATGCAGATCTGCCAGTTTCTGTTAAGAGGACTTTTTTTTTAAATCTAAGATTCTAAATTTTCATATTATGTAACAATACTCAATACAAGTTCAATAAAGCTAAATGCATCCCCATATCTGAACTAGTTCTGAAATAAAATAAGTTTTAGTGACACATGGTTTCAGTCAAAATGCTGCCATTTCATGTAAAAAAGCAAGAATTCACTACCCTACAGTCTAAATTTCATGATAACTTGACCAATTGTATCTAAAAAGGTCTGAAACTTTCACAACTACATGGTAAAATGAAAAGGTGTCTGAAAATGGGAAGAAAAACAGACATCTTGATTACAAAAAAAATGATATTGTGGAACAAAACTTATTAAACTTAACATATTTTAGATAAAATTTCAATATCAGAATGATATGGCAGCAGCACAAGCAAACAATTCAAGCTATTTTCATGCTAAAGTACTCCATTACCCTGTCTACACATCAATTCCAATATAAGAAGGGCAACACAGGCTCAATAGATAATGCATACATGACATTCAATGTAAAATTCTGCATATCTATAGCATTTTCTATAAAAATGGAGTACAAGCAAAAACTTCGCCAAATTCAATGATTAGACGCAGAATTTAATGCGACGACAACCGAAAACAACTTAAGTTAACCGTAAACTGGCCACTTGGCAAGATTGCAACTACTGCCTTTTCATAATTAAACAATAAAAATTAGTACAAACTCCCAGTCCACTGTAAATATGCAATTTATTTCATTTTGCAAACAATTCTATTTTTGTATTCAGAAATAAGTGGGTGGGGTAATAAATTAATGTAAATATCAGCTTAAAATTCACAATCTGAGCAATAAGCATGCCCACTGGAATTCAGTGTGATCTTGCAGATACTTCAACCTGAATTAAGGGTTGGTTGTTTTACAGAAACATGGCAAAACCACACATGATGGAGAGAGTGTCACAAATGGGATCTGTCTATGAGGACAGGTGTTCATGAAATATGAGACTGGACACTGCCCATAAACCTAAACTTAGGGCAAGGAAACACCAAAATGACCATCTACAGAGTAAACCAGCATTCTGCCATGCATTAGACATGATGTATCTCTCTTTTTGTTTCCACATTTAACAGAATACTAAATCATACATGGATAACATGAATATCAAGAAATTGACATATACAAAGTTTGGTCAATGTGTGTAATCTCTATCATAAATGCATGGGAAAAAATGCAAATCTGCACCATCAGTTATATTGAAATGTTTAAAAACTCAGATTGTGTTCAACTATTCATAACATGATATTGTGGAACAAAACTTATTAAACTTAACATATTTTAGATAAAATTTCAATATCAGAATGATATGGCAGCAGCACAAGCAAACAATTCAAGCTATTTTCATGCTAAAGTACTCCATTACCCTGTCTACACATCAATTCCAATATAAGAAGGGCAACACAGGCTCAATAGATAATGCATACATGACATTCAATGTAAAATTCTGCATATCTATAGCATTTTCTATAAAAATGGAGTACAAGCAAAAACTTCGCCAAATTCAATGATTCGACGCAGAATTTAATGCGACGACAACCGAAAACAACCGAAGTTAACCGTAAACTGGCCGCTTGGCAAGATTGCAACTACTGCCTTTTCATAATAAAACAATAAAAATTAGTACAAACTCCCAGTCCACTGTAAATATGCAATTTATTTCATTTTGCAAACAACTCTATTTTTGTATTCAGAAATAAGTGGGTGGGGTAATAAATTAATGTAAATATCAGCTTAAAATTCACAATCTGAGCAATAAGCATGCCCACTGGAATTCAGTGTGATCTTGCAGATACTTCAACCTGAATTAAGGGTTGGTAGTTCTACAGAAATATGGCAAAACCACACATGATGGAGAGAGTGTCACAAATGGGATCTGTCTATGAGGACAGGTGTTCATGAAATATGAGACTGGACACTGCTCATAAACCTAAACTTAGGGCAAGGAAACACCAAAATGACCATCTACAGAGTAAACCAGCATTCTGTCATGTATTAGACATGATGTATCTCTCTTTTTGTTTCCACATTTAACAGAATACTAAATCGTACATGGATAACATGAATATCAAGAAATTGACATATACAAAGTTTGGTCAATGTGTGTAATCTCTATCATAAATGCATGGGAAAAAAATGCAAATCTGCACCATCAGTTATATTGAAATGTTTAAAAACTCAGATTGTGTTCAACTATTCATAACATGTCCAAATTATAGTTTAATACCTTCTATTTAAAGAAATCAGCATTCCTCAACACTGCAACATGCAGATCTGCCAGTTTCTGTGAAGAAGCGATGCCACGACAGCACGATGACGATGACGCGATAGTACATCGCGTCATCGTCATCGTGCCATCGCACCACCACCATCGTGCTATCGTACTATCGTGCCATCACCATCGTTCTCCTTCTTTTTCTCCTTCTTCTTCTTCTATAACTAGAAATGGAAAATCAAGGGGAACGCTTACTCGTGTACTTTATTTTAAAACGACAATGAATATATATATATATATATATATATATATATATATATATATATAATAATATAATTAATGTATCTAAATGAATTCCAGAGTTTTCGTAGTGAATTACTTAATAAAATATCCATATTGAAATAGTGATATGATTATAAATGATGTTGCTGCTGTTTCCTGTCATAATATAAACCGATGTGGTGGTCTAGTTGTCTAGAAGGTCTTGGGTTCGGCATGATACCCAACATGTGCCAGCACTGAACAGTTGTTGAAAATGGCAATAAACACCCAACAATACAATGCAATGTATACATGTATTCAAATATCACTTGAACACAGAACTTGTTCACTCTTCTCTTACCATTTAATTGTTGAGTTGAGTATTAAGCGTAATTATTATGCCATCGAGAGCTAACAGGCGATCAGAGGGTCGTGGATTTGATCCTCCGCCACGGTTATGTGTGGGACGGACACTATATCCGTATATGCTTAGTACTGTTTCTACCCAGGAATACACCGAACGTGATTTGTTATAATAACTTGTGTCACAATCAAAGTGAAATAAATACATTTTAGGTAGTTTTAACAGACGATCAGTTAAACTCATTTGCGCAACTAACTGATATCTTTCCCGTTTGAAACGGTTTAAGAAATAATCAATTTGGACGACTTGTCTTTTGATGGGACGAGTTGTCTTTAAATAGGGGACAAATTGTCTCGAAACTTGTCTCAAAATGTGGGACGAGTTTACTTAGGGGCGACTTGTCCATAACTCTTTTGAAACAGTGGTGAGAGACGAATGACAATGAGACTGATAGTCGTTTATCAGTTGTCACGGAAAATGTGTTGTATATTACTGGCGGGTATTCAAACGCATGGCACCTGAATTGACAGTCAGACATGCTACCAACTGATCGAACAGGGCCCGCTTTTACCATTTATGACCAATCCACTTCAGTGCTCACTACATGAAATTAAAATATTATTTTACATGAAGCAAAGATTTACTTTTTATTTACTACACTTATGAGTTAAGTTTGATAATATGTGGATATCATTATGGGGTCTAATGTCATTTTCAACACATAACATAATCATCAATGGTATATCCAATGGTACTGTTGGAGGAATGTATCAGAATAAATCTGAGTAGAAACACCGTTCTTCTACAAGACATTGTGGTCATTGGACGGCAGTGCCTTGGATCATTCGACCAAGGAGGACCCAATTTATTGATAAAATAGTGGACATTGGAATAATAACGTCCCATTAAATTGAACTAAAAAGATCATTGAAACTATAATGATAAAGTTTGTTTATACTATTCTTTGTAAATGGGATAGATGCTTTCTAACTGTCGAGTAAGCAAACCGAGTATCGAGTAAGGACAGTCGAGTTAGGAGATCGAATGTCGAGTAAGAAAATCAAATGTCGAGTAAGAAAGTCGAGTGTCAAATAGGACAATATCGAAAGACGAGTAAAAAAGTCGATTGTCAAGTAACAAAGTCAAGTGTCGAGCAAGAAAGTCAAAATACTTATATATATGTAAAGTTTATTGGTCTAATGATTATTTAAATCAGCATGATCACAAGTCATTATGAAAATAAACTATTCAAAAAGGTCAAATATTTAAAAAAAAAAGTTTTATAAAAAAAATGATGTTTTACTGCTTTTTATTACAAAAACAATACTTAGCAGTAAATTAAACTATTTTATATAAAGAGACACTGATAAGCAATGAATGTTATACCCATGATAGGGTAACAAGACAGAGACGGCAGAGACAGAGACAGAGACAGAGACCTAATATATCCGTTAAATTGGCCAGAGTTTGTTTACAAAACAAATTCTCTGCTGTTGGTATAACCCATAATAATTCAAAGAGTTTTTCATCTACATGACATTAATTTAAAAACAAAATAAATATTGTTTAATGTGAGGTAGATTTTTTGTTGAAAACCATGAACGTTTCTTCCTTATTTTGAACCCACATAACAGTTTTGAATGACAGAGAAAACTGCAGACTTCTCCTACAAAAAAGTAAGGTATGTGAAACAAGTGTTTCTTTAATATGTTCAGTTGGAATTTAAATGGGAGGTCTAACTGTTGGGTTTAAAAAATTAGTGTCGAGTTGAAAGTCAAATGCTGAGTGTCATGTAAGAAAATCGAGTGTTGATTAACAAAGTCGAGTGTCGAGTCAGAATATAGAAATCCATCATGAGAATTCTTGTATAATAGAAAAATCTCACCCTCTGGGTGACAAGACTCTGCCAAATCCCCTACACCAATTTTGACCCACAGATCACGTAAAGCGCATTGACTGAAATATGAGGATGTATTTCCGCAAGAATTACAATATACAAAACACAGAAATTTTGCTAAGTGTAAAGGCAATAAAACTGCATTGAATTAAGTATGTCACCCGAAAACTGTGGAAGTAAGTCACATGTAACAGTTGTTGATGGACCGACTGACCAACCAACCGCCAAACGGATGGGCGGACGAACGGACTGACGTTCTTACGAGAGTGATGTTATGAGGTTAGGTCTTTATCTCTTATAAAAACATATTTTTATTTCATAAAACAATACAAAACCTCGTTTCTTCCTAATCCAAATGTCACAAACCTTGATATCTAGTCCTATTGTTACTAATAAGAAATGAAAATTGGTAAAAAAGATAAAAGAAAAATGCGTTAAATAATGGAATTAACCCCACAATAGCATTCTGTACAGGTATGACATTGTGGGGGGTACTTTGCGTCAATCGTATACTTGTGTGGCTAAATTTTAGAAAATTTTAGCCACGTAAAAGAAAAAAAGCCAAATAAAAGCCGTTTTAAGTGGCAACTGGCAACGCAACCCACAACTGCCGCTCCAGACGTACGGACGGACGGACGGACGGAGGGAAGAAGGGACGGACGGACAAACAGACAGTCATGTTAGTAAAGAGCAGAACAGAGCATATCTTTATTTATTATAACTTGAACATGTTCAATTCATCGTTGTCATTAATATAATAGATAAAGTGAGAGAGAGAACTAGAGAGAGAAATAGAGAGCGAGAGAGAGAGAGAGAGAGAGAGAGAGAGAGATTGCGTGCGTGCGTGCGTGCGTATGTGTATGTGCCAAATTAGAGATGGTCGTGTAGCATGTGTCTACTAATTCATATTTAAAGTGTATACCTTCACAATTTTCTACAGTGACCAAAATTTAACTTTGGTTAAATACTAATTTACAAACAAGAGTACTTTAATTGTAAGTAATATGATGTTGAATAGGGTATTTTGGTAATGAAACAAGATAGTGAATTACGTGACAAAATGTATTGTGATATACTATTTATTACGTGCATGGCAACTTGAATCTGATTAGTGTTCATACTATGATGTCGCTTCAGTCCATATCTCCGCAAGTGACATTTCAACTAACGGTAACTGATGGAAAAAGAACAACAATGAAATGATGACAACAATGACTTTCCAGTGCAATTTGGTCGAGCTGTATTTTCTCTTCATGTTTTCAACTTATAAATGACAGAGCTTTACGTATCATTTTTTTAAATGGGATTTAACGCCATTTTCAGCACCTGATAAAGTATATATGACATATTAGGTTTTATTGGTGGCTGAAAACTGAGTAGAACTACCGTCCTTCCGTTAATAACCGGCAAACATTTTAACACAGAGGTTCTGGATCGAGCGGGGCTTTCTGGGTGTGTGTTATAGCCCGCATTTATATACAGCATATGCTTTTGTCGTGTAAACAATACATATTCAGTTGGATTCTTTTTAAAAATCGAACCCACAACCTCCAAGTCAAACATATTTAAAAAATATATATAACACGTTATGAAATGATACGAATGAAAAGGAAAAGAAGGAAAACTCAACCCAAAATAGATGTAGTTGTATAAGTAAAAGTGTCAATTCTACACAACACTATGCCACGCATCGGTATTATATACACCAACTATTTTATCATTTAAGATTTGTCTGTTGTTCAATTTTTGTAAATCTGTCGAAATTACTATAATCATAATGTGTACCTTCTCAATGATTTGTCATTCACGTAATAACAGATTTGCACGCGTAAATAGCTCACTTTCAGTGATTATAATATAAAAAGAAAAAACACATGATTGTTTATCTGATATAAATTCCCTTTTTAGTGCTCAGCAGCATTTTGTATTTCCGGGTGTGTTGAAAAGAACACACATTAACCCCGAATACTTGAATCCATGATGTATTCCATTATTTACTTTTTTGCGCATGTCTTACAGGAAGGCGATGCCACGATAACACGATGGCACGATGGTGATGGCACGATAGTACGATAGCACGATGGTGATGGTACGATGACACGATGGTCATGGCACGATGACGATGACGCGATGACACGATGCCACGATGGTGATGGTACGATGACACGATGGTGATGACACGATGGCACGATTACGCGATGTAATATCGCGTCATCGTCATCGTGCTGTCGTAGCATCGCTTCATCACCATCGTGTCATCGTCATCGTGCTATCGTGTCATCACCATCGTGTCATCGTACCGTCACCATCGTGCTATCGTGTCATCACCATCGTGTCATCGTGCTATCGTGGCATAGCGTATGCTTGTTAACAAAGCGATAGCACGATGGCCCTTACGGAACACCGTATACAAGAGACGAACTTAACGGACAACATGATCGATAAATCTGTAGTAATATTGTTTGAGACTATTAAATCACAGTAAAAATATGCCGCATGGTTATAACATTGTTACACTCCTTGTGCCGGGTTAGTCATGTGTTAAGTCGAAATGTCGTATTAACCTTAGGTTTACAAAACAGAACATATATGGGAGTACATGTATCCATATATAGTTTACCTAAGGTTTACAAAACAGAACATATATGGGAGTACATGTATCCATATATAGTTTAAGAATCGAAAAAATAAGGTTTAAACCAATACACACTCTAGTCTGATGTACACGACTTATGAAGTAGACGAAAATGTTTCATTAAATAAATGTTGTTTGTTTTTCAATACTTTTGATATCAAAACAAAATATATTGGTAAACAGCACACATATAAACCGTATAAATTATGACGACATATACAACTCTGATGGAATGTGTAAGTTTTAAAAAAAAATCCCCGTTTTAATCACCAATTTAATAGTATACATTTCTAAACTTTACCTATATATGTGCATGATAACCATCCTATATCTCCAGTAACTGCATAATTTGGTGTGTATTTACCCACATTAAAAAATACCTAGCCGCTCTATTCTGGACAGCATTTACGCAACTAAAGTTATGTGTACCCCAATCTCCCGCCACATACGCAATACTGGAAAATCAAGATTATCATATAAGTTTGTAATTTTTCATTTGGAAAACCTCCAAAAGCTTTCGATTTTGCAGTAAGTAAACCTAACGCTCTATTTGCATGTCCCAGCACTGGCATGGTGGTATTACGAAATCTACTCGCTGTGTCTCTCAAGCATTTCAAAGCTTTACTAAATCCAGAAAAAATCTTTATTTGAAATTCCTTTCTTGTATAAAAAGTATCTTGCCCACTTTCGGTGCTCTAGTCAAAAGCAGAAAATAGAAACTGGTCACCGATATTGTACATATTTTTATATTCATGAAAATATAAACATTCTAGAAGACGAAAATCATCAATTGTATTATTTTTATGTGTCCGATATGTGCGGATCTGAGACTACGCTTTTACAGTCTTGGTATTCCAGTGAAAACTATTTGGTCAGCTACTACAACTAAATGATACCTCCCAAATTAGAAATATAGCTGCATATATCCCTTTTAGGCTTGCCCCTACGGTGACTTTTTTGTCATTTCCCACGCGAAAAGCGAGTAGGCCTAAAGGCTCAGAAGTCATTTATTTATATTTTATATAATAAAACAGTTATGGACTTTTCAGCTGTGTAATATGATGTGCTACCGCCTCGGTCAATATTCAATTTTCTGGTGCATAGCACATCATATTGCACAGCTGAAAAGTCCATAACTGTATAATATTTCATAAGTTGAAAATATAAGCTTAACATGAAACAAGTCAGCTAAAGTGCAAGGGTTCTAAATACGCGTTGTGATAAGTGAACATTTGATAAGTGAAAAATAACACTAGTTACGGCTATATTACGTAGATAATATTTTGTAAGAATTTAGAAGATCGACACCTGTCTTACCTTGAGACTGTTAAGGACATGCAATTAACACAATGTAGGCCTAGGTTTACTAAACACACGTACTTTAACAGGTATGCCTACATTATAAAATCGTCTTAAGCTATTTCGCATTTATTATATTGGTAATTTGATAACCATTATCAATCAATGCAATCGAACAAGCAGTATTTTATAATATATTCGTTCTTTGAAAATCGATCGAATAACGCAAAAAGCACAAAGTATGCCCCCACCAACCAGTTAATTAGTAATAAAAAATAACGCTGATTAATGTAATTGATACTTAAGAGTTATTTTGGATCTAACCCGTGTTATTGCGCTTGTAGATTCTTTTGTGAGGCGTTTAACTTAATTATATGTGTCAATACTGGTATCACTGACGAAATCTGTTTCTTAAAAACAGGATTAGTTTATGTTACCCAAATAGTTTCGCAATTGATTCATAAAGCAGGTCGAACACGTGGCTTAAGTGATTGTATATCGAGGCCCGAACAATTGAAGGGATAGGTTTGTTTTATGACATGAATTCAGCAAAATAATAGCTATAGCAAATTAGGATAACTTTACACTATAATGTATTCTTTGCTGTACATGCATTGCGAGTATGTCACATATGGGCTTATTATGTCCAACATATAAAATATATTATATATGCCATCTAGTAAAGGCAAACCTAAAATGCACACGTATGACTCTATGTAGAACCACGCTTCTTCCGCAAGCAACTGGTTAACTGTCTCACATACGGTTTTCAAACCGAGCTAGGCCCGAACCACCCACGACTTTAGAGATGACCATTTAAGTATATGTTATATATCATGGTTATAGAGATGTTTTAACAGTTTAATTTTCGAATGAGTGGAGCGTAGCAGAACAAAATGGGACAGTTAATCTGTTAAACATCTCTATATCCCCGTGGGGATTCGAGCCCGGGTCACCTGTGCGACTTTCGCGAAAAGAATACGTAATTAATCAAATATTAAATAACAAAATTAGAAAGTATCTAAAATAGTTCCAGGCTAGCTGGTTTGGATCTCCAAATTAAATTAGAATAATCGGCGATTCGGAACTAAACTGTGGAACTTTTCCCGTGCGTCCTTCCGTTTTGAAAGTTGTTACCATTTATAGAAGATCTAGTCTACAAAGTTTTGAAATGCGACTACTAAACATAGGTCAAATGGCCAGGTAAAACGAGTCATATTCACGACTAATCTTGAGTAACCTATATGAGATTTAGAAATGGAAATGCGCTACTATACGGTGTATGACTATCGCTTAACACAAAACGTCACCCAACCGCCACTTACGCACCCACGCACGCACAAACTCGAGCTTTTAAACACAGTGAAATCATAGTTAGGCTTCAATCCTGTAACCTGAATCCTCCCTTAGTAACGATGAATTACCAGATGTTTTTTTGTCATTAAAATATAGCTTCGGAACTCCTTCACTCTGATTGAGCCTTGGGCACCCCGTTCTGGCTCACAAGGATGATAAAAAATCTGTTTCTTTGTCAATTTTAAGTAATTGTTGGACATAACCTGCCCTGAGGTCTGAACACCCCCTGAAAAACAACGAATAACGTTTCGTTTTACCTCAAGTAAGGTCACGGAACTACTTTTAACACACTTAAATCACGATTTGACAGTGTGACTATTTTCGAAAACATAAACCCACACATCGCCTGGGCATGCTTATAGTGATTATCTCAGCATTTCTTTGTTAATCTCAAGTGTTCAAATTCATACACTTGATATGATCTTCGATCATGATCCTTTTTTTACCCCTAGACCACCGCTGCGGTATAGACTAGATAGTCATTGCAAGAGTAGTGTAGACAATTATATTATATTAATTGTTTTTTTATTTAAACTGGAAACGAGCCAGCTGAATAGAAACTATGATTAAGGACATTTGTTATGTAAAGCCAACGTTGTAAACAAATGCTTAATTACAACTGTTCATTTGAATATGTCTAACGTATAATTCATTATTCCTATTTCCCAATTCCATATGATTAGTTCAAAATTCTTAATGCCAAAATGCCGGATTCTTAATGCAATTTTTATCATTTGTATACAATGTCTATCAATTTTCTTAGTTTACGCCAAATTATAAATCATATATTTTTAAATAAAAAATGCTTATAAATTATGTTTATTATAATTACTTAACTCTTAATTCTTTATACGTAATGTGCAATTCTATGCCAATTGCTATTTTTTTTTAAATAAAACTCGCCAAGAATTGTGGGATGCAAGAATCTTAGCTAAATTTAATCGGAATTTGGGATTTGTATAGAAGTTGTGGATAGTGTAGAGCATGGTTTGGCGGGATATGTATAGGGTTGGGTGGGGTGTGTAAAACAAAAATTTGGCGGGATATGTTTAGGGTTGGTTGGGGAGTGTAGAACAGAAATTTGGCGGGATATGTATTGTGTTGGTTGGGGAGTGTAGAACAGAAATTTGGCGGGATATGTATAGGGTTGGTTGAGGAGTGTAAAACAGAAATTTGGCGGGATATGTATTGTGTTGGTTGGGGAGTGTAGAACAGAAATTTGGCGGGATATGTATAGGGTTGGTTGAGGAGTGTAGAACAGAAATTTGGCGGGATATGTAGAGGGTTGGTTGGGGAGTGTAGAACATAAATTTGGCGGGATATGTATAGGGTTGGGTGGGGAGTGTAGAGCAGAAATTTGGTGGGATATCTATAGGGTTGGGTGGAGAGTATAGAACAGAAATTTGATGAATATGTATAGGGTTGGTTGGGGAGTGTAGAACAGAAATTTGGCGGGATATATATAGGGTTGGGTTGGGAGTGTAGAACATAAATTTGGCGGGATATGTATAGGGTTGGGTGGGGAGTGTAGAGCAGAAATTTGATGGAATATGTATAGGGTTTGTTGTGGAGTGTAGAACAGAAATTTGGCGGGATATGTATAGGGTTGGTTTGGGAGTATAGAACAGAAATTTGGCGGGATATATATAGGGTTGGGTAGGGAGTGTAGAACAGAAATTTGACGGGATATGTATAGGGTTGGGTGGAGACTGTAGAACAGAAATATGGCGGGATATGTATAGGGTTAGGTGGGGAGTGTAGAGCATGGTTTGGCAATATATGTATATGGTTGGATGGGGAGTGTAGAACAGAAATTTGATGGAATATGTATAGGGTTGGTTGGGGAGTGTAGAACAGAAATTTGGCGGGATATATATAGGGTTGGCTAGGGAGTGTAGAACAGAAATTTGACGGGATATGTATAGGGTTGGGTGGGGAGTGTAGAGCATGGTTTGGCGGGATATGTATAGGATTGGTCGGGGAGTGTAGAACAGAAATTTGGCGGGATATGTATAGGGTTAGATTGAAAGTGTAGAACAGAAATATGGCGGGATATGTATAGCGTTTGGTGGGGAGTGTAGAGCATGGTTTGGCTGGATATGTATACGGTTGGGTGGGAAGTGTAGAACAGAAATTTGGCAGGATATGTATAAGGTTGGGTGATAATATAGAGCACAGTTTGGCGAGATAGGTCATGGATTGGGTGGAGAATGTAGAGCAGAGTTTGCGGGATATATCTAGGATTGGGTGGAGAGTTTAAATAGTTAAATAACTCTGTTATTTTGTTACAGATTTTAATGCAATTAGACTTTTACATATTTTTTCTAACAATTCAAGTTTATATTTTCCTTTTTCAATGATTTCACTTGATCAGATTTGTAACAGATGTTTAGATGTCCTTTTAAGTTTATGTCCCATCCTCTGAGTTAAGGTTTGTATCACTACCTCTCGTTTTGTACATATAGACCTGAACTCATGCTTAATCTAAGAAAAGTTTCCATTAATACATTTCTGTCTTCCTTTTTCAACATATCAAAAGATTCTGTATAGCAGATTGATGCAGTGTCATCTTCATCCAAATCCTCGTTTAAGCAGCTTTTCCATGTGGTGGGAAGTCAAAAGTGAAAATTATCTGCAAAAACAAAACACAGACATTATACGTCAAATGTGTAAATAAACACAGACATTATATGTCAAATTTGTAAATAAACACAGACATTGTATGTCAAATGTGTAAATAAACACAGACATTATAATGTCAAATGTGTAAATAAACACAGACATTATAACGTCAAATGTGTAAATAAACAGACATTATACATCAAATATGTAAATAAAGTCTGATGTTATAACGTCAAATGTGTAAATAAACACAGACGCTATAACGTCAGATGTGTTAATAAACAAAGACATTTTAACGTCAAATATGTAAATAAACATAGACATTATACGTCAAATATGTAAATAAACACAGACATTATACGTCAAATGTGTTAATAAACAAAGACATTTTAACGTCAAATATGTAAATAAACACAGACATTATACGTCAAATATGTAAATAAACAAAGACATTTTAACGTCAAATATGTAAATAAACACAGACATCATACGTCAAATATGTATATAAACACAGACATTATACGTCAAATTTGTAAATAAACAGACACTATAACGTCAAATGTGTAAATAAACACAGACATTATACATCAAATGTGTAAATAAACTCAGATGTTATACATCAAATGTGTAAATAAAGTCGGACGTTATAATGTCGAATGTGTAAATAAACTCAGACATTATAGGTCAAATGTATAAATAAACACAGACATTATACGTCAAATTTGTAAATTAACAGATATTATACGTCAAATGTATAAATAAAGTCGGAGGTTATAACGTCAAATATGTAAATAAACACAGACCTTATACGCCAAATATGTAAATAAACACAGACATTATAATGTCAAATATGTTAATAAACAAAGACATTTTAACATCAAATATGTAAATAAAAACAGGCATTATACATCAAATATGTAAATAAACACAGACATTATACGGACATTATACGTCAAATGTGTAAATAAACACAGACATTATACGTCAAATGTATAAATAAATACAGACATTATAACTTCAAATGTGTTAATAAACAAAGACATTATAACATCAAATGTGTAAATAAACTCAGATGTTATAACATCAAAAGTGTAAAAACAACACAGACATTATAATGTCAAATGTGTAAATTAACTCTTTGTTATAATGTCAAATGTGTAAAAAAACTCAGACGTTATAATGTCAAATGTGTAAATAAACACAGACATTATAACATCAAATATGTAAATAAACACAAACATCATAACGTCAAATGTGTAAATTAACTCTTTGTTATAATGTCAAATGTGTAAATAAACTCATCTGTTATAGTTCAAATGTGTAAATAAACAGACATTAAAAACACCAAATGTGCAAATAAATACAGATGGCAAAACTTCAAATGTGTAAAAGAACTCAGACATTATAAAGTCAAATGTGTAAATAAACTCAGACATTATAACGACAAATGTGTAAATAAACACAGATATTATAATATCAAATGTGCAAATAAACACAGACGGTATAACGTCAAATGTGCAAATAAACACAGACATTATAACATCAAATGTGCAAATAAACACAGATGGTATAACATCGAAGGTGAAAATATACACAGGAATTGAATAAATACAGTTTATTGTCCTTAATTATAACTAAATGGATTCATATTCAGTCCTACTAAACTACTTGCACCTTCGAACCAACAACAATCATTCCAGGCACACATGTTTTATACTTTTGCCACTCCAGAAGAAGCTGGCCACCATGTTGACCAAGAACTGTTTTGTCTAGTCTCTGACATATTCTGGGTGCACCACTATTCTCTTCCCGCAAAGGGTTTTCTGTAAACTGCTTCAGCTGAAATCGTACAAGGTTGTCTCATAAGTGCTTCAGCTGAAATGGTACAAGGTGGTCTCATAAGTGCTTCAGCTGAAATAATACAAGGTTGTCTCGGAAGTGCTTCAGCTGAAATAATACAAGGTTGTCTTGGAAGTGCTTCGGCTGAAATAATACTAGGTTGTCTTGGAAGTGCTTCAGCTGAAATAGTACAAGGTTGTCTTGGAAGTGCTTCAGCTGAAATAGTACAAGGTTGTCTTGGAAGTGCTTCGGCTGAAACAGTACAAGGTTGTCTTGGAAGTGCTTCGGCTGAAATAATACAAGGTTGTCTTGGAAGGGCTTCAGCTGAAATAGTACAAGGTTGTTTTGGAAGTGCTTCGGCTGAAATATTACAAGGTTGTCTTGTAAGTGTTTCAGCTGAAATAATACTAGGTTGTCCTGGAAGTGCTTCGGCTGAAATAGTACAAGGCTGTCTTGGAAGTGCTTTGGCTGAAATAGTACAAGTTTGTATTGGAAGTGCTTCAGCTGAAATAATACTAGGTTGTCCTGGAAGTGCTTCGGCTGAAATAGTACTAGTTTGTATTGGAAGTGCTTCGGCTGAAATAATACTAGGTTGTCTCGGAAGTGCTTTTGCTGAAATAGTACAAGTTTGTATTGGAAGTGCTTCGGCTGAAATAATACTAAGTTGTCTCGGAAGTGCTTCGGCTGAAATAATACAAGGTTGTCTTGGAAGTGCTTCGGCTGAAATAATACTAGGTTGTCTTGGAAGTGCTTCAGCTAAATAGTACAAGGTTGTCTCAGAAGTGCTTCAGCTGAAATATTACAAGTATGTCTTGGAAGTGCGTTGGCTGACACAGTGCTAAGTTGTATTGACTTACAAACTTGTCTGTTTCAATCAACAAGTGACACCTATTTCTAACATTACAACAAGCAGACACTTTTACTTTACTAACTATTTAATCAACAAGTGACACTTATTTGTTATGTAGATATTAAATCATCAATAGTGTATTGCAAGCACTACTTAAGTACCCAACTGGTTGTCCAATTTGGCTGCCACAGCAACCAAAATTTTTGTCAGGTTGAAAAAGTAATAAAATGATGTTTCTGATCTCCTTGTTGCCTTCAATCCACATGCTGAGTTTCAGAAATGTAGCTGAGAAACCTTTGTTTAGTAATCTTCCAGCCGGATGCACAGACACCCCCAAAACCTCCAGGCTTCTGTTTCACCAATATTTTACATAAATTTAACTAAGTTTTGACTTTTATATCATCAATATCATTGAAACAATATGCTGTTTTAATGAAAGCAGTCTAAAATCATGATCACCTGGTTGCTTTTCTTCGATTTAAGATTTTAAATATTAAAGTATATGTTAATGAGACAGGAGTCTGGTTGTATCTGTAATTTAACCTCCTTTTTAGCCAAAGTAACCACATTTTTTGTCTGACAGAAAAAATAAAAAGAGCTACATTTTATTCTTATTTCCCTCTAATCCAAATCGAAAAATTTCACAAAATGTAGCTTTTTGTGTAACCAATGGATCCAGATTGTATCTGTAAGGTTACCAATTTTTTTGCCTTAGCAACCACAGATTTTGTCAGACTGTAAAAAATAAAATGACCTGCATTATCACCTAATTGCCTCTATATGCATGCAAAGTTTCACAAACCAAGCTTGGATACTTTAAAAGTAATTTCTGCAGCCCAACACACAAACAGACGAATGCTGACAGAAGATTAACAAGCAGACAAGTTTGTAATCCAAGATATTAATCCATAGAGGGCAAAGTCACCTTTAAAAATGCTACATGTTTTTGAGTAGTACCACACAACTAAGGACCAAATTTGGTAACTAAGTCAAACAGTTTTTGAGAAACAAGAGCTAAATGCATACATGTAAACGTAAAGGTAAATTGTAGATGCCGATGAAAAAAACAACTTTGCCCATTTTTCTTCTTCAAAAAGGCACATTAAAAATTTAACAGCAAAAAATTTCAAAACCTATGTAGTAAGTCCTGTACACATGGGTACTGGGTAGTTTGGATTCATTTTTGTATTTAGCCTCACTTACGTTTTGTATGGAATAATGCACACCACTACTAAATATCTTTCATGTTTCATGCACAAAAAAACTTCAAATACTTACACATGCTTGAGACTCTGTTAAAGGTTTTTGTCTCTACATTCCATTTTGAAGTTGCTTGAATGTTAGGACAGCAACTACATGAAGATCGACTAGTATCGTGGAACACACATATTGTTTCAGATATTAACTAGCTAGGTTTTCCACTCTCGATATACAAACAGACTTAATTGTTTATGTTGATACTCAAAGCACAAAGTCATGAATTAATTACCTAAACAATGGACAACACAGCTTCTGTATTATTTTCCATAACAATATACTTTCCATTTTTACATTCAATTTTCAAATCTGGATAGGATGTAATGTCTATTCCTTTAATTGACTTGCTTTGTGTGTATAACGTGCCATTTCTGTTAAATATAATAATATAATCTACTTACAAACATACAGGTGGTTTATATAATAAGGACAATATTCAAATGTCCAATCATTATTAAATTGAATAATTATTCATGTAGTTAAGTACACAGGCAACTGTATTAAAAATTGAAGATGCCCAAGCTGTAAGCTTTGATAAAATAATTAAAGTATAATTAAAGGGAAATAACTGCTTTAAAATCCATGGAGCAGAATGTGATGACAATAAATACAACTATAACAATTCAGTTGAATAGGAGGTAGAGCTAGGTCAAGATTAACTGTTAATAAAAAACAGCAATAACTGCATCATGTTAAGTTGATATACTTGAAATAGCCCAACAAGACTTCTTACTGAAACTCCCTAGCAAGTTTAGCAAAATTCAGTTGATAAATTAAGGATGAATACTTCAGACAAAGTATGACGGAAATTTGTATGGGCAAGAGCAACTTTATATCACTTCACCACCCCTTTATAAATGATGGCAGCATATAAACTGCTACAAAGTACAACAAAAAAAAACAACATTAAACTACTGTTTGTTAAAATCACAACCAACCTTTTTCAAGCTGAAACTGTTTGAATATCAATCATGATCAATCATCAGAACATCACTTTGGTCAAGTTCTATTTTTGGCGACATTTTAAACATTTGAATAGTTGAAATATACTTCATTTCAAGTTTACAATTGTATAGTGACGATATACAATACACCGACATTTTAAAGGACTGTAATGCCTGTGGAGAAGTCTGTTACTGGGTATAATTTTCTTTGAAAATAAAGGTTCCTCCATGGCTGAGTGGTCTCAGATGCTGTCGTCTGATGACAACTTCACCTTTATATGCTGTGGTAGCAAGTTAGAGCCCAGTTTTGTCTAAAAACTCTACATGAGAAAGTTTACCAGTTATTTGCGGAAGGAAGGCTCATCAAAGTCCTTCCACCAATAAAATCTTGATATGCCATAATCATATAAACTGACATGAGATGAAGGTGGAATAAAACCCCTATTCTTTGCAGATGTCTCTCAAATCGTTTTGTATGATAACCTAAATCTTATAAATAAATGAATATAATTATAAATAACAAAGTCCTGCATATTCACTACAGGTTTTTTAGTTAATTTGGCAATGAAACCTGCTGACACTTTGGTCTCTTTTTTCCTGATATTAAAATCTTTATCTTTTTCATTACAATATATGCAATTTAGCATTTGGTGATCCAGAGTTTTACATATTTGTTGTTTCTTATGTATGGATAAAAAGAAGATTGCAGAAGAGTTCCTGTATGGGTACAAGTACTTACTTTGGTGATAATTGGCACATGCTAATAAAACTGCTGAAAAATTGTTTGACAACATCTGTAGTGTCCTCCAGGATCCTCATTTTTAAAAGCATGAAGTTAGTTTCATCTATAAAGTCAAGGACTGGCTTTACAATAAAGTACCTGAAATGTACATAAAATCTTTATATAAAATATCATTATTATAAACAGTGTTATAAGCCTTTTCAGCAATATCCTGCTTTCCAATAAGGTCTTCAGATGAGTGTGACAATGGGTTGTAAGCGGCATTATGGAAGACTTGTAATTACATATATATATTATGTATAATTGTATATATATTTATAAGGCCATTCTTTAAAACAAATATATTGTTTGCCGTGCTCCTACCTACAGTACTAACTCAAAATTACAGCTACCCAAACTTTTTTATTAAATTTTTTTTATGATTTCTAAGAATGACTATCGAAAATCAAAATTTAGTTAAAAAAAGAATTGGTTACCTATCTACCCACATGAAAAATACTGGGTCGGAGCATGTAGCAAACAAGTATTTTTTTAAGAATGGCCTAAAAAAGTCATCCGTCTGGAATAGGATTGTGTATTGCCAGGGCATTTCTGATATGATATGTACCGCAATACGGATAGGACCATACATGATACTATACAATACGCTGCTAAACATTAGAAAACAATCTTACTTTTGCTTTGGAGTTCTCATTGATATGAAACTTTGATATGTGTTGCTTTGAAAGATTACATATGGCTGTAATGCAATTTGAGACATCACTAACAGAAGGCATGGACTATTTCAATAGAAATATGTTCATAAATTGTCTCATGTTTCACAAATTCTTGAAAAAAAATGTTAATAAACTTCACATAAATATTTAGAATAAAGATAAATACTGTATTTCTAAACAGTTTTAACAATCAGAAAACACCCTGAATAATTTTCTTACTGGAAATATTGCTGACCATGGTATGTTTTCTGCAAGAGACTGCAGTATCTTTTGGATTCACCAAACCAATTAATTAGAACAAATTGAGTGCTTGAATGCTGCTGACTTGTTATGGAAAAAGCTGAATATAAAATAGCTCTAATGACAACGAATTCCAGAGTTCATGTATTGGGATACAGGTCAGTGCTTTAGGGCCACCTAGTGGTAACAGACCATGTAATTTTGTATTTTGTCGTTCACCCAGGACAGTTTATTGTTTGTTTTTATTTGTTTCCAATTTCCTTAGGTACTTTTAATATAATACAAATTAAAGTTTGAATACCAAATGGAGTCTTTTAACGCAATTTAGTATTCTCATAAGCATATAGAAAAAGTCAGAGCTCTCGAACAGATACTAGCTCTATTTGATGTTTATAAAAAGATTACTTTTATTGAACATTTTTTAATTTCTTTTCAATCTTTTATTTTAAGATGCAAACTGAATTTAAAGTTTGAATGTCAAACTGGGTTTTATTTAAACAAATTTAGTATTTGTTTACACATATTGAAAATTTGAAATGTGAAGTCGAAGCTCTATAACTGATACTAGCTCTACCCGATATATAAATTTAGAATACAAAAGTAAGGCTATTTGATCCTTTGGTTCTCTCGATATTTGATAATTTAAATGGATTTGATGCTGTTTTTTTTTCTTGTTTATTTAAAGTATATTGAATTATGCATAACCTACTACAACTGTATCGCAGACACTGCCAATACAATAGGCATATTGCTCAGAAACAAACTACAATAAACCCAGGGTTCTCCACAGGAAGGAATGCAAGCACTGGGGTAAGAGCGCATATAAACACCTTCAACACATTTTCAAGTGCTGTGTAAGGAACTCAGTGGAATATATTTCACTAGTAAACCTTATATTAATTAGTTAGAGTCATAATATTTAGTATGTTTCATTTTAGATTTTAGAATGAGAAAACATATGCAAAGAAAAATAATGATTTAGAGAAAAGTAAGCTTTTGCAAAATTTTGTTAAGGAATTTAAGCTCTAACATTTTTAACAGTCAAGTGCTGGGGTGCCCCTGTGCTTAAATGGCCTGTGGAGAAGCCTGAAACTGGTATACCAGTTTATTGGAACAGCCCTTGTCTGGAAAGGAACAACTGTAGTACTTCACCATGTGGCAAATATATTGTTTATTATAGTGTCACCCCTAATGAAAGGGCCCCCACAATAGGTTTAACGAGACACCTTAAATGTTGTACACAGTTACTTCCCAAAAGTTATCCTTACCAGGCGTCAGGCTGTCTGACAGTCAGTACACCGCAATTCAATTAGCTGCTTAGTGAACCGGCTGCATCAGAAAAAAACCAAGTGCTTCCTAGGTGGAAGCCTTAACTACTAGGCCACAGAAGATGTTATATATTGTATCTTTTGAACAGTTTCATTTATAGACATTTGATATACTAGTATTTGAATGTGCAATACCCTATTTCTGAATAATATTAAATGTTTGAATAACTAATATATTTACAAATATCTATTATTGTATTAAAAAGAATCTGCCTAAATGAACTCACATCTTATCAGAAGCTCTGGCAAGTTCAACAACTGACCGCTTAGCTCCCTGAAGTGAACTTCTAACAAAATCACCAAATTCCATATTGTTCATTTCTATCAACTCATTCAACTGTACATCAAAGCTTAAAGAGTTCTTAAACAATGTCAACACTTCGTCAAGGTCTGTGTTTTATGGTAGAAAGTGTCCAGATTTATTCAAGATTTCTGATAATGGGCAGGGTCTTAATTCATAGAAAATTTACAGTGTTTTTAAGCTCCACATGTCCCATGCACAGGTTCTTTTGCATTGTGACTTGCAAGTAAAGTCATTTTCAGATCCGTCAGATGCACCGCCACTACCGTTGGATTGAGTCTGAGAACCAATGGAACCGAAATAAGAATGTTTGCGTCTTATCTGATCTTTTCCAAGCTCGCCGTCACTCGACATTTTGTTGATGCTTTGCTAGTTCAGTTCAAATACGTTTTAAATCTGCTCAGTATTTTAAAACAAATATTAGCACGCTATTAATGTCAGACAAAAAAAACAACAAAATAAATAAACACTCGCTTTGGGTAGCAAAATGACATGACACCGTTCACAATTGGTGCCGTGTTATTCACTGTACTTATGAGAAGTGCACGTACCAGGTCGGCGAGTGGACTTGTCCCTATATAATTCCTCGACTAACACAAGGAATTTGTAAAAAAAACTTCTCCAATTCGTTGGATAACATTAATATGAAATAAGGCACTGCCTAAAAGGGGATTTATCAATTTCAATCAATGTATATGTAGATTATTTAATATCAGTGTGTCGGGATAAGATTTATAACTGTCAAAATAATAAATTGCCATAAAATATAGCATTTTTATCGTTTCATATATGGCCCAAAATATGTAAGTCTGCTTGTAAGTCCATGTGTAAGTCCGCTCAAAGAAGTATATAGAATCTATGTAGGTCCTTGCTTGGATGTTGAATATTTGCTGTTGTAATCATCAGTTACCAAAGATAAGGAAGGATTTGTTTAAACTTATTTATTTTTTCTTTGATGGTGAAACAAGTTCTTAGAACTTAGACAAATCACGCTCGAAGACTTCCTGGTTAGAACCAGTATTAAGCATATGCGGGAATGTGTCTTGCTCGAGGAGCCATGGCGGAGGATCGAACCCACAACCCTCTGATCATGCGTTTGGTGCTCTACCACTGGACCAAGCGCTCCGCACAAAGAAGGATAACCAAGTAACCAGAAATAAAGACATGTTTTTTTAGTGTTTCCAAAATTTTGATGTTGTATATTTGCTGTAATCTAGAGTGCCAAAAGACAAAGAAGGAAAATAAGTAACCAGGGATAGAGACATTTTTTTTATATTTCTAATTTTAACTACAATGTGAAAAATTATTTAGCATAAATGTTTTTTTCTAGGATACCAAAGACATATTACAAGTGACCTAAGTTACCAAAGGTATATAGCGGGATGCAAATGGACTTACTTGTGCAGAGGTGCTACTTTTGTGTCAAATCTATTTTTATTTAGGGAATAAATTGCCATCAAATATTTTTTATGTGTTTCATTAATTATATATTAGTGTAACAGTCTTTTTAAGTGGTATACAGTAATACTTAATTTTTCAAATTCGGTTGAATCAGTGACATAAACCAGTAACTGTTGAATAATCCACATTTTGAAATATATCACCAAAAAGATCCACGTTTAAACCTTTTTAAAAAGTTTTTCAATTGAGTTGTGAGCACATTTCCCATACATAAATATATGGTCAGTGAGCTGTATATGTGCTAACAAACACTATCCAGAACGCTTTAGAATTATAAAAAAAGATGTCCAAATTATAAAGCGTGACAAACGCTTTATAAATTATTTTTAAATTGTCGAGGATTCCAACTTGGCTTCAAATTGAATTATGCGAGTCGTATTAAAAAAACTTCACGTTTTAGTGCGTGGTGTACTTTACCTGCCTTGAAAGTCATTTTGACAATTATTTTTGACTCGGGTGAGTTACACGCTTGTTTTATAAAGTGTTAGTCACGCATTATAATTTGGGCATCATTTTGTTCCGGATTGTGTTTATATGCTCATATACAGCTAATTGATCATATGTTTGTATGGGAAATGTGCTCATAACTCAATTAAAATATTTTTTTAAAAGTTCAAACGTGGATGTGTTGCTTTAAACAACACTTACATTCATATTATCATGTGTCAATTGGCTATGGGCACTCATGTTTACAGTCGTGGTAAAGTAAGGTTGGCATTGTATTTACACCATCTATTACACTTTATTTAAATTTTGACGAATATAATGGAGTTTTAGTTTGTACAACTTTGTAAGGGTGTCAAGATCCCCACCAGGACTTGAACCTGGAGCTCTTTTCAAACAGAAAAGTGTGCTAGCTTACACTATAGAGATGTACCCCGACACCACAAACCAAGTGTACATATCGGTATATTATCTGAATATGTGATAACTAAGACCACCCTTAAAAATTGTTTGTTTGCCACTTCCAAGTCATACCAGATAGGAGGTGGGTAGGTACGTAGGGGGACTTTTTTAAATTTGCAATCAATCTGAAAATCTTTTTAAAGGATATGGACAGAGAAAGGACAAACAAAGACCTAAAATATATAACAACAAATGGGGTGGGGGGGGGGGGGTAAAAAAGTTTCCAACCAGCAGGATTGTTGTGGATCAACTGGAAATGTAGGACTGTAGCAATATATTGAAATCGTGTTATATTACAATATGGCATATTGTGTATAACATGCATTAATCAACTGTATTTATCAAGGGTATTGCAATACAAGAAAGTAACCAACTAAAATCATTTTAAACACAGATGTATGCATATTCAGTACTGTGCTTGCTTTAACATACAATCAGTGTTGAAGAGGAGCTAGTTAAGTATTTACTGGAAATCCTCCATCCTGTAAAACCGCACCAGTGGTCATGTGGTAGAGCATCCACCTCGCTTGTGGAAGATCATATATTCGATCTCCAGCCCAGTCATCACCATTTCTCGAGCAATACACAGCCCTACTAAATATTTTAATTAAGCCTAAACGGCCAAAAGTATCAAATGAATGGCATGGTATTACAACTGTTTAATCTAAATGCTGCTTTTCAAGTAGTTAAACAGTTCCAACCAATCTGTCTACTCTGCATTTTAAAGAAATTATATTAACATAGGAGTATATGTATATAAAAAAAGTAAGGAAATGTGTGGTTGCTAATAGAGGTGATCACGTCTTCATATGTTCTACTGTTGTAGCTTTGAGAAATAACAGGCTGTTCACTTTCATTTCGAATACAATGATTGAAAAAAGATCACTGTAAAATTTACTTAAGAAGCAAGATGTTATTAGTTGCCTCGGTATTTTCATACAGATAAAAACAAACCTTTATACAGAGATATGTTTTCTCTGTCATCAAGTCTGTTACTATGGTGTCAACCACTGCATCACTAGCTGTTTCAATAGGCTGCTACCATGTTGTCAACCGGTGCACCACTCACTAGCTGTCACAAAAGTCTGATACTATATTGTCAACCAATGCATCACTAGCTGGCACAATAGTCTGACACTATGTTGTCAACCGATGTATCACCAGCTGTCACAATAGTCTGATACTATGTTGTCAACCAGTGCATCATTAGCTGGCACAATAGCCTGATACTATGTTGTCAACTGATGCATCACTAACTGGCACAAGTTTGATACTGTGTTGTCAACCGTTGCGTCATTAACTGGCACAATAGTCTTATACTATGTAATCAACCGATGCATCAATAGCTTGCACAATAGTCTGATACTATGTTGTCAACTGATGCATCACTAGGCTGCATAATAGTCCGAGTCAATATTGTCAACCGTAGCATCACTAGCTGGCACTATCATTCTGAAAATGAAGTATCGCGATATGCAACGCCGATGAAAAACCGCCAGTGCACAGCCCCATCAGGCGGCTTGCTCGAATTAGGCACTGTGATGAAACCCAACTGCGGATGAAACTGGAGGCCCCTGTATCATGAAGCAATAATGTATCCTAACAACGGCGACATGATTTACCCCATACTAACACATAAAAAAATACCCCTGCTAGCAACTAGACTACCATATCAATTTTAGTAGAGAAAATTATTTGAAACAAGACAAGTCATGTTATAAATACAGTATTGGTTCTAATACTTTCAAAATTAGCACTGTATATATAGACGACAAAATGCCTAGAACATGGCTGCCATGGTAAACAAACATAGACTGACTGACGACATTATTTTTTGTCAGTGTTATTACGTCTTATTAGACTTATACAGATATGTCAACACAACTGTCACTGTTTTGGGTCATAATTCGTTTTATTGTTATAAAATCTTTAAAATACAATTAAGATTTATAAAACTCCCAGATATATCATAACACATGTTTATAAACGATTAAAAGTCGATTTTATATGATTTGCACCAAAAACGTGTGTTTTGTAGGCCATTTCCGTGTAGAAAAGCCCTTTCCGGTGTTTAGTCATCGGTGTCACGATTTGTAACGAAAACCACTTGTCTACGAAGCATGACTTCCAAGACCGTGAATTTACAATAACTGTTTTATTTAAACAGTTATTGTGTACAATAAGTACACCTATCGTAGCGGGAAAAATAAAAAGTGTAACAGCCTTTATCTACGTATAATTGTACTAAGATCCTAGACAACAGTATGTTAGCTCGCTTCCCTCAGCTGGAGTCATTTTGTTCGGATGGCAGATTCGAAACTGTTATTTATCAATGTCATTCAATAAGAACACATGAATTGTATATACAAATATATTGTTAGATCATAAAACACATCGTGTATGTAAGGTAATAATGCGTATTACCGTAACATTTCTTCATATTCTTATCGGACTACTTTTTGAAGTATTGAAAGAGTAAGTTATTTGGTTTAGCAAAACGTGCACTTTTTTTCGTCAAAGGAGCTAACTCCTCCGGTTCATTTATTGGTTGCCGTCCTGTACAATTTTTCAGCAACCGTGGGAACCAACCATTTAAGTTGTACGGGTTACTATCTATCTTTATATTTTGCCACACGCCTTCACAGGCATAATCGGGCAGCTGCGCGTCGTGTCTTATATTAATAGAACAAGAAAAAGTAAAGCATAATAAGGGTAAGGGTAAAAATAGTGTAAAGGTGTTAAAACAGTGCGACAAGATAAAAGAAGATTAAAAACAAACTCAAAATGCTCGTGGTTTAGTGTGCTGTAGCTGGCTAACTGCAAGCTTGAATGAATCAAAGTCTTGCAGGAGTACAACATCTGCAGGTAACGAGTTCCACTGTACTATAGTAAGGGGAAAGAATGAATACTTGTAGTAATCAACACTAGTGTGAATCTGTTTGAAAGACATAGAGTGACAATACCTTGATACCCGGTGGTTAGCTTCAAAGTAGTGAGGTATAGAGATGGCGACCAACTCATGAACAATTTTGTAAAGGAGGCATAAACGCGAATCTGCCCGGCGCTGCTCTAAGGTTCTCCAACCCAGAATTTCTAACATGTTAGTAACACTGGAGTAATGGGAATAATCATTCATGGTCCAGCGTGCTGCACGTCTCTGAACTCTTTCAAGTTTGTCAATATTGGACCTGGTTTGGGGGTAAAAAATCGTACTTGCATACTCTAACTGGGGGCAGACCAAGGTTTTGTAGGCATGCTCTCTGATCTTGGGTGACTTTACCTTGATGTTCCTCTTGACAAAGCCTAGGGTGCTGTTGGCCTTGGCTGCAACTCTGTCTATGTGGGTGTTCCATGACAAATTATTTGAGATGTATACACCAAGATAGCGAGCATTCTCAGTTGTCTTTAGAATCTGTCCATGAAGTATGTACCTTGTGGGTTTGGGTTTTTTCAACCTTGTTATGTGGACAACTTCACATTTTGATGGATTGAATTCCATATCCCACAAGGCTTCCCATCTCTGAAGTTTGTCAAGGTCAGTCTGTAAAGTCTGATTGTCTGTCTTGTCATCGTTGATCGTAAGGTATACAGCTGTATCGTTTGCGAATAGCCTTACTTGTGAGGTGATACTTTCGGACAGATCATTAATATAGGCAAGGAATAAGATAGGACCCAATACAAAACCCTGGGGTACCCCTGAAGTGACTTCAGTTTTATCAGATTCCTCACCCTCAATAACTACAGTCTGCGTCCAATCACTGAGAAATGCTCTTATCCAGTGTAGAGAGTTACCTTGGACTCTATACGACTTGAGTTTGCGGAGCAGTTTCTCATGATTAGCCTTGTCAAATGCCTTGCTAAAGTCTAGGAGGATGAGGTCTGTTTGCTTACCTTCGCTGCAACATTTTGCCAAATCCTCTACTAGCATAGCAAGTTGTGTTTCACAAGATCTTTTCTCTCTAAAACCATGCTGCATGTCATTTAGTATGTTGTTTCTGTTCAGATGCTTGACTAAGTTTGAGGCTACTATATGCTCAAGCACCTTACAAAGAATGCAGGTGAGAGAAATTGGGCGGTAATTAGCCGCAACTGATCTGTCTCCCTTCTTAAAAAGTGGTGTCACGTTTGCTGTCGTCCATTCTTTTGGTACTTGGCCCTGTTCCAATGAGAGCTGAAAGATTACCTTTAAGATTGGTGCAACCTGCAATGCAGTCTGGGACCGGGGTTAATTTGTACATCATGGGACAAGGTCACCAGTAATAAACTCAGGTATAAATTGCTTCTATTCATACCTTTACGGCTAGGCAGTATGTACCATTTAGAGAGTTTAAACAATGTTTGTTTGTGCATGGACTCGGGGACAGTTGTAAATGATGTAAACATAGTGTTTGGGGAATCATGATGTTGGCCACAACTCTCTGTAGTACACTGATACCATGGTGATTTAAATGTGTGTACAACCGAACTAAGCAAAACCATGCCAAAAAACAGACATGGAACCATCCTTTGTGACGGAACAAACATGGTTGACATAAAGTAAACAAAGAATTCCGTCAAAAATGGCGGGGGTGTGACGTCACAGTCCAGCGTTTGATCTTTTGAAAAAATCAAAAAGATCGAGTATTAAGTCACCTAAAATGTATAGAGAAACACTCCTTGACTCACCAGTGCATAAACCGGAAATACAAAAAAATAACTAAGCATCACTTGTAATTTAACGGACACGTGTACAATGCCGTTCCGGTGATTTTCTTTAATTTCAACTTTATTTTCCTGAACACTGATTCAACTTTAAACCATTTCACGGTAAATCTATTAATTCAGATGGAATTATACTACTGAATAAGAACACCACCACAACAACAAAATTCCCAATAAAACAAAAACGATAACTCTCGTAGGCGTATGAATGACATTATCGATGTTATTAATAGCCAATATGTATTTTAAATAATGATTGTAGTACTTAACTGATCCCCATTTACATCACCATATAGAATTTACTCCAATCAAAATTGGATCAGGAAGATGAAATTTAAACTGTTCTAAGCGACGAGAAATAATATTGTTTGAAACATATACTAAAATTCCAGAAGAATTACCGTTTTTGTCCTTACTGTAAAACGTATTTAAACCATATAACAGTAAATGCTCTTCCTTAACACTTACAGTGACTGACAAATATGTTTAATACCAATTCTAAAAAAATATCTTTAATATAATCCATTTCATTTCTTCTTATATAAGATGTAGCAATGATATTCAGCCAAAGTGATCGCAGGGCCAACAATTTGTTCTTTATCACCGGCCATTATTACATAATTGAAATAATTAGTGAAAATTCTAAATTTAAGATTCTAGATATCGTCTTTATGACAAAGGATACGCTAATACATTTAATTAAACTTACTAGTTCTGTAAACAAAGAGATGGGTGACCATTAAAATACACCAATCGTATAACACAACTGATCTTAAAAAAGAAAATGCATATGACCACTCTCCATGTGATTAAATCACTCTCCATTTGGTTTCAAATTTGTCTGAAAAGTCGGCCATACAGAGATATAATTTGCGTTTGACGTGGTATCAAAGTTGGAGAGAAAAAAGAAAAGAGGGAAATATGACACAACAAGACAGTCAAACGAATACGTCAGTAAAACAATATTATCTTGTAAAATTGCTTTTTAGAAGTCTCCTTTAATGTGATTCTAACAAATTCTGATAATGTGTCGAACAGTAAACAACATGACGATTTACATCTAATAGATATGTAAAAATACAAAATAAATATTTGATATCAGATAAAATTAGCCTTTAAACCCGTCATCTTAAATCAAGTTTAACACAATTGTATAATTAAAGTTCGTACGCATTTTTACAATGTACTTTCTATGCATGTAAGTAGTCATTAATCCATTACTGGATCCTACTCGTATAAAGCTATCGGTTCATGTTTTTAAACTATCCGCCCATTCAAGGTGTGTTGCATGTAAAACAATAGTATATAATTCATGGTTGACACCAAATCTATTGGTTTGGTAGATGCCGTGGTAGTGTGTCTATGGTTTGCATTGTAGCTAGGTGCACTCGCCGTAGTCTGGTTTGTGTATTTATGGCTGGTTATTCACAAATAATTATCTCCATATGTATATAAATCATCTCTCTCTCTATATATATAGTTGTTACAGGAAGAGAAAATATGCAACCAGTCCGGGACTCGAGCCCGGGACCCTGCGCTTACAGGACGAATGCTCTACCGTCTGAGCTAACCGAACCGCTTACATAAATTCCTCTCCTAGTAGGTTACGTACACACTGTGACATAGTTTACACAAATACTTTCGCATGTTCTCATTCTCACTAACACATATGCATCTACAAATATTTCCACGAAAGCTGATAAATTCGAGACTTTGAAACACTTGAACTATTTGTCGGACCTGCTACACCTTGATCTAGAAAACTTTGAAACCCTTCACATATCTAGCGGACACTACATATTAACGCCTGGACATGTATCTTTTCAGTACTGGTGATACAATTGATTGCATGGGGGTTATGCAAGTATTTATATGTATTTATACAATAGTATATAAATGATATATAACTTGTATGTTGTGGGCACTCTTATATGTCTATAATTAACCATTATTTGATATCGTATTTATTTCTTTTACTCAATATAAAATACACTGGGACTTTACAAACGCAAACATCGGACTTTTGTAAAATAGACGATCTTCTTATTTATCAGTTTTAATAAAATGTGTCAACAATAAACATACACATTAACCTAACTGGCAAAGTGTGTGAATTTCATTTGAAAAAAATAACAGTTCTCGGAGAATTAACGATTCGAACAGCAACCACAAAAAAACTAATTTCAATTGTATGTACTGTATTTTACTTGCTGATGCTATCAACACGTTTTCTGTCGTTTACCGACGATGACTTAATTAATTGTTCGGTCATAATATAATATTGTATTAATATCCTTTATCAAGTAAAACAATAACGGATACTGAGTATTGATTAAACGTCGATTGAGAAGAAGCAATATAGCTTAACTTGCACGAGACTCGCTTGATGTCTACCTGTGTAGAAATAATACTTAGCATATGCGTAGAGATGTTTTGCTGAAGGCCACACTAAGCGGTCGTGGCGGAGGAACAAACATACGACCTTCCAATCACCGACATTAGTTGTGTTATATTTTGGAATAAAACCGAATGAGCCTCATGAATTCAAAAGGACCAGGTTCAACATCAAGTCTGCAGAGTTTTTCATTAATTTCCCCAAATCAGAAAACATCCTGAAATCATGTACATTTGAATTATCACATTTTTATTTAACATTCCAGTTTAATAGCCCTTTATTCCTTCTGGGTAGGTTTAAATTTATACATTCTAACATTTTTATTTCAATAATCTTAAAATGTCTACATTGTAAAACTGACATAAAACAATCATATATTGTCCCGTTTTTAATAATTTATAAATTGGAGAAATTTCACGGTACAAAGTCTTGGTTTATGATCACAGGGGAAGAGCGAGGTTGGATCGACCCACAAGTCAGATTTTAGCTCCCCACTGTACGTTTTGTTATTGATCGTTCTAAGACAATGTCACCTGTTGTCATGACACATGTTGTCACTTCTTCAGTCTACTGTTGAAATGGTTCTATATATATTGTATATGTGACGAATATGTTGCATGATACCCACACGGTTGATGGAGATATATTTTCTTATTTCACTTTTTTTGTCTTTCATTTTCCAACTTAATTATGTTTAAACTTGTATATTTGATTATAAAGATTTGACGCTTCTTTTTTATCCAACTCTTGATCGTACAATACAAATGATGATTGTACAACGTTTCTTTCTTTATGTGCTGAACAAAACAAATCATGACTATATTTCTATATATACTATATAATACAAATTGTGATTGTACAGCATTTCTTTCTATATACTTAAATATGCCAAACAGTGATTGTGCAGCATTTCTTGCCATACGGCTGCACAATACAAACTATGATTACACAAAATGAAGAGGTGACACGTATCGATAGATATGCCAGGTAAGTACTTAATTTCGGTATGTTTTCACGGAGATGTAAGTCCCTATACCTTCTTACGGGTGTATTGTTTTCTTGTCTTCAATCGAGTACACCGGCTCATTATTACGCCTACCTCTTTGAAAAGAAGAATCTCCAAGACAAAAAAGGCTTAATCGGCAAGAGGTTAAATGCCATATTAAACTCGCCTAATTATATTTGCGGACATGATTATACTGCTTTGCACGCTCATAAATGCATTATATGTATATATTTTCTTTCATTCGGGAAGCCATTGTTTCACTAAACGGCATTCCAACTTGATATTTTCCTCAACTAAATATTTTGAAATGGCGTAACCTCATTTTTATTTATTATGTTACATGTTATCCTTTACCTATATGTAAAGATATGTAAGGACTATAGTTGTGTGTTGTGGTCTATTTTGTAATGATTGCAAGTAACCATTGAGATGTGCCCTACCTTTTTCTGCGAAACCAAGCCACTAAAAACATAAGAAAGACACGCCGAAACTCATCTCCGACAGTTTAGCTGACTAACGATTTAACGAGTGTGTGTGTGTGTGTGTGTGGGTGGGGGGTGGGGGTGTGGGGGGGGGGGGGGGGGGTGACTTTCAGACTTTGAAGCACTTGAACTATTTGTCGGACATTCTACACCTTGATCTAGAAAACTTTGAAACTCAACATACATTTGTATATAAAGCAACTACGAAACCATATTATTGGAGGGGGAGGGGAGGGGGATATAAGACAGTTATCCCCACCGCCATCTTCTGTAAACATGTTTGCAAAGACTGTTGCTTAAAAATTAATTGATACAGTTACAATGTTATTATATAAAATTGTCCTTTTGTAATCTATCAATCAAGAGTTATATTATCAAAACTTTGATAAATAAACCATTTTAGTATTATTTTAAGTTTGTTTTTCTCTTTTTTTTTCAGCTCTTACTCTTACTTTACCATCTTTTTTCTCTTTCGAATTTATTTGTTTGACAAATACGACACTCAATATGTTCTTTGTTGTAGGGGGAGGGCTAAATCAAATGTTGGAATTACTTGTGCCCCAACCTTATTTCTAAATTATTAATAGAATCAAAATATATTTAACCACTGCAATAACAAACCATTTTCAAAACAACACAAGTCTATCTGATGCTTTAAATATTGGTATAGTAAAATATTTCACTGCAGACAAGACCAACTCTACTTGGACCTGTTTCGTGTAATATAATTTAAACATAAGACAAGACTAACTCTGCTTGGGCCGGTTTTGCGTCTATGGAAACTTGTTTTATTAGATAGACCTTTTTGTTTCTTAGCAACAATATTAAAATAAGTAAGAATAATAGTCTATTATTTTTACAAGATGTGTATTTCTATGTGCTTTATTCAAATATGTAAAAATGTGATTTTGTGAAAAATAGCGAGTTGGACCAGTCCTGCGCCCAGCCATCAATATAGAAAAAATAAGCTAAAACAGCCTCGCCCACGTAAATTGACGTTTTCATAGACAACATAGAATAAAAACTAATGAGAGGAAATCGGCAAAATTTCCTGCAAATATACAGTTGAATAGACTCCCACAACTTAAACTATAATGGTGAATAACAAAAGTTACGGCGAAAGTCTATGACCTGTGTGCCCCCCTTAAGCTCAAAGCTAAGATATAACTGTTTTTCACGCAGTTCCAACCAGTTCCACCTGGACCACAAGTGAAATGTATGTTTGTTATGCGATGATGAAAAAAGACATCTGAAAGAACATTCAAATCTGAATAGCTAAATGAGTTTGCCACTATAACCTACATTCGAAACAATCGGTTGCCTAAAATATTTCACCTTTTGACTGAGTTATAAGGTCAAATGTCATCACAAGCAAATATTTTAACTGGACGAGATAATACGAAAGCTATTCATATTTAAGATATATGTCAATTATTTTGACCATCATTATTAGTTTATTTTAAATTACCAATGACATGTGTATATAATAATAACATTTATTATTCATCGAGGTCACTGTGTCAAAGGTCAACAACTGAAATATTGAAGAATTTGCTGAAAATTCGACATAATATTAAATTGTTTTAGTCTTATACATGGCGACTCATAAGCGTTTTGTGTAACATGTGTCTAATGTCATTTTACAAACTTAAACACAACATTGAATGTCCTGCTTCTCGAAATCCTCGTATTATCAGGTTGGTAGCAATACGATGTGTGGTATAAAACTACCTGGTATTTGGCAAATCTAATAAAAACACGAATATTTAACATTGAATCATATTTGCTTTGATACTGTAAAATATGATTATTAATCAATATTTCATAAGCACAAATTATAATATAATATGGTCAATGTCATTGTGACCTATCTCGCTAACAAAGCACAAATTACTTGATGCAGAATGCAATCATATAAAATATAGAGCAGCTGGGCCACTTTTTATTATAGGATAATAAGATTGGAAAAAATAAACTTTTAACACGGAACATCTACTGCACCAGTAAACATTAAAATCATGAAATCTTCAGCAACTTTAGTTATAAAGATATTTCACCATCTTAACCAAAATGTACATTTGAAAAGCAATTCCATCATTAGGCAGTTATCGTTCTATTATCATTATATCTAGAGCATTCCAAACATATATATATATATAAGACTTCCTGTCCTTCCTGAGCGCAGCAGTACATATAAATGAAGCTCTATGGACGGTAATCGGTAAATCTTTGAATATTTAAATATATTCAAGATTAAAACTGTAATAGTTATACTGCAAAACTAAGGAAATACAATGGTTAAATTCCTGTTATCAGTGATTAGACTGCGAAAGCTCAGTTTGAAGAGAAATGAAGCTGACATGATATGATACCGAAATCATTAAGTTATTAAATGTATATAAGGATAGCTATCTGATCTATTCAAATGTCAATAGGAATTGTTGGAATTGTTACAGCAACTACTAGTACAAGTTTAAGAAAGTAGGCTTTCTCATTTAAAAATAAATAAATCGAATGCCTTCATTTATTGTCTGGTGTCAATACAATGATATGTTCTGAGAGATAACATGAATGGGTACCTATAGCCAATATGTGAAATACATGCTTGCGATCTACAACCGCACGTATTATACATGATATTGATCATTGTATTTAGCAAATATGAGAAAATCAAATGAACACAACTTAATGTTTGTTTACGTAAATTTTCACAGGCAACTTTATAGTATATCAATCAAACTAGAATTATGTCAAACAGGCAGTTTGTTATGGGTGTACGTTTCAAAAACCATCATGTACATTTATTAAAGCAAAGCATAGTGAATTTCAAAGAGATATTGATTGACCACAGTTCTTATAACATGAACTGTTTTCTGTTCTTCTTGCTCCGATCTAAAGATCTGTTATGGCTTACGACCCTTCTTAATACACGATCTCTATCATATTCAAGAATTATTAACAGTCAAGCGATGACCAGGAACTTGTCAATACAAAAATAGACCTAAACAGACCCAAAACAGTAGAAATCATGTGGGTATGCTTACCGTCGTTATGGCACGGCGCCAGAAATCTAAATTATCCCAACTGGAGAATTCGCTGTGATGGACGGGCTGTAATCTCTCTTACAGCAAACCAAGGAGAAACAGATACAATGGTATATTTACACGCATTCAAGTGAACGTGTGTTACGGCAGTGAATCAGTTATTCAAAGAAATCAACATAGCAAAACATAAGAATAATGCTGATCTCTAAGGTCACATAATTAAGAACGGGTCAAGTGTAGTTCATGGCAGTATATAACACATATAATACAAAGTAAACAAATGGTAATACAAATTAAGTGAACATGATCTTATTTATGAAAAGGAGACTGTCCAAAAGACATGTCTTAACATTCTAACATTACCGTGTTAATGTAATGTGATGTACAAAGCCCATAACCTTTACTTAAATTATTTTATACAGTGGAACCTCTGTAAACCTGACCCTCTATAATCCGGAAAAGTTAATAAACCGCGCACTTTCAAAAGTCCAGAAAATGTTCCTTATTTTTTCTACTGTAGAATACACCTCTGCAAACCGGGACCTCTCTATTCAAATGATAGCTTGAGGCATTGTTGCAAGAGTCGACTGCCACCTTTTATCCAATGCCATCATGTTGGCTTTACTGTGACAATCACCAACAGTAATGTAAATTGGGGGTGTGATTAGCAATTTAAGATGACAGGTAATTGTTTCAAACAAAAGAAATAAATTAACTAAGGGATACATGTTTATTTAAAGACATTATGAAAATAAAAGATACACAGTGTGCTTGATTTAAATATATCCGTGGAAACGCGTTCAATTTCTATAATGAACATAATAACTGTCACAAACATTAGAGATCAAAATATAGGCTGGTAGGGAAGAATCCTTTTCAGATAATATTGAAAGTATTTCCTTCCTTAGTGCTAAATACTTGGAAAATGTTTACACTTTTGTTAATAGAAACGTCAAGTCTGGATTCCCATCTTAACATATACGAGGAATGTCCCAAAAGTAGGACGACTCTGTTATTTCGTATTAAGGGCGTTACATGTAAACCAGTGGTATCAATTAAAAGATCGACACATCTTTTATTGTCATAAATCATCAAATCAACTTTCAGTCATTATAAGTTGTGTGCAAAGTCACCATAGTACTACAAGTTAAGAAGAAGGGGGAGGAGGGGGAGGGGGGCTTTGAAATTAAACGCCATTAAAAAATTAATTGACTTGAAAATCAGACAGCTTGCTCAAAATGGCACCAAACGTTTTGAAATAACAAGAGGCGTAATTTGATATCATTTAAAAAAATCGACGTTATCGACAGACATTTAAATATTGGGTGCAATTTGAAATATTGAACAAAATCTCGACGTCAGGCCTAGAATGGAATTTGGAGTGTGATAACATTTTGTTTTTGGTGTAATATGACCCCACATGATATTCTGAAGTTTATTTCACATAACATAGCATATCCCAAATTATTATCTATCGGCGATACAAACGTGTTTCCAATGGTGAGCCGAGAGTAACTGACTGTCGGCGATATTGACGACCACAGTTTGATGTCGTTTTCCTGGTACCACATTCAGACCTTCGCTTTTAGGACCTCCAGGTCATGTGCAGGAGTGTATATTCTGTGGTCATCATAATATTTTGACATATGCCTAATGCATTGCCACAATAATTTTGTTCTGGATAGCAGTTTCTACCAAAAAATAATGACTTTCATTTGAATGTGAACCTAACATCAATCTCCACCATATTTCGTTTCATGTAAGTTTTGACTTTTCAAATTTAATGTTAAATGTAGGTGTACAATATTGAAATTGTGCATAGTTGTGGTTAAAATATGGAAATTTATTTATGCCAAGTTATGTTGTAATTAAAACACTTTAATACATATTTCTAAATACGTCCTATTACTTTTGGGACATAACTCGTACATGTAAATTGAAGTTTTTGAACATTTAGATAGCTGTCGAAACAATATATATCTGTGCACTTTTAAGATATATCAAAACATACTTCCAGTCATGAAATTTGATTGAAATACAAAATTTAGCGGTTTGTTTGTGGACACATGGGTGCATGTTAATCAGATTTATCAGCGTAACAATGAGTAGTATGTATAGAATATATTTGGTTATATTAATTAGTGTAAACTTTTCTTCGCTACATAAAGCTTTGTTTAACCGCAGTAACTTCTTTAATATTTTACCAATCAAAACACAAATAGCCCGATATCATATTACTTTAAAGGTAAACAAATGTTCAAATGGATAAAAAAAACATCTAAATATTATAAATTAAGAAAATACGAATGGTTCAATCCACCAAAACATGACAAAATCAATATTTGAATCGGTGTGGTAAACTAAAAAAAATCCCTATTCTAAAATAGCCAGCACTTAAATAATGGTTGACAACCTTCACAGCGTCATTCGGACTCTTTCTTTAAAGATAAAATACATTTTACAAAGTGTAAACATGCATGTCGGATCAAACTGAAATCAAATGAAATAACGTGATTCATTTAATATGTCATAAAATAAGTATAAAATAACATATTCTTTTGGCATCTTTAAACATATATCCTTTTGGCAGTACAGGTTAATGAGTATATATAACCATGATATATAGGAATGATATATTGGTGGTGGTGGGAGTACTTTAGCCAATTTAAAAAAATCAAAAATTCTGATTTACTCCCTTTTAATGCCTGTATAGGGTATTTTATCTCTCTCTCTCTCTCTCTCTCTCTCTCTCTCTCTCTCTCTCTCTCTCTCTTTAATGTTTAATTGAATCACATTTGAATTTATGATAATGGCATTAATAAACATCAACATACTCGAGCCACTCATCGGTACTATTTCTAGTGTACACTTAAACAGAAAAAAACTCTTTGCCAACACTTGTTTTGTATGTATTACATTGCCAGATAATTTAAAAATGTGTGTTAAGGTTGGTATTGAGTACAATCGCATACGATATGAATATTTCCGTTTCAACCCTTCATAGCAATAATGTTGTTAAAATCCATAATATCTCAATCCGGTTTTTGAAAGTTCTTTTGATGCTTTGATTATACTGTTTTTTGGTTCAGAAATTCCTATATAAAGATAACATTGCAAGATTATTGTATATATTGATATGTTTTCCATTGAAATAAATACTCAAATGCAGTCTCTAGTGTTTGAGTTAATCAGAAACATCGAGAAATTCAAAATGTTATCTTTTTTTGCATCTCGTGACCGGTGATCCCAATTTTTGCGTTTATAATGCAATTTATTTTCTCGGCAATCGATGAAATATGGTCAATTATAGTCTTAAGTTACTTTCTATTACAACAGAATTCATGAACATTCTTTACCTCATGCGATGATTTTCGGATTCTTTTTTACCAGACTATAGAATGCCGGGTACATAAATGTCATGGTCCAATCATCGTTGTCCTACATTTTCATTGTAACGAAGTGCTAAAAACAAAACTTCACCTTTAAAGGCGAATTCAGTGGTTATTGAAATGGTTATAGGTCGTATATTTTATTTGATTACGGTTCTCTTTCGGATTATCAAAGAGTATATTTCTATAAAGGAAATATTTTTTTATATCAGTAGGAATTTTTTAAATTTTAAAATTGAATAAAAACAGCAAAACAACAACATTTAAACCAATATATCATACATATGGAAATACTTATGATATTTTAGTACCAAAAGAATATTCATCTAAACACAATGAGATTTATCAGGCTTTTTCAAGATTTTACAATTGACAATTTTTCCTTTATTGCTATAATAATACATATTTTTAGATGACAAAATAACATATTGAAAATTTGATTTTCGAGTGAAAGAGAGAGAGTTCCACATGGAATGCAATAAAAAAACAACGAAGTAAGAACGTTTTGCCGTGGTCTATCATTCCTGATATGTCTAGATTAAATACAATACCCATAATTGCATCTTTAAAGGCGATACATTTATATTTGCTGTCAGCCTGTCGATCCGTCAGTGGTGGTGTGTGCATCTGATACATGTGTTAACCAATACACACTTTAATGAAGTGTGTTTTACTTTAACGCTATCTAATAACGACATTGCGCTTAACGGTCGTAAATAACGTATAGATATACCAGTTTTTGAGTGTAAATCATTTGACTGTTAAAATGAAATGCCTGCACAGAACAATGCATTTTGGTGTTTTAATTGGATTAATAAACATTATATTTTATATCATTATTTTACGCAGGGATAACCGTAAGTTCTTCTATAATTGCTATTGTTATATATCTCGTGTAAACATGGTCATTTCGATGAATGTTCGTTTAAAACTGATATATATATATAAATACATATATATATATATATATATATATATATATATATATATATATATATATATATTATCACGACAATATCTTTGTCTGTATGTGTTTAACTCTTTTTTGTCAGCAGTATTTCAGTTATTTAACGGCGGTCAGCGGACCTAATTATTGGTCCTGGGGTCCGCCTGGGGATTTGTCCCGGCGTCCTACCGGGGATTTACCAGCATCTGGCACACCTACTGTCTGCCATTTACTGATTATTGACCTACATCGTTGGCGGTGAGACATTCATAACCGTAGAACAATGTTCATGACCAGTAATCATAAAGATTGTGGCCGGATGGGGATTCGAACTCATGAGTCATCGATTGATAGTCAGACGCGTAATCGGCTAGGTCACGACTTCACAACAATAACTATCGCTCTATTGTTAATAAGTAAATAAGTAATCTATATTTTGAAATCTCAGACTCGGTCCGATGGCCTGTCAAAAGCTACACTCAGTACTAGATTTACCTCTTCCTCACCATCAGGCATCATACTCGAGAAATTCCCGAATGTGTTTTTGTAATTTATTCCACAAGCCATGATCGAAATCGAAACGCAGTGTTAATGCCCCTTGCATCCCTAGTTTATCCCAGAACGTGATATCTTCCAAATCAGGTCTATTAACCACCAATGAAAAAAAAACAGGGAATTCTACAAATCACAGCAGTTGAACGCTTACTTAAACTGTGACGTCATCAAACTTTCAGTCGAAGCAATTGCAACAGTCGCAAATGCGGTTTTCCCAACAGTGCTAGTTAACAGACCCAATCGGTAGAGCTGGGTCTATACTACAGACTACTGTATCCTAGTCAAACTCTGAAAACCTTTTCAGCACGTATTATGGTTGAAAACGGTATATTGCGAAATTCGTCGAGAATATGCAAGCTTTCACAAGATGTCAGTGAGCTGATTTTCATTCTTATACAAGTTTTTGATAAATGCAACTCAACATTATATCAACACTGTAATTAACTTGCATTCCTCTATAAATGTGCTCGGTTTATCCACTAATAATGAATAAGGTTGTTGATATTGGGTGTGTTTATATACGTTTTATCTATAACTATTCTTTGTTATATATCTCTGTTTTTTTTGTTTATCTTTTGAATCAGATAAAGTCATTACAATTGGTCGGCAGCGTCAATTTTTAAGGTAATTATTATTCATTACTATGTTTTCTTCTATGTACATTGTGGAGTCATCATGAATGCCAATATGCTGTTCCTACTTTACAAAGTGTGCGTTATTAACCGTTATTTCGTTCTATGTTTGGATATATTTGGTATCACTTAAAAGATAACAAATGATTATTCGGTTCCAACGCGAGTCTGGCAGCCAGACCTAGAATATTATAAAGGACCTCAACTTGTCTTCGACAGTTCATGGCCTCACAGAGATGACGGGGATTCTAAGTCACGAACACTCGTAAGTAAGTTCAATTGCAATATACAAGACTTAAGATAACTGACATCGACGATAGTTTGATATTGGGATCAACACAAAAATAGCACGACGAAAGACTAAACCGAGGATTAAAGAGATATGAATAAAAAGGCTTGACACTAGATAAATATAAATTTGTTATCAATGCCAATTAGTTCATCTATTAAGAGCATCATTCATTTGGAGGACTAAACCCAGGGATTATCATGTCAAACCTATATTAGTAATTAGTAATGTCGGCACGTGTCATTGAAGTAATAATAATATAAGCTTATTCTACAGTGTTTTGTACAATATGTGAATATATTGTAGGTATTGTGGTGAAAACATATTTGAACGTGTCGCCGTAGGCGCCAAGTCCAATACGGCTTTTACCACAATACGTACGAGTACAATATATTCCCATATTGTACAAGACCCTGCCAAATGATCTTTTTATTCTATATCTCAATCTGAAGAAAAATTAAGATATTTTTAAATAAACAAACCGTGCGTGCAAAGCTGCAGACGAATAGCGGAGATATTCGGATTTTTCAATGTCATCGTCATTCGGAACATTTTGTCGGTTGTTTGTTTTTATCGTTACAATTTCTACTAAATTCTAGTCGCCATCTTGAATTTTAAACTGTACAATAAATACGTTGTTTGATCCCATTAACTTCTACATATCTTAACCATGATCCCGTGTTCATCTGGAGTATGTGATTGGCTATACACTTACAGGTATAGAATATTAAATAACCAGAAAACTAAGACGTCTCGTCAAATATTAGTTTCACCACAATACGTACGAGTATTTGTCAATATATTCTCATATTTTACAAAACACTGTATTATATTCCTCAAAATAAATCAATAATGAAAAAAAGTTATGAAGAAGCCGCGAGTTCAAAGCGGCAGACAAAGGAAGATGCAGTGACAGCTACTCGGATTTTATCTACGTCTCGATCGTCATGCGGAAAATTGTGCCAGTTGTTTGATTTTATCGTTAAAGTTCTACTAAATTTATTTCTTTTTATTTTAATCGCAATATTGAATTTTGAACTGTGCAATATCAAATATTTTATTGGACTTTTACATATTGTACGGTGACGTGGTAACATCGTGAGTAGGCGATTGTATAGAATATATTCCTTTATTGTCCAAAACACTATAAAATAACCATATAATATTGGAAGTTGCCTGAAAATTTCAGTTTTATAGAAAAAGGGAATCATGATGGCAGACAAGTTAATTTTATTTTATTTAATTAAAGTCTGCTTACATTAAATATTTATGTTTGTGTTTCAGTACAAACATAAGTTTGTTTAATATTAAAACTAGAAAAATCCAAATTGACCTGTCTATGGCTGAAAAGAACACAGCGACCGTGCGAGTTATGAACGCTACTAAATGCGAGGTAGGTAAAACAAAGTGTAATTTTAAACTGATTATGTTTTAGTTCTATAAATATTTGAAACTCCTGCTTATCTGAACAAACAGTATCTGACACATGCTCGTGATTTTATATAAACTCTGGTTAACCCGAATAAACAGTACCTGACAAATACTCGTGATTTTATATATACTCCGGTTAATCCCAGTAAACAGTACCTGACACATAATGGTGATTTTATATATACTCAGGTAATCCGAATAAAAAGTACTTGACATATACTTGAGATTTTATATATACTTCGGTTAATCCGAACAAACAGTACCTGACACATACTCGTGATTCTATATAAACTCCGGTTAATCCGAACAAACAGTACCCGTTACGTACTCGTGTTTTACATATACTCCGGTTAATCCGAACAAACAATACCTGACACATACTCGTGATTTTATATATACACCGGTTAATCCGAATAAACACTATTGCATAATTATATAGTTATAATTAAGAAGAAGTGATAACTGATACATTTATTTTTGGCTTATTCGAATAAGCAATACCTTATTATATATATATATATATATATATATATATATATATATATATATATATACATATAGTATGATTGTTCAAGCCAATGTATATTTTTGGAGGTATGATTGTTCAAGCCAAATTATATACTTTGGAGGTATGATTGTTCAAGCCAATGTATATATTTGGAGGTATGATTGTTCAAGCCAAAGTATATACTTTGGACGTATGATTGTTCAAGCCAAAGTATATACTTTGGACGTATGATTGTTCAAGCCAAATTATATACTTAAGAGGTATGATTGTTCAAGCCAAAGTATATACTTTGGACGTATGATTGTTTAAGCCAATGTATATATTTGGAGGTATGATTGTTCAAGCCAAAATATATACTTTGGAGGTATGATTGTTTAAGCTAAAGGTTATACTTAAGAGGTATGATTGTTCAAGCCAATGCATATATTTGGAGGTATGATTGTTCAAGCCACTGTATATACTTTGGAGGTATGATTGTTCCAGCCAATGTATATATTTGGAGGTATGATTGTTCAAGTAGCCCGGCAGGATAGTGAAAAAATCTTTCAGTTAATGATGCAAGCATGAAACTTATCATACCTAAAGTTTAACTACTCCTAAATTGGAAAAACACATTAGCCACGTGAAATTTTCGTTACGGCGGCCATTTTCCAAGATGGCCGCCAAACCCTTGATTTTCATTGTATTTACCTATGGTACGTTTCGGTTTTGTGTTACTGTTGTGTTCGGAAACATTGTACTGGAATATAAATGGTTTCTGTGGACATATATAATTATAAGCTTTCTAAACATATCCAGTAATAAGGTTTTAGAAGTGTTTTTGCGAATAAAATAAAAGAAAAGGTTCCTCTTCCCATAATTATTTAGTAGAATTTTTATCATTTTTTTAGGAAATGTGGAAGATAACCAAATTAAAGCTCATAATACGTATCTTTTATGTCTGTTTCTATTTAGGGTAATAGTAAAATTGACAACAAGTGAGATTTAAGCGTCAGAAAACTATTTCATAACTATGAAAAGAAGAAAAACGGAAACTTTAAAATTAAAAAAAATTTCTAAAAAAAAAAAAAAATCAATGTCGTGTATCTACGGACTGTAAATGAAAATATTTTGTCAAATTAATAATTAATTTCTTAATCAAGTTGATATATCGGTCTTACTAACCCTTATAACAAAAATAATATATATAAAGAGTGGTCGTCAAAGCACAACCTGGGCATACTGGTGACGCCACTGCTGTGAAACTCAGCATGGGGTCCAGTGTCAGCTATTTTTTTTTAATTTTAGTATCCCAAATGCTATCAAGCTTGCCCCACATACATTATCGCCATGGTAAATCTTGTATGTTTGTAAGATAGCCGCACCTGAATTGACAGGGTATGCCAGCGCGGGAGAGCCGAGCCAAGGATAACGGGGCTTTAGTTATCCGGAAGGTGTACAGATCGGACGGGATTTAAATGGCACTGGATGAACGATCGGGCTAGATGTAGGGCTTTTTTATTTTGGTTCGAATCTAGTTGTATCCCATACACCAATGTGCTTGTTATTTTTTCAAGGTGGTAAAAGGATAACCCCTCGGCCTTGGATTATCAGATATACATTTTGACAGCAATTGTTTATATTGAAAATAATCTAAATGATGACAGATTCGACGGTATTATCGCTATCTAAAGTAATTGATTGGCAGAAATGTTGTCTGTGTCAAACCGTCAAAGATGAGGATCTGAAATCTCCCCCTTCGAGGTATGAGGTGACACCAGATAGGGATGGCTATGCAATGATAGCAAGGAATCTTTCCTTATTTAAAGAAATACATCAGTTACCGATTATACTGGAACCAAAACGGTTAGACGATGGAGATGGAATAGCAGAGACCTTAAGGAAGAACAAAGCTGTATACCATCAGAGCTGTAGACTCCTGTTTAGTAACAGCAAGCTTGAGAGGGCGACGAAAAGGTCAGCTGGTCCCAGTAAGACTGTGAAAATTCCCGAAAAAACTAGACGGATGAGCTTGGAAACTCAAGTATGTTTTTTTGTGTGAAAAGAAAGATCCGTCGCATGATCTCCGCCGTGGCATGACAATGGAGTTAGACAAGAGGCTGAACGAATGTGCAAGGACTCTAAATGATGGTAGACTTCTAGCAATTTTAAGTGCAGGAGATGCTGTCGCCCAAGAACTACAATACCATCGGTCGTGTTTAACAAAACTTTATAAAGGGAGAGGTCACATATAGTTATAGAGGAAAATATACCAAATGAAGACAGATATTTATATCCTCAAGTTTTCTCCGAGCGTCTTGTCTACCTTACAGAAACCATAACAAGTAGCAATGAGCCAGTGTTGTTTCGATTAGCAGATTTAGTCAGTCTCTATCGGCAACGATTGATACAGCTCGGTGTTGACGACCCTAGTATTAATTCAACAAGACTGAAAGAACAATTATTATCTGAAATGCCCGAATTAGAAGCGCATAAAAAGGGGAGAGATATACTTTTAGCATCTACTGAAGATGTTGGTTCAGTTTTATCAACGGCCATGGATTATACTAAAGCCATCATTATCACCAAAGCTGCAAAAATCATACGAAAACGTATGATCGATTATAAGTCCTCTTTTTCTGGAACATTTGATGACAGTTGTGTAGAAGATTCAATTCCATCTGTACTTCTTCAGTTTGTTTCTATGATAGAGCATGGGGCTGACATTAAATCTCAGCTACGATTTGGAGCGTCTAAAACAGATTTGGCATTATCTCAGTTGCTTCAATATAACTGCTACACAAAATATCAAACTGAAGGAAAACTGTTACGGCATTCAAAAGATCGTGAAACCCCTTTTCCTATATTTCTTGGACTGTCAGTATACTCGAAGACCAGAAAGAAACACCTCGTCGAATTGTTACATGATCATGGCCTAAGTATATCTTATGACAGGGTTCTGGAAGTTTCTGCTCAACTAGGTGATGCTGCAGTTGACAAATACAAGGCAGAAGGCGTTGTATGCCCAAACATCTTAAGAAAATCTGTGTTCACTACGTCAGCTATGGATAATATTGACCACAATCCATCAGCCACAACAGCCATATCGTCATTCCATGGCACGAGCATATCAATATTCCAACATCCCTCGGCAGGACATGAAGGAACTTTGCAAGAACGATGCCAGATTGATACGAAAGTAAAGACAATCTCCAAGCTTCCTGAATCGTACACAAATGTTCCGCCCGCTTTCTTCGGGAACAAAAATCCTCAACCTCCACATGTCGAAAGCCCAAACCTTCTTACGTCTGTTGATCTTAAACCGGATTTCGAATGGTTACAAAAGGTGTGTCTTTCTGACACGGTTAATTCTGATAGAGTTGACATATCATGGGCGGTCCATCACGCTTCAATGAAGAGAGGCCCTTCATTTGAGGTTACCATTACATCATTATTGCCACTTCTAAGGGAACAAGCTCATTCTGTTGCAACCATTTGTCATTGCTTGAACAAAATCAAGGAAGTTGTATCTCACCTGAATCCGGGTCAAGTTCCTGTGGTAGCTGCTGATCAACCAATATTTGCCACAGCAAAACAGGTTCAGTGGCACTGGCCAGACAAGTACGGCGAAGACAGATTTGTGATTATGTTTGGTGGACTTCATATTGAAATGGCTGCTCTGAAATCGTTAGGTACTCTGTTGCAAGATAGTGGATGGACTACTGCTCTTGTAGAATCTGGAATAACAACTACCGGTACTGCCGATTCATTCCTTTCTGCATCAAGTGTGACAAGGACACGTCAAATGCATCAAGTGACAGCTAGTTATCTGTATAAGCTTTTGAAGGAATCTTATGAGGCATATGTAATTGAAGTACGGACTGATGATCAACAGGAACAAAGTTTCGAAGATTGGTGTGACATGCGCAAGACCCAGAGCCCGCAATTTCAGTATTGGTATTTGATATTTGAAATGGAACTTTCAATATTAGCCCTGATAAGATCTTTCAGAGAGGCAAATTTTGACCTGTATTGCCAAGCTTTGCAAAAACTAATACCATTCTTCTTTGCAAACAACAATATCAATTACGCTCGCTGGTTACCAATTCATCTCAGAGATATGTTACGTCTTGGTAGCACTCATCCTCAAATAAAGAGTGAATTTATCAAGGGCAATTTCGTAGTTCATAAATCCAAACGTGGATTCTCTGCTTTGGCAATGGATCAGGCCCATGAACATGCAAACGCTGTCATTAAGGGAGAAGGTGGGGCGATCGGTATTACAGAAGATCCCTCTGCGCTTAGAAGATGGATGGTTGCTGGTCCAGAAATAAGCCATCTTGTCAATACGTATGAGGGGATTTCTGAACAGAAAGAAGCAAACGAAGAAGAAAGGCATCTTGAACAGACTACTCATGCACAAAGAACTTTCTTGGATCGCGTCTCAAAGTTGTACAACATTATAAGAGAGATGGATAATCCCTTCATGGAAGAATCAAAAGATCTGTTGACTATTGATTCAAAACAAGTTGCCCACCCGAGTGTAGCTGAAAGGCTTGCAACTCATTATGAAAAGGGCAAGGAAAAATTTGATGAATTTATAGCCAGTCTGTCTCCTGGATCAGAGAGCAAGTTTTATGACCCGATAAAGAAGCAGAAGTTAGCTTTTTTCTCTCAAAATCCAGATGATTCATCTAAAGATATGAAGCAGAAAATACTGAAAGACGATTGTGCACTCTTCCCACAGTTGTTCATATCTTGCCAAGCCAGAGACTGTGATTTGAATGACTTTTTCAAACACGAGAATCAACCTTTCCCTGCAGCCTTGAGTGATGGTGGTAGACTCCATTCATGTCAGAAATCCCAGCTTGCAAGTATTCTTGAGGATGCAGCAATAAATTCTGATGAAAGTCCTGAAGTAGAGGCATTGATTATTGATGGTTCAGCATTAGTAAATTCAATAACACCCAGAATCTCAAAAACATTTGATCAGTATGCCGAACTTGAGGTCCTTCCTAAAATGCAAAAGTATAGCTCAACATATGCTAGAACTGATATTGTGTTTGATGTTTATAAACCACAAAGCCTAAAAGCAGAAACTCGCTCGAAAAGAGGCTTCGGGACACGCCAAAGAGTAACAGGAAGAGGAAAGGTTTCCAAGAATTGGCATAGTTTTATGAGGGACAGTTCAAATAAAACCGAGCTCTTTGAGTTCCTAGCAGATAAGATTGCTGAAAACTGCACAGGTAACGTTGTTTATGTTACTCGAGGAGAGAATGTTATTTGCAATCAGATGGTTGATGTGGATCATTTGTCTCCTTGCAATCATGAGGAGGCTGACACAAGAATATTTGTACATGTCAAACACAGTATTGAAGAAGGAAAGAAGCGAGTTATGATTAAGGCAAATGACACAGATATTTTTGTAATTGCTTTGAGCGTTTTCTCCAATCTCAAAGAACTAGGCTTACAACAACTTTGGATTGAGTTTGGTACAGGCAAAAATTTGAGATGGATACCTGTGCATGATATTACTAATGGTATCACGCAGGAAAGGTCGAAAGGTATTTTATTTTTCCATGCTTTCTCTGGGTGTGATAATGTATCAGGTTTTAAAGGGAAAGGCAAGAAATCTTTATGGCAAACCTGGGATGTGTGCCCAGATGTATCTTATGTGTTCAAGAAGTTAAGTAGATATCCCCCAGTAGTAGATGAGATGGATATTCAGATCCTTGAGATGTATGTTGTTTCCCTATACGACAGATCAAGTCCTGTGACAACCGTTAATGAAGCAAGATTTGACATGTTTGCTCGAAAACAGCGTTCGTTTGACGCCATTCCACCTACCAGATCAGCATTAGTTGAACATATAAGAAGGGCATCTTACCAGGCAGGTTGCATTTGGGCCCAATCCATGGTATGCATAATGGAAGAAACCAATCCAAGTGACTGGGGTTGGACGCTTAAAGACAACACATGGAGTGTTGTGTGGACTACACTTCCTCAGATCGCAGATTCGTGTAAACAACTAACCAAATGTGGTTGCAAGAAAGAATGTCGAGGCCGATGCAAATGTCACAAACTGAGTTTACCTTGTACTGCTCTTTGTAGTTGTATCTGTGATACATGTAGTTAGTTTAATTAGCTTGGATTGGATTGGATTGATGCCAGACACGAACTCAAAAAGGGGTTTGTTCAATATTGTATTATTTATTGTGTGTACATATTCTTTAATTTAGTTCTAAATGATGTAGAAAGGCTGTTTGCCTCTTGAAAACTGTTTAGTTGAATAATGTTCATTCTGGAGGAGATTTTGTTCATTGAATATATTGTATTGTTGTTATGTATTAGATAATTTAGATTTTTTCCCGCCAATTTTAGTTCAAAATGGCCGCCAAATGTAAGATAATGATGGCTTTTGCATATTTGTGTTGAAATGTGTATATAGTAAGGTCAGATACTAAGAATTGTAACATTTTATACGTCTGTTGGAATTTTAGGTGCGATTTAGACTGTTTCTCCTTTAAACCTGCATTCAATGTCCGCCATCTTGAAAAATGGCCGCCATATTGAACTTTTTTCGTGGCTAATGTGCTTTTTTGTCAGAGGGATAGATGAGCTTAATTCATGCAAAATTTGGTGCTTGCATCATTAAGTGAAAGATTCTTGTGATATTTTGAGTTAAGCTGCCCAGCTAAAGCCAAATTATATACTTTGGAGGTATGATTGTTCAAGCTAATGTATATATCTGGAGGTATGATTGTTTAAGCCAATGTATATACTTTGGTGGTATGATTGTTCAAGCTAATGTATATATTTGAAGGTATGATTGTTCAAACCAATGTATATACGTTGGAGGTATGATTGTTCAAATTAGTGTATAAATTTGGAAGTATGATTGTTCAAGCCAAAGTATATACTTTGAAGGTATGATTTTCATACCTGTTTTTACACAAGGACACGACAAATCAGTACCTTATACATGTACGCCATTTTGTTTCTTATCCGGATAAACAATAACTGGTATGTACACTTGGGCGGAAAAATAATTTCAAAAGGAAATGTAGTTGTACTCATGCACATTTTGCTTAGAAAACTTGCATATATTCATAAAATAATGAAGTATTTTAAAACAACTTGAAATGAAGAATAAAACATACCATTCAACACTTCAACTAGCACATGTTGGTACATATTACAGACGATTGATTTGGCAGTAATTAGCATTGACCAACAAACAATCAGGCACGCCATAGTGTTGGTCAAGAGCATTCTACAGACCACCCAGAGTCCTGTCCATTTCCACTTCGTAACTACGGCAATGACGCGGCTCATACTGCACAGATTGTTCGCAACCTGGCAACTACATGGTTGTAAGTAATGTCAGCTACGATCTGATAGTCACCTGTATTAAGCTGTCATTCTTTTTGTAAATAAACCTAAATTTAAGAAGCACGAATTCAATTATTTATTAAAAACCATTGTTTTATTTCGGTTAATCAATACTTCTTTAAAAAGCATGATTAACATTATTTTATCAAATGCTTTATTTTTATAAATCATCTTGAAATAAATCGAATGATTGACAATTAGAACCTTTTGAGATATGTAACGTACACGTTTCTTTTACCAATAGACAGGTTTATATTGATTAATCATTAATAATCACGTGACATGAACTATCAAAACACAAATTACCAGACATAATAAGAAGTCATCGAATATTTGATCAAAACTCTAACGTAATAAGACATATAATGACTTATGACCTTTTGAAGAGCGAATTATTTGTCCAGTGGTGATGGCATCGGACTGCGAAGGGAGGAATCACAGGTTCGTTTCCCCGCTCCTCCAGCTAAAAATACTTATCAGTCTTTTAGATGAGTTTTAACAAAAAACAAGGTTCCGTGTATCGGTGCTTTACACCTACACCGGGCATGTTAAAGAACCAGGGACGCTACAAAATGGTCTTCTGTATCTCTGCACTATCCTTAAAAAATCTAAAATTACTCACCTTGAGGCGTCGTCCATGCAGGAAAACCGGGGGCGACGATAAACAAACTTATTATTTTCATGATCATCTTCATCATGACCTTTTAAATGAAAGTTAAAGAGACATTTGATTTTCCCTTTATACAGGTGTTACCAGCTTTTACTCCATGGAACGTCTGCAGGAGATGCTCAAATGGATATTCGATAAGAACAATCTCAACAGCTTCACGGAACTCGGATTACCTTTAATATTACCATCAACACTAAAACGAGTAAGTCACAGTTTTATTCCATTTGTTATACACAAAATGGTGCCTTCCATGTCCAAATCTTCCAAGACGCCAACAGTCACAGCTTAAGTTGCGGGTTTGAGTCCAGCTCAATTCAAAACATTTATATGTGAATGTTTGTCAATAACTTGTGTAAAGTCAATGGGTCTACTCAGATTCATTTATCGGTATGGCAGCTGAGGTCCAGCCCCACCCCCAACCCCGCCCCCTCAGAAGCACCGGATGTCATTTACAGCGGATGACAATCAAGTAAATCGTCAAGGGATTGTAGATGTTAACGAAGCAATACTTATCAGCCGTCAATACAATATAATTTGAAAACCTAAGACACGTTTTCGTTTCATGTTTATTTTAACATAAATACCCCCCCCCTCCTCCTAACCAGAGTCAACAGCTACCGCGACTCCTTCTTCCCATCTGGCATCGGACTATGGAGCTCCCTCCAAGTCAGACTTCCCATTTGGCATCATTCAATTGAACTCCCTCTCAGTAATCCGTCCCATCTGGCATCAGACTTGGACCTCACTCCCAGTCCGCATTCGCATCTGGCACCTGACTACAGAACTCCTATCCAGTCAGCCTTCCCATCTGACATCATATTACGGAACTACTTCCCAGTCAACTTTCCCATCTAGCATCTGACTACGGAACTCCTCCCCAGTCAGCCTTCCCAACTGACATCAGACTACGGAACTCCTTCCCAGTCAACTTTCCAATCAGGCATCAGACAATGGAACTCCTTCCCAGTCAGCCTTCCCATCTGGCATCAGATAATGGAACTCCTTCCCAGTCAGCTTTCCCATCTGACATCAGACAACGGAACTACTTCCCAGTCAACTTTCCCATCTGGCATCAGATAATGGAACTCCCTCCCAGTTAGCCGTCCCATCTGGCATCAGACTTGGACCTCACTCCCAGTCCGCATTCGCATTTGGCATCTGACTACAGAACTCCTTCCCAGTCAGCCTTCCCATCTGACATCATATTACGGAACTACTTCCCAGTCAACTTACCCATCTAGCATCTGACTACGGAACTCCTCCCCAGTCAGCCTTCACAACTGACATCCGACTACGGAACTCCTTCCCAGTCAACTTTCCCATCAGGCATCAGATAATGGAACTCCTTCCCAGTCAGCCTTCCTATCTGGCATCAAATAATGAAACTCCTTCCCAGTCAGCTTTCCCAGCTGACATCAGACAACGGAACTCTTTCCCAGTCAACTTTCCCATCTGGCATCAGATAATGGAACTCCCTCCCAGTCAGCCTTCCCATCTGGCATCAGACAATGGAACTCCTTCCCAGTCAGCTTTCCCATCTGGTTTCAGACAATGGAACTCCTTCCCAGTCAGCCTTCCCATCTGGCATCGAACTACGAAACTCCCTCCCAGTCAGCCTTCCAATGTTGCACCAGACAATGGAACTGTCTCCCAGTCAGCTTTCCCAATTTTGCATCAGAATGTTAAACTCCCTCCCAGTCAGCCTTCTAATCTGGCACCAGACAATGGAACTCCCTCCAAGTCAGCCTTCTCATCTGGCATCAGACAATGGAACTCTCTCCAAGACAGCCAATTACTGACGCACCGACCGTCTAAGCTTTCCAAGTTAGGACGTTGCGAAGATAGAGCGAACAGGTGTATGGCGTTTTTAACCTGTTTTTAATTTCACACCAGACCCTTCCTCGCGGGTTTATAGTTTCATAATGTGCAAGTATACTCCAGTGAAGCCCTGTCCAGCTCCAAAATGAGGGCATGGATATGTGCACATGTATATTCTGTGGAGTGGTGGGGTGGGGCGTGTAGGGGCATACTGCTATTTATTTTTTTTCTCGAAAATATGTTAAATATTACTTTATACATTGGCTGGGTTAAAATCAATCTTTTTCAGCTTATAAAATATACATATATATATATATGTAAAAGTGTGTTGATGTACAGTATACTTTCTTGATATTTTCACACCTTATTAGTTTAATATAAATATTTTGTTATTTCGCTATAAGATAAAATTATAAGATACATATTTCTCAAGAGTAAGGCATAGTAAAATATCCATATAATCTTATTTTTTTATTATTGTCTATTGTATAAATACTCACTTGTGATTGGTGAAGAAAAAATGAAATACGTCACGGTTTGATTAGCGTTAAACAGCTATGTATTGTGGGACAGGCATGGACATCACTGCTTTTTATTTGGGTTGAACAGACTTAATTCGTGAGATACCAAAGACACTGATAGACTAATGTTGGACTGTTGATGGAAATGAACTGAAACTCACACAGCTATTCTTTAAGAGGTTGCTTACACCTGTCACTGAGTATTATATATATATGTGTATATATGTATATATGACGGTCATTACCAGTTATAGTTCATGTTGTCTCTTTGTTCATTTATTCGGTTTTATTCATAAATTCCCTAAATTTCGCTTTCACCAAATATGTGTTTAACATTTTAGAAATTGTTGCCTCTTTTTCTTTCCAAAATTTATCATAACTAAAATTGCCTCCATTTTGTGGAAGCTAAGGCTACAATTGAATGATTAATTGAATGTTTAGCGTCATTTTTATGCCACCGAGGGCTAACATACGATCGGTTAACCTAACCACTGTTTCTTGGGATCCTGAATATTTAACCAGTAATCGAGCACACCCATCTCCGCAAGTAACTGATAACTTTCCCACTTGAATCAATGGTAAGAGACGAATGATAATGAGATACTATGTCGTATATCAATCATCACGGAGACTGTTGCCGGGTGGAGATTCGAACTCACGATCCCTGGTTAATGCTACAAAGACGACTAAAGTAGCATAACTTGACTTAATTGTTTTCTTTGCCTTTTGGTTTCAATTCTTTAACGTTGTAGGAACTTGTGACCCGAATTGTATATGTATGGCAATAAAGTATGCTTAAATCAATTTTTTTACCCGAATATGTTTTATGATTTGATATTGTCAACAGAAAAATTTGACACCTTAATGGTCTTCGTTTACTTCCTCTGTACTTAACCCAATTGTGTAATTTAATGCTACGTTCCCTGTGTGTTATATATTTCCTAATTTATATACAAATAACTTTTATGTTTCAATACTCTTGTATTTACGATGTTAACTTGCTTTTGTAATTAAGATGTATAATTGCTTTTCCCATAAACATCGATGTTTTGTTGGAACATCTGATTACTTAACAGCTGTTGCCATTCACTTGTTCAGGGGCAGATCCAGGGTTTCATACACTAAATGATGCAGTCTTATGAGCAGAATGACTAGATAGCAGGACGTATACTTATGATTGGTTGAATAGTAAGCGTCATTTAAATGCCATCAAGGGTTAACAGACGGTCAGTTACCTAACTACTGTTACCTGGGATCCTGAATATTTAACCAGTACTCGAGCACAGCCATCTCCGCAAGTAACTGATAACTTTCCAACTTGAATCAGCGATGAGAGACGGATGATAATGAGACATATGTCGTATATCAATCATCGCGGAGACTTTTGCTGGGCGTTGATTCGAACTCACGACATCTGGATTGAAAGTCAGACGCGTAACCGACTGAGCCAATCAGGCCCGGCCGAGGCAATAATGTGCCTTGATATCCATTGTAATTCAATTAAACGGTATGTTTGTCCGATTTTAAGCGGTCTGAAGAATGGGGGGTGACTGCTGAATTTTGTTTAGTAAAAAACAACGTTTTAACGACGGTTTAATGCTATTTTATTAATTGTTCAGCTGGCCAACCTCTGATATCATTAACAGGGACTTATAAGTTACAATATTTGGATCCGAATCTGGGTCTTATCCTGAATCTGGTTGATGGTCCATTTGGCCACATAGAAAACCTACTTCCTATCAAAAATGTTAAGAAAATGGTAGCCCACCAATTAATTATCGCGGTCCAGTTGATATGCACTCATTTCAAGTGATTGAATTCAATAATTTATACTATATATATATATATATATATATATATATATATATATATATATATATATATATATATCCACCAACATGAGAACATTTTATTTCTAGAGTAGAAATTGAACATTTATACCATTCAATAGCTACACGTAATTGGTAGTTTTTGCCAAGTTTCAAGTGTCTTCTATAATCACTCTTTTTCATGTGAGAGACTTAATATGGTGCCATGTCCTTGTTACAACAAAGAGACTATTTTCTTTCTTTTGAGGATGAGGGAAACTTCATATGAAGTCATGTCCTTGTTACAATAGAGAGAATATTCTCCTTCTAACTGAGGACATGTCATTGTTACATAAGAGAGAATGTTCTCCTTCTGTCTAAGGACGACAGAAACTTAATATGGGGCCATGTCCTTATTACAACAGAGAGATTATTCTCTTTCTTTTGAGGATGAGAGAAACGTAATATGGGGACATATCCTTGTTACAACAGAGAGATTATTCTCCTTCTTTTGAGGACGAGAGAAACTTAATATGGGGACATGTCCTTGTTACAACAGACAGATTATTCTCCTTCTTTCTAAAGACGAAAGAAACTTAATATGGGTACATGTTCTTGTTACAACAGAGTGATTATTCTCGTTCTTTTTTAGGAACAGAGAAACAAAATATGGGGACATATCCTTGTTTCAACAGAGAGATTATTTTCCTTCTTTCTAAGGACGAAAGAAACTTAATATGGGGACATATCCTTGTTGCAACAGAGAGATTATTCTCCTTCTTTCTAAGGACGAAAGAAACTTAATATGGATACATGTCCTTGTTACAACAGAGTGATTATTCTCGTTCTTTTTAGGAACAGAGAAACATAATATGGGGACATATCCTTGTTTCAACAGAGAGATTATTCTCCTTCTTTCTAAGGACGAAAGAAACTTAATATGGATACATGTCCTTGTTACAACAGAGTGATTATTCTCGTTCTTTTTAGGAACAGAGAAACATAATATGGGGACATATCCTTGTTGCAACAGAGAGATTATTCTCCTTCTTTCTAAGGACGAAAGAAACTTAATATGGATACATGTCCTTGTTACAACAGAGTGATTATTCTCGTTCTTTTTAGGAACAGAGAAACATAATATGGGGACATATCCTTGTTTCAACAGAGAGATTATTCTCCTTCTTTCTAAGGACGAAAGAAACTTAATATGGGGACATATCCTTGTTGCAACAAACAGATTATTCTCCTTCTTTCTAAGGACGAAAGAAACTTAATATGGGTACATGTCCTTGTTACAACAGAGAGATTATTCTCCTTCTTTCTAAGGACGAAAGAAACTTAATATGGATACATGTCCTTGTTACAACAGAGAGAATATTCTCCTTTTGTCGAAGGACGACAGAAACTTAGTATGGGGCCATGTCCTTGTAACAACAGAGAGATTATTCTCTTTCTTCTGAGGACAAGAGAAACTGAATATGAGGATATGTCCTTGTAACAATAGAGAGAATATTCTCCTTCTTACTGAGGACATGACCTTGTTACAACAGAGAGACTGTTTTCCTTCTGTCTAAGGACGACAGCAACTTAATATAGGGCCATGTCCTTGTTACAACAGAGAGATTATTCTCTTTCTTTAGAGGACGAGAGAATCTTAATATGGGTACATGTCCTTGTTACAACAGAGAGATTATTCTTCTTCTTTCTAAGGACGAAAGTAACTTAATATGGATAAATGTCCTTGTTACAACAGAGAGAATATTCTCCTTTTGTCTAAGGACGACAGAAACTTAATATGGGGCCAAGTCCTTGTAACAACAGAGAGATTATTCTCTTTCTTCTGAGGACAAGAGAAACTTAATATGAGGATATTTCCTTGTAACAATAGAGAGAATATTCTCCTTCTTACTGAGGACATAACCTTGTTACAACAGAGAGACTGTTCTCCTTCTGTCTAAGGACGACAGCAATTTAATATGGGGCCATGTCCTTGTTACAACAGAGAAATTATTCTCTTTCTTTTGAGGACGAGAGAAACTTAATATGGGGACGTGTCCTTGTTACAACAGACAGATTATTCTCCTTCTTTCTAAGGACGAAAGAAACTTAATATGGGGACATGTTCTTGTTACAGCAGAGTGACTATTCTCTTTCTTCTTAGGACCAGAGAAACATAATATTGGGACATATCCTTGTTGCAACAGAGAGATTATTCTCCTTCTTTCTAAGGACGAAAGAAACTATATATGGGTACATGTCCTTGTTACAACAGACAGATTATTCTCCTTCTTTCTAAGGGCTAAAGAAACTTAATATGGGGACATGTTCTTGTTACAACAGAGAGATTATTCTCCTTCTTTCTAATGGCTAAATAAACTTACTATGGGTTCATGTCCTTGTTACAACAGAGAGATTATTCTCCTTCTTTCTAAGGGCTAAAGAAACTGAATATGGATACATGTCCTTGTTACAACAGAGAGATTATTCTCCTTCTTTCTAAGGGCTAAAGAAACTTACTATGGGTTCATGTCCTTGTTACAACAGACAGATTATTCTCCTTCTTTCTGAGGACGAAATAAAAACGTAATATGGGTTCATGTCCTTGTTACAACAGAGAGATTATTCTCCTTCTTTCTAAGGACGAGAGAAATTTAATAATGGGGCATGTCCTTGTAAAAACAGAGAGATTATTCTCCTTCTTTCTAGGTACTAAAGAAACTTAATATAGGTACATATCCTTGTTACAACAGAGAGATTATTCTCCTTCTTTCTAAGGACGAAAGAAACTTGACATAGGTACATGTTCTTGTTACAACAGATAGATTATTCTCTTTTTTTCTGAGGACCAGAGAAACATAATATGGGGACATATCCTTGTAGCAACAGAGATATTATTCTCTTTCTTCTGAGGACAAGAGATACATAATATGGGGACATATCCTTGTTGCAACAGACAGATTATTTCTCCTTCTTACTAAGGCTATGGCCTTGTAACAACAGAGAGATTATTTTCTTTCTTTTGAGGATGAGAGAAACTTAATATGAGGATATGTTCTTGTAACAATAGAGAGAATATTCTCCTTCTTACTGAGGACATGTCCTTGTTACAACAGAGAGAATATTCTCCTCTATCTTAGGACGACAGAAACTTAAAATGGAGTCATGTTACCACAGATATTTTATTATCATTCTTTCTAAGAGACATGTCCTTGTTACTACAGAGAAATGAATCCCTTCTTTCTAAAGGTTTGTCCTATCAAGACGGCTAATGTGCTGGCCTCCAAAGTACCCCGTGTTTGTGTCTAAGAATGTATATCGATACGTTTGTAAAAAAAAGAGTTTTCTTGTAAACAACATTATTAAATCACTCTGAATATAAAAGGAAATCGATAGACGACCAGGTCTCAAAACTCCTCGACTCTTGTGGAGTTGTGTCTGGGGCATGTAACAGGAGTTCTAGGATACTTAAAATTTAAGTCACTGTAAAAAATATATTGCAGGGTTCAGGTGCACAATTTTCATTCAGCTCAAACTCAAATTTGCATTTTAAAGGTACTTTATAATTTGGATATCCAGTCCGAAGCCTAGATCAGGAGTTCAACGTATTCAGCACAAAGGTAAAATAAAATATGAAAAGAGATCTAACCGCTATATTTGAATTAGGGCTCGATTAGCTCAGTCGGTAGCACGCCCGACTATCAATCCAGGGGTCGTGAGTTCGAATCCCCGCAACAGTTTCCATGATGATTGATATACGACATTGCGTCTCATTATCATTCGTTTCTCATCGCTGTTTCAAGTAGGATAGGTATCAGTTACTTGCGGAGATGAAATGTACTCGAGTACTGGTTAACCTTTCAGGATCCACGAAAACAGTTGCTAGGTTAACTTATCGTCTGTTAGCCCTCGATGGCAAAAATATGACTCTATATATATCTAATCAGTCCGTCAATCAATCTTATAACTATTAAGTACGATGGCGGTGCTAGGTGGAGCTAAATTGTTCAGGTAATTGATTTCCATTTACCTACAGTGTAAAGCTAATTAACAGAGTTAACAGAGCAGAGGTTCAACTAATTGAACATTAAGGAAATGTATGAAAAATAATACAATTCGTCAACACTTCAGTTCCCATAATCTGTGCGATATAACAAGAAATAACTCATTTGGAGTTATATCGAATTGCAAGAGTCTTCTTTACCTGTTGTGATTCGGGTAGGGTTTGGACATGAAACCGAAAATAGTCAAAAGTTTAGGTAATGTAAATAAGCCTAAAGCTGTTCGGCGAAAGGTAGTATAAGGGGCATAAGAAAAATAATTTCTTCCGAAATCCAGCAATATTGACGATATAAAATAGTTTAACTTATTAAAATAAAATTGAAATTATGTGGGCATTAGAACGCCTGAGGATAGGTAAGGAATAAACACCTATTAACCGAGTTGAATTTGATTTGGAGATATGTTTACGTGTGCGCTTTTGTAAGTTTGTTTTTACCACGGAGCTAGCTTTTGTGTCGGAAGCACGTACGTCTTTGCTTGGAAGTCTCTTGCGTACTTCTTCAAATAATTTCCACAATAAAGTTTGTAAACGATTCCAAAGTATGCAGTATATATAGCTGCATAAAAAGTGGGTGTTGGTATACAAAAAGCAAACGTTTAGGTTTTTATTTTGGTCAAATTCTGATAGTTGTCCAAATTCATTCGTGAATGAGTATTTTTATTATTCTTGAAACATTTATGTAAATTCAATAAAGCGCATGTTTGCGGTTTGGACACCCTAAGTGTAGAGAAAACGCTAAGGATTGCATATTGGTATAACAAAATCAATATTTGTTACACTAGGGGTCATAACCGCAACCCTCCCTTAGTGAAACAAAAATGGGTTTTGTTACACTAAGTGTTATTGTTGTGAACCTTAGTGATACCCTAAGCATATTTTTTTTGTACATAATTGACATTTGATTATAAAACTGCTTCACTTATGAAATTTGTGAAATTTATTTGTCCCTGCTTTGAAATGGGGACAAAAGTGTAACACATGTTCGTCTGTCCGTTTGTTATGTTGCGTAGTGCTTCCAATAGGCCTGTGGCATATCGAATTTACACAAAAGAGTTTTCTTATCTGAACAGGTCTGGTAAAAAATAGTTATTGCTTGTTTCTATTGAGACAAATAAACATATGCATATTTGCAACACAACAGAAAGTGTTGCTCTGTGTTGTCGATGTTTCCACAGAATTGTCCATGTATTTCCCCAATGATAAAGAGAGTCGCTACAGTCTGAAGAAGGTAGCTGTCGAGTGATAAAAAATGTTACAACATCATCTTGCGCGACTCAGATTTTCTTAAAATAAATCAACACAAGTTAAAAAGTATGTTTTCTTACCGCTAGTCGCAAATCCCACTACCATTCTGCGTTATTCCACCGTCATCCAACGATACTTCCACCGCCTCGTCCAGAAACGATTGGACACGGTGGTATGTGAGCATTAACATGTATCTACCATTCTTGAACCATCTCTTAACAGAACTTGAATCACGATTGCTACAAGAGGGCAAACATTTCAAAACGCAATACCTCATTCCAAAACATTCTCCACAAATTAAGGTATATGTATGAATGCTCTATGTTAACAGTCTATATAAATCAGAACATTATTTGACACTATTAAATAAAACAATAATTTGCTAAAGTTCCAATTATATTTAATCTATTTTGCACGAGTTTATTCATCGCATTGTATAGCAAAGTGTATAACAATAATCGTAAAAGTTCCCATGAATGTGAACAGTGTGTCTTTTTAGTTTTATAGCCGTGGTTGCTAACTAAGATTAACATAAGCTGCCCCTTCTTAATAGCAGTAGTTACAAATTTGAATGTTTAGTACAGCCTACTGATTGAGCAAGTACTCGTATAATAGTAAATTCATTTCAAGTATAAAATAAAATTGTTTAACACAATTTTAAATGTAAATTTGAAAATTTAATATAACTGTAAACAGTAGTGATTCATCATATCCATTTAGTCTTCATCACACATGTAATTTATGATATAGAAGAGTTTGAACGAATGCAGAAGGTGAAAGCAACGGTGGGAGTTGATTAACGCCGACGAAAGAATAGACAGTTTGGCAGAGTCGGTTTCATCTGTTATTTATTATTTTGCGATTCATTTCCTTGATGTTTTGATGAAACCCGTGATGAACAAATATATATATATTTATAATTTTTATATGCTTTTTTTCTGCTGTTGGGATTAGAATTTAGATCAGTCATCTATGTTATTCTTTATATAGAAATCATTTTAGAAGAAACGTTGAATTGAAAATATGATCAAGATGTTATAAAATGCCGCCATTTGCAGTCCAAAGGTCCCCTTTCATAGTGAAATGGGAACCCACTCCTAAACCGCACCCATTGTGCGTATATAAAAAAAAAGACAGAAAGAAGGCCTGACACCTACATCCTTGTCAGCAGCGTGTCGACATGTGCGTGATTCTGGCTAAACGGAGACAGATACCTTAACACTTTAAGAACAATCGTCTAATTAAAACGTGTGAAAATGAACCCTATGCAATTGATTTTCCTATTCCCACAATCCGACTTAAATTGGGGAATGCTGGCAATGCCTAACTGTGAAGAATTTGGAATAGGCAATCAAAACTCAAGATCTAGTCAATACCTATCCAATAATACCAAGATCAACAAATTCTGTAAAGGAATAACCTCTCGGCATAGGTTTGACAATGGCACCTATATAAAACGGCTTTTCAAAACACTTTCATCATTGTTCAAAAGTTCTGCATACTTCATTAATTGGTCAATAACTCTGATTTGAGTACCATTCTTTACATTAACAAGACATAGTATATTTTCCTTTTTTTACCAAAATATTTGTTAAAAATTCATTATCAACCAGTGCAATACGACTTTAACACAGAAATCGATTTCATTTTCACTCGTTTTACTGTAGCGCACGTGTTTCCAACATGCACGGGGCGTTGTGGATACTCGCTCAATTTGTAAAGAATACATCTATCTACACTCTGATATACAGATTGATATGTTCCGATAAATATTTTTGGAAAAAAAATCACATACTGGCATATATGAAATTTTCACGATTTTTCACCATGCTCCACACATTCCAAGCCCTGATGTTTACATCATTCTTAAACGGCGGCGTGGTCTAGTGGTAGAGCGTCCGCCTCGCATGCGGAAGATCGTTGGTTCAATCCCCGGCCAGGTCATATAAAATACTTTAAAAATGGTACTAGAAGCTTCCTCGCTTGACGCTCAACATTTAGAGGAGAGTTCTAGGTCTGGTGGGCCCGGTGTCAGTATAATGTGACTGGGTGGGGTATCATACCATGTGTCTGCGGCATGATACTCCAGTGTGACAGCGCTTAGAATACTGTCTCAAGTAGACACCGTCGCGATATGACTGAAAAATTGTTGAAAGCGACGTTAAACACCATACAACAACAACAACAACAACAACAACAACAACAACAACAACATTACATCATTCTTAAGTAAAGCCCAATGTCTACAGTCTCCATACATCAAACATATTGTATACTACGGTTATTGATCATTTCCGGCGAAAGTCCTTGATGAGCTCCAAGTAATTTTGAAAATGTACTAGACACGTGCGAAATATCAATTTTTACTCCAGGACATTATTTCTGTTTTTAAATGTAGACACCATTAAAATAGACTGTCCTCTTGAGGTTTTGAAAACTTTTGTAATTTTAGCTAAAAACAACAAAAACTCATGTTCGAGCTTTCATGGAACCATCGTGCGGGTAGATACTTATTTGTGCACCTAAGACTTTGTTAGTATAAAATAGTATTCCCGATTTTTTAAAACATGTCCTCAGAAACATGATATTTTTCTCTCTTTACGTAGGACAAAGTCTTACAAGAATGAAACACTAAATAAAATATTATTCTCTGATTAATTACAACAGGAGATTTTTTTCTCATCTTCGTTTACAACATAAACATAGGCGTGGTTTTGGACGACCGTTAAAGTGAGGACCATGGACCATGGTATCCAAATATATCGCCGTTAGCGATAAAAACATTACAATTGTAGTTAATATATACAGTTAAATGCGGGTAACAGAATACATCGCCGTTAGCGATAAAACATTAAAGGAATAACTTCAAAAAATAACAATTGTAGTTTCTTTCAGATCGCAGTTCTAGATACCAAAGTCATATTCAAATCGGACATTGCTAATGTATGGACAGTGTCGAAAACTTCCAAGTCAGCGGTAAGTCATTTTATTTATTGTGTTAATTTCTGGTAATTTATTCTAAACAAAATATATGATATCACACTTTTTGTTTTGAACATCTCATAGATCATTCATTTATTCATTCATTCGGACAGATATTCAGTTTAAGAGTGTTGCATCTGAATGAGTTTAACATTTTGATATTATATTTATAAGATATTGCCTCATTGTATGAGCCAAAATGATCCACTTTAAAATGTTATTTGATTAGAAATTTGTTCATGAATAAGATATCTATAAAATATTGAATATTTTAATGAACACAAATGTATTTATATATGAGGGTTTATTCTTATAGTTTTTACCTTTTATAGGTAAACATTGCGATTATGCATAATGTAGTGTTTCTCTTAAACTGTTGCCAATTTGTTAATAACCCGCCTAAAAGCACACAGAGTTGAGGGAAGACTTGTCATTTGCTGTACTCAAAACTTAAATTGGTCCCATTGACTTAACATTGTACCTTCAATGAAGGCAGCGCATGAAGTAACAGCTAAACTTAAACATAAAGAGACATAAATTCATAAATGGATTGTAGAATGAATGAATTAATGAATAAATAAACGAACGAATGAATGAGTAACATCTCCGAGGAGTTAAGAAGAAACAATGATGGAATTTATCGCTGAAATATATCTTACTAGTTTGAATAAAAACATTTTGACTATGTTTCATCGTACTATAGTTTGGTTTTCAAAATATGAAGTCTTTGAAAGAAATTATTTATGTGTTGATTAAATGTCATTCTTTATTAAAATAACAAAAAATAAGTAACCAAAATCTTTTGTTTAACCTTTAGAATGTTAACAACCCAACATTACAATCAAACCCCTTCTTTTGACACCAAAATCACAAAATGCTGGTTGGTTCATTAGGAACTATATTGTTATATAACTAATAAGTGTTATCAAACAATTGAATTTTGTGAGAAATAAATCTTGTCGATATTTTTATAACATAATTGTTTCTTGTTGGAAATAGGATATTCAGAATCAGTGGATTAATTGTCAACAGCTAAGATGTTAAAAGGTCTTAGTTAAATTAGTAAATAAGTAAATTCAAATGTGAATTGATCATATATAATTCATTTTTAGATGTTATATATATATATTTATTATATAATATATTATCATTTTATTGTCACTTATAGCATGTATAATTGAAATATAAATGGCTTTGTACATTTCAATTTAACTGTATTAAGGAAATATGGTAATCCCTTAAGCCTTGTTTAGTCTTATAAGTCGTTCCAGCGTACATGTGTCACTATGTATCTTAAAATAATATCATATATTAACCAAAAACCTTCTATTCTCGTCCAGACATGACTGGATTCATGTAAACAGTCAATTTGTGTTACCTAAGGTAGACATATGATGAATTTTAACCTTTTTTAACCCTTTAAGCATTTTCTTGGACTCTTCCAAATTAAAAGCATTGATTCACCACATCAATGGGTGAATTATGTTTATATTAACTGACAGAGTGGAAAACAGTACAGGAATTGTTCAGAATGCTCGTTACGAGCAATCTGAACTCTTCCTGCACTGCTTTCAAAGGCCTTCTGTGATTGGTGAAAACGCGTATTTATTGAATAAAGGGTTAAAAGAATAAAAAATAACACTCCTCACTCCTACTAAGTTGTTACATCATTAATAAAATCGAAACTATCAATGTGTCCCTTTAACTTGATTCAGTTTTAAATTTATATTTAAGATCATTGGATTCGTAGATATTGGGACAGCATTTGATATAGATATAACGGATGGTCGCCGTGATGGACCGCCAAAGGTATCAAATTTAGTTTTTAATAGGGTTTGACGCTATTTAAAATGCAGGTTTTATATAAAACAATAATTTTCTTGTATGCTGTATGCTCTTTGTACAGTCAAAGCGGTGTTAGTGGTCGCCACTATTAAGCTAGTACTTGTCTTAAACAGCCACATTTTCTATTTACTACTTTTATGATTTTAGTTTTAATCAACCTGTTTTAAGCAGCTACCTGCCTTAAATAGCATTTTTTATATTTCCTCTAATGACCGTTTAAGAAAGGCTGTATATTAAGATGAATTAAACGTTTCAATGACTTGTCAATAACTAAACATGACAGAGTAGTTTGGTATATACCCAACTACGAGAGGTCATGAACAATTCAAGTCATTCTGTCGGGCAAACGATATGATGACCTCAGTTACATATGCATCGATTTGTACTCATCATGATTAATGTAAGATCAGATTTATTAAGACAATAAGCTGACACCAAAGTATATATTATATTTTCATAGCAATTCCTATTTCGGGTTAAAATAGATTAACACTTCTGCATTTGGTGTTAATATTTCTACATCGGGATTATATGCCAATACATTTTATTTGATTTCGTTTGATTTATACATGACGCGATTGTTATTTGTAAAGAAAAAAACGTATTTCAATGAATCTTAGTTTAACCTTCCTCCTTCTGAAATTATCTAACAAACTTTCTCACGCAAAGTTTGTTGGACCGAACCGTGCTCTAACTCACGATCTGTGAGAAAGCACCATACACCCTACATACTTTATCATCCTTCATACTTTATATTGTATATTGTACATCTTTTCAGTTGACTAAAACTATTTTATAAACTAGTTTTTGTATACGGTTAGTTATACATAATAAACATGACAGGAAAGTTTCGAGATCGACCAAACTAACTCCCACAAACCGGCCCTAGTCACGAATTCTTGGCATAGTATTCCACCAAATAAACTCAAATAAATAAAACCCCAGACAAAGTTGAATGTCCTACTTGGGTTTCATATTTTATTACATTTGCTTATAAACTTAATAAAACTGCAATGGAATGGCCGACACGTTTGTGTTTTTTAATTGATATGCTTCAAAAAGAATTTCTATGTTTTGTTTGTTTTTCAGAACAAATATTTCAAGACAGGTGCTTTTCTAATAAACCTCGACATGGCAAGATCATTAGACTGGATTGGTGTATTGCGAGACATTGCGGAGGATGCACACAGTCCACAGAAAAGCACGGTACTTATAATTAGGGTTGTGGAGTGGGGTAATACTTATACACACCTGAAGAATAATCGATGAAGACACACTGTAATACTGTGCTGTTGAAGTAGAACATTTTATTTACCTTGAATTATTATTAATCAATACATCGTTAGTGACATTCTTTAGCCAGATCTCATTACACTACTCTCCATTGTTCTCTGTCAATGTTTAAGATTTTGCATGGCCTATAGAACGGACTCAGTTCTCCAACATTTGTCCGTTAAATAGAAATTGTTACTAGCACTCTGACTGGTCAGGCTTTTAAGATAAAGTTTGACTGACGTCATAGTTAAGTATTATCAAATCTGCTCGCACAATTGATAAAATCAAGAAATGGCGATTTCAAATTAGTTAAGCGGCATCTATACTTTTTTTGCTTAAATATATTGCTTAAACTACGTTTATTTGTTGGATTATTTTGCTTGAAAGTAAATGGTTGTAAACAGGAATGTTTTAAAACAATACAGTTTAAATTAGTAAATAGGTAGTTATAATTTGAATAAAAGAAACATTACAATTTTACCTGTAAATGAAACAATCGCATTGATACAGAAATAAATACTTTGGTGTTGATAAAAATAAAGTAATGCACTACATTCTTTTATATATCATATTTTCAATCTTAACTCCAATTAATTGTTCATGTTTACTGAAGTTAACAGCTTAATCTTTTTAATTAGGCGATATTCATTACGTCTGTGGTTAACTTTGCTTTGGGAAGAAATATACATAACTTATATTTCACCGAATTGATAGACATACGATTTGCTTCACACCAAATATCAATATCATTAAGATCCGCTTTTAAGCCTTTAACGACGTCTGGAAGAGGAATATTTGAAACTTCGAGCGTAGTATCGTCTGCAAAAACATCAACGACAGTATTTTGCAATGATAATGACAAGTCATTTATATACAATAGAAATAATAGGGGGCCTAAGACGGTGGCCTGAAGTACATCAGCTTTGCTGAACCCTGAAGTAATATCAGAAACTTAAGTATAATGAGTTCTCCTTCCTAAATATGAAGAAAACCATTTTTTTTGGTATTACTGTTTAATTTGTACATATTCATTTTTTATTACGTACGTCATGGTTAACTATATCAAAGACCTTAGACAAATCAAGATGTAATGTACCAACGATTTTATTGTAATCTATAGCTGTAAGCAAGTCATCCGATATTTATGCGTGAGCCGTTTGACAAGAATGGTTTGCTCTGAAAAGAGATTGAAGAAAATAAAAGTTTATTTTCTTATACGTATATCCTAAGATGTATACTAACGGAACTTTCCAGAATATATAATATAATGGGAAAAATTAATATATATAATTTGATTTATCATGTTTTGGTCCTTTTTGCAAACTGGGACAATTTCAGCTCTTTCAGATAATTTAGGAAATGTATCGGTGTCTTAACTACTATTAAATAGTTTTGTTTGTATTAGAGCTATTGCAGAGGTTGACATTTTTAGAAACCTGGCACCTAGGCTGTCCGATCTAGTATAGTGTGCAATGTCGAGACAGTTTAGTTGGTTTTCAGCAAATGAAAATGATATCGCTAGAATTTGGAATTGCTGACATTTAACAAACTTCTTACAATTAATATTTACCATATTGGCATAAGATGAAATTGGAGAATTGTCTTAATGTAACGTTTCACGCACCGTTGAAAATAATAGTTGAAAACAATTGCTGTTTGGCTGTTTGTGACGGACAAGTTATACGATTTCCATCATCATCATCATCCAAATAGTAAGTTTGAATTTGTGATTTAATCCCGATAAATTGATTTACGATTGTTTTGGATTACGTTTGTTAAAATTAATAGATCCATTGTAATGGTTTTATTTAGCTTGGCGTATAAGAATGTTGACCTTCTGTCGCCAAAACGTGTAACGTGTAATCAGTATTTTTTTTATAAACTACTTTTATTTCATGACACCAGACTTTCTGTATATATTCAATTCGATTGATTAATTTTCTTTACGTGTTTTCTTCTTTTTGGGGCATATCTATCTAATACAGTTTGCATTAAACTGAATAAGTCAAATGACCCTGTTTGTTCTGAAAGATCATTAATAAACTGTGCTTCATTGAATGATTTTTTTTATTGTTTTATACATTGGAGCTTTTATATTATTTATTACATTACCAGTAATGCAAATATGTCAATGATCACTAATTGAGCACCTATATTAACATAAGCTATATTTTGTGGCATATTTGCAAAATGTTTGATATATAAATGTAGCGGAATTATTTGTAACTCAGTACAATGCATTCTTCATTTTTCTTCTGGCAATGATTTCTCCCAGATGTTATCCAAGATGGTATTTTGAAGCCAATCAACTTTCGATGAAGGTGGCCTTTATAAAATCATATGACAGACAGACATTTTCTTAGTGTTTGGTTGTTTAATTTAAGACAAATGAATTCATTTCAATCTGCTTAATACCAGTTCTTTGGATACCAGTTAGATCATCTCGGACATAAATGAAAAGTCCGTCACCAATAGTTATTTTTAATAGAGTATCCTGAAATAATTGAAAATTATCCATCTTGAGATCATTGAAAATATTATTAAAAAATGTTTAACATAAACAGAATATATCAATGTTATTTTGCTGCTATTCAATAAATTTAATTTCATAACGTTTAGGGAAAACATATATATATTATAATATTTAAATATGTTAATTCCTTTTTAGTTAAACACTTTGTTTAATGTTTGGTTTACATCCAGGAATGCATTAAAGCATCGCACCAACTTGCTTTGGTATATAAACCATATCATTGTTGCTCATTGCCTAGTTTATGTGGTTATGTAACATTCTTCTCCTTAAAAACCTCCCCTTGTCAAAATAATGTTCACTGTTAAGTTCGCTGTCTTTAGATGACACTATACATATTACCATATTCAGTCTGTTACTCACCTTTTGTTGAAATGTAATTTTTTACGATATAGTGTGGCATCAGGCACATTCTTTAAAAATTAATGTCATTTTCAGGAAAGTGTATCCTTCTTTGATGCACAGCTGTTCAAACGATTTGTTGGTTTTACATATTTTCGTTTACAAGTTTATCATTTCGTCTTGGTATGCTATGTGATACAGTATTTATTTTCTTTATTTATTATTTGAATAGCATTTATTGTATCTTTAAATTGATCATTAATGTCTTCAGTCAGTACTGCATCAGTCACGTTGTTTTTCCCCACGTGAGGTATTAAAAGTAAGCAATTTTGCTAGTACTTAGTATATTTGTGGCGTAGTCACTAGCTATACATGTTGACCTTCTCCGTATCTCGCTATTAATGATTAACGTGTTAATGTGGGTCGTGGAGGTTTTATAACTGCTGATATTTTGCATGATTTATTATTTCATTCGTGACTTCTGTTTGGTTCAGATGATACTTTATTTTTACACAGATGTCACTTTCTTATTCCTAATATACTGATCATTAGATTGTAGTTTGTAGTTTCTTGGTATTTAAGCTATTTAGTCCGGAAAATACAGCACTGAACCTTGCATGGAAGTGTATAGTAAATGTTTTTAGTGATTATGCTAGTTTAGGCATTGCTTATGAAATATAAGCTTGATAACATCTTGTCATCATTTGGGCATTTTGAAATATTCAAGATGATCGCCAATATGGCGGAAAATGAATTGAAAATTACATTTTGGTTTAAAAAGTGCAAAGATAATGTTTTAAATTAATTGATTTTATTCAGTAATTATGTCACTAACATCTAAAATGTAAAACTTACACAATTGATAACATATGCGAATTAATTATTTTTAAACAATGTCGGAAATTGTCCACATTTTCCATTACAACGATATAGGCATTTATACAGCTGTTGATATACATTGGAGCAGTCTATCTAAACCTAATGTACTTGATAATGATAAGTAAACAGCTGTCGTCACAATGTATATGCAGTCGAGACTCGTTATCTCGATATCGCTTGAATTGATATTTTGTTTGATTACTGATGTGAACTGAACGATATGTTCGCTTGTCAAGTTTGTTAACAGATTTAACACCTCTGTGAGCTGTTTGCGTTTGTTTAAACATGCAACTTAATGGGAAGTGATGGGACAACGCCGAATAGACCGATTTCCGTTTACTTTTCGTTCGTTAGCACTTCGTTTGCGTTATAAACAAAGTAAACATGTTTAACCGTGCTGAACGCAGCCCAGGTGATGAAAATGAATATTGATTTTGAAATAAAATCTATGTCGATATTCGGATATATCGAGTTTTTTGGCAGTCCCTCTAATATCGAGATAATGAGTTTCGACTGTACTATTGTTTGGTGGGGTAGCGAAAATGTTGGATGGAATGAAGTTTCCTGAGAATGTCATATCATTTTTTAAGCAGTGGAGTTGTTTATGCGGATCATTTCAATATTAAAAGTTGGAAACTGATCTAAACAATTTTACTGAGAAAAGTAAAACAACGAAGTAATGGGTAGATGATGTAATAAATCCTTATTTATAATGATTTTTTACGTAAGAGCTGAGAGAAAAGCTGACTATGCTTTGCATTTGGTAGCAGTTATGCTTATGATGCCATTTTTTCGCAGCTAGCCATATGAAATATGCGCGATATGGAATCTACAATCTCAGGTGCATGAAAAGTACTTTCATAAGTTTATGAAGAGTGATATGGTTATTGAAACCACGTTTGTGAGATATATGCAAGACAAGAGGGGAATACATGGGATTATTCTGAAGTAAGAATGACTGGACATATGTGGATTGAGTTTGGATGTTTGCAGTAGAGTTGAAGATATTTTGTCAATTATGAGTACCAATAATGATTGATGCAAAGACCTATCCAAACACGATTATATACATTATTGAAAAATGCGACTAAACTAAACAACCATATACATGGTACTGTTATGTTTATATCGTCAGTGGTCAAATAGCACCACAAAAGTTTATGCTGATAAAATAGTTTCCCATGGTAGTTAGCAATTATGAAAGAAATTTGCCTGATAGCAGTTGCCATCAAAAGTTTCGCAAACTGTGGGCATAGGTTGTGTCAAAGAGACAAATAAATGCAGGAGATGGTAAATAGATTTGGTACGACTCTGATATACTAAAGAGCTATATTATTGCAGACAAGTTCACATGATAAATATATTACAAACCTTCTAGCTCATGAACTAGTTTCAGAACCGACATCATTGTTAACTGACACAGGAGATCTGAGAATCGCGAAATCAACGACATTATTGCAGAAAGAAGTATTGGTGCAGCATTACTCAAACCAACTAGCAGACAATAATGCATATTCATAGACTAGGCTGTTCTGTAATGGCCAATAGATGGTACTTAGAAAGATTATTTAAGATTTTTAAGCTCTACATAGAAACTAAGATGTTTATCTAGTTTTCGATAGATATTTGCCATTCAGCACAAAAAGTATCACATGCGTTAGTAGAGAAAACACAGGCATGCAAGATACACCAACTCAACCTTAATATGCCAATTCCAGCTCAGAAAGTAGTTTTAACAGTAACAGAAATGACGCCAACTGATAGCAATCATGTAGCTCTGTGAAAGACATACACATTCTCGTAAACTTGAGGTTACATGTATCGGTGAAAATGGCATACCAGTTGAGATTAATAAATACAGTGTTATTAAAAAGGGATGACATTTAAATCACACACGAGGTGACAGATAATATCCCAGCACAAGTTATCATAGCAGCACATTAATAAACAGAGATATACCGGTAACAGCAATTTCAAATGATACTGATGTATTTGTACTTTAACTTCATAATAATATTCAGCAAAGCCTAAGAAATGTTTGCTAAGGGGATCACCTGTAAGGAACGGTATACATTAATATAACGACCATGAGCTGCCTGTGGTATCGGAAAAGGAATAGTCTTAAAACGTATGAGGCTTCAGTAGTCACTTGAGTTGGTAGGCGATGTTAATTGTAAAACAATGCATACTTTAAATACTTTACCACTAACACCACATTCCGAAGCTTTGTCGGAAATGCAAAAAGAGCTCACATACAGGCATGCACATGGAAACATGCATCGGACTCAAGTCCGAAGACAGCTCCAACATAGCTAGCAATTTCTAGTAAATGGACGCCGTGTCCATTTTTTTATTTTATAATGCTCAATGGCAAAACGTCTTCCCATTCTGTCACATGAATATCAAAATCATTAAAATTATCCTTTGGTATGATTTTTCTTTACATCTTGTATAAATGTTCATCTCAATATTACTTTTCGAGCAAATTGGCGACCATTTTGAACGCCATCTAATTTATTTTAAAATACTAAATAATGACAAAATGCCATCAAACGTAAAATCAAAAAACTATATATAGACTATCATTTTTAGGAAAAAAAATATTACTATACACTCTCATGTATGATTAATTTTATACCTTATAGTAGTTTCCATCTAAATATTGCATTTCGAGCAAATTGGGGGCCATTTTGGACGCCACATGTTTTTAATCTCAAAATCCTCAATGATGACAAAATGACATTCATCATAAAATTAAAGCACTATTTAGAGACTATCATTTTAGGAAAGAAAATATTACTATACACTTTCATGTATGAATATTTTATACCTAATATTAATTTCCATCTAAATATTGCATTTTGGGCACCGTCATTTTTGTTTCAAACTGCCCAATAATGACAAAACATCATCTCTGTTTGTCATTTTAACATCAAACACATCAACAGTGTCCTTTAGAATAAATAATGTCATACCTCAAAGAAATTCTCATCTAAATATTACATTTCGAGCAAATTGGCGGCCGACATAAAATCAAAGCACTATAGATAGACTATCATTTGATAGACTATCATTTTAGCAAAAAAAAAAAATTAAAAAAAATAACTATACACTCTCATTTGTTTGAGTCATAGATTTTATAATTTGACTTTTTATTAGTTTACTGACACGCACCGCCTTTTGATCACTGACTTCATTTGCTATTGTTTGTTTCTATACCTTCCATTGCATTGTGTTTTTTTAGTATATATTATCTTTCGATTCTGTTGCTTTCATTATTTCATCAACTAAATCCGATTTCTCTTGTTATATAATTCCAATTTGCTTCTTCAATATATATATGTTTCCTGCATGTATAAGACAGGCAGCTATTATTTTTGAAAGGTACGTAGTTATGCATTTACTAATTCAGTTTTCTTCTCATTTTATTCTTTTAATTCTGACTTTAAAGGCAGCTTTTAATTTTTCCAGGTTTTTATCGTGTTGATTAGCTTATCGTTTTCTTTCTTTAAAACATTGCTTTGTGAAAGATCTTTGAATGAACGCTGTAGTTCATTGTTGTCTATTTCCTGCTGATCTGTTGTTATTTAGTACACTTACATTTTCCAGTGTATCAAAATCCTGTTTACAATAAAATGACCAGGATCTTTATATATTGAGTTGTCATAACTGATGTTGTTTGGTTCTTTAGCCCCAGATCGACATGACTGGTTTGATATCTCAGTCTTGATTCAGGTATATTTGTATCCAGTAATGATAGCGCGAATGGTTTCTTAACCAATGTTAAATCTTCTTCTTCTTTCACGTGAGTGAATGTTTACTTTATCAGTTTCTGTTGGCCCATGTCTATTCGCAGGGTATAATTTAACTGCTTTAATCGGCTGGGAAAAATTAGGTGTCGTTGGATAAAATTTGACTTGACATATCTATGCTTAGTTCATATCGAGGGTTTGGTATAACTCATAGATTAATAAGCCATGTAGACCGAAGGACGAGTTTCACGAAGCCATAAAAATGGCCCTGTTTAATGCAATAGAATTAAACCTTAATTTTTTTACAAAATGTGATGTTATTTTGTTTTATCTATACTTTATTATTTTAAAAACTATTTGTGTTTCAATTCTTCATTTTTCTCTTAATGCAATACTATTTAAATGCACATATTCACACATATTACTCAGAATGCAATAGACAATAATCTTATCAGAATAAATATTGCTGTGTGGCAATAATGCTTACATAATAAAAAATAATAATTAAATGCGAATAAAGGACAAAATTGGGGGGTAATGAGCATTTCCCTTAATTTTGGCCGTCTTTGGAGTCATTATATAAATATAGAAAAACATGAAATTAAAACATAAAATATACATATTTGAAAAAAATGCATTATTTTTAATACAAATAAACCAAGCTATGCTGAAACATTAGTATTTACAATGTAAAAAAAAATGTATTTTACAGGGCCAATATTTGGGTCTCGTGAACCTGGTCCTTTGCGATAAGCTTTCGAAGGTTTCTTTTCGAGTAAAGGGTTCACTCACTAGAGTTAATGTTCACGCTAAAATAAAATAAAAACGCTATGAAAACATTAGGCTACATAATATCCTACACGTAATTCCGCAGATTTCTTGTATATATAATAAATTATAATTTACTTTCTATTCTAGTGAAGTCGTGGGGGTTAGACAATTCGTCCTCTGTCAATAATTGTAAGTTAAGTGTCAATAGTCATTCACTTTGAATAACAGTGTTAATCAGTGACATCAATGGCAGTAACTGATTGTGTTACAAGTATGAAGAAACAAATGCTTTATTATTATGTATTAATGCCTCACCCAGAGCGTCGGTTAGGCCAGTAATCAAAAGTTGTAGAACGAGCTTTAAAAGATAGTAAACTTAAAAGAAATAGCAAAGAAAAGTAATCTGAGGTTGTATTCACCAACCATTCTTGAGAATATTATTAGACTTAAGCTTAAAAACCAAAATTTCAACAGTTAGATTTCTAGTTTACTATGATATATAGAATAATTGTGAGTGTTTCTTTGACTATATATTAGAAAGCCAGGCATGCTGTCAAATTTTGGTCTCAAAAATGGTCTCTTAATGTTCAAAATTCATTCTTTAGTTCAAGTCTTAGAATATTATTAAGAATGGATGGTGAGTACCAGTCCTGGACTCTTTGTCTGCCGCAGCTGAAATCCTTCAGTTTAAAATGATCCATTTGCGAAATGACGTTTTAACTGGTACGGATTGTTATTTTAGGTTAAACCAGGAATTAAACAGGACAAAAATACAGACACACACCATACATTACAAAGCCACGAATATTACACCAAGAAATACAGACAGATATTGTATTACGACGGTGCTGTACTGCGACGAGAAAAAAACCATTCGTGTTTTGGAAACAAAGCTGTCAGTAACTCACAGCTCCAGGTATGTGTTTTACCTTTTTTTTCATGGTGGTACAACAAACGCCGAATATTGTTCTAAAACATCAAGGATCTTTCGAAAATAGTGAATTATTCCGATTCATAAGCTAGATTCAAACCCAACCATTAACTGCTTTTTGCGGATAAAGCGAACATGACTTAAGTAACCATTAACCAGCTGATGCGAACATGCTCTGAAACGCAATAAGTGAACCAAACATGCGTTGAAATGTTGAACATCCCAATATAATTACTGTTTCGATAATTAGCAATTGCTTGAGGTTGGTGACAAAGCACCAATCTCGGCATCCGAAGATTAACAGTTGATCTCAGGCAAAACCAACTTTTAAATGATACTTATAAAACTGTCAATTTGCAATCCTCATAAAAACGATAGCTTTAACGATATGAATACCCAAGTATGAAGCCGTTATTTGGAAACGATCACAACTCTGGTACATTGATGAAGGACTTTCTTTTTTGCGATTTCAAGTCCGACTACACAGTTGATTTGTAGTCTTTGTTTTATAAAAATACAATCTAAATCTTTATTTCTGTTTTAATTTTCTACATAGAAAGTTTTTGAAATTGTTTTTTGTAGAACCGCGCTGATTGCAGTTAATATCGTTAATCTCAGATTCACTGTTTATAGATTAGTCGTTCAAGTAACTTTGGAAAAGGTCATAATTTTTATAAATGTTTGAAAATCACAATATTTCACATAGTTGGGGGCCATACATGACAAAAAAGGAAAGTGATATTTAATAGTCTATTCCCATCAGTTTTTTTGTAAATAATTTAAATTAAATATTCTAAGTCATCAATTTATACTTTTTCCTCCTACTCCAAATTTATACTGACTTCAATGATTTTACTGCTGGTATAAATAATATTCTTAGACAGGCGCTTCAAAATACTCGGAAATAAACGTCTCCATATGGTTAATATATGTCCCATTATTCAACATAGTCGTGTGTCCCAATATTCAACAATGTCGTGTGTTCTTTTAATCAACATAGTCGTGTGTCCCATTATTCAACAATGCCGTGTGTTCCTTTAATCAACATAGTCGCGTGTCCCATTATTCAACAATGCCGTGTGTTCCTTTAATCAACATAGTCGCGTGTCCCAATATTGAACAATGCCTTGTGTTCCCTTAATCAACATAGTTGCGTGTCCCATTATTCAACAATGCCGTGTGTTTCTTTAATCAATATAGTCGTGTGTCCCATTATTAAACAATGCCGTGTGTTCCTTTAATCAATATTGTCGATTGTCCATTTATTTAACATTAACGTGTATACCTTAAATAAATATCACCGTGTGTCCCTTTAATCAACATTATAACATATTTCATTAAAACTTTAATGAATTCTATTAACACATATATACGCTTCAAAACATAGTTCAAACAAAATTCCCATCTTAAAGCATAACCGTTCTACCTCTCCAATCAAAAACTGTTTCTACTAAAAACCCACTGCTCTAGCCTCCACCACAGCTCTTAAACTCCAGCCCTCTCATCCACACGGCTACTAAAAACTTGACCTCTAAACTTCCATGAATGCGGGCCTTTGCCTAATTACATACATGTACATGTTATTATTATATTTTCTAATTTACTAATGTAATGTATTAACTTCATTGATCAAATAATACTCGATTAAACATTTTTCAAAATGATAATTAATGAGTGACTATAACACATTATGTCCTTGAAAGTTTTGAACATAATCGACTTTGTCTGTACTCACGTTAAGAACGTTTTGTTTTAACTCAAGAAGGATCTTTTTTCTGTACCTTTAACAATTACTTTGGCTAACACGTATCTTTCTAATAGTTCTGGATACCAGAACTTCTTGAAAATGTTTATTAAACTGTGATACTTAAAGTTGTCTCTTTTAAATAATCTGGGTAGACACCGAAACCAGGCGGCTGTTCTGACTTTACAAAACGACAATCGATTGTTTACCGCACACACCTGTATTACACTGACTGCATGTACCAGTCTACAAATTACCTGGATGTTAAACAATCTACACGTCAGCCGGATGTAACCTTAGTCACACAGCTCAACATAGACAGAATGCAGGTATTATATACATATAGTTAACTTGGCCTGTATTATCTATCACACAGTAGACGTAATGATTGTGTTCCACAGATGACGTCATTAGTTACGATTTATCTGTATAAAAGGACACATGGCAACTGACCTGACGCGGGTTGTCTGTCAAACATGTCGATAATCCAATCAGCGATCGATATTGTAACCAGGTCCGGCATTTTCCTTAGACAAACCAACGGTATCTATGTAAACATTACATTGTTTTACATTGTATTTACTTGGTCAAACAACGCCACGTGGCTGATGGGTGCCGCGATAGACGCTTTTGCGTCAGGTAAACCCTCAGTCGATTTTACCTAGCATAAGTATAAAACGGACAGGTAAAAAGCATTGCTTATTTAATTACAATCAGGTCTCTCTTAAGTGGCCTCTCTTATTTCTCATTAACTTGAAACAAAATGTCAGTATTATAAATGTCGATATTACATTTGGTTTCGCAAAATATGCTTAAATGTTGTTTTGGAGATTTAACGACGGGTAGTTTGACTTGTTATGGATTTTTGTTTATCCTTTATCGTCTAATTGATAATTAGAACAGTTTATGTTCCGGTGGGGTGTTGATGGTTGTGGTTGGGCGGTGAGGCACTTACTATATCTTGATTAATACATATCTGTCCCCCTTTTTACCCTTCCTTTTGGACATGATGCAGAGTTTGACCACTATTTCTTTTGCATAGTGCTATGAAGAGCATTGATCCTCCTTTCTAGACTCATAATGTAGACGTTTAACCCCTTGTTCAATCCGAGGTTCAATCCCGTCTTGCTTATGAACTCCAGGCTATAACCTTTTGGCCAGGAACCTGCCCCCTCAGGAGACCCTATATAATTTAATTTGATTGAATTTAGAGTATCATATACTTTGTTTGAATGTAGAGTTTCGACCCTTGTAATTGGGATGAATGTAGAGTTTTGACCACCAAATTATAGGCTGGAATTTAAAGTTTGTGCCTATGTTTTGAAGTTTACAAGGCACATATGTACCCATTTTCAGGTCAAGTGCCCGTATGTTGATTGTCATTCGGAATTCATCTATAATATTCGCAGATTTGCATCATGGATTTAATGTGAGATTGGTACGGAGATGGCTACCAGCATTTCATTTACTTCGTATAAAATGGCTGTCAAATGAGGAGTGTTCATTTATTTCCGACCAGGAAGTAGAGTTATCCAGTCCAGTGAGGTTTGGCGTGAGGGGTGTTGCATATTTCATAATATTCATGAAGAGACTCAGTAAAACCGAGTAGGATGACTTCTTCTTTTGGATGCATTTTTTTGTGATTCTAAGGGATCATTATCAAATAGCAATGGCTTTACCAATAACAATCTTAAGGGACCACCATTGGAAACAGGAAATGCGTCCGTGGGGTAGCATAATGGCGGTCATAAATAATCCTTGTTTCTTCTTCTTTAAAAGTGCATTTTCGTTATTTTTATGCTCGTATTTTTGTGTTTATATTGGGAATTTAAAACAAAATGTGATGCTTTGAAATTGGGATATGAATACATGATTTTGGAAATATAAACTCACTTGTCAACAGTGTACACACTGAATATGGCGCCTGACCCTTACTTTTCTCACTATATTTTGGTAGTGCTTTCTATGAATGACAAGCATGCAAACTTTTTTATTTTATTATCTGTAGGATGAAGAACAAAAATCAATGATGGGTTTACAACTTAAGTGTTGTGTGGCGCCCTCTACTTTGAAACAGTGTTGTTAATATTTATATATTGTACTTATTTAGTTTTGTTCATCACTAAAATAATGTTTAAGCCGGAGCTAGAGGACGTGTGAAGTATTGCATATTTCACCACTTATCATGAAAGATTCAATAAAATAGTTTGCTGATTTTTTCTTTCGGATACGTTGGTGCTTCCAATGTTTCCTTTAATAATTCATTATTTTCGATATAAAATACAATGTTATGTTGTAACTCTTGCATTCAATATTTCTGTATAAAGCATTTTTTAAGATAACCGAAGATTGTTTCCTGTTACATTCTGTTTATCTTTTACCAACGTCTTTTTAAACAAATGGCAAACACGACAAAAACAAAGCTTCATGTTAAAAAATTGATTAATACAGTAAATTAAATAACAATAGTATCATCCACCTAAATATAGCTATTCCAATGAGCTTCGAGCATTTGTACCACGTGACTGTACATAAGAAATCGTTATTGTACGGATATATTTTTCGTATCAGACGTTAAGGAACGGTAACTCCAACGATATAAATAATCTGCATATCTTAGATATAGCATATACGAGAAATCATTGAGGCACTCCTAATGAACATTGTGTCGTTTGAAACAACAAACAACATGTATATATATTGAGAAATTGAAGCATACATTATTCTAAAATATATAAATAGATACTTAATATATATATATTAATTTAAAAAAGAAAGAAAATAGCTGTGATAAGGGAGTTATATTAATATTGCTATATCTATTTTCTAAAAGAGCAAACTTTAATGTTATCAAAAAAGGTGATAAACATCGAATTTGTTTTTTTAAAAAAAGTACCTGTCGTTAAAATAAATTGTTTTATAAAAATTAATTTTATATTGTGTTTCATTTGAAAAGATCTCGAGGTAAATAATAAAAAGGTCATTATACCATTTCACTGTATACTAACCATATAGTATATACTATGCTCCCTTCACAGCATATCACAATATGTGGTATAAAATATTCCTATATATATATATATATATATGCATATTTACTCTATTTTAACCCAAAATGACATCGATTTTGTATACGAATATTGTTTCACAATCTAATCAAGAAACGAATTTAAGGACATTTATTGATAATGCAACAGCACTCAAAGGCACTGAATTCAGACTTCTGTAAGACAACAATATTTCGATAATGACGAAAGTGTTTTCGATTAAATGTGTTTGTTACGTTTTACTAAAACCATTTACCATTTAAATATTTCAGCTCAAAGATAATAAGTTTATATGATCATTGGAGAGTTTGTCAATGTATCATGATAAAAAAAAATACCAATTATCCGTATATACTTAGTGCTTCTTCTACCCAGGAAGTTTTCGAACGCGATTTATAAAAATTGCAAGAACCCGTTTCACAATCGATGTAAAATGATAAATTTAAAACACCCTCTAGTGCTCTCTAATACCGCTTTATTTTCGGATACTTCTGAACAAGCTATATGTTTACAACGACTCAGAAAAAAAACGACACCGAGAACGGCCGCAACAAGGCCAGTAACACGGGCGAATACGGGCTGTTCCGCACAAACGTTATGGTAACTGTTATTACTATTTACAGATTTTAGAAAAAATATTTAAACTCTGGGATGGTCCTGCAAGTGTCGCACTGTATTTTTCTGATTCCGAAATGGAGATCTTCATGAGAATGTACAACTCATCTGCTGTATTTAGACACCGCAAAAACATTTGCTTTCATGTGATATATAGAGACAGTGTAAGTAATTCTTGTATTACATTCATGATAGATTGATTGAAATATTGATTGTTTGATTAAATGATTGATTGTTTGTTTGTTTGTTTGAATGGTTGATTGTTTTATTGTTTGTTTGTTTGTTTGTTTGTTTGTTTGTTTGAGACAGGCGATCAGTAGCCTAACCACTCTTTCCTGGGATCCTGGAAGGTTAACCAGTATTCAAATACACCCTTTTCCGCAAGTACATGTAATTGATAACTGTCCCGTTTGATGGGCGGTGAAACGAAGGATAGTTAGACACAATGCCGTATATCTATAGTCACAGAGACTGTAGCCGCGTGAATCATGGCCCCTGGATTGGAAGTCAGACGAGCTACCGACTGAGCTAACAGTGCCGACGCATGCACGATAAAGTGTTTGATCGAACAACGTTATTTCGAACGAAATATGTGCATGGTCCATGTAACTGATGACAAAAGGGCAGTTAAGTTGAACCTATTTTCACACACGAGTATTTTTTTTTATATCGATAATATGTCCCCACATAAAAATGCACAATAAGTGGTAGGTCGATCGACTTGGTCTTTTTTAAAAACAGTGTAGTGACACCCTGTTTTTTAAAAAAAAAAAATGTCCTCAAATGCTCATGAATAAATGTATTTGTTCAAATCCTATAAAAGTCACCCTTTTAACACCAGTAATGTCTTATTGCAGTATCCACTCATCTGCAGCAAGAAATCACAAACCTTATGAACCAATTTGAACATATTTCAAGCCAATTTACATAGGGATCTTTTAAGCGCAAGAATCATGTTACCGTTGAAAAAATAAACGATAATCTAACTATTCTACTTGCATCTTCATTTTTCAGGGCACCTATCCTATCAATTATATCCGAAATGTTGCATTAGACCAAGTTCAGACTGATTACATGTTTTTGATTGATGTTGACTTTCTACCTTCGCATGGCTTGCACGGATATCTAAACAAAGCAGTATCAACGATGGATATGAATAAAACAGTATGTAGAGAGAAACACCAAACAATATTACAGTACAGTGCAATACATTACTTTTGAACGCACTATGACACGGTAGGGTGCGGTTCTGTAGGACTCACACCACTATTATATTCCTTGAGTACTCGGGATGAAGGAGGTAGAAATAAAACTTTAGTTCTCTTTTTCTTCTTTCTACAGGGCTTTGTACTGCAGTGACTTACTTTTTCCTAGCATGAGTTAAATAGTCATTTTTTTAGAAATCACCACTGAAAATTTTATGCTGATAACAGCTTTCTGGACAAGTATGTGTCATTTCAGAATTGTCGGTTCGAACCGCATCGTTGGCGAACAGTTGACATATTGTTACTCTTGAAATTGATAGGTCTCACAAAAGCATTGAATTTTAAAAAAAAACCTGGTCAAGGTATGCTTTTTTCCCTTTATAATTGCATACCTTTAACCAGTGAAGAATTTGAGCCCAGATACATGCTGCAGATTTTGTTTTTTCACTGTGTTTTGGACATTAATGTTACAATTGAGCCTTATGGGAATGTAATAGTGGTGTGGGACGTATACAATACGGTATTGTTGGGTATGGTACGATACGGTACGATACGCAACGGTATCGTGCAAATACAGTTTTAACCTAGTTCAATCTAGTTGTAATGATTACAAAATGATGTTTTTTATAACAGTAATAGTAATATAATAATGTATATTATTTGAACTTATTAATCATCTTATTGACCTACTTACAGATTAGTTGGTATCAAAATTAAGGATACAAAATATTGAGCACTTCTAAACATCAATCATTCAATATTTTTTTATTTAAATGACAACTATTGTGAATTGTACGTGGAAAACACGTAAAGAAATGTAAACACGACATGTAAATAGAGGACAACCATTTTTGATGATTACGAGATTATTGATCTTACACCAAAACAAACACATGTTTTTTGTTTTATATGCATTTACATATTTTTTGTTTATTTTGACCTCAATTCGCTATTTGATATTGGATTGATAAGAAAAAAAAATAGATAATAAAAATAAAATAATTTAATTAGAGGACATTTATTTTTAATTCGAATTATTGTTCATCAAGATCATTTGATCTTACACCAAAACAAACACATGTTTTTTGTTTTATATGCATTTACATATTTTTTGTTTATTTTGACCTCAATTCGCTTTTTGATATTGGATTGATAAGAAAAAAAAATTAAATAATAAAAATAAAATAATTTAATTAGTTGACATTTTTTTTTAATTCGAATTATTGTTCATCAAGATCATTTGATCTTACACCAAAACAAACACATGTTTTTTGTTTTATATGCATTTACATATTTTTTGTTTATTTTGACCTCAATTCGCTATTTGATATTGGATTGATAAGAAAAAAAAATTAAATAATAAAAATAAAATAATTTAATTAGTGGACATTTTTTTTTTAATTCGAATTATTGTTCATCAAGATCATTTGATCTTACACCAAAACAAACACATTTCTTTTGTTTTATATGCATTTACATATTTTTTGTTTATTTTTACCTCAATTCGCTATTAGATATTGGATTGATAAAAAAGTAATTTGAAAATACTTTTTGATTTAATTTTTTAAAATTAATATGTAAGGACAAATCTTTTTTTTTTTCTCCATAATTTCACTGTTTGAAACAGTGGATTTCCATAAATAATCCACTGAGAAATATCTATACTTCATCAATAGCATAAAATAAAAACAAGTTAAAACAGGTTATACATATAAAACAGGTACAAACGAGGACAAAACAGGTAAAACAGATTTTTATTTCTTTAAAAAAGGTATTTTATTTTAAAACCTGCTGTCAAATTAATTGACATAAACTTAACACAACCCATGTTTTTTCAGAAATCAAGATTTTGAACAATTGCTAAGATCTGTCAATAGCCGGAGAATTATTATCAAGAAGAAGTTCGATAAAATGTGGGATTTATTATCTGGAAAAAACTACTCATAAAATTGTCTGAATAAGCGCAGAAAGCATTCAAAATGCCTCGAGTTTCGGAAATGTCATAACACTATTGGCTATAGCGTTGTCCTTTTTCAAACTGCCGGTGGCTACACCGAATGTTAATTTGTTTGGATTTTAGCTGCGTAAGTGATGTGCTTTGAACGAATACAAATGCATTTCTTTTAGGTTCATTACACGACATCGAAACTTGTTCGATGTGTCATACTTTTTTTTCCGACGATGGAATTGGGGTATTTGAAAATTATTTGCAGCAGATTGTTCAAGATTTCAAACGTCATTATAACATATCTGTGCATAATCATCGCGGAACCCTACATAATGTATAAGTCAACTTTCTTTTCAAATTTCAGGTGTTAATTGTTCCAGGATTTGAGAGTTTATCAAATGAAACACTCTTCCCCAAAACAAAAACAGACCTGATTTCTCTGTGGAACAAGAAAAAGATTTTGCAAGTGAAGTAAGTAGATATATCACCATACACCTTTAATCTACCTGAATGCACTACAGACAAAAACAAACATGAAGTCGTCGCTTCTTATATGATCATAGAAAGCTAAAATAGTCACTATTGAATGTATTGTATAAATAAACACGAACATGCAAAACACCTATCCCCTGTATCAGAATGAACCGATAAAGGAAAAAAATCAGTGAAGTATCTTTCTTTCTTTATCTTCCATAAATATTTTTTATTACTTGAACTATTCTAAAAAAACTATTGTGTTATGTTTTCTTATTTAATGCATATTTTGCCAAACTGAAATTAGTACGGAACGATATGATAAAGTCTAAAATGGAAAGTAAAATAACTGCCACGGAAGCAGATTAACACAAGCTTCAAAAAGGTTTTTTTCTGTATCCTTTCCACATAATGTGTTAGATGTATGACTTTATTGCTTCATTGTTAAATGTATTCTAAATATATGTACTTATGTGATTAAAATACTATTTAAACTAAAAACCTTAGGATCTAATCGCGACTTATCAGGAGAATACGGCACTTTCACAATTCAATATCAATATCAATATCAAATGTTTCCAGTGGGTTTTGTTTCATGAGAAATAATTTGATAAAACTAATAGCTCATGTAGTAATTTGTTTCTCTTTTATATCTTGAAATATGCATATAAATTACGGTAAAATGGTTGGTTATAGTAACATTATTCTCCGAGCTGGGAAGAGCGGGGCTGGATGTACTTATTGAGCAGCCTAGCACCCCACAGTTGCATTTCTGCCACTGGACGTTCCAAAGCGAAGAGTATATTCTTTTTTCTTGTGTTATATGTCATAAATATTTTCATTGCGTATTTACAAAAAGAGTTCGTACCTGGGAACCGGGTCACGCAGCGGTGAACTATACAAAATGGCGATCTGCAACACAAGCGTATGAGGTAGCATACAAGCTACACTTTGAACCTTTTCTTGTCTTCCACAAGAATACACCTCGGTTTGACGAACGGTTCATTGACTATGGCTGGGATAAAGTTTCGCATGCATTATTATTAGATGCACGAAGGTATAATACTAAATTACGAATAATTATAAACTTAATATGTCATGCTTATTATAATTATGATGTTGGGTACTACTACTAATACGATTATGACTATTAAGACTACCACCACCACCACTACTACTGCTACTTCTCCTCCTACTACTACTACTACTGCTACTCCTCCTCCTCCTCCTCGTCCTCCTACTACTACTACTGCTACTATAACTTCAAATGTACTATTTAACTGTAACTACTACTACTGTTACTATTGGTACTGCTGGTACTACTGTTACTACCAGTAGTTGGCACTGCTGGTACTACATCTACAACCAGTAGTTTTACTGTAAGTGCTGCTATTGCTAATGATAAATTATAAACGTATCGTTCTATAACAATGGTAAGTATTATCATGTTTCTATTTTTGATTTAATATTATTCTCTCAACTTTACTGCTCATTTTCTTTTTTTCAGATATAAATTCATAGTTCTACCTACAGCATTTATTATTCATATGCCTCACCCGGTATCTGAGTACAGCAAACGATTTAAAAAGGATCGCACATTTACTATGTAAGTTTGATTCATTGTAAAAATACAAGGGCTTCAATAAGTTTTTGTTAAATTGGTTATAAAATAAAAACAACAAATACTATAATGATAATATTTGGTTCATAATTTCAAAGTAATCTTCATTAATAGAAATGCACTTTTTCAATCTTCCGAAATATGTATTCATAGCCTGTTTTGTGTATACTCATCAGACACTGAAATACCACACTTCTGTTGGCGGTGCAAGACATGCATCTGTCTTTGGCGGCCATATTTTACTGTCATTTTGTCAATGGGGCTCAAAATAGTGAACTGATGTATAACTTTCTTGTTATATCCATATACATATAAAAGTCTGCGATGCACGTACTCCATTTGTGCACCGCGCACTCATACAGCTCCGTATGATAACACAGTTTGCAACTCTTTGCTATTTTTGACTCTAGTGTATACGACTGTATATGCAATCGTGAAATATCGGGTATTTTCGTATCTTCCGTATGATACACCTCGCGTATAGCTCTAGAATACATCAAACGCTATTCGCCTGTGTTACAAGTCTGTGTTCATTCGCGTGAAAGTAACACATAATGTATCTGTCATTAAGTTGAATATATGGCGTTATAATATCGATAATTACAGGTATGAAAAGGAAGTTGATGGTAATCATTTTTAAAACATGCGTGTTTTTCTTCCTCCCAAACAGAAAATAAAAGTCTCTGGCACAACTTCTACAAAGGTGGCATAAGGGGGCCGCCATTTTATTTTATCATGTGACTGAGAGTAGTTCCAAAATGCCGCCTTATTATGTCAGAGGTCTATTGCGTAGCACAAAGGCCGAGGTGATCAGATTGCTGTATATGGTCAAGACTACGATAAAAAGTATTCTGAAATTCCACGATTCACATGTTCACGGTTAATAATGTATTGGACGAGTAACATTACTTATTGAAAGCCCCTCATACTATTTCGTTTCTGTATCACAATGATTTGCGGCTGAACCATGGTTGCCTTTTTAAAGGGAGAATATCGGCCTTAACTCTCAATATGGTGTAACAAATAAACTTTATATACACAAAGATTTTAATAAAATTACATATTTATAAATGCAAGGTTTATGATTATTTATTGCCGTTCTATTATATGCGTTTGTGTTCAGACAGTAAATAGTTTGACATGTTTACCTTCATTTCGAACGAATTGCATACGGTATTCTGATCAACCATCACAAACCGAAACAGTGTAAACATATTGTGTACAAATGCATACTCTTTGCAACGCAGTGAAATTCGGGAGAAGTCTTTTTAGTATATAAGTATATATGCTGCCTGATCTAATACAGTTTTCTCTTTACAACACAATGAGATTCTGGAGAGGTTTATGTAGTATATAAGTATATATGCTGCCTGATCCAATATAATTTTCTCTTTACAACGCAATGAGATTCTGGAGAGGATTATGTAGTATATAGGTATATATGCTGCCTGATCCAATATAATTTTCTCTTTACAACGCAATGAGATTCTGGAGAGGTTTATGTAGTATATAGGTATATATGCTGCCTAATCCAATACAATTTTCTCTTTACAACGCAATGAGATTCTGGAGAGGTTTATGTAGTATATAGGTATATATGCTGCCTGATCCAATATAATTTTCTCTTCAAAATGCAATGAGATTCGGGAAAAGTCTATTTATTATATAAGTATATACGTTGCCTGATGCAATACAGTTTTTTCTTTAAAATGCAGTGAGATTCTGGAGAGGTCTATGTAGTATATAAGTATATATGCTGCCTGATGCAATGTAATTTACTCTTTATAATGCTATAAGCTTCTCTAGAGGTCTTTGTAGTATATAAGTATATATGCTGCCTGATGCAATACAGTTTTCTTTTTATAATGCTATGAGATTCTGGAGAGGTCTATGTAGTATATACGTATATATGCTGCCTGATGCAATACAGTTTTCTCTTTAAAATGCAGTGAGATTCTGGAGAGGTCTTTATAGTATATAAGTATATATGCTGTCTGATGCAATACAGTTTTCTCTTTAAAATGCAGTTAGATTCTGGAGAGGTCTTTTTAGTATATAAGTATATATGCTGCCTGATGCAATACAGTTTTCTCTTTATAATGCTATGAGATTCTGGAGAGGTCTTTGTAGTATATAAGTATATATGCTGCCTGATGCAATACAGTTTTCTCTTTAAAATGCAGTGAGATTCTGGAGAGGTTTTTATAGTATATAAGTATATATGCTGCCTGATGCAATACAGTTTTCTCTTTATAATGCTATGAGATTCTGGAGAGGTCTTTGTAGTATATAAGTATATATGCTGCCTGATGCAATACAGTTTTCTCTTTAAAATGCAGTGAGATTCTGGAGAGGTTTTTTTAGTATATAAGTTTATATGCTGCCTGATGCAATACAGTTTTCTCTTTATAATGCTATGAGATTCTGGAGAGGTCTTTGTAGTATATAAGTATATATGCTGCCTGATGCAATACAGTTTTCTCTTTAAAATGCAGTGAGATTCTGGAGAGGTCTTTTTAGTATATATATTAAGTATATATGCTGCCTGATGCAATACAGTTTTCTCTTTATAATGCTATGAGATTCTGGAGAGGTCTTTGTAGTATATAAGTATATATGCTGCCTGATGCAATACAGTTTTCTCTTTAAAATGCAGTGAGATTCTGGAGAGGTCTTTTTAGTATATAAGTATATATGCTGTCTGATGCAATACAGTTTTCTCTTTAAAATGCAGTTAGATTCTGGAGAGGTCTTTTTAGTATATAAGTATATATGCTGCCTGATGCAATACAGTTTTCTCTTTATAATGCTATGAGATTCTGGAGAGGTCTTTGTAGTATATAAGTATATATGCTGCCTGATGCAATACAGTTTTCTCTTTAAAATGCAATGAGATTCTGGAGAGGTCTTTGTAGTATATAAGTATATATGCTGCCTGATGCAATACAGTTTTCTCTTTAAAATGCAGTGAGATTCTGGAGAGGTCTTTATAGTATATAAGTATATATGCTGTCTGATGCAATACAGTTTTCTCTTTAAAATGCAGTAAGATTCTGGAGAGGTCTATGTAGTATATAAGTATATATGCTGCCTGATGCAATACAGTTTTCTATTCATAACGCAATGAGATTCTCGAGAGGTCTATGTAGTATATAAGTATATATGCTGCCTGATGCAATACAGTTTTTCTTTATAATGCTATGAGATTCTGGAGAGGTCTATGTAATATATAAGTATATATGCTGCCTGATGCAATACAGTTTTCTCTTTAAAATGCAATGAGATTCTGTAGAGGTCTTTATAGTATATAAGTATATATGCTGTCTGATGCAATACAGTTTTCTCTTTATAATGCAATTAGATTCTGGAGAGGTCTTTGTAGTATATAAGTATATATGCTGCCTGATGCAATACAGTTTTCTCTTTAAAATGCAGTGAGATTCTGGAGAGGTCTTTTTAGTATATAAGTATATATGCTGCCTGATGCAATACAGTTTTCTCTTTATAATGCTATGAGATTCTGGAGAGGTCTTTGTAGTATATAAGTATATATGCTGCCTGATGCAATACAGTTTTCTCTTTAAAATGCAGTAAGATTCTGGAGAGGTCTTTTTAGTATATAAGTGTATATGCTGTCTGATGCAATACAGTTTTCTCTTTAAAATGCAGTTAGATTCTGGAGAGGTCTATGTAGTATATAAGTATATATGCTGCCTGATGCAATACACTTTTCTATTCATAACGCAATGAGATTCTGGAGAGGTCTATGTAGTATATAAGTATATATGCTGCCTGATGCAATACAGTTTTCTCTTCATAACGCAATGAGATTCTGGAGAGGTGTTTGTAGTATATAAGTATATATGCTGCCTGATGCAATACAGTTTTCTTTTTATAATGCCATGAAATCCTGGAGAGGTCATTGTAGTATATAAGTATATATGCTGCCTGATGCAATACAGTTTTCTCTTTGTAGTGCTATGAGATTATGGAGAGGTCTTTGTAATATATAAGTATATATGCTGCCTGATGCAATACAGTTTTCTCTTTATAATGCTTTGAGATTCTGGAGAGGTCTTTGTAGTATATTAGTATATATGCAACCTGATGCAATACAGTTTTCTCTTTATAATGCTATGAGATTTTGGAGAGGTCTTTGTAGTATATAAGTATATATGCTGCCTGATGCAATACAGTTTTCTCTTTATAATGCTATGAGATTCTGGAGAGGTCTTTGTAGTATATAAGTATATATGCTGCCTGATACAATACAGTGTTCTCTTTATAACGCAATGAGATTATGGAGAGGTCTGTGTAGTATATAAGTATATATGCTGCCTTATGCAATATAATTTCCTCTTTTTAATGCTATGGGATTCGGCAGAGGTCTTTGTAGTATATAAGTATATATGCTGCGTGATGCAATACAGTTTTTCTCTTCATAACGCAATTAGATTCTGGAGAGGTCTTTGTAGTATATAAGTATATACACTGCGTGATACAATACAGTTTTCTCTTCATAACGCAATGAGATTCTGGAGAGGTCTTTGTAGTATATAAGTATATATGCTGCCTGATGCAATACAGTTTTCTCTTTATAATGCTTTGAGATTCTGGAGAGGTTTGTAGTATATAAGTATATATGCTGCTAGATGCAATACAGTTTTTCTCTTCATAACGCAATGAGATTCTAGATAGGTCTTTGTAGTATATAAGTATATACGCTGCGTGATACAATACAGTTTTCTCTTCATAACGCAATGAGATTCTGGAGAGGTCTTTGTAGTATATAAGTATATATGCTGCCTGATGCAATACAGTTTTCTCTTCATAATGCTTTGAGATTCTGGAGAGGTTTGTAGTATATAAGTATATATGCTGCCTGATGCAATACAGTTTTTCTCTTCATAACGCAATGAGATTCTGGATAGGTCTATGTTGTATATAAGTATATATGCTGCGTGATACAATACAGTTTTCTCTTCATAACGCAATGGGATTCTGGAGTGGTCTTTGTAGTACATAAGTTTATATGCTGTCTGATGCAATACAGTTTTCTCTTTATAATGCTATGAGATTCTTGAGAGATCTATGTAGTATATAAGTATATATGCTGCCTGATGCAATACAGTTTTCTATTCATAACGCAATGAGGTTCTGGAGAGTTCTATGTTGTATATAAGTATATATGCTACCTGATGCAATGTAATTTTCTCTTCATAATGCTATGAGATTTCGGAGAGGTCTTTGTAGTATATAAGTATATATGCTGCGTATAGTTTTCTCTTTATAACGCAATGAGATTCTGGAGTGGTATATATAATAATTAAGTATATATGCTGACTGATACAATATAGTTTACTCTTTATTATGCAATGAGATTCGGGAAAGGTCTATGTAGTATATAAGTATACGTATATTTTGCCTGATGCAATATATTTGTCTCTTTTTCAGGTGCTGGAATAGACTTAAAAGTACTTTTTTGACGGAATTGAAAAATGAATATGCTTACAAAATTCGGAAATAGGGAACGGAGTATTTCAGCGTACAGCGTTCAGCTCTGTTCATCTAACCACTGCCCAGGGATAATGTACTGTGCTAGTGTACAACTTACACTAAACAGAGAGACGTGTCGTCGTCGTGCGCGTATTATGCACGTTATTTTAACATGAACTCTCGGACGGGTAGCGGGAAAGAGCTCGATTGCTTTAGTTTCTTATATATAATTTTATTAAAATATTCTGATGATTTTTTTGTGCATATGTTTCTTACATGAAACAGAAGGCTGGGAATAGATGTACGGTTAATTAATCACAACTTTGCTTTAAAGAGTCCACCCCTATATCACCGATATTTTATTATCTAAGCAGTAAAACCACATTTATATCATACACCATATATAACGGATATTCTGTTCAATGTCTTATATTTTATCTTGTCTCTGAAGTGTGACATTCTTTTGTTTTATTGACCAAATACTCAATCGCGCCCGAATGCCGACCTGTGTATAAAGGAATTTCTCATAAATGAAATCAACTACAAGGACGGAATGAACCATTATCCACGAATTGGACCTTCATCTTTTGGATTCGCTAATCTTTTCATCACTTGCAGAACAGAAAGTTATAGGCAGTGAATCTTTAAAACGTGTGTTTTGAATCTATATGTTGTATGTAGTTACGAGGGGTGTTCGAAATAAAGTGTGTATTTGTCCTCTTACCATTAATAACTTATCGCTAATGTCTTCATTTCATACCATCAAAGTACTCTCCCTGGCTAGAAATACATAATTTTAGTCTGTGGATCCATTTCCGTAAAGCATCACGGTAGGCTTACTGGGGTTAACTACGAAGGCGCTGGTTTACGGCAGAACAAAGAGCATGTCGTGACCCTATCTACGACCAGAGTTTTTCAATTAAGAAAAGAGAAAGCAGTAACATAAGGCAGGGTCTGGGGAGTAAGGTTGTGTGGCAATATTATAGCTCTCTCAGCAATCCGTTACAAGGACAGTGTCATGCAAGAAGCGAACTTTCGTAAAGCTATTTGGAAAGATCCTCCGACTTAGTTTGTTTTTATCCTCTACACGTGGGACTACTTTTGTCCGAGATAGCACTTCAAACCACCTGGCCCCGGTTGTTGGAAAGATGGATAAGTTATCCAAGTGGTTAAAGTTATCCCAGGGGTTAAAATAGATACTCTGGGTTAGTTAACCATCTTGGGTTAAGCTGTTGTTGGATCACAAATATCCTCGAGGTTAACTAACCGACTGCGGTTAACTTTATCACACGGGTAAAAATATCAACAAATCCCGATATGCATTTTTTTCTAAAACATTCCAGGGCCTTTTACTATTTCCGCTTTAGATTTACTATACTCGTCTGCAAATTGTCAACTTGTACACAATGAGCTCACCGTCTCTGTCAGTGTCTGGGAAAAGGAAAAGAGCGAAAAATTTCACGCCCAGTGAGGTCGCAGTTCTTAGACAGAAAGTTGAGCACAACATAAAAGTTATAGAAGGTAGATTTAGTGATACGGTGACCAGAGAAACGATCCGCAAAGTATGGGTGGATATCACCACGGACATCAATGCCGTTGGTGTTTCCCAAAGGACAGTAGATGAGGTAAAAGAGAAGTGGCGTGCAATGAAGAAAGTGGCCAAGAAAGATTTCTCAAAGTTCAACATTGAGGCCAAGCGAACTGGCGGTGGACCTCCACCAGAGGACTTGTCTACGGAGACACATCGGGTCATAGACATGTATAGGGAGTCTGCAGGGTTAAAGGGGGTGCCCGGCGCACTACAGTGTGAAACTATAATGCTACCCTATCCAGGTTTGTTTACTTGATATAGTCTCGTTAAATATATATATAACCCTAAACCCTAACCCTAACCCTACCCCAGTTTCTTTATCTAAAAGAAAAATTAAACATCATTCTGCAAGTGTTAATAATTTCACTATTTTTATTCATGATAATCGAACCATGAAACCGGGGCCAAATCTATAGTCTGTTTTTCAGTTTATGTTACACAGGACGCACCATATTATGATATTCAATGTTTCTTTCTTTTTAATAATCACAATTGATAAAACAGCATATTCGTAAGTTCATACACATAATCAAGGTCTCTCTATATAGGTCATGAGCAAAATTGAATACTGATTACCCCCTCGAGGGTCCTCTCGTTTTCTAAATTTTTATCTCCCTTGCAAGTGACCCACATTCATTGAATCAGTGTTGTTCCTTGGCGGTAGTCATTGAAACTTTTGTCGGGATAATGGAGGTAGATATATTTCTTGTGAACTTAATAGATCTAATACAGTTTCAGAATATTACTAGATAGATCTACATAAAAAGTATGTACTATCCGTAGCCATAAGAAGCCGCATTTCTGTTTGTTTTGTCTCCATTACGGGATTTCGTGCACTGAACCCCACCCACCAAATCCCTAAACTTAGCCTCAGCCTAGAAATGCTCGAAACATTTCCTTTTTTATAGATCTATCCATATGAAATAGCATGTACTTTATTTTAAAGTTATTGATTTGAAGTTAAGATCTCACGTGTCCTGTTTCAATTTTATAGGACAAAACGATGAATCATGCAGTAAAGATTTTGACACGGAACTGTTCGCACTAGAAGGTATGTGATATCCATGTAATTGTATTTTAATAAAGAAAGTTTTTGTCTTGTTTTAGTATTTACAAGGGCCTTTAAAATATAAATGTTTATGACATCAGGGTTAAGTCTCCCATGATCCTGGAAGGTAATCCAATACTACAGCACACTTTTTCTCTACAATTTAACTCCAATGATAAGTTTCCCACTTGAATCAGCGACGAGAGAAGAATGACACTTACAGAAACTGAGTCAAGGCAGTGATTCAGCTCGTGATCCCTGTATAGTCAGATATATGTTAACTGAGCTAACCAGACCCAATTATCATTGAAATGAAACTAAATCATAAAACGAAGTCATGTGAAAAGTCTGACCTATGTTTTTGTTAAAAATAAATATTTGTGAGTGGTAATCTGCACACAGAATATATTGGGCTATAGATGACATCTTGATCAAGAGGCTCAGCCACTGCATCTTACCCTAGTAAAGGTATTGTTGAATTTTATATTCATAACACCGGCTTTTAATCATGTTTTTCAGTTTGTAAATGGTCCCTACACTGGCCTGTGATGGCCACTTGAAGTCCAGTGATGCATATCAGTGATGTGGCGTTTTCAATTCTGATGAATATTATAATGCTGTAATATTTGTGTTTGTAAGGGGGCGGGGTGTTTTGTTTCTTTGAATACAAAGTCTAGTTTAAAATTTATTTTACAGAAACAGGTTTCATTGAAAACAGTGATTTTCACAACGTGCCCACATTGACCACAACCTCAGCAGTTTCGTCAAACCAAGGTATTTCAATATTTTAAACATAGTTTTGACATGCATTATATTTAGATCACATGTGGGATGTTATGATTTTTCATACAGCACATGTATTTTATCTCTGCAAAATGTTGAGATAGAAAAAAATATGTAATCCTTTTAAAAATGGTGATATTGTTACCATGTGTACAAGACAAAGGAATAAATTACTTATTCTGATGAATCAAATAGGCAGAAAAATTTATAGATTAATTAAAAAAACTTGTATATTATATTCATGATGCACGCTTTTATGATGCACCCTTTTATTTATAAAATGTTTTTCATTTAATTTATTGACAATAATTGTTGTGTCATTGAAACATTTTTTAGCTCGACTATTCGAATAATAAAGAGAGCTATTCTACTCACCCAGGCGTCAGCTGCATGTATTACATTGGAACTTTACACAAGCTTTCCTAGTCATCAGTCCTACTACAGTTACTAAGTTAGATAACTCTTGCATGAATATAATGCAAATAATTGCCCTTCTTTTACTAAGAATTTTGGCAAGTACTGTTAAGTCCATATTACACCAACCGCTTAATGTATTTGATTGATACTTTACATATGGCTTTGTAGTCATGAAATCAAATAAATTGATCAAGTCAGATATCTCTTGCCAGATTTTTTTGCAAATTAGGGCCTTTGTTTTACTTAGAAATTTTATAACTCAGCAGTCACTGCAGGTATGTGATTGAAACTTCATACACAGTATTGCAGTTATAAGACCTACTTAATTTTGTCAATTTTGTAAGTTAGATAACTCCTATTTGCCTGGATTTGTCATCAGTCTCAATCAAATTTGTACTTCTGTGACAAAGATCCGAATAGTCGAGCGCACTGTCCCTCCAACAGCTCTTGCTTTTTCATCTAGTCGGCATCGATATAGCAGGTCTTTTTAAAAGTAGATGAAGTTAACATGTTAAAATGGGGTCAAGAATAAAACTCATCCCAACACTTATTTGTTAATGTCATAAAATAAAACTTTTATATCTTAAGACATTTATTCTATGTACATATACTGTTGTTTACAAATACATGTATGCCATAAACTTGCAAATAACTCAACAAACATTTTTTATTAACAAATATTTTAGCACATTTGCTCTTATTATATTGCTACTTTTCAAGCTTAAAAAACAAGAAGAAACAATTTATAAACAGAAAAACACACTGGACAAGTTAAACACTCAGATCAATATAAACTATCAAAATTTAATTATTAACAGGGAAAATTAACTTTAATGAGTGTTGTATTTGTGAAGCTTGTGACATTAACTAGTCAACCTAAAAATGCCAGACGAAATGAGATAATCAAGTGTAAATATTAGGTGGGTAATTACTTTTTCAAACTTCATAACACTTGTATCTACCAATTTAATAATTTAATGAGTTTATACAATTCATATATCATAATCCTTATTACAATGAATGATTGATTATTTAGCATCATGTTATGCCAACAAGGGCTTACCGATGATCAATTAACCTAACCACTGTTTCCTGGGATCCTGAAAGGTTAACCAGTTCGCAACACATCCTATTTCTGCTTGTAACTGATAACTTTCCCACTTGAACCAGCAGTGAGAGACGAATGATAATGAGGTACACTGTCGAATATCAATCATCACAAAGACCTGCAGGGCAGGATTCGAACTCAAGATGACTGGATTGACAGTCAGATGCTTTACTGACTAAGCTAATCAGGCCCAGCCCTAGTGCAAGAGAAAAAAGACTATTTCAAAAAATAGTGCACTATTTTTATTGTGTATACTAATAATTTTTAGTTTCAGTTGATTAATGTTGGGACATATTTGTGCACATTTTAATATTAAAATGTAGTGAAAAACAGTTACATGTAGATTCATTCTATAAAACTAATCAATGATATTGTAATATTTCAGATTCCACAACAGTTTTGTCTGAGCCAGTTGTGAACAAGGCCAATCAAAGGTAATAAATTATGAGATTTGGTATGAAGACTAGAGCAGCATTTACTGTAGAGCTCCTCATTTGTCACTTTTGTAAAATCTGATGCTTAAAGTAACATAGCGATTATCAACGCCACACACATGTTTTATAAACAAATCAATACACAAATCAAAGAATGGAATATTACATAATTTTGTTTGTTGACATATGCAGTGTTAAAATATCGTTAAAAAAGTAATGGCCATGATTGAGCCAAGATAATTTTTAGCTCTACTGGCCAAAGCCAGAAGTGCGTTGTCTGTGGTCTGTCGTCTGTTAGCAGCACTTTCTCTGAAACCACTAGGCCAATTGAATTGAACTTCACATGGATGTTTCTATTGCATAGGAGACTATACAGAAATTTTTTTTTTCGATCTGAAATTCAAGATGGCCACAATTACTAAAAATAGTCCAAAACTTAAAAAATCTTCTTCTCATGAATGGCCCAACAGATTTTCAAAATGTTTATGTAGTAATGATGACCAACTATAGTTTTGTTAGATTTGTTCAACTGGTGACACATGTCAATATAAATTTTTTATTATTTTTTTTTAATGGAAATGATTTTGCCTATATCTCCACAAAAGCATTGTTAGTTGAACGAGGTTCAGATTTGTAAAAATGACTTGGTTCCTATGTCTTAAGGGGTCAGGCGGGGCCCCAAAAGGGTACAAATTGGGAATTACTAAAATCGTTTTCTTAAGAACCTGTATGTCAGATCTGTACATATTTGATATAAATTATCCCTATATGTAGGGGTTTGATTGCAGATAAGAATTTATGGGCTAAATTTTATAGGGGTCCTGTAAGGGGACTTAGAATTTTACATAGGGATACTATGGGAAAACAGAAAATTCTCTTTTTTTTCCCCATTTATTCTGAAACCACAAGGCCAATTAAACTGAAACTCAATATGGATGTTTCTATTGCATAGGAGACTATTCTTCTCATGAATGGCCCAACAGATTTTCAAAATGTTTATGTAGTAATGATGACCAACTACAGTTTTGTTAGATTTGTTCAAATGGTGTCCCTAGGGTTAAAAATGACCCCGCCCCGATGTTTCTATTGCATAGGAGAATTAAAAAAAGTGTAATGGCTACAATGAGTCAGTAGAGCATCCTCAGGCCCTCTTGGGCCTCTTCTTTATCCATTTTTTCATGTGTGGGTGACATTAGGTTCTTACTAAGAAGACAGAGGCCTTGAAAACTAGAATTATGTTCTTGAATATGTTGCTCTAATATGCAGTGAAATACATGAATGCAACTATATACAAATGACAACCACATTGAGCCAACGTGCAGAACTAACAGCCAGTTTATAACTCAACTGCCAATATCAAACCATTAAAAAAGACTCGTATTAATCATAACAACAGTAAATATTACCACAACAGTGTGTTTTGATCATGGTCATTATACATCTGCACAGTTCTTATTGTTACTTGCATTTTCTTGAATACTGTTGCAGCAAAAAGAACCAGAACGTGAAAGAGCTTCAAATGCAATACTTCCAAGGAGAATTAGGATTGCAGAAGCTAAGGGAGGAAGTCCTTAACAAGAAAATAAAGCAAATTGAAGTTGAAACAGAAGTTTACCAACAATTCTCTACAATTCTTAAAGAAAATAAAATAACATTAAATAACTCTTAAATACTAAAGCATTTTATTTTAAGTGGCATAATCAGTAAGTGATATTCCTTTAGTTCAATAAAAAATCATAGGAAATTGAAGCATCAAAATTTGCATATTAGAATTATTGATCAGTAAATATAGATTTAAAACATTATTTATTTTTCTGTAAAAGAGGTATTGGCTATTACAAATCGACTGAAGACAATGAAATTTAACCCTGCTTAATAGGCTGGTTAACTTGGTGGTTAAAGTTATCCACATACAAAATGGCCGGTGCAGTTCTCTTGCCGCCTGTCAGACGATACAAAATGGGAATTGATTCTAAGTTTGTGGAAATGTGTCATGATATACATACTTATTTTAGCATTATAACCGCATGGGATATGAAATGAGTCAAATTAACAGGTGTGTCCACCTACACCTAGTTTTCCGCATCCTAACGAATCGAGACCTTATTCATACCATTCATATTGATTGATTGATTGATTGCTTGATTGAATATTTAGAGTCATTTGTATGACGCTGAGGGCTAACAGACGATCAGTTAACCTAACTACTGTTTCCTGGGATCCTGAAGATTAACAAGTACTCGAACACACCCCTTTTCCGCAAGTAACTGATATCTTTCCCACTTGCATCAGCGGTGAGAGACGAATGATAATGAGACACAATGTCGTAAAGCAATCATCACGGATACTATTGCCGGGCGGGGATTCGAACTCACGACCCCTGTATTGATGGTCAGGCGCGTAACCGACTGAGCTAATCGGGCCCGGCCGCTTCACACGATTCATAATAGGATGTAGTATTTGTGCAGCAATTTAGTTTCTTTTTTCTATATCAACTTACAAGGTATGTGTGTCAGTTATCTACACTACACTGTGTAAATGATAAAGAGACAGCTTTACTTAGCTGTATGTTAACTTGAACATGTACGTATGTACGTAGGTATATGTCAATGGCGGATCTGCTCTTTAAAAAAATTCCCACTCCACCCACAAACTCCCATATTTTATTAAAATTTACTGTATTTCTACGGAAAAACATGTGTGCCCGTTCTGGTTTTGTGTTGCACCCCCGAAGAACGCCCCCTCTAAATTGAAATCTGAATCCACCCATGTGTGTGACTATTTATATTTATATAGAGTAAAGAGATTGGTATAAAATGGCGTCGAACGGTCAAGAGAAGGCAATTAATGGAGACATAAATGGAAAAGGTCAAGAAGAGGCAATTAATGGAGACATAAATGTAAAAGAATGTAAAGCCTATGAGATAAATACAAGTGATAAAACAGATAAAGACTTTAGTACAAAGACATGGAAAGAGGACTTAACACTAATTGTGGAGGGAAAGCGAATGTATGTAGCCAGAAACATTCTGGCATTAGTCTCTCCGGTTTTCACAAACATGTTTGAACAGGAGTTTAAAGAGAAAAATCAAGAAGAGATTGAATTGCCGGGAAAGAAATATGACGACGTTGTCGAGTTTCTTAAATGTATATATCCTAACTATTTGGCCGAGGTGTCTGAAGAGAATGTAGAACAAGTGTTACCGTTGGCAGACGAATATCAAGTGTTGAAACTGAAGAAGAAGTGTGAACTAGTCATGATGGATAGTATTACAAAGTTGACATCAACATGTGATCTTTACAGGTATTTGACATGGGCTTCAAGACATGATTTGAAAAATCTCTCAAAGAAATGCATAATGCTTGCTGCCGAGAAGACAGAAGATGAACTGAATTATGCAAATAAACATGTTCCGATGAATGTTGAACAAACGTTTGAAATCCAAAAGGCAATAATATCAAGACTGAGATCGGCAGATGATCAACTTAAATTATTAAAACTAGAACCAAATAGTTCCACTGTTGAGGAATTAAGTAAATTCAGCAAAGCCAAAGGAGTAACAATAGCGTTTACCTGTTCTGTTAACGATATAACAACGACGAACACGAACGAAAGTTCAAAACATTATATTTGGAACACGGCCTGGGTAGTTGGGATGAAAAGTTTTGAAAAGGTAACTATCATGAATACACGGACGTTTTTGAGCATCTATTTAAAATGTTATCTCCAGGAATCTTCTCAAAACGCATCGTTTGAAACTATGGCAAATATTGTCTTAAAAAACAGATTTATTGGAAAAGAAAATAAGCATAACGGGATACAACACACATTTTGTGACACAGAGACAGAATTTGGAATCGATCAATTTATAGCTATGGACGAACTGAAAGTTGAATGGAATGGATTCATTTCTGAAGGAAGAACAACAATAGATGTACACGTTTTAATAAATCCGCCCATTACCCACAAGAAGACAGAAATAAAAAAAAGGAAAAAAGACAGTCGCGGAAAGGTTAATTTGAACAGATAATGGAATAGATTTTAAATGGTTGTGAGTATGTGACAAACATAAGCTTGTACATTTTATATCCTGCCGAAGTGTTTATATCGACTCTTCTATCAATTAGGTTTATATTCGTGTTTTCGCCGGTAATTGAATGATCAACATAATTAAATAATGTTCTCGTTTTGCAGTACGTTTTGTACTTTGTAACAAATTAATAGCAATATAAATGTGTAAAATATTAACAGGTGCAAAATATAAACATTGTCTTTTTTGCGCCATTTAAGCATTTACAATATTTTGGCACCTGTACAATCGTTAAACAACTTCAGACAATGTACATGCAAGTCTGGGGTTTTCAAACATACTCCCATATTGTCTTATTAGGTCAGTATGAATTTCCCGGAAATAGAATGATGCAAGAAAAACAAGTTAAAATCATGTACAATTCTTGGACTTGTAGCGTAATGCCAGCTACGTCAATGGTGATCTAAAGCAGTCGAAAGCAGGGACCTCATCCTCACTTAATCAAGTTGATATAAAACGGTATGCATAAGAGAAGTATCTTCCAGTTCCAAAATCCAACCAAATTCACACTCAAATCATTTTGTCAACTTAAATCAATTGCTAATACCAGGACATATGTATCAACTGCTTTCTATCATGTCCTTTCATATACATTTAGTGGCAGACCATATCTGTGATTGTTTGAAACATATATACTACATGTACCTATTATTGTACAGACTGGCAAGAAGTTTGTTCTTGTTGTCGTCAACCTCAAGAAATGCGCCCCAGGTTGTTTGAAGCTTCACATGGCTTTCTATGCATCCCATTTCCTATCGTAGACCATGTGAAAGACTACCATACACACACTGATTCCTACCAATTTGCTTACATCGGAGATCTGTGTCACCAAGAATAACATAGTTATTGTGTTTTCTTAGTTTTACACTGGGTTTAGTTTGAAGGTCAGATTTTATCCGATGCGCATATTTAACTTGATGGAGAGGAACTAGTGTTTTTTCTGCCTTTTGCACAAGACTTGACAAGCGGGGTAGTACTAGTGCCTTCGATATCATTGGCCGCTCATGTCAGATTTCGAATCCAAACTAGACCCTTTGGTTTTTCAAAAACAACTCTGTTTCTACCTAGAAAGGGGATTTCAGAGTGATACATATAAATTCTGATCTTACTTCGTAGTCTAGCTATATAAATTGTTAAAAACTAAACCTATATCATTGCCTGTGTCGTATACCAACATATCTCCAGAGTGCTTTACAAATGGGTTATCCATTGCTTCCATAGTAACACAGAGGTCCATTTACTCCAGGCCTTAATTTAACACATTTGACCTGTTTGTGTTGTTGAACATTTTCTCCTTTTCTCTGTTATTTTTTATTGATTTTCCAGTGCCGTCTGAAACTCATTAACTGCTTTCCCCATCTCCCGCATGCCATCCATATGAGAAGTTAGGTCAACATCCCTCCATCTCATTTGCAAGCTTGTTATTTTATTCATGTGTTGGTCTCAAGAAAATAATGATGTGTTTATTGTTCACTACAATTTTGCCATGTGTAAACTGGTTTGCTATCTCGTCCACCAAAATCATGTCATAAATATCAACAAAGAACCAAAGTAAAAGATTAACAAGAGTCATTTGTTAATCTGAAGTTGCCTTCTTACAGCGACCTGACGAAACTTCAAGGTAACAGATCAGTTAAAAATTCTGCGATGATGCAAATAAAAAAACGTTTACTGCTGCCAATATCTGTGTTTTGGTTTCTTAATCCAAAATCATTTTAAATAAGTATGTGAAATGCACAAGCATTCACCTGATAGCCGAAAAGTTTACTTTTATTTGGATGGCCTTGAGGAATGACCTGGCTCTCTGATACTTTATCTGCCTTTACCAATGCACTGATGCAGTCATTACCACTAAGCCAGTTGTCAAGATTGTTCAAAGAAGCCATCCCAATGTGAAGCTTTCCAAACAATACTGACTACTAGTATCTTTGAATGTACCTGGTGAGTTTTATTGAATTTATTGGAGGCTGGTCACAAGCAATAAAGGTAGTTTGTTCGGGTTTGAAAAGGTTTACAGAGTCTGACGCCCTGTGATGTTTATTAATTGACGAACAGACTGAACAGATTCAGGTAGAAGGAACGTCGCGCACCTCTAAGCGTAACACGTTGTTAACGTTAAAATTGTACAAAATGTAATATGACGTTTTTATTAATATATTTCGTATCATTTATTTTACAAGAAAATAGCCGAATATCGGAATATCGGTTACTGCAATGGTATCATGATTTTTCTGTGGATAGTAAATGGATCAAAACCAATGATATTACTGTAGCTACGTGAACTATGAGAATACAGTATATCATGTATAAAAATAGCGGCGTCCATATGTTTTTGCCGTATTAAAAGAACGTCAAACTGGCGTCGTAAATGTTTGATAGATGTCATCGGAAATGCTTGATACGTGGTGTAAATGATTTTCCAATTTTTTCAATATTTTGGGACACTAACAGAAACTAAATTTACTCGTTAATTTAATATTCAAAAGACAATATTCTGTGTTAAAAATATGGTAAATATGGTCAAAATAGGGGGACAGACGTTATTTTTTGGTAAAAATAGAGGACATTTTAAATGCGAAATCTGTACCATTCAGAGCAAAGAAAATATATAATCAAATACGTTTCAATTATTTCTTTCAAATAACGTTGGCGGACAATACCTTAAAAATTTAATATCTCATAATCGCAATATGAAAAATGTCAACAAGTACCTTATAATACAACAATGAACATATACATACATATGTTTAATGCAATACTAACAATTATTTTTCATTTTGACTGTTCAGTATGACTTTATTGACGAGTTTGTTTTCGGGGCATTTAGCATATACGTAATGAACCACGTGTTCCGTAATGATTGTTAAGTTTGTTGTAATAAAACACAGATGTCTGTAACCGGAAATTATGTCACTTTCTCCAGTGAATAGACCTGATATATGCCCTTTCGCGCCGTTTTTAAACATAACATTTTAGGCCGGGACCCGTGGTAAATGTTACGTCGGGACACGGGGAAAATGACGTTAAATGTGACTTATTATTAAATTAAAATATATAGATCATATCAACAGCATAGTTTATATCCGTCAACTGAAAATATCGTTCCACGACCTTTATTTTGATATATAGTAAGTATAATTCCAAAATTGATTAAGTATTCGGGAACAGGTTATTAGTTTTATAACGCAAGTACCATTACCGTGCGCGACGTCAGGGCGCATTTGTCAATGATTGAATATGTATCTGATCCTTCCAACATATTGGCGTATGACAAAACGACTATGATTATTGTGCATTCTGTTAAAAACATTTATCATGAAACTAATGATGCTTTTGAATTCTAAATTTAATAAATAATGAATACGCAAAAACTTGTAACTGGTAGTTTTGAGACATCACACACAATTAACATCAACCCCCTTAACTTATGTATGTATGTATATATATATATATATATATATATATATGGGTGTGCTGTATTTATATTTTGAGTTTTGATACTTGTATTGCATAGAATTATACGAATCAGTACAGCAAAGCATTGAAACAATAAAAACGTAACCGGCATTATTAGTATTTTTTTACAATTTAAACCAATATATACGATATATACAATAGCTATCGTATTTTTTTCATATCATTCACTTAAATACTATTACATCTTATTTTTTTTTAATTTTAATTATGAACCTTAATACATTTCGTTAGATTTACAAGGTAAAGTAGCTAAATAATGTAATTATAAGGTCACATCAGTGTTTATATACATTTAATATTGATTTACCCCACCCACCGTATTTTGCATATACAATACAATGTTTTGCTCTATATCATTAAAAACTATATTTAATATGTTTATAAAGTGTGTAACTGTTATTTTGTAATATATCTATGAAAAAATTGGGCAAAATTATAATAGAATATTCAAATTATAGAAATTGTTGCTATTTTTTAAGGTTTTAAGTCTATATTTTGCATATTTTTATATTCAAAATATTCTTTCGTAATAAAAGCATTAAAATCAACAAATATAAATATGTTTTGATAACATTAGTCATAAAGAGCTATCAAATATCATTAACATAAAGACAAATATGAATTTTGTCAAATTTGGCGGCCATCTTGGATTTTCTGCCATTTTGAAAGTGGGTCTCGGTGTTAAAATAATCAACTAACCTTGTTCTATGTTTGTGCCAAGTTTGGTGTTTTTCTCAAAACCAACGCAATTCTTTCACGAAATGGCTCCATTACATGATACTATGTTAAAATGACGTAAAAAGAATGTTATGTTTAAGAAAGAGGTTAAGTTTCTTGAAATAAATCTTAATTCATTTAAACAGGCCCTATTTAAATTTTTTAGGGCCATTTTGCACATGTCAACCATCTTAAATAGTATAGAAATATAAAAAAATCTATACAGTCCATATGAATAACTATGTACATATGTTGAGCTTGTACGTGATTAACATTGAAAACAATGTATAACTTAAGATCCAGGCAGCTATACAAATATTTGGTGACCATTTTGTAAATGTCAAACAAGTCTACTATTTTTGTCAGTACAGCTTGTTCCTTTTTAATTTTATATTCGAACAAAACTCCTTACCACTTGTACTAAGTTTTAAGCTCTTCCCTCAAATTACACGCTTTTTATTAATTTGAGTCACCATATGACTGCAAAGTTAGGAGAATAGTTTCTAACACGACTCCCACCGCTGATTCAAGTGGGAAAGTTATCAGTTACTTGCGGAGATGGAGTGTGCTCGAGTACTGTTTAACCTTCCAGGATCCAACGAAACAGTGGTTAGGTTAACTGATCGTCTGTTAGCCCACGATGGCATAAAAATGACACTTAATATTCAATCAATATTCAATCAAACACGATATACGAAAAGGTGTCCCCACCATACCCATAGGTTTCTCGATCTCTTTTGAAACGAAACAACTAAAGTCTTCATTCATACCATAATGTACTATTTGTGTAGCTATGTAATTTCGTAATCGATACAAATTAAATACGGTTTGTGTCGATCTAATAATATACTGCACTTCGTTATGTAAATGACAGCGTTTATAAATTAATTATCGTGTTTACACAGTTACACGTTATCGTAAACACGCAGGTTAGGTCATAAAGAAACAGAGCTAAGATTTCAGTATGAAATGGCGTCGGGTGATCAAGAAGAGACGATTAATGGCAACAAAAATGATATAGGATGTAATGTGTTTGAGATAAATACAAGTGATGAAACAGATGTCGACTTTAGTACAAAGACATGGAAAGAGGACTTTACACTAATTGTAGAGGAAAAGAAAATATTTACAGCAAGAAATATTCTGGCATTAGTCTCTCCGGTTTTCACAAACATGTTTGAACAGGAGTTTAAAGAAAAAATCAAGAAGAGATTGAATTGCCGGGAAAGAAATATGACGACGTTGTCGAGTTTCTTAAATGTATATATCCTAACGATTTAGCGTCGGTGTCTGAAGAGAATGTAGAAAAAGGTGTTACCGCTTGCTGATGAATATCAAGTGTTGAAACTGAAGAAGAAATGTGAACGAATCATGCTGGATAGTATTACCAAGTTGACATCTACAGGTATTTGACATGGGCTTCAAGACATGATTTGAAAGATCTGTCAAAGAAATACATACAGCTGGCAGCTGAGATGACAAACGAAGAACTCACTTATGCAGATAAACATGTTCCGATAAGTGCTGAAGTAAGGTGTGAAATATATAGAAGAATAAGTAACAGACTGAGATCGGCAGATGCTAAGCTGAAACTATTAACACTAGAACCAAATAATTCCACAGTTCAAGAATTAAATGCATTCAACAATGCCAGAGGTGCAAATATTACATTAGAATCATCGTTAGGAAATTTATCTACGACCGGAACAAAAGAAAGTTCAAAAAAATATATTTGGAACATGGCATGGGTTGTTGGGATGAAAATACTTGAGGTAAATGCTAACAGCAGGTTTTTGGGTATCTTCTTAAAATACTACCTCCAAAATTCGTCTCAAAATGTTAAAGTTAGGGCACACATAGTCTTGAAAAATAGATTTGTAGGAAAAGAAAATAGGCATTACAAGATACAACACACATTTTGTGACACAAAGACGGAATTTGGAATCGACAGATTTATGAATATTGATGAACTGAAAGTTGAATGGAATGGATTCGTCTGTGGAGGAAGCATATCGGCAGATGTACACGTTCTGATAAATCCGCCCCATTACCTACAAGAAGACGGAAATAATAAATAGGAAATTAATTTGAACAGATAATCGAATAGATTTCTCAAATGAGTAAATTGAAGACTATGTGTTGTGAGTATGTGACAAATATTAGCTTATACATTTCATATCCTGCCTAAGTGTTTATTTCGACTCTTCTATCAATCAGCTTTATATTTGTGTATTCACCAGTAATTGAATGATCAACATAATTAACTAATGTTCTCGTTGAAGGTTTGCAGTACGTTCAATACAGAAAAAGGAATGTGGAAAAACGTAAATTGGCATGTTCATACATATAGGATACATATTTGACTTGACAAAACATAAACTTATCATGCGCATATGGATGTGACTGGTACGCGGATTATTGTTATGATTTAAAATAAAGAACAGAATGTATATGTGATACATGAATGAATGTTTTTATTACTGTGAACATGTATTCGATTGGTAAAGTTATATTTTTATTATCATCTATATAAATTTGGATACATATTTTCTTATTTTTAACGTGGACAGTACCGATTTACATGTACATCTGCTAATTCTCACAATTTAATTTTGTTTAGCGGAATTTCCGAAAACATGAACGTCGGTGTTGGTTTTTTAATTTATCAAACATATTTTTACTACACAATATTTTCATTCATCAGTTCTAAATGACTTTTAACGATTTAACTAATAAAATATATGTTGAAATAATATTGGGTATTTTGTTGTAAAACATGAAAAATGACAACAATATGTAGGTTTATTTTAAATCTGATTTGTCCGGGTGCATGTTTCAGCCAACTATATTTTGACTTTTATAAATAACGTTTTAGTATATATATATATACTCATACAGTGTTAGAAGTATGTGACGATCACTCGGTGGCAATTACAGTGAAGGAATTTGTGTAAAGAGCATTTGAGTAACTTTTAAACTTTGTCTATGTTTTGTTTACAACCAGTTAGTGTAGTGTAAGCTCTGATATAGCGAATGGACACTGACCACTGACGTACGCTAAATTTTTTTGCAGTTAGTACATTCTTGCTCTGATCCTCGCGGTCTTAATCGCGTTAAACTGCTTGGTGCCTGTCTTCTGACGGAAATGTGCCTGTCAAAGATAACAACTCTGTAGTTCACAGAATCAATGGGGAGGCTGACTTTGTCCCATTTTAACATTTAACACTACATTCCGAACAATACAATAGACAATACCTATTGTGCAGTTAAGATATCGTACTTTTACACAATATATATATATATATATATATATACCTTGTGTAGGCTATTTCCGTGAATACTATTTACATTTTGAGCAATACAACTGACAGTGCCTATCTTTTTTGTGCAGTTTACTATAGTTGTACTCTACGTACGTGAGTGCAGGCTGTCTACTCGTGTTTGTCTTCTATTGTCAACGTGTGCACTCAGCCTTATCCTGCTGCTAACGCATGGCTACCAGCGACTTTACATATTTTTTGGCTATAACAAAGCTAAGAACTGAAATCAATCTCAACCACTAGCTTATGATATTTAAGCACATAACCAGTTTTTTTTTACATATGCTACTTGACTACGTACGGGTGTACAACTAGTGCCCTGTTTACTTACATATGCTACTTGATAACGTACAGTTGATGTACAATTAGTGCCATGTTTACTTACATATGCTTCTTGATTACGTACTGTTGGCATACAACTAGTGCCATGTTTACTTACATATGCTACTTGATTACGCACTGTTGGCATACAACTAGTGCCATGTTTACTTACATATGCTACTTGATTACGAACGGGTGTACAACTAGTGCCATGTTTACTTGCATATGCTACTTGATTACGTACTGTTGGCATACAACTAGTGCCATGTTTACTTGCATATGCTACTTGATTACGTACTGATGGCATACAACTGGTGCCATGTTTACTTACATATCGTACTTGATTACGTACTGATGGCATACAACTGGTGCCATGTTTACTTACATATGCTATTTGATTACGTACTTTTGGCGTACAACTAGTACCATGTTTACTTACATATTTTACTTGATTACGTACGGGTGTACATCTAGTGCCATGTTTACTTACATATGCTACTTCGTTACGTACTGATGGCATACAACTAGTGCCATGTTTACTTACACATTCTACTTGATTACGTACAGTTGGCGTACAACTGGTGCCATGTTTACTTACATATGCTACTTGATTACGTACTGATGGCATACAACTATTGCCATGTTTACTTACACATTCTACTTGATTACGTACGGGTGTACATCTAGTGCCATGTTTACTTACATATGCTACTTGATTACGTACTGATGGCGTACAACTAGTACCATGTTTACTTACACATTATACTTGATTACGTACAGTTGATGTACAACTAGTGCTATGTTTACTTACATATACTACTTGATTACGTACTGATGGCATACAACTAGTGCCATGTTTACTTACACATTCTACTTGATTACGTACGGGTGTACATCTAGTGCCATGTTTACTTACATATGCTACTTCATTACGTACTGTTGATGCACAACCGCTTTTGGATTACGTACTGTTGGTGTACAACCGCTACTTGATTACGTACTGTTGGCGTACAACTAATACCATGTTTACTTACACATTCTACTTGATTACGTACAGTTGATGTACAACTAGTGCTATATTTACTTACATATACTACTTGATCACGTACTGATGGCATACAACTAGTGCAATGTTTACTTACACATTCTACTTGATTACGTACAGTTGATGTACAACTAGTGCCATGTTTACTTACATATGCTACTTGATTACGTACTGTTGGCGTACAACTAGTACCATGTTTACTTAAATATTTTACTTGATTACGAACGGGTGTACATCTAGTGCCATGTTTACTTACATATGCTACTTCATTACGTACTGATGGCATACAACTAGTGCCATGTTTACTTACACATTCTACTTGATTACGTACAGTTGGCGTACAACTGGTGCCATGTTTATTTACATATGCTACTTGATTACGTACTGATGGCGTACAACTAGTACCATGTTTACTTACACATTCTACTTGATTACGTACAGTTGATGTACAACTAGTGCTATGTTTACTTACATATACTACTTGATTACGTACTGATGGCATACAACTAGTGCCATGTTTACTTACACATTCTACTTGATTACGTACGGGTGTACATCTAGTGCCATGTTTACTTACATATGCTACTTCATTACGTACTGCTGATGCACAACCGCTTTTTGATTACGTACTGTTGGTGTACAACCGCTACTTGATTACGTACTGTTGGCGTACAACTAATGCCATGTTTACTTACACATTCTACTTGATTACGTACAGTTGATGAACAACTAGTGCCATGTTTACTTACATATTCTACTTGATTACGTACGGATGACATACAACTAGTGCCGTGTTTACTTACATATGCTACTTGATTACGAACAGGTACGGGTGTACAACCAGAACCATGTCTATTTACATATGCTACTTGAATAAGTAAGGGTGTACAACTAGTGCCATGGTTAACAACAAATGCTTGGTTTACTTACATATGCTACTTCATTACGTACTGTTGATGTACAACCGCTTTTTGATTACGTACTGTTGGTGTACAACTAGTGAGTGCCATGCTACTTCACTACGTACTGTTTGATGTACAGCCGCTACTTGATTACGTACTGTTGGTGTACAACTAGTGAGTGCCATGCTACTTCACTACGTACTGTTTAATGTACAACCGCTTCTTGATTACGTACTGTTGGTGTACAACTAGTGAGTGCCATGCTACTTTACTATGTACTGTTTGATGTACAACCGCTACTTGATTACGTACTGTTGGTGTACAACTAGTGAGTGCCATGCTACTTTACTACGTACTGTTTGATGTACAGCCGCTACTTGATTACGTACTGTTGTTTTACATCTAGTGAGTGCCATGCTACTTCACTACGAACTGTTTGATGTACAACCGCTTCTTGATTACGTACTGTTGGTGTACAACTAGTGAGTGCCATGCTACTTTACTATGTACTGTTTGATGTACAACCGCTACTTGATTACGTACTGTTGGTGTACAACTAGTGAGTGTCATGCTACTTCATTACGTACTGTTTGATGTACAGCCGCTACTTGATTACGTATTGTTGGTGTACAACTAGTGAGTGCCATGCTACTTCACTACGTACTGTTTGATGTACAGCCGCTATTTGATTACGTACTGTTGGTGTACAACTAGTGAGTGCCATGCTACTTCACTACGTACTGTTTGATGTACAGCTGCTACTTGATTACGTACTGTTGGTGTACAACTAGTGAGTGCCATGCTACTTTACTATGTACTGTTTGATGTACAACCGCTACTTGATTACGTACTGTTGGTGTACAACTAGTGAGTGCCATGCTACTTCACTACGTACTGTTTGATGTACAGCCGCTACTTGATTACGTATTGTTGGTGTACAACTAGTGAGTTCCATGCTACTTTACTATGTACTGTTTGATGTACAACCGCTACTTGATTACGTACTGTTGGTGTACAACTAGTGAGTGCCATGCTACTTCACTACGTACTGTTTGATGTACAGCCGCTACTTGATTACGTACTGTTGGTGTACAACTAGTGAGTGCCATGCTACTTCACTACGTACTGTTTGATGTACAACCGCTACTTGATTACGTATTGTTGGTGTACAACTAGTGAGTGCCATGCTACTTCACTACGTACTGTTTGATGTACAACCGCTACTTGATTACGTACTGTTGGTGTACAACTAGTGAGTGCCATGCTACTTCACTACGTACTGTTTGATGTACAACCGCTACTTGATTACGTACTGTTGGTGTACAACTAGTGAGTGCCATGCTACTTCACTACGTACTGTTTGATGTACAGCCGCTACTTGATTACGTATTGTTGGTGTACAACTAGTGAGTGCCATGCTACTTCACTACGTACTGTTTGATGTACAGCCGCTACTTGATTACGTACTGTTGGTGTACAACTAGTGAGTGCCATGCTACTTAACTACGTACTGTTTGATGTACAGCCGCTACTTGATTACGTACTGTTGGTGTACAACTAGTGAGTGCCATGCTACTTTACTATGTACTGTTTGATGTACAACCGCTACTTGATAACGTACTGTTGCTGTACAACCAATGTTTGGTTTACTTACATATAGTACTTGATTACGTACTGTTTGTGTACAGCCAGTGCTTGGTTTACTTACATATGCTACTTGATTACGTACTGCCGGCGTACAATGTTTACAAACATTTTTGTAAGCTGTGTGAATACAATGAAACTCTATCAATTTTCGTAACATTTTTGCGTGTGTAAATAACTGTTTTCGTTTTTCACTAAAATATGACACCAAGTGCCTACAATAATTGTATGAGCTTTTCTTGAAAACGTTGATATTAGGCAAATCACTTCATGTTGTTTCAGTGTTACTGTTTCCTTGTCCAAGTGGCCGCGATATGTTGTCATATATCAAATCACTGTATACTTTACGTGACTAGTCCAAACATCGATCTTTACATACACTAAATCCATTCTGTAAATTAAAGCTAACCTCCTTTCCATTTTACATGCCAATCATCTTCATGTTTTTCATAGTATCAGATTTTGTTTTTCTTCAAAAGTATTTTCTATAGACGTTCTGAACTCATGCATGGACACCATGGGCGACGGTTTGATCTCAACACTTTTGTTTATAATTCTAGAAATCACTATGTTTTCTTGTGCTGGTGTCAGATCTGTTTCTAATGTACCTTTCTACAACTACATGATTTGTTTAAAAACATACTCTGGCACAGGCACACCGTTGACCAAGGTTAGAGTTAATTTTTCAGCCTTACTACAGTTCATTGTTGTACTGTCTATCTACCACTATTTAGTATATACCATTTCTTTCTTAATATACATTGAAAGTGCTTCTCAATGTCACTCCGAGATTATATATCCACATAAACGTATATTAATAGGTAACATTTTTAAAGATAATATGTGTTTTACAAAATCCTTCATACATTCCGTTTGTTTTACAACACTCCTAACATAGACTTTCAATTTACTGCCGACTTGTGGAGATATTCATCCAAACCCAGGTCATATAGATCTATATTGATTATTGTCCTGATTTTTGTTTATATAAATGACATAGTATCCGATATTGACTCCAACATACGACTTTTTGCTGATGATACAAGTCTTTACTTTATAATTAAACATAATTAGGATATTGTTCATGCCGCTCAGACATTAAATTCTGACATAAGTAAAATATATGAATGTCAAATAAATGGTTGATTACATTTAATCCATCTAAAACAGAATCATTGCATGTAACTCGCAAAAGTACTCAACACGTTCATCCCCTACTTTTAATGCAGAATTAACAAATTATAGAAGTATCATCACATAAACTTCTAGGAATATATCAAATACCTGCAGATTGCACACTCATATTGATTACTTTAAAAAAAAGCTTGGGCTAGAATAAATATTATGAGAAAACTTAAATTTCAGTTAGATAGAAAATCACTCGAAACTATTTACACGTCATTTATTAGACCTTTATTAGAATATGCCGATGTTATTTGGGATAACTGTACAAATTATGAAAAAAAAAAATGCTTTTGACAAAATGCAGAACGAAACTGCATGTATAACAATTGGAGCTACAAAAATAATATCCATCAAAAACTTGAATTCTGAAGTAGGATGGGGAAGTCTTGAAACTTGTCGAACTAAACACAAACTTACCGGTTCTCTATTTTATAAAATGATCCACGGAATGGTCCCACCATATCTATGTTCATTGGTTCCTCCTCTTACAAATTCAACTTCCATGTACAACCTTAGAAATAATAACAATATTCAAATTCCTACTTCAAAAACAACTCTGTACTCGAATTCTTTTATTCCTTCCGTTGTCCGTGAATGGAACAGTATCCCACTGGAAATAAGACAATACCACAGTGGATATAGCTAAAACAAAACAAGCATCTTCTCTGATTGACTTTAAACACAAGCTTGATAACAACGAACCAAAAGTACCAAAATATTTTTACAGGGAAAGGCCAATTATTGCATGCCCGCTTTCGAACGAGCTGTAGTGCACCTAAGCAACATCTTTTTCTTAAACAAATTGAAGATTCCCCTATGTGTATATGTGGACAAATATAAAGCATAGCTCACTTTTTTCTTAAATGTCGTCTTTACCACCTTCAACGCATACAGCTCCTGACATCTGTCAGTGGGTTATGTACAGTTTCTTAAATATACTTCTATTTATTGAAACTCAACTGTCTTATGACAATAATGTTAAAATATTTGAAGCAGTTCACAAATACATTTTATCTACTAATCGCTTCTCTTAAAACGTGTAAGTCTGAAAAACTAACAAGTATTTTACGTGGTGAGGTCAGCCCGTCTTTCAGTTTCGTCTATGCTGTTCAGAACATGTCTATAAATGTTTATTACTATAATTATGTGAATTTGTGTAGTATTCAAATAACTATAATCACTATTTTTCAATTACTCGCTTCATTTTTTAAGTTTCTAAAGCATATTAGAACCAATACTTAGCAATATGTTATGAAATTTTATTAAGTTTATTTTGAATTAGTTCATATTCGTAATGATAACAACACAATAAAATTGTTAATAATCTGCCAAACACGTTCACAATTAATATGTCATGGAGAAGAACTCTATAAGATTTATCTTCCGTTCTAATCCTTATTTATACCTATACTGATTTGTATGTATGTAAATTTGAATAAATAAATATGTTTTAACCAATCTAGAACAACGGCTCAGAAGCGGGTTGAGTGTTCCACCCGGCGAACTCCCGCTAAACTAGCAAGTTTAGTCAAATTGATTGAAAACTCGGCGCTAGTATCGTCCAAAAACAAAGCACCCCCTTTAAATTGTATACTTATCCGCCCGTCAAGATACATGCACGTGTTGAACTATGGTTTCATGAATGTATGGTGTACGTTCAGGGTCAAAAGCACCAGTACCGGTGCACCGCTATTATGACGATGGACCGATTTTTTTTGTTTTAACGGTGCACCGATAAAATATACCGTTGCAGCTTTAAAATATATCGGTGCACCATTAAAAGTGGCGGCCCACCGTTATAATATATCGATGCACCGTTATATACCGGTGCACCGCTATATAATATCGGTGTACCGCTATATTTTATCGGTCCACCGCTATATCTTAACGATGCACCGCTATATTTTTATTGATGCATCGCTATATTTTTATTGATGCACCGCTATATTTTAACGGTGGACCGATGTTTTATTGACGGTGCACCATTCCTTATTTATCGGTCCACCGGTATTTAATAGCGGTGCACCGATAAATAAAATATATCGGTCCACCGCTATCGTCACACCGCTGTACAAAAGTCTTTGGGACTACCAAATCAGAAGCCTCGTTCCAAAATCATTACAGAGATTGAAGGAGGCTAATAACAATACCCACGGCTGCAATTTTGGGGCACACTAAGCACTTCGTCAAGAACTTTTCGAAACAATGTTTGGATTTAATAATTATTGTACCAAAGTAAAGCTGATATAATTGTGGACAAGTTTAAATAACGATCATAAAATATTTTTTCTCAGAATTCAAAAATAATTATGAATTGAAACTTAAAATTTTAAAGAGTTTAAAGTAGTTTTAAAAAAATGGCAGTATACTAATTTTGACAGTCTTTTTAACAGAATGCTAGACTATTCAAATTAAAGAGGTTTTATTGAAACAGTTACCGATCGGAGGTTCAAACTCTTACAAAACCATAATATATACAAATGTTATTTTCTAAATAAGCAAAAATAAGCATAAATTTAGACAGTACAGTTAGATACGACAAAGACCGCGGCGTGGTCTAGTGGTAGAGCATCCGCCTCGCATGCGGAAGGTCCCCGGCCGGGTCATACCAAATACTTTAAAAAATGGTACTAGAAGCTTCCTCGCTTGACGCTCAGCATTTAGAAGAGAGTTTAAGGTCTGGTCGGCCCGGTGTCAGTATAATGTGACTGGGTGAGGTATCATACCATGTGTCTGCGGCATGATACTCCAGTGTGACAGCGCTTAGAATACTGTCTCAAGTAGACACCGTCGCGATATGACTGAAACAATTTTGAAAGCGACGCTAAACACCATACAACAACAACAACAACAACTATATACGACAAGTTACCGAATTAAATGGACGCATAAGGCATAAATCATTTAGTTTAAATTTATTTTACTTCGATTGTGTAAAAAGTTATTACAATTTTGAGAAATCAAGCGCGATGTCTTCCTGGATAGAACCTGTACTAAGCATATGCGGAAAAGACTTCTTGCTCAAGGACACCACACATAGCCGTGATGGAGGATCGAACCCACGATTATCTGCTCCCTTACACACTTGTTTCTTACTTTCTTTATTTTTTCTAACTCATTCTTTCACTCAATTTTTACTCCTCTATTTCTCTCTTCAACGTAAAAAAACAATCATAAACAATTTTTGTTCGGAATAAAATAATATTAAGAATTGTAAACAAAAAAGTCGTTAGTTGTTAAATAGTGATTGTGATATGCGTGTTAGAATAATATGTCTGTCTGTCTGTCTGTCTGTCTGTCTGTCTGTCTGTCTGTCTGTCTGTCTGTCTGTCTGTCTGTCTGTCTGTCTGTCTGTCTGTCTGTCTGTCTGTCTGTCTGTCTGTCTGTCTGTCTGTCTGTCTGTCTGTCTGTCTGTCTGTCTGTCTGTCTGTCTGTCTGTCTGTCCGTACGTCTGGAGCAGCACTTGTGGGTTGAGTTGCCAGTACAGAATGGACTTGTGGTTTTTTTTGGTACTCAAGTGCGAATACCCGTGCAAATGGCATTGTGGGGTTAATTTAATTTTCTTCACATTTTTCTTTTACTTTTTTTTCACCTTTTTCATTCTTTTTTAGTGTCATTAGGGTTGGATCTCAAGGTTTGTGATATTAGGGTTAGAAAGAAAATAGTTTTTGTTTTGTTTTATGAAAAAAAAGATGTTTTATAACATATCAAAACCTCACCCCACAACATCACTTCCACAAGAACGTCCGTCCGTCCGTCCGTCTGTCCGTCCGTCCGTCCGTCCGTCCGTCCGTCCGTCCGTCCGTCCGTCCGTCTGTCCGTCTTGACAGTGGTGAGATTTTGGTTGTTTCACCTTGACTGCCTAGGCTAGAATTGAAAAGAACCTGTGTGATTTATACAAAGTTATACCAGCGACGTATAAGTATACATTATACAACTATCTACCTTTTTAGCGGTCAATGGTTAGAATTATTATATGTCATTATGAATTCTCCAATTTGATTGTATTAAAACTAAACAAAACTGGTCAAATAAAATTAACTATTGACCACTTATTCCTTCAAAAATGAACTATTGACCACTAATTATGTTGAAACCGGTTTCACCCGATTACCGAGTCAATAGTTCAAACGAAACGCTCTTTCCGTTCTCATGCTGATAGTCCATTCAAGCTCCATTTGCGCTACTCGATAAAACAACAGTATAATGGAATGTTTATTATATTCCGTTAATTAAAACTGACACTGATGTTATTTCAAAATCCATTTTTGTTTGAGAAAAATATTAGACGGACAAGATCGGATGGACTGACGCACGGGCATACTCAGATTCTATATGATTGTGATTGAAGAACACACACGTCACAATGCAATGTTTGAAGATACACATCTGCACAGTAAGTAGATATGGCAGTTTAAGTAATACAAAATGTATTATATAATGTGAAAACGTCTTTAAAGATTCATAGATATTACACAAAAACATTTTATTCATTAACAAAATGTAAATACAATTCCTGAATGAGTATCGAATACTGTATCAATCACTGACGAAAACTGTACCAGCCATTTTCCAATAACGTCTAAACCCGTATCACAGGAAATTTACATTCGAATATATTGAAACTATTGAATTGTTATTCAAATGTTTTATGCGAAATACATTAAAATACATTTTATTTAACATTAAATTTATGATGTTTTTAAAATAAATCACATTTTCTTGATAAAAACGAAGTTTTTGCAATTTTACTAGTGTTCGTCGTTGAATACACAATAACAACAGACACACATCATAAAAAACAATACCTACATAATTCATATACATTATATTTATGTAATTTAAACTTTTGTGACTTATATCGTGTATATTTATATTTATTTCATGAAAAATAATACCTTTAAAGTCTGATAAAACGCGTCTTTTCAAAGACAGTATCTCACGATCGAATACCATATAACTCGGTCGAAAACCTGAGAGCGAGGACCGTCTCGGTCGAAAACATAAATCGCAATTTTGCTATATCCACTGTGGTCAGGTTGTATACATATTGGCGTTGATGACGTTGTTTTAATCAAGAGCGGATCAAGAATGTAGCTAAATACTGGTGACATTGTACTTTGAATAGTTGGACATATTTTAAGTTAGAGAACATATGATGGTTAGGAATAGAAGTTGAATTTGTTAGTGGAGAACAGACACAAAGGTTACGAAAAAAATTGAATATATTTTTCACACCTCTGTTAAAAAACTCAGTGACAGTATGAATGAAGTGGGGGAAAAACGTCTAATACATTTGTATGTAATACGACTTCTTGACTTTCCGTTTTTTAATGATATTCAATATAATAAAACAACTATCTACCTTTTTAGTAGTTAATAGTTAAATTATTTATCCTCGGAAAATGACTATTGACCCAAAGCAGTGAACTATCAACCTCGACTGCGTCTCGATCAATAGTTTCCTGCTTTGGGTCAATTGTCATTTTCCTTGGATAAACAACTCTAACCATTGACCGCTGAAAAGGTAAAAATAGTTCTATATTATATCGTTTTATCTGACCAGTTTTGTTAAGTTTTCAACCAATAAGATTGGAGAATTCATAATGATATATAATAGTTTAACTAATAGCCTTAATTCTGGGTGGCACATTTTGCGTTTTCATAATTCCTTCTGAACTAAATTAAAGTTTTTTTTATGTCATTTTCATATTATTAAGGGTGAAAGATAGAATAAGGGTTGGAGCAGATAAAGAGTAATACATATAGTGAGAGAGGATAATAGAAGAGATTGGGGAAAATAAAGTGAAAATGGAGAGTGCATTAGAGATATTGGAGAAAAATGAAAGAAATCAGGTTGTGTAAGGATTGGAATTTTGTTCATTTTAGTGGCAGAATATAAATTTTTTATATGAGATTTACGCAAGTTTTTGACGAAAAGTAAATGAATGCGTTTCTTTTTCACTGTATACGTCCTTGTTACTATACGCATTACAAATTCGCTAACAATTGGCAATATTGTCATTTATTATAACGGTTTTGATTTAAACAAGACATTGTCTTCCAACAGGAAATAGATTCGAATAATTGCACCTTGTTATCACAAAATTACTCAACTGCGACAAGGGATCATAAAGTCACAACCCCTCAATTTTATGACCATAATTAACACGTGCTATCAAAGAATTATATATCATATATAGGTCCTTGGTGTTATTTACGGTATAGAAAATAGAACTCATAATAACATTTATTGAAATATTTTTTTTAATAAGTCAGAAGCTGATGTTGGATATGTATAAGTACAATTGTTAGTATCAAACTCAAGGAAGTTTTATAGTGTATAAACTGGAACAAATAAATATAATTGGTCAATGGTACTCATGTACAGTTATACAGTTTAAAAAAGAATACACAGTTATGCTTTAACGACTCTTCAGTTGAGTTATTTTAAAAAGTAATTGATAAATGCCCGATGCGGTCAAATTTCTTTCAGTAACTTGTCGTATCCAACTGATTTACGACTGGGTACTCTCTAAACTTATGTTTTCTTTTACAAAGTTATGCTTATTCAGAAAATAAAACATGTACATATGGTTTTGTAAGAGTTTAAACCTCTGATCAGTTCATGTTTCAATAAAACTTTTTTATTTTGACTAATCTAACATTTGTGTAGTGAAAAGAGCAAAAAAAGTAAAAACCAATACACTGCCACTTTAAATCCATAATATATTTGAATTCTGAGCAAAAATAGTTAATGAATTGTCAACAATTATATCAGCTTTACTTTGGTACCATAATTATTAACGTCGGACATTGTTTCGAAATGTTATTGAAGAAATGCTAGAGGTGTCATTCCATATTTCAGCTGTGTATTTTCTGTAATGATTTTATAACGAGGCTTCTAATTGGCTTATCTCAAAGACCCTAGTACAGGGTGTGGCGTAAGCAGTGGACCAATATATTTTATTTAAAGGTGCAACGCTATAAAATACCGGTGGATCGATAAATAAGTAACGGTGCACCGTTCATAAACCATCGGTCAACCGTTAAAATACAGCGTTACATCAGTAAAAATATAGCAGTGCATCGCCAAAAATAGCCCGTTTTTGCGCGACGAATATGGTACAATAATGGGTTTATCTTGTATTTTGGTTGATAGTGTTGTTTTGGATGTACTCCTTGTTCTTTTCCGATATTTCGTATTTCATGTTTTACAGACACAATACTGTCTTGCATTTTAATATGATTCACAACAGCAAGTTCTTTTTTTTAGATTATTAATTTTACATCGACTTTGAAACAACTTCTTACAACTTTTAACAATCTAGCTCGATGTCTTCCTGGATAGAACCAGTAAATTAAGCTGTGTGGATAAAGTGTCTTGCTTTTAGCCACCTTATGACTTTATTTAGAAGTGTCAATATTACTAACTTGTACACTTTTAAATTCCAAGTTTCAAATTCTTAGTTTCAAATCAAAGGGGGCCAGCACGTATTTTTAGCTATATATAGTGTAAATATAGACAAGGGGTGGAACTCGCCGATTTCGAATTTCACCCTTCAACTCGTTCTCGCCCTAATAAAATTATCAGCGAAGTTAAATACACTTTCCTTGTAGCTACGTAGAGCTAAGACATTTATCTACCCATGTACATTAACATCATAATTCCTCATAAACCCACAAAACTGGTCTGTTTCTTATAATCATGAGATTGGTCGATTAACCCTTTACTTCATAAAGACGCCTATTCCCGCACCAATCACAGAAGGCCTTTGAAAACAGTGCAGGAAGAGTTCAGATTGCTCATAACGAGCAATCTGAACACTTCCTGCACTGTTTTCCACTCTGTCAGTTAAAATAAACATAGTTCACCCAATAATTCAAAGCCTACTATATTAGGAGTTCAAAGGTGTATATATAAGAGGTGTCCAAAGGCGTCTATATGAAATAAAGGGTTAACGGATGCGGTCACGTGCATTGGTCGAAAACTATTTATAAGAATTAACTTTAAATATTTGCTACATGATATAAACTTATTTAATGGACATCGTATCAATAATTAAATGGTAACAAAAGCTAAATTATGATTATACTGTATAAGTTTGATTAAGATTCTTTCAAAACTTCGAGGACTTAAGTGCACACATGGTCAAAATATGCATTATTTCACCATTCAAAGACCATATTTTCGACATTCAGTATCCATATTGGCCGGATCAAAAACTTGCTCGAGACATTATTGTTATATAACTGCTGTGTAAGTTTGGTGAGGATCAAATGAAAAGTGTGAGTGCTAGAATGCACATACGAGCAACTAACGCAATACCCGTATTTAGCAAACATTGAATGGTCATAAGCTCAAGTTTGATGCAGATCTAGTAAGAATCGTGTGTGCTGGAGTGCACTTCAGTTTTTTTTTACCAGTTTAAGAATTCGAAGATATTTCATAACAAGGGTGTACGTTTGGAAATAATCCAATGGAAGCTGTGGTTGTAGAGTGCACACAATGACAAGGAACATAATATTTTAATATTTGAAGAATCAAGGGCCATTTCGTATCCAATTTAATCAGTTCAAGACCTTGCCCGAGATGGTATGCCTATATGTAAGTTTATAAAAATGGAAATACGGTAAACGATAAAACAGCACTGAGTGTTGTTTTTTTCAGATTCAATGTATTTCAAGGGGAATCAAAAAGAAAAGGTGGCATACATTGTATTGATTGAAACTATATGTGCAGTGGAATACAATCTACAATGTTTCCACCAACATCATTCAATATAATTCTGAAATACTACTCAGTAGCCATGAATGACAGATAATAAATAGTGTACTATAGATTAAGATGATAATAGAGATGTAGATATCTGTTATTGATATGGTTGGTGTGTTATGTCAAACGTCCTAATGTACTTTTGTTCATATCAATCTGCACAATTCAATGGACGACTCTCTATTTTATAAAAAAAATATGAAAGAGCACTGTAAATACGGCGTACATGTATATATTGCTTTACACGATTGAAAACTACAAGTGTCCTTGCAAGAACGCATTCATAATTTTGTTGAAGAAAACGAGTCTATCAAGTAAGCAGCGACCAATATTTTTTTCATATGATTTTTATGGAGTAAAACTTGATTTACGAATCTTCTTTAAATATGATTTTTACCAGAAATACAAACAAATTACATTTTGTATTGGGCAAACATAAAAAAAAACAGGTAAGAACCCGTCTGTATCAACAAGGGCTCATTCTTGGAACGCTAGAGGTCAAAACACGAGGTATACTCATTTATTCGAGGTAAAACAATAATTGGCAAAAATATTCAACTCTCCACAACTGTTTCATAATGTTGGTATAAAAATGCGTATAAATACGGACTACTGAAACATGAAGATGTAATGTTAGGTCATGTTTGGCATATACAACAATTTAACATAATTTTCGTTACAGGACAAATTATAAATGATACCTATTCTTCAATGACGTAACTATACATTTCCAACATCAAATAGATACACATGGACATATTTGTTTTTAAAAATGCGAGCATTGTGTTAAATCTGTAAACATCAAATATAAATTTATGTAAATTAAAAAAGCTAAATATTCAACTAACTTGGTTTCAGATTCAATTTACATAGAAAGTTCTCCGGGGTCAATTATTGAGTATTTCTAAACTGACGGCTGTTTTTTTCTCCAGTCATTTTATTCATTTTAAACTGAGCCAATGTTTGCTATATGTTAAACGACACATGTCCTGCATAAATGGCACTATCGGAAAAAACAAGATAGAACGTAACTTATATCAATTTGAAACAGAAAATGAAAAAGATCGTTGTTTCAACATGTGTCCATGATATTTATCTTTGCAGTACATATACATCGGCCGTTTAAGCTCGGACTTGTATTTTAGTAAACCAGTAAAAGTATAATATGTGTATGTCCCAGGTTATGCTTACACTTTCCAGGGTCACATTCGAAACTAAATATGATTTACTGTTGCACATAAACTCGATATTTTAAATGAAATTGTAAACAAAATAAATACCACTGTACACAGACAAGGTAGCATCAACAGATGTTTGATGTAAATAAACACAAAATGTGGTCAAGTTAAATCGACTTCTTGAATAGTCACTCCGTTTTCGATGTCAGGATCCTATGTTGTCAGTTACTTAGGAAAGACGGGCTGTTGTTCTTTTCAGATTCATTCTGACGTATGCCTTTACAATCAAACTGAACTGCGAACAATATACTATTTAAACATTATCCAGTTTTACTGGTGACGGAAGACCTCAGAGTGACTCGGAGTAAAACCACGGTCCTTCCGCAAGTTACTGGCAAACTTTCTCACAGAAAGTTTTTTAGAGCGAGCGGGACTCGAACCTACGACCTTAGCGGTGAGAGGTAAGTTGGAGGCATTTGCGATAAACACGTCATATTATAGGGGATACACGTACATTAATTTAAAATGCATCCCTCAAGAAAGAAATAATAAGTCGCATGAAACTGCTGCATGGCTATTATTGAAAAATAAATTCATCTAAGACTGTATGTGTTACTAGCGAACATGGTTATATACTGAAATGCAATAAGTAACAATTGATAAATGTTCTGTATTACTGGTAAATGATGAACATCTTAAAATATAAATGGTTGGCGACTGGACATCTTAGAATTTAAATAGTGAGCGAATGAAAATATTAAATATAAATGATTGGCGAATGGGCGAATGGACATATTAGAATATAAATGGTTGGCGAATGGATCTTAAAATATAAACGGTTGGCAAATGGACATATTAAAATTTAAATGGTTGGCGACTGGACATCTTAGAATTTAAATGGTGGGCGAATAGACATATTAGAATATAAATGATTGGCGAATGGACATAGTAGAATATAAATGGTTGGCGAATGGACATATTAGAATATAAATGGTTGGCGAATGGATCTTAAAATATAAACGGTTGGCGAATGGACATATTAGAATATAAATGGATGGCGAATGGACATATTAGAATGAATAAACATGGTTGGCGAATGGACATATTAGATTATAAATGGTTGGCGAATGGACATATTAATATATGAGGATATATAATGAGATTGTTGACTTAAAATGGTAGCAATTGAGAACATACGTATGTGAATGGTGAATCGACGCGAGTGTATATGTGGTTGGTTATATGAAGTATATCATATAACTGATGTGTGGGAATTGCAAGAAAATAGACGTGAATGGTTAATTTGGGAAGTTTGTTGTGATTCATAAATTGGTTGGTAGTATGTATTATATATTTTGAGTAATGTAAATAATCTATCTGAGTTTTGATAAAATACAGGTTAATAGTTAGTATCTTTTTGTGATATTTATTTGCCATATACTCGTTGAACTATCATTAGATATGTTAAGTTGTTTGTATATTGATGAGTATTAAACAAATGAGAACAATACACAGTGTTTGTTTTCTTTTTTTTTCACTATTTTGTAAGCATAATACATTACTTCAAAACTGTTTTGTTTTATATGTATTGCACATATTGTCACTATAATGATGAATATTTGGATATGGTGATTTACAGTAGTATTTTGAAGTGAATTACAAACATATGTATCTATGTGGGAATATCAAAAGTTCACATCTGTTTATATCTGTTCACATTCCAGAAAACAGATTGCTTGCTTCCCTTGAATATCGTATCGATACTGGGTTGAATTTGAGAACAGAACGCTAAATAATGCACAAATATATCGGACAAGGCTAACGTAGTTGTTTCCCTTTACCTTTCTTCTATTCAATTACATCCTCAGATTTAGAGCTTATATTTGCATATTGAATAGAATAACATTTATAAATAAATAACATTGCATTCATAAAAACAGAGCAATCATTTTATTTATAAATCAAATTATTCATCTTTAAGTCTTTGAGGTTAAGATTTGTCTCAATTAGTATAATTTCTCTTATTAAGCGGAAGGTGTAGTCTACGAATGTTTTTTTTTGTTTGAATACAATTGATTTGTCCATAACATTGAAGTCTTGCATATGAAAACGTTTTATTTTCAAGAAGAACCATGTTTCATATTCAATCAGAATACCTTTCTTTAATAACCAACATTGTTCTTATTAAAACATGATGGCTTTCTCTCATTAAAAACGTTTGTATGTCCAAAAGCAGGTTTCAAACTAAGCGGTAGTGAAGTGGAAAATGTGTTGGCCGCTCACGCCAGAGGTTTCTGGTACCGTCCCCCAGCACGACCCGATGCCTCTTAAAAACACTCAATGATGATTTTACCCTTGTAGCGGACTCAAGAGCATTTCATACAAGCTTTGGACATTCTTCGCAAGCGTGCTTAAATAAACTAGCATAACCTAAAAGCAGGTTTATTTTGCTGACAACAAGAATAAATGTTGACAATTAATTTATATCTTGAATTACCATAGGAAAACCTTAGACTGTGAAATAAGATGAACATTTTTAATTGTTTTGTCATTGTTTATTTATTTCACGTTATAATCATGTATACTATTGACAATATTTTATATGAGAAAAAGGAAAAAGGCTTAATGTATACTACCGACAATACCACTTTCTTCTTTATCCATGTCATTGCAAATAGCGTATTTGCCGCCATATTGTCAATTTCAAATGGTATATAGAGTGACTTCGATTCACAACCGAGTCTGAATTGAGCTCCGCACTGAGAAGATCGCTTAATGGCCGTTCGGCTGGACATCAGAGTAATATGACTGTTACATTGTTTACAGAACCTAGCATGAATCGTAAAATAGCGTATTAAATTTACTAAACTAAATATTATACTGATGGCTAGATCTAGTATAATTTTAATAGATTCTAGCACTGATTTGTAAATATTGTTTATAAAATCTTATTCTTTCTAACATTATTGTACGCCAATGTTTTGTTACGTCATATCGTATATTGAAAAATACAATATGTTTAAACTAAATTCTAGTACTGATTTGAAATATAACGTTAAAATTAATATAATACTGGTTTGCAACAAAATGCTACTGAAATATATCCCTGTTTTGTAATATAAATGTAATGAATGTATAATGTTGATTTCCTTCTGCATGTGAGTGTTTTAAAGGTTAATCTTGCGCTTTAGACATTGAAATAAAGAGCCGCTACAAAGAGATTAAAATAAAAAAAGGACATGGGACAGTGCCAATTAAATTTTATAACAAATCTGTGTCGATGAGTATTAACGAAATCAAGTGAAAAGATTTGACACTTCTCACTTTCATATGTAGGTCAAATTTAATACCTATGTCTGATAAGCGCATTAAAATATTTGACCTTCTTTGACGAAGTAATAACAATAAATTAAATAATATTATATAATTCTGTTCCTAATTGTCGTTTGTTTCTGCAGATGTTAGCTTGGGAAAGGAAAGCGTTTTTACTTAGATTCATTTAAAGGTTTTACTCTGCCGATGCCATATATAAACAGTTGACATATTTATGTTTAGTTTTGATTATAAGATAAATCGCTTAGACAAGACATAGGTTATGTCTTTAATCTAAAAAGGTTTCTTCATTTTATTTTAAACGCATGGAACATGAAACATGTTTAACGTGTATTAGTCATAGCCATTCAAATCTTACCTCCTGTTTCATTTTTTATGCAAAAGGTGTCAATAAAGTCGTTTGTCCTTTGGAAAATCAAGAGTCAATGAAGACGTTTGTCTTTAAGAAAACAAGAGTCAATGAAGACGTTTGTCTTTTGGAAAGGCAAGATTCAATGAAAACGTTTGTATTTTGGAAAGGCAAGATTCAATGAAGACGTTTGTCTTTTGGAAAAACAAGCGTCAAAGAAGACGTTTTTCGTTTGGAAAAAAAAGAGTCAAGGAAATCGTTTGTCTTTTGGAAAATCAAGCGTCAATGAAGACGTTTATCCTTTGGAAAAGCAAGAGTGAAGGAAGACGTTTGTCCATTGGAAAAACAAGAATCAAGGAAGACGTTTGTCCTTAGGAAAAACAAGAGTCAATGCAGTCGTTTGTTCTTTGAAATAAAAACAAGAGTCAAGGAAGACGTTTGTCCTTTGGAAAAACAAGAGTCAATGAATACGTTGGTCCTTTTGAAAAACAAGCGTCAATGAAGTCGTTTGTTCTTTGGAAAAGCAATCGTCAATGAAGACGTGTGTCCTTTGGAAAAGCAAGCGTCAAGGAAGATGTGTGTCCTTTGGAAAAGCAAGCGTCAATGAAGACGTGTGTACTTTGGAAAAGCAAGCGTCAGTGAAGACATTTGTCTTTTGGAAAAGCAAGCGTCAATGTAGACGTGTGTCCTTTGGAAAAGCAAGCGTCAAGGAAGACGTATGTCCTTTGGAAAAGCAAGCGTCAATGAAGTCGTTTGTCTTTTGGAAAAGCAAGCGTCAAGGAAGACGTTTGTTCTTTGGAAAAACAAGCGTCAGTGAAGACGTGTGTCCTTTGGAAAAGCAAGCGTCAAGGAAGACGTTGGTCCTTTTGAAAAACAAGCGTCAATGAAGTCGTTTGTTCTTTGGAAAAACAAGCGTCAATGAAGACGTGTGTCCTTTGGAAAAGCAAACGTCAATGAAGACGTGTGTCCTTTGGAAAAGCAAGCGTCAATGAAGACGTTTGTCTTTTGGAAAAGCAAGCGTCAATGAGGACGTGTGTCCTTTGGAAAAGCAAGCGTCAAGGAAGACGTGTGTCCTTTAGAAAAGCAAGCGTCAATGAAGACGTTTGTCTTTTGGAAAAGCAAGCGTCAATGAAGACGTGTGTCCTTTGGAAAAGCAAGCGTCAATGAAGACGTTTGTCCTTTGGAAAAGCAAGCGTCAATGAAGTCGTTTGTCCTTTGGAAAAGCAAGCGTCAATGAAGTCGTTTGTCCTTTGGAAAAGCAAGCGTCAATGAAGTCGTTTGTCTTTTGGAAAAGCAAGCGTCAATGAAGATGTGTGTCCTTTGGAAAAGCAAGCGTCAAGGAAGACGTGTGTCCTTTGGAAAAGCAAGCGTCAAGGAAGACGTGTGTCCTTTGGAAAAGCAAGCGTCAATGAAGTCGTTTGTCTTTTGGAAAAACAAGCGTCAATGAAGACGTTTGTCCTTTGGAAAAGCAAGCGTCAATGAAGTCGTTTGTCGTTTGGAAAAGCAAGAGTCAATGAAGACGTTTGTCCTTTGGAAAAGCAAGCGTCAATGAAGTCGTTTGTCTTTTGGAAAAGCAAGCGTCAATGAAGTCATTTGTCTTTTGGAAAAGCAAGCGTCAAGGAAGACGTGTGTCCTTTGGAAAAGCAAGCGTCAATGAAGACGTGTGTCCTTTGGAAAAGCAAGCGTCAATGAAGACGTGTGTCCTTTGGAAAAGCAAGCGTCAATGAAGTCGTTTGTCTTTTGGAAAAGCAAGCGTCAATGAAGTCGTTTGTCTTTTGGAAAAGCAAGCGTCAATGAAGACGTTTGTCTTTTGGAAAAGCAAGCGTCAATGAAGTCGTTTGTCTTTTGGAAAAGCAAGCGTCAATGAAGACGTTTGTCTTTTGGAAAAGCAAGCGTCAATGAAGACGTGTGTCCTTTGGAAAAGCAAGCGTCAATGAAGACGTGTGTCCTTTGGAAAAGCAAGCGTCAATGAAGACGTTTGTCTTTTGGAAAAGCAAGCGTCAGTGAAGACGTTTTCTTTTGGAAAGCAAGCGTCAAGGAAGACGTTTGTCTTTTGGAAAAGCAAGCGTCAATGAAGTCGTTTGTCTTTTGGAAAAGCAAGCATCAATGAAGACGTTTGTCTTTTGGAAAAGCAAGCATCAATGAAGACGTTTGTCTTTTGGAAAAGCAAGCGTCAAGGAAGACGTTGGTCCTTTTGAAAAACAAGCGTCAATGAAGTCGTTTGTTCTTTGGAAAAACAAGCGTCAATGAAGACGTGTGTCCTTTGGAAAAGCAAACGTCAATGAAGACGTGTGTCCTTTAGAAAAGCAAGCTTCAATGAAGACGTTTGTCTTTTGGAAAAGCAAGCGTCAATGAAGACGTGTGTCCTTTGGAAAAGCAAGCGTCAAGGAAGACGTGTGTCCTTTGGAAAAGCAAGCGTCAATGAAGACGTTTGTCTTTTGGAAAAGCAAGCGTCAATGAAGACGTGTGTCCTTTGGAAAAGCAAGCGTCAATGAAGACGTTTGTCCTTTGGAAAAGCAAGCGTCAATGAAGTCGTTTGTCCTTTGGAAAAGCAAGCGTCAATGAAGTCGTTTGTCCTTTGGAAAAGCAAGCGTCAATGAAGTCGTTTGTCTTTTGGAAAAGCAAGCGTCAATGAAGTCGTTTGTCTTTTGGAAAAGCAAGCGTCAATGAAGACGTGTGTCCTTTGGAAAAGCAAGCGTCAAGGAAGACGTGTGTCCTTTGGAAAAGCAAGCGTCAATGAAGTCGTTTGTCCTTGGGAAAAGCAAGCGTCAATGAAGACGTTTGTCTTTTGGAAAAGCAAGCGTCAATGAAGTCGTTTGTCTTTTGGAAAAGCAAGCGTCAATGAAGTCATTTGTCTTTTGGAAAAGCAAGCGTCAAGGAAGACGTGTGTCCTTTGGAAAAGCAAGCGTCAATGAAGACGTGTGTCCTTTGGAAAAGCAAGCGTCAATGAAGACGTGTGTCCTTTGGAAAAGCAAGCGTCAATGAAGTCGTTTGTCTTTTGGAAAAGCAAGCGTAAATGAAGTCGTTTGTCTTTTGGAAAAGCAAGCGTCAAGGAAGACGTGTGTCCTTTAGAAAAGCAAGCGTCAATGAAGACGTTTGTCTTTTGGAAAAGCAAGAGTCAATGAAGTCGTTTGTCTTTTGGAAAAGCAAGCGTAAATGAAGTCGTTTGTCCTTTGGAAAAGCAAGCGTCAATGAAGTCGTTTGTCCTTTGGAAAAGCAAGCGTCAATGAAGTCGTTTGTCCTTTGGAAAAGCAAGCGTCAATGAAGTCGTTTGTCTTTTGGAAAAGCAAGCGTCAATGAAGACGTGTGTCCTTTGGAAAAGCAAGCGTCAAGGAAGACGTGTGTCCTTTGGAAAAGCAAGCGTCAAGGAAGACGTGTGTCCTTTGGAAAAGCAAGCGTCAATGAAGTCATTTGTCTTTTGGAAAAACAAGCGTCAATGAAGACGTTTGTCCTTTGGAAAAGCAAGCGTCAATGAAGTCGTTTGTCCTTTGGAAAAGCAAGAGTCAATGAAAACGTTTGTCCTTTGGAAAAGCAAGCGTCAGTGAAGACATTTGTCTTTTGGAAAAGCAAGCGTCAATGTAGACGTGTGTCCTTTGGAAAAGCAAGCGTCAAGGAAGACGTATGTCCTTTGGAAAAGCAAGCGTCAATGAAGTCGTTTGTCTTTTGGAAAAGCAAGCGTCAAGGAAGACGTTTGTTCTTTGGAAAACAAGCGTCAATGAAGACGTGTGTCCTTTGGAAAAGCAAGCGTCAAGGAAGACGTTGGTCCTTTTGAAAAACAAGCGTCAATGAAGTCGTTTGTTCTTTGGAAAAACAAGCGTCAATGAAGACGTGTGTCCTTTGGAAAAGCAAACGTCAATGTAGACGTGTGTCCTTTGGAAAAGCAAGCGTCAATGAAGACGTTTGTCTTTTGGAAAAGCAAGCGTCAATGAGGACGTGTGTCCTTTGGAAAAGCAAGCGTCAAGGAAGACGTGTGTCCTTTAGAAAAGCAAGCGTCAATGAAGACGTTTGTCTTTTGGAAAAGCAAGCGTCAATGAAGTCGTTTGTCTTTTGGAAAAGCAAGCGTCAATGAAGACGTGTGTCCTTTGGAAAAGCAAGCGTCAAGGAAGACGTGTGTCCTTTGGAAAAGCAAGCGTCAATGAAGACGTTTGTCTTTTGGAAAAGCAAGCGTCAATGAAGACGTGTGTCCTTTGGAAAAGCAAGCGTCAATGAAGACGTTTGTCCTTTGGAAAAGCAAGCGTCAATGAAGTCGTTTGTCCTTTGGAAAAGCAAGCGTCAATGAAGTCGTTTGTCCTTTGGAAAAGCAAGCGTCAATGAAGTCGTTTGTCTTTTGAAAAACAAGCGTCAATGAAGTCGTTTGTTCTTTGGAAAAGCAAGCGTCAAGGAAGACGTGTGTCCTTTGGAAAAGCAAGCGTCAAGGAAGACGTGTGTCCTTTGGAAAAGCAAGCGTCAATGAAGTCGTTTGTCTTTTGGAAAAACAAGCGTCAATGAAGACGTTTGTCCTTTGGAAAAGCAAGCGTCAATGAAGTCGTTTGTCGTTTGGAAAAGCAAGAGTCAATGAAGACGTTTGTCCTTTGGAAAAGCAAGCGTCAGTGAAGACATTTGTCTTTTGGAAAAGCAAGCGTCAATGTAGACGTGTGTCCTTTGGAAAAGCAAGCGTCAAGGAAGACGTATGTCCTTTGGAAAAGCAAGCGTCAATGAAGTCGTTTGTCTTTTGGAATAGCAAGCGTCAAGGAAGACGTTTGTTCTTTGGAAAAACAAGCGTCAATGAAGACGTGTGTCCTTTGGAAAAGCAAGCGTCAAGGAAGACGTTGGTCCTTTTGAAAAACAAGCGTCAATGAAGTCGTTTGTTCTTTGGAAAAACAAGCGTCAATGAAGACGTGTGTCCTTTGGAAAAGCAAACGTCAATGAAGACGTGTGTCCTTTGGAAAAGCAAGCGTCAATGAAGACGTTTGTCTTTTGGAAAAGCAAGCGTCAATGAGGACGTGTGTCCTTTGGAAAAGCAAGCGTCAAGGAAGACGTGTGTCCTTTAGAAAAGCAACCATCAATGAAGACGTTTGTCTTTTGGAAAAGCAAGCGTCAATGAAGACGTGTGTCCTTTGGAAAAGCAAGCGTCAATGAAGACGTTTGTCCTTTGGAAAAGCAAGCGTCAATGAAGTCGTTTGTCCTTTGGAAAAGCAAGCGTCAATGAAGTCGTTTGTCCTTTGGAAAAGCAAGCGTCAATGAAGTCGTTTGTCTTTTGGAAAAGCAAGCGTCAATGAAGATGTGTGTCCTTTGGAAAAGCAAGCGTCAAGGAAGACGTGTGTCCTTTGGAAAAGCAAGCGTCAAGGAAGACGTGTGTCCTTTGGAAAAGGAAGCGTCAATGAAGTCGTTTGTCTTTTGGAAAAACAAGCGTCAATGAAGACGTTTGTCCTTTGGAAAAGCAAGCGTCAATGAAGTCGTTTGTCGTTTGGAAAAGCAAGAGTCAATGAAGACGTTTGTCCTTTGGAAAAGCAAGCGTCAATGAAGTCGTTTGTCTTTTGGAAAAGCAAGCGTCAATGAAGTCATTTGTCTTTTGGAAAAGCAAGCGTCAAGGAAGACGTGTGTCCTTTGGAAAAGCAAGCGTCAATGAAGACGTGTGTCCTTTGGAAAATGTGTCCTTTGGAAAAGCAAGCGTCAATGAAGACGTGTGTCCTTTGGAAAAGCAAGCGTCAATGAAGTCGTTTGTCTTTTGGAAAAGCAAGCGTAAATGAAGTCGTTTGTCTTTTGGAAAAGCAAGCGTCAATGAAGTCGTTTGTCTTTTGGAAAAGCAAGCGTCAATGAAGACGTTTGTCTTTTGGAAAAGCAAGCGTCAATGAAGTCGTTTGTCTTTTGGAAAAGCAAGCGTCAATGAAGACGTTTGTCTTTTGGAAAAGCAAGCGTCAATGAAGACGTGTGTCCTTTGGAAAAGCAAGCGTCAATGAAGACGTGTGTCCTTTGGAAAAGCAAGCGTCAATGAAGACGTGTGTCCTTTGGAAAAGCAAGCGTCAATGAAGACGTTTGTCTTTTGGAAAAGCAAGCGTCAGTGAAGACGTTTTCTTTTGGAAAGCAAGCGTCAAGGAAGACGTTTGTCTTTTGGAAAAGCAAGCGTCAATGAAGTCGTTTGTCTTTTGGAAAAGCAAGCATCAATGAAGACGTTTGTCTTTTGGAAAAGCAAGCGTCAAGGAAGACGTTGGTCCTTTTGAAAAACAAGCGTCAATGAAGTCGTTTGTTCTTTGGAAAAACAAGCGTCAATGAAGACGTGTGTCCTTTGGAAAAGCAAACGTCAATGAAGACGTGTGTCCTTTAGAAAAGTAAGCTTCAATGAAGACGTTTGTCTTTTGGAAAAGCAAGCGTCAATGAAGACGTGTGTCCTTTGGAAAAGCAAGCGTCAAGGAAGACGTGTGTCCTTTGGAAAAGCAAGCGTCAATGAAGACGTTTGTCTTTTGGAAAAGCAAGCGTCAATGAAGACGTGTGTCCTTTGGAAAAGCAAGCGTCAATGAAGACGTTTGTCTTTTGGAAAAGCAAGCGTCAATGAAGACGTGTGTCCTTTGGAAAAGCAAGCGTCAAGGAAGACGTGTGTCCTTTGGAAAAGCAAGCGTCAAGGAAGACGTGTGTCCTTTGGAAAAGCAAGCGTCAATGAAGTCGTTTGTCCTTTGGAAAAACAAGCGTCAATGAAGACGTTTGTCCTTTGGAAAAGCAAGCGTCAATGAAGTCGTTTGTCTTTTGGAAAAACAAGAGTCAATGAAGACGTTTGTCCTTTGGAAAAGCAAGCGTCAATGAAGTCGTTTGTCTTTTGGAAAAGCAAGCGTCAATGAAGTCGTTTGTCTTTTGGAAAAGCAAGCGTCAATGAAGACCTGTGTCCTTTGGAAAAGCAAGCGTCAATGAAGACGTGTGTCCTTTGGAAAAGCAAGCGTCAATGAAGTCGTTTGTCATTTGGAAAAGCAAGCGTAAATGAAAACGTTTGTCTTTTGGAAAAGCAAGCGTCAATGAAGTCGTTTGTCTTTTGGAAAAGCAAGCGTCAATGAAGACGTTTGTCTTTTGGAAAAGCAAGCGTCAATGAAGTCGTTTGTCTTTTGGAAAAGCAAGCGTCAATGAAGACGTTTGTCTTTTGGAAAAGCAAGCGTCAATGAAGACGTGTGTCCTTTGGAAAAGCAAGCGTCAATGAAGACGTTTGTCTTTTGGAAAAGCAAGCGTCAATGAAGACGTTTTCTTTTGGAAAGCAAGCGTCAAGGAAGACGTTTGTCTTTTGGAAAAGCAAGCGTCAATGAAGTCGTTTGTCTTTTGGAAAAGCAAGCGTCAATGAAGACGTTTGTCTTTTGGAAAAACAAGCGTCAATGAAGACGTTTGTCCTTTGGAAAAGCAAGCGTCAATGAAGACGTGTGTCCTTTGGAAAAGCAAGCGTCAATGAAGACGTGTGTCCTTTGGAAAAGCAAGCGTAAATGAAGTCGTTTGTCTTTTGGAAAAGCAAGCGTCAATGAAGTCGTTTGTCCTTTGGAAAAGCAAGCGTCAATGAAGTCGTTTGTCTTTTGGAAAAGCAAGCGTCAATGAAGATGTGTGTCCTTTGGAAAAGCAAGCGTCAAGGAAGACGTGTGTCCTTTGGAAAAGCAAGCGTCAAGGAAGACGTGTGTCCTTTGGAAAAGCAAGCGTCAATGAAGTCGTTTGTCTTTTGGAAAAACAAGCGTCAATGAAGACGTTTGTCCTTTGGAAAAGCAAGCGTCAATGAAGTCGTTTGTCGTTTGGAAAAGCAAGAGTCAATGAAGACGTTTGTCCTTTGGAAAAGCAAGCGTCAGTGAAGACATTTGTCTTTTGGAAAAGCAAGCGTCAATGTAGACGTGTGTCCTTTGGAAAAGCAAGCGTCAAGGAAGACGTATGTCCTTTGGAAAAGCAAGCGTCAATGAAGTCGTTTGTCTTTTGGAAAAGCAAGCGTCAAGGAAGACGTTTGTTCTTTGGAAAAACAAGCGTCAATGAAGACGTGTGTCCTTTGGAAAAGCAAGCGTCAAGGAAGACGTTGGTCCTTTTGAAAAACAAGCGTCAATGAAGTCGTTTGTTCTTTGGAAAAACAAGCGTCAATGAAGACGTGTGTCCTTTGGAAAAGCAAACGTCAATGAAGACGTGTGTCCTTTGGAAAAGCAAGCGTCAATGAAGACGTTTGTCTTTTGGAAAAGCAAGCGTCAATGAGGACGTGTGTCCTTTGGAAAAGCAAGCGTCAAGGAAGACGTGTGTCCTTTAGAAAAGCAAGCGTCAATGAAGACGTTTGTCTTTTGGAAAAGCAAGCGTCAATGAAGACGTGTGTCCTTTGGAAAAGCAAGCGTCAATGAAGACGTTTGTCCTTTGGAAAAGCAAGCGTCAATGAAGTCGTTTGTCCTTTGGAAAAGCAAGCGTCAATGAAGTCGTTTGTCCTTTGGAAAAGCAAGCGTCAATGAAGTCGTTTGTCTTTTGGAAAAGCAAGCGTCAATGAAGATGTGTGTCCTTTGGAAAAGCAAGCGTCAAGGAAGACGTGTGTCCTTTGGAAAAGCAAGCGTCAAGGAAGACGTGTGTCCTTTGGAAAAGCAAGCGTCAATGAAGTCGTTTGTCTTTTGGAAAAACAAGCGTCAATGAAGACGTTTGTCTTTTGGAAAAGCAAGCGTCAATGAAGTCGTTTGTCTTTTGGAAAAGCAAGCATCAATGAAGACGTTTGTCTTGTGGAAAAGCAAGCGTCAAGGAAGACGTTGGTCCTTTTGAAAAACAAGCGTCAATGAAGTCGTTTGTTCTTTGGAAAAACAAGCGTCAATGAAGACGTGTGTCCTTTGGAAAAGCAAACGTCAATGAAGACGTGTGTCCTTTGGAAAAGCAAGCGTCAATGAAGACGTTTGTCTTTTGGAAAAGCAAGCGTCAATGAAGACGTGTGTCCTTTGGAAAAGCAAGCGTCAAGGAAGACGTGTGTCCTTTGGAAAAGCAAGCGTCAATGAAGACGTTTGTCTTTTGGAAAAGCAAGCGTCAATGAAGACGTGTGTCCTTTGGAAAAGCAAGCGTCAATGAAGACGTTTGTCCTTTGGAAAAGCAAGCGTCAATGAAGTCGTTTGTCCTTTGGAAAAGCAAGCGTCAATGAAGTCGTTTGTCTTTTGGAAAAGCAAGCGTCAATGAAGTCGTTTGTCTTTTGGAAAAGCAAGCGTCAAGGAAGACGTTTGTCCTTTATGAAAACATGCGTCATGGAAGACAAGCGTCAATGAAGTCGTTTTGTCCTTTGGAAAGCAAGAGTCAAAGATTTGGAAAAAAACAAGCGTCAATTAAGACGTTTGTCTTTTGGAAAAACAAGCTTCAAGTAAGTTTGTCTTTTGGAAAAGCAAGTCAAGAAAGTCGTTTGTCTTTTGGAAAAGCAAGAATCAAGGAAGACGTTTGTCTTTTGGGAAAGAAAGCGCCAAAAAAGATCATAAACTGATAATGTGAAAACAGCATTTTGTCATTGATTGCGAAAGACGGTTGTTTTTATCCAGAGGTCTACTTCAGACAAAACAAATATTCTTTATACAACACGAAATATATTGAAAATGACGTTAAAGCCATGTATTCGGTATATTCCTATTGTTTATATTATGGTTATCAGTTCAAGGTTAACTCAGAAATTATATGAATTCTTTTCGAATCCTCGTCCTCGGTAGAACCAATATTAAGTGTTGGATTTCGAGAGGCCATCGAATAAACATTCTATCCACTAGACTATCGCCCCGCTTTGAATTTATATTTGGTGTGCTTTTGTGCATTTCTTTAAATAAAATGCTTCTTGCTATTCTATTTATGTGAACACGTGCATGCATTTTTAGAATAAGGCATGGGTCTTAGAATCACTTAAACTTATCCTGACAGATAACTGTTAATTCGTGCATGAGGCTCGACGAGTTTTCGCTAAAACATGTATCGTGAGGTACGGAATGTGAAACCGAAAAAAATCATGAATTATTCATCATTGCATACAAGACATGTTGAATAATTATTTTAGTAATTAAAGTATAGTTTCAAACGCCACCACCATAAAATTGCATCATCTCGACGCTGGGGTCGTATAAGAAATACCTCAACCGGATGTAATGGCAGATATTTATGTTTCAGCATAATGTATTGATGAATTTATGAAATATACACGTGCATATGCATACAAATGGGATTTGAAATGGTTGTTTGTTCACTAATGTACACGTTTGATTCATTTTAACAGGTATATTTTTCTTTAAAAAAGCCGCCTCCATAGTGACTGTTTGTCTGTAATTGACTTTCAGTTTAGTGAATCATGAAAAAGTGCATGCAGTAACATATTGACTGTACATTTGTGAACAAACAACCATTTCGAATCCCATTTGTATGCATATGCACGTGTGTCAGGCGCGTCTGACTATCAATCCAGGGATCGTGAGTTCGAATCCCCGCCAGGCAACAGCCTCCATCGTGATTATTGATATACGACATTGTGTATTATTATCATTCGTCTCTCACCGCTGATTCAAGTGCAAAAGTTATCAGTTACTTGTGGAAATGTGGTGTGCTTGAGTACTGGTTAACCTTTCAAGATCCCAGGAAACAGTGGTTAAGTTAACTGATTTTCTGTTAGCCCTCGATGGCAAAAAATGACGCTAAATATTCTATCATTGAGATTTTCCTCAACTTAAATTTTTAAAATGTTCTAACTCCGTTTCCATTGGTCACTTTGGTCTATAATCCTTTATCAATATAAAGATGTATTCTGACTTCAAATCTGTGTGGTCATTTAATGTGTTATTAGGCTGAGTAATGATTTACAGAAATTGAATTTCTTGAGTTGAGTAAAATCTTAGCTTGGGTTGATTAGTGACACCGGCCCCTGTGGTTTTTAATTACTGTTTGGTCCATTTAGAATGCGAGCAATGCAAAGACAAAACACATCAAAATGACTATCTGCACTATTATAGCCCTTGGATACAGATGATGGCGGTAGAGGTAAATATATAGTTATCTTAATATTCCTTTATGGCTTTATGTTGCTGCACCATTATCGCCCTTGAATACAGATGATGGCGGTAGATGTAGATATATAGTTATCTTAATATTCCTTTATGGCTTTATGTTGCTGCACCATTATCGCCCTTGAATACAGATGATGGCGGTAGATGTAGATATATAGTTATCTTAATATTCATTCGTGGTGTTATATTGCTGCAGTATTATCGCCCTTGAATACAGATGATGGAGGTAGATGTAGATATATAGTTATCTTTATATTCCTTCGTGGTTTAATCTTGCTGCAGTATAATCGCCCTTGAATACAGATAACGACGGTAGATGTAGAAATATAGCTATCTTTATATTCCTTCATGGTTGTTATTGCTGCACTAGTATCGCCCTTGAATACAGATGATGGCGGTAGATGTAGATACCAAGTGATCTTTATATTCCTTCGTGGTTTTATATAGCTGCAGTTTTACCGCCCTTGAATACAGATGATGGCAGTATATGTAGATATATAATTATCTCTATACTACTTCGTGGTTTTATATTGCTGCACTATTATAGCCCTTGAATACAGAAGATGGAGGTAGATGTAGATATATAGTTATCTTTATATTCCTTCGTGGTTTAATCTTGCTGCAGTATAATCGCCCTTGAATACAGATAATGACGGTAGATGTAGATATATAATTATTTCTTTATTACTTCGTGGTTTTATTTTGCTGCACTATTATAACCCTTGAATACAGAAGATGGCGGTAGATGTAAATATATAATTATCTTGATATTCCTTTATGGCGTTATATTGCTGCACTATTATAGCCCTTGAATACAGAAGATGGAGGTAGATGTAGATATATAGTTATCTTTATATTCCTTTATGGCGTTATATTGCTGCACTATTATAGCCCTTGAATACAGAAGATGGAGGTAGATGTAGATATATAGTTATCTTTATATTCCTCCATGGCGTTATATTGCTGCACTATTATCGCCCTTGAATACAAATGATGGAGGTAGATGTGGATATATAGTTATCTTTATATTCCTTCATGGTTTAATATTGCTGCACTAGTATCGCCCATGAAAACAGATAATGGAGGTATATGTAGATATATAGTAACTGTTATCTTTATAGTCCTTCGTGGTTTTATATTGCTGAACTAGTATCGCCCAAAAATACAGATGATGAAGGTATGTGTTGATATATAGACTAAGTTATCTTTATATTCCTTCATGGCGTTATATTGCTGCACTATTATCGCCCTTGAATGCATAAGATAGAAGTAGATGTAGATATATAGTGATCTTTATATTCATTCATGGCGTTATATTGCTGCACTTTTATCGCCCTTGAATACAGATAATGACGGTAGATGTAGATATATAGATATCTTTATATTCCTTTATGGCATTATATTGCTGCACTATTATCGCCCTTGAATACAGATAATGACGGTAGATGTAGATATATAGCTATCTTTATATTCCTTTATGGCATTATATTGCTGCAGTATTATCGCCCTTGAATACAGATGATGGCGGTAGATGTAAATATATAGTTATCTTTATATTCCTTCGTGGTTTTATATTGCTGCACTGTTATCGCCCATGAATACAGATGATGGCGGTAGATGTAGGTATATTGTTGTCTTTATATCTCTTCATGGCGTTATATTGCTGCACAGTATCGCCTATGAATACAAATAATGACGGTAGATGTAGATATATAGTTATCTTTATATTCCTTCATGGCGTTATATTGCTGCACAGTATCGCCCATGAATACAGATGACGGCAGACGTAGATATATAGTTATCTTCATATTTTTTCATGGCGTTATATTGCTGCACTATTATCGCCCATGAATACAGATAATGACGGTAGATGTAGATATATAGTTATCTTTATATTCCTTCATGGCGTTATAATGCTGCACAGTATCGCCCATGAATACAGATGATGGCGGTAGATGTAGATATATGGTTATCTTTATATTCCTTCATGGCGTTATATTGCTGCACTATTATAGCCCTTGAATACAGAAGATCGATGTAGATGTAGATATATAGTTATCTTTATATTCCTTCATGGCGTTATATTGCTGCACTATTATCGCCCTTGAATACAAATGATTGAGGTAGATGTGGATATATAGTTATCTTTATATTCCTTCATGGTTTAATATTGCTGCACTAGTATCGCCCATGAAAACAGATAATGGAGGTATATTTAGATATATAGTAACTGTTATCTTTATAGTCCTTCGTGGTTCTATATTGCTGAACTGGTATCACCCAAAAATACAGATGATGGAGGTATGTGTTGATATATAGACTAAGTTATCTTTATATTCCTTCATGGCGTTATATTGCTGCACTATTATCGCCCTTGAATGCATAAGATGGAAGAAGATGTAGATATATAGTGATCTTTATATTCATTCATGGCGTTATATTGCTGCACTTTTATCGCCCTTGAATACAGATAATGACGGTAGATGTAGATATATAGCTATCTTTATATTCCTTTATGGCATTATATTGCTGCACTATTATCGCCCTTGAATACAGATAATGACGGTAGATGTAGATATATAGCTATCTTTATATTCCTTTATGGCATTATATTGCTGCAGTATTATCGCCCTTGAATACAGATGATGGCGGTAGATGTAAATATATAGTTATCTTTATATTCCTTCGTGGTTTTATATTGCTGCACTGTTATCGCCCATGAATACAGATGATGGCGGTAGATGTAGGTATATTGTTGTCTTTATATCTCTTCATGGCGTTATATTGCTGCATAGTATCGCCTATGAATACAAATAATGACGGTAGATGTAGATATATAGTTATTTTTATATTCCTTCATGGCGTTATATTGCTGCACAGTATCGCCCATGAATACAGATAATGACGGCAGACGTAGATATATAGTTATCTTCATATTTTTTCATGGCGTTATATTGCTGCACTATTATCGCCCATGAATACAGATAATGACGGTAGATGTAGATATATAGTTATCTTTATATTCCTTCATGGCGTTATATTGCTGCACAGTATCGCCCATGAATACAGATAATGACGGCAGACGTAGATATATAGTTATCTTTATATTCCTTCATGACGTTATAATGCTGCACTATTATCGCCCTTGAATACAGATAATGACTGTAGATGTAGATATATAGTTATCTTTATATTCCTTCATGGCGTTATATTGCTGCACTTTTATCGCCCTTGAATACAGAAAATGACGGTAGATGTAGATATATAGCTATCTTTATATTCCTTTATGGCATTATATTGCTGCACTATTATCGCCCTTGAATACAGATAATGACGGTAGATGTAGATATATAGCTATCTTTATATTCCTTTATAGCATTATATTGCTGCACTATTATCGCCCTTGAATACAGATAATGACGGTAGATGTAGATATATAGCTATCTTTATATTCCTTTATGGCATTATATTGCTGCACTATTATCGCCCTTGAATACAGATGATGGCGGTAGATGTAAATATATAGTTCTTTATATTCCTTCGTGGTTTTATATTGCTGCACTCTTTCACCCATGAATACAGATGATGGCGGTAGATGTAGGTATATTGTTGTCTTTATATCTCTTCATGGCGTTATATTGCTGCACAGTATCGCCTATGAATATAAATAATGACGGTAGATGTAGATATATAGTTATCTTTATATTCCTTCATGGCGTTATATTGCTGCACAGTATCGCCTATGAATACAAAAAATGACGGTAGATGTAGATATATAGCTATCTTTATATTCCTTCATGGCGTTATATTGCTGCACAGTATCGCCCATGAATACAAATAATGACGGCAGACGTAGATATATAGTTATTTTCATATTCCTTCATGGCGTTATATTGCTGCACTATTATCGCCCATGAATACAGATAATGACGGTAGATGTAGATATATAGTTATCTTTATATTCCTTCATGGCGTTATATTGCTGCACAGTATCGCCCATGAATACAGATGATGGCGGTAGATGTAGATATATAGCTATCTTTATATTTCTTCATGGCGTTATAATGCTGCACAGTATCGTCCATGAATACAGCTGATGGCGGTAGATGTAGATATATAGCTATCTTTATATTCCTTCATGGCGTTATATTGCTGCACAGTATCGCCCATGAATACAGATGATGGCGGTAGATGTAGATATATAGTTATCTTTATATTCCTTCATGGCGTTATATTGCTGCACTATTATCGCCCTTGAATACAGATGATGGAGGTAAATGTAGATATATAGTTATCTTTATACTCCTTCATGGCGTTATATTGCTGCACTATTATTGCCCATGAATACAGATGATGGCGGTAGGTGAAGGTATAGAGTTATCTTTATATTGCTTCGTGGTTTTATATTGCTGCACTGTTATCGCCCATGAATACAGATGATGGCGGTAGATGTAGGTATATTGTTGTCTTTATATCTCTTCATGGCGTTATATTGCTGCACAGTATCGCCTATGAATACAAATAATGACGGTAGATGTAGATATATAGTTATCTTTATATTCCTTCATGGCGTTATAATGCTACACAGTATCGCCCATGAATACAGATGACGGCAGACGTAGATATATAGTTATCTTCATATTTTTTCATGGCGTTATATTGCTGCACTATTATCGCCCATGAATACAGATAATGACGGTAGATGTAGATATATAGTTATCTTTATATTCCTTCATGGCGTTATAATGCTGCACAGTATCGCCCATGAATACAGATGATGGCGGTAGATGTAGATATATGGTTATCTTTATATTCCTTCATGGCGTTATATTGCTGCAGTATTATTGCCCTTGAATGCAGATGATGGCGGTAGATGTAAATATATAGTTATACTTTATAAATATATACTTTATATTCGATTATGGATCTATATTAGTGTTATTTATTTACTCCGTCCTTATGCGGAATATCCAGTAATACAGAACTTGACATTATCATTGGAAATGAGATTATCTTAACCATTTCCGTCTTAATTTTTAATTGGTGAATCGCATCGTTTTTAGACTGTTTACGTATCTGAACACACAGAACCATGGACTTTAAATAAAACTGGTCAACGCATGCTTAAAGTCTCACTTCACAGTTGAAGTGTGTTCCTTGTTATTTATAAATTAAGGTCTAGAATTCCCATGGTAAAAAAAGAATTCCACATATAATTTTTTTTTATGTATTTTTTTTCATAGCAGAAATGAATATCCACATAAAAATGCACACTAACTGGTAGGTTGACCAGGTTTTTTTTTTTTAAAGAGGGTGCAGTGACACCCTGAGATTTTTTAAAAAAAGAAGTCCTCAAAGCTCATAAATTCATGCATATGTTGAAATCCTATAAAAGTCCCTTTTTAACACCAGTGATGTCTTATTGCAGTATATGCTATGTCAACGTTTGGTCTTATCATTTGCAGCAAAATATCACAACCACTATGAACCATTTTGAAAATATTTTAAAACCAAATTACAAAGGTCTTCTTTAAAGCGTTAAGAATCGTGTTACCATAAGGAAAAGAGGCGTAACTGTGTAGTGAGACGTTTATCTGTTTTGAAAATTGTAGATATTGCAACAACGAACTTTTTGAGCCCAGAAACATGCTGTAGATCAAGATTTTTCACTTTCTTTGGATATTAAAATTAAAATGGAGACCTATTGGAAATGCAATAGTGGCGTGAGACGATAGGTTATTAAACAGAATCACTATTAAATACCATTGCCTTATTTATATGCAGTTATATTAATTATACATTAATTGGTGTCTTTGCTTTTCTCAGTTCTGGGGTCGTGGGTTCGAATCCTCGCCTGACCACAGTCTCCGTGATGTTTAATATACGACATTGCGCCACATTATCATTCGTCTCTCACTGCTGATTCAAGTGGGAAAGTTATCAGTTACTTGCGGAGATGGGGTGTAATCGAGTACTGATTAACCTTCCAGGATCCGAGTAAACAGTGGTTAGGTTAACTGATCGATCGTATGTTAGCCCTTGATGGCATAAAAATGATGCTAAATATCCAATCAATAAACTATTTAACTGAATTAAAACAACATTTTAATAGCTAAACTCAATTATTGTGCGTGTGTGTGTCTGTTTTAAATAAGATGTATAGACAGCAAGACGTTTTCGTAATATGGCTAAAACAGTGGCAGGAAGTTTAGTTTGATATGTATTTTGCGTCTTTCAATATTTAAATGTATAATGTTTCACTACTGGAGCCTGAGAATGTTAGAGTCAGGATAGGTTGAATAGCGAAAGACAAAACACCAGTCTGGACCGGTTAGCTCAGTCGGTAAAGGGTCTGAAAATTAATCCAGCGGTCGTGAGTTCGAATCACCGCCGTGTCACAGACTCCGTGATGACTTGCGGAGATGGATGTGCTCTCGATTACTGGTTAACCTTTCAGGACCCCAGATAAGAGTGGTTAGGTTAACTGACTGTATGTTAGCCCTCGGTGACATAAAAATGACGCTAAACATTCAAACAAACAGACAAACAAATACTTATATCAAATTGACTCAAGTCTGCTGATTCAACCGTCGATACATAGTAAAACGGCTAAATACTACTCCGACAATCGATCCAAATATTATCAATCATTCTCATATGAGAAGATATACTATGATTCTCATTTGACAGATATCATATGAGAATCATGGGATAATTACTTAATATGATTGACACAAAAATGCAAAAACGATATAAATTAACTCGAAAATGTTTATTTTTATTTGCATTTGCACTGTAACAATGATGATAACAAAAAGAAGGAGTATATAGATAACAAACATCTCACAAGCCTTAACAATGCTTACAGGAGACCGTCTTGTTAAGAAACATACTTGATAAAAATACCGAACGAGTGATTTGTAATATACTGGTAGTTAACGATAAATAGTTACAAATTGTTTAAAACAAGTAAAGTGCTTATGCACAATTAAAGCGTCATAAAAAAACGTATTTTATTCCAAAGTAACTCAGGAATCAATCATACAAAATTGAAAATAGTGTCAATATGTCAATATGTAGCGATAATTGTTCCGCTTAATGTTAAAACTAAACGCCAGCACCCCCCCCCCCCCCCCCCCCCCAATGTACAGGTTGTGTGAGGGCAGCATATACTTTCTCATACATCCACATACACTCTCTCCTCAGGTTGACCCCACCCCCGACCCCCAACTCAATAATTGAAACGCTCCTACGCCCATGTAACGTCACGATAAATGTTAAAACTATGTTGTAATCTTTGTATATGTTGTCATGTCAATGTTTTTCCGTCACTATTATCTGTTCAAATGCATTTCATTTAGTCTATGCAATTCGTAATATCTTAGAGGAAAGAGGAACTCAAGAGTATACATAAGCGTTAATAGATATTAAACGTCAAATGTCGAAACGGAAACATTTGTAGTGGATGATTAAAACGTAACCTCTCGTTACACAGTTGTGCCTCTTTTTTACCATGATTCTTGCTCTTAAAAAAAGTCCTATGTAATTTTGTTTGAAATATTATCAAAATGATTCATAGTGGTTGTGATTTCTTGCTGCAGATGGGAAGAGCAAAAGCTGGCATAGCATATACTGCAATAAGACATCATGGTGTTACAAAAGAGACTTTTATAGGATATTAATAGATGTATGTATTCGTGAGCATGTGAGAACATTTTTTTAAAAAAAAAGTTTAGGGTGTCACTGCACTGCCTTAAAAAAACAGGTCAACCTACCAGTTATTGCGCATTTTTATGTGGGGATACATCCCAGCTTTAAATTTCTATGTGGAATAGTTCTATGCCGTGGAAATCATATACCGTATTTTATACAGAACAAAGAACGAAAGTCAACTGTGCAGTGAGATCTTAGTTTTTTATTAAGTAATTGGTCATATTATTGGTTGTATGTCATGTGTTACACATCACGGATAAGGTTTTAACATGTGCTGGAAACATCGTTTTAACATTAAACGGACGTATGGCTTTAATATTAAATTCAATATTTAGTGGAATTCTAACGTTTATCGTTGATACATCCATCTATAACTTCCTCCCTAGTATCCAACATAGCACCAACTTGCCGAATATGGCCTTTCCTCTTCTTCTTACACACCATCATGACGCTTGGATATTGAATGGGTATATTTTGTAAATGATAATCACCCAGACAACTTTAGACCATGCTAAAAAAAGTTGTTTGCCTTGCTCCTACCTATCCCATCAAAATGTAGCTACAAAAACGTATTATTTGCTTTCAAACGGTTGAGTTTATCTTGTATATGTACATGTAGTTCAGGGCCTAAATATCAGACTCAAATATGGATTTAGGTCCTGTTCAGTTTTGTAAATCATCAAAGTAAAAAATTATAAGTAATATACCTAAACGAATATTGAATGGAGCATCGCAAACAAACTTCCTTTTAAGGATAACCATACGAATAAATATAAATAATACACCACAGGAAATGCTATATTATCAATAACACAAGTATTTATATAAAAATTACATCGTCCTTCTCTTTTTTTATTGTATAAATAAAAGTCCAATATATCACTCTCTCGTTGCTTTATCACACAGTATGAGTCTATTGCAATCATTGTTTTCTGTCACGAGCACGAATCAACATTCATGTCCTTTCATTTTCTTAGAATTCAACATAAAACGTTTACACATGTCATCTAATATGTATTTTCTTGAACGATTTATATCTAGTCTACATAAACCCAAAGTAAGGGAACTAATTGCACAGTTTTTAATTTATGAACTCTTTTGTTATAGCCTCGTTTCAGATAAATACTGTTCGTGATACAATCTAAATCAGTAGTCAATCAAAATTAATTTCCAGTCAAAATACCATTTGAACTTTGGACAATGAAACTTTTTACTTACAACGTTGACATAAAATAATTAATATAGGACAACTGTCCAAGGCAATGATTTTGTTGTCATTTAAACTTAAACCATAATTTTTTTATCTAATAGAAATGAACTTACACTTAAATAAGCGTTTATACTATTTTGCAACTTTGTATTTTCTTTGTTTCGACTGGCATGGCTCATGAAAAATGTCCATTAAAATGTATGTTTCATTTGCATTAGTAAACTACTTAAATACCACGTGATCAGGCTTTTATTTCACCTTCATTCTGTGATGCACGAGTACCGTTCATCCATTGTTTCACTTTTCTAGAGTTTATCTCAATTGCCCTTGGGGTAGGTGTGTCCATATCATCGCCATGGTTAATGTCATTTTCACGTGCAATTACTTCTAACGCTGCATCGTTATCTTTAGCGAAACGATGCTGCCTATCGCTACCGGCGAAGTTATTTCGCGGCGTGATTTCATGGCTATCGTTTTCATTGTCAGAATCAGAGTTAACGCGAGATCTTCGTTTATTTTTCTTTTTACGTTTGTTCACTTGTGCCTCGCTTCTTATTGGCAGCAACAACGCTGTAGATTGGCCTTGACCTTGCCGTTGACCTGCATCGCGACTTGTTAAAGATCCAACAACAGGATGGTGCGTTGGAGCAGACGAAAACGTGTTTACTAAAGATTCGCTCCTCCGCAAACTCAGCGTATTTGATTTATCCCGCGCTTTTTCGCGTCGGGTATGCTTAGATTTGTCTATATGCGCATTATAATCTTTAGAAAAAATGTTTGGGAGTTTAGAACTTTCCTCTTTTACGTGTGAATCATTTCTAGGAGATTCTGATTGGCTTAAATCTGAATCCATACGTGTGTCTCTTTTCAAAACAGCAAAGTCTACTCGGCTAAAGTCTCGACTGATATCTAAATGGGATGGACAGCTTGGAGATCGGCAGTATGATGCACGTAGGTCCCGACCTTTGGATCTATGTCGCGTTGCGCGGGAACCAGGCAAACTGGCGACACTGGTTGAGTTCGCGCGGTCTATTGTTGGGAATTTGACTGGGCTACTCGAGAGTGAAGCCGGCATGCTTCCACGAGTATGAGTTTTTCGATCATGCGAACTACAGTAATCGCTAGAATCAGTTTCACTTCCAAGCGAAATGGCACTCTTTCTTGATATCGGCGGGAAGAATTTTTCCTCCATTGTCGGCTGCATGTAATGAGGTGGAGTCGCCGCCAATTCGGTACCTAGCAATCCAGGAGCCATAATGACGCCTGCTCGATTTTTAACATGTCCACAAAAACAGAATATAAATGCCCCTTTGCACTGTAAATATGACGAGTTTTTTTTATTTAAAAAAAAAAGAGCAAAATTGTTGAATTAAATTCTTGGTTTATTTAAAACCTTCTCGTTCGTGTTCATTTGTCATACATATTTTGCCGGAAATATAGCCAGTGCTACTGCAGACGAAAAGAGTGTTTTTGTTTTGGCTTCGGTTTAGGAGAGATAACCCTTGCAGTCAGACGCTTGCCCACAGAGTCATTTAGTTACCAGCCATCAGTGATGATCTGAAAAAATAACAGAAAATAATTATTATGGATCGACATGAAATTACAAACACACGTGTACAATGTAAGCGTTTCATTCATTTCGATTTAGTTATACAAAATAAGTTTAACAGTTGCATCCGTGCAGTCCGTCTGTTAGTACACTGGCTTATTGGCGTCAGTTTTAATGAGATATAACACCATTTTCAACATGTTATTCTTTTTTTTTTTTTTTTGTTGGAAGAAGATCACATAATCTGTTTGAGCAGGACTAATCCTCCACAAGTAACTGGCAAACTATCTTACATAAAGTATTTTGGACCGAGGTTTGCTCGAACCCATGACCTAAGTTGTGCCTTACCGCCTCGAAATCACAAAGTTTACAATGTAACAACAAAATGATATGTGAAGAAAATGAAAATTTAATATTCAATAAAAGAAAACCAAAATCAGGGATGAATAAAATATATATTATATATATATATAAATAAAGGGATAAATAATGAATGAATGAATGAATGAATGAATGAATGAATGAATGAAAGAATGCATGAATGAATGAATGAATGAATGAATGAATGAATGAATGAATGAATGAATGAATGAATAAATTAATGAATGAATGAATGAATGAATTAATTAATTAACTAAATGATATATGAGTGAATAAAAGAGTGGAATAAAGAAAGGCAGAAAGGCAGAAAGAAAGTAACACAGAAAGAAACACAGAAAGAGAGAGAGAAAGAAAGAAAGATAAAACAATAAATTAAATAGACAGAAAGAAATATAAACAAATAAATAAATGAACACCTCAGCATATTAATACGCAGAAAATACATAGAATTAAATACTTGCTATGTTGGCAATAAACTCCTACCAGATTAATATGTTCAAATTATCAATATTAAACCGTTTATAAAACACACTTTTTCATTGTTATTCCAAATACCGCTATAACTGTATAAACGACGCATTATACATAATACAGCACAAGAATTATAAATACGGTATTTTAATCCAGTCCATGTTTATTTGCCATCGACTACAACTTGACAGATGAATTTACAAAATATATAGCAAAAGGAATTAATCTTTGATCTAAAAAAATAAGCGTGTGTTATAGTTCTTCTTATTAGCACAGTCGGTAGCGAGTCTGGCTATCTACCCAGGGGTCGTGAGTTCGAATTTCTGTCCGGTCACATTTTCTGTGATGATTGTTATACCCATTGTCATTCGTCTCTCTCCGCGTTGGATTCAAGTCGGAAAGCTATCAGTTATCTACGGAGATCGGTGCTCGAATACTTTGTAACCTTTCAGGATCCCAGATAAAAGTCGGTTAGGTTAACTGATCAATGCTAGCCGTCAATGGCATAAAAATGGTGTTAAATATCAAAATAAAAAAAAAAGTTGTTTTTTTGGTCATTAAATGATCACTACCACCATCTCTGAGCCAAAACTTGACCAAGAATAATTTCAAAGGGTAACTGTAAAATTGAATTTAAAAAAAACAACAGATATATATCCCGTTCAGGTTTTAGGTACATGTATACTCATTCAAATATTTCAGCCCGATTAAGAAAGGAACTCAGCGCTTCAGTGAATCAATATCGAGTCAGGTTTTCTGGGTGTAACAAGTTTAGAGTGCTGTTAATGAGAGACTTTCTGCAAGAGCGTTGGGTTGAACCCGCGACCTCTATGGTGTGTACGACACTCAGTGTTATCGATGGATATATGTTATCTATATTGTTTATTACTGTGACAACTGATTTAAATAAAGTGAACTTCTTTTTGTAAATAACTGGCGATTTCTCAGTTGTGTTTCAGACCATTTGCTCACGCATATGACCCAAAATTGTATAGAAAATTTAAGATATGTTTAATTTTATATGTACACATCACAGAATATAACAAAGAAAATCGATCATGAATTACGAAATGTAAATATATGTTTATATATATACAGCCAAACTTGTATTAAGACGCCAGTCAAGGGAACGAGCAAATGTGGTCTTTTAAGACAGGGTGTTGCTTAATACAGGTTAATATACCTTAATAGCATATAAATGGGAAAAAGAAAACATGGTTGCTTAAGTCAGGTGGCTGCTTAATAGAGGTGACCGCTTACACAGGTTGTACTGTATATATTTCATATTTGATTTAATCTTCGCTTTTATTTAGATATATTCAATATGATTTATATTATAACATGACACATATATTGTAACTGTTAAATACCATTACTAAACCGCGGTCTGTCTTGTGTTTTTTGTATATATCATGTACCTGAGAGGATTGCCTGTCTGTCTTGTGTTTTTGTATATAGGCCTATCATGTACCTGATGGGCCTGCGTGCCTATTGGTTAATGGAAATAAAACTATATCACCATACGTTTCTGACACGGTTTCCAAAACAAACAAAAGACAGATAGAAGCAATTTCATTATTCGTTTTTGGTTTCGTCTTTCCGTATTAAAATAATGTAACACTTTATTATTTGAAATGCTACGTAAGGGTTAGTTTCAACTGTTATTTGAAATGTTACGGTAATGGTTAGTTTTATCTTTTATTTGAAATGCTACGGTAATGGTTAGTTTTAACTTTTAACTTTTATTTGAAATGCCACAGTAATGTTTAGTTTTAACTTTTATTTGAAATACTACGGAAATGGTTACTTTTAACTTTTAACTTTTATTTAAAATGCTACAGTAATGGTTAGTTTTAACTTTTAACTTTTATTTGAAATGCTACGGTAATTGTTAGTTTTAACTTTTAACTTTTATTTGAAATGCTACGGTAATTGTTAGTTTTAACTTTTAACTTTTATTTGAAATGCTACGGTAATGGTAAGTTTTAACTTTTAACTTTTATTTGAAACAATACAGTAATGGTTATTTTTAACTTTTAACTTTTATTTGAAATAATACAGTAACGGTTAGTTTTAACTTTTAACTTTTATTTGAAATGCTACAGTAATGGTTAGTTTTAACTTTTATTTGAAATACTACAGTAATGGTTAGTTTTAACTTTTATTTGAAATACTACAGCAATGGTTAGTTTTAACTTTTAACTTTTGTTTGAAATGCTACAGTAATGTTTAGTTTTAACTTTTATTTGAAATGCTTCAGTAATGTTTAGTTTTAACTTTTATTTGAAATACTACGGAAATGGTTACTTTTAACTTTTAACTTTTATTTAAAATGCTACAGTAATGGTTAGTTTTAACTTTAACTTTTATTTGAAATGCTACAGTAATGTTTTGTTTTAACTTTTATTTGGAATACTACGGTAATGGTTAGTTTAAACTTTTAACTTTTATTTGAAATGCTACGGTGATGGTTAGTTTTAACTTTTAACTTTTATTTGAAATGCTACGGTAATTGTTAGTTTTAACTTTTAACTTTTATTTGAAATGCTACGGTAATGGTAAGTTTTAACTTTTTAACTTTTATTTGAAATAATACAGTAATGGTTAGTTTTAACTTTTAACTTTTATTTGAAATGCTACAGTAATGGTTAGTTTTAACTTTTATTTGAAATACTACAGTAATGGTTAGTTTTAACTTTTAACTTTTATTTGAAATGCTACAGTAATGTTTAGTTTTAACTTTTATTTGAAATACTACGGTAATGGTTAGTTTTAACTTTTAACTTTTATTTGAAATGCTACGGTAATGGTTAGTTTTAACTTTAAACTTTTATTTGAAATACTACGGTAATAGTTAGTTTTAACTTTTATTTAAAATACTACGGTAATGTTTAGTTTTAACTTTTATTTGAAATACTACGGTAATGATTAGTTTTTACTTTTATTTGAAATACTACGGTAATGATTAGTTTTTACTTTTATTTGAAATGCTACAGTAATGGTTAGATTTTACTTCAATATTGTGCCAAGCCGGAAAGACGATTGCTGTTCTGTCTTTATTCTGTAAACGTGTTTATTTTCGACTATATAAACTAATAAATGTATCAATGTCAATATACATCATTTGATAAGACGGGGAGGTAGTAGAGGAAAGATTGATTGATTGATTGAATATTTAGCGTCATTTTATGCCATCGAGGGTTAACAGACTGATCGATCAAATAACCTAACCACTGAACAGTTAACCAGTACTCGAGCACATCCCATCTCCGCAAGTAACTGATAACTTCCCCACTTGAATCAGCGGTGAGAGACGAATGATAATGAAACACAATGTCGTATATATATCAATCTTCAGGGAGACTGTTGCCGGGCGGGGATTCGAACAAATGACCCCTGGATTGATAGTCAGACGCGTAAACGACTGAGCTTATCGGGCCCGGCTGAAGAAAGAGAGATACAAAAGAATATATAAGAGAAATTGGAGAGAAAATTGAAGTCGATGACAAGCTTAACATATAATTCGAATATAAAGTGAAGAAAAGGAAAAGAATGAAGAGCAAGACAAAACAGAAAAGAACACCAATTACTGTAAGTCTTCATATCATTTATAATACAAATCAAATATAATCCATTCCTCTAATAACCGGTTTGTTGTAATGAAATTTAAAGAGAAAAATCATATGATAAATTGCCATCGTTTTTTTTTCAGAACATTATTCTAACGTTTTTTGAAACTTCTTAATGGATAGTCACTATTACCATAATTGTCAATTATAGAACATATGTTTTGGTGTGTCTTAATAGAACATAATACTACCCTTGATCGACGGGTATCTCTTTAGAGCAATAGATTACATAAATTGATCGCTAACTTTTTTTAGTAAATACTTAGCTATTCAACTGCAATTTTACACAAACAGAGTATAGCATGTCATAGCTCCTGACCCAGACAGTGTCTCAATATTGACCAAAAGATGGTCAGTATTGAAAAACGGACAAAACGTGAATAATTAAATACCAAATCGCGCCAACCATTCAAGCACTGAAATAGCTATGTTCTATATAGTGACGGGTAATTGCATTAGACAAACTTCACGAATGTTTTTACGACTTTGTTTTGTAAGCTATGAATATGTGTATATATTTGTTAAATGTACAGCCTTAAAAGAATTATATGTTTAATATATAAGTAGAAAATCCGGCTATAAAACATATAAAATGGCAGTTTAGTCATAATTCAAGAGTAGGTCAACAATACTTCATTTTAACGTATGTGCAGGGAAGTTGTACATTTGTTGTATCGGGATACGGTCCAGTACATTTGTTGTATCGGGATACGGTCCAGTACATTTGTTGTATCGGGATACGGTCCAGTACATTTGTTGTATCGGGATACGGTCCAGTACATTTGTTGAATCGGGATACGGTCCAGTACATTTGTTGAATCGGGATACGGTCCAGTACATTTGTTGAATCGGGATACGGTCCAGTACATTTGTTGAATCGGGATACGGTCCAGTACATTTGTTGAATCGGGATACGGTCCAGTACATTTGTTGTATCGGGATACGGTCCAGTACGAGTATGTTTGTCATCTAACTGAATCCAAGTTCAAAGCTAACAATCTAGATGTGTGGTGTCACCATTCCATTATTCAGGTAGATACAGTCAAACCTGTGTAAGCGGTCACCTCTATTAAGCAGCCATATCATAGCAAATTAACCTGTATTTAGCAACAACTTGTCTCAAAAGGTAACTTTTGCTCCTTCCATCGACTGTCTGCTTAAGACAGGTTTGACTGTATTTGTAAAATCGAATGAGACTTCAAAATACGTCATTTTTTTATAAAATGCATACACTACACAAAATATTCACTCGGTCGGAGAAGACCATGTTCCCCTTCATGAATAAACCAATTGATCAACATGTATCTGCTTTACATGTTTTATGTATGTATATATGTATGCGTGATATTTTTTTTTCTTCACATATTTTTCTGTAATATAAGATGCAGTTTGTGTAACGTCATGTATGTAAATATATTCCCGTGTGTATATGTGCATATGGGCCTATGGCCTATGGCCTACTGAATTACAAATAAAAAAAAAAGGAAAAATGTGCTCTGTTTATCACTTCATGCACTCAATGTTTCACATGCTGTGCATGTCATGATTGTTGAGTATTCGATACATTATTCAAGATAGTTTAATCAAAATCGAAATCGTACCTAACACATTAAATATAGAACAGTTTCGATAAGCGCCAATCCTGAATCGGCAGAAATTTAATTTTCTCTAGACATCAAACATTACATGACGTAGGTGATCAATGGTTCTATTGTACGTTGGTACTCAGAAATGAAAAAAGAAGGGCCAAACTGACTGTTACTCATATGATATTAACGATATAGTCTATATGGGCCCATTTGTATTTGCTATTCACATACAGTTTATTGTACATATACATGGCGTTATTATCAATATAGTGATCGTCACTGCATTGTTTGTAATACATGTATGTGTATGCCATATACATTTGCTGATAGCGTAGTTATATCTATTTGATTAGAAGGAAAATATATTTGAAATATTAAGATTTGATATGACAAGCTATTATTGGCGGTTTCTCAACGTGTATCGAACATGCATTAAATATTCTCATGCACAGATAACATTCAGTTTTACTTTCTTTTCTTTTTTTCTTTACAAACTGTTATAATTTATGTATTCACTACTTTCTTTATAGAAAAGAATGCTAAATATGTTTTTATTAAACAACCTAATTCCATTCATTAAAAGAATTTACTATGCGTTCCTTTTATTTTCAGATTTTATATTGTTAATAATTCACTTATTTGTTTAACTGCACGTTCAAGTTGCTAGATGGTCGCCATCGTATATTCTGGCAAAATATCTACATACATGTACATGCATATTGCATACACTCAGCGTTATGAATACATGTATATTGTATACTCCCAGCGTTGTGAATACATGCATATTTCATACACCCAGCGTTGTGAATATATGCATATTTCATACACTCAGCGTTATTAATACATGCATATTTCATACACTCAGCGTTATGAATATATGCATATTTCATACACCCAGCGTTGTGAATATATGCATATTTCATACACCCAGCGTTGTGAATACATGCATATTTCATACACTCAGCGTTATGAATACATGTACATTTTATACTCCCAGCGTTGTTAATACATGCATATTTCATACACCCAGCGTTGTGAATATATGCATATTTTATACTCCCAGCGTTATACTCCCAGCGTTATGAATACATGCATATTTTATACTCCCAGCGTTATACTCCCAGCTATATGAATACATGCATATTTTATACTCCCAGCGTTATGAATACATGCATATTTTATACTCCCAGCGTTATGAATACATGCATATTTTATACTCCCAGCGATATGAATACATGCATATTTTATACTCCCAGCGTCATGAATACATACATATTTTATACTCCCAGCGTTATAAATACATGTATATTTTATACTCCCAGCGCTGCAAATACATGCATATTTCATATACCCAGCGTTGTGAATATATGTATATGTTATACTCCCATCGTTATACTCCCAGCGTTATGAATACATGCATATTTTATACTCCCAGCGTTATACTCCCAGCGTTATGAATACATGCATATTTTATACTCCCAGCGTTATACTCCCAGCGTTATGAATGCATGCATATTTTATACTCCCAGCGTTATGAATACATGCATATTTTATACTCCCAGCGTTATGAATACATGCATATTTTATACTCCCAGCGTTATACTCCCAGCGTTATGAATACATGCATATTTTATACTCCCAGCGTTATACTCCCAGCGTTATGAATGCATGCATATTTTATACTCCCAGCGTTATGAATACATGCATATTTTATACTCCCAGCGTTATACTCCCAGCGTTATGAATACATGTATATTTTATACTCCCAGCGTTATGAATACATGCATATTTTATACTCCCAGCGTTATGAATACATGCATATTTTATACTCCCAGCGTTATACTCCCAGCGTTATGAATACATGCATATTTTATACTCCCAGCGTTATACTCCCAGCGTTATGAATGCATGCATATTTTATACTCCCAGCGTTATGAATACATGCATATTTTATACTCCCAGCGTTATACTCCCAGCGTTATGAATACATGCATATTTTATACTCCCAGCGTTATACTCCCAGCGTTATGAATACATGCATATTTTATACTCCCAGCGTTATACTCCCAGCGTTATGAATACATGCATATTTTATACTCCCAGCGTTATGAATACATGCATATTTTATATTCCCAGCGTTATACTCCCAGCGTTATGAATGCATGCATATTTTATATTCCCAGCGTTATGAATTTGTCCATGAATCTCCCTATAAGATAGAGTATAATAAAAACCGATGCTCCATATTGGAATCAAATAGCAGGTGGTTTAAACATATTTTATTTCCAATGCATGTGTATGTATACATTTTATACAGCAAATGGATTGGACCACAAGTTCTCTAAGCTTAAATTTTGCCCTTCTCATTATTCAATTAACAATGACTATGTTTATGATATTATTTGACAAATAATCGATATGCATTGCTACACGTTCTGAGGTTTCATGTATTTACTTAGCTATGCCAGTGACAGTGAAATTCGAAACCTGACATCATAATCCTTAATTATCTTCAATTATAAAAATCGATAATTTTCATATCTCTGCCTGCCTCCTGGCTAAATTCGTTCTCATCCCGTGTTAGAAAGTGTGTAGCCCATTAATCATTCCATTAGTGGTGCAAGCAAAATCGGCCTTAGATAAAGGGAGATAATAAATTATTCACAGTTTTCAGATAAGTTTAAATCAGTTTCTGTTTATGTAGATGGACATTAAACACAGATGCGTGTGAACAGGGCGTGACATGGCGTTGATGCCTACTATCTAAGCGGTTATCGGGTGTTTAAATATTCTATTTTATTGTTCAGTTTCGTACTAGGTCACTAGGATTGTTTTAATTATTTAGAGAGTCGGACCTGTTTAACCCAGTCGCTAGCACGTTAGACTATTAATTCAGGGATCGTGAGTTCGAATCCCCGTATTGACACAGTGATGACTGATATAGAAAATTGCGCATCATCGTCATTTGTCTCTGATCGCCGATTAAAGTGGACAAGTTATCAGTTACTTGCGGAGATTGGCGTGCTCGAGTACAGGTTAATCTTTCAGGATCCAAGGACAAAGTGGATAGGTTAACTTGTAGTTTGTTAGCCATCGATGACATAAATAACGCTTGATATGCAAACAAACAAACAAACAAATAAAATCTTTAGAGGTAGGGCCTGTCATCTTTAACTTAGACAAAGTATGATTTGTAGATAGGTTCTTTCTTTCTCTTTCTTCCTAAACTGTAACCGATAATTTCTGATCGTCATGGAGTAGTGGAGGCATATAACAGTAAAAAACTGTATATATGTTTAAAGTTAAGCACATTGACTATACGTGATGGGACTTTAAATCGGGAATCCGTATGACGGTACTATACATCGAACACGTTAAAGAATTAAAATAAACTTACGATGGGTTTCTTTCTGTACGTTGGGTTTATTTCACTATCCCTATCAAACGTAAAAATAATAACACATTTCTTGGGGCACCGTTCATATGGGAAACTGATGGCGATGTAAAATAGGCTTGTATACAACAAATGATAAACATGTTTTCGAACATGTTGTGTCAATGGAATGACAGAATAAAGAAGGCTGTAAATTGGCAATTGCATTAAAATAAAGGTGCTACATATTGGCACGTTTATCTATAAGCTTATGGTATACTTATCATTATTACAAAGATAAAATATATCAAGGAATTTTTTTTTTTTTTTTTTTTTTTTTAAATCACCGAAATAGTCATAATCACATGTTAGCTGTCCCGACATGTAATTTTTACAAGTTGAACATAAGGAATAAAAAAGAATTTAATGAACAATTAAGAAAAAAATATTACACTAAATATTAAATGACCAAAAGATTTAATCCTGTAATATATACACTTAACGTGGTTTTCAGATTTTTTTGCTGATTATATCATATTTTAACTGGGTTTAACTTGAAGGCTAGCTTCTTTTTCTCGGCTCAGTGAAGGTATAAATGAGCACATTTTAATTGGGGGTTTACGGCTTATCAACAAAATAAATAATTTACAAATACGGCGATAACAGGAATCAAACTACGTGAAAGTACTGATTCTGGGTTTTAATGAATACTCATTTTAAGTTTGTGCTATAAAAATAAAGTATAACTTTAAAAACTTAAATCTTTTGTATATGACGTCACCTTAATTATAGTTTTGAATAGAGTATGGCTTTACTTTTCAAGCTAAATAAGATCATTACGAACGACTTAACATTGAATTTAAACTGTTACATTGTCTAACTGTCATCAAGGGTTTGATAGTTCGAATCCCGATCCGGTCATAGAGTCCGCTTTGATGATTTCTCATGGACATTGTGCTATGAATCTCCCGCCACTGACTATTTGGGGAAGTAGTCAGTGGCATGCAGGTATGGGGTGTGTATAGTACTGGTTAACGGCGTATAGATATGCTGATAACTGTCAAAGAATTGTACTACTGTTATACATAAAAGCGTACAACATTATACAACAAAAACAAAAATATTTACTTATAATTTCATCAGGTTCGTCGCATCTAAATAAGTATAATTATGTAATGTAAATAAAGCCTGAGTTACTATTGACAATAAATACCATATGCCAACATTACTGATAACCATCTACTAACTAAACATATGTAAAATACGGCAATAATTAACTGACTTAGTAAGTACACCTTTGCCAGGAACAACTTGAACTGCTATAAGAAAGTATCATACACAAAGTTCTGCACAAGTATTAAACACAACGTATTATAAACATACTTCTCTTGAATATCATCAAATCAATCCTTTCGCTTTACTAATATTCCGTTTTTTCACATACATTTAAAAAGTAATAGGTGATACAAGCGATCAGTTAACCTTATTTTCCAGCTGAATTATTTATCGTTTGTTGTGCATACACCTATCATACTAAATGGTTCCATATACCGTTGGAATAATCAATCCTTTGTAACCGTGACCGCGTGTACATAAGGACAAAAAATTCAATCTTATTCGATTATTCAAAAGCAAAGAAATAAGATCAGATTAACACAAGCTTTCTAATTCAGTTAATTTACACCAACATTGGGATATCAGATTTTGATCAAAATCCAAGATTTTCGTTTCTTAATCTGATTACGAGCCAAACATAGTAGGGTCTAAGGTCAACGATAAATATTATGTCTGGCTGTTTAATGTACTTTTACCGGTACGTAATTGCCTTTATTCAATCAACGACGAGGTTGACTAATTGTATATCTATTACGTGTCTGATATATAGGGGAGACCATGTTATTGTCTGATATTATCATCTTTATCAGGTGAGGCTTAGAAAAAAAACACTATATTTCTAATTCATCTTTTTTTTTAATAAAACTGAAAATCAGCATCAAAATTGTGTTACAGTCTGTAAAGATTCTGTTCATGTCAAAATATATAAGTATACATAAAGGCGTCATGTGCCTGATAAACTTGCGTTGACATGAAAACCTATGTTTATCCGGCAGGCAGTTTATCAACAGAAATGAATGCATTGACATGATAAATAGAGAAGAACATGTTATTGTCTGATATTATCAACTTTATAATGTGAGGCTTAGAAAAACACTTTATTTGTTATACGTCTTTTTTAATAAAATTGAAAATCAGCATAAACATTTTGTTACAATCTGTAGAGATTATGTCAATGTCAAAATGTATAATTATTCATAATGACGTCATGTGCCTGATAAACTTGCATTGACGTTATATATCTATGTTTATCCGACAGGCAGTTTATCAACAGAAATGAATGCATTGACATGATAAAAATCAATTATGGTGCGTCTGTGCTTCTGCAGCTGGCCTAGCCTAAATACATTCGATATATTAATGCTATCCAATTAAAAGAAAAACATTTTAAGTATATCTAGTTATAACTATTTAATTATTCAAAAAAGAAAAAAAATGATGTTTACCCATGTCGATACATTGTAAGTTGTTGTTGTTGTTGTTGTTGTTGTTGTTGTTGTTGTTGTTGTTGTTGTTGTTGTTGTTGTTGTTGTTGTTGTTGTTGTTGTTGTTGTTGTTGTTGTTGTTGTTGTTGTTGTTGTTGTTGTTGTTGTTGTTGTTGTTGTTGTTGTTGTTGTTGTTGTTGTTGTTGTTGTTGTTGTTGTTGTTGTTGTTTGTTGTTGTTGTTGTTGTTGTTAAAGTTATTGTTGTATTTGAAGAGACGTCGCCTACAAATGTATGTTCGCGATATGATCAAAATGTACGTAGTCTTAAAGAAAATCATGTAACTTGTATCAAACAGTGCCATTTTCTGTAACAACATTTGTTACTTTCTTGAAACGGTTGTTTATAAAGATCCTCTATAATTAGATATATTCGTGATTTTAGTGAAACCGATACCGGAAAATTCCGAATGCACTTCGTTTATTACCGGAATTCAGAAAGTATGTTATTATATCTCTTTACCGGCTCCAAGCGTCAACTAATATTTACTGCCAATATTTTTCTGTGTATCCAGAAGAGAACAATCGAATGAATTCACTTGTAGACTTCAAAACGAGGCTTGTAGACTTCAAAACGAGGCGTGATTGATGAAATAAACAACAACAACAACAACAACAACAATAACAACAACAACACATCATCCGGTAACGGCAACATTCATATCACCGAAGAGGAAAGAACATATTTCATAATGAAGTAACAAACACATTCATAGTTTTATCTATGGGATGCTTTATTCTTAACATTATTCAAGAGTATATCCTTAAACATTTGTCTTATAGACGATGCCTACCATAATCATGAATACACATACAGCCAAACCCGTCTTAAGCAGCCACTCGTGGGAAAGAGGAAAATAACCTCTTAAGACAGGTGGCTGCTTAATACAGGTTGATTTTCACTTAAATTAAAAACATGGTAAATAGAAAATGTGGCTGTTTAAGACAAGTGGTTGCTTAATAGAGCTGACCACTAACACAGGTGTAACTGTATTTATAGACGACATTCTAAAAACAAACATTGTAGAAAATAACACAAACTGCAGAAAATCGCACTGATTTCTTTAAAATTACATTTTCCTTTTATATATGTACTGTCGGATCATTTCGGGGACATAAGTGTACAGGTGGCCCCCCCTTAAACGGTAAAATTTTACTAATTAATTCAATAGCTTAGATTAATTAAAAAAAAAACCGTACCTATCTCACATTTCTGTGTGTGAACCGAAGAGTAGTCTAGGGGCAGGGCAGACCATCAGTCTCGAATGCAGAATGTATTGTTGGTTCGATCCAAGGCTGAGATATACCAGAAACGTGAACATGGTACTAATTGTAATAGATGCTTTCTTTCTCGAGGTGATCAACATTAAGAGGATAGTTGCAGGTCTGGTCGACCCGGTCAGTATGATATGACAGTGTATCTATTATATGTGTCTGCGGTATGATCCCACCGTTTGACATTGTCTCGAGTAAACACCGTCGTGATATATTGTAAGCGACGCTTAAATACCATAACATGTTACATTTTTATGACGTAACATCAAATACTTGAAATACTACTTACACTCCTCGTATAGGTGATATATACCGCTAATCTTGGTTCTCGTAATGGATGGAATGGGGTTTAAAGCCCGTTTTCCATGGCGCGTATTTTTGCTGTGCTATTTTTCCTTAAGCTACTTTTTGTCGCGCAGTAATAACAGGCTCACATACAATCAATTTCCATGATGCAGATTGTTTGAGCAGAGTTTATAGAGGCACGTGCGTGGAAATACACATGTATTTATTGTGTAGTGTCCATCCAAAGTGAATTTCCACGCATTGTACATGCAGACAAGCGTATAAAAATCGCCTATACTAGCGACTTTTGTCCGTGCGGTTATTAGTCAGCGGAGAAACCTGCTCCGATGGAAACGAAGGTATGCTAGATAGCGTAGAGCGATTTTTACAAAAGCAGCCCCTGTTCTGCGCATACAAATCCCTGCGATTTAGGCGCCGAAACCGTCAGAATATTACGCGCCATGGAAAAAGGCCATCCCATTCCGGTTACAGAGTCCGCTTTGATGATTCCTCATGGACATTGTTCTATGAGTCTCCCGCCATTGAATATTTGGGGAAGTAGTCAGTGACATGCAGATATGAGGTGTGTCTGAATATGTGGGGAAGTCGTCACTGACATGCATATATGAGGTGTGTCTGAATATGTGGGGAAGTAGTCAGTGACATGCAGGTAGTCAGTGACATGCAGATATGAGGTGTGTCTGAATATGTGGGGAAGTCGTCACTGACATGCATATATGAGGTGTGTCTGAATATATGGGGAAGTAGTCAGTGACATGCATATATGAGGTATGGTATTTGGGGAAGTAGTCAGTGACATACAAATATGAGGTGTGGTTATTTTGGGAATTAGTCAGTGACATGCAGTTATGAGGTGTGGTATTTTGGGAATTAGTCAATGGCATGCAGATATGAGGTGTGGTATTTAGGGAAGTAGTCAGTGACATGCAGATATGAGATGTGGTATTTTGGAATTAGTCAGTGGCATACAAATGTGAGGTGTGGTATTTGGGGAAGTAGTCAGTGACATGCAAATATGAGGTATGGTATTTGGGGAAATAGTCAGTGACATGCAGATATGAGGTCTGGTATTTGGGAAGTAGTCAGTGACATGCAGATATGAGGTGTGGTATTTGGGGAAGTAGTCAGTGACATGCAAATATGTGATGTGGTATTTGGAAAGTAGTCAGTGACATGCAGATATGAGGTGTGGTATTTTGGGAAGTAGTCAGTGACATGCAGATACGAGGTGGAAAATTTTGGGAATTAGTCAGTGGCATGCAGATATGTGGTGTGGTATTTGGAAAGTAGTCAGTGACATGCAGATATGAGGTGTGGTATTTTGGGAAGTAGTCAGTGGCATGCAGATACGAGGTGTAAATTTTTGGGAAGAAGTCAGTGGCATGCATATATGAGACGTGGTATTTGGGAAAGTAGTCAGTGACATGCAGATAAAAGGTGTGGTGTTTTGGGAAGTAGTCAGTGACATGCGGATACGAGGTGTGGTATTTGTGGAAGTAGTCAGTGGCATGCAGGTATGATTTGTGGTATTTGGGAAAGTAGTCAGTTGCATGTAAATATGAGGTGTGGTATTTGGGGAAGTCATCAGTGACATGCATATACGAGGTGTGGTATTTAGGAAAGTAGTCAGTGACATGCAGATATGAAGTGTGGTATTTGGGGAGCTAGTCAGTGACATGCAGATACGAGGTGTGGTATTTGTGGAAGTAGTCAGTGACATGCAAATATAAGCTGTGGTATTTGGGAAGTAGTCAGTGACATGCAGATATGAGGTGTGGTATTTGGGAATTAGTCAGTGATATACAAATATAAGGTGTGGTATTAAGGGAAGTAATCAGTGACATGCAGGTAATGAGGTTTGGTATTTGTGGAAGTAGTCAGTGACATGCAAATATGAGGTGTGGTATTTGGGAAGTAGTCAGTGACATGCAGATATGAGGTGTGGTATTTGGGAATTAGTCAGTGACATACAAATATGAGGTGTGGTATTTAGGGAAGTTGTTAGTGACATGCGGATACGAGGTGTGGTATTTGTGGAAGTAGTCAGTGGCATGCAGGTATGATGTGTGGTATTTGGGAAAGTAGTCAGTGACATGCAGATATGAGGTGTGGTATTTGGGAAAGTAGTCAGTTGCATGTAAATATGAGGTGTGGTATTTGGGGAAGTCATCAGTGACATGCATATACGAGGTGTGGTATTTAGGAAAGTAGTCAGTGACATGCAGATATGAGGTGTGGTATTTGGGGAGCTAGTCAGTGACATGCAGATACGAGGTGTGGTATTTGTGGAAGTAGTCAGTGACATGCAAATATAAGCTGTGGTATTTGGGAAGTAGTCAGTGACATGCAAATATGAGGTGTGGTATTTGGGAAGTAGTCAGTGACATACAAATATGAGGTGTGGTATTTAGGGAAGTTGTCAGTGACATGCAGATATGAGGTGCGGTATTTGGGGAAGTAGTCAGAGACATGCAGATATGAGGTGTGGTATTTGGGAAGTAGTCAGTGACATGCAGATATGAGGTGTGGTATTTGGGGAAGTAGTCAGTGACATGCAGATATGAGGTGTGGTATTTGGGAAGTAATCAGTGACATGCAGATATGAGGTGTTGTATTTGAGGAAGTATTCAGTAACATGCAGATATGAGGTGTGTTTAGTACTGGTTAACAGCGCATGTGTATGTGGACGGACGAAAAGACGAACGATTGTTTTGGTTTTTTCCTGTTTTTAGATACCAGTGATGATAAAAAGTATTTGCATATGTGTAAATAAAATCATTTCTGATTATATAACTTTTATCTGTTTTGAATAAAAGATCAATGCTAAATATGATTACAAATTATTAAAACACGAGTTTCAACAAACAATAATAGAGCATTGTAACCAAAAGTTCGCATCCATACAGGTCGTTCAGAGGTTTATCATCTACCCGTAAAGAGGGTGGGTGGGTTTGATATGTGTCCGAGATATAACCAACTGGTAGCTTCTTTACTTGTCATTATGCTAGACGTGCTTCGCCTTTAATATTATGCTAGGGTATTAAATGTTCGAGACCTTTTAAAACATATGTGTCAAAGAAAAATAGAGGACACATTTCCGACTTCTGTGCTTGTAAATCTATGCGACGAAAGTCCTCCCCATTATTGGCAATGATTCGCCATTGTATACCGACCTGTCAGACAAAACAACTCCTTGCTGACAATATGTCCTATGATGTAGTTTTCACTGATCACGGCACCCATTACATGTTTGTACATGTAACAATTATTTCAGTTAGAATATTTCGGCCAAATACGTTTGAGACAAAGGATGCGTTTCACAAAATAACTTACGATAAAAATCGCCGTAAGTCTATTTGTTTGTTGAAATTTTGACCGACATTTAAAATGATTGTATTTCAAAAAAAATATCATTTTTTGCATGGTTTTGGCAATTTTGGATTCATTTCGGTGAATATTAAAACTAATATGAATAAGTGTTGTTTTACCTTTACGACGATTTGTTTTTGTGAAACGCATCCCAGGTACAAGAGAAATCTTCCACTGTGAGAATCGCGTGCACCTGTGTACGTTTCTCTTCGATAACCATGTCGTTTTATTTAATGTGATTATATGTACTTGAGTAAACTCTAACTAATGATGAATTCGCAATACCATTTTTTAATCCCACACGTGGCAAGATAAATGTCACATTAACCTGGCTGTCAGACACATAGCCACTTACGATGGCATGCTTATGACCCAGTGGTCTCGCAACAACCTCTCTCCAAGAAGTTTAAAGCATCAAACCGCTGACTGGAAATCGATAACTGATCGACAATATCGATATATCATCAAAGAAACGTAAAATACCGATACACAAAAGATCGTAAAAGTTTAACGATGGAAGATTGATGTATAAAAAGAAAACTTCTGAAAGTTTCTTCTGTTTTGAAATTGTGTTTGCTAGTTGCAATCAAAACAGATTGCATGTGTCAAACTAGGCATTACTCGTAGTAAAAACTTTAATTTCAGACTTGCAAACGACTAATTACACAGATATTCATCTTGGACAATAGAAACAGTAAGTCGTTAATACAACATTTCAGGAGTTGTTTCTTTTTTATTACGTCTAGTCTTTGACGTGCAGCAAATGAATACATTTATTTCACATCACTTAAGCAATTCATTCTGTTTTCGTCTTTCGATATGTTGGAACGTAACTCTTTCATATTGGAGAAGGGAAGGTTTGGTTTAGGTTTTGTGTTGAATATCAGAGCAAAACAACAGGATTACTAGACTTATTTCAGACGCCCCATCAATTTAATAAATACCATAACGTCACCTATTAAGCAAAAAAAAAAAACCCTCGCTCTAACCTCGCCCGAAAACAATTATCGAAACAAATCAGAACAGACATCTTTGGCTACACAGGAAATGTTTCAAGATTAGTTAAAGTGTTTGATCTTTGACCTCACGGAAACGGTTTGTTTGGAGAATAGACGAAATGTTTGATATTTGGCCACAAATGAAGTGTTTGTAGAATAGTCAAAGTGTTTGATCTTTGACTTCACAGAAACGGTTTGTTTGGAGAAAAGATAAAATGTTTGACATTTGGCCACAAATGAAAGGTTTGTAGAATAGTCAAAGTGTTTGATCTTTGACTTCACAGAAACGGTTTGTTTGGAGAAAAGATAAAATGTTTGACATTTGGCCACAAATGAAAGGTTTGTAGAACAGTCAAAGTGTTTGATCTTTAACTTCACAGAACCGGTTTGTTTGGAGAAAAGATAAAATGTTTGACATTTGGCCACAAATGAAGTGTTTGTAGAATAGTCAAAGTGTTTTATATTTGACCTCACAGAAACGGTTTGTTTGGAGAAAAGATAAAATGTTTGACATTTGGCCACAATTGAAAGGTTTGTAGAACAGTCAAAGTGTTTGATCTTCGACCTCACAGAAACGGTTTGTTTGGAGAAAAGATAAAATGTTTGACATTTGGCCACAAATGAAGTGTTTGTAGAATAGTCAAAGTGTTTTATCTTTGACCTAACAGAAACGGTTTGTTTGGAGAAAAGATAAAATGTTTGACATTTGGCCACAAATGAAAGGTTTGTAGAACAGTCAAAGTGTTTGATCTTTGACCTCACAGAAACGGTTTGTTTGGAGAAAAGATAAAATGTTTGACATTTGGCCACAAATGAAAGGTTTGTAGAACAGTCAAAGTGTTTGATCTTTGACCTCACAGAAACGGTTTGTTTGGAGAAAAGATAAAATGTTTGACATTTGGCCACAAATGAAAGGTTTGTAGAACAGTCAAAGTGTTTGATCTTTGACCTCACAGAAACGGTTTGTTTGGAGAAAAGATAAAATGTTTGACATTTGGCCACAATTGAAAGGTTTGAAGAATAGTCAAAGTGTTTGATCTTTAACCTCACAGAAACGGTTTGTTTGGAGAAAAGATAAAATGTTTGACATTTGGCCACAAATGAAGTGTTTGTAGAATGGTCAAAGTGTTTGATCTTCGACCTAACAGAAACGGTTTGTTTGGAGAAAAGATAAAATGTTTGACATTTGGCCACAAATGAAAGGTTTGTAGAACAGTCAAAGTGTTTGATCTTTGACCTAACAGAAATGGTTTGTTTGGAGAAAAGATAAAATGTTTGACATTTGGCCACAAATGAAGTGTTTGTAGAATAGTCAAAGTGTTTTATACTTGACCTAACAGAAACGGTTTGTTTGGAGAAAAGATAAAATGTTTGACATTTGGCCACAAATGAAGTGTTTGTAGAATAGTCAAAGTGTTTTATCTTTGACCTAACAGAAACGGTTTGTTTGGAGAAAAGATAAAATGTTTGACATTTGGCCACAAATGAAAGGTTTGTAGAACAGTCAAAGTGTTTGATCTTTGACCTCACAGAAACGGTTTGTTTGGAGAAAAGATAAAATGTTTGACATTTGGCCACAAATGAAAGGTTTGTAGAACAGTCAAAGTGTTTGATCTTTGACCTCACAGAAACGGTTTGTTTGGAGAAAAGATAAAATGTTTGACATTTGGCCACAATTGAAAGGTTTGTAGAATAGTCAAAGTGTTTGATCTTTAACCTCACAGAAACGGTTTGTTTGGAGAAAAGATAAAATGTTTGACATTTGGCCACAGATGAAGTGTTTGTAGAATAGTCAAAGTGTTTGATCTTCGACCTAACAGAAACGGTTTGTTTGGAGAAAAGATAAAATGTTTGACATTTGGCCACAAATGAAAGGTTTGTAGAACAGTCAAAGTGTTTGATCTTTGACCTCACAGAAACGGTTTGTTTGGAGAAAAGATAAAATGTTTGACATTTGGCCACAAATGAAAGGTTTGTAGAACAGTCAAAGTGTTTGATCTTTGACCTCACAGAAACGGTTTGTTTGGAGAATATACAAAATGTTTGACATTTGGTAACACATGAAATGTTCGTAGATCTAGTCTGAAGGTTTGAAGTTTGACCACGTTGTAAGATAAAAACGTTTGTGGTATTATGTGACCTCTACATACTACATCAAATAAGATTAGCAACATTGTATCACGCAAAAATGATAACAAGATAAATGGTATTTGACCTACAACTATCACTAACCAGATAAAATACAGTTACCGAATCAGTTTCAGTAACACTTATGTTGATTGTGATGTCACTGGCAATACAATGCTATAGTCGAACAATTTCACCTATTCATATTTTAACAATACTGCACCAGTGGTCAACGTAGAACACGACTTAGTAACTATATGACAATGAAACAGCGACGGACACTCATGTCTGCGACCTTTCTGAACTAACCGCATGGTAAATTGCAATCAATGGGATAATTAAACTTGTGAATGTCAACTATCAATCCCAATATCTAATTATTCATCAGAGATATGCATTATTTATGTATTTGTTTCCCCGTGAAGAAGCTGGTTCATACAGATTTCGTGTAAATCATAACATCTTAATCAGTTGCTTTCCCTTCTCTACAGTTTTTTTTATTTTAAATATTTTAACTGAAACAATCCATAAATGTTGTCCATGCAGATATGTTAAATTTCATCAACACATGCATGGTATGTTTGTAGCAATGGGAGATAAAAATGAAATATGCTTCTCATGGGACTTTGAGACTCGGCGTTACAAGGAAGTTAACACTGCACGAATTGATACAAACTGTATGACTGTCTGACCTCTGATGATACTATTGGCAAAATATAGAACTAGGTAAAGATCGTCGTGGACCACGTTCATAAATAAATCATGTACAGTGTACATACCCGCTGGTGAGCAAACAGATGGCCAATATGAAGCCGATTTATCGACGGCCAGGTCCTTTATTCACAAAGCATCGCACGTTGAGTATTCATGCAAACTATACTTTCTATTTCAGTTAACGTTATCATTTCTGAACAGTTTCAGCACTGTTTTCAGATTTGGCATCGATATGCGTTAAGTCTTTGCTAACCTTTTACTCCATAGATAACAATCACAGAAGGCCTTTGAAAACAGTGCAGGAAGAGTTCAGATTGCTCGTAACGAACACTTCCTGCAATGTTTTTCCATTCTGTCAGTTAATATAAACATAATTCACCAAATAATTCAAAAGCATTAATAGAGGTGTCAAAAAGTGTCTATATTAGAGGTCTATTAAAGTGTCTATATTAGAGGTGTGCAAAGGCGTCTATATGAAGTAAAGGGTTAAGTAGATTTGAACTGTAAGTAGTAGTATTCATAAGTTTTCCAATGAAGTAATTCTAAATGTCTTGGCTTAAGTGTATATTGGTATAGCCCCCCCCCCCCCCCCTTGTCATTTATAGAGAGACCCAAATGAAAGAAGTGAAATTTACATCAACCTACGCACTACCAAAATATGATAAGAAAAGTAGGGGTCATGGGTCATATAAGAGATGTAAAATGAAAGTAGACTTCCAAAATCATGTATTCATACCCCAATTTCCAAGCATCATTTTTTTTCTAAATTCACAATTCAAACATGTCAATGCCTTCAAAATGTTCGAAATATATCAATTATGCCATTCAAATAAAATAAATGAGAATTAAAATAAAAAAAATGCGTTTTTAAAGAAGAAGAAACGGATTATGTATATTCGCCATTATGCGACCACCCCACGGAAGCACTTCCTTTTTTCCAGTGGTGATACTATGCCTATTCAAAGTTTGTGAATAAGGGGAATAAGCATCGCCAGCTTCGGTTTTCCTCAACGAGCAATCTTAATTTCTCTAAATGATTACTTGAACTAAATACGCATTAACTCTGGCTGACCAAACAGGTATGAAGCCGGAACGTATATATGTTCTCATTGGTAAAAGCTGACACGCAATTTGATTATTGTAAAATTAAATTAAAGCATTCAAAAGTTTGTGTTGAGAAAAAGTTGATATGTTTATTGAATCCGGGGTCAGGGACCGGTATCATTAACTTCCAAAGCAGAAATTCCCTCATCTCAAAAAATTTAATTTCACTAAATGGTTACCTGAATTCATAATATAATAAATGACCACACAGAAGTGAAGTCAGAACATACGTTTACGCAATGATAATGGATAGCATGCACCTTAATTAACGTAACTAGTATATAATAATTTATTTTAGCTCGATTGCGATGAAAGCTCAGTGTTGTTTTATAAGAAGCACGGGTCGAGCTGGGGGTCGAACTCGCAACCTCTGGCGTGAGCGGCCAACACTCTATCCATTACACTACCACCTTGCTTATTAATGTAACTGATGGGTATACCCCCGCCCGGCAACAGTCTCCGTGATGATTGATATACGACATTGTGTCTCATTATCATTCGTCTCTCACAACTGATTCAAGTGGGAAAGTTATCAGTTACTTGCGGAGATGGGGTGTGCTCGAGTACTGGTTAATCCCAGGAAACAGTGGTTATGTTAACTGATCGTCTGTTAGCCCTCGATGGCATAAAAAAGACGCCAAATATTCAATCATGATGGGTATAGCATTTCAAAAGTTTGAGTTGAGGAAAATCTCAGAGACGATTACTGAATCCGCGGCCGGATACTAATGATACTTTAATTAAGTGTTGATTGCACCATTACACATTGCAGGTCTGATATAAAACAAAATGCACTCATGACTAAATGAATAATAAGTAAACGGTGTTGCATAATGATAATAACGTCATATTCGCAAGCAGTCGGACGATTCCGTTAACGTACGGAACCTGCTGGATTTTGATTTAAAGGCTCACAAAATTTCCGAAACCAACCTTTTCATATTCGATAATTAATATCGAATTGTCTACTTAGGAACAATGGTGGCAACATCGGAGAAAAGAATCTAGTGAACGAAGGTATTGTACCGAATATAAACTGTTAACAAACGGACGGGTGGTGAATAGAATCAAACGCTTATTTGAAATGCATTATTCAGTACTTTTTTGTCGTATTTAAAACAGTCAATTATTAATGGTCAATTAAATGAATTAAGCTATATTGATTGGTTTGGTGGCATATTTAGCGTCATCTAACACCATCGTGTGCTGGCAGACGATCAGATAACGTCACTATTCTTTCCTGGGATCCTGGAAGGTTAATCAGAACTCGAGCACACCAATCTTCACAAGTAACTCATAATTCTCGCACTTCAATATGCGGTGAGAGACGAGACACAATCAGACGAAATGTAGTATTTTGATCATTAAGACTGTATCCGGTCGAGGAGTTGAACTCACGGCCTCTGAATCGATAGAGGTGTTACCGACTGTGCTAACCCGGCCCGGTACAATGTTGTTGTGTTTTTTTGTAACTATGAAAACTTATGCCTTTTGAACGTTTCATGACCCTTTAACCTTTAACACACTAAACATAAAATCAGATGAGTAGTAATCTTCACGTGCTATAATGATTAGAACTCGCACTCGATGTAAGTATAATGCGATCAACCATACCGGTTTCGCATTTTTACAATTCCAAACCATTCCAAAAATTTATTTAAGCTCGGTTGTGATGAAAGCTCAGATCTTATATGAACACCTCTAGAGTCCGCGTCCTGTGTAAAACCAGTACTGAGTGTTGTTTTATGAGAGTCACCGGGTCGAACTGGGGATCGAACCCGCAACCTCTGGCGTGAGCGGCCAACACTCTATCCATTAGACTACCGCCCCGCTTATTAATGTAACTGCATTTCAAAATTTCTATCGCTAAACGTATCTTCATTTAATTTTCTTTAGCATTACATTTGTTCTATCACATCACGCGTTAGTGCTAGTATATATTGTGAACATAAGCAATTATCAATCACTGTTGATGTTATGACGAAGGAAAAATCCAATCTAAGTTGTCAAAACTTGTGGTCGTAACCATTTGTGTATTTACTGACAATAAAACATGCTAAAACTAAGTATAATGTGATGCCGACTGCGCTGTGTATCCTGCCTTATCTGCAGGGCATGATACTTCAGTGAGAAAAAACTGCAAACTGATCATAAAACGCACACATGTGCATATATCACAGTGGCAAACCCACGTGACAGAATGTTCTATAGAATGTTGAAAGAAATCGGAGTAAAGTACCCGCTTCAGGTAATATATTTGCAGATGATTTTCTTAATATTTCATGAAATCACATGAAGCAAATTCAAACGCCATCTCTGTATAAAGATGAACAATCAGTGCTATCAAATGACCATGCCGTTGCACTTTTTGCAACAAAAATACGAGTTTTGCATTGTCGCGTGATAGTACCGGTGGTTCAGCTTTATACAGAGACGGTGTCCGCTTTTGTTTTGTGAATTTTCATTAAAATATTAAGAAACTGATCTGCAAAAATGTTACCTGAAGTTGGCACGTATCTTCTGATTTTTAAGCATTAGGTCACGTGGTATCGCCACCGTGTATATATGGAAGTACAAACTACCGTAAGAGACGCCGAACACAGAAGGAAATTATTTGATGAATTCAACTTCAATCGCCGTTACTTTATTAACCCTTGATATGAAACGCACACACGTGTATTCAATCTTTGTCACCAATTTATCGATCGTAACTAGAGTTTTGCCTATGATAGTGTCGCATGCTAAGATTTTTTTTGATCAGATGATTTGTTTGAAGTAATGAGACTCTTAAATACAGCATTAAATTGACAGCGGCTTTCTGAGTAAAACCTTTTCGGTTAATTTATATTTGAAATTCATTCAATGCTGTGAATGGTCATAAATATATATCCCAATCTGAGTATTGAATCTCACAAAACTTTACAAAACGTGAGTGCCAGTTGCACTATATAAAAAAGATTGCTCAATTAAGACTCAAATTAGACGTAATCGGACATCTAAAGTAATCCGGCGATTCGATTAATCAAAAGTAAATTATAAATAATGATTCCGTGTCAAATTGACTGGAAATTTCTAATTCTCTTGGAGGGGGTAATTGTGTGTGATTTACGGTTATTTATATTGATTTACAAATACTATTAAACATTCTAGGGTTATTTTTTAAGATGGCTACTCTCGAGGGACGATAAGCACAATTGGAGTGACTTCCCTTTAATTAAAAGAACAAATCGATACGTGCATCTGCTAGGAAGGTTTTGTTCTCATATCCTCGTTGATGACCTTGCTTTGTTAAATAGCGATGTTAATGTTACTTGTAATTATGTTCAGTAAACCACTATAATTTGGATAGGTGATATTTCTCTCCATCTAGAAATATATCGTACGCCCAACAGGATCGTTTTTATTTCATTTTTATTACTGATCTCTCTCTTCCGGTAACTTTCCCTCTCTTTCTCCCTTTCCTCTCCATCTCTCTCTCTCTCTCCTTCTCCTTCTCTCTCTCTCTCTCTCTCTCTCTCTCTCTCTCTCTCTCTCTCTCTATATATATATATATATATATATATATATATATATATATATATTATAAATCTCCATTTTTATCTTTTCTTTCTCTCTCTCTCTCTCTCTCTCTCTCTCTCTCTCTCTCTCTCTCTCTCTCTGTATGTATCTCTTTATCTCTCTCTTTCTCTCCATGTTTTAAATCTTCTTTTCACCAAACACAAACCACTTGTCAAATGTCCCAAAAGAGAAGTTCAAACAAGGATTGACACACATACAAAAGCGTGATTCTAATGCGCTTAAAATCCTTTTAAACATTTAAACATATGGTTAACGTGGTCCTTTAACAACAAAACCACAGTCCTTCATATGTATATGTAAAGAGTAATTGCATTAAGGTAACTGATACCTTTCTCGCAATAATGCAATTTAATTTAAAAGCCAATTAAAACGTTGAAATATGACACGTTTGTCATTATATTAATTGATAAGCGGTTTCCGGAGTCCCTACAGGGGAGCAAGTACATATACAATTATATATATAAAAATAAATCTATATATTATACCTTTGCTTACAGATAAGATCATACCCCTTGATGTGTTTGTTTGCCAGCTAGGCGCACAATACATGCAATGTGATAGGGGCGAGCTATCCGATGGTCATGTGCTCTATGGGTTTAATTCTGTGCAGTTATATGGGGTTTAAGTATTTAAATGAAATAACCATTTCATGGGAAGTGAATGCATGGCTATTTGACAACTACTTGAAAGAGTACAAAAGTCATTTCAAGTGTAAGGTACAGTTGAGAAGTGGTGTACTGTGTCAACTGACGTTGGTGGGGAGTATACATTAATTAAAATGCAATTATTTTGCTAGAATGCATAATCCTGAATGAAAAGACCGTATAGGGGTAAACAATTGACGAAGCCACAGGAACAGAACATGACAATTAAATTGAATCTAAATCAACTACGTGAACTCAATGTGGTCGCTTAACAATAGTAGGTAATCAAATCATACTGACCCCCTACAGTTCTTGTGAACCCATATATGTATAGATATGTGTTATGTACAAAGCCCATGTAGTATTAATTCAAATTCATTCTTCAGAGTCAGACAAATTATTTTGCTGAATAACCAATGCAGAACAAGTAATGTTGATAACCTATGATTACACAGTTGATAATTTAAAAAAAAAACAACTTTGATTTTAGAGCTCAGATGTCACAAATATCAAGTGCCGCATGTCTGTGATTTTGCAAAAGCTCTATCTCACACAATTCTCGTAATCGATGCACGTCTGCTGTTTGCCATTCAGATATAATAGAAGCGATGTTGAAAATTTTGATTTGCAGCAGCCGTATCGGTCCGGGTAAGACTAGGATCACAGTCGATCTCTACAGAGATGTTGGGATCTTTTTAAATGAATGTCATTTCAATCTCATCATTCTTGTTATGTCCGTCGTGTATCTGTGCTGGACGTTCGATTTCACGATTACTAATGTCGAATGTCATGTCTGGGGTGCGTTGTTCCATTTCAATGAACGACTCAAAATTACACCCGCGTGGTTCTAGGTTGTAAAAATGATGACAAGAAGACTAAATATGTAGTTAATAAATGTTGTAATTGGCGACAAATTGAGTACTGGGCATAATTTGCTGAAACATATATGTACAGGTAATTCACGTCTTAATTATTATGTAATGTACAAGATATTCGTGTCGTTATTCACATAATTACACGTGATAATAATTAACGTATATAAAGCACTATTTCGGGTATTCGTAAAGGTTATAACTTAAAAAATAAATATATATATATAATAGTATATGTGCGCCAGGAGATAAGATGTAGTATTCAAAGAGAACAGTCACCAACACAATATATTCAAGATCATAGAATGACAGTTAGTACAATGTGTACATACAAAAGAGGTTAAAATAGAGCTCGTAACGTTACAAGTATCAGTATCAAAACGGCCACTAGGAAGATAAAAACCTGTGTCACTTATGCATCCAAAATAGCTGTTCTCTTGGCGTAGTCAGGAAGTAGCTCCGTCAGATTATTTTCTTACAACCACAGCCAAATATACCATTAACTTGATAGTGACATGAATGTTTAATATATATATATATATATATATATATGATAGTTGGTTAAGTAGCGAGATCATATTGAGGAGACGTTCGTATAAAACATCACCATTGTGCAGCTTCTAATACAATACTAGCTGCTGACAACGAAATATCGCTTACCAATCGATCCAGCTGTGATAACAGATCTGCAATAAACCGTCCCGCGAAAACAGACAAGTAAAACTAAAGAACTAATATAGTTTGAAAAAAAAATCCTAGCGGACAAAATCATGTAGTCCAAATATAATTTCCAGACATGATTATGTCTGTATTTGTCCATAATCATGTTGCTAATCGTACACAAACGGAAACCGGAAGTGCAACATTATTTAGTGCTCGTTTACAAATGCTGATAAAACCGGAGGCATAATGGCTATAAAATAGATCGTTCTTAAGACTAGCGGTCCAGTTAAAATCGTTAACAAGGTTGTATACTTGGATTTATACATAAACAAAATAAATGGAAAATAATTAAGTGTGCCACGTTTCTTCAGAGGGGCAAGTCAAAGAGTACGTAGGCCATGACGTTGGCGAACGATGTAATGATGTATGGGAAAATGACTCAAAGTTATGAAACTTGGTAAAAATAACAAATCCGTGTGAAATAATTGTTCATTTGTAAATGTATATTGAGGTCCAGAATAATTTATTATATAAATAGCATTTGCAAAAAATATCCACCGGTCATTTGCCCTTTACCATTCACTGATAATCTGCCAGCAGAAATTAATGCAAAGTTTGCACTTACCTAATACGTTCGACACGATAATCATTTGGCTCTAATTCTAGTTCTCCGACTATACATTTCCAATTCACCATTTCACAAGATCAAACCCACTGGGACCAATCGGTGGTTTTAACCAATGTTTTACAAACAAATAAATTTAAATTGATTTAAAGACATACATTCGGAACATATGTATGAGCACTTACATGTTTACATAAACTACCCACTCAGACACTTTTCTCTATGACGAGAACACTTGACACCGACTTACTTACTTTTTTTAGAACACCTATCAATTTTCAATGACATGATGTTTAATCTTATAAGATTTTAAAAACGATCTAGAGTAAGGACCATGTACACATGTGGACACTGTCGCATTTATAAGATAATAATTTGACGGGGCATCTTTATATTTATCTTGATCTTGTTTAATAATAATATATCCTAGAGCCTGATATCTCCCCAACCAGCTCTAACGAAAATGCAGGGAATTCTTTGCCTGTCCCACAATTCATAGCAGTTGAACGCATACTAAACTGTGACGTCTGTTGGAATAACTGACCAATCAACGTGCTTAAAAGTGGCTTTCCCACCTTTGCTATTTAACGGACCCAATCGGGAGACCTTAGGGCCGCACTTCAGGCTATTAATGAAGTGACGATCAGGGTCGGTAAGTAGAGCTACTTCTTTCCTGTTGGGCATATATGTCTTGCACATCGGATAAGGATATCTGCATTTTTACCAGAGTTAGATATTTCATCTCGGCAGAGCCCCGTTTCCGCCGAAACGGTTATCGCTCAGGACGGAATTTTCTATCCGAACCTCAAACCCATGTAAGATTCTTAAATCATTTCCTCTAAGTTTTGGTTAAAATTTATAAAAAAAAATAGGACAAACAGATCGAAAGGATTGGCATCAACTTGTGTAGCTTATTTCATTGTTTAAAAAAATATTCTTTTAACTGGTGTGAGGTATCCCAACCAATGCGTTACTGACATTCTATTTGTCAGAGCTCGCAGACAATCCCCAGCTATCCTCGTATTTACTGCCATTGATCAACCAGGAAACTGAAGAAATTACTAGACGTATTGTCACTGATACAAATGCGTATGTATACAGATTAATCATGACCCTGGGTGAATTTTCCTGCGCAGTTGTCTCATGTTTTGCGCCTATTGGTAAACACAATCGGCAATATTGGCAGAAGAAAGACACGTTATCTTGCGTAGTTCACGCAAGCACGTTATTTAAAATATTTACATGAGTGTACAGGTAAAAGCCGTATTTAAAGTAATGTTGAATCTTTAATTGGAATCTTGTTTGATTTTTATATTTTAAAACCTTTTTGATGAGAGTTGCACTTCATAACATGTTCCTGTTCATAGTAATAGTTGCCACATTAATAATTTATGGAAGAAATCGAACAAATTAAAATATGTCAATATATATGAAAAGCCATCATTCCGTTAATAAATGTCGATAAATTAATCTAAACTTCATAAAACAATAAAGAGTCAATAAGATGCACATCCAGGCGCCAAATATCATTAATAAACTGTTTACAATCGATACATTGAAAAAAACCCATCTTAGTGGTAATCAAGTCGAACCTATTTTTAAAAAATAAAAAACACAAGGGCAATCAAGTATAACTCTATATTAACATACTTCCTAGACAAATGTCAAACGATAAACTAACATTACAAGTGCCGGAGTCATTAGCGTGCACGACACTGGAGATGCGATTGAGCGGTATTTGAAGATGTTTTTCATGAGAAGTAAACACTCCGTTATACAAATATGTATGTACCTCTTACTGATTAGGCGTGTTGTATACGTAATGAGCTAGATAATATATCAGAGAAGGCGAACAGTGCATTATAAAGGAGGATTTCATGATAACAGTCAATGACCGTCAATGTCATTAAATAGGGGGATATATTTGATTTGCGCTTGTGTTCAATGTCAATGTTTTAAGTCTGTGATCGGAGTCGTGGGGTTGTTGTATTTAAGTCTTTAACCGGAGTCGTGGGGGTGTTGTATTTAAGTCTGTGATCGGAGTCGTGGGGTTGTTGTATTTAAGTCTTTGATCGGAGTCGTGGGGGTGTTGTATTTAAGTCTGTGATCGGAGTCGTGGGGGTGTTGTATTTAACTTTTTTCCCTCATAAACATACTCATGGGGTTCATTCAATAATGTTAAAAAAATGAATACGGCTTAATGTGGTGACAGGGTGCGTGGTGGGTTTTATACATTTCATAATCCTCGTGAACATACTTGATAAAATCAATTCTGCTATTTCCTTTTCATGAACTCATTCTGCGCGTGCGATGGATCTTTGCATGGGATATCATTATCAATAAAACCCTAGTTTGCTATTCATTTTTTTACTACCAAACGATCCTTTGCCTGGCTTTATTACGTATATGTTATATAAAAGGTGTTACAAACATACAAATAACTTAAAACTTGTATAAAATACTTTTTTGTGTAATACATTAACAGAATAAAGTATGTGAAATAATGGTTTTGCAAGTGTCTGGCCGCATGAACAACCACCATGCATATACTAGTTTACAGTGTACTGTAGTATACATGTATAGTAAAGAATGCCTGTAAAACCAATATAAAATCCAAGATATAAAGCAATTAACTCAATACGGTATCATCTCAGCCGTATCTTACAAAATGTTTTTGATTGATTTCAGCATTTGAGAAACGAGAGATTTATCCGGTTCTTTCAGAAGATAAAAATGAAAGTTTGTATAAATGTTACCAAAATATGACTTTTTTTAAAAAATAGTATTATAGTAAATAACTGTCTCTCCTTAACGGGACAACATAAATAACAATCATTATGCAAATAGACGTCTTTGTTAGCTAATGCTGGGATATGGCTTATTTTTAAGAACTATTATATGCATAAACATACATATGTATAACATAATTCATACTTAAATCTGATTAATAGCTGACATGTTTAGCTGTCTATATCGATTTGTATATCAGAAAATCGATGCATAAAATTGAATAACTCTTCCTTCGTCAAAAATACCGCCGCCCAGCCCGCAAAACCATTGTATATGGTTAAAATAGTTGTAGTTTACAAGCATGCAGAATTATTCTCTGGAGGCAAAATGGTAAACTGCCATAGTTATTCTTGCAAAACATCAATACAATGTTTGTTAGAGAAACTGAATGTAATAAATTCATAATCCACTTATACAACATTTTGATTTTACAACCCATATATACAATATTGAACTTTGTTCAAATTTGTGGACATAAATTTTGGGAAGTGACCAGCACGCTAAAGCCACTAGAACTGAACTTTTCACACTCTATCTCGCTCTCTCGTTTATTAACGCGCCTCTGGACAGACAACTTTTGATTGGTCAATTTAAACTTGTTATGTTTTCCCGCTACGCCTAGCTATTCGTTGAAACGCTCGGAATGTTAATACTTAGATATATGAATATATAATATGTGTGTACATAGACCACAATGACTACAACACATCAATATATAGAATCATCATAATACGTAAGAAACAACCATACTTGAGAAATGCATGCCATTGAGGGCTAACAGACGATAAGTTAACCTAGCCACTGTTTCCTGGGATCCTGAAAAGATAACCAGTACTCGAGCAAACCATATCTCCTCAAGTAACTGATAACTTTCCCACTTGAATAAGCGGTGAGAGACAAATAATAATGAGACACAATGTCGTATATCAATCATCACGGAGACTATTGCCGGACGGGGAATCGAACTCACGACCCCTGGATTGATAGTCAGACGTGTTGCCGACTGAGCTAATCGGGCACGGCGATAACGGAGATTAACAGCAGCGGTACATTCGGTAACAAAACTACTATCGAGGAGGATAAACTAGATTTACGGTCGTACCAAACCTTGTTGTTTCTTCTGTCCTCATGTCATAAAATGAGACAGAAAAACATAATGTAGCCCTATAACATTAATCATTCCTGCAGTTTATCAAAATAACTTAAAAGTCATTAAAACGGCAAAAGTATAGAACATTTTAAAACAACACTTAAAACACTTGGCAATGGAATAAACGATACTTACAAAATAGTAATCAAAGGAACAAACCATTAGCAAGTGAATCATAGACAAACGTGTATTCTCTTCAATTGAATTAAACATCCAGTTGCCGTTACACAACTTGTTTCGATAGCCTTCGTATACTTAACATTTATCTACCTGATAGTGTTCAAGGGCTGACATTATATAGTGTATACGTTTAATACTGATCACTTTGACAGACACTTGATTGACACATGATTGAGCTGCTGTACATCTACCAGATTATCTTTGTATGATTCAAGCGTCTAACACACTTAAAAAGCAATTATCACATAACGTTAGTCGGTCAGATTTAACTTGTATAACAAACAATAAAATTTCCTTTTAACGTATCAATTTCATTTGGCAGTAAAATCAACACTGACGCGATAAAACAATCAGCGACGCCGTGGGAGGGATGTTCTTTATTCTAAAACCGTGTTTTAATCCGTTCTCGAGTATATAAATTTCTAATTACAATCATTTGATGTGTCGCTGATGTTGGCAGTGTATCACCATTGAGGGAATACGTAAAGTACAAATGATTTTTTAAATCAAAATACAAGCATTCTATATCTTAAAGTTGAAATACATGGACATATCAGAATGTTTTTTTAGTTATTCGTTATGTAGAATATTCATCGTCGTGTTACAAATTTTAATAAAAATGCCATAAATTGTAAGACATCGTGTTTCAGGGTTTAATCGAAATTGCCTGAGTTGTTCTTTTGTATCATATAATTACCATGGTTCAATATCTAACAAGGAGTGATGCAATGCATTGTAAAGTCATCGCTTCACCGAGTTTTATATTCTTTTATTTAATTTTTTTTTCTGTATTTAACCTGGTGTTATAACGTTTGTTACGGTATAGTTATCGATTGTATTGCCATCAAATATATATCTTGACTGATCGTCACAAATTCTTTAGAAAATTACCATCGTCCAGAATGTTTTAAAATAATACTAGTATCGAAAACATTTAGTATTTATATAAACACTTAGTTCATAAGTGGCTGATTTACAAGCTGCTTTATTCTGGAAGGAATATGTTATCTGTCACGTTTGAAATATGAATATTCTCACGTAAGCATTTATACTGGTCATACCTAATACCGCGAGTCTAATTTTTTTTCAACCATGGAAAGAATGGCGTCAATAATAAACAGTAATAAGGTGACTTAAATATGCTGATTAATAAACAGTTGCCGATACGAAATGCAAACAAATGCCGACGCTAACGAAAGCTTTGCGCATATCATCCCAGATTGTTATTATACGGGCATTCGCGGTAATAGGTATATCGCGGTATTAGGTATACAAGGGATATATTTGAATTTCCTTTTACAGTTGTAGGATATAGGTCGAGTCGCTAACCGCTATTTTAGACGTTTGACCATGCCTTGACAGAATCAAGCAATAATAAGAAAAACATACTAAAAGGAACAGCTAACCTGCCACTTTTGTATTTCCAATATCTTCGTCAAAATATGGAGTAGCGTTAATGAAATGTGTATACGAGATTATAACACATGTATTGGTTTTACAGAGCCTAAACGTTCTTTCTTATTTAATTCCTCATTTCAAAGACATTGCTTGGCTACTTTTTGATAAAATGATAAAATGTCAGGTTCATAAATGTCAGATACATAAATGTCAGATACATAAAATGTCAGGTTCATAAAATGTCAGATACATAAAATGTCAGGTTCATAAATGTCAGATTCATAAAATGTCAGGTTCATAAAATGTCAGATACATAAAATGTCAGGTTCATTAATGTCAGATACATAAAATGTCAGATACATAAAATGTCAGGTTCATAAAATGTCAGGTTCATAAAATGTTAGATTGCGGTTTAGGTGTTTCGTTCAGTATATAAGCACGGGTCATGTCGCGTGTTTCATTTTGTTTTCAAACAGAACCCGACAAATTTTAGACTATCAGTACTACCATGTCATTTATCATGTCATTATTTTAAATTGTATTTATGTCATAAGAACAAAACATGTGTAGGTGTTTTATGCATATAGTAATTCATGGCATATAGTAGTCGCAGTGACCGTCAGTCCGTCTGTCTGTACGTCCTTCCGTCCGATATTTCGTGTCTAGCATGTAACTTTTTCATGCATTGATGGATTTTATTAACACTAGCTACAAATGATCAACATAACATGACGACATGTCGCGCGTAAGACCCACACCCGTACCTTAAAGGTCAAAGTCACAGTTTATATTTGTTTGACGAACTTTTCAGTCTGTTTCCGATTTCGTGTCCGCTCATTAACTTTGTCATGCATAAATGGATTTTATAAATAATTAACATAACATGACGACGTGTCGCACGTAACACCCAGACTCCCACTTCAGCAGAGGTCATCGCACTGAAATGGCCAATAACAACGGTTACCACGGAAAACCTTAATCCTGTTTAACGGATGCACAAAACCTCGCTCTTCCCCCTTGGTCACATCATAAGACGAGGAAGTGTGAATAGAAGTAGCCCGTCGAATATGTTAAACATAAAGAATCAATCGTACATACTCGGCCAATTCCGTCATCCTTCGATATTTAATTAGGATATATGGCGAGGTGGTCCGAATGCATAAAGAATGTGACATACATGATAATGATAAGTTTACTTACCGTGCAGTAGTTGAAGATAAGTTCCTCTTGATCACGATTGCTATTTATCGGACGTCTTGGCGCCTGTTTGTCTTATTTATGACAACTAGTATGTTCCTGCAAATATATTCGTGAGTATAAACTACTTATTGTATTCATTATTGAAATTTATAAGTGATATGATATTACGTTTTATCTACAATTATATAGTAACAAAAGTTAAATATAAATAGTCAATTCAAGGAAATAGCTATCTGATGTGTAGTATTATTTTACACGTCATTTCGTCTGAGTGGTAGACGGTCTGTCGCCATACAAATATATGGTATAGTCCTAGTTCCGGTCATTATCAACAGTTTGAAAAGAAAAAATGAGAGTAATGTATTATATTATGCACAAAACGAGAGAGCTTCCTGTTTTCTAAACGCTGTGCTGTGCCTCCCAAACGGAACTAGAAATAGTTTCTGTTTTTAATTAGGTTTGAGTCTATTCGATGGCATCATGTAACAAATGTAATATCACGTAACATCATGTAACAAATGAAATGATATATTGGAATTTCGGTTGAAATGAAAGTTTAAATGCAATCCGAAAACGTGCTTATATACCTCAAAACCATGCATTATTTGTTATTTACGAGGGTCGTGCAAAAGAGTTTTGTTACTAATGGGATTCCGTAGTTATATTCCAGGTATATTTTAAAACGCGTCACTGCACTTCAATCCTGTTTTTAATAGCTAACGATATCCGTTTCTTTCGTGCAAATTTCTTTTCAAATGACCGATATACTTAAGTTTGAAATATATACAGTAATATATGCACTGACCATTTTGAAAGTCAACTTGTAAAATGGACGAAAAGACTGATATTCGTGACTATTTAAAATGCCGCACTAGACTTTGTGTAAATGCAAAGCAGAAATTTGATGAACTGTGTGATATATATGGACCTCCGTCAATTTATATGCGGTCAGTATTTAGGTTGGATGATCAGGGGTCCAGTTGATTTATGTCAATGCCTCTTCTCACAGACGGAGGATGTTACGGCTTTCTTGGCGTCTGAAAACGTGCATGTTATTAACCATCCGCCGCCTTACTTACAGGACCTGAGTCCATGCAACTTCTTTTTATTCCCAAGGCTTAAGAAGTTCTCTTGGCAGCGCTATATACCATTGTCTCAAACAGATACCAAAAGAAGACTATGTAATTGCATTTCACGCCTGGGTAAAAAGGTTACAAAAATGTGTTTCGGTAAAAGGGGAATACTTGAAGTTTTGCAATAAAAATATTTTTGATAAAACGCTGCACTTTAAAAATCCAACAACCCTAATGACAAAACCTTTTGCAGTACCCTCATATCATTGTGCAAAGGATAAAATAGAAACTAGTTATCCATAGTTAGAAGCAATAATGAATATATACAGTGAGAATTGCATGGCGTTAATGGAGGAGAATAGGTTCAAGGTGCACGTACCAATGCCAGCATTATTTCAGATAAAAATACGTACGCAGGCACAAGGTGTGCGTTCCACATATCAGCACTATTTCAGATAAAAATACGTACACATGCCCAAGGTGCGCGTACCCCTACCAGCACTATTTCAGATAAAAATATGTACACGGACCAAAGGTGCGCGTACCCCTATCAACACTATTTCAAATAAAAATACGTACACATGCCCAATGTGCACGTATCCCTACCAGCACTATTTCAGATAAAAATACGTACACAGGTCAAAGGTGTGCGTACCCCTATCAGCACTATTTCAGATTAAAGTACGTACACAGGTCAAAGGTGTGCGTACCCCTATCAACACTATTTCAGATTAAAGTACGTACTCCAGATCGTTGTTCATCGACTAATTTTACATTTGTGAAGTGGCGTTAATTTGGGAAACAAGTTCAGAGACAGCGGACAGTGGAGAAGTTCAGCTACTTTATTGATATTACGCACTCAGGATTTTTAGTCAATCTCGAAAATTACTAACACAAATGTATGGTTAAGTGGAGTGCAGAATGAAATCATGCCAATATGTAATATAATGTAAAATAAATACCTTAACTAATTATCAACAAGATAGGATAGCTTATAATGTGTGTAGATTGATGATGTATATACGTATATCATGTCCAGAGATGAATAGTACACGTCCTATTTATACAAGAAGTACTGTTCCAAAGAATAAGACAAAATACGTCCAATAGGAGATATAGAAACAGATTTTAAAGAACAAATCCTTCAAAAGAGCACAAACATAATCAATATATACAATAGTCATACTACGTGAAATACATACATACAAGTGAAGTGGACACTGTGGTCACCTGAACGGCCAATAGCAACACCAACACATCAGAAGAAACCGTGAGCCGATATAACGCAATATTCCGTTCACGTTTAACTATACTATCCGGATTTTATTTTCCCTTACAACACAGCATACACTATATTAATGTTACGGTTAACCCAATATGCCACTCCACCTCGAGTCAACGGCTCAAATAAATGGCCATCATTTCACTTAAGGTAACCAAATACATTGTATATGTAAATTTTAAATTGAGCACGTAATCCATTATTTGGAATTACGCCCTGTTCAAGTCAGCCAGTCAGTCAATAGAAAGTGTTGAAATGTCTATATTAGTATTCACTAATTTCCATACTTAAACATAAAGCCTTAGCTAAACACATGGCCCAATTACATTATTCAAAGTTCAATCATATTAAAACATGTTGATAAATACAAATGTGTCAGATTTTAATGCATTTCAAAACAAAAGTACAAGCACATATGATTGTATTTATTATCAGAACGCTAAACAGACAAAAAAAACAGAGAACGAATTACTGAAAAACGAATAATATGTGCGTTTGATTAAACTAGTTATAGTCACCGCAAATCAATGTACACAAAAACAAGAAACAATGATATATAAATTAGTTATAAACTTAAACAAATTAATTTAAAATTATTTTATCCAATAACAATTCTCTCATAACTGAGTTGTTTTTTTCATTAAATAATAAATAAATAAAAAACATTAAAAATTACATTGCTCTGTATTGTGTGGAGCCAAACAAAATCATATTGATAATAATAATAATAATAATAATAATAATAATAATAATAATAATAATAATAATAATAATAATAATAATAATAATAATAATAATGACAATGACAATGACAATGACAATGACAATGATAATAATAATAATGGTGATGGTGATGGTGATGGTGATGGTGATTTTGATAGTGATGATAATGATAATGATAATGATAATGATAATGATAATGATAATGATAATGATAATGATAATGATAATGATAATGATAATGATAATGATAATGATGAAGATGATAATAATAAAAATGATAATATTATTGATAAATATAATAATGAAAGTAAAGTCATTCAGGCAACAGTTAATAAGCAATGAAAAAAAGGTAAATAGATAAAAAAGGTAACAAATGTTCATGGTTATTTTGAAAACAATTGATATTAATAGACACTGAAAATATTTAAAAATAAAATAAAAAGGTAAGAATCATTATCATTATCATTATCATTATCATTATCATTATCATTATCATTATCATTATCATTATCATTATCATTATCATTATCATTATTGTAATGATAATAATAATTAACAAGTTTAAAAAGAAAATATTTTACATTGCGCATATATAACCAGCACGCTCTGATACGTTTTTCTACTACTATTTTATAGCCATACATGACCGTTACTTGAACCTAATCAAAGTATTAAAGTTTCAATAACTCCACTTCTCTACTATAAACATTGCCAAAATATGGCCAGCTACACACACAAACACGTGCACATATCCATATTTGACCAAATCAAACCATGTATTCATTGCTGTTTTTAGTTTTATAATGTTTGCATTTCCGTGATGTGTTACTGAATAGATTGTGTAAATTGCAACATAAGTGTCGATTATGTTGTTTGTCGCAAAGGTGACGTTTGTTTGCATTTACAAGCGGTGGTCTTTTTGTGCCTTTTCAATTTTCAGGTCTACCGCCCTGAAGATCAACAGTTGTTCGAAAGGTAGACGAGGGTCACTCAGCGTTCAATTATTTAAAATGATTTTTAACAACTTGTGTTATACTGTGTACACAATTGTCGTACTTTTATAGAATATCAACAAAAAGCAATGGAGTGGGTTTAACGATGTATGTAAACACAGACGGCAAACAAAAGAAAAAAAAGCTATCGCGTATTAGATGAATGACCATTGGTCAGGTGAGGTAACAAGTGAGTGTTGTCTGACTGACCTGACAAGCGACAATAAGTACATAGTATTCCATTATTTAGATTACAGTTGGTCTTGTTTATATTTATTTTATCTCTATTGCAAAGTAAGCTCAGAGCTTACGTGAATAACTCTCGAGTCCGTTTCCAATGGTAAAACCACTACTGAGCGTTGTTTTTAAGAGGACATCGGGTCAAGTTTGGTTCTACGCCTAGACCTTTGACGTGAGGGGCCAACACTATATTCACGATCTAACACTTAACTTTTTTTCTTATATTTATAAATTGACTATGTTAATTATTCAATAGTATTATACTTAGTCACGTGACAACAGTTTTTGAAATGTTTTTCATATAATAGAAATGTAATATATATATATATAAATGTTCTATTATATGTATGTATTATATTGTATGATGATGTACTTATGTGCAAATCAATAAAATATATGTTCTGTTCTGTTAATTATTCATTCTTGCTAATACTATACTTGATAATATATAGTTACATTTTTAATCTAAAATTGCTCAAACCAAAATGTTTATGTCATATCATAACAGCTAATCAATGTAATGAACAATATAATTAAATGTGTACATTTTATTTTCATTGCAACACATCTACCATATGTATCATATTTATATATGATGCATTTCTATATTTATTGATAAAAAGAATAGGAACATAATTATACATATATTCAAGACACACAATGGCCACAACAGTATTCATTTAATCACAGATAGTCTACACATATATTTAAAAGAAGGAACAACAGTGTTTTCCGCCTTGACATACTTCTAGATTAAGTGTATACTCAATGTCCGACAATCAACAACGAGTAATCAATGTTCTATGTTAGCAGAATCTGATTTCGCGTTTTCGCATGATTTCGCTTTTTCGCATGATTTCGCGTTTTCGCATGATTTCGCTTTTTCGCATGATTTCGCGTTCCTAGAACCTTCAGAACCATACATATATAAATGTAATACAAATAAAGAGGATCTTACATGAGTGCGTATTTATTATTAATAAAGATCAATAAATTTAATAATGAATCAGCATGAATATAAGATTCGTTTTATCATATAACTCAGGAAAAACTACATTTACCATTTTTCACCTCAGTAAGGAACGATAAAAAAATGCAAATTGTTTCCGTGAGTCATTTATATATTCGGGCAAGTCGGAAAACACTTCGCCAATTTACGTATGAGAGCCGAGTTATACGGAAAACACCGAGCAATTGACTTGAAGTGATATCGCACTATATTATATATTAATATCAAAAATATGTCATGGGTTTATTACACTCCTGCACCGTAAATTATTTGATAGGTTAATATAATTCATATACCTTTTTATTGTGGCTGTTAATGGATATGCAACACCCCCTTACTACCAATCAGCGGTAGTTTACGTCAGCGACTGAGGTACATGATAAACCAGAAATAAAAAAAGTGTCTCAAAGGCTTCAATTAGTTTAGGATTTCTAAACAGAATGTTTGTTAAACTGGTGACTTTCATCATAAGATTTATTACTTTATTTCAAACGACACCATTTCATGTCATTTTATGTCATTCTCTATTATTTTCTTTTAAAAGCTAGAGATTATCATTTATTTATATTTAAGGGTCCTGGTGTTTCCATCTAATTAATAAATAGGTAACATTACATCAGCGATACGTCCCAAAAGTGAAAATACATATTATGTGTAAAATCTCATTTCTATTTAAATAGCTGAGAGACATTTCTTCTTTGACCAAGCGAAAATAAACCATCAATAAGGCAGATAAAATAAAAATGTAAATGAGTGCATATATTTTATTTATAGTAAGGTATAGTTCGAGCTCGTGCCTATTTTGAATAATTAATCAAATATTTTACTGTTACCATGACCTGAACTTTGTCCATCCCTAATGGCAACATGGCCTTAATGTGATGCTAGCTTGTCTGCATCTTCAACACTCGAAATAATCGCCCTGGAACATGTGAATATTTCATAGCATTTTATGAATAGCTACACATGTAATTGATAATTACTGGAACAGTGTTTATACTAACCAGCTCTTTCAAACGAAACCAATGTCCTTGATACAGAATATTATAGAAAATAAAAAAGCATACAATACCAAATTGAATATTCAAATGAGATATGCGTTTAAGTAGATGTCATAAACAAGTCATGCTCTTGAAACAATTTTGTTTAAATGATCTAAATGATAGACATACATTGTTTAACTAATTCTTAAAGGGAGCGTTTAAAGAAGTTTATTCCGATCTATACCGAGATAGGACGAGTAGCTCCGAAATCGTTACGAAGGATACCGACATCGCACGAAAATTACCGAGCTCATTACGGTCCAACTACCTTAAAAACAACAAATGATGGTAAATATGGTATATTAGTTTTTATGTGTTTTAATTGGCAGGCGAAACGTTACGTTTTTTGTTATTCATTTGTGTTGTAAATTGTACATAATTATTTGGTGCTAAATATGTGTATTCGTATTACATTATTATTGTTAAACTAAGAACACAAATATAAAAAAAAAACTTACAACAAACATACAAGATTAACAATAAGAACAAAGCAAACAACATCAATCATAAACTTAAGCATCATATATGTACAATTTAACAACACAAATATTAAATTTGAACAAGTAAAAAGAGTTGTACATTATTGCAACGTTCGGCCTACCATAGTTTTAATTCTTGTCCGGCACGTGACAACCAGTCTTATCGGGGGAGGAAGTCTGTATTATATACCGATACATCCATTGTATTTTTCAATAAGAAGTCCATGGCCGTTTGACACAGCAAAATACTGTTTAAACTTTCTGTTTAAAATCATCAGGACAAAGTGATTTAATTATCTGCAATGATGCGTACTATGAACCTTTATAGGCCAAATTGCAATTACTTGAAAAACGATCATTCTGGGAATCAACAAGGTTTTAAAACGAAGTCATAGTTTAATTTAACATTACATTTAACGACAAGAAAATTACTTTTCTGAAATTGATTTTTTACGCATGCTCACGCATATAACCTGCCTTTACTCATAATTATTTATTAACATATGTCAATGCTCTGAATCTAAAAAACAAAGAATATATTGATAAATTACAAAATCTAAAGCCGTCACGCTAGTTTTGAAGATAATTAAAACTACAAATTGATACGTCCTAGAATTATTTTCTGTCATATCTACAAAACCCGATGATGATAAAATATGTTTTGCACTAATATACATAGACGAACTTTATTCATAATATAGGCCACTGGCCAAAAAGACAATAAACATAGACATTTTGTAAACAAACATTGGAGTGACAATCAAGTAAAATGGAACAAACATATTGAAAACACATATTAACTTTATTGTAAGTATTGTTAGATTACATTTATAGAGTTTTTTTAATTCCAGTTTTCTTTTATCAAATTTTTAAGCATTTAACAAGTACTTTGCGATATAGATTATATCAAGTTTGTCTGATGACGACATAATTGTATAAAATTAATTTAAAGATCTAGATCTATATCAGACAGGTGTTCATAAATTTGGCATTCGAAAAAGAAATGCAATATCAAGCGTGTCTACAAATATGCGAATCATATTACCGTTCAACCATTAACCACACTTATGTACCTTTCCAGACTAGAAACGAAATGAGAGTTTACATACACAAGGATTACTGCGGTTCAGTGGTAGAGCATCGGGTCCAAAATTGTGGTCATGGGTTCGAGATTTTCCGCGTTTTTTAGCAAGACGCTTAATTCGCCTTTGCTTAGATCTGGTTTTATTCAGTAAGATTTGGAGCGTTATTTATCTAGGTTGTAAGAACTTGTTTCACAGTCGATGTAAAATAAAAAAAAATCAAACAAAAGGCAACTGTTATATTTGCATCATGTATAATGCTATAGATTGTAAGAAACAGCGCTAATTGAACATATACCAAACTTGCTATATGTATATATTTGACGCAGGTAACCAAATCAGTAAGGATTACTTGATGAGTAAAGATGAACTATTACGTTGATTTCAGAGACAGAAGTTCGACAATTCAAAACTATATAATATATCGTGTATATTTCAATGGTATGGCGTAAGTAAATGTTTATTTACAATAATTAAATACATTTACAATAGAACTCTCGGAGGCCAAATAAGGTTTACATTATTCACCATGTGCATTGACTTCAACACCAAGGAAGTTCGTCCTTCAACCCTGTCAAGTGAAATAACTAGTACTTCTCGAATTCAGTTTCCAATGAACATTTAAACTTTTGATTTGGTATATGTCTTGAGATCATTTCTATGGTTTGCACTGTAGCTAGGCGAGCTTGCCGTAGTCTGGTCTGTACATTTATGTCTGGTTATTCTCAAACACTAATCTCCATATGTACTTATATGTGTTTAGGTAAATCTTCTCTTCTTGTAGTTGAAAATTGACCATGAGCAGATATCTGCATGTTAACGACAATGTTTGTATTATGAAATTGGCCATATGTAACTTGGCATGTGTTTCACTAACGTTATGAAATACTGAGTGTCGTTATTTTTGAGTACATTTAAAGATTATTTCGGATTAAACTTCATTAAGTTAAATTTATCATAAATGTCTTAGTTTTTTAAGATCACTGCTGTCACTCACCAGAAGACATGTTGGGTATATAAATTATTTTGTAATTTGTTTAATTAGCGGATTTTAGCGTATATTTCCTTTGATTTCCTGAAATAAGAATAACGATTATTTCATATTTTAACTGTTTGCAGATGCACCTACGTTCCCTTAATTGGGATATTTATGTGTTTTAAGTAACGTTATATACAGGCAGGCAGGCAGATAGGTAGGCAGGCAGGCAGGCAGGCAGGCAGGTAACAGGTAGCAGGAAGGCGGCAGGTAGGCAGACAGACAGACAGACAGACAGACAGACAGACAGACAGACAGACAGACAGACAGACAGACAGACAGACAGACAGACAGACAGACAGACAGACAGACAGACAGACAGACAGACAGACAGACAGACAGACAGACAGACAGACAGACAGACAGACAGACAGACAGACAGACAGACAGGCAGGCAGGCAGGCAGGCAGGCAGGCAGGCAGGCAGGCAGGCAGGCAGGCAGGCAGGCAGGCAAGCAGACAGACAGACAGTAATGAAGCAATAATATGTACTGCATTTTTGTTTGGTTAAAATTGCTTTATATCTTTTTTTAATTGCTCTCATTAAAATATGCATTTAATGTGTCTAAGAATTATATATTTTTAAACGCCAACAATTTTATGCTAATTTTTTACAAAGGGAAGCCTAGAGGCCTCTGACACATACAAAGTTATTTACAAATACATAGTAAAAGTATATGAATCAAAATATTAATTGATCATCATAGATGTAGCATAATTAAAGTTTTAGTCATTTTGTTGGTTAAGTGTTACTTTGTTCCTAATATTGCATGTTAAAAACCTTAAAACAACGGTTTATTTATTCTGAGCAAAACGTCAATATATAGATCATGTTTCGTTTTAAGACCTTGGTACATTGTAATCTTCGGTCATTTCTACAAAGATTTCATTTTATGCTAATTTTAAAACATCCCAGTTGTATCATGGATTTATCCTTAAACATCATTAATAAAGACCTGACACTCTTTCCTTACAGCACTGAGAGGCGTATTTGCAAGCACACAATAAACACAATTAACATAGTTGCCGCAAATGTTTAAAAATAAATGTATCGAAAACTACAGGTAAATGGAATTCTGTCGTTTATTCTGTTCGTTTTATATGGTTTATGTGCATGGGAATGTATGTCATGAAGTAATCGATACGTATGAAGTTCGTAAAAGTAATTAAACGACAGAGAATAAAACAATAGAACGTGAATGACAGGCCCGCGTTAATGATCTCGTAATGAGGTTTTATGTCATACCACCAGGTCATTGTTTGTACATGTGGCAATGTGACTTGACCTTTCAAAAGACTTTATAGAACATCATTATAATGTCTTTCCACACTCAAATTTATAAACGGTTCTAAATTTCCAAAAACTATCGCTCTTTTTCCATCGCAGTTACACTGCTGTTTGAGTCGTTATATAACATGCTGTACATTATGTATATATCGTCTATTGCAGATAATCCTTCAGCAGTTAGTTCACACACTTCTATATCACTTCTTCTATTGCATGGTTTCAAGCTTCCCTGACTACATGTGTTTGTATACTACAATGGCGCATATCAGTACAGTATATGAAGTATGTCTCTGACGTAAATGGTCTTGTCCCCATGACTCCAGCGGGAACTTGCTATAACGTTTGCCTATCATTAAGTATACACTATAGCAATTTCAACGTTATATTTTATAAATATATAAATGGGACAACGTATAACAAAAAAAGTATTTTTTGGCACGGATTATATCTAAATGAATGGGCCGCTATTGTGTCAGAATGGTATATGAATTTATAATTTACTGAAGGACCAGATCAAATAATATATTACAATATGTTATGTAGATTGCAGTGAAAGATACTTACGTCCTTTTTATAATTGTTTAGTTAAATAGATTGTCTACTTGTGTTATACTGTTATTGTGTTATAATTCTGTTACACTGAAGTATCATACAGTCAGCTACTGACAAGGAATCTCAAGCAGTGACTCTATCAAGACCCCCCCCCCCCCAAACACACACACACACACACACACACACACACACAGAGTTTCAATCCTACACATATCATCTTGTTTAACACTGGGAAAGGACATTCTTGTCTTCTTTTCGGAATTTTGATTTGAATAGATCGGAAAAAACGAAAAATATATGAACAGAAATGTAGCATTAAGAAAGGACGCAGTCACCACCCAAGCACAAACATGAACAACATATATAAATAGTATGAATTGTAAATGTATGCTTGTATTTTCTCAAAACGTGTCTCCTATTTAAAACAGAATGAAATCAATAATTAAAAATCAACAAGGTTTTAAACATTGTATTCAGATGCACAGTTACATTTGAACTAGTTTTTCTAACGATTCCCGTTGTTGATTCAATAGTTATCAATAACATGAGTGTGCTACTTCTAGCAATACACCGATGCAAGTTTGATTGACCATGTGTTCAATAACTCAATTTTCAGTTTCTGGCAAGCTTTTTATCAATGGTACATTACTAGATAAAAATTGTTTTTGCAGATATGTTTTCACATTTAAACCGGTATTTTATAGCACACTTTGTCCGATCGGAACTTTAAGTCCACACGACGTTGTCTTCATGTACGTAAGAGGCAATTTATCTCATCAATTATGTAGAACAAGAAACTATAAATGAAAGGCGTTTGTGTAAAGTTGCTCTGTTTAACTGTATTTGACTTTATTGTATTTTTTGTATTGGTTGCTTACTGTGGACGACAGCAATCATATCGCAACAACGTATTTTTAGAGAATGTTATAAGTGCTGCATTCGATAAACAATTAACATGGTATCAAACTTAGTAAAATTGATGCTTGTCTATTGGACTGACCATCCAATGACATCACTCCTGCCTTGGACACGGTATACATATCAACCATAAAAGTTTAGATATGTTGTCGATATTCTTTTATTTTCTTCTTCATTTTGAATGGGGTTTAACGCCAATTTCAACTCCTTTCAGGTTATATATGGCATATCCAGTTTTACTGGTGGAGGAAGACCTCAGACTGAGTCAGGTTATATATGGCATATCAATTTTTACTGCCGGAGGAAGACCTCAGACTGAATCAGGTTATATATGTCATATCCAGTTTTACTGGCTGAGGAAGACCTCAGACTGAGTCAGGTTATATATGGCATATCCAGTTTTACTGGTGGAGGAAGACCCTAGACTGAGTCAGGTTATATATGGCATATCCAGTTTTACTGGTGGAGGAAGACCCCAGACTGAGTCAGGTTATATATGGCATATTCAGTTTTACTGGTGGAGGAAGACCCCAGACTGAGTCAGTTTTATATATGGCATATCTAGTTTTATTGGTGGAGGAAGACCTCAGACAGAGTCAGGTTATATATGGCATATCCATTTTTACTGCCGGAGGAAGACCTCAGACTGAATCAGGTTATATATGGCATATCCAGTTTTACTGGTGGAGGAAGACCTCAGACTGAGTCAGGTTATATATGGCATATCCATTTTTACTGCCGGAGGAAGACCTCAGACTGAATCAGGTTATATATGTCATATCCAGTTTTACTGGCTGAGGAAGACCTCAGACTGAGTCAGGTTATATATGGCATATCCAGTTTTACTGGTGGAGGAAGACCCTAGACTGAGTCAGGTTATATATGGCATATCCAGTTTTACTGGTGGAAGAAGACCCCAGACTGAGTCAGGTTATATATGGCATATTCAGTTTTACTGGTGGAGGAAGACCCCAGACTGAGTCAGGTTATATATGGCATATCCAGTTTTACTGATGGAGGACGACCCCAGATTGAGTCAGGTTATATATGGCATATCCAGTTTTATTGGTGGAGGAAGACTTCAGAATGAGTCAGGTTATATATGGCATATCCAGTTTTACAGGTGGAGGAAGACCCCAGATTGAGTCAGGTTATATATGGCATATCCAGTTTTACTGGTGGAGGAAGACCCCAGATTGAATCAGGTTATATATGGCATATCGAGTTTTACTGGTGGAGGAAGACCTCAGACTGAGTCAGTTTTATATAAGGCATATCGAGTTTTACTGGTGGAGGAAGACCTCAGACCGAGTCAGGTTATAAATGGCATATCCAGTTTTACTGGTGGAGGAAGACCCCAGATTGAGTCAGACCGAGTGAAACCACCGTTCTTCCGCAAATAATTGGCAAACTTTCTCACATAAAGTTTTGGAGCGAGCGGGACTCGAACCTACGGCCTAAGCGGTAAGTGATCTTGAGACGGCGCCTTAGACCACTCGGCGACGGAAGACCCACTTGTCAATATTCAGTAACTATTTCTCACCATAACAGAATCATAAAACCTTGTTGACAAAAGTCCCATCATGTAAGTTAAACTCGGTTATTCGGCTAAACTAAACAACAGCAGCTAAGAAACAGAAGAAAATACGAACGTTATGGGGTGTTTATGGTACCGCCAATTGATTGTTAACCAGTCAGATATCACTTGTTATTGGCAAATGTCATGCAACTGACAGCATAACATAAAACAGTTTTTTATCCCTTTGTTGAGCTGAATGAAAAAAATAATTACATGGACATAACAGAATGAATCGATATTTTTTTTTGTTCTCCGGCAAATATGAAACTTTAACGTATTATGACAATATATGAATTATCGTTTAAAAGTTGGAATCCCTGTTTGACTTATGGTCATAACATCTTGTTCAGTTTGACATAACATTACAATATTTATAAACGACTAAAACCATGCTTTTTTGTTTGGGAAGTAGAGCCGGGGTCGGTTAGCTCGGTCTGTAGCGTCTGCCGGAGTATCATTCCATGGCTCATGGGTTCGAATCCCCACGTGGACACAGTTAATGATTCAAGTGGGAAATTATCAGTTACTTTGGGAGACGGGTTTCTTTAAATACTGGCTTACCTCCTTATAAACAGTTGTTGTTGTAAGGTGTTTAGCGTCGCTTTCAACAATTTTTCAGTCATATCGCGTCGGTGTCTACTTGAGACAGTATTCTAAGCGCTGTCACACTGGAGTATCATGCCGCAGACACATGGTATGATACCCCACCCAGTCACATTATACTGACACCGGGCCGACCAGACCTAGAACTCTCCTCTAAATGCTGAGCGTCACCTTATAAACAGACTCAATAAGTGCATCTGACGGATCTGAAAGGACTTTGCTTTCGGGTTAAAATACAAAAGAAGGAAAAGAACATATATATCACACAATACATATGCATGGGATCTGTGAAGATAAAAAACAACTGCCAAATAAAAGCTGCAAGATGGCTCTGGGGCAGGTTTCCGTACATGATTCAAATCAGAGAATCTTTTTTAAAATTTCACAGCCATCAATGCATTGTTTTTGTTATAATACTGCATACTACTAGATTATTGTTAGTTAAATACATTTAATTGGCAAAAGAAAGAATTTCCAAAAAATGTTTGTTATATGCAGTTTGAAAAAGAGTTTAATAAACTCCAATTGCCAAAAAAATTGAAATTCGAGGGAGATGCTCTCTATACTAATGGATCAGTGTTAAATCACCATCAGCAGACAGCCTAGTGTAGCGTTGTAATTTGATAGCCTCTTCTTACAAATATTAACTACCCTGGTAGTAAAATTGGGGGTTTAAGACAGCTGTAACTTTTCTATATATTTTTTCTTTTTATCAGATAGTACTTACAGGCAACCCCGTACATTCAACCGGAATGAGTAGATATGATGATTGGAATTTAAAAAAGTACGAGTTCAAATACAATCGGTCATGAAAATAAATAATTCTATTTACGTACCTAATTGCTCAAAATTTATAAATATATTTTGTGTCATAATACAGGACATTAAATGTCTAACTATTACATTGGTTTGAAAATAATAGCTAGGCATTCAAACGCTGCGTTGTTATTGAATACGTCATGTAATTGCATTTCTTAAAAGGAAATGACAAATTCAATTCAACATACATATATTTAATTGTATTTTCTAATAAAGTCATACTTTCACCATAAGCTCAAAAGAAAATACTCCGTAGAATTATAATGTTGTTGTATGGTGTTTATCGTCGCTTTCAACAATTGTTCAGTCATATCGTGACGGTGTCTACTTGAGACAGTATTCTGAGCGCTGTCACACTGGAGTATCATGCCGCAGGCACATGCCCAGTCACATTTTACTGACACCGAGTCGACCAGACCTAGAACTTTCCTCTCAATGCTGAGCGTCAAGTGAGGAAGAATTATAACACTGATAGGGGGTTTTGTGCCCGTGTTCTGCTTCGAGATGACTGGCCTGTCACTGCATTGTCCCGTGAATATGACCTGGTGTAACACCTACTCTGTATCTACACACTACGTCGACGCAGTCACACTTACAGACTATTACGGGACGGGTGGTGCTAGGTCAAGAAATGATATAATAGTGAAATGTTAGACGGTAATAAGTTGTTGGGTAAATAAGAACAAAGTGCGCGCAGCTACGTTTTCCCCTCTTCAACAAACTCTTCTCCGGTTACAGTGGCCGCGGTCGGCACAACACTAGGAATCGCTAGAGAGTAGCTGTATATCTGGACCCCTACAGACTAGAATGAGATTGGTGACAGTCCTGATTGACGGATACCAAGTAAGGAGATTCACTACTTGCAGAATGACAGTGGTCTTCTCAGAGTCTGCGACGTTAACCCCATTAGAGATAGGGATTTGAACAAAAACAGCCAACACCATTAAACCTTATGTTTTCATTGTGCCTTACACAATCATGACGGGTGGACTATAGCATACATTACCTCAATATACTATTCGACACTTGTTCATCGGAGTACCATATTTCAAATCAATATTAACTGTGCAAGAAAGCTTATTAGAATGAATTTGTCACTAAATGTACAGTGTTGAGATATAACACAATATTTGAATACCTGTCACTCAGATTGTGACAACCCGATGATAAGCCAAAGGTATTCGTGACAATTGCATAACTCTGACACAATGACCCTCTGATATCAACATTAAATATCAACACACATAAACATAGATAGAAAATTTTGGCAAGGCAATGATAATTGTACGAACACATAGGAACTCCTCCAACGACTTGTTGATGTTTTGTATCACATATTTATGGTATATAAAATATTTATAGATAAACTCTATAATATTTATAGATAAACTCTAAATCGTTTGTTTACTGTTATAAATAAATCGTTTAATCTATGTTTAATTAGCAGATATTCTGAGTTAAATCACTGATGGTTTACAAAATTTATAAAACTATTCTATTAGTGCGTAATGAAAAATGCAAGAAAATGCGTGACCATATAAAGCATACCATTCAAAATACACAAACCACAATAACAGCACAGTTACAATAAATGCGTTTAAATGGTAGTACAAACAAAGATGCGGCGTAATAACGTCACCACATTACAGTAACGGCGATTTAAACTCAACCGACCACTTGAGTGTTTTGGTAAAGTCGTATTTTTAATATCACCACATTACAGTAATGGCGATTTAAAATCAACCGACCACTTGAGTGTTTTGGTAAAGTCGTATTTTTTATATCACCACATTATAGTAACGAAGATTTAAACTCAACCGACAACTTGAGTGTTTTGGTAAAGCTGTATTTTTCGATATCACAACATTACAGTTACAACAATTTAGAATCAACCGACCACTTGAGTGTTTTGGTAAAGCCGTATTTTTAATATCACCACATTACAGTAACGAATATTTAAACTCAACCGACAACTTGAGTGTTTTGGTAAAGTCGTATTTTTTTTATATCACCACATTACAGTAATGGCGATTTAAACTCAACCGACCACTTGAGTGTTTGGTAAAGTCGTATTTTTTTATATCACCACATTACAGTTATGGCGATTTAAACTCAACCGACAACTTGAGTGTTTTGGTAAAGTCGTATTTTTTTATATCACCACATTACAGTAACGGCGATTTAAACTCAACCGACCACTTGAGTGTTTTGGTAAGGTGATATTTTTTTATATCACCACATTACAGTAATGGCGATTTAAACTCAACCGACAACTTGAGTGTTTTGGTAAAGTCGTATTTTTTTATATCACCACATTACAGTAATGGCGATTTAAACTCAACCGACCATTTGAGTGTTTTGGTAAAGTCGTATTTTTTTATATCACCACATTACAGTGACGGCGATTTATACTCAACCGGCAACTTGAGTGTTTTGGTAAAGTCGTATTTTTAATATCACCACATTACAGTAATGGCGATTTAAACTCAACCGACCACTTGAATGTTTTGGTAAAGTCGTATTTTTGATATCACCACATTACAGTAATGGCGATTTAAACTCAACCGACCACTTGAGTGTTTTGGTAAAGTGATATTTTTTATATCACCACATTACAGTCACGGCGATTTAACCTCAACCGACCACTTGAGTGTTTTGGTAAAGTCGTACTTTTTTATATCACCACATTACAGTAATGGCGATTTAAACTCAACCGACCACTTGAGTATTTTGGTAAAGTCGTATTTTTTTATATCACCACATTACAGTCACGGCGATTTAAACTCAACCGACCACTTGAGTGTTTTGGTAAAGTCGTATTTTTTTATATCACCACATTACAGTAATGGCGATTTAAACTCAACCGACCACTTGAGTGTTTTGGTAAAGTCGTATTTTCGCGTACCTGAGATTTAACCACATTTATTCAATTTAACAGATTTAATGCCATGTATTTATTTAAAATGACGTCACACATGATACATAAATCAAGAATAACATAATAACCCAAATAAAGGAATAAGTATTAAATATATGGTTACATACAATTCATATCTATTTTGATAATACTTTGCAATGTCCATAGTGGTCTAGTAGTGGTAGAAAGGTTTGAATAAGGCCATATTTCCCTTTATACAATTACAAATACAAATTAGAAGAAAATTAAGCGAACTTTTTATACATAAATTAAAACAGTTTATAAAATAAAACTTGATAGGAAATATTAAAATAGTGACTTGTTTCTTTAAATCAATTCTAAAGCATTATTGATTGATTATGATGACGTGTATTTTAAGAGAAATCTTCAATACAAAATGGTGCTTGGATGTTCTAGGAATTAATCGCGTAAAATACAAAAACGATCTCACATTTCAATAGAAAAGAAACCCTTGTAATGTTTAAATTAGTTTGATTGGCAATTTCAAACACAGCATTCTTATAACTCTGAAAATAATTGTCTGTACAAAGAAACGGAGTCCTCCGGTCGCAAATATTGGTGTGACGTCAATGATGATTGATCGAATCGTGTTCCATGTGAGACTTTAAACAAATACCGTTATTCAAATTTATTCTTAAATAAATATGAAGTGAATTGCATATTAAGTAATCGTTTTTCAATAAAAGAAAATATAATAAGTTTTCCCATTATTGAAATAGATCAGTGACAGTATGAAAAGAAATTATTGTTTTATTATAACCACATATTGATACAGCTTGAACTTCACGTTATGAACATGTATGTAAAATTTACTGGCATTGAGTTATGCACCTTTTATTCAACAATATCTCAGCTACGTAACGGAGGTTAGTGCGCTTAGTCAATGTTTCTTGAATCCACTAGCAAGTTCACCGGTACTAAATGCATCTTATCTCTTCAACAATATTTCAGCTACGTAACGGAGGTTTGCACTTAATCATCGTTTCTGGAATCCGCTAACAGGTTAACCAGTATTAAATACACCTTATCTCTTCATGTCATGACTCCTTCCTCATATAAACAATGGGGGAGTTATAACTTGAGAACAAATCTAATGGCCAATCATCAAAGAGACTTGGGCCGGACAAGTGACCCTTGAAGTGACAGTCAGACGCTTTACCGACTGAGCTATCACGGCCCGGCCTCCTATGAAAATGCAGATTTTGATAATAAATAATGTTAGTTATCCTATTTTTATTTGTAAAATCTCCATTAATGATGTGATTATTGATCATTAACCAAGTTAAAGCTCCCAGAGTCTATAGAATGGACCCAGCTCTACCGATTAGGTCCGTTAAATAACAATGTTAGGAAAACCACATTTGAGCACTTCAATTGGTCAGTTGCTACAACTGAAAATTTGAGTGACGTCACAGTTAGTCTGTGTTCACTTGCTATGAATTGTAGGACAGCCATAAAATTCCCTGCCTTTTTATTAGTGGTTTTATAGACCTGATTCGGGAGATATCAGGTTCTGGGATAGACTATAGCTCTCAAGTGGCTCTCACTATGGAGGCCCTCCCTGAGGTTTTGGAGATCTTGGGAACATGGCCAATTATTTTAAGGGATCTAGGAACATTGGCCATTACTTCCAGGGATCCAGAGATCAAAGGCCTAATTTTAGAGATTTGGGAGAAATACTTGTGGGGAGCTATGGCAAATACTTTAAAATAACTTGGGAACAATGGTCAGTACTTTAAGAGATCCAGGGAACAGGGACCCACTGGGAGGGCCTTACTATGGTCACCGCCTTATAACGGTCAGAAGCTGTAGATAAAATGCTGTTTGAAATATCCATGTTTTATCTTACTTTCTAAAAAAAATCAAAATCGAGTAAGTGATTTATTTAAAGCTATTTAAAAACGCTTAAATAACACTGAGCGTCACAAAAAACTGTACTCTAGTCGTTTATCTAATATTTTATCATTAATCTTTATAACCTAAAGGATCATTATTCAAACCTATCATTTCGTAAAAGGAATTCAATATCAACATATAATCGTGTTCATCATTAATAAACAATTACAGTCATGGCCTGAAAAACCCCATTGTCTACAAATCTATAATATCGTGTATCGCATTTTTCATTTCCAATTGCAGTCATTTTGCAAAATGAGATTTAATTATTTATAATGTGGAAATAATGTATAGATAAGATTCAACGGTATAATGGGGCCACATTTCTTGCATAAATGGTGCTGATCACTGGCGATCAGTCGCTGTTTGTAGATATTTGCAAAGGTCGTACAAACAAGCACGTGATCACTCACGCGTGACCGAAAAAATATAAAGTTGAAAATGAGAACAAATTTCCCAGAGTAATAATTCAACTCTAGTAGAACCCATATGGTTTCCATAGGTGTAGAGGCCGCGCCAACACCCACATCCCCTTCCCCAATGTTCAGGTTGGGGGAGGGGCAGCATATACTTTCTCATATATCCTCATACACTCTCTCCTCAGGTTGCCCCCATCCCCCATCGCCATAATTGAATCGCTCCTACGCCGATGGTTTCAGCTTTAATATCTAAAATTTGGTAAACTACTATCTTGTTATCATTCTTCTCTCTTTTATAAAATCTTGATTTTATATTGGATAACTAAAACTGTATTATTATAGAATATATTTTCTTTTCTCCTTACACAAATAATGCGTTTTTGTGAAAATATATTTCGACACGTATTTTATCAAATTATTTTTCAGTTGATATACGCAAGGTATTAAATAATAATAATAATGAAATTGTAAAAGGTTCGTGATACACGAGCTTACATTTGCCAAGTGCAAAATAAGTTCATCCCCGAAATGGGCTCACATAAAACTTGCTAGCCACAAATATATTTATATCATATGTATTTTCGACATATAAAGTTAATTAACTATTATAACTATTAACCTTTATAAACGTCACTGTTTAACGGTTCGCATTTCTCTAGCATCTACATACCGTTACGTTAAATAATGTCTTCCAGAAACTGTTACGGTTTAAACAAGGAACAAAAAAGTCACGACTTACTGTTTTGTTAATAAATATGACGTTACGACGTCACAATTAATCGCAAATCTCGATAAGGCTGTTCTTATACAAAATTATATCCGAAGATAAAACTGACCGTTCATGTATATGCGTTCATGGAAAAATGAACGTCAATTTAATTTAAAAAAATATATATAGGTTTAATGAAAGAGTAGATAACGAATGTAAATATTGAATATTACCAAACAAAAAAAATAAATTGATATTTTTCTTTTGCAGAAGAAACCAATAGCGTGCTGCAATTTGCAAAAACAACCTTGCTTTATTCCAATTGTACTGCTGTCTTCACATAAACTTTGTTACTTTATACTCTATTGTTATTTCAATAGACCGAGATATTTTATTGTTCGCGATAACGATTTAGTGATTTAGGTATTGTATGCAGAGAGGCAACATTTAGATAAAATCTGTCCGCCTACATCAACTGACCTCTCCCCGGCATTTGCCATCAATATTGTCAGTGCAGAGAGTTTGCAGAATCTTGCCACCTACACATGTACACATGTTGACAATAGTCGATAAACTATTGTTTTCGGCACATGCTTCTGTTTGTCAAATGGTTGTGGATTTCGTGAACGTATTCTTTTTTTTTTTTTTTTTTTTTTGTTGTTGTTGTTGTTATTGTTAAAAAAACACACTATTTATCAGTCTGAATTGAAAACTGGAAAAAATTATCCATTTTCTTTTTCAAATTTAGATGATATCTTTTTTAATATTAAAAAAAATGAAATGATTTAAGGGGGGCAAATTAGAATAAAAAAATGATGAATGAACCATTTGATTTGATTGTTTTGGTTCTAATATTGATATTAAAAGTCGATATGATATGCAAAAATTTACACCTGTTATAAGTTATTGCGAAATACATAATTGGTGACTGTTTAGCAACCCCACTTTTGCACTGAGTTTCTCCATTTAAAACAGCGTGTTTTTTGGGGAGTTTTTTTGGGGGTGATTATTATTTTTTTTGGGGGGGGGGGGGGGGGCGGAGGGGGTGTGTTTTTTTTATTTTACAGATTTTTAAAAAAAAACACTTTTTATTAACCACAAGATAAGGTTTGCCTCATTTGCCTCATACCTAATTCATAAATATGCCACTGGAAACGTATGTTTATAAAGCCTTTCCCTGAAAAATATGCTCCAAACAATAGATCTCTAAAATATATATCTTGTATGCAGTGGACATAGTCTCACCATGATATTTTACAATTACCTTGCATAACCATAACTATTTTAGGGAATGCAAAATTATTCACCTTTACAGACAAATAGAAGTAAATCACGCTTTATTTATTTACGTGCAAAATCGGGGTTTAGGTGTCATCCCACCATTGATTTTTGTTCTTTATTCTATAGTAAATAATAAAAATTTGAAGGCTTGTCATTTATGGAGAATCCCAAATGAAAGAAGTGAAACCTACATTTTACTGTCTCTCAACCTCTGCACTATCAAAATATGATGAGAAAAGTAGGGGTCATGTGTCATTTAAGAGATTTTTTTTAAATATCGTGTCTCTGGCGTTCGTAACTTCTTAGTGTAAAGTTTAAAAGTCAGGAAATTTGCAAATATACTGCGTAAATGATATGTTCCTAGATAACGCAATTTGTTTGTACGAAATTCTTGAGACTAAGGTTAGTGCAGTGGGCCCCGGGTTCTGTGCATTAAGTATCATTCGAGTATACAATACCAAGAAAACCCATCTAACATTAAATGACATTTCTTTTACATGTTATATATTTTTGAAGTGACTAAAAAAGTGTATATCAGCTAAAACAAGACACACCCACATCCGTACCCTCTTGACATTCCGTTATTGGACATACACTAAGCAGCATCAAAGAAAATCAATCATGCACCGACTGGTCCTTTTGTAATTACCACCAGGTAAATGTTATTGTATGGAAACGAAGTACCATTCCGTGGGCGAGTCGTGACCAGGGTATGATTATTTACTTTAGACGAAATGACACGTCTATAGATACAAGCAGACTGTAGCATCATTCAGTGTCGTTATGCCAATCGACATAACTCCAATTAACATGGTTAGGAGAAACAGCTGTAAACAGAACTGACCAATCAGTACATGGTATTTATGATCAATTATGTATCAGCCGATCTCAATTGTTCATATATCTATTAAATTGCTGAACATATTCTCCTGAGAAAAGTGCAATAATGAAGAAATATGTAAACATTTGAAATATTAATTAGTATTTTGTCAATATCATTATTAGAAACGACCACGCTAGCAACATATGAACTATAACAGTTGTCTGTGTCTGATAGTTACATATGTGACGTACTATTTTTACAGCATCACAACATCTGAACTAATACAGTCTTGTTTGTCAACTTGTTTATCTATATGTCGTATTCTTTCTACAGAATCACTATCCTGAACTTCATCGTACATCGGTGTAACTGTATTTACATATATAACGCACTATATGGCACACTAACTATACATCATCACGACATCTGAACTAATACAGTCTTGTTTGTCGATTTGTTTATCTATGTGTCGTATTCTTTCTACAGAATCCCTATCCTGATTAGAACTTTATCGTACGTCTATGTCACTTTATTTACATATATGACGCACCACTATGTGGCGCACTAACTCTACACTATCACGACATCTGAACTAAAACAGTCGTGTTTGTCAACTTGTTTATCTATGTGTCGTATTCTTTCTACAGAATCCCTATCCTTAACTATATCGTACGTCTATGTCACTTTAATTACATATATGACTCACCACTATATGGCGCACTAATTCTACAGCATCACGGCATCTGAACTAATACAGCCGTGTGTGTCAACTTATATACCTATGTGTCGTTTTATTTATACAGAATCACTAAACATCCGTGTCACTTTATTTACATACATGACGCATATTTTTTTTCGAATTTGTTAACAAAATGTACTGATAGAATTCATAAAAACCGTAAAGTCAGACCTGCATTTTGGATCATCTTTATATTTGGAGTAATTCCCGGGCCGTCTGGCACACAACGATGCCCTACCCCGCTTTTCCACCCAACATCCATTTTCAGCATTGGTATTATACGTCGTAACTCACTATGCATACTTCAATTCAGTGGCATGTAAATGAAGCATTTGAGCTACAAATTTCTGTCTTTTTCATATCAGTTCTCTTTATGAGTTGTTTTTTATTGTTTATTATATGTGTAGTTTTAATGCACAATTCAATATAATGATAACTATTTGCTTTTCTCCTTTAATTCCGATTATGTGAAAAGGATTCATATTTGTCCAACAACTAATATAATGAATTATATGTAGACGTACATGTGTATTGATATATATTTTCAAATAAATAAATCTGCATACTTTCTTGCAATTGTTTAGACCTCTTTGATATGCTAATGTTTGCCATAGGTTAAGTGTTTGTAAAATGGTAAACATTAATGTTTATGTCAAATATAAAGAAATATTTTAATTTTGAATCTTAAATCTGTTCATCTATGTCACATGATTAATAACAATAAAATTGGGTGCATGATTTAATAAAAAACGACATAGAACGTGCATTTAACGTAGTATGTTATATACAATTTAAAAAAAAATCAAGGAAGTCGAATGGATGAAAATTAGACCCCGTAACATCGATAGAACATTACGTCAACTATGCAACACTGACAAATATGCTTAACAAAGCAGATATATTTTCATTAATGGTAGGGTAGTCAATATGACATTCGAATGATTTCAAATTTACAAAAACAATGAAACCCAATAAGGCGGATGTCATAGCCATTAAATTGCAACGAAATACTTCTATTGTTTTAAATTAATTTTACATTTTACTGCAATTAATACGTATCATTTAGCACTGTGACAATGAATCAATGAAACACAACACTGACGTACTTTTATAATTAGATCAAAACACAGTCGTCTGTTTTGAAAAAATGCCTAAGAAAAATAAATTATAACTAGGCAAGTGTCAGTTTTTTCGATTAATTACACGTCCGTATACTTTACTAACTTGAAATGACAGTAAAAAGGACGGAGAAAGAGAGAGAGAGAGAGAGAGAGAGAGAGAGAGAGAGAGAGAGAGAGAGACAGACAGACAGACAGACAGACATGAGAAGGATAAGAAAGTGAAATAAATTATTACTAGGCAAGTGTCAGTTTTTTCGATTAATTACACGTCCGTATACGTTACTAACTTGAAATGACAGTAAGAAGGATGGAGAGAGACAGACAGACAGACGGACGGACGGACGGACGGACGCACGGACGGACGGACAGACAGACAGACAGACAGACAGACAGACAGACAGGCAGGCAGGCAGGCAGGCAGGCAGGCAGGCAGGCAGGCATGAGAAGGATAAGAAAGTTAGGAAGATGGTTATGGGAATATTGTACTTGAAGTATAATTTTATGAATTTTGCTATTCATTGATATAGACAGTGATACCCATGTTACTTTTCAATGAGACATTGATACAGAGATACAGATGGACAGACGAACAGATAGACAAAGGCAGAGAACAGACGTACTGACTATTGAAATAATAAGATAAATCATAACAAACCATATATTATTGAGACTTCTCAAACTCTAGTCCAATTGAGAAAAACAAACAACAAACTTTAGCCAAATAAGCTTAACTGGCAAAAATTTGATTTTTCTCAATAATGCATGTTTTTTTATAACTTCGATATCAGTTATGGTTCATGCTTTCTTTAAAGTGCATTCAATGTTGACTAATTACGTCGCTTGTAACGTATCCGATTTCAAATTATGTTTTACGGCTATTTGAGAAGATCCAAGTAATTGATAGAAAACAATTTTACCGATCCAGTGAATTTGTTTGGTTAATATGGGTAAAGCCATATATTAAACTAAATGTTTGTATCATATAGTGACTGATATCTTGTGTTTTTATTACGGAACGTACGCCTAATTGATTTTTGCTATTGTATACAAAGGGATCAAAATGAGTTTATATTCAATTAGCTGCTCTGCCTTGAAATATTGCTATTTTGTCACAGTTTTCTGGGGTTTAACGTCGTTCCAACACATTACAGGTTATCTATGATGTATAGATTCTGTAGATTACAACCTCGGAATAAAGCTGAGTAAAACTACGGGCCTTCCACGAGTTTATGTTACATTTTCTCACATTAGGTTGTTTGAACTAACCGGGTTCGAACTCTCGACCTCAGGGGTGAGATATACGTGAGTTTGCACAATACTTTAGTCCACTCGGCCACGAAGGACGTTTCTGCCATGGCAATTGTTATTTAACAACGTTCAATACTGTCACTAAAAGCAGCTTTTTATAAAATTCCACACGCCACCATTAGCTATTAACTCTAATTTCTAATGGATTCATTGTTATAGAATGAATAGAAAGTGCGTGCAACTTATACATATATAGAATACACCTAATGCCAGTCTAGAATATACCTTAATTTCTTAAAAGGTGTGTAGATAGCCGTCACTGTCTCTATCTTGACATGCCAGTAATCAAGTTTTACCAAATACCATCTATTCTAAAACCTCGTTTTGCACAATTATGTTAATCTTGCCATTGAATCAATATATAAAAACCTTATAATTATCAAATCATAAAACCAAGAATCCGTACAAATGTTATTGTGTATGCTCGTGCCATATTACATTATAATTCTGGCCTGCTGCACAACTGTTACAGCAGTAATTCTGGACATATTAAAGCCACGGGCAATTACACCCGTGCTTGACCTGCTTCCGTATTAGGCGGAGTCTAGGATTATACACGGTTAAACGCTACCATATATTTTAATTAAAACTCAAGATTTATCAAACTGCATGCAACACGAGGTTTAGAGGGGATTTACTTGAAAATGAAACAAGGGACACCGATGCAGGATGATTCAGTAATATTACAGGTAAACAACGAGTAACATCAACCGACAATAATTACTGTTGTACTTTAGGATATGGTTATATACACTCGTGCTAAATATGTGAAGTTTTTAAATATCGTCCTGTGTTGCGGTTTCATATATACTGAGTATACATACACTTTAGAAGCACCCATCAGCTCGGTCAGTAGAGCACGAGACTTCTAGTCTTGGGATTAAGGGTTCAATTCCCGGGCTGGCCAACAAAAATACTAACAGTCGTTCAAATGGGAATTTCAACTGAGGGCTCGTGTGGCGGTGCTATACACCGAGCACGTTAAAGAACGATAAGGGACATGCGATGGGTTTTACATCTATATCCAATACTATCCCTTGCAAACATAAAACGACTAACACTCCTCTGGGAGCCACGCCCATATGGGAACCCGGTGTCGATGTAAGGTAGGCTTAAATAGAACACCACACTATACGCGTATACACGTGCACAAAGAACATAAATAGTCAAGTCAGGCCGAGTTCGGAAAACTTAAAAGTCTCGAAACATTTATATATTTATGAATACTGACAATTCAGTAACTGTAAATTATTTAGTTATGCTCATTAATTTAGCTCTATTGTGTGGTACGAAAAAAGCTTAGAGTCAATTTCCTTGGTTATCTAGCATTGAGTGTTTTTTTCGGTAAATGGCTTGAGGTGTCTATTGCAGAGGTTTGCAACATAGAAACATTATAACCAACTAATACGTTTTAGTTAATGCGCCGAATAAGAAAGAATCAGGTCAGTTTGTTATTCATTTAACGTCTTTCGGTATTCAACATAAAACTAACCATCGCAGCCTCCACTAGTGAAGAATTACGTACTTAAATATCAAAAGAATATATCTGAATTGCTATCAAATAAAGATACTTTCATTAAGGAGATGAGAAAAGCAGATCATCTGCAGATACTTTATATGGCAAAAGGCATCACATCATTGCTTGAATAAATGTATTAGAGAGCTCAAGGAAATACATAAAGGCCAATACAGATGGTAATGTCTGGTAATATTTTAGATATGCAAATCAGTGTTCGTTGACAGACTTAAGCTCGAATTTGGAACTAACCGCAACATTAACCTTAACATAGATAGAATCTTTATTTCCTCCATAATTGGAGAGCATAAAGGTTATTTTAGTGCAGAAAATGTCATCCGAGTTCAAAGAGTGTTTACATCCGTTTGGACGGCCATCCTCGTCTTCTATTGTCAAAATTTCATGGCTGAGACTTGAATTTTTTATGTCTTATTTTTCTATTTTTTTGTAAGATAATTTCACAGGCGCCAATAATGAGTGTATGAACAATTTGCCTGCATACATGCAATGTAATCGCCTGTGAGTTTTCACTTTTGGGGTTTAGCTTCGAACGATGGGGAAATATGCATCACAAATTCAAGCCTTAGTCATGAACTTTTGACAGTAGAAGACAGAGATGGCACTCTTTCTTAACGTATATAAACTTTCTTCGAACTCGGATGACATTTTCTGCACTAAAATTACCGCTATGTAAATGGTGAGTGTTCAAAATCCCTGAGTGTACTTCTACCAACGGTTTTTGTTTCCCTATTGGAATACCTTTGTCTTTTGCGTATACATGTATAAGTTCTATTTGATACATCCACACTTAAATGATATATACTAGGATTATTAGCTTACCACTGTCTCCAGTTTATGTACTGTTACCTGGTTACAATAACCCACCAGCCATGTTTCATTTATTACAATATTAACACATCAGACATAAATCAGTGACTGATAGCACTACTGCACTTCCGTAACTTAGGCAACCGTAACAGACGCTAACGTACGAGTATACGTGTACCGTAAATCAACTATAAATATGTATTCTATCCACAATGTAACCGTTACCCAGCAACGAGCCGCTATCAGCACGGTTGCTAGCTTTGAACAGAATTGGCTTAAACTTGTCTTCTAAAATAACACATACTAATTATGATCTATATGACATATTTTTATATACGTTAATGATTTATTATCAGTAATCCAATAAGTGATCAACTGGATAATAACGCCTCCGGAATCGCTTACAAAACAAGAAACTAACCACTTCATACACATGGCTGCCTACGAAATTGTAAAGTATAAAATAACACATATGACAGTACAGCACTTTCTTATTATGCTGTACCAAGTATACTGATATTCGAAATAAATACTTAGACCACCAACTGCGATCCTCATTAAATCCATTTAATTCTATAATGGCTGACAAGAATAAACAATTGTTGCATAAAGTCTCCAAATTTTTCAAAGAAGCCTTCAGTATACATAAAACTATTTTGAATGATTTAATTACTTTATAAAATGAATTATATGTTAGCTGTATTCTCAATTTGTATAAATTCGTATTATTCTATTTACTGCTGGTCTTGCCATATCTCATGTTATAATACGTTGTTAATTGCCAAAGGCATTGTGTTGTCGATTTTCTAATCAAATTTGAAACCTGCGCATTTGTTACAAAAAATATATAGTTTATTATAATCAAAAGTACCTCAACGACAGTTGCCTTGGATTGATCCACCAACCTCGCGTATGTTCTGAATCGTTATCTACACAGACCGTATGATAAATCACACCTAGTTTCAATGAAATACCACCTCTGAGAAAGTGAAGGCAAATATGTTTTATAAAGCCAAACATGAGAAATGATTTATATCCATATTTCTATTAAAAAATCAGAGCAATCCACAAAAATACTAAGCTACGAAAATACGACACCTTAAACATTTTCAATTAGCACAGATTTGGATTTCACCCCCATTGTGTGTAGTTTTATATTCAATGTAAATAAAAACATTGAATAAGCGAACTAAGTCCATTGAAACTATTTGTCAAATTTTAAACCTTTAATCCCTCAATGTACCCATCGTCAAGCAATTGAATACCCTAATACGAAGAACACAAAAGAATCGAGGATTAATGAAAAAATTGATTTTCACCATCACCTGTCGAATTTCAAAATCAAAGAGTGTCTCTGCAGATAAACGACGTGCATTTACCCAATATCACCTCGCACTCACGGTTGATCAAGGGCGCGTTTACCCAATATCACCCCACACTCACAATTTATCAAGGACTCATTTACAGTTCAAAATTATGCTGTTTCATTTACTGAGATCTTGGAACATAGTTTCAGATTTTCATACAAAGCATTTCTTTAGAGATTATCGATTATAGTTTGATTGTGTGGATTCAATGAATGAAAATTGTCACGATAAATTATAATCACATGGAGTTGGTTAGACAATGATGATTTTTCTGTTCTTGAAGTGTTTGTCGGTGATATTTGAGAAAGAGGTTTAAACGTACAAATAAACAGATACTATCTTCAACTAACGAACAGATAGTGTGTATCTATAGCGCAGTTGGTTGAGAATTATTTACGCTGAGATAGAACGTGTCACTTAGCAGTAATCAACAGACGTGTAATAGACACTTGTCTACGATTCGTTTCTACTGGGGTTCAATACCATTTTCTACGTTTGTCTAACAAAGCTTAGCTCAAACTCACGACCCAGCGGTGAGAGGCTGCGCGTTACACCACTTGGCTTAAACATGATTTATTCATAAGTTATGTACAACATATTCCACATCATACTCGTACTTAACAAAAGGATTGAAACGAAAGAAAATAATTCTTACACCACTTGACCATGAAAAAGCCTTACAAATCTATAACTAAGGCGACACATTTTTTAAAATACCTGATAAAAACGTATACTTTAGAGTTACATGCAGTACATCAATTTTCAAATATAACAAACACAGTTAAAAAATCAACTGGCTATTTCAAAAATATGAAACATCAATTATACAGCATTCGTAACTAAAATAACAGTATAAACTACAATATATTCTAAACTACAATTTAAGCTATAAAAGTATTATTATGACATTACAATATGTTATGTGTTAATAAAATACGCCTCAATGATCTATGGGTTGAAGTAGAAAATAAGCGATATATGATATTAAGCAAGTTGTTCTCAAGCTGGATGGAGTGTATAGCTGGTCAGAATATGTATATAACAACAACAGCGTGTGACATAAATATCGCATACTTGAATTCATCTACTTAAACTATTGTTAAAGGATGTTTTAGGGATTTTTAGCTATTATGATTTAAAATTCGACTTTAGAATCAATAAATCATATAACAATAAATCATATAATAATAATAATAATAATAATAATAATAATAATAATAATAATCATTACTACTACTACTACTACTACTACTACTACTACTACTACTACTACTACTACTTATAATAATAATGATGATAGTTCTACTATTATACTACTATTACAACTACAACAACAACAACAACAACTACTACTACTACTCCTGCCACTACTACTACTATTACACTACAACTACTACTACTACTACTACTACTACTACTGCTGCTGCTGCTGCTACTACTACTACTACTTATACTGCCACTACTGCTGCTATTACTACAACTACAACTGTAATAATAATAATATAGCAATACCTCCACTACTTCTTCTAATAGTTGTAATGATGCTATTATAATATTGACAATAATAATAATAATAATGTTGATGATAATTATAAAAAAAAAAAAATAATAATAAATAAATAATAATAATAATCTTAATAAAAATAATAATAACTTATAATGATAATATAACAAAACTTCTACTGCTACTACTTCTAAAACTAAGTACTATTAATAATGATTTAATAATACTTATAATAATGATAATGAAAAAACATATTGTTTTACAACTTAAATTCAGCTGGACTACGTCCAGTCTGCCCTTAAAATAATATATTTGTACCACATTGTTTTATATACAAGTACGTATTACTTTCGTTTCAAGTTCCGCTATCTTAATAACAAACCTATTATGAATATACACGGACAATGTTTATAAAATAAATACAAATTAAAAAAATGCAAAGTATAAGCTACTTTTTATTCAACTATTGCATAATTTAGCTGTCACATGTTCTCATAAAATAATCCAATTTAAAAACACAAATGAAAACAGTCTTACCTCTCTGTAGATCGTTTAAGCCAAGCTATAGTAGATTTTCACTCAATGACTAAACACTTCGCGGCGAATGTTCAAATACTTTTACTTTTAATATCGGGCAAATCACACGCTATGTTATCAACTAATTGTGTTTTAGTTTATCTCTTAACTTAATAAGATAAACACAATATCCAGTTTAAACCGTAGTTATTTGTAACACTTCTTGAGATATATCGAATGTAATGAAAAAGTCGTCTGCGATAAGGTTGCCACTATTTACATAATCACTCTATCTGCCAGTTTTTACCTACTCAGACAAAAAATATTCGACGACCCGTTTTGATCCTTGTAAAATTTGAAGATTTTATTTAAATTAATAGATTGAGCGCTTCACCAAACGACAATTGTATTTGAACGGGCGAAAATGACAGGTGAATATAATTTCACTATCCAATACCCCACCTGGTCAGAACGCGTCACAATAAGTCATATTTACCTATCTAAACCTTTATATAGCCAGTCGGGTATTGATAATTTGTAAGCACGTCTGGCAAAGATTTACAAGTAGATAAAAGTTAATGGAAAAGCAATTGGAAAACACGACTGTTAAAGCAACGGTAGCGATTTGTAATATCGAATTGTTCAATAAATATGAAACGGTAATAGCGTTCACCCTTTGTAGTACAATGCCCTATTTAAACCCCATTTAAACTTGAAATGAGAATGGTAAAATGAAGATAAATCTATAGGTTTCCATTTTTTAATCAATTGAAATCTTCGACAAAATACAATAATATCCAACAGTTTAATCATTCACGAACATAATACAATATATGTTGTCGCTATAGCTTTGTCATTCATTTAATTGGTTGTAGATTTGAAATAATTTATTGCTATCTATTAAATAAAAAACGGAAGGACGGTGGTTCTACTCAGTCTGACTCAGTCTGAGTTCTTCCTCCACCAGTAAAACTGGATATGCCATATATAACCTGAAATGTGTTGAAAATGGCGTTAAACCCATTCACCTTGTAAATAAAAAAAAAACAAGTAGTGTTGACCATGAAAACACAATTATCTTTTCATCCAGTGACGGCTCTGGTTAGCTATGTCTCATCATTACAATTGCCCATTTATGCATGTTTTGATGGAAACACTACTGATATAAAGAGAACTAATGTTTTGTCAAAAACGGACACTTTCTCACAATGTTGAACATTATGTCATATCAATTAAAAGAAAACATTTTGTAAATCATAAATGTAAACATTTACCTGTCAAATATTTACATTGATTGCTTCATATGGTATATGATGCATATAATTAACGTATCGGACAAAATATGAGATTTTTCGTTATGATCTCTAAAATATTTTATATCATTATAATACTGACAAAAATATTATTAAAGATGCAAATTGCAAATTTACTTTTTAATATATCCCTTGTTTATCCAATACCGCGATATGCCTATTACCACGAATGTCCGTTTAATAACAATATCCCAGACATGCGTAAAGCTCCAACTTCCGTTAGCGTCGGCATTTGTTTACATTTCGTACTGGCAACTGTTTATTACTCAGCACACTTAAGTATCTTTATAACTGTTTATTATTGACGCCATTATTTACATGGACGACACAGTTTTAGACTCGCGGTAATAGGTATAACCAGAATAAATACTCTGCAAAAAAGTTGAACAAGGACAATATCAGTCTATAGAAACGGCACAGATGACCACTTTTCAAAATGTATGTACCACCCATCGACGTTACTCGGTGTCGCGTTACTAAACATGCATTTTTTTTTAAATAATATGATATAAAATACTCACGCCACTATTTTCTCCCTTGAATAGATAGATTGATTGATTGAATATTTAGCGTCATTTTTATGCCATCGAGGGCTAACAGACGATCAGTTAACCTAACCACTGTTTCCTGGGATTAACCAGTACTCGAGCACACCCCATCTCCGCAAGTAACTGATAACTTTCCCACTTGAATCAGTGGTGAGAGACGAATGATAATGAGATTCAATGCCGTATATCAATCATCACGGAGACCGTTGTCGGGCGGGGGATTCGAACTCACGACCCCTGGATTGATAGTCAGACGCGTAACCGACTGAGCTAATCGGGCCCGGCTGAATAGATAGAGGGAGTAAAAGTAAAACTTTAGTCCCCTTTTTTCAGAGAGCTTTATATGTATTCCTACGATGAGTTAAATTTTTTACAATTCACCACTAAAATGTGATGCTGGTACCAGACTTCAGACCTAAATCAGCGGTATGAGACAAATGATAATGAGATGGGACACAATGTCGTATACCAATCATCACGGAGACTGTTGCCGGGTGGAGATTCGAACTCATGACCCCTGGATTGATAGTCAGACGCGTTAACGACCGAGCTAACCAAGCTTGGCGAATCTGATGTATAAAACCGGAATATAATTACCGGTACCTATATTTTGAAATATTGTCATTTGTGTCATTTTTTATTGTCAAGTATGTGAGTTTTATTTTCTATAGAATATATTTAAGAATAATAGTATGTGACTGTGTATGCTCAATGGTCTTTGATGCATAGATAAAATAAAGGGACGCCAGATCAGTCCAGAAAACGTCCGGCGTACAGGAGAGGAGGACAGCTGGAGAAAAGATAAGAGTAATAAGGCAAGACAGATATAAAAGCAAGTAGAAAGTGTCCTCGTCCGTTTATGTTAACCATCATCAATGTTCAAGCTCTTCCATCCCAGCACACTTACAGAAGAACGTATTAGCTCAAACACCAAACATACAATACGCTGTAGATTGTCAGAGAAAAGGCTTTAAGTAGCTTTAATAGAATCAATGCATTGATTAAAAATTATTTAGTGCAAAAAAGAGTCATTATTCAACTCTAATTATTTATCCATAAGCAATGGCTGTGAGACTTTGCCTGTTATTTTATCTAAAATGATACGATTACTCTGGTGTCAATATGACGAATTGTAAAATCAAAATCACCTTTACTCAAATACATACAAATGTGCTAACATTGTAGCTGACCAAATCAATACCACACTGGTCAATGTGAAGTATACATGCAAACCAAGTTCAATCACATCAGAAAGGAAATCAATCACTGTCAGTCAGAGTTAATGAGTTTCCCTTGTTTATTCATTTTCTTTATTATAAATGTTATTATCAAATATAAAATCGTACATTAAATGTTTCTGCTCCATTAGAAATACAACAGGAATTCATGTCTGAGCCACGTGGGTCTAATAAAGTATATGATTGCCCGTCGATGAATGACGGTACATAAATATTGGAGACTCTCCGGCGAACAACCGGTCAAGAATCAAACAACATCCTTACTCCAGACAAAGAATAGTATTGATGCAAAGGTAAACCATATTATTGTATTGAGCAATCGATAGCATACTTCATGTCTCACACAACAATTAATTTTGTACTGTTGTACATATCTGGATCACTGGACACATTGCCAATGGTTCTAAAAGTGCATTGTGTCTATAGACAGTCCTCTGTTGGTCCAAATATGCAGAAAAAATGTGGCTGACCAGCTTCTATTTTTACAATTTCAATGGTTTGATGACACCCTTTCATTTTTGACAGTTCTGCCCATTTGCTGCAGAATATTACTACGCTTCTTTAAACTGTAACAGCTTCATCAAACAGTACTCAATGCTAGTCAAACTCGGCAGAACTCATAAAAATGTTACAATGAACTGAAATATGACAATGTTATGTATTTTCAAAAGAATGCCAAACCGATTTACACAGGTCTAATTTCTTGGACACAAGAATGTTGCTACCGTCATGAAAAGATGTATTACTTAAGTAAGACATTGAGCCCCAAAAGCGATATGCAATGCTCTGTTGCCGGTTTTATATAACTATATACATATACATGATTCAAATCAGAGACCCTTTTTTTTAAAATGTCAAAGTTACCACTGCATTTTTTTGTTACAACTTTGCATACTTCTTGATTTTTGTTAATACATTTAGCTGGCAAATATATGAATAATTTTCCAAAACGTGTGTGTTATATGCAGTTAGAAAAAAAACTTCAACTGCCAAAAACAATGGAAATTCTTGAGGGGAGCTTGTGGGATCATAAACTCTAATTTGTAATTATATACACATGAATCTTTGTTTACACACATTTCAACAGCCGGTAATGGCGTATTTGCAACTGACAGGTAAAGAAAACAGCTATTTCACATAATTGTCCCGACTGAAAGTGGTGGTCCTTTAATTTAAAAAATGCAAATACTTAATGTAAAAGTTTATTTAATTTTTGTACCATTTCCTTTTATTAATAACTCTTTATTTGCAAAACTATTGTTGTAATGAAAAGGTTTTTCTTTCATTTATTTTCAAGGCGTGTTATCTAAATCATATCCGAAAAATATTTGTTTTTATTTAGAAGATGTATTTCCTAAATATCGATCACAAGTTCGAAAAAAAAACCACGAATTTCTGATTCAGATATCAAATGTTCGGGACATCTTTTAACAATTTTTAGCCGGACTTTATCCCAAAGGCTTGGCCCTGCTTATGTTGTCTTGATCAAGCTGTGCAATGTTGATTCACCACAAAAATGATCATTCGCGACATGGAACTACTTTTCCGTCGTCGAATTTCATTTATTCATGTATTTTATATATGCAGACCGAAACAAACAATAAAATATATTGTGGACATTTGATTATGGTATTTTTTGATAAGATAAATGACAAAATAACCCAAACGCTACAATGATGTCAATCAGATTAGGAAGGTGCATGAACATTCATTAAAGGGTCCGCCATAGCCGAGTGGTCTGTGGCGCCGTCTCTAGATCACTTACCTCTCATCGCTAAGATCGTAGGTTCGAGTCCTGCTCTAAAATCTTTAGTGAGAAAGTTTCCAGTAACTTGCGGAAGGACGGTGGTTCTACTTAGTCTGAATCCGTATGAGGTCTTCCTCCACCAGCAAAACTGGTTATGCCATATATAACCTGATACAGTCTGAGGTCTTCCTCCACCAGCAGAACTTGATATGCCAATATAACATAAAATGTGTTGAAATTGACGTTAAACCCCATAAAAAATCAGCCGAGCCTGGCTATCAGTTATTTTCAGTACTTTGATTTAACTAGTTTGCTGTTCTGCATATAGGCAAACACGCAGTCCGAACTGACCAAAACGTTCTGACGATATGAAAATAAAATGTGACGAAACCTGGCGTTCTGGTGGATCCTAGGTTGCTGTGTTTGTTAACCTTTCAATGACACATTGTATGGAGAGTACTGCTGCTTCATCTTTGTTTATACTTATCTATATTAAATGATTTTTATACAACTTGTTACAATTAACATATATATCACTTTCGATATCTTCGTGAGCAAAACCAATAGTAAACATACGCGGATAAAATACCATTCTCAAGGACAGTTGTGTATTAAAGAAATGACTCGTCGATTACATCAAGAACATCACTGCTTTACTTGATGAGAGTCTGAATTTTACCAGTTAATGCAAAAAAAAATACATAAAAGCTATATCCATTTGCTTAGCATAATAGTTCTTCTAGGACGGCAGTCAATGATATTCTAATAGGAATGCAGATAAAGTGTAGTTTCAGTTATATAGAATATTGGAGTTCATATTCTCATAAACGCATACGCGTTGAGCTTTATGTTGATTTTGAACTTCCGACATACTTTTGGATAATCTCGACTCTGTTCAAACACGTTTGCCTTGCAGATGCTTTGAAACATACCTCTCTCTCTTTCTCTCTCTCTCTCTCTCTCTCTCTCTCTCTCTCTCTCTCTCTCTCTCTGTGTGTGTGTGTGTGTGTGTGTGTGTGTGTGTGTGTGTGTGTGTGTGTGTTTCTTCTCCCTTCCTTCTCTTTATTTAGCTCGCTAAATAGTAAATAAAACCTTGCTTGTACAATGTAATTTATGACGGAACGCTTCTGAAACATGTCACCATCTAACAATTATTAAGCATTACAATAACACCTTTGTAACAAAAAAAGTTAGGTTGTTGTGGTCTAAGTTAGTAGTGTCAGCTCGTACGTGTCTATTGGAATGATATAGGCTATATTTAGAACAGGTAGCGTGGAATTTTAAAACGTACTTATAGCTCGATAACAGTAACGTTTTTAAGATCTTTTAACATATTCTTTCTTTGTTTAAACAATAAATCATTTTGATGGTTATTTTATGAAATTCCATATGTATTCAGAAAGTTAGAATAATTAAACGGGTTTATTTGTCATAAAACTAATTTAAATTTACATTGGGCCTTATAGCGTAAAAGCCGCATCGTACCTGTCTATATCGTACGATATTTGAAAGTTTGTTGTTTCATAATTTGCATGCAATTCACTGTGGTATGTGGAGTGTTTTGCTATATATGCCTGACTGTATTATGGAAACAATGTCCAGTCAAGCAGAAACATCTTTTGGAGTTGTCGTGACGAGAAAGATTGAGAATGTTAATGTTCCAGTACATAACGCAGATGGGTAGGTGAATGTTATATTATGTTGTATATGGTCGAGTTATTTAAATGTCTAATTGGAATATTTTGACGTAATCAGATCTAAGTAAAGTTGTATATATTGTTTATATCCATTCCGACGAGAATATCTGTAATTTATCTTTACATCCGCGGTATTGAGAGTCGTTTTGTTAGAATATAGGCCGAGGAATCTGAGAACGTATTTTGAGCTGTTGATATTGTGTTAACGATGAAGTATTGAAATTCATCATGTTAGCATTGATTTATTTGTGTAATTAAATTTTGTGGATGCTTATTGTGATATTCACAAAGTGAATAGATACAGAATTGGTCTGTTATTGTTTATAATATAAATGAAAAATTATGTAGAGACATAATTGCTATTTTGAGATTGACGGAAGTTCATATACGAGATATGTAAACTACCATGAAACTGCAGATAGTAAGAATTAAATGAACTGCTATCATATATTGATAAATCTACAATGAAACTGTTAGATGGTAAGAATTGAATTCACTGTTATCATATATTGATAAAAATACCAAGTAATAGACGCCATGTCATTACGTATTGAGTAACTAGTAAATCTGAATATATATATATATATATATATTGTAGTCGTTTTTAGACGTATGCGAGGTATGTGTCCGCTACGTCAACAACGTATCTAATCTGGACGTGACAGGAAGTCAGTTGGTGGCAGTACCGTCATAAGGACAACAGCCCACATAATCGTTATATGGACGACTTGACGATCCTGAGTACGGAGTACGGTCGCAGATAACTCAGTACAAATATCCAGGAGGGAAGATAACCCAGTTTATATAGCCATCGCCACAAGGGACGATTGACGCTATATCTACGATAATCCGGACGCGGAAGTAGTATCTTAAATATAATATCAGTGAATTTATATAACAGTTTTAACATTCATATGATGTAAAGTGTTTGGATCGCGATATAGATTTACGGAACGTGTAGGAGAAAGAACTGTGTAAAAAGTGTTAATTCCATCATAGGACATTTTTAAACCAGCTGTGTTTTTTTGTTGAATAATTAGCTTTAAATTCTATATATTATATAACTGTATATTCGTAATTTTATTCATATTAAATTAAAATTATAAATTTTATTTTGACTATTCTACCGTCGTGAGTTGTCGGCCCTTGGTCGTTTTGCTACAACCTTACTATAACTAAGAAACATAATCACATCAGCTATAACAGTTTTCTTCTTGATCATTTTTACATTGAACGTATGACTACACCGTTTATTGCGAATAAAATATTTTGTAAAATAAATCAATGTTTTTTTGACGTCATTAAGCAACGGCTAGCAAACAAAATACATATAATCATTAACTGCAACTTAATGATGCACCAAATATTTTACGTGTACAATCATGTATATCGGTGATAGATAAATTGTTTATATAAAAAATGAACTTCAAAATTTATTTTTGAATATCCATGTAGGCTAACCGGCAAAAGTTTACGAGAACCCGGAGTGCTCTTACTTTGAACGTTTTAGTTCAACTCTCATGAACGTTCAGCAAATAAATCCATTTCTTAAATAAACAATTAAATTAGTGCAAACAAACAATAATGAAAATAAAATAATATTAATAAAACTGCACGAATAGTGGACATAAACATGAAAAATTAGTTAGTATACGCCCAACCAGAAACGGTGCATTAAAATGACTTCAATAACTAGTTAGGTTTCATTTCATTCGTTTATTTAAAATAAAGATAAAATGAGTAAAATTGTATGGCTTTACTTTCTTTTTCAATATCTCAACGTTATCTATACCTAACCTTTCAATGAAAACCATACACACATATCGTTAAAATGTCTCCACTTTATACCTTTGAACCATAACAATACAATGCATACAACGTAACATTTCTATTGAGCTTTATTGGGAAAGACCAAAGGTCAAATTATTCGAAAATAGAATAAATGGCCAAGCGGAAAATACTAATCCTACTATTTAAAGCATATATATTCATAACCAGCAAACAAGTATGAAACTGGGTTAAATTATGATTTATGCATGTGGTTCATGTTACCACACGAAATATATATAATTACAGATTAGGCAATCTTTGCTGCCCTGATTTGAAAATAAATCAAGGAAAATTAATGTATTATCTAAAATACATTCAATAAACCATTGTCGTCTTTGTGAAATAAACACGTGTATTGAGATAGTATAGTTATAATAACGTATTAACATGTCATTGAACAAACTAGTATCTATTGCAAATACTTGGAACGCAACATAATTAACATGACTGTGTATAATGTTAATCAAACAGACGCGCTGCTAGATATAAATAATGTATAAAAGAAACAAGTGATACAGTCGACGGCTGCAGAATCCAGAGCAGTAAGAGAATGCTGATAAAGGTTATGACAAGTCGGATATACGGATAATTATTTAGCGCCTGTGTTCATTTAAGCTTTTAGGAGAACCCATGATCGGAGGGCTGTGGGTTCGATCTTCCGCCACGGCTATGTGTGGTGTCTTTGAGCAAGACACTTTTCCTCATACTCTTAGTACTGGTTCTAACCAGGAAGACTTTGAATGTGATTTGTATAAGTTGTAAGAACTTGTTTCACAATCGAAGTAAAATAAATAAATTTAAACCTTTTAGGAGGAATTCGTGTCAGCATTGAGTGCTAAATTCAGAGCTTATTTTTATATATTCCTGAATAGTTTTTCACCAATTAAGGAGGTCAACGTTTTATTATTAAAAGTGGAGCTGCATCCTCTAGCAAATCGAATTAGAACATCCCCATCAAATTGAGTAAAATAAACAATATCGTAATCAAGATCATCTCTTTTGTCATATATGTTTGTGTTTGTAAAACTATTATCTATATGTGAGTCAAGAAAGTCAGCTTCAGAATTAGGAACTTCAGCATTGTTAAGCGACCTGGATCTCACACTAGAAAATATATTGACTGCAATTATAGTGACACGAGTATTAAAGGTAAGTAAGTCCATTTATCTAGATGTATTGTTGAAGGCATGTATGGGCGGGTGTGGGGGAGACACAGTATGAACTCACTCTTGGGGCAATATAAAAATGCTCGGAAGTACAGAACTGTTAACCCATTGGTCAATTCTTGCATAAAGGCTTTTCGCTTTTCCTCCCACGTATCCCGCGATCCAATTTATTTCATTATTCCCAAAGGTCATTCAAATTGTTTTATGTAAATGAGAAGCAAATTGGTAATTATTGCGCATGTTGTTTTTACACAAATCTAAAAAGACTTAAAATAACGTTCCAGAAACGGCTTTGTTGTACATATTTGCGCTCATTTGGTCCTTAAACATAATTGGGCTATGCGTGTATTATTGATACAAAATTTAAAATAATAAAAAAGGCGGAAGCATCTATATAGCGGTCTAACCCGGAAGTGCTTGCATTGGATGGAGTCACTGTTAATTGATTAACAGCAGCCGGTCTGCGACAAGTGGTGCTAAGTTAATACAGGAATACCTACACGTGTTCGATATAAGGTATCACAATTCGAATGAATCTTTTAGTCCAAATACGAATATGTCAATTTAAGCAAAAGTGAGAAGGGAGTATGCTGGGTGGTACTAATTAACCAGTGAGTGCTCAAATCAAGTCTCGTTCGATACGTTCTATTGCTCTTTCTGCCATATCCTCTCATCTTTTATAAAGGTGTACACACATTTAGTAAAGGGATTCTTATCGTACGATAACTGTTTTGTATTTGAAATAGACAATTAAATTGAATTGAAGAAACGTTATTGCTAAAATGTCTTATACAATTACTGTGACAGTGGGGTGAAAATGTAACGGAGAGAGTGTTGGCCGCTCACAACATATATTGCGGGTTCGATTCCCAGCTCGATCCGATGCCTATCATAAATAACACTCAGTTTTGGTTTTACAGAGAAAGCAAACTCAAGAGTGGTCCATGTACATGTAAACGACAAGCTTTCATCGCAATCAAGCTAAAATAAATTATTATATTAAATTGATTACCGAGAAAGTCTTAAACTGAAGGAGGCGTTACTTTCTTTTTCTTAGTTTGGTATTGTCATACCCACATAACTTCACTGAATTCTGGTTATAAAATATAGCTGCGTCATCACCTCTCGTGTTTTATCCATGTTGCTACTTCTTCTTTATCTTCCGTACATGTGATGTGTTGTTTGAATGTTGCATCTCCTGTTTTATTACCTGTTACTACTTCTTTTATATCTTCCATACGTGTGACGTGTTGTTTGAATGTTGCATCTTCTGTTTTATTCCTGTTGTTACTTCTTCTATATCTTCCGTCCTTGTGACGTGTTGTTTAAATGTTGCATCTTCTGTTTTATTCCTGTAGTTACTTCTTCGATATCTTCCGTACTTGTGACGTGTTGTTTGAATGTTGCATCTTTTGTTTTATTCCTGTAGTTACTTCTTCTTTACCTTCCATACTTGTGACGTGTTGTTTGAATGTGGCATCTTCTGTTTTATTCCTGTAGTTACTTCTTCTTTACCTTCCATACTTGTGACGTGTTGTTTGAATACTGCATCTTTTGTTTTTTTCCCTGTTGCTACTCCTTCTATATCTGTCATACTTATGACGTGGTGTTTGAATGTTGCATCTCCTGTTTAATCCCTGTTGCTATTTCTTCTATAGCTTCCGTACTTGTGACGTGTTGTTTAAATGTTGCATCTCCTGTTTAATTCACTATTACTACTTCTTCTTTACGTTCCGTACTTGTGACGTGTTTTTTTAATGTTGCATCTTCTGTTTTATTCCTGTTGTTACTTCTTCTATATCTTCCGTACTAATGACGTGTTGTTTGAATGTTGCATCTCCTGTTGTAACCATGTTGCTTTTTCTTCTATATCTTCCGTACTTGTGACGTGTCGTTTGAATATTGCATCTCCTGTTTTATCCCCTGTTGCTACTACTTCTATATATTCCATACTTGTGACGTGTTGTTTAAATGCTGCATGTCCTGTTTACTCCCTGTTGCTACTTTATATCTTCCGTAATTGTGACGTCTTGTTTGAATGTTGTGTCGTCTCCTGTTTATTCACTTTTGCTACTTCTTCTATTTATTCTGTACTTATGACGTGTTGTTTGGATGCTGCATCTCCTGTGGAGAATATATTTTCTCATTTTTTAACATATTTTTGTACGAACATTTGACATTGCATATTCATTTCAATTAACTATAGAAATGATAAGCCCCTAAATATAGCCATTCCATTAGAACAATCTAAATACAGTCATTCAATATATTTTGTCAACTATCTTAAAAACACTTATGGTGTTTGGCGAAATTGAATGCCTGATAGTTTCTATTGATCCGTATAAATTTCCGTTTAGAGTTATTTCAGGAAGGACAAAACAATTTATTGTATAAATCTCATTTCAGTTTCGCTTGTCGCTAAATTAACTGCAAGTTTGCATGCAGATATACTGCAGATATTAACTAGATTTTCTCTTTAAGAAGCACACGTCAAACGTAGAGAATATTACTCATCATGAAATCACGAAAATCATGGTAAATAAATGTTAGCACATCAATATATATTTCATATATAACTAAAACCTGGTTAGTCATAAAGATTATATAATAGGCTCAGGTAAAACACATATATTATATAACATCTTAAGTGCAAACTATGGCATTTCTCCATGCATTATTGCTCATTTCATCTCCTCGTGTCTCATCCGCATTTTAAGCATGACAATAATTCCAAATGTTCGACCGCTCCGGTACACTTGTGTAACTTCAGCATCGTTCCAAGTGTTTAAATGACATGGCTTACATGTTGCCTACATTGAGTGTATGTATTTTCATCTTGGCAGGTTTGAGATAGTAATAGATGACTAAATACAAACCTCTAGTCTGAGTATATATTATGTAAACTTAAATAGAATGTGCAATTAGTACTTCTCGAGTAAATGTACTGCTTTTATTTTCGTTAAGTTGACTTATAGTATATGTTAGCAAAATGGTATATTTAAATATTATCAAACAATGACATATGTAAGAAAATGAATGAATTAATTATTTTTTACAAATATGTCATGCGTTTTGTGTTTTTAAGAATATATTAGGGACATGGTAATAACATCTTTTAACATCTTAGCTTATTGCTTTTTTGCAAACACATTTGATAATTTTACAAATTGAGGGTCAATATCGATTCAATATATAATGTTTACCCTGTATTTGATCTGTTTTAGATCAAACTTAATATATATCATTATAATTAATAATGATCTTTATGAAAACATGAGAAATGACTAGCCGCTTGTTTTGAATGCGTAAAACAAATACGATTAGCGGTAATCTAAATCAGTAGGTTATGTGAAGAAGAATTTGAAAATAAATGTTCAAGGTTTGCCTTAATAAATGAGAACATTCGCCTTAATAAATGAGAACACTTTAAACAAAAATAAAGTATAAAGCGACGTGTTCTGAATAGATGAATGACAACCGTTCATATGTAATCAGATCGTAAAAAAATAGTTTTTTTGTTAATCTGGAATTCTTCAATAAATACATATTGCTCTGCGGAACTGCGTCGCTTAAAGAACATAATTAATTGGCAGACGGGTCTATTTTTACATGACGTATTTCCCTTACATTACAAGAAATCAATACAGCTGGCTTAGGTTACAGCGCTTAACCGACCGGTTTTCACATAAAATCCATTCATAAATTGAAAACGAGACGAGTACTGATTACAGGTGAACTTGACGTGAAATCAGAAACTAAAAAGAACGATAAACTCTGTGTTATTGCGCAATAAACGGTAATGACAAACACGACTAAATAACATCAGCTTCGCAGTGGCTCCCTCTTTAAATAAACACAAACACGAGAGAGATATGTTTAGTATCCTGCTTTTAATGCAGGAAGTCATCAAAATAAATGTTTAAATAAGACAAAACAAATTGTTTAGAACGGATTTTGATTAGAAAAAAAAACACAAACTCCGATTTAAATAAAATAGGGAAGGAATACATCGATATTTACACACTTTTAAACGACATAATTTGATTTACTTATTTACAGTCAGACCTGTGTAAGTGGTCACCTCTATTAAGCAATTCCCTGTCTTAAGCAGCCATATTTCCCATTTCTATGCTGTCAGAGTAAATAAATATGTATTAAGCAACCACCTGCCTTAAGGCCACTGTTGCTTCTTCCCATTGACTGGCTGCTTAAGACTGGTTTGACTGTATATATGAAATGAACAATTAAAAACATTAAGGACAACATGTAAGTGTATTGTGGTACAAGATAGGTATACATTTCAAGAAAATCAAACAAGCGCATGCAGTTTAATTATTATAAGTAATTTATTAACAATTGTAAGACATATATCAATTTGAACACAGTTTGATGTTCTTCCTTACATGTATAAGGACTGAATTCTTTCTTACTAATACACTTGCTCGAATTTACAAAATATACAAAAAAGACGCATAATTCCATTGAATTGAAAAATCAATGTAATGTTTTATTTTCCAAACAAAACAAACAGAAGGTTGTTTGTGTTTGAAGTTGATACACGTACATGTATATACAAATGCCAAAATGTATGAATACTGTAATAGATGAAACATATCTTATAGAAATATGGCGACAAACATTTTTTATCATAAACCTTTGTACTGATGACAAAATCTATATTTGTATTAAAAGCCTTGTAAATGATTCACTCATGCATATAACAGGAAACACATTTTTATAGCATGACAGATGTTATGTTGCCTAAATATGAAAACGTACCAAAATTGAAAATATATTTCAGTGTCGTCTAGAAAGAACTAATATGAAATTATTAAACAATCGGAAACAAAATTGTTTAAACAGATAAAACAAAACAACAAAATAGGAACTAAAATATACATACTATGCAAAATTGTGGATTGAAAGGTGGGTGTGTTTTTTACATTTGCTGTTAGGGGTAAAATTACCAATGCTATAAATGGAAAATGGAAAAGATAAGGTAATGCACCACAAGTAAAGATATAATTATTCATATAATATAGATATGTATGGAGATAATTATTTGTGAACAACCGAATCAGACATAAATGTAGGGGTAGAATTACCAATGCTATAAAAATGGAAAAAATAAGTTAATGCACCACAATTAAAGATATAATTCATATAATATAGATACGGTAAATATTTTCGAATAACCAAGACATAAATGTACTGACCAGACTACGGCGAGTGCGCCCAACTACAATGCAAACCATAGATACAATATCAAGGCCTCTGCCAAACCAATAAATTTGGTGTCGACCATGACTTATATACTATGGAATTACATGCAACACATCTGGACAGGGTGGACAAATTTACATACATGAACTGATAGCTTTATATGAGTAGGATCCAGTAATGGATTCATGACTTCTCACATGCTATATAAAGGACAGGTTTATAAACCCATTGGATCATATAGATACAGTGAATTCATATATATTTAACTACATAAAGATAGATAATTAAATTCACAACAATGGAATTTACGATTTTTGGGATCTTTTCAGATGCTTATTCACAACGCATGCTATATGCGGATATATTTATTTGCGTATAACCATGACATAAATGTACTGACCAGACTAAATGTAGGCGAGTGCGCCTAACTACAATGCAAACCATAGATACACTATCAAGGCCTCTGCCAAACCAATAAATTTGGTGTCGACCATGACTTATATACTATGGAATTATATGCAACACATCTGAAGAGGGTGGACAAATTTACATACATGAACTGATAGCTTTATATGAATAGGATCCAGTTAAGGATTCATGACTTCTCACATGCTATGTAGCGGACAGATTTATAAACCCATTGGATCATATAGATACATTGAATTCATATATATTTAATTACATAAAGATAGAAAATTAAATTCACAACAATGGAATTTACGATTTTTGGGATCTTTCCAGATGCTCATTCACAATGCATGATATATATGGAGATATTCATTTACGTATAATCATGACATAAATGTATAGACCAGACTACGGCGAGTGCGCCTAGCTACAATGCAAACCATAGATACAATATCAAGGTCTCTGCCAAACCAATAAATTTGGTGTCGACCATGACTTACATACTATGGAATTATATGCAACACTTCTGAACAGGGTGGACAAATTTACATACATGAACTGATAGCTTTATATGAGTAGGATCCAGTTAAGAATTCATGTCTACTCACATGCTGTATATATATACAGAATATAATTTATTTTTTATTGTAAATTATTATCTTCCTGTTTCAAACGAACCCCAATTTATCATTCACAAATCTACGCAACACTTAACATGATCGAGTTTTAGTTGATTTGTTCTTGTTATAAACAAAATAAAAACTGGTTGAATAAATTAAGGTTGTATAGACATTTTTTTATAATATACACAGATGTCTATTTTTGTCAAGTACTACATAGTTAGAAGTATTTTTTATATTTCATTAAATCTGAATATCTATACCAAAGTTTTGTAAGGCACTTACTTGTGTCAGTTCAGTGATGTAAATATTGACATAAACACATATTATTGTAGAATTCCTTGCTTCAAGCTACTTCATATGATTTACGTACGCCAAAAAAGCTGCACTTGGCGTTCATTTAAAAGTCTTATTTACACATCCCTGACAACTTAATGTGTATTGTATTTATATAAGACGTCAGCAGTACATTATCTATATCTATTTTATTACTATTATCGCATTATTTGGATTAAACATTTCATAACATTGCCATTATTTGATCGAAACAAAGCGTCATGCTCTCGCGTGTTTTTATGCACGTGGTGTACTTTTATGTTTTTAAAATGAAACTTTAACAAGATATAATCCTGAAACAACGTAGAGATTGTAGGAAAGTGTGTGGGGTCCGTTTAGTTAAAACTATACTTAAACGCCATTAGTCTACTCAGTTATCGCTATACTTAAACGCCATTAACCTACTCAGTAGTCGACATGATGTTCGGCCTCCAAGACACCACTCGCAATCTTCTTACATTCAAATGAAGCATTTGGGCTTCTGCTGTAATTATCCCGTATCTTTAAATAGGATATACACGGACATTATGTTTGCATGTGTATCGTCGCATACATTTTTCGAACTTTATTATGCGTGCTAAAGACTTACGGGAAAAATTATATAATGAAGTATTGCGATGCTTTTGTTGAAACGCAGAAAAGCAGAAGTATATGACACGCAGAAATAACCCGCAATGCGGTACGTCATATTTTATGTTTTGATGTTTGGCGAGGTATCCAATCTGCCTTTAAACTGAACTAAACAATACACTATGTGAGTTTGTATTAGGAAACCGACATAATCTGTGTTTTTATGAAAGAAATGTATACAAAATTAGGTTAAAACATAACTTTTTCTCAAATTGAATACATTTTATACATTCAAACAATTGTAACCAATAACACAAAAAATAGAACGCAGCATAGTACTTATGATGTTTACTTTATTATGATACTTTATATTACACCATTCAACTGATAAACATTGATTACTGCAAAAAAATAACATTGACATTTAGAGTAGACAAGCAATAACAAAATAGAAAATTAAACCCAAGAGAAAAACTTATTAATCATAGTTGATACCATTTACACACCCGTACGAAAAGGTACCATATGGACACACAATAACATGAGAGCGATATTTCTTAATGAATTTCTGAATTTAATATAATGAAACTCTTTTTTGGCAAAATTTTATGTCTTTTTAATTTTATTATACTTTATTCTTTTATAAATGAAATTTATGTTTTTAAATTTTACGCTTTTTGCTAAACACAATATCATCAAAGTGTACATATACAACGAAAATATGCAATGGTCCTATATTTTAAGCCATTTTCGGTCAATTTATTATGTTTTTAACAGTGAAAGAATTTCGCTACCATACATACAGAGTGTATAGGACAATGATCAGAATAAATATCCTTGCTTGGCAAGAATGCCTTCTTTTTAAAAAATATATATTTAACTGCCAAAATCAGGACAACATTAAGTGTGGGGGATGACCATTTTTCTTGATTTAATCCGTCTTTCTATAAAATAGAGCAAAATAGTAAATTAAACATACATATTTTAAAAGAATAAATTATATTAAATACAAAATAAACCAAGATTTGCTAAAAGTTTAGTATTAAAGAAATGCATTTTGCAGGGCAGATATTGGGGCCTCGTGAACCTGGTTCTTTACTAGCTAGTATCGCCATGTTGTCATGTGAATATATAAAATTTGAAAATCCTGACAATCCGATTGGATATAGAATTGAACACTTATTTGTTTGAATATACCAGGGTCTTATACAGAAGGCTTAGAAACTTACATCTACTCACTTACGTTCTTTATTGCTGTTCATTCATCTTGATCGCTTTTCTTTCCTTTCAAAATTCTATAGACTCTCCGTTCTGTATCATACAGACTCTAAGACCAAAAACTACATAACTAATTTACAGTGTTAATGTTACTTTCATAATGTAACTTTCTGTATCTGTAGGCATATGTGATAGACACAAGATTCAAACTGGATAATATAGAGACATATGATAATTGAAGATGGACTACTGAAATCTAACTCTTGGGAGTTTTTAATCTTGAAATACAATTTTGAAAACTTTATGCTGTTTGGAGTAGATTTCTGCAAAAGTTCTAACGCCAAGTCGTCTGCAGCCCTTTACATTCAGCGCCCAGAGTGCGTTGATTTCAGCTGCAGTTTACATGTTTTGTAATCACTTCAACAATATTGAACCCAATACTGGGGCTGGTTTAGTTTAGAACTTCATTGTGCAAAGTAAAAAAATATGTTTATGTTTCTTAGATGAATAAAAGTTAAGATACTAGTAAATGAAAACGATATTTCGTGAGATTTTGTGTGAATACACGAGCGCTCACAAAAACTCAACAAGTTGCTTTGTCCCTTCTCTATATGAGTCATTGAGTACACCATAAATGGTATACATAAATTATATTGAATTTAGTGAATTTGAAAAGTGTTTTTATTAAGCATCCATTTGTAACTTACGGTTTGGAAACGAATATTTTACCTATTTTAGTGAGCGGATCACAATATAAGAACCTACATGGGTTTGAGGTTCGGATAGAAAATTCTGTCCCGATGGATAACTGTGCCGAGTTCCCGCGAAAACTATGAGGGGTAAATGGATCAAAATTGTAAGTCACTTGATTTACTTTTTCCTATTATATTATGCTTTTATAACTCGTTATTATGCAATTCTTATTTGTATTACTGAATTTCTTTACAGTGTTATGCAGTTCTTACTTGTATTACTGAAGTTCTTTACAGTGTTTTGTTATTCTGATTATTACTGGTTACCTTTTCTATTTTTCATGTGTGTTCGAATTCATGTGTGTTCGAATTAACATGTACATAAGATGCAATTGTGAAAGTATAGTTTCCTGTTTGAATTATTATACATCTTAATTCTAAATATTGTAGTTTTCAAATGACTTTAAGTCCCATTTATCTTATGTTCTATGCGGTACACACCAATTATTTAATGTAATATTTATGTTTTTTCACCGATTTGCAATATCATTACAGGCGTTCCGCTTTATCGCTATTTGCTTTTTGCTAAAATACGTTATTATCTATTCCGCTTTTCGCTTACCAAACTGACGATGGCTAGCTTTACATCTTGGCGGATATGCTCCTGAATTTTTTCAACATGACAGTTTGAAATATTGTTCAAAAATAATCTTTATGAAATTATTACGTTTTTCCGATTAGACACTAATCATTATTTACGAATATACAGTTAATCTAGCTTTACCTGATGCAAGCAGAGCTCTTAAATTCCGCGATGGTATCGGCTATGATAGGTAAGTACCGACAAGATAAAGTAAATATATACATGGTTGAATAAAGTTTATTGATCTCTTTTGTGGAGAATTGGGTGTGTGTATGATGTAGGAAAAGTTGACACCTGGGCTGTTAGATACTTGGGAGAATTGCAGTGAGAAACAAAATATGCTAATTTATTTTAGCTCGATTGTGATGAAAGGTTGAAGCTTATTTGAACTTCTCTCGAGTATATTCCCTGGAAAACCCAGTTCTTGTCTCATATGAGAAGACCTGTGTGATTGTGACCTCAGCGAGGTTTAAACCCACAATATTTCAGTTGAGTGAACGACACTTTAACCACTAGACCATATCTGTGTATGAAGTATACAAATATTTAAGCATTAACTAATTTTGAATTTCTGCAATTATAAACGACAACCCAATAACAAGTACCACAAACTGACAGTGTACAGAGGCTGAAGTGCTAAAAACTTGTCAGTTGACCACGCAAAGACTGGAAAGCAGACTCTTACAACTGAATTTGAAGTGCCAGGCCAGCCAAGGCAATTTCTTTGGTTTAGATATACGAACCCAATATAAAATTAATAGTAAAAAGAAAAGGTACTTAAACACTGATTTCAAAGGATTGTGCTCAATGAAAATCTAGCTATACTGTGCACTCGGGAGTCTGATCGGCATTTTTCATAATCTCGAAAGAACGCATTTACTAGCATGATAACACAATATCAATGTCATACCGTCGCACCCCTACAATGACAACACGATGCTATTGCGCGATATTGATGTTATATTGTCGACCACGACACTACGATGCGAGAGCACAATAACACAATGTGACAGCACGACAATACTATATGATAATGCGATATAAATTATGTTATTGTTGTGCTGTCGCATCGTGTTGTCGTTGTATCCCCCTTACCTAGACAGTTTGACAGTAGGAATGGAAATCTCATCAGATATAATTCCCAGCGCCAGCACAAATCGTTAAACACATATTCAATATTTAATGATTATAATTCTATGTGGGGTCGTCTGATCCTGGTTTCTTCCTTACTCTCGGGTCTCTCCCAGTAAGGAGAAAGCCCGCTGCAATAATGACACAACACGCTGTTGAGTAGCCATTTTGAAAGGGGACGTAACTAGTGCTCGTAAAAAGCTATCATTGCCGACAAAAATGCAAGCTCGGTTATAAAAAAGCTTTACTTTCCACATAATAAATATCCATTAATAAATATAGTCTACATTTTGTATGCATGTGGTCGACCATTTTTAAAACTCTCACGTATTTTTTAAGTTATGCAGAGCTAGCCTGTATTTTCGTAAGCACAATGCAGTTTGCCAACAAGCATTTGGCCCCAAGCATTTAGAGAAATGCGGATTGGCAGAAAGCGGCTTAGGAGAGCACTTTCATAAATGACGACTTTACCACATTCAAAGAAGCAGTATACACTACATCTGATATTATCATGAAAATAAAACTAAGAAAGAAAGAATTGAACGTATAAATATATTGTATTAGCAATCAAAGAAATTAGTAATACAGAATACAGCAAAAGAAGAGACTACATATAAAGAGAAAAAGTAATATTAAGTAGCAACATATGCGCAACTAGTAGCTATTTATATTAACATTTTACGAACACAGAAAGTGCAAATACAAAAATCAAACTGTCATTTACGAAATTTAATTCAGAATTTCAAAACACTGTAAAGAACTTCAATAATACAAATAAGAATTGCATAATAACGAGTTCTAATAGCATAATATAATAGGAAAAAGTAAATCAAGCGACTTATAATTTTGAACCTTTTACCCTTCCATAGAAATATGTTATCCCAAGGGACGGAATTTTCTATCCGGACCGAAAAAGCCATGAATGATTCTTTTTCTTGCATGCCGAACATATTAAATACTTATTTCAACTTATTTTATCATTATATATTTTATGAAAGAAGCTTTTAAGACGTTAAATGATATGATTCACGTCATTTGTTTTATACGTTACGACATAAATGAGTCTTAACGTCATAGCGCGGGAATTTTATCACGGCCCTAAGGTAGTCTGTAGAACTAACCCAGTTGGGTCCGTTCAATAGCATTCGTTACGAGCACGCTGATTGGTCAGTTGCTTCAGGGAAAGTTTAAATGACGTCATAATTTAGTAAGTGTTCAATTGCTATGAATTGTGGAACAGGCATAGAATTCCCTGCTTTTTTCCATTGGTGGTTAATAGACCTGATTCGGGAGATATCATGTTCTGGGATAAACTAGCCAGGGTGAGACAGAAATCGTGTAATATCCTTCTCCGGTGTGCAAGAAACACATTTCCATTAGGCCGCTATAGGCTACGAAGGTAACAATAACTGTGAAGATAGATTTCGCAAATATCAAACAAACAATCAAATTCTTTTATGAACATGTATGCAAAAGTGGGATGACCTGTATGGATTTTCAGCTGTCATTCTAGTGACTTGTGTCATCTTTGAATGTAGGTCGGTAACCTTTATACGCGTGACTTGTGTCATCTATGAATGTAGGTCGGTAACCTTTATACGCGTGACTTGTGTCTTCTATGAATGTAGACCGGTAACCTTTATACGCGTGACTTGTGTCATCTATGAATGTAGGTCGGTAACCTTTATACGCGTGACTTGTGTCATCTATGAATGTAGGCCGGTAACCTTTATGCCATTTGCAAAACAGTCCAATAATGTGGAAAGAGCATACATTACTAATTGACAAAATGCTGTTAGGACTTAAATAATTTTTGATAAAGATATTCTTAATCAAATCCGGATTAAATATCGTCATTTTCAACAACTTCTGTCAAAGTGAGTATATCCCTATTCGTATGGTGTATAGAGTAATTAATTCCTTTATATTATATTGGCAATGTCTTTCATAGTTCGTTGTACATTTTCAACGTGTACATGTCAACATGCCAAATTAACTTATAAAGATGATTTACACATGGCGTTGGTCTATTTCTTTTTCTAAACACAGGAAATTGGATTGTTTTATACCTATTGAGCATTCGTCTCTATTATTTTACTTGTTGTTCTAATACAATTGCATTGTATCTGTATATCTATGTGGTACATATATCAGACAGCAAAGTAGGTATACGTCAATAATGCATGAGAATTATATACCAAAAGCAACACCAGAAGTAGATGATGATATCATAATGACATAACACTAAAAGGTAAATTAGATAAACTAGATACTTGGTGTAACAGATACTGAATACCAATCACACAAACCAAAATTATGCAAATATCCAAACTGGAATGTTTTCAAGTATTGGTGATCCACGATGTATAAAAGTCCAAAGAACTGGCTATTGTCCAATCAGTTTTCAGAATGTTTTAAGTGGAGCCAGTGCAACTGAGAAAATGTTCAGATTCCATTGTGCCGAGTAACGATTTGTAAAACCAAAAGACTGCATACATTAGATTTACCCTTTAGTCGTCTCCCTTTAAAACTATATGTTATATCATACCATATTCTTAGCTGAACATCTCCTATTTAATTTTTATATATTAGATTACTGCTGTTTTATTTTAATTGAAACTGCAACAATAAGAAAATGCGTAGCCAACATATGAAGTGGCATACAAAATACACCCACCTAAGAAGCATGGACACAATACATATCTTGAATATTTATAAGGAATTCAATAAAGTAAAACGATGATTCTTGGGAGCTTAACCCTGGTTAACGTGAGCACCTGACAACGCCTGACGACTCGACAGTGTAAAAATAAATATTTCCCCGTCAGACTGTTCTCTCACAAAATCTATTGTACAAGACTACATAAATCATTAAGACATGAACACGTTGTCTTAAAGAACAAAGCAACCACAACAATGCACTTTAAGCAATACATAGAACAATCACAATAAATACGTTGTAAACATGCAGAGAAGACGATGTGATTAAAGTATCAGTGATAGTCAGATATTATTAAACTTGTTTCTGGGGGATGTATAACCTTGATCTCCGTTATCATATCGTGAATCTGTGTAAAATAAACTTACCCAGCAAAGACTAAATGATATTTTAAAGACACCATCAATTATACAAATCGCCCATGTACATATATTATTTTATATATTATATATTGTACAAAAACAGTTGAGACGGTAACATTACTTCTCATAGAATCTAAGCTTTCAATAATAAACTATAAGTGAATTACCCAATCTAGGCTTTCAATAATAAGCTAAAGTGTATTGCCCTACCAATCTGTACTTACAGAATCATCCAGCGGTATATGATATAAAACATAATTGACAAATGTTTTATTAATGTAAAACATAAATATACCCAGGTAAATATATTTTTATAAAATTCAAATTCAAATTCAAATTTTATTGGCAATTTCGGCAAAACATTTGCCTTTGGCCATTTACAAAGTTTTTAAATAAATACGGCCAAAACACAATACACAACAAAATCATAAATATCATTCACATACAAGTTATGTACTAAGCTATAAACATATTGAGTATAAGAAACAGTTACATTATATAGGGATTGTAAAGAAGTTTCATTATCAAATATTATTTACTTGTTCTAGTGCTAGTTTTCTTATCTTAAAAGCTTCAGATACATATTTTCCTATTTTTAAAATATTTTTCTTGTTTTTATTTGACATAATACTTGAAAATGTCTGAACTGTAGGCCAAGATGAACTATTTAAATATAATATTCTGATGCTATGGTATTTTGGGCAACATAGTAAGAAATGATATTCAGTTTCAACAACTTTCATGGATTACTTACATAATTTACATAGCCTATTTTCTCTATCTATATTATTAAATCTTCCAAACTCAATTTCTAAATCGTGGGAGCTTAATCTAAGGCATGTTAACTGTTTTCTAATGGCATTATTTTTATAACATCTAAATAATCTTCAAAAATAAACTGTTTCTTGAATTTCCTAAAATATTCCAATTTAGGCAATTCTTCAATGCCAGTATTCCAACTCTGGATATACTGATCACGTATTCTTTGTCTAAACATGGGTAGATAATTTACGTCTGTATTAAAGTTTAACCATAGTTCACCAAATCCTAGTCTATCCAAATATTCCTTCACATTACTTGCCCAACATTTACCAGTGATAGATTCACATTGATCAATAAAAGATCTATATATAATAGAATTTGGGCTTTTCAAAATCTTAGTCCAGAATTTTACTGCTCTCTCTTTAAATATGACAGGAAAAATAGTTGAGCCCAAACAATCTTATCTGAGGATCTAAGCTTTCAATAGTAAACTATAGTGCGTTGCCCAATCTAAGCATTCAATAATAAAATATAGTATGTTGCCCAATCTAAGCTTTCAATAATAAACTAAAGTGCGTTGCCCAATCTAAGCTTTCAATAATAAACTAAAGTGCGTTGCCCAATCTAAGCTTTCAATAATAAACTAAAGTGCGTTGCCCAATCCAAACTTTCAATAATAACCTATAGTGCGTTGCCCAATCTAAGCTTTAATAATAAACTAAAGTGCGTTGCCCAATCTAAGCGCTTTCAATAGTAAACTATAGTATGTTGTCTAATATAAGATTCAATAATAAAATATAGTATGTTGCCCAATCTAAGCTTTCAATAATAAACTAAAGTGCGTTGCCCAATCTAAGCTTTCAATAATAAACTATAGTGTGTTGTCTAATATAAGCTTCAATAATAAACTATAGTGCGTTGCCCAATCTAAGCTTTCAATAATAAACTAAAGTGCGTTGCCCAATCTAAGCTTTCAATAACAAACTATAGTGTGTTGTTTGATATAAGATTCAATAATAAAATATAGTATGTTGCCCAATCTAAGCTTTCAATAATAAACCATAGTATCAATCAATCTTACTTTCACAGCACCATCTAGAATATGTTGTATAATTCGGGAAGGGCCTTAAATAATGTTTTTAGAACTTATGGCATGACCTTTTTGCTACAATGTAATATATAAAGCAATAAAATATGTTAAAAATATATGTTGTAAAACACAAATATACCAAGTAAATATATTTTTATAAATATATGATAGATAAACACAGCTGAGCCGAAACAATCTTCTCGGAGAATCTATGCTGTCAACATTAAAAAACTAATCTATACGGTATTGCCCAATCAATCTTACTTGATGCAATACGTATTAAGTATATGTTTAACGTTTGACAATTGTCGCTAGATATAAGTTTACTGGGGGAAAATGAACATGGCAAAGGCGAGTGTAAACATTGTATTTCTTTTTTTTTTAAATTAAAGACATGTTATACTTGGCATTACTCTTGGGTAAATTAAATTAATCATAGCCACGGTAGCGATTGCGATCGAACTGGGCCAGTGCTGACAACGGTTTATATGACAATATAATCCATTTAATGAAAGATTTATAAACCAACTCTGTAAATAAAGCACGATCGTTTCATTTGTGTTATTGAATACCTGTGTGCCTTATTAAAACTTAATCATTGACTCTCTACACTATTTATTATATTTTATGCTGTAAGTTATTGTCTGCGAATTATATATTTAATTTCCAATTTCCGACAACGGCTTTTTTAAGCTAAAACAAAATATGTTAGCTATATTAACTTTAACAGTTTTGCTTTCAAATTTCGAAATGAGTCTTAAATAACCATTGCATTTTCTGATGTTCTTGATATAGAATACACTTAAATAAGCAAAATCAATTTCCTGTCAAAAACTCCTTTTTTTATAGTGTCTGGTGAGTATTTCTTTCAGTAGAATGGTACTGGGACTGTCGGGCCGGTGTTACATGTACAGCGACTGGTCAATGAAATGATGTGTGAAAGATATTTAGATGCGAACGGTACTGTTAGAAAATGAGTTAACGTGTAAAATATGCCACGTCGTTATGTGATGTTGATAGCAACGGTAGATACTATCGTACTATACTTCTAGTATGGGATTTATTTTCCTCGTTGAACGTTTTGTACTGAGTCTTTTAACCAACCGCATAGTATGTAGATTATCAAATTAACGTAGATATAATAGAATACTAGTTTTAATACCCTGAAAACAACTTGGCATAAATTTGTATAATATACAGTTGCTCAGTAATGTCAACCTTCTACATTATTCAGTTAAGAAAAAAAATAATTATATTCGCATTCTTTATGTGTTATATTTTTGGAATCTATACTAGTTATATATTTTCAAACTACAGGTCTGAGTAGAACATCCTTAGTGTGATAGCTTCCGTTGCAGAAACACCTCACGTATGAAGAAAATAGTCATTGACTACGGGTTATCGTATGCAAAGTGGATTAAGGACCACCAGCATGTTTCAGAAGTACTGTGGTTTAGCGACGAAGCCCATTTTTACCTTAATGCATGTGTTACAAACAGAACTTCGCTTTTGGGGAAGTGAAAAACCAAACATTTACGTTGAGTTGAATAATTGCATGGTGAAAAAGTAACCGTTTGGGCCACACTCAGGTCAACTGCAGTGATAGAGAATTTTGGAAAACGATGTGACGTCGTTATTCGTCAAAACGGACGTCGCCTGGAACACATCATCTGAAAATTAAATTTTATGAATTTTTTACCGACATCTCATTTTTCAAGCAAAATTGACATATTGCATATGTAATAAAATTTTAAAATGTCCTCTTTAAAATGACGTTTTCTGTTTTTACATATTGCATAGATAATTCGAATTATAAATCCACGAAACTGTAACATATATTCTGAAACACCCTGTATAATTTTATTAAACTATGATCATGAATTGTTTTGTACGCTTTAAACACTCTTTCAGCCACATCACAAAGACGTTCTATTAAAACTGTATATAGAAGCTGCCACTTGTTAATATCCTGCTTAATATGCTACTTCGTACAGTGACATTATACCTAATGTAAAATACTTCTGTTAAATATCCCCTCAGTACAGCAGATAGCAGTTCTTACTACTTCATCGAACTGTACTCTTAGCCGTTCCAGAGTGTAACAGTCTCTGCATAATGACGCCACGGTATCGTTATCCACTCCAGTGGGTAACAGTCTCTGTATAATGACGCCACGGTAATGTTTACCACTCTAGCGGGTAACAGTCTCTATATAATGACGCCACGGTATTGTTAACCACTCCAGCGGGTAACAGTCTCTGTATTATGACGCAATGGTAGTGTTGACCACTCCAGCTGGTAACAGTATATTTATAATGACGCCACGGTAGTGTAAACTACTCCAGTGGGTAACATGACGTCACGGTAATGTTAACCATTCCAGCGGGTAACAGTCTCTGTATAATGACGCCACGGTATTGTTAACCACTCCAGCGGGTAACAGTCTCTGTATAATGACGTCACGGTAGTGTCGACCACTCCAGCTGGCAACAGTCTCTATATTATGACGCCACGGTAGTGTTGACCACTCCAGCGGGTAATAGTAACTGTATATAATGACGCTGAGGTAGTGTTAACCACTCCAGTGGGTAACAGTCTCTGTTTAATGACGCTGAGGTAGTGTTAACCACTCCAGCGGGTAACAGTCTCTGTTTAATGACGTCACGGTAGTGTTAACCACTCCAGATGGTAACAGTATCTGTATAATGACGTCACGGTAATGTTAACCACTCCAGCGGGGAACAGTATCTGTATAATGACGTCACGGTAATGTTAACCACTCCAGCGAAGAACAGTATCTGTATAATGACGTCACGGTAGTATAAACCACTCCAGCGGGGAACAGTCTCTGTATAATGACGTAACGGTAGTGTTTACCATTCCAGCAGGAACAGTCTCTGTATATTGACGTCACGGTAGTGTTAACCATTCCAGCAGGAACAGTCTCTGTATATTGATGTCACAGTAATGTTAACCACTCCAGCGGGTAACAGTCTCTGTATAATGACGTCACGGTAGTGGTAACCATTCCAGCAGGAACAGTCTCTGTATATTGACGTCACGGTAATGTTAACCATTCCAGCGGGTAACAGTGTCTGTATAATGACGTCACGGTAGTGGTAACCACTTCAGCGGGTAACAGTCTCTGTATAATGACGCCACGGTAGTGGTAACCACTTCAGCAAGAACAGTCTCTGTATAATGACGCCACGGTAGTGGTAACCACTTCAGCGGGTAACAGTCTCAGTATAATGACGCCACGGTAGTGGTAACCACTTCAGCAGGAACAGTCCCTGTATAATGACGCCACGGTAGTGGTAACCACTTCAGCGGGTAACAGTCTCTGTATAATGACGTCACGGTAGTGTCGACCACTCCAGCTGGCAACAGTCTCTATATTATGACGCCACGGTAGTTTTGACCCTCCAGCAGGTAACAGTATCTGTATATAATGACGCTAAGGTAGTGTTAACCACTCCAGCGGGTAAGAGTCTCTGTTTAATGACGTTACGGTAGTGTTAACCACTCCAGATGGTAACAGTATCTATAATGACGTCACGGTTGGGTAAACCACTCCAGCGGGGAACAGTCTCTGTATAATGACGTCACGGTAATGTTAACCATTCCAGCAGGAACAGTCTTTGTATATTGACGTCACGGTAGTGTTAACCACTTCAGCGGGTTACAGTCTCTGTATAATGACGCCATGGTAGTGGTAACCACTTCAGCAGGAACAGTCTCTGTATAATGACGTCACGGTAGTGGTAACCACTTCAACGGGTAACAGTCTCTGTATAATGACGTCACGGTATTGTTAAACACTTCAGCGGGGAAAAGTCTTTGTATAATGACGTCATGGTAGTGTTAGCTAATTCGGCGGGTAAAGATATTTTAACTGCCACACGTTTATAAATGTATCATGTTTTCTTATATAGAAATGGCGTATAGTGCAAAATAAAATTAGAATTTATGTATAATTTTATCATGTTATAAAAGGAAATATTCTGTTAGGTATACGAAAATAAAATTACATTATATTGAGGGTGACAGAAGTATTGCTAACTCCGTCTCAGTTAACATTATTATTCCGAGTTTGACAATACTAATGTTCCCCTCAGTATTCCATGTCCAAGTTTCAATTGCAATAATACATTTAGAGAAAATGCATAAAATGTCGGGTACATACAATGGCAGGTGGTGTGCGAGCTGTTCCGTTCAGTAGATGTTATTTCATATTAATTACATGCATTTTAATTAGCTTATCGATAGCAATGTGTACAAAGTATATGTTATGTGTTCTTTTCGGCTAAATCAATCAATTGCACGTGTGGCCAAAGCAACGGAGAGGAATGTCCCTGTATAATCTAAATAGCTTTGCTAACAAAATGCTAGCGTCCTTTCATGAATATAAATAATTATCATAGTAATATATTTTATATGACCGAGCTGGGAATTGAGTAAATAACCTCCTACGTGTAAGGTCCTGGTATATGACAACAAGATCATTTAGAGACTAACAGGAAATTCCTTGAAATAAAATCTGTGTCAGTATCAACGTTATTGAAGTAGATTTTTCATTCGGAAACCTCTTTTTGTACAGTTTAAATCTATCAAAGGGGCATGATTCTGTGATAAAAAAGCAAAGGACCAAATTTGATTTCAATAGACACATAACGTATTTTATCACAAACGTTATATTATAATGGAATAAAACTACGCTTGTGTTATGGAATCCACAGAATGACGGAACGACGGAATGGCGAAGACGTAAGCTGCTCGTATTGTAACTGGGTGAACCCGTCCTTCTTCATTTCAAGACTTGTACAAAGAGTTAGAATGAGTTTATCGCGAAGAAATAAGAAGATATCAAAAACTTATAATTGCTTACATACTTAACAATTGTTCTACACCAGAGTGCATAACTATTATTCCCCCTTCAACACTACGATTTACTACATCATTAGTGTAGCGATTTGCATCATTAGTGTAGCGATTTGCATCATTAGTGTAGCGATTTGCATCATTAGTGTAGTGATTTACACCATTAGTGTGTGATTTACACCATTAGTGTAGTGATTTACATCATTAGTGTAGTGATTTACATCATTAGTGTAGTGATTTACACCATAAGTGTAGTGATTTACACCATTAGTATGTGATTTACACCATTAGTGTAGTGATTTACATCATTAGTATAGTGATTATACTTTACTGAATGCTGGAACACAATACTGCAAATTCTTATATTCAGTCATGTGTTTCATTGTCTAAAACTTTATCTGCTCATATCCAAAAGCCCGAAACATTCGCACCACTTAATAAACAATTGTTTTTATTTTTAAAAAATAATATGTTATTTTTTAAAACGGGTCCTCGGATTTTATCTCTTTTGCATTACCTTAAAAAATGGCTGTAGTTATCTTAATAATGATTTTTCTTTAATATAGTAAACTTAAATGCATGTGAGAAATGAGGACACGAAAAACGAAAAAGACACATTATTTATGCAATGTCCCTCATTTTTATATGAACGACTTCGTAATTTTCGTGCTACACGTCATTTCAATCCTCTAAGTGTTAATGCATGTACGTTATCACATGGAAAAGTTTATCTCCCAAATGATCAAAATATACAGATCATTAATCACGCACAGATCTATATTAAAGACACTAAACCTTTTGATAGACAATAGTTCTATTTTTTTAAAATCTTTCTAACGGTGGAGGATCACATTAAGGGTAAACATTGAATTTGTATAAATAAGTAATGTATCCTTTTTCTAATCATTTTACCAGTCTTGCATACATTTATTTTCTTCTTGATTATTAAAGTTTCTTTACGCTGCTCTTATTACAGCCAGTGACAAGATCAACTACATCGATATATGACATTATATTAATGAAAATCTAGATTTTGATGTATATATTTTGTTTAATACTGTGATATGTTTCGGGCAAGATCAAATGGATATAGGTTGTTATTATTTTTTGGTCCTCGAATGATAGAAATTGCGAAAATTAGACCAAACGTTATAATGTTAGTCTATGGAAAACGCAATGGTGGTAGCTGACCATTACTTGATACTATTCAATACATTATAAGGAGAGTGTTGGCAGCCAATTCAGTTCATTCACTAAGAAATCAATTATGCACACGGGTAAGACAATAGTCTTCGTTTAACTCATTCAGGAAGTCGTGTCTGGAAATCCTAATTAAATCCAAACAAAACAACCTTATGGCCATCGATCATATTTTTGGTTAATGTATGTCACGATGGAGGGTTATTCAATAATTAATCAGAAGTATTCATCATGTTTGATATCTATGGTGGCATATATCTGCCACAGCGTATGCATACATGTAGCCAAATGAATATTTCGACTGGATATTAATATGACTTAGACGAGAAATACTTGGCAGGCGGTTATCATTTAAGAGTGGGAAAGTATCATTTTATTATCTGAATGGAACGGTGTTATTATGAATTAGCAGTTACATGTAATTCAAAAAAGAAAAACACGGCGGCTGGTAACATAAATTGCCAAGAGAAGTTTTAATAGCAGTGTCATTCTTTAAAAATGTTAAGATTATAATATCAGTATTTATTTATTTATTATAATGTAACGAAATTGTAGAAAGAAAGTTGTGGGGGTTGAAAAATTAAGCTGAATAAATAGTAAAATATATAATGATATGCAGGTACCATATCGCAATTTTCACATTACACAATTCAAACTTCAAATTTTAGATATGTATTACAAGCTCTTAAGATCTTTTTGGGAACGATAAAGAGAGGACAGAATCGTTATGATTTTTATCAGATAAATAGTAGGGACGATTGGGATCATATGTAGCTAACATTCAGATATTATTAAGAAATTATTCAGCCTTGTTGCAGCAGAAAAAAAGCCGCCATAGATATATATAGCATGCATAACCATGACATTTCTAGTACTGGGTCATAAGAAGTACAGCTTGTCTGCAACGTCAACATGTTTTCAATTGTCGATAACCGGAAACAAACACAAACTTGCAGCGTACGGGATACTCTGAGCTAGGCAGTTACTTGGAAATGGATTGAACGTTTTGCTTACTGTTTAAAACAGTAATCATGGTTCGTATTTGATATAGCGAACACAGAACAAGAAAGGTCCAGACATTGCAGAGATTGTATTTGTGATTAAATAATCATTTTAATGGCTTCAATGTGTTTTTCAATACATTACATGTTATAGATAGCATCGAACTTACGAACGGGAGGAAGAGCTCAGGTGCATGTATATTATATATATGAAAGGTGAGTGATGGTGATGATGTTCAATTATAGATATACAATGTTAAAGTGGTGATGTTGAATTATAGATATAGAATGTTACAGTGATGATGTTGAATTATAGGTATACAATGTTAAAGTGATGATGTTGAATTATAGATGTAAAATGTTACAGTGATGATGTTGAATTATAGATATATAATGTTAAAGTGATGATGATGAATTATAGATATAAAATGTTACAGTGATGATGTTGAATTATAGATATACAATGTTAAAGTGATGATGTTGAATTATAGATATACAATGTTAAAGTGATGTTGAATTATAGATATACAATGTTAAAGTGGTGATGTTGAATTATAGATATACAATTTTAAAGTGATGTTGAATTATAGATATACAATGTTAAAGAGATGATGTTGAATTTTGATATAAAATGTTAAAGTGATGATGTTTAATTATAGATATACAATGTTAAAGTGATGATGTTTAATTATAGATGTACAATGTTAAAGAGATGGTATTGAATTATTGATATAAAATGTTAAAGTGATGGTGTTGTCTTATAGATATAGAATGTTAAAGTGATGGTGTTCAATTTTAGATATATAATGTTAAAGTGATGGTGTTCACTTCTTGATATACAATGTTAAAGTGATGGTGTTCAATGATAGATATAGAATTTTAAAGTGATGGTGTTGAATTATAGATAAACAATGTTAAAGTGATGTTGTTCAATTATAGATATAGAATGTTAAAGTGATGGTGTTCAATTATAGATATACAATGTTAAAGTGATGATGTTTAAATATAGATATAGAATATTAAAGAGATGGTGTTGAATTATAGATATACAATGTTAAAGTGATGGTGTTGAAATTATATATATACAATGTTAAAATGATGGTGTTTAATCATAAATATAGAATATTAAAGAGATGGTGTTGAATTATAGATATACAATGTTAAAGAGATGGTGTTAAATTATAGATTTACCATGTAAAAGTGATGATGTTGAATTATGGATGTACAATGTTAAAGTCATGGCGTTGAATTATAGATATACAATGTTAAAGTGATTGTAATGATGTTGAATTAAAGATACAATGTTAAATTGATGGTAATGATGTTGAATTAAAGATACAGTTTTAATTGATGGTAATTATGTTGAATTATAGATACAATGTTAAAATGATGGTAATTATGTTGAATTATAGATATAATGTTAAAGTGATGGTAATGATGTTGATTAATAGATACAGTGTTAAAATGATGGTAATGATGTTGAATTATAGATACAATGTTAAATTGATGGTAATTATGTTGAATTAAAGTAACAGTGTTAAAATGATGGTAATAATGTTGATTCATAGATATAATGTTAAAGTGATGGTAATGATGTTGAATAATAGATACAATGTTAAAATGATGGTAATGATGTTGAATTATAGATATAATGTTAAAGTGATGGTAATGATGTTGAATAATAAATACAAAGTTAAAGTGAGGGTAATGATGATGAATTATAGATATAATGTTAAAGTGGTTGTAATAATGTTAAATTATAGATGTATTGTTAAAGTGATGGTAATGATGTTAAATTATAGATATAATGTTAAAGTGAGGGTAATGATGTTGAATTGTAGATATACTGTTAAAGTGAAGGTAATGATGATGAATTATAGATACAATGTTAAAATGATGGTAATGTTGTTGAATAAGAGATATAATGTTAAAGTGATGGTAATGATGTTGAATTATAGATACAATGTTAAAATGAGGGTAATGATGTTGAATTATAGATATAATGTTAAAGAATATCATAATTATGTTGAATTATAGATACAATGTTAAAGTGAGGGTAATGATGTTGAATTAAAGATATAATGTTAAATGAATTGTAATGGTGTTGAATTATAGATAAAATGTTAAAATGATGGTATAATGTTGAATTATAGATACAGTCTTAAAGTGAAGGTAATGATGTTAAATTATCAATATAATGTTAAAGTGATGGTAATGATGTTGAATTATAGATATAATGTTAACTGAATTGTAATGGTGTTGAATTATAGATATACTGTTAAAGTGAGGGATATGATGTTGAATTATAGATACAATGCTAAAGTGATGGTAATGGTGTTGAATTATAGATATAATGTTAAAGTGTTGGTAATGATGTTGAAATTTAGATACAATATTAAAGTGATGGTAATGATGTTGAATTAGATATATACTGTTAAAGTGAGGGTAATGATGTTGAATTAGATATATACTGTTAAAGCGATGGTAATGATTTTGAATTATAGATAAAATGTTAAATTGATGGTAATGATGTTGATTGTATATAATATTAAAATTATAGTATTTGTGTTTAATAATAGATATAATGTAAACGTGGTGGTAATGATGTTGAATTAAAGATATATAGGTTAAATAGATGGCAATGCGGTTAAATTATAGAAAATTACAAATGTTTACGTTCAGTATTATTGATTTCTCTACTATGGAAATTCAAACAGCCGTCACCGCGACCAGCGGCTGTCAATGCACGAGTTGTGTTTATTCGTGGTCTAAGCGTGCGGCAAAACATAATGTTGTTTACCCTCCCACAAATTCTTTAGGGATGATATAGGTTTCGATAAATTTTGATATACTCTAAGAACATAACATTACATTATATTTGACTATACATTTGGCAGAAACAATACATACATTATCGGTGTTTAATATCATTATATATTTCAGAGTTATTACCAGCTGAGTACATACATTCGTGACGATGGTAATTATGTTAATTTATAGATAAATAGATTAAATAGATGGTAATGATGTTGATCTTTTATAGATGAATAGGTTAAAAAGATGGTATTGAAGTTGACTTATAGATAAATAGGTTAAAAAGATAAAAATGAAGTTGACTTATAGATATATAGGTTAAATAGATGGTAATGATGCTGAATTATGGATACATAGGTTAAATAGATGGTAGTTATGTTGACTTTTAGATAAATAGGATAATAGATGGTAATTATGTTAATTTATAGATAAATAGATTAAATAGATGGTAATGATGTTGATCTTTTATAGATAAATAGGTTAAAAAGATGGTATTGAAGTTGACTTATAGATAAATAGGTTAAATAGATGAAAATGAAGTTGACTTATAGATATATAGATGGTAAATATGTTGAAATGTAGATGAATAGATTAAATAAATGGTAATTATGTTGAATTATAGATATAACGGTTAAATAGTCTGGATGGTTATAATTTTGAATAATAGGTTAAATAGATGGTAATGATGTTGAATTATAGATACATAGGTTAAATAAATGGTAATTATGTTGAATTATAAATAAATAGGTTAAATATATGGTTAAGTTTGTTGAATCAAAAATAAATAGTTTAAAAAGATGGCAATGATTTTTTAATATGGATAAATAGGATAATAGATGGTAATGATGCTGAATTATGGATAAACAGGTTAAATAAATGGTAATGCTGTTGATCTTTTATAAGATGAATAGGTTAAATAGATGGTTATGATGTTGATATTTTATAGATGAATAGGTTAAATAGATGGTAATGATGTTGAATTATAGATAAATAGGTTAATCAAATAGTAATGATGTTGATCTTTTACAAGATGAATAGGTTAAATAGATGGTTATGATGTTGCTATTTCATAGATGAATAGGTTAGATATATGGTAATGATGTTGGTTTAAACATATTTATTCATTCAAATGTACATATATACACATAAGTTTAGGTATAATTATGGATTAGAACCGAAGATAAAATCTTATAAAGTTCTTTTCCATGACGTATATCAATTGTGAACAAATTTGGCAGATTATCAACAATTTGATTTATGCTCTTACCATTACGAATATAACATAGTTCAAAATATATTTAATAAAAATGTTTAACATACTTTTAGGAATACTGTTTCTGATATATTTAAGAAACTTAGAAAATGAAGTGAGTAATTAGAAAAAAAAAGAAAGGTGATTAAAATGATTAAAGTAATGGATAATTATGTGAATTCACATAATAATAACGGTTAACATTTTTGGACAAGTTCTGAACGGCATGGGCGAAATTGGGAGACGGGCTGACCTCACCACGTAAATAGAAATAGCCTTGTTATTTCTTCAGACTTACTTACATGTTCAGGAGAAATGATTAGTGGATAAAATGTATTTGTGAACTGCTTCAAATATTTTAACATTATTGTCATAAGAGAGTTGTGATTCACCAAAAAGAAGTATATTCAAAGAAACTGTACATAACTCACTGACAGATGTCAGGAGTGGTATGCGTTGATGCTGGTTAAGGTGACAATTGAGAAAGAAGTGAGCTGTGCTTTTTATTTGTCCACATGTACACAGGGGGGAGTCTTCAATGTGTTTAAAAAATAGATGTTGTTTAAGTACACTACAACTCGTTCGGAGGCGGGCATGCAATAATTGGCATTTCCTTGTACCTATGTAAAAGAATTTAGGTACTTTTGGTTCGTTACTTTCGAGTTTATGTTTAAAAGCATTCAGAGAAGAGGCTTGTCTTGTTTCAAGTGAGAGAGTGTTCCAGTCATGTACAACGGAAGGAATAAAGGAATTTGAGTACAGAGCTGTTCTAGAAGAAGGAATTTGAATATTATTATTATTTCTGAGGTTGTACGTGGAACTTGCATTTGTAAGAGAAGGAACCAATGAACATAGACATGGTGGGACCATTCCGTGGATCATTTTATAAAAAAAAAGAGTAAGTTTGTGTTTAGTTCGACGCGTTTCAAGACTTTCCCATCCTACTTCAGAATCCAGGTAATTGATAGATATAAGTTTTGTAACTCCAGCTGTTATTCGTGCAGCTTCATACTGTATTTTATCAAGTTCATATTTCTCATAATTTGTACAATTATCCCAAATAACATTGGCATATTCCAATAAGGGTCTTATAAATGACATGTAGATTGTTTCTAGTGATTTTCTATCTAACTGAAATTTTAGTTTTCTCATAATATTTATTCTAGACCAAGCTTTATTCTTAATATAGTCAATATGAGTGTGCCAGCTGCAGTTATTTGATAAGTATACTCCTAGATTTTTGTGAGATGACACATCTATAATTTGTTGGTTTTGCACAAAAAGTGGGGGGTGAATGGGTTGAGTGCGTTTGCGAGTTACATGCATTGATTCTGTTTTGGATGGATTAAAAGTAACCAGCCATTTATTTGACCATTCAGATATTTTATTTATGTCAGAATTTAATGTCTGTGCAGCATTAACAATATCATTATTATGATTAATTATAAAGTAAAGGCTTGTATCATCGGCAAAAAAGTCGTATGTTGGAGTGAATATCAGATACTATGTCATTTATATAAACTAAAAACAGAAGAGGACCTAATATAGATCCCTGGGGAACACCGGTTTTAATTGGTCTCCAGTTAGACCTCGCGCCTGGAATGACAATACATTGGCGTCTGTCTTTAAGATAGTCAGTTAAAAGATTCAAAGGTTGACCAGATATACCAGCTGCTTTCAATTTAGCCAACAACCCTTTGTGCCAAACTCTATCAAAGGCTTTACTTATATAAAAAAATACAACTCTGACCTCTTTGCCATCGTCAATCAATTTGCAGAAGGTATTATAAAGAAAAGATAGCTGGTTGACAGTTGAATCATCAGGCACAAAACCAGATTGAAATGAAGAGAGAAAGTTACTATCTCGAAAATAATTGAACATATGCTTAAATATGAGCCTTTCAAATACTTTATTCAATACACTAAGAAGTGAAATTGGTCTGTAATTATTAGCCAAAGACGGGTCGCCTTTCTTGTAAATAGCACATACGAACGCTTCCTTCCAAACTTTAGGATAAAAACCGTTTGTTAAACAAGTGTTGAACAAATCACACAGTGGCGTCGATAATTCATTACTTAGTTCACAGAGCACATAATTATTAATTTCATCGGGACCTGAGGCTTTTCCAACTGGTAACGACTTAAGAATACTGCACACATCGATGGGTAGTAAAGCAAGATCTAGTAAAACTGGGATGTTTTGTCTAGGTATCAAAGTAGGTGGTTCAATGTTATCGTCATTTAAGATTGACTGAGATTGGAAAAATGAATTTAGTAAGTTGGCTTTTAGCTCAAAATCGGAAATAATAGTTCCATTGTCATTCAGTGGAGGAATTGCTAGCTTGTCATTTGAAGAGATGAACGACTTTAATATTTTCCACCAGTCTTTGGGAAAGAGAGATACAGAATTAAGTTTACTTGCTAAATTATCATAGTATGACTGCTTTGCTTGGCGTATAAATTTGACGACCTCATTACGTTTTTTTTAAAATCTGTTCCAGTGGTATATTTCGTTAGATCTCTTTGCCTTCTTAAAAAGTCTTTTACGGGCCTTAATATTCTTTTTTAACTCAGTGGATATCCACGGAGGTTCAAGCGGTTTAATATTAATGATTTTATTTGGAATACATATATTTGAAAGTTCATTGATTTTATTAGCAACATTGGTATCATACACGTCTACATCATCGCTAGATAGTTCGTTCCAGTTAGTTTGAATAATTTTATTTTTTTAAAAAGCATACTCACCAAGTTTATATTTCCAAATTTGTCTCTCAAAAGCTAATTGTTTGTTTTTCTTGAATTTAAATATACCGTATATCGGACAATGGAATCGGATATCTTGATTTAGAAACGGATCTGCGACACCACTTTTAATAAGGCTGTCTTTATTACTTAAAAGTAAGATATCAATTAGAGACGATGAATTCTCAGTAAAGTGGGTGGGATCTTTAATAGATTGAAATAGACCAAACTGTTGACATATATTGTTAGACTTCGCGATGAAACATCATTCAGCATATTATAGTTCAAATCACCAGTAACAATTATATCTTTGATACCAGTATCGACAGCAAGATTTAAAGAATTTTCAATTAAGTTATTATAAGCAGCGTCAGAATTTGGAGGTCTGTAAAAAACTCCTAAGAGTAATATGTCTGTGCTTAATAGTAATTTCAACCCATACGCATTCTAGACGATTGATTTCTATGTCATTTCTACGAGAAAAATGAATTGTCTCTTTTATATACATAATAACACTACCATGGCTATCCCCAATGCGATCTTTTCTTATTGGTTTATGAAATGATTGAAATTCTAGATCAGCTGACGTAACACTATCATTAAGCCATGTTTCGGAGAATGTTAATATATCAAACCCATACAGTTCAGAGTAGATTGTATCTAATTTGTATTTGATACTTTGAACATTATAATGAACAAGAGAAAGATTATGTGAAAAGTCGAAGGCTTCCAAACTATCTGATAGGAACGAGGAAGATGAAACTGAGATGTTATTTGCAGTTGAGCCTACAGGACCTGGGTTTGGGTGAATATCTCCACAAGTCAGCAACGAAATGAAGATCCATTTTAGCAGTGTTGTTAAACAAACGGAGCGTATGAAGCATTTTTTAAAAAACAAATTATCTTTAAAATGTTTGCCTAATAATATACGTTTATTGGGATATACAATCTCAGAGTGACACTGCGAAGCGCTTTTAATGTATATAAAGAACGAAACGGTATAGACTAAAGAGTGGTAGATAAACAGTAAAACAATAAACTGCAGTAAGGCTGAAAATTTGACCCTAACATTTATCAACGTTGTGCCTTTGCCAGAATATGTTTTCAAACAAATCATGTAATTGAAGAGAGGTAAATTAGAAACAGATAATGTTGACTTATAGATATATAGGTTAAATAGATGGTAATGATGTTGACTTATAGCTATATAGGTTAAATAGATGGTAATGATGTTGACTTAAGCTATATAGGTAATATAGATGGTATTGATGTTGATTTATAGCTATATAGGTTTAATAGATGGTAATGATGTTGACTTATAGCTATATAGGTAATATAGATGGTATTGATGTTGACTTATAGCTATATAGGTTTAATAGATGGTTATGATGTTGACTTATAGCTATATAGGCAATATAGATGGTATTGATGTTGACTTATAGCTATATAGGTTTAATAGATGGTAATGATGTTGACTTATAGCTATATAGGTAATATAGATGGTATTGATGTTGACTTATAGCTATATAGGTTTAATAGATGGTAATGATATTGACTTATAGATATATAGGTTATATAGATGGTAATGATGTTGACTTATAGCTATATATGTTATATAGATGGTTATGATGTATAGATAAATATATATTGAATAAATGGTAATGATGTTGAATTATAGATAAATAGGTTAAACAGATGGTAACATTTGTTGAATAATAGATAAATAGGTTAAATAGATGGTAATGATTTTTACCTTTAGATGGTAAATATGCTGAATTAAAGATGAATAGGTTAAATAGATGGTTAAAATGTTGAATTATAGATAAATAGGTTAGATAGATGGTAATGATGTTGAATTACAAATATATAGGTTAAATAGATGGTAAATATGTTGCTTTATAGATGAATACGTTAAATAGATGATAAATATGTTGAATTATAGATGAATAGTTTAAATAGATGGTAAAAATTTTGGATAAATTGGTTAAATAGATGGTAAATATGTTGAAATATAGATGAATAGATTAAATAAATGGTAATTATGTTGAATTATAGATATAACGGTTAAATAGGCTGATGGTTATAATTTTGAATAATAGATAAAGTTATTCTAATTATATGATGGTAACTAATAGATATATACTATTAAAGTGACAGTGATTATATACGATTAGAGCTGTAAAATGTTAAAATGGTAGTGATTATAAGAAAATAGATATACATAATGTTAGAGTGATAGTGATTCTATAAAATTATATATATGTAATGTTAGAGTGATAGTGATTCTATAATATTATAGATATGTAATGTTAGAGTGATAGTGATTCTGTAAAATTATAGATATGTAATGTAAGAGTGATAGTGATTGTATAATATTATAGATATGTAATGTTAGAGTGATAGTGATTCTATAATATAATAGATATGTAATTTTAGAGTGATAGTGATTCTGTAAAATTATAGATATGTAATGTTAGAGTGATAATGATTCTATAATATTATAGATATGTTATGTAAGAGTGATAGTGATTCTATAAAATTATAGATATGTAATGTTACAGTGATAGTGATTATATAATATTATAGATATGTAATGTTAGAGTGATAGTGATTCTATAATATTATAGATATGTAATGTTAGAGTGATAGTGATTTTATAAAAGTATAGATATGTAATGTTAGAGCGATAGTGATTCTGTAAAATTATAGATATGTAATGTAATAGTGATAGTTATTCTATAAAATTATACATATGTTAAGATTATAGATATGTAATGTAAGAATGATAGTGATTTTATAAAATTATAGATATGTAATGTTAGAGTGATAGTTATTCTATAAAATTATAGATATGTAATGTTAGAGTGATAGTTATTCTATAAAATTAGAGATATATATAATGTGCTGTCTCAGTGCCACTTACCTATCACAGCTAAGGTCGTAGGTTCGAATCCTGCTCGCTCTTAAAACGGTATGTGAGAAAGTTTTCCAGTTACTTGCGGAAGGACGTTGCCTCTACTCAGATTCGTTCTAATGTTTTTTTTTCACCCATAAATCTGGATACGCCATAATTATATAATCTGAAATGTGTTGAAAATGGCGTTAAACATCATTATAAAAATGTGACCACAAATCACCACCACGATAAACACCCATGATTAGCTTGTTTTTTAATAGATATACTGATAAATTTAACGGCGAAGAGAAATAAGTACACCATGCTTCCATAAAAAAAGATAATTTGATCAAGGGGAACCAATGTAGGATTATCTAAAACCTTTTTTAACTGTTTTTAAATTATAAATGTGGTATCAGGGAAAGCTTTATTACATCGGTACTGCATGACAAGCTCATTGATGGAGGCACCACACATCAATGGTGAATATAAACACAAATTGGCATCCCATGCACGTGCGATTTGAGGGGTAGAATTTGAAATGTGATTATTTAATCTGGCAGCGTGTTTTTGCTTGCACGGGTTAATTCTATGATTACGAATGTCTTAAGACAAACGGCATTGTTAACATCGAATTGTCCCGTGTTCATTAACCATCTCTTACCGTTCACATATTTCATTGTTGCATTTGTTCAATAACTACATGTTCTTTAAAGATATACTTTTCATGCGTTGTAGCCAGTAAAGGGGGGGGGGGGGGGGGTGGGGGGGGGGGGGGGGGTGGAATAATTTCTGAAGAGATAAAACGATAGAACATTATTCTGGGTAGTTTATTATTCATATATTTATTATATTTTCATTACTTATGTATGAAAAGTGTATTTTTCATTTTTTTAAATTGAAAATAAAATGTCTCCAAATTTATTCACTTTTTATCTGAATCTAAAACCATAAAAAAAATTCTCTCTCTTTCTCTATCTTTCTGGAAAAAAGCTGAAAATAAAATATGTTTAAACCAAACATACGTGATGACAAATGTTTTCTAAAGAATTTAAATGATTTTAATCTTATGTTGTCATTTAAAAGTATCACTGTTTAAAATGGAACATATAAATATTTGCATTCATATTGTCAACATCGCCACCTCTTCAGCCTGTTTCATTAACCTCTTCCGAGAAGAGTATTTAGGATACCGGAAGTTATATAAGTATGTTCTTAATCGAACGCAGAGAAGAGCATTTGTTTCTTCCTCTTCCAGAAATGTTGTTTTTGAAGATAGCTACAAAAACATATGCATCGCTGCTACTTTGGTTTTGGAAGGTAATTTTAACGGCTTCAAAAATTCTGACGACAAACAAACTTTACCGTTAGGATGAACCGTCATTGGGCCGGGTTAGATTTTCACACCGCTTTTCAAATCATGAGTGTATAACACTAAACACTGAAATTCACTTAAGTAAACTAATGGCTTTTAGTAAACTAATTTTTTTGCAAATATATTCATATAACATCATAAATTCTTTATTTAACTTGAGTTTCATCATTGCCCGCCATATTTTTTTCACTTTTCATGCGGAATACTCCTCCTTCCGAAAACCCTATTCTACTGTTCCACGGGAAGAGGCAGAAGAGCCTCTGCGTTCAGAAGACGGTCAAATGAAACGACCAGAAGACGTCATCTCGCTACCAAACACTTCTGAAGCGGCAAATAAAACAGGTTACTTGACAACTGCCAAGCGTTTTTTAATATCAGTCGTAATGCCTTTGCGAAAACCACAGACATTTACATTAATACTGGGTTTGCATTTGTTGCCCCGCATTCAGTATAATAATATAATGACAACAAGATGAAAACCAGCATTCTCTTCAAGAATAATATTGTCAAATGTTGGAGTTATCACTTTCTTAAAACAAAAGTAGAGTGACCCAGTCCAGTGGAGTTGTACCGGTGTTGGCAGAAATTGTGAGTGTTAAAGCGTCCGCGGACAAAACAACATGAAACCAACGAGTGACATTTAAGATAAATAAGACAAGAAAATAAGAGTTGTACACGGACGCATGTGATGGTCCTTCGTTGTCGAGTGGTCCAGGGTTCCTTCTCAATATCATTTAACCCATCATCGCCGAGGTCGTAGATTCGAACGTCACTTTATAAATAAGCTATGCGAGAAAGCTCCACAATACTTTAGTTTTTCCGACTCCGAAATCAAGCACTTACATACTTACACAATCTCTCTCTCTCTCTCTCTCTCTCTCTCTCTCTCTCTCTCTCTCATATCATCTTCTTTTTCCTTTTTCTCTCTGTCGTTTGAATGTGTGGATGTTAATGCAATTGTGCGTGCGTGCGTGCGTGCGTGCGTGCGTGCGTGCGTGCGTGCGTGCGTGCGTGCGTGCATGTATGCCTTTGAAAGGCAACATTAGTTAACAGTTAAACTCAACTCGATGTTAATATATGTTAATATATATGTTTAGCATTATTCATGTTATTTGTAAACTCAATTTTAGGGAAGGACCGTAACTAATGTGGGTATCACTTGTGGCCCGACCCATTTGCAACGTACTTGTACACATTTGGCAATAAAATATGTTTAAATCAAAACTTGCCAGTTACTTGATGGGGTACGAATATGTATCATAAAGAATAAATGTCTTATCCACTAATTTAAATAAAAAGAACCAATAATGTATGATGAATACGTTTTGCACTGTGTAGCATGCATCAATTCTATCCATGCAGCCAATAGGTTTATGAATTATTCCTCTAGTTACTTCTCATTGTCATGCATTAATAATCACAAATGAATTAAAACTGCAGAGCACGCGTGTTGATTATATCGCGTCGGTAATCAAGCTAAAGTTCAGTCGACAGAACATGCACAATTTGCCATGAGGAAGATGCACGTCAGTCCAATCAAGGCTCGTGAATTTAGTCCAAATAAACACGCATAATTATCAAAACAGGCTACGAGTATTACTGATAAGAAAATATCCATTTTAAAGCACCTTAAACCGAGTAACCAATTAAAATCCGACTCGAACATCAATTTGTATTTGTTTATCACTCGTTTATGAGAGTTAAAATCTCAACAACTTTTGCTTAGAAAATACAGAAGTATCCTTTTGAAATAGGTGTAATATGTAAAGAAATACATATCTGTACACTCGTATCTTTATATCAATCAGCCTACCTGACATCTCCTATTTCAGGTTTGTTATATACCCCAATGTCAATCGTGAAACATCGGGTATTTCCGTATCCTCCGTATAGTCTATTGCGTAGCATAAGGGCCGAGGTGATCAGACAATCTGATCACCTCGGCTTTTATGCTACGCAATTGACCTCTGACATAATAAGGCGCCATTTTGGAAATACTTTGTGTCACATGATAAAATAAAATGGCGGGCCCCTTATGCCACCTGTTTATATACATGTACGTTGAAAATATAAACGTTTGTTAATCAAGACTGATATTTTAAATTTCCCTATAAATATGACCCATGTCGAGAATATAAATAAAAAAAATCGATATAACAACGCCATATATAATCAACTTAATGACGGATACATTATTTGTTACTTTCACGCGAATGAACACAGACTTGTAACACAGGCGATTCGCGTTGGTGTATTCTAGAGCTATACACGAGGTGTATTCTACGGAGGATACGGAAATACCCGATGTTTCACGATTGGTGATCAGATTGACCCCAATGTAAAACCAGGGAATTCCATGTCTGTCCCACAATTCATAGTACCAATATGATGTAATTTAGTCTTGATCATATGCAACGCTTGCTTTTCTTAAAGACAAACGTCTTGACAAGTTGTGCGAAAGAAACGTTTAAATCTGGAAGTAAGACCTGATTGGCTGAAGCAAACACACCTCTGCATTGGTTATGTTATAATAAAATTTCAAAACATTTATTCAGAACGGAATTCATGGCAGTTGTCTTGTACAAAATCTTTGTCAAAGAAGATATCTATAGAAATAAATATCCAAACGATACTCTTTTGAAATACTATGGAAATATCCGAGGTAGTCCGATTGTTTGGATCAACCGATCAAAAACAATATTCGATTTCTAAATAAAAATGATTTTTATTCTCAACCGAACTTGTCAAAACGTTTGTCTTTTAGAAAAGCATGCGTCGCATATGATCAAGACGAGATTAAAATTTAAAATTAAATTTCCTTTGGACAACTAACCAATCAGCGTACTCGTATGTTACGCGTGTACGCGACCTTGTCCGACTAAACAAAAATGACAATTTTCGCGGTGATCGAGCATAGATTTCTCAGCTCTCGTGCATACAATGTGTTTGATGTTAATGTATATGGGTAGATAAATGTCTTAGCTCAACGTAGCTACAAGGAAGTGTATTTAACTTCGCTGATATAAATTGTATTAGGGCAAGAACGAGTTGAGGGGTGAAATTCGAAATCGGCGAGTTCCACCCCTTGTCTATATTTACACTATATATAGCTAAAAATACGTGCTGGCCCCCTTTGGTTACTTCTATATAACGGTCCATGTCGGGGAGAGCGAGGTTCATCCCTGCATAAACAGTATACAGACAGGTACAGCTGTTGGTTGTATAGTTGTATGGTGTGTAGCATCGCTTTCAATAATTTTGAGACGGCGTTTTCTTGAGGTTGTATTCTAAGCGCTGCCACTCTGGAGCACACATTGTAGGCTATCCCGCCCATTCACATTGTACGTTATACTGACACTTGGCAGACCAGATCTAGAACTGTCCTCTAAATGATGAGCGCCTATATAGTTAGGACACTTCTAGCACCATTGTTCAAGTATTTGGTATAACACGGTCGGGAAATCGAACATACGACCTTCTGTATGCGATGCGGACGCTCTACCCTTAGTCTACCGCTGTGGTTGGATTGGTACAGTGCATGTGCTCTTACTATCAAAGTAGCACGGATGTTTAGATATAGATTTCCATATTTTATTTGGCTTTCTAGACGTAATCTAAATATATGTCACTGCGTATGCTCAAACGAATGCTATTTATATTTTAAGAAATCACTTTTCCCGGCACCAAAACGAAGAAATATTGTATTTTTTCAACATTTATGCAAATATCTTACAAATATCCATTCAGTGTGTAATAAGCACGGCGACTACATTAAAACTGAACAAGCAGTAGTGAAAACAATTAGTTCTTTACAGTCAGATATGTAGAGCAACTATTTAATTAATTATTATTAAATTCATTGCAACCAATCACTCAAGAGGGACGAAGTTTGACATGCACGTTACCGAATACACTGTATGTACCGATTTCATCTTGAGTTAGCTTACCTTTCTTCTGGATTCCTTTTAAAAAAGCAAACTGTACACGTCACAATGCATGCTATTCTGGCAGCTAAAATGTCATACTTTGTAACGAACCAAACTCTTCCCGAAACTATCCTTCTCCGGTGTAAGGATGTTAGAAATTCGGTTACCACTCCGGCAATTTAACTAGCTGCTTGGTAAGCAACCGGTCGCGTCAGAAAAGGTGCTTCCACTAGGATTAGTACCTTCGACCTCCTGCTTCCGCGGCGGACGCCTTAACCGCTACACTACGAAAGATGGCATAATATCTTATCGTAATATCATAATGCGATTGCGACTCTAAATATATTTGTTCTGCATGCAAGTGTTTAATTCATTAATACAATTTGTACGATCAATGACAGATACGAAACCTTATAGACCTGATATAAATCTGGGGAGCTGCAACGGAAGTAGTTGGCAGACACTAAATCAATCATAACCTTTATGAACTGGAGGTTTATCACGCTAGACAATCTCCGGATGTTTATTAGACAGGCATAAGACATGCATGTCATTCGTATTATTACAACATGTCTCGTTGTCGTGTTTGTTCACGCAAATCCACTGTGACAATGACGTTTTTTCAAAAAATTGCTGATTCAGATCGTGTGCAGTTTTAACTCTCTTGAGCCAAACATACACCCACATGGTGCATGAATTGAATTAATAACAGACACTTGACCTTCTTATTTGATAATAAAATATTTACAGTTTCAAATTAAAGTTTTCACTACTTTCTTTTTCGTAATTCATCTAGGAAAAGCAAGCGTCGTCGATGATCTAGACTACTCCGCTGACTGGTTAGATGAGTTTTCCTTTTCACTTATAAGCTCGCCGGGACGAAGTCCAATGAGAGCTATTGCCATGACCCCGGCATTGGCGTCGTCGGCGTCGTCGTCTGCAGACACCCAGGTTAAACTTTTGCGTTTAAGTTTAAGATATCTATGCAACCACTCATTGGATACTAATGAAACTTCGCATGTGTGTTCACCGTCATCAATGGAACACACAGAGATAAGAACCATAACTCTGGATTGCATTCTGTCACAGTTATGACCCTTTTTGGACTTAGACACCCAGGTTAAACTTTTGCGTTTAGCTTATACAATCAACATGCGTTGTCGTGTTACCATCATACTTACTGGTCGCTGATTGTGCAGTATGGTAGCCTAGTCTGTAGTACGGACCCAGTTGTCCCGATTGGTCCGTTAAAAAGCAATATTGGGAAAACCACATTTGAGCACGTTGATTGGTCAGTGGCTTCAACTGAAAGTTTGAATGACGTCACAGTTTAGTAAGCTTTCAATTGCTATGAATTGTTGGGCAGGCATATAATTCCCTGCTTTTTGCGGGCCGCCTAAAGGCAGGCCGCATTATTTAATATGGGTTAAAAAGTTCCTCTGGGGGATTTGGCAGACTGCTTTACATTGGTTCACATTTTATACTGAAAGAACATGATATTGAAGACTGAAATAAAATAAGATCAGACACAGTCTATTTTTTTGCTAGACTGCTATAATACTTGTTACGAAGGTAGTTTCGTATCTTTTTGTATGTAAAATTTTAGATGCAGTCTAATTATTTTATTCGTACACTAACCAGTTCGTACCCCTTAGGCGATTTTTAAAACCTTCGATTCTTCAGTATTTCCGGATTAGTTTTATATGTTGTAAATATTTTATTTCAACAATTTATCAGCATTTCATCTTTGTTCTAAATTTCCTCGTAGTATACTTCTGTATGGATGAAAAGGTGTGTGTGTGTGTGTGTGTGTGTGTGTGCGTGTGTGCGTGCGTGCGTGCGTGCGTGCGTGTGTGTGTGTGAAAATTGAGGATAATTAAGTAAATAACTGTGCGAATCATTATATCTCTTAAAGAGTGGTTTTAGGCCCGCTGTGATACTTTGTATCACACTTCTCTTGTTTCATTTGTGGTTAATAAAGATATCTGGTTTTGGAATAGACTAGACCCAGCTTTCCCGATTGGGTCCGTTAAGTAGCAATGTTCGGAAAACCACATTTGAGCACGTTGATTGGTCAGTTGCTTCAACTGAAAGTTTGAATGACATCACAGTTTAGTAAGCGTTCAATTGCTATGAATTGTTGGGCAGACATAGAACTATCTGCTTTTTCATTGGTGGTTAACATAGATATCTGGTTTTGGGATAGACTAGGCTTAGCTCTCCGGATTGGGTCCGTTGAACGGCAGTGTTGGGAAAGTCACATTTGAGCATGTTGACTGGTCAGTTGCTTCAACTGAAATTTGAAAGATGTCACAGTTTAGTAAGCGTTCAATTGCTACGAATTGTGGGACAAGCATAGAATTTCCTTGGAGATGGGGGGGGGGGCATAAGGGTTAATAGACCGGATTCGGGAGAAATCAGATTCTTGGATAGACTAGTGGTTGCCATATATATGACATACACGCTGGACGAGATATTGAAAATGGCATGAAGACCTGTAAAGACCAATTTCAACATATGACCTGTTTATGAGTGACTCAGATTTGCTATCTTACCGCTTGGGCTGCAGATTATAAAGGAGAGATAGTGAAGACATAAAACAACGAAGAAAGATAAGACTGATGATTGAAGAGAATATTCTATTTTCGTTGTATTTCATTGAAAGTTTTTGAAAATTGAAAAGATATGATCACGAAACATTTCAACGGCGGGAAGCATCGGTGGACACGTTATATTTGAATGACCTTAATGCCAATATCGACACATAAAAACTAAAATGGTGTGAATGTCCTGGGTTTTCCAAGAAATGTCTAAATGATGTTAACTCGTTCAAATGGTTAAAACACTATAAACTGTAAATTTGATCGATAAATTGTTTTGAGATGAACGATTATTTCCATGCATTGACAGTGCTTGTGTTGTGCTTGAATATAACTTAAGTCACCCAATTGTATAAACACTGGTTAATTTTAACTTTGGTTAACTCTTAACCCTTGGTTAAATTTTATCCAAACTGGTTAATCTGTTTGTTAACCAAAGTTTTATACAATCGCTAATTAGAATTTTAACAGGATTTTTAACTTTACCAACCGTTTAACCCATTTAGTCAGTGTTTATCCAATTAGGTCCAGGGTTGGGCAATATATTTTCTTATTATCTTCGAGCGTGATGTGTCTAAGTTGTAAGAAGTTATTTGTTTAAACATATATATATTATTGCCAGTAAAAGTATACATGTATACGGCAAATGGGTTGGACCGCAAGTTCTCTCAACTTAGATTCGGTCCTTGTCTTGTATTGTTCAAACACTATTCCAACGGCACTAAGATTATCACATTGCATACATTGACAGATTATATCAAAACAAGAACAAGAATAATGGAAAAGGAGGAAAAGCTAAAGGAGAAAAAAAGGAAAGACTAGCAAAATGACAAGATAACAGATAGGTTTAATGTTTGTTTAGTCTGTTTAGTCAGGTACTTAGATTTCAAAACAAAGCATGATATAATATATAATTTAAATATAACCGGCAAAAATGTATAGAACGTTTTAATGACAATATTTTCAAAACTCTTTGAAACGATTGTTTGTTTTGTATGTATTTATGAAGCGCGTTGAAAACAAGAATTTCCATCAACGGAAAGTGCAGTATTGTTTTATAATCGACCACTCAGTAATTATTGAATTTTATTAGTTTGATAAAATAACAGTTTAAAGCCAAGATATAATGCTATGTGGGATATATGTTAATGGTCATTAGTATACAGCGAGGTCCATACTTGACTTGAACTTCTGATAAGTAACGGGCCGTCACGAGTAACGTGTACATATCGAAAATCTGTCCATGTTTATGGAAAACATGACTTGTATATGAATTACCTATCTCTTTTTCTGATAATTAGAGTGCATTATACAGATATAAAAGAAGCAGAGAGGTTGTGTGAAAAAGAGGGGGGGGGGGGGGGGGACAGTTTAAATCTGCGGGCAGTCTAGCTGTTAAGAGCCGAGATGAAGACTAGAGCAGGTTTTTTTTAGTAGGAACAATTTTGGATGGGAGAGGCAGAACAGTTAGAATAAGATGAGAGACTTGTTTGAACTATGTTTAGAAGCGTGCATATATGTTAATAGAATTCATAAAAGTTTAAACGAAATATGTTATAATGTAGAATAAATATATATCGAAAAGGACCTGCGCTTTCTGTTAGTTTGTGTGTGATGTTGGAGCAGTAATTCCCAATAAAAAAGCTCGGAATTTAATGGTTGAAACTCAATAAGAACGTGTTTGACAATCGATCAAAATAAATAAGTTTTAAAAAATATTATCTTATGTTTAGCTTCTTTAAAACTAATCATGTGGTGTCAATGTGATGTCTATAGAAGTGGCACAGCATAACAATTATTTTGCAGTTTTATTAAGCGGATGCATTCCTATCATAGAGAAAAAACTTTAAAAACTTGTGGAAAAAAGAAATCAAAATGAAAAAGCCTGAGCATATGTTATGTAGAATAGCAAAATTCAGCAGTGTAACGAGCCTGTTTACATGTGTTAGGTTTTATAAACATAATGATGAATTTCTCTGTCTGTTGTTAACAGTCTTTTTAAATATATCGTATTGTATTGCCGGTAATGCGCAGTTTCGGAAAATTATACACTTCATCTACTTACTACCTTTAATTCGTGTTTAATGAAAGAAGACAAACGTGTTTATCTATTTAATTACAAGCTTGAAAGATCAAGTCTACATGATAATGGAAGATTTACAGCTAACACGAGCTTGTCGTAGTTTGTTATCTTCGTTCTAATGAATAATTCGGAGGAAACAACAACAAATTATAGTTTCGTCACAATAAAACGTGCATCAATAACCCAATTGATTATCCAGAGTTAACTAATGTCTATTTTATTACCAACGTTACGATGGTTCGTTCTACCACCGAGGTACAAAATAACCAACGAATTAGAGAAATATAGGTCCTTGAAAATAACACAGTATGTATGCTTTATTACTAAACCGGAGATTTATACGACAGTGTCCAGCTGGGCAAGCAGGAGATCCCCCGTGACCGAGTATTCGGAGAGGATGTGTCGAGATCGGGTAAAATGTGGGTTCGAGTCCAGCTCGAGTAAAATACTTCACGTTGCGGAAGAATTTGTTATTGTCAGAGTAGGAGCAGTAGATCTACTCGAGTATTCCGGCGTTACAATCTATTCACTCTCTCTAATTTAGCAGTAAGGTGTCCCCCCCCCCCCCCCCCCACACACACACACACACACACACCACACACACACACCACACACACACCGCATTGAACACTCCAGAAGAAAGCGCGTGCCTGCATTATTTGTACAATTTAAAATGCCCGTGTTATTTTGGACAGTATAGTGCATGCCTTTACTTTAAATCTTCAAATATATTGTATTGCTTTTTGTATACATTGGGCCACAAGTCATCCAACTTTGATTTACTTTAAACATATTGTATGCCTGTGTGTATAAATTGACTTGATCAACAGTGGTATATATCATTACATCATTAGTTGTGGTATGCACCAGTGTAAATGCTATTATTCCTCACATGGCCGAGTTGCTAGTAAACTTTATAGAAAAATATGGCAGTCAAAGGGCCATAACTAATACTGTTCTTAATTATAGCAAAAGCCCAAATGTCGTTCTTGAAATGTGCCAAAACCTTTACAATAACTTGCTATTAACTTATCATTGGATTTTGATAGAAAATTTTATCATTTTAGCTCTAATGGCCAAAGGCCCTTTTTGTAGACGCGATAGCACCTTCATTTTTCTTGCACCAGCGTGATTCGGCCCTAATGCCCCCACCACAGGGCTTATATAAGCAAATTTTAAGTAAAATCTAAAAAAAAAAACAGTTCTCTGAAAGTTCAAGGCCTTAACTTGAGATAATTTACATGTAGCATTGAATTGAGGTCCCCTAAAAGATTTGTTGAAGTCGGGACCTGGGGGTCACATTTGGGGCCGCCACAGGTTTCACTGTTTTACATAGAGTTATATAGGGAACATGTTGTAGTCGCGATAGCACCTTCATTTCTCATTGAATCTAAACCAAACTTGCACAGCAATTATATAACCACAATATCTCGGACGAGTTATTGAATCAGCGTGATTCGACCACAAATGCCCCCGCCACAGGGCTTATAGGCACATTTTAAGCGAAACTTTAGAAAACATTTTCTCTGAAAGTTGAATACCTTAGATATTTTACATGAGCATTACATGGAGGTCCCCTAAAAGATTTGTTGAATTCGGGTCTCTAGGGTCAAATTTTGGGCCGCAACTTGGGTTCACTGTTTTTCATAGAGTTATACAGGAAAAATACTGTAGACACGACAATACATTCATTAGCTCTACTGGCCAAAGGCCAGCTGGAATTATGTCAAGATAAATTGTCCGTCGTCCGTCCGTCCTTCCGTTTACCCTTTTCATGTAGACGCGAGAGCACTTTCAACTTTTATTGAATTTTAACCACACTTGCACAGAAGTTATCTAACCGCAAGATCTCGGACGAGTTCTTGAACCAGCGTGACTCGACCACAAATGCCCCCGCCACAAGGCTTATAAGCACATTCTAAGTTAAAAAAAACAACAGTTTCTCTGAAAGAAAATTCAAGGCCTAGACCTTATTTGGTATCGCCATAAGGACTTTTTCTAAGATGAAACAATTTTACTACGTGTAAATCTGTATAACGGTTCAAATTGAAATCAAAATGAGATCAAGTAATTCTTTTAATACGTCACTCAATATGATGCAATTTTAAGCGGTATATCTATTTTAGCCTAACTAAGGCGCTTAGCCCAAGATAGAAAATCCTTTGCAATATATTATTTTGTCACGATTAAATTAGAAAAAATGTTTATAGCCATTTTTAACATTTTTGAAAAAAATCCTAATCAATAAAATATCGTCCAAATGTTTGGAGCGGCAGTAACAAACTCACAACCCCCAAGTTGAAACGTGAATGTGCTGAAAACTACACACAGCGTCACCGCTAACTTACGGACAGTGTGCCTGAACAAGTGGTAAAATGCTGGCTTTCTGGTTTTCAAACCCGGCGGTCACGAGTTCGAGCGTTAATTAGGTTTTTATCACTCGATTTATATGGGCCAAGAAACAGTAAAGCCAGGGATCTTAACTTAGCGATTAACAAAGCTTCCTTATTTTAATTCTCTTTTTTTTTTATTCAAGTGAATGGCATTATTGATGTATATTGTGCACTTTGAAAGCCTTCTCAAGTTTGAATTGTGAAAATTATGCTCGGAAACTGGGGTATGAATACATGATTTCGGAAGTCTACATTCACTTTGTCAACAGTGTACACGTTGAACGAAAAACTCTCTAATATGACACTGACCCCTACTTTTCTCATCATTTTTTGGCAGTGTAGAGATTGACAAGTTTCAATGGTTTCATTTTGGTCTCTCTATGAATGATAAGCCTTCAAACTGTTATTATTTGCAATAGAATAAAGAATAAAAATTTCCACCTTATAAATCGTATGATACATGTATGTAGGCCTAATTCTGTATTTCCTGCCAATAATTGTCGTAATATTTATAAAGTATGATATTATCAGACCAAAGCATCAAATAGTGTATACATGATAAAAATGAAATAACTTTAAAATTTGGTAATTTGTATAAACTTGTTTGTCCTTTTCGGTAAATCAACTCTTTTCCGATTCTTTCCGTGCGGCGGGTAATTCAATTTCACAACCGGTGTTGTAGTAGAAAATTCATGTTTGTTTTTGGGTTTGTTTTGGAAAACGTTTAGTCAATTTTACGCATGACACCAATTGTGAGCTATGCCTATTATTCCAAATGACATTGACTAACAATGGCGGCTCCTAATTTTCCACCAGAGAAAAAAATAAGGCTTGGAGAAAGGGAGAGATTTGAAGTCTCAGATTCGGTGTTGCAGACTTTCAGAAAAGATGCTCGTGCATTACAACGTCTTAAAATCATTGTTGGCGAACTTTCTGAAAAAAGCAGCGGTTTGTGTATGGTAAAAATACTTGATTGCAGTGGAGATCATGGAGATCGATTTTCCAATATTTATTGCAAACTGGGAAGAAACTTTGAAAGCTATGAGGATACTGATTTAATTTTCTTTTCTTTTAAAAGCATTTTCCAAAAAGGCTGGAAACTTTTGAAAACATATATTGAAGATTCAGCATATGAACCATCAAACCTGGAGATGAAACTTGCTCTGGAGAAGTTGATCATTTTCATGATGACTGTCGATGGTAAGTCTTGTTATTCCCAGTCAGCAGCGATATAAACATGTAATTAAGTCACTGTCCCAGTGGTTGTTTCGTATGGGTACAGGACGAAGCGTACCACTGTCTTTCTGTACCACTGCCTTTACGTACCATTTCAGGACGAAGCGCACCACATATATATAATATAGTAGTAAATACCTGGTGGGACGCTCGATAATACGTTGTCAACTAGGTGTGAATAACAAGTATCATTTGCTCAAATCAGTGGTAAATTAAAGCAATCTGACAAAAAGAAAGTAGTTATGGGTATTATCAGGTTAATTAATCCCGATTAATTGTAAAAGCAGTACAATATAGTAATTGTAAGTTTGGTTATAAAGAACGAGAAAACATATAGATCACTTTCTTTTTTATATAAGCATTTTATTTTTTTCGCATAATAACGTATAAAATAAGCAAAAACATACATTTTTTTTCTTCATTCATTCATAATAAAAATCATAACTCATCGATCAGTATAAGCACATTTCATATAAAGCATATAATTATAATTAATAGCCAAACATACATTTTTTTCTTCATTCATTATTAAAATTTCAATATTTACAACAATTTCATATATCATAATAAAAATCATAACTCGTCGGTCAGTATAAGCACACTTTACATTTATTGAAGCTGTGACACAGTGTCTGTGATGTCAGCGGCAAATGTGTCTGTTGATGCTGATCTACATTCTCCGCAAGACCATTCCAGATTGATCTGCCCCCTCTGCAACTGATGATACTGAGTATGTGTGATCCCTGCAATAAAAATATAAATAAATAATTAACACATAGATACTAGATATATTCAAAATTTAATTTATTATAATTCTCGCTTTATTTTCGCTATATTGTAGTACTTATCGATGCAAATTAGACAAGATGAACATTAGATAAAAAAAAAATATAACATAATACACATTTGAACAGTTTAACAAACAATACATTAATATCATTAAGTTTTCCCTATATAATCTATATGTGGTACGCTTCGTCCTAGAAACTGGTACGCTTCGTCCTGGTACGGTAAGGCAGTGGTACGCTTCGTCCGACAATCGTTTCGTATTTGGTGCCGTTTTACTATTTAACCATAATAAGTGATATCGCTTGTTTGAATTAGTAATGTCACCTATTCAAATTAATGATATCATTTTAAATATTCAAAATGAACGAGTTGTATCACTTGTTGAAATGAGTGATATTAATTATTTGAATAGGGGATATCACTTGATTGAATAAGTAATGTTACCTATTTGAATTAGTGATGTCACTTATCCAAAATAAACTAGTGATTTCGCTTGTTCAAATAAATAATAAACCAATATAATTTTTTTACCCCAAATATTTGTCGAAATTTGGCCCCATTCCCCCATCAAAACAGTATGTTTTTTTCCCCTTAATGTCAAGAAAATTCCCCTAAAAAAATATATAAAACAATGGAAAACAGAGATGTTGACCTGTTAACTGTTTTGAACATTCATACTAATGATTTATTTTGTTATTTTATTTTACAACCCAAAATTTAAAATTTCCCCAAATGCTCATTTTTCCCCCTTCAAAAGGCACCAACTCACTTCCCCTAAAGGTAAAAACACACACTGTAAATGATGTAATATATTTACATCCTTGGGAGAAATTAATGTTAAATTCCTGTCAAAAATGTGATAGCACTTATTTGAATAAGTGAAGCATTCGATTAGGTGATAACACTTATTGAATTAAGTGATATCACTTATTCATTTCAAATAAGTGATACCACTTATTTGAATAATCAATATCACTTATTCAAATAAGTGGTATCACTTATTATGGTTGAATAGTAAAACAGCACCCCATTGTTTTGTACCACTACAATTTTGTCCTAGGTGGTTTTGTTCCACTCAAAGAGGCTTCGTACCATATATGAATATATAGTGTTTAAAACTTTACTTTGACTCATTCATCCCTATTTAAAAAATTCATATTCTGTCCATGTATAGAAATTATAAGATCGTAATACTGATATATATATATATATAGGATGAAAATGATTAAAACTGATTGAATTATTAGAAACTATCAGATATATTAGACCATTACATTAATGTTTTATTTCACTTGTCTAGTTGGACAAGTATTTCTAAAATCTGCTTGTCCTGACCAAAAACAACTTGTCCTTAGTTTAATCTAGAATTATGGTACTAGTCCTATGGATGTAAAATTAAGAATAACTAAATAAACTGTTTTTTTAAAGTTAACATTAAAGATAATAATATAATAACAGAACTTAATGTATTCAAAAACTGACTACAGTGTTTTTTTCTCACCATTTTGGGAAGATGACCCATGCCATTAGATTTGGGAATTTTAGCAGCGTTTTCATTTACATTGGGAAAACTTAAAATTGCATTAAATATATTTGTTCAACTTCATAAAAATGTGTACACTTGCTTCTTTGGCCATTTAATTAATGAATTAATGTCATACTCATTTCAGCATGGGGAAAACTTTTGTTTATTTCATCAAGGCATTATGGCAAGTTTCAATTTACAATTATTGAACCTTCAGTCGGGAATTTTAACCACTCATTTGGGGGAAAAAAGATACTATTTGCCATTGGGAATATGACCCAATAACTGCTATAAAAATGGCAAAAAAAACACTGGAATAGAACAATAAATTAAAAAACGCTTGAATGACTAGATGATGTAGTTTATTTACAACTATTTGGAGTATCTGAGTTTTAAAAACACTCAAATACGAGACAGGAGATTTGCAAAGAAGAGATGACTTGTCCAGTCAGGTTTGCAGCATTATATTTTACTTGTCAGTGCTCCAAGAATAGGATAGCCCGATGCCCGGGGCTTGTCAAATCTGGATCCGGGCATGTGCCTCTTTCAAAGTTACTTGCTCGTCGGGCTTGTCTTAAATAATCGGACAAGCTAGTCTTCACAATACACAGGTCTGCAAATATCTCTATTCGAAACGACACAGGTCAAACTGTTGTTTAAAGACCGTAACTAATCAGTATAAACAATTGACCCCTGCGGTGTTTATCATATCACATGCCCGCAAATGCGACTTCGGTAAACCTCTCATGCATAATCATTTATCTATTTTAATTCCTCTAATGTGATTGGTGGATAGCTTTGAATATAAAGTAATCTATTTTTAATAACCGCTCTGATTGGTCGTATATCTACGCCCAAGGTAAACAAGTTTCTTACCACCTACTAGTCAAAGACTAAAAAAAAAGACGATGACGTAATTCGCGGGTGTTTCTCAAATTCTCCATTATGAACAGTATAAAATTACTTCCCTTTGCCAAATGGTAACGATTTCTAAAATCTGGTAATGTTTTTGCAGATAATTTGCGATCGATCGCGTTATGTAAAATGTCAGCGTTAGGTTCTGGTAATTTTATAAGTATTTCGTAGATTTACAATAATTGGAACTGTATGTATATAAATTTTCTTCTGTGAAAACGTGAGAGTTGATATTGAAATTGAGTTTACGGTAAAGAAAAATGTGGGTGGGGTATTATTATAGTAATAAACATTGTTTTTTGGTTGTGTAGTTTCAGCGTATATTCTTTTTGGCATGATTTAAATATAGTATTGAAAACAACAATTAAGATGAATTATGTGGGTTTTTTTTAATATTTGAAATATAGTTGACTAGTTGCACTTTCTAGATATTTGAAGGCTATCATAAATTGCATTCATTTATCATATTGCCAAGTTCTCTTGGATAGATTGAATAGCTTTGTAGGCTTGGCATTGCCGTTATTGTATGTTGTGACAGCAATAATTAGAAAACAAGAGAAAGATATTTAAAATAATGTTTTAAATATACTCCTGCTCCCACACTGCCACTGAATCAACAGAACAGAAATGATAGTCAATAAAGAACAATTGATTGATTGATTGATTGATTGATTGATTGAATATTTAGCATCTTTTTTATGCTAATAAAGAACAAAGATTAAATACAACATACTGATAGAGACATAGTCAGTTCTCCCGAATTTCTCTCACTTCTCCTGGTCTTATTCAAACTCGAAAACTTGTGATTTAGACATGCATAATGTTATGGGGAGCTTACCCTATATAAAATGAATACATTTAAGTCTATGTTTACATATTTCATATTATACCGCAAGGTGTATTGGTAATAAAAATCTGGGCATGTGAACCGTTGATCAGGGCAAGTTATTTTTCAGTCAGGGCAAGTAGATTTTTTCAATCTACTTGCCCTGGGCTAGTCCCAAATTTTTTTTTTCTTGGAGCACTGCTTGTCTGTACCCACAATTAAGTTGTCCCGGACAGTCTGGCGTATGTTAATATTAAGCCCTGTATATACCATTCAATTAAAAAAAGGAGAAAAAAAACACATATATTTAACACATTTGTTACAGGCAAGCTAAGCCATTAAATTCATTAAAAACATGTAAAATAAAAAATAAAATGTAAGTTTTCAATTCAATTCAACTATCACACACTAATTGATAACAAATACCATCATACATAATCATTTGATTGACACCTAATCATGGTGTGAAATGCTATGAAGTTTATGCATTAATCAAGTGTGGTAAAAAACCTCTCAATTTGGTACGAGATTGTAGTGGTACCAAACCTCAGTAATTTGTCCAAGTTAATGTGAGTAAGAAATGTGTTTATGAACTCTGTCCACTTTTGTTTAAAATGATTGCAAAATCAAATCGGGCAAAATAAAATTAGCTGCTTGCCTATGCACATGAAAAATACTGTATTAAAGCACAGCAAACAAATAATTTTTAAGAGTGGCCTAACTGGGAAACATTGTGCTTTACTGGCTTTATCATGAACATTGGGGAAAAAAATGACAAACATGAAGTAGAGAACTTAATGTTTGTTACTTCTTTTTTAATTTGTTTTTCAATGTATATGATGGATTGAACATAAATTTGAAAATAAAATTTGGAAAAAAAATAAAATCAGATGGGGTAGGGAGACTAACCAAGGTCCGTTACTCTTGCCTGTGTGATGATCTACTGCATCTAGATTGTTTGTGATATTGATACAATAAGATGAGTGATGTGATTAAACTTCATTGTTGGGGTGGGGTGGGGGTTGTCAGTTAAAAGTTTAAATTATTTGGGTGGAAATGCTGGTATAGTCACATCTTTTTAAAATGTATCTAGATGCTGCCCTTTGTATTAGAACTTTCTTTTTTGTATGAAAGTGACTTACATCATGGCAAGTAAATTTTTTAGTTAGGGCAAGTACTTTTTCAAAACCTTTTTACATTATTGTGTGAATTTTCAGAGTCGGAAAGAGCACTTGTAGATAGGAATGAAGATGTGTCGGAGACTGACTGGTGCACAACTACAGCACATCACTACTTTTCAAAACTTGCCGTAAACTCACATTATGTGATGGACAATCAGTATATAACAAAATCAGTAGTTTGTCCTTGTGGATGCCATCAGAGGATAGAAGGTGAACATGGGAATACAAGCATTGGTAAGATATATATTTTATATATATAATATATGATAAACATGTACAGACTGAAGAATGAATGAATGAATAGGGTTTTACACGTACCAACACATTATAGGTTATTCGACCGCAACAGGAAGGAAAATTCCAAGTTCACTCTACATGTACAAAAAACAACAAATTAACATACAGATTAAAAAAATACATCAGCAAATGAATATGCAGAATGAACCTAGAACCTTGATACCTGCAGAACTGCAGAGTTTCAGCAAATTATATCGTATAACTCAAATTGTCGCTTCTTGTGACATGCATAAGCCACAGTGATCCTATTCTTGCCATCACTCATGGCTCCCTGGAACCACACAGGGAGTGATAATTTAACCACAATACTGAACATGGCAACAAATGATAAAATGAACATGACACCCATTCGGAGGATTCCTACCCCTCTGCAGAGATTGACAGTGGTTCTATTCTTAGCCGGAACCACACGGGCTACAGACTGAAGAATGGGTATACATCATGGATAAATGAACATCAATTGATAAGTCATAATAAGCATATACAGTTGATAGAAAAGGTTTACAAATATTTACAAGCATTGATAAGACTAAATAAACATACATACAGAGAGTATATGTAGAAGAAGTGTACATGGAAATACAAACAGTTGTGTGCGAGTTATATAATAAACATACATATAGAGAGTATATATGGAAGTGTACATAGATATGCAAGTATTGGTAAGTTATATAATAAACATACATATAGAGTGTATATATAGAAGTGTACATAAAAATGCAAGTATTGGTAAGTTATATAATAAACATACGTATAGAGAGTATATATAGAAGTGTACATGGAAATGCAAGTATTGGTAAGTTATATAATAAACATACGTATAGAGAGTATATATAGAAGTGTACATGGAAATGCAAGTATTGGTAAATTATATAATAAACATACATATAGAGAGTATATATAGAAGTGTACATGGAAATGCAAGTATTGGTAAGTTATATAATAAACATACATATAGAGAGTATATATAGAAGTGTACATAGAAATGCAAGTATTGGTAAGTTATATAATAAACAAACATATACTGAGTATATGTGGAAGAAGTGTACATGGAAATACAAAGTTTATATGTAGAAGTGTACATAGAAATGCAAGTATTGGTAAGTTATATAATAAACATACATATAGAGTGTATAAATAGAAGTGTACATAGAAATGCAAAAATTGGTAAGTTATATAATAAACAAACATATACTGAGTACATGTGGAAGAAGTGTACATGGAAATACAAAGTTTATATGTAGAAGTGTACATAGAAATGCAAGTATTGGTAAGTTATATAATAAACATACATATAGAGAGTATATATAGAAGTGTACATGGAAATGCAAGTATTGGTAAGTTATATAATAAACATACGTATAGAGAGTATATATAGAAGTGTACATGGAAATGCAAGTATTGGTAAATTATATAATAAACATACATATAGAGAGTATATATAGAAGTGTACATGGAAATGCAAGTATTGGTAAGTTATATAATAAACATACATATAGAGAGTATATATAGAAGTGTACATAGAAATGCAAGTATTGGTAAGTTATACTGAGTATATGTGGAAGAAGTGTACATGGAAATACAAAGTTTATATGTTGAAGTGTACATAGAAATGCAAGTATTGGTAAGTTATATAATAAACATACATATAGAGTGTATAAATAGAAGTGTACATAGAAATGCAAGTATTGGTAAGTTATATAATAAACAAACATATACTGAGTATATGTGGAAGAAGTGTACATGGAAATACAAAGTTTATATGTAGAAGTGTACATAGAAATGCAAGTATTGGTAAGTTATATAATAAACATACATATAGAGAGTATATATAGAAGTGTACATACAAATGCAAGTATTGGTAAGTTATATAATAAACATACATATAGAGAGTATATATAGAAGTGAACATGGAAATGCAAGTATTGGTAAGTTATATAATAAACATACATATAGAGAGTATATATAGAAGTGTACATGGAAATGCAAGTATTGGTAAGTTATATAATAAACATACATATAGAGAGTATATATAGAAGTGTACATGGAAATGCAAGTATTGGTAAGTTATATAATAAACATACATATAGAGTGTATATATAGAAGTGTACATAGAAATGCAAGTATTGGTAAGTTATATAATAAACCTACATTTAGAGTGTATATATAGAAGTGTACATGGAAATTCAAACAATGGTAAGTTATATAATAAACATAGATATAGAGAGTATATATAGAAGTGTACATGGAAATGCAAGTATTGGTAAGTTATATAATAAACATACATATAGAGAGTATATATAGAAGTGTACATAGAAATGCAAGTATTGGTAAGTTATATAATAAACATACATTTAGAGTGTATATATATAGAAGTTTACATAGAAATGCAAAAATTGGTAAGTTATATAATTAACATACATATAGAGAGTATATATAGAAGTGTACATGGAAATGCAAGTATTGGTAAGTTATATAATAAACATACATATAGAGAGTATATATAGAAGTGTACATAGAAATGCAAGTATTGGTAAGTTATATAATAAACATACATAAAGAGAGTATATATAGAAGTGTACATAGAAATGCAAGTATTGGTAAGTTATATAATGAACATACATATAGAGAGTATATATAGAAGTGTACATAGAAATGCAAGTATTGGTAAGTTATATAATAAACATACATATAGAGAGTATATATAGAAGTGTACACAGAAATGCAAGTATTGGTAAGTTATATAATAAACATACATATAGAGAGTATATAGAAGTGTACATAGAAATGCAAGTATTTCTAAGTTATATAATAAACATACATATAGAGTATATATATAGAAGTGTACATAGAAATGCAAGAATTGGTAAGTTATATTATAAACATACATATAGATAGTATATAGAAGTGTACATAGAAATGCAAGTATTGGTAAGTTATATAATAAACAAACATATAGAGATGATATATAGAAGTGTACATGGAAATGCAAGTATTGGTAAGTTATATAATAAACAGACATATAGAGAGTATATATAGAAGTGTACATAGAAATGCAAGTATTGGTAAGTTATATAATAAACATACGTATAGAGAGTATATATAGAAGTGTACATAGAAATGCAAGTATTGGTAAGTTATATAATAAACATACATATAGAGAGTATATATAGAAGTGTACATGGAAATGCAAGTATTGGTAAGTTATATAATAATTATACATATAGAGAGTATATATAGAAGTGTACATGGAAATACAAACATTGGTAAGTTATATAATAAACATACATATAGAGAGTATATATAGAAGTGTACATGGAAATGCAATTATTGGTAAGTTATATAATAAACATACATATAGAGAGTATATATAGAAGTGTACATTGAAATGCAAGTATTGGTAAGTTATATAATAAACATACATATAGAGAGTATTTATAGAAGTGTACATGGAAATGCAAGTATTGGTGAGTTATATACTAAACATACATATAGAGAGTATATATAGAAGTGTACATGGAAATGCAAGTATTGGTAAGTTATATAATAAACATACATATAGAGAGTATATATAGAAGTGTACATGGAAATACAAACATTGGTAAGTTATATAATAAACATACATATAGAGAGTATATATAGAAGTGTACATAGAAATGCAAGTATTGGTAAGTTATATAATAAACATACATATAGAGAGTACATATAGAAGTGTACATGGAAATGCAAGTATTGGTAAGTTATATAATAAACATACGTATAGAGAGTATATATAGAAGTGTACATAGAAATGCAAGTATTGGTAAGTTATATAATAAACATACATAAAGAGTGTATATATAGAAGTGTACATAGAAATGCAAGTATTGGTAAGTTATATAATAAACATACATATAGAGATGATATATAGAAGTGTACATGGAAATGCAAGTATTGGTAAGTTATATAATAAACATACGTATAGAGAGTATATATAGAAGTGTACATAGAAATGCAAGTATTGGTAAGTTATATAATAAACATACATATAGAGTGTATATATAGAAGTGTACATAGAAATGCAAGTATTGGTAAGTTATATAATAAACATACGTATAGAGAGTATATATAGAAGTGTACATGGAAATGCAAGTATTGGTAAGTTATATAATAAACATACGTATAGAGAGTATATATAGAAGTGTACATGGAAATACAAACATTGGTAAGTTATATAATAAACATACATATAGAGAGTATATATAGAAGTGTACATAAAAATGCAAGTATTGGTATGCCTTAACATAAACATAAATGTACAAATGATATAAATGTTGTACATGGAAATATAAGCATTGGTATGTCTTAAAGGGGACACTATCAATATCTTAAAAAAATAAAATATTTGTTAACATGAATAAAAAGGATCTCATAATCATTAAAAGATATAATTGAAGTTTTTAATGGTTTCATATGTCAAATCTACCAAAAAGTGCAAAATCGATATTTGAGTTGGAGCGGTAAACTTGAAACAAAATCCCCATTCTGAAAATAGATAGCACTTAATACTGCTTTATGACCTTCACCATGTCATTCAGACTCTTTCCAAGATGAAACAACTTTTACTCTGTATATAATGGATCAAAATGAAATCACGCGACTCATTTAATACGTCACAAAATATGTTGCAATTTTAAGTGGGAAATCTATTTTGGTCTTACCTAGGCGCATAGCTAAAGTTAGAAATCCCTTTTAAATATACTATTTAGGGATGTTTGAATAGATATCCTTTCGGTAATACGGGGTCAGTGAGTGTCTATAGGCATGATATATATATATATATATATATAACAAAAAAGTGTTTTCAGCCAATTTTAAAAATCCTGATTAATTTCCTTTAAAGTGTATGGTTTATGTTTATATGATCACCGAGTTTTAAAAAAAAAATTGATGGGGTTAAACATCATTTTCAATAAATTTCAGTTTATATGGCATGTCCAGTTTTATTGGTGGAGGAAGACCTCAGAATAATTCTGATTGGAAATATCGTCCCTCCGCCAGTAGCTGGTAAATTTTCTCACAAAAAAGTGGACTCGAACCTACGACCTCTTGATGAAAAGTAGGTGATATTTAGACAGCATCTTAGACCACTTGGCCAGAGAAAACCTCATATCACTGAGAAATTATGCAAATGAACATTTATTTAAGTTAATTAAAACAAGTATTATATTAGAATGTGTATTTGTTAAACTAAACTTACAAAGATCAATTGTCATCATAATTGCGACAATCATTAATTTATAAATGATTTGTGTATAAATTGTGTACGACTTTCAAACATTGGTGGAGTCTTACCTATAAAAAATTTATTTGAAACAAATGCTTACCGTATGTAGGAAATAAAGGGGGATTAATATCATTTATTTATATATCTAGGGTCTTTCACCAATAAAGGTTACCATATATTACCAGTTATGTGTTGGCATAAATAAAATTGTGATATTCTTTTTCTAATTTTAGGTCATGAAGAAACATGGCATGGCTGTGTTGATATACTCCTTGGATCAATGCTTCCAATTGTGAATGTACCTGTAACCAACAGTGTGACCAACAGTGCTGAACAAAGTTACTGTGATAGACAAAACACACTTCAAGTTGATGATTCAAGTATTGTTAGAAGCAGGAGGCAAATGATTGGACAAACTATCGTGTTTTCCTTTCTGCAAATGCAGCTCCATCCAGAATTTAAAAACTTCCTCATACCAACTGTAGGTTTGTCAAAGGAAAATGTTGTATTTCTTTTTTATGATGCAAGGCACGACATATTACTCGAGAGCCCCCCACTTAAGCTATTAAATGGAGGTAAGAAAATAAATCATTTGACAATGCTGGCAACATGGCTCGTTCTCAACTACAACATCTTTGGTACGGGTATCACAACTGATATGTTTGATATGAATTATAATGCTGACTTTCCCATTCATGCAAAGGACAAGCTGGAAATATACAAAACAAAGCTGCATTTTAACTGTCGTATCACCAAGTCAGTGGAGGCTTTCACGGAACCTTGGAGTATTTCAGGAGTCCAGGTCAAAGAGGGAAAGCCAGTAGATGAGGACGATGTGGATATTTATTAAAACATAAAATATCATTTAAAAATGGGGAAATATACTGAATGGAACAGCTAAACCGTCACCCGACATTTTATGTATTTTCTGAAAAAGTATCAAAGGTTCATGCTGCATGTGCAAAATAAGAATTACACGCCAAACAGATGCGTATAAGTAATTGTGTAAAGTTTCACAATGGGGCAATGTAATATCAATACATGATTGTCAGTTACTGTTGTATACAAATTTAATAATGCTACTCAGGGCTGTTCCATTTAACCTTTTTCTTCATATAGACACCTTTGGACACCTTTAATATAAACGCCTTTGGACACCTAATATAGAAGATTTTTAAATTAATGGGTGAATTAGGTTTATATTAACTGACAGAGTGGAAAACAGTGCAGGAAGTGTTCAGATTGCTCGTTATGAGCAATCTGAACTCTTCCTGCACTGCTTTCAAAGGCTTTCTGTGATTGGTGCGGGAAAACCCATATATATGGAGTAAAGGGTTAAACATACATCCCACCCATGGACGGCGAAATAATAAACCTCTAAGGCGGGAGGGTTTTTCAAAGTAGGGGGCCTGATAAAATGAATTAAACATATAAAGAGGGAGGGTCCAATTTCAAAGTGCCTTCCATGGGTGGGTTGTATGTTTAAATGGAATAGCCCTCAGTATTTTAAGGAAGATATTGGAAACAAAGTAACGCACTCAGTAATGAACAAAAAACGTAATCACTATTTTGTCAGTATTTCAATCGGTTATTTTGTATGATATTGGTAATTAAAAATATATTTTCATATTTTGATACCAAATTCTACTGTTTGCATAAATTGCACAGGTTGGTCTAGTGGTAAAGCGTCCGCCTCACTTGCAGAAGGCTGTGGGTTAATCCCCAGCTGGGTCTTACCAAAGACTTGACGTTCAACATAAGAGAACGGTATCAGTATCTGACTGGGTGGGGTATCATACCATGTGTCTGCGGCTTGATACTCCAGTGTGGAAGTGCTAAGAATACTTTCGCAAGAAGACACCGTCTCTATAGGATTGAAATTTGTTCGAAGCAAGGCTAAACGTTTAACCATACAACAACAAATGTTTGCATAAAAAAAAATTGGACATATTTTTACTGTAACATACTTTCATTCAGAGCACAGTTCTGGTTCGCTCAGTCAGTAGTATGTCTGACTATTAATCCATGGGTCAAGAGTTTGAATCTACGTCCAATCTCAGTGATGATTTCCAGGGAAGAGCGGTTAGGTCAACTGATTGTTCTGCTAGCCCTCAATGGCATAGAAATTGATGCTAAATATTCAAACATTAAACACATCTTCCATTCAGCCAAAATAAATTTAATCACATTATGAAATTATAGGCGTGTGGACCTATGTTATAATATTATAAGCAACCAGTCATTATTTTATATATTATATATTGTTATATTAGCATTATGTATCTTAAAAATAATTAAGTCTAAATACCGACTTATGTCATTGTCTTGCTTAGAATAAAGTTTTCTTTCAAACAAGTCTTTGTATAAAACCAGCAATTGACACATTCAAGAGTATGTCATGTCTACTGTTATATCCATACATATTTACAGTTAACTGTAAAACATTTTCTCATTTCCTTCCCAAGTCTACCAAAGTTGTTTAAATCTCTGCAGCAGTTTATCCTGTATGTCTGGTGCAATACCCATACCGCAGAGAACCTCTTTTGGATTTGGCTGACCTGCTATCACTGATGCCATTGCCTAAACAAAACATAATTTGAAAATAAACTGTCTGTACAGGTACTTTGGGAATATCTGCACATGAAAGTTTCTTAGATATGAAGCTCATCTGTCCAAGTTATAAAACTGTGTTCCATGCTCAACTAAAAAACAAATGAATTCATTTTTAAAAAAAAAATGTAAATACAGTCATTTTATACCTCAAATCAGAATTCAATATTTTCCAGTTCTAGTTCAAGTCAAGTGTTTGCACTTTAAGTTGTATTCTAATATTAATCCTGGAAATTGAGTTTGAGTATAAATTTGAGTTGAACATGAACAAAATTTTGTTACCTTGGGGTCAGATACTTGGGGCAGTAATACTTTGAGATTAGTGTCCAAATATTGATATACATTAACAGGTGTAAATATTTATTATGTAAATGTCATGGTAACATCTTTTTCAACATACCCATGTCATTATAAAGCAATTGTAAAATTGTAATTTACAATCATAAAAAATGGTGGGTACAGCAGTAGAACATTAAACTCAATATAGTTGGGTTGTTGTTTCGATCCCCTGCCAAGGCTATGTGCGGTATCCTTAAACAAGCTACTTTCCTGCATACACTGTGTGGTTTACATTATACTGGTTTTACCCATGAATAATTAGAGAGTGATTTGTCTATTAAAGTTGGAGGAACTTGATTCACAGTCCGTAAAAAAATATAAGTTTAAAATAAAAGTTAATGATTGGAAAAGAATGATTATTTTGAACATTTTCAGATATGCTTTTGAAAACATTATTATTTTCATATACAGTCAAACCTGTGTAAACGGTCACCTCTATTAAGCAACCACTTGTCTTAAGCAGCCAAATTTGTTATTTCCCATTTTCTTTTTTTCAGAACAATTTAACCTGTTAAGCAAAAACCTGTCTGAAAAGGCCACATTTGCTCCTTCACTTGACTGGCTGCTTAGCCCTTTACTCCATAGATACGCATTTTCCCGCACAAATCACAGAAGGCCTTTGAAAACAGTGCAAGAAGAGTTCAGATTGCTCATAACGAGCAATCTGAACACTTCCTGCACTGTTTTCCACTCTGTCAGTTTATATAAACATAATTCACCCAATAATTCAAAAGCTTCTATATTAGGTCTCCATAGGCGTCTATATTAGAGGTGTCCAAAGTCGTCTATATGAAGTAAAGGGTTAAGACAGGTTTGACTGTAAATCTAAGTATTAAATTCAGATAACAGATAAGAGGATTGTTTATTACAGTTTTATCGTAATTCTTTCCTGATTGAAATATAGAAAGCATGCACATAAAACTACCTGTAATTCTTCTAATGAAAGGGAGGCTATGGCAAGTGAAGCAGCATCCTCTATTTTCCTTTGAACCTCTTCCTGTAACATACATAAACATGCAGTAGACGTCAGGACACTGTTTCACTTAACATCTCAAGCTGAAATATCCCTGAACTCAAAAATGTCACTTTGTCTAAATCATTACTCAAACTCATCACACATTTAAATGGTCCTACAGAATTGAAGTTGGAACACATCTGTACTCATTGGTAAAAGATAACATGCAAAATGTTTATTTTAAATGTAGTTATGGCATTTTAAATAAATTGAGTTGAGGAAATTCTTGAGGGGAGATGTTTAGTGAAACTGGGACCTGATTATCAGCCACATGACCTATCAATATTATATAAATCACCTTAATTTGTTATATAAAGAAAATAAGTATAAATAAAATTTGACAACAGCAAGGACGGCTACTCTTCTCTTTAATTTCTTGACAACAGTGACATGTCTATAATGGTTAAAAATTCTAATGTAAGCTTTATAAGTATAAATGTTAAGAGAATGCAAGGGTTAATTAACTTTTTTAATGACATATAATAGTTATGAATATGACTCTTTGTGTATGTTATATCTAAGTTGATGGGGAATTGAGATGTGCAGCAGAGACTAAGGGGAACTTAATATGTGTTCATATATCATATGCCATGCTTTTTATGACCATATTTTCTTTGATATTGAAATGCATCCATCCATCTGACATCACATTTTGGACCACCATTGCCTCCAAGGCTGTTCTCCCAGATTTAATCTAGTTCAAATAAAATTTGCTGTTCATGATTTGAACATGTGGTGGGGGGGAGGGGGGTGAATGGGGTAATAAGGTTAAAATTGGGAATTTTCACAAATTTCCTCTCAATAACCTTTCAGTAAAACTAGTTCATATTTGATATAAATTATCCTTACATCACCTAGGATTGAAGATTCTGCATATCAAGGGTCTGGGATATATATAGGGGCCCTGTAATGTGACTTTTACTTTTACATAGGAATATTATTGGGAAAACTGAATTTTTTCATTTTGTATCCATGTGTACAAAAAAACTTCTTTTTAAAATTTGAATCATTTCTGCTCATAACAAATCGCTAAGAATGGGTGATTGAAATTCTGACAAATTAAGCGGCTGGGTTGTATAAGGGTTATTATTTTTACAGATGAACGATATGGGAATTTAAAGTATTTCCTGTTCATAGCAATTAAGATTTTGTTCAGTATGGGTGTGGTGGGGGTATTTATTCATAAGTTGTTAAGATTACCCCCCCCCCCCCAAAGAGGGTAAATATTGTGGAATTTCAAAAAGTGCTATGGCCACTATGAGTCAGTAGAGCATCCTCAGGCCCTCTTGGGCCTCTTGTATTTAGTTATAGCCTTTTGCTGTTTTTTTTTAAAACTTGAATGTCTCGCATCCACAGGAAATGTTTATTTTACTCAGTCAATGGCCCTTTTGAGCGGGGCATATGATTATTTTTTCTGAAGTTGTTTCACATAAGATGGTCACATTTTGTAATCTTACAACACAATAGTAATCGCAGCGTCCATCCGGCCGGTATTTTGTGTCCTACCTGTAACTATGTCATGTATAGATGGATTTTGTTAATACTTGCTTCAAATGATCAACATAATATGACGATGTGAGTTTGTATGACAATACTTTGAGTCTGTGTGAGATTTCATGTCCGGCCTGTAACTTTGTCATGCATATATGGATTTTGTTAATACTTGCTACAAATGATCAACATAACATGACGACGTGTCGGGAGTGAGACCCACACCTGTACCTCAAAGGTCAAGATCACACTTTGAGTCTGTGTGACATTCTGTGTCTGGCCTGTAACTTTGTCATGCATAGATGGATTTTGTTAATTTTTGCTGCAATTGATCAACATGACATGATGATGTGTCACACGTTGCACACAGATTCCCACTTCAAAGGTCAAAGTCACAATTTAACTTTGTTTGATGATACTTTCAGTCTGATTGAGATTTCGTGTCCAGCCTATAACTTTAACACCTATGGGTAAATTTCAAAAACACTTTGCTCAATTCATAAGGATGACATGAGGACCTGTCACACATAAGACCCACATGAGTACCTCAAAGGTCAAAGTCACACTTTCTGTTTGTTTGACAACACTTTGAGTCTGTGCGAGATTTCATGTCCAGCCTGTAACTTTGTCATGCAGAGATTAATTTTATAAATACTTGCTACAAATGATCAACATAACATGACGAAGTGTCACACTTAACACCCAGACTTCCACTTCAAAGGTCAAGGTCACAATTTAACTTTGTTTGACAACACTTTCAGTCTGTTTAAGATTTCGTGTCTGGTCTGTAACTTTGTCGCCTATGGATAAATTTCAAAAACACTTGGCTCAGTTGATCAACATGACAAAATTAAGTATTGCATTTAAGACCAAGAACCTTTCCTCAAAGGTCAAGGTCACACTTCCAATTTGTTTGATACTGCGTGTTTGGTCTGTAACTTTGTCTTTAACAAGGCTCAATTGATCAAGATGATATGACGACGTGTCACACGTGAGACCCAGACCCATACCTCAAAGGTCAAGGTTGCACTTTGAGTCATGTTAAGACACAGAACCTTACCTCAAGGTCACACTTTCAGTTTGTTTGATATTTAATGTCTGGTCTGTAACTTTATCTTATATAGAGGGATTTTAAAATAGCTTGACACAAGTGATTAGCATGTCATGATGATGTGTCACCGGCATTTACCTGTAGAAATACCCAGAGTCCCAGACCTTTACATCAGATGTCACAAAGTCATGGCTACACAAAGGTCAAGGTCATGTTTTAATGTAAATAAAACAACATGAAATTGCATGTCTAGTCTGAAACGTCAGTCCATTACTCTTTATATGCATGGATACATCGCTTCCTATTATAACATATATTGTTATTTTTCGCAGACCATTTGGGGGGCATGCAACGTCTACCAGTGACATTTTTTCTGTTCTAGATTATGTACAAAGCATGAACAGATCCTTAATGTTGGCAAATATAGAGAAATTTGCTGGAAATCCTGCACTAGAATTGAATATGTGTTCTCCAATCCCCTCAAAATGGCCAAATATATATATTATTTTTAATATTTACTATGAAAAGGAAATGCTTAAAATGAAATGGTCAGTCTGCTTACAGGGCCTTTATAATATACATTCCATTTCCTTTAATTGTCCAAACTTGACATTGCTTTAAATTTCAACAATGCTTCTGTGATACATTAGGCAAAAGCAATTCCATTAAAAATCAATATTAATCTGTTTGAGCCCAAAGGGTGGTGTCATTTTTAACCACAGGGACACCACTTATACAAATATGATGGAACTATATTTGGTCATAGTTTCTAATTTTTCTCTCCAAAATTTGTTCCACGAGAAAAATATTTTTATATTTTTTTACTACATGTATGTTTAGTGACAGCAACCATCTTGAATTTTAGATAAAAAAAATCTTGTTAATGGTCTCACATACATGAGAAACATCCATTTGAAGGACAATAAACCATCACATAAGGCCTTCTAGTCTTTGGTCAGTAGAGCAAAAAAATGACAAATACCCAAAGTTTGATACATCCAGGTCTACAAGTACATTCATTTTGAGTGTGTTTCTCTGTATAAAGTACTAGTATATTTAATGAATAACTTCAGAAGATCGATCAAAGATTATCAAATGCTCTGTTTTTTGCGCTAGGTGAAAATATACCAGCTTTTAGAATTTTAAGTATCTGTACATAAGGTTACCTTTGACTTTTGTCGCTTCTTTATTTCTGAAAACAGATGTTCTCCTCTGATGTTTGACATCTCTGCAATGAAAAATTGATATGCAAACATAAAATAACTTAAGATGGACATTTTTTATGCATTAAACAGAAATATGACTAGGACCCAAGCACTAGTCACAAAGGACCACAGGCTGATCACAAAGTGCCTGTGACAAGGACAATATTTCATAATAAGGGAATGCTGACAACACTTCATAATTAGGGAATGCTGACAACACCTCATAATTAGGGAATGCTGACAACACCTCATAATTAGGGAATGCTGTCAATACTTCATTATTAGGGATTGCCGACAACACTTCATAACTAGGGATTGCCGACAACACTTCATAATAAGGGAATGCTGACAACACTTCATAATTAGAGATTGCTGACAACACTTCATAATTAGGGATTGCTGACAACACTTCATAATTATAAATTGCTGACAACACTTAATAATTAGGGAATGCTGACAACACTTCATAATTAGAGATTGCTGACAACACTTCATAATTAGGGAATGCTGTCAACACCTCATAATTAGGGAATGTTGTCAACACTTCATAATTAGGGATTGCCGACAACACTTTATAATTAGGGATTGCTAACAACACTTCATAATTAGGGAATGCTGACAACACTTCATAATTAGGGATTGCTGACAACACTTCGTAATTAAGGATTGCTGACAACACTTCATGATAAGGGATTGCTGACAATGCTTCATTCAAAGAGAATGCTGAACTCGCTTCATAAGTTGGGAACAATGACAATGCTTCAGTAGTAGGGAACCATAACAATGCTTCAGTAGCAGGGAACCATGACAATGCTTCAGTAGCAGGGAACCATGACAATGCTTCAGTAGTAGGGAACCATTACAATGCTTCATTAGTAGGGAACCATGACAATGCTTCAGTAGTAGGAAACCATGACAATGTTTCAGTAGTAGGGCACCATGACAATGCTTCAGTAGTAGGGAACCATGACAATGCTTCAGTAGAAGGGAACCATGACAATGCTTCATTAGTAGGGAACCATGACAATGCTTCATTAGTAGGGAATTCTGATAATGCTTCAGTAGTAGGGAACCATGACAATGCTTCAGTAGTAGGGAACCATGACAATGCTTCAGTAGTAGGGAACCATGACAATGCTTCAGTAGTAGGGAACCATTACAATGTTTCATTAGTAGGGAACCCTGACAATGCTTCATTGTAGGGAACCATGACAATGCTTCATTAGTAGGGAACCATGACAATGCTTCAGTAGTAGGGAACCATGACAATGCTTCAGTACTAGGGAACCATGACAATGCTTCATTAGTAAGGAACCATGACAATGCTTCATTAGTAGGGAACCATGACAATGCTTCAGTAGTAGGGAACCATTACAATGTTTCATTAGTAGGGAACCCTGACAATGCTTCATTGTAGGGAACCATGACAATGCTTCATTAGTAGGGAACCCTGACAATGCTTCAGTAGTAGGGAACCATGACAATGCTTCAGTACTAGGGAACCATGACAATGCTTCATTAGTAAGGAACCATGACAATGCTTCATTAGTATGGAACCATGACAATGCTTCAGTAGTAGGGAACCATGACAATGCTTCAGTACTAGGGAACCATGACAATGCTTCATTAGTAAGGAACCATGACAATGCTTCATTAGTAGGGAACCATGACAATGCTTAAGTACTAGGGAGCCATGACAATGCTTCAGTAATAGGGCACCATGACAATGCTTCAGTAGTAGGGAACCATGACAATCCTTAATAAGTAGGGAACCGTGACAATGCTTCAGTAGTAGGGAACCATGACAATGCTTCAGAAGTAGGGAACCATGATAATGTTTCATTAGTAGGGAACCATGACAATGCTTCAGTAGTAGGAAATGCTTACAATGCCTCATTTAAAGGTAACACTGAAATCGCTTCATTTATAGTAGGGAACCATTAATATATAATATCTAGATAAAGATATCTTCCTGCCCTTGTATATGTCAATGACCAGACCACAACTGGAATATGCAAGCACAGTCTGGTCACCATTTCAGAAAAAATAGCAACTGAGAATCAAAAGAAGAATCCCATCCCTCATAAAGTATCTTGGTATCCAATCTCTAGAGTATACAGGTGGATAGGAAGTCACATGATACATGTGTTCAAATAAGAACAGTATGAGACCTGTACAATAAAGGATCAAATGAAAGATTATGAAAAAAGAAGGTCACATTCAATCATACATGAGGAAACAGCCTAAAACAGTTAAACGCGTTTAGCATCCGAATCTTTGCAAACTGGAATTATCTGTTAATATTGTCAGCAAGTATAAATGTCTTTAAAAGTCATCTAAATAAGCATTGGCACAATATCCCCCATAAATTTAACACGACTTACTACTCGGAAAAACTAAGAAGACAATACAGACCAAATATAAGATCAGGACAAATAGAAGGCTTAACTACTGTCTTGGAACAGTAAATTAATTGCAAATAAAAACATCCTATTAAATCATAGTCAATCGTGAACTTTGTTTTACACAGTCCCTATCATTTACTATCTCCAAAAATACTTCCTGATTAATGACATTTTACATAATTTTTATATACAATTGCCTTCATCTCCAGTGGATAGCGTCAGACTCCGGATCGGAGGGTTGTGAATTCAATCCTCTGCCACGGCTACGTGTGGGGTTCTTGAGCAAGATATTTTATCCACATATGCTGTAAAGTACTGATTATACCAAGGAAGATTTCGAGTGTGATTTGTCTAAGTTGTCAGAACTTTTTTCACAATCGAGGTAAAATAAATAAGTTTAAATGAAATCATTACCTTCATCTACCTGATCACGCTTTGCCTTTTCGCTTTCTTCTTCATCCATATACCATATAGTTACAGCATACCTGCAGAGTAATACATACTGTGATATGATATAATATTATGTGTGGAAATAGTACAAATTGTTTAAGCTTAGTTATTGTATACATCTCACTACAGAGTTGCGTCCCTTTTAGTGGAAGAGGTAAGAGCAGATACATTCCATTTTTAATCAATGATGAACATAAATATTCGGATGATATGAGGTTTTAAATCAATGATGAACATAAATATTCGGATGATATGAGGTTTTTAATCAATGATGAACATATAAATATATTAATTTAGATGATACGAATCCCAGGCTAACTTACAGATAGCATCGGAGAGATTTACAGCTAAATACGAAGTGTATATATGAACATAATGAGATATAAAAACAACACAACACTAAATAATGCAAACAGAATATAGCATCAAAATGTTCTCCTTACACTCAGAAGTACACTACCGGTAAATGCTATTTGTAGCTGTTCAGAATTATTGTTAGTTTAAATTATTTGGTTACTGTTCTACTGGTGTCGAATTAACAAGTTTTGATCATATACTGACCATCAAAAGTTTCGCTCTACAAGTTTGAGTTCAAATATTATAATGTTAATTTTGAAACTGAAAACAAAATCGTAGGTGGATACTAGTATTTTGATTTCAACAACATTTTGATTTTTCTGATAAATCTGAAATATACTTTGTACTCAATTAGAATTTGCGAACATTTAGGGACATAGCTCAACAATAATTCACATTACATTATTTAAAAATGTACACTAGATCTACTCTATTTCAGGAATACCGAATGAATAAAAAATAGATTTCTTCAAATTATCCCCCTTATATTGAAATACACTTGATTTGAGAAGTTTAATAACATTCAAGTGAATGCATCAAATGATACACAATTTAAGGCAGACGCATAGCTTCCTATAGGCACTATAGGCATGTGCCTACACTTTTTTCAGAGAAAAAAATAACTAAAAAATGTTATAAAACAGTGAATTCAAGGTTAATATTAATGTTTACCAGACTCCTAAAAACATGCGAAATAATACGCCAAAACGCACCTACGACAGTCTAGTGATTTTTTTCAAGGAAGCATGCCCCTACCCCCTATAACTGTGCCTACACATCATTTTCAGCCAAGCTACGCCCCTGTAAGACTTCTATTGTTTGACGCCAACCGGTAATTACAACAAGAGTTGTCGGAAGACAACAAAGCTCGCCTATGGGATAAAACTCACCACCCATGCAATGATTGAGATTGGATGCAAACACCAAAACTTAAACGTAACTAAACGCAAAAGTTTAACCTGGGTGTCTACAGATGACGCTGACGCCATGGCAATAACTTTCCTGGACATTTGTCCCGGTGAGCTAAAAAGGAAACACAGAGACTATATTCAAAGTTTTATGAGGTAGATCTACCGACAGCTTCAAATACATCTACATACTAACAATGGAAATGTGCAACTTAAATGTATTGCGAAACTTTTGATGATCAGTTAAATATGCACTTATAATCGACTACTACTTGATCTTTAAGCTGTTAATCCTAATAACTGTTACACAGACTACATGTTCCTCTCCAACCAAGACACATGCATACTGAACCTTGTTTTGAATGCTGGATGCACTTCATGAGGATTTCTCCAGTCTGACCAGAAAAATAGCAGACGGTTTGCCACTGGTGCAATGTCGATATAACCGTCGTTATCTGCTGGTAATATGCGCAATATACCACCATCTTTCTGTTGTATTTAAAATGAAGAATTTATGAATGATGTTTGTAGTATTACATACAGTCATTACAGTGCTATCTGGGTCCTGGACCTCAATAAATCAACAATTTGAATTTTGAGTCAGAGAATCGGACTCGGACCCAAAATCTTACATTTTTGCAAAACCCTGTAAAAATAAATTATGGGTAAGAAATGAGATACTGTAGCATTTTCTGTTATATAATCATTAAAACTGATTGTTTTTAAAAATAGTTATAGATGTGCTATAATTGCTTGTTTAAAAGATGTTAATTGAATTGTACATTTCTGACATTTTGAGTCTGAGTCTAAATCTCAGACTGAAAATATTGATGAATTTTAAGGTCCTGCTTCATCCACATATATGTACTTAAGAATATAGATACGTAAAAACTTAGCATGGTGGTTATTTTTATGTAAGACCTTAATAATAGGCATTCAAATTTTATTGAAATACAGAATCAGTGACCTGATAAATTTAATTAGGTCACTGACAGAATACTTCTCTGCACCCTTTAAAGGGAATATATCCGGAAAAACGCTATAAATGTCTAACAAAATATAATTATTTTATAAAGCTATTATAATTTAATTGCTAGTCTCATCTAATTTTTTCTTAAAAAGGGGGAGTTAGGGGAGAATTTTATTTTTTTAATCTTTTGTTGTTATTTTTTTGTGTGTGTGTTTTTTTATGAAAATAAAAAGTGTTTGGACAGCATGAAAATTAGGGGGTGAGCGTGGATGATAATCTAGCAATTAATTTATAATGGCCTCAAATGGATAGAAAACATCTCGTTAGCATTAATAAATCTGAATGGTTTGGTATGTTAAATCCACCAAAATGTGTCAAAATCAATATTAAAATTGGATTGGTCACCTTAGCACGAAATCCACATTCGAAAAATAGACAGCATTTATTATACTGCTTGATTACCTTCACATTGCCATTTGGATTTTTTTTAAGAAGATACTATATTTCTACATGTAAACCTGTATAACAGATCAAACTGAAAATACCGTGACGACTCATTTAATATATCACAAAATATGTTGCAATTTCAATCTTTTTGAGACTAACCTAGGTGCATCGCCCAAATTAGAAATTCCTTTTCAATATTACATATTATTTTGGCATGTTTGAATAGATATCCTCCTGTTTATACAGGGTCAGTGAGTATTTATAGGCATGATATATTGGGAAAAAACTATATTTAGCCAATTTTAAATTTTGAAAAATCCTGATATATTCCCTTCAATAAGTTGACCTTGTACTTTGTTTGTGCCAAGTTTGATGCTTTTCTAAAAAAGTGCACAGATTTAAATTACTATGTCTTTAGCGTAAAATTCACAATCCACTAAATACTGTTGCTTATTTGTTTTTACATGCTTCAAGCCCATCCAACGGAGAATGTGATTGGACAGGCTAACATTTCAAATTTGTTTAATGCATTATTATTATTATAACAAAATATATAAAATAAACAAACATTAGGGAAGTGTACAGACACACATAACGGACCTGATAAAAAAATCATATTAAAATTATTTGAAAAGTCTGAAAATTCAAAAAGAAATCTAGGGTTTACCGGTTCCTTGTTCTCTTACCTTCCAATTTTTCTATCATCTTTCCCTAATACCGGTAATAATTTTTTTTTTTAAATTTACCAACAATAATTTTTATAAAATCAATTTAGGTACACAAGTATATATTAGAGTAGGGCCATCCTTAAACAAGAGCTGTCAGAGGGACAGCGCGCTCAACTATTTCGATGCTGTTCTAAAACAACAGCTTTTTCAGGAAATAAGTACCAAATGGAAGACAATTAAAACTCAGGGTTGGTAAAATTAGCTATAATTATTGCTTTCTGTTAAAAAATAAATTAGCAAAATAATTCACCAATACATGTACTTTTCATTTTCATTATCAAGTTATGTTTATTTGAAAACAACAAAGTGAATGAATGGCTTGTATTGCCTTAATATTATTTAATTCAGCATTTGTCATGTTTTACATTTGTCATTTAAACTTTAAAATTGCTTTATAAATTAACCATAGCTGACAAATAACCCAAATAGGTGTGCCAATACCTAACTTAAGGCACATCATGTATGTATAATAACCCTATGTACTTCAATTGCATGACTAGAATAATATAAATTGGTCAAGCATATCAAGAAATACTAATTAAACATTACCTGAAATAATCAAGAATTTAAAATAGTGTAAGCTATAGTTGAGATAATCTTCTGTTTCAAGATTAGTTTATCAATGTTTTACATATGCGATACAACTATGCACTACCTTCAAATCATATACATATGTAGTAATATACCAGTTCTTGTAACATTAATGGATCTATAGTCTTGTACCAACACATACAGTTTATCAATGCTGGATATCCTTCTACATTCTAAGATGTTCAGTTTTATACATATATACAAACTTCACCTCAGAGGGCAATATATTGGTACCAGTTCATGAAAATGGGATCTATAATATTGATTGATTGATTGATTGAATATTTAGCATCATTTTTATGCCATCGTGGGCTAACAGACGATCAGTAAACCTAACCACTGTTTCCTGGGTTTAACCAGTACTCGAGCACACCCCGTCTCCGCAAGTAACTGATAACTTTCCCACTTGAATCAGTGGTGAGAGACGAATGATAATGAGACACAATGTCGTATATCAATCATCACAGAGACTGTTGCCGGGCAGGGGATTCGAACTCACGACCCCTGGATTGATAGTCAGACGCGTAACCGACTGAGCTAATCGGGCCCGGCTGGATCTATAATAAGTTGAAATAATCTTGTACCAGCATGCACAGTTTATCACAGCTGGATACCCTTTTATGAAAATGAAGAAGAAAATTAAACTTTCATGAAAATGAAAAGAAAAACATTTAAAAAAAAAGGATTAAACTTTTAGAAAAAAAAAAAAAAAAAATAAATGAATAAAAAATGTTACCCCTTAGGGTGGGCCAATTTTGCCCCCAGGGTCATGGTTTTGAACAAATTTGAGAGAATACCACAAACTGACCCTATTTGTAAACCATCTTCAGTTACATTAATGCCTAGTACTACAAACTTTAATTCTTGTCTCTATGAGTTCCCTAGGGGATGTTGAACACACACGTGATTAGTTTCATTCATGTCCAATGATAGGATGATGAAATAAATACCAACTCAAAAACTTTAACCTCTAAAAAGTCCAAAAAGGGCCATAACTCTGCCAAAATGCAACCCAGAGTTATGGTTCTTGTGTCTGTGAGTTCCACTGATGATGCTGAACACACATGTGAAGTTTCATTCATATTGAATGAGTTGTTGCATAGATATCTTACCTGATAAAAAACTTTAACCTGAAAAATTAAGTCCAAAAAGGGCCATAACTCTGATAAAATGCAACCCATAGTTACGGTTCTTGTGTCTGTGTGTTTCATTGATGCTGCTAAATACACATGTGAAGTTTCATTCATATTGAATGAGTCGTTGCATAGATATCATTCATAATTAATAAAAAAAAATTAACTTGAAAAATTAAGTCCAAAAAGGGCCATAACACTGCCAAAATGCAATCCAGAGTTATGGTTCTTGTGTCAGTGAGTTCTAAAGATGATGCTGAACGCACATGTGAAGTTTCATTCATATCCAATGAATGGTTGCACAGATATCTTACCTGATAAAAAAATTTAACCTGAAAATCAACGCCAGCACCGGGGCGAGTACAATAGCCCCCCCCTTTTCTACGATTAGCCGAGCTTGAAATATATTGTTTGCCATGCTCTTACCTACTCACTCAAAATTGCAGCTACCCAAACTTTTTCATTGACTTTCAAAGCCTTTAATTTGTTTACATGATTTCTCTCCATTATTTTATTAACAGACTATGCAAAATCAAAATTTGGCCAAAAAAAAATTAACTACCTACCAAGTATATAATTATATAGTAACCCACATGAAAAATACTGGGTCGGAGCACAGCAAACAAATATTTTTTAAGGGTGAACTAATGGGTTAAGTTTATACTCAGTACAGTCCATTGTTGTTTACTTGAGAACAGTTGTAAACATAACATAGACCGATACAGGTAAGACAGGTATTTAATTATGAATGGGTTGCATAACAAACAGTACTTACCCACTTTACCCATATAGATACCTATCTGTGCAATGATAAACTTGCCCAATTATCAACTTACTTTGAATCAATTATAGTGTCTTATTAAAAATAAAAGCACTGAAGCTAAGGCCATATTAATTTAATTGCCAGATTAACATCCCCGCCCGCTCGCTAATTTTCATGCCGCCCCGACCCTTTTTATTTTCATGAAAAAAAAAAGAAGAAAAATTTGGATGATAATCTAGCAATTAATTTAAAAAGGCCTAAATTATAAGTTTTAGATTATGATACATTCTTCATTTCACTAAATATCACAATATGATACTAGCTATTTTGTCTTCTTTGATAAAATAATCTATTTTTTTACAAAAATATTCTAAATACTGGTAATAACAAGAGCGTGGCAAGCAGGTGCAGATGCTCGTCTTTTTTCAAAATCTGATTAAGTAGGTCAAATTCAGTGATGTAAACTTTTTAAACATAATGGTGATTAGTTTACAAAATCAATACTACAGGTATTACTGACAAAAAAGCTAGAAACAAGAAATGTCATCAAATGGTCGTTGAAAAATAACAATATAATTATGTTATAATAGGTAGCGATGTATCCATGAATATAAAGAGTAATGGACTGATGTTTCAGACTAGACATGCAATTTCATGTTTTTTACATTAAAGCATGACCTTGACCTTGTGTAACCTTGACCTTGATATCTGATGTAATGGTCTGGGTATTTCAACAGTTAAATGCTGCTGAAACATCATCATGACGACACGAAATCTCACACAGACTCAAAGTGTATTCAAACAAACTCAAATTGTGACCTTAACCTTTGAGGTACGGGTGTGGGTCTTACTCGCGACACGTCGTCATGTTATGTAGATCATTTGTACCAAGTATCAACAAAATCCATCTATGCATGACAAAGATACAGGCCTGAAACGAAATACTGGAAGGACGGACGGACGGATGGACAGACGCTGCGATTACTATATACCACCCCACAAATTTTTGGGGAGGCATAAAAAAATTAAACCCAAGCTAAACAAAAAACTTTAACCTAAGGTTTCAGAGCCCAAAGTATGGAAATCTAGGTAAGTTAGCTATATACATTGTTTCTATAACATAATATGAATACATGTGTTTATGAAGTTTAGTCACTTTAACATAGGTAGTTTTTTCAGAAACTATGTGCAGAGAAAAAGCAGAGCTAAACATAAATCTTTAACCAGCAGACAACAACGATGGCAATGACAATGCCAGGGTCATGACAATTATGAATAGCTCCTAATTATTTTCAAAAAGACGAGCTAAAATTGAAAAAAAAAATATTTAGATGATGATAAGAAAAATCCATTTACACACCTCCGCGTCCCAACCATTATTCAGGTACAAAATGCATGTAACGACCCTTCCATCTTTGTTTGGGTTGTCAACATGGCGTCTGTAATAAGTTCCATTTCCTGGATAACATGCAACCATAGCCTGTTGAAATATAAGAATGGAAATTACTACACCTTGCAAATTAACAAGATAGAGATTTCTACTTAACCTTAGATCAACAGATGCTCGAATAAAAAAGAAATACACATGACTGAAGACAGAAAGGCTGTTTGCTTTAACTATATTCTTACATGCAAATGGCTGATCCAGTTGAATTAATAATCACCCAAGAGATTGTTGTTGTTGATGGTGTTTAGCATCACTTTCAACAATTTATCAGTCAAATCACTATGGTGTCTACTTGAAACAGTATTCTAAGTGCTGCTACACTGGATTATCATGCTGCAGACACATTGTATGATATCACCCCACCCAGTCACATACTGACACTGCGCTGGCCAGACCTAGAACTACCCTCTTAATGATGAACATCAAGCGAGGAAGCTTCTAGTACCATTATTCAAATCTTTGGTATGACCCCGCAGGGGATTGAACCCATGACCTTCAGCAAGTGAGAAAGATGCTCTACCCCTTGATCATCACTGTGGTAACACTAAGAGAAGGGAGGGTGTTGTTCTCTTTGTATCAACTGTTTAAGAGACGACGTGAATTTGACATGCAACCTATTAATATACATGCTTCTCCACAGGTCATTTAAGCACAGGGGCACCCCAGCACTTGACTATCAGAAATGGTATTCGCCTAGCGCTTGAATTCTTTAACAAAAGTTTGCTAAAGGTTACTTTCCTTTAAATCACTATTTTCCTTGTATATGTTTTCTCATTTTAATGCCTAAAATGAAACATACTAAATATGATGACTTGAACTGATTAATACAAATTTTACTAGTGAAATATGTTTCAATGGGTGCCTTACACAGCACTTGAAAATGTGTTGAAAGTGTTTACGCACTCCTACCCCAGCGCTTGCATTCTTTCCATTATTAATGGTGAGTATCAGAATTGATCTTATATGAGGTAACCAACCAATGATGCATATATACAAATAATCACTCTGTTTGTTGGTTTTTTCAGTTATTTTAATAGTTTTTTTTAATAGAGAGAATTGTTTATATAAATATATATATATAGGGATTTTTATGAAACATATATCCTGAACAAATATTGTATTACAGAATAATGCTTTTATGACAGATTCCTCTCTTTTAGGCCATACTTAAAAATTGTTTGTTTGCCCACTCAAATTGCAGCCAACAAAATTTTTTATTGACTTTAAAAGAACTGTTTTAACTTTTTAAAACTATTGTCCATTTTCATTCAACATGACATTGAATTAAAAAATCAAATTCTGCCAAGAAAAAAAATATCTACCCGTAACCCACATGCAAAATACTGGGTTGCAGCACAGCAAACAAACACATGTTTTCAAAAATGGCCATAATGCCCTTTCACTATGCTAACATAATTTATTGCAATTCATTAATAGCTATGAAAAAAATGCAAAATGAAGTGTGATGGGTTACACATTATATGTGTTGACTCGCTAGCATTCACTTACCTTTGTTCGTCCATTTATGAAGTACCTCCCACCCAAGAACTCATTAAACTGTACAAGTATCTCGTCCAAGCGGTTTATAACATCTCTCAACCCGGGAATGTCATCGTCTGACCCTTCCATCCACATGATCTTGTCACTTCTGATGCCAGAGTTTACCACTTGTTTGTCCTTTATATCACTTGTACGCCCACCTGATAATCTTCCAATATCAAATTTGCCACTCTTTTCACATTTTTCTATATCTTCCAGAGATCGTCTAATCAATGTTTCACTGAATACACCATCAATAACACAAAAACCATTTTTGTCAAGATTTTCAACAGCAACTTCTGCTATTTCTTTTGGTTTGATTGATGATTTCCTATCTAGGAATGATGTCAACTTGTATGGTCGGACATCAAAAGGAATACCTTCATGTTTGGTTTTATTCAGCTGATCATCAGTTTTATTAATATGTGCTTGCTCACTTCCATGTTCAGGACTGTTTCCTGATGCAACCAATGTAACTGACGATGGTCCTTGCAGACGAGAAAAACTAGTGTCAGCTAAAGAAGATGTTTCTATTGGTGGAGCATGCTGACTTAGAATTGTTTTATTTTCATTTCGATTCACCTGGGCTACAGAATACGCCACTCTTGTACAGATATTTGAATTCTCACCATTGGTTTGATATTGATAATCTAAGTCGTTTGAATATGGTTGCTGAAGGTTTGCATTGGTTTCCCGATCTAGCATCGATTGTCTATCGATATTGACCGAAATGTCCACCTTATCTTGAAGAGATTCACGTTTTTGCAGAGTCTTTTGCTCATTATTATTTCTTATTTGCTGGCATATTGGTTTGTGTTCCGTCCAATCTTTTATTTGATGTTCCCTGGAGCAGTAGAATGCACGCTTACAAAAACCACAACGTTTCAAGTCCTTTGTTTTACCACAAATGGAACAAGCCAGTAAGTTATCGGCACATGTCTCCATATTGTTTACATGAGCACCTGCATTGGTCTCTATTTGAAGAGCTTCGTCGGGAGGAAAGAACAATAACTCTTGTCACGAAATTGTTATAGGTGTAACCCAACCATTGATTTTTGTTCTTTATTCTATAGTAAATAATAAAAGTTTGAAGGTTTGTCATTCATAGAGAAACCCAATGAAAGAAGTGAAACCTACATTTTACTGTTTGTCAATCTCTGCACTACCAAAATATAATGAAAAAAGTAGGGGTCAGTGTGTACACTGTTGGCAAAGTGAAAGTAGACTTCCGAAATCATGTATCCCAATTTCCAAGTATCAATTGTTTTTCTAAATTCACATTTTAACATTACAATGCTTTCAAAATATCTAAAATAAATCAATTATGAATGCCATTCAATTAAAAAAAAAATGATCATTAAAATAATGAAAATGCATTTTTAAAGAAGAGGAAGAAACAAGCCATAACCGCCATTAATATGGGACCATCACACAGAAGCACTTATTTTTCCAAAGGTGTCACTTGCGTCGTAGATGATCAAGACTAAACTTTCGATTGTTAACTAAAGCTGATGGACAGGGTTAAACGCTATTTTCAACACATTTCAGGTTATATATGACATATCCAGTTTTGCTGGTGGAGGAAGACTTCAGACTGAGTCAGACTGAGTAGAACTACCGTCCTCGCAAAGTAACTGGCAAACTTTCTCATAGAAAGTTTTTGGCGCGAGCAGGACTCGAACATACCGACTTTAGCGGTGAGAGGTAAGTGATCTTAAGAGGTGCCTTAGACCACTCTGCCACGGAGGACCTTTAAAGATTATGAAGAGACATTTATGCTTATTTGAAGACAGTTACGTCTAAAGTTAATTCTATTCTGTTTCATAAAGTATATACATGTTGATACATATATGCGGCGGGCCCGATTAGCTCAGTCGGTAACGCGTCTGACTATCAATCCAGGAGTCTCTCTGTTGATTGATATACGACATTGTGTCTCATTATCATTCGTGTCTCGCCGCTGATTCAAGTGAGAAAGTTATCAGTTACTTGCGGAGATGGGGTGTGCTCGAGTACTGGTTAAGCTTTCAGGATCCCAGAAAAGAGTGGTTAGGTTAACTGATCGCCTGTTAGCCCTTAGTAGCAAATAAGTGACGCTAAATATTCAATCATTTAATCATGTTGATAATAACATATTGATTTTGTTTCACTAGTATGCATAGAGTTGATTATTTCACAAAACTATCAAAGGGTATAGCCCCATTTTCAACACATTTTAGGTTATATTTTGTAACTTTTATTTCAATTAAGTTGTACGCATTTGAGGTTATATATGTCATTTCTAATTTTATTTTGTGGAGGAAAACTTCAGAGTGAATCGAAGTAAAACCACCGTCCTTCCATAAGTAACTGGCCAAGTTTTTGACAAAGCAGGACTCGAACCTAGGCTACGACCTAAGTGGTGAGTGGTAAGTGATCTTGAGGAGGTGCGTTAGACCATCCAGCTACAAAGGACCCTCACAAAATCATTAACAATTGTTTGAAACACCTGTTCTAATATAATAATTACGCAGCAACTAGAATAGTACTTTAACCCTTTACTAATATAGAAGGCTTTTGAAATATTGGGTGAATTATGTTTATATTAACTGACAGAGTGGAAAACAGTACGCGTACCTATGGAGTAAAGGGTTAACACCTGTTGTACTACAAATACATTTGCTTTTTTCGTATGTTGGTGTGAAAATGCAAATGAACGGACTACTATTTTGTAACTAACAAGAGACCCATGGACCTTAACAGCCACCTGATTATCCTTGATGACATAAAGCTATATGAATCTATATTCAAACTTTTGTCCTTTGGGAAGCAGCAAAAATTCAAAAAATGATTTAAATGTAGGCCCTTCCCCCAGGACCAAACAGTGAGACAAAGGGACGACATGAAATTGACATTTTTTATAAAGGACAAATCACGCCTGCTAAACTTCCTGTTCAGAGTTAGATGACGTAAAAACAGCACGTTGAAGGTAAGAAATATGTGAATTTTCATTATCGAAATTGTTTTTAAAAATTCTTAATCCATAGTTCGACCCGTTTTTTAAAGCTTAAATTTGTAGACGAAGTATTATCAACATCAGATGTACGGTTTTTTGCAAATCGTTTTTTTCTGTTCAGACGCGAGACGATTTTGATATTTAGAGCTCTATGGCGACAGAGACGGCGGCGACATAGCGCCTGTGTTCAGAGCAGAGGTTTGATGGTAATTGTGGAAAACGGTACGTGGTCCATCTTTTTGCCATATTGCTTTTTCAAGTAGATTTCTAGACAGTAGACACATGTATTGCACCACTGAAAATTACTGACTACACTACATATTCAGAGGTGGGGCATATGAAGAAGTTGGAGAAAATTGGTCGTACAACAAAGTGGTATCATATTTATGTGTAAGTTTGTTTAAAATATGCATGCACATAACAATAAGGTAAACAGGCGAACCGACAACACATATCTTACATATGGCGGTCTGCATACCTCATATTGGGCTTTTGGCCTAGATCATCTTAAATGCGCATGGTTAAGACTTTTAAAGACATTACGTAGTGCAAATCAAAATAATTGGAGATTAAATGAACACATTGTGACGAAGTATTGTAAATAAATACCTTTGTTCACTCTTAAAACACCAGGCATGGTGAAATAGTAAAATCGGTATGTAATAGTTCATTAAGTGTTCATTAAGTAAAAATTTAACAATTAAGAAACCCAAAGAGAACGACCGCTGGGTGTTTAACCTTATTAGACATCCGATGGAATCGCTTCAAAGTTGTGTCGCTCTTGATTGTTAAAACAGCCTATAAAAATTAATTATTAAGTCCGTTCTTGATTATTAAGAAGTTCGTCATCACTGCCCATTTGTGAATGACACTGCACAGAATCCGCCCTTGATTGAATTCTGAACGAGTACAAACTATAAAGCCCACCGAGCTATGCTTAGAAATGGCCTTAGCAACGGATGGCTTTCAAACATCAATCATCTCAGCTTTCATCGTAGCTCCGCCCAGAGTTACATAAACTGTCAGTTAAAACATTTAACACTAAGTCAGTTAGTGTCCATTAAGTAAAAGTAAAAATAGAGAAAAGGCCTGAGCTAAACATAGAACTTTAACCTTGCAATGCAATTATTAACTAAGTTCGTTATGAATGTCAAGGTCAGTGATGTAAACATTTTTAAATGATTGTGACCAGTTAACATAATCAATACATATAACTTAAGAACAAAATAGCTTAAAACGAATTAAAACCCGAGCTAAACAAAAAACATTAACCTAAGGTTGCTTTATACATTGTTTGTTTAATATGATACGAATGTGTTTTTGAAGTTTAGTCACAATAACTTAGGTAGTTTGTTCAGAATGAAAGAAAAGGCTGAACTAAACATAAAACTTTAAAAATTGGACGATAACAACGACAACGACGACGACAGAGTCATGACAATAGCTATTCATGTTTTACAAAAAGACGAGCTAAAAAGGGGCTAAAAACCATCAAGCGACCACAAACTGTTCCCCGATCGAGTGCAGACACTAGTGTGTGTATTGTAGTTGTATGGATGTTTATGAGAGTCGGGGGTTTATGTTAACACTGCTATATATATTCGGTGTGTGTGGGACGACAATGCACCGAACCCACTGGGAATTCCCTCTGTTCAAGGTAGACTTACACACATGATGTTGATATGGGCCCAATAAAATAAATAGGCCAGCTGAATTCTGCATCCGACAGTGATTCATTATTGGGTAGCCTACGTATGACATTTTAAGTTATGTAGGCCTATTTTATCTAAGCTATAAAGTCCATCCACATTATTTTCAAACCGACAAAACGTTTTCTGTCATTTCATTGATTTGTTTTTTTACGAGTATGTTGTGGTATTCAAACTTTTCAGCAGGATGGAAACAATGCTCAATACGTTTTGACCGTGCAGTTGTGCACAACTCGACATAAGTATTGTTCTGTACCATTTCCCCGCTCTCTGTACCGATCACATTTTGGCATATTTCGTTTTACCATGTTCTTTATCTTCGGAGTATTTAGACTTATTAAACGTTTATACGTTATATGTAAACATATAAGTAAATATAATGATTGAACTCGGGATTAAAACAACGATAGATGCCGCTTTGAAAGGCGAGGTAGAGCTCTATATGTCAAAATCGCCTACCGTCTGTACAGAAGAAAACGACTTTATAAGAAACCGTACTTCTGATGTTTATGAGACTTCGTCTAAAAGTTTAAGCTTCAAAAACGGGTCGAACTATTGATTTTGATTTTTTTTAAAACAATTTTGATAATGAAAAATCACACATTTCTAACCTCCCACGTGTTGTTTTTACGTCATCTTACTCTGGACCGGAAGTTGCACGTATGGTACAGGCGTCTGTACCATTAGTGCGTTTAGCAGGCGTGCAAATTGATGTCAATAATCATGCTCATCAATTGTTTCCCAGTGCTTCTAATTAGATGAAGATTTTTAAAATTTACTTTGAAATGAATTGTTTTGGCCCCGCCTCTAAGCCGCATGGGCACGGGGATTATGAAATTATCATATGTATTAACCGTCATTTCAGCAACAACAAATAACACCAAAATATTCACATCAGTCTATTCAGTCATAAGAAATAACGCTTTTTGTCATTTCATTATGACTGAGCTTACGCTTTTTGAGAATTCGAAAAGGTCAATTGCTTACGGACGTACTAATTTTGTTGAGGCCCCTACCCCAGGGTCAAATCGTGATACCCAGGTACATGTAATTCACATTTCTATAAGGGACCTTCAATGCGTCCATAATCATGCTAACCATTTGTTTCCCAGTGCATCCTAAAGTAAGAATATGATTTTTAATGTATACCTTGAATGTGCCTACTTTGGCCCCGCCTCAAGGCCCCAGGGGACGGGGACTATGCAATTCACCCTTAGGTACCAAAGTTGCATGCACCATTCTATTACGATTGAGCTTACGCTTTTTGAGAATTGTTTATAGAGGCACAGGCGATCGCAAAAGGTCACTTGGGACTAAGTCTCAGGTGACCTAAAATACAAAAGGAAGACGTAGTCTTCCGACATATGATACTTTATTCGGATGTTTTTATTTCTGAAACTTTTTTACAGCAGAAGTCACTACAAGACTAGATGGTGGTTATGTTGCTTTGCGGGGATAAAAAATAAAAACATATAGAATAGTCTCAGAAAACAGTGTCCTGTTTAATATTGGGTTATGATTAGCATAACATTCTGTTTAGTAATTGTTAATCCATACTATTTTAAGAATAATACTATCTAACAAATGATCTCTTGATCTCTTGGTACAGCACGCAATGTAGACAATAGCAAACTCGGACAAGAGGGGAAATGAAATATGCAAAATCCCTCATATCTCCTTACACCGGAATAAGCGGTATTCTGTTTTCAGGTAACACTGAAGGACTCACACCACTATTAACTCCCTTGAGTACTCCAGATAGATGAAGGAGGTAGAAATAAAACTTCAGTTCACTTTTTCTTATTTTTTCAGGGCTTTGTACTGCAATGTTTTTTTATTTTGCTAGCATGAGTTAAATGGTGAGTATTTAAGAAATCACCACTGAAAATTTGATGCCGATACCAGCTTTCTGGACAATTCTATGTCATTTCAGAATTGTTGGTTCGAACCTCATCTAAGGCGAATAGTTGACAAATTATTACTCTGGAAATTGATAGGTCTCACAAAATGATTGAATTTTTAAAAAAAAAACCTGGTCTAGGTATGCTTTTTTGCCTTTATAATTGCCTATATTGAACCAGTGAAGAATTTGAGCCCAGACACATGCTGCAGAATTTGATTTTTCACTCTGTTTTGGACATAAATGTTACAACGGAGCACTATGGGAAATGTAATAGTGGTGTGAGACGTGAATAGTCAACATTAAATTTTTCTCGATAATTATGAAATTTAGCGGGATTGCTTTTGGAAATAATTTGAACCATGTGTTCTAAATTACTACACAATTTGTAGAGTAACTAGGATCCAGGTGTATAAGCGCAATAAACAATACGATAAAATTTAAAAATCATATAAGCTGCAAGTGTTTTTCATTGGGAAATGAAATGCAGTAAATCTATATGGTTAATTTAGGTCGATTGCAGTGGGAATGTAAATACTATCTATTAATAAAATGGTTTCAAATACTTGTTCTAAATAATGACACAATATCTGGAATAGCAATAGTCTTTACAATCGGACAAGTGCAACACCCAAATATACGTCTTGTTTAAAGGTTGTAGCGTATCATTGTCTCAGTAGAATTTATTACCGGCCATAGTTAACATCCATGTTGGTAGTTTTATAAAGTTAGGAATGAACCAGGCTGTACGAACGTAACCTTGCCTTTTAAGGAACACGTTGATTTGTCTCATTTCTGTCGGTGCGTGTCCATCTTTGTCTGTAAGACTATATTCACGGGCTAAGTCGCACGTCATAACGATCTTTCCAGATTTTTTCATTATGTTCGGATCCGTCGCCAGGCTTGCAATACATTGTCCAGCAAATTCGGTTGTTTCACCTTTTTCAAAAACTTCCATTGACGCTTTTGGGTCCATCCCTGTAGATTTCGATTTAAATCCCTCTTCATTTGATTTTTTGGCACTTTCACGTAGTGTAGTTAACACCGTTTCTGTCCCAACCGCCCCGGGCCATAAGCTTACATATGCAACATTATTTTTTCGCAATTCGAACCCACAATCAGCAGCCATACGATCACATGCTTCTTTTCCAATACCATAGGCAACGTTGAATAAATAACGCAGACCTCCTCCAGAGGAAATATTGACAATCAGACCCTGTTTCCGCGGGACCATCAGTCTAGCTGCAAAAACTGAACATATGTAGTGATTTCGTAACCCGACATTATTCACGTCGTCCCACATCGTTGTAGGCTGCTCCCAAAATTTCATCCCCATCTGCGAGAAAATGGCATTCACTGCCGAATAAGCGTTGTTGACTAGGATGTCTAACTGACCGTCGTTTTCTCGTTTTACTCGTTCAAACAAACCTTCAATATCACTGTCTTTAGAATGATCACATTGTACGGGGATACACCTTCCCCCACGACTTTCGATTTCATTCGCCGTTTCTCTTAATGATCCTCCTACCTTGGACCCTTTTACAGGATCAAGGGTCCTTCCAGTTATGTAAACAGTCGCACCCTTCTCTGCCAATTGAAGCGCAATTCCCTTTCCGATTCCACGCGTCGCGCCGGTAACAATACACACTTTTCCTGCTAATGTACTAGACATTTTAGATTTATTTCTTATTCCAGTTTAAAGTAACTATACAAAACACTGTGTAATTATGTTGTCTAAGGTGGTATCTAGTTTCGAAGAAAGCGTACTAAAATGTGTAACATAATTATTCTTGTCCAAAGTCCATTAAGCTAAGCTTATCTCGTGTTGGCCCTGTCATAATGTTTATATAATCGGGGGAACCAGTCGCTATGCAAACACAGCCAGAGTATGCAGTTACCTTTACACATTTCGAGATAACGTACAGACGAGGAACTAATATCACGGACCGGGTATAATAAATGTAGGTTTAAAGAGGATGACTTATCAGTCCGATATTTTAGGATAAAATATTTAACACTGATTGTTTTACAGTCAGAATGTTCTTGTCAATTAAATCGCGTCCCGTGATAAACTATCCTAAATCCGATAATTACCGAGCGAGTCGGCAGACCAAATATCAAGGACAAGGCTATCAGCACGACCGTCGTGTCGATTATTTTCCTTATCGGCACGACGGAATCATTTTAATTTACATAGCACATTAGTGAGGAGAAATAACGAATTGAGGTAATTAATATTAGACAAGACATGAAAGGAGTAAATAAAAGGAAAATAGACAAAACATGACAATACATGCAACCAAAAAATCAAAAGACCAAATAGTGTAATACAACATGCAGCAGACAAGACATCACAAGATATCTCCTCTGACAATACCAGGAAGGCTGCCAATACATGTAACCAAAAAATCAAAACACCAAATAATATAATACAACATGCAGCAGACAAACATCACAAGGCAACCCCTCTGACAATACCATGGAGGCTGCCATATGAAAACATCAGAATAACATGAGTTGTCCAAGGCATAACAGCGATTTTAGTCATACATAGCTGGCATATGCTTTAAGAAGAGCAATTACTACTTGGTAACTTGTACAGCTGCAGTTAGTTTTTTTTATAGGAAACAAATTATGGAAATACAACATGTCCTCTAAAACATCTGCAAGCTATTATTCAGAGCATAGTTTTTTAATATAGCAAAATAACTAAATCACAAGCATCATGTGAACAGTAAACGTTTTAAAATATATAGTTTTATTTTCATGGAAACAATTAAGTTGTGTTGGCAACAATTTTTAGTACCTGTATCACCGGAATATGTAAAAAAAAATCTAATTGGTGCATTATATAACAATTAAGAGAAAGCCTCAAATTTCGAAAGGTATGCAGATGCCTGTGAGAAATCTATTAAATGAGTGACGTTTTTTATGCCCCCCTCAAACATGTCCAAATTACTTTATTCACCAGACCTTTGTATTAATTCGCGTATTTATGCAACTTCAGAGTTTTATTAAACACGTTCAAGAAAAGTTTTAATCAGTGTACTTGGCGAGTATAATGAATGTTGTTGTTTAATAAATGTATAGTCGAATCGATAAATGTGTTTTTTTAGTTAGAACTATTTTTTAGGCCAGACTTACACATCTCGTTATGGTTATTTGGCCTATGAAGGGAGCTACATATATGTCCTTTTGTAAGTTACTAATTTGAATTTTTATCTGTACGTGGGAAATGTGATCAATAGAATCTGACACTTGCTGGTAATTCATACAGGGTTTCATGATAGTGAGGGTCGTGTGTTCGATCCTCCTCCACGGCTATGTGTAGCGTCCTTGGGCAAGATACTTTTCCGCATATGCTTAGTACTGGTTCTAACCAGGAATCCTTCGAGCGTGATTTGCCTAAGTTGTAAGAACTTGTTTCACAATCAAAGTAAAATAAATAAGTTTAAACTTGAGTATAAATACACGACCTTTTAAACAATAGATATAGTCGCTAGTTGTTTCTAACACATTTGAATATGAAGCATTATGTTTGTTATCATATTTTCAATAGATGATAAACATGTCACAAATAATTGTCCTTCGTGGTCATCAAAAGAACTGTTAATGCATGAAAAGTCACTGCCTTAAAAGGTTCGTGGGCAGTGGTTTCATCTGCATACATTCTTTCATGCACATTATCAGCTGCATAGGCATTATTTCTTACATAAGTATTGAAAACTTTTTTAAGCATTTGTTTCGAGGAAACAATACTTAGATTTCCTTTACCTAGAACTGCTGTAATTTCGGTTATAAAACCTAACCTTTTCTTTTTTTTTTATTTCACTTTCACATTGGAACGGTATACTCCTTGTACTGCAATTGTTTTTTTTTCTTTTCTTTTATCATTTCTCCATTTAACATATTTTATCTTGTCTTTGTGATATTTTCTTGCCTGAGCAGTATTTGCTGATAACTTTGTTAAAAGATTCCAATGTATTCGCTACATAAATGTTTACCCTGAGGTGAGTATCCAAAAAGCATTTTCCCATTTTTATATGAAACTACAAGGTCATTAATTTATCGTTATCTGGAAATAACTCCAGATTTATCAAATTTGTACTTGTTTGTATACTTATAATTGTGTCGTTATTATCATATAGTCGTTGAAAATTCGTATATTTATAACATCTAATACTAGAATTCCAAATAACAGCTTCTGAATATGACAAAGATTTCTAAATAGTTCACAGTTTAGCTTTTGGAGTTCTGAATCCAGGACATTCATTTGTGGAACAATACATATCCTATCGCTTTCCCTTTCGTCCTTAAAGAGTTTTACGATTTTAGTGTGTGATTTTAGTTTATATCATAGTTTTAAAATACTATTAACGAAGGTTTTGGTATTTGCTAGCTGTTTATACTGATTATGTGTAACAACACCGTTGTCGGGTTAACGTATAACTTGTTTGTGATTATTTGAAGAGCTTCGTCGGGAGGAAAGAACAATAACTCTTCTCACGAAATTGTTATAGGTGTAACCCCACCATTGATTGTTTGTTCTTTATTCTATAGTAAATAATAAAAGTTTGAAGGCTTGTCATTCATAGAAGAACCCAATGAAAGAAGTGAAACCTACATTTTACTGTTTGTCAATCTCTGCACTACCAAAATATGACGAGAAAAGTAGGGGTCATGTGTCATATAAGAAATTTATTCTGCTCAGTGTGTACACTGTTGGCAAAGTGAAAGTAGACTTCCGAAATCATGTATCCCAATTTCCAAGTATCAATTGTTTTTCTAAATTCACATTTTAACATTACAATGCTTTCAAAATATCTAAAATAAATCAATTATGAATGCCATTCAAATAAAAAAAATGATCATTAAAATAATGAAAATGCATTTTTAAAGAAGAGAAAGAAACAAGCCATAACCGCCATTAATATGGGACCATCACACAGAAGCACTCCCTTTTTCCAAAGGTGATACTTGCGTCGTAGATGATCAATACTGACTTTCGATTGTTAACTAAAGCTGATGGACGGGGTTAAACGCCATTTTCAACACATTTCAGGTTATATGACATATCCAGTTTTGCTGGTGGAGGAAGTCTTCAGACTGAGTCAGACTGAGTAGAACTAACGTCCTCGCAAAGTAACTGGCAAACTTTCTCACAGAAAGTTTTTGGCGCGAGCAGGACTCGAACCTACCGACCTTAGCGGAGAGAGGTAAGTGATATTGAGAGGTGTTTTAGACCACTAGACCACGGAGGACCGTTAAATATTATGAACAGATATTTATGCTTATTTGAAGACAGTAACGTTTACAGCTAATTATGTTTGTTTTATTGAATCATAAAGTATATACATGTTGATACATATATGCGGCGGGCTCGATTAGCTCAGTCGGTAACGCATCTGACTATCAATACTGGAGTCTTCCTGTTGATTGATATACGACATTGTGTCTCATAATCATTCATGTCTAGCCGCTGATTCAAGTGAGAAAGTTATCAATTTCTTGCGGAGATGGGGTGTGCTCGAGTACTGGTTAAGCTTTCAGGATCCCAGAAAAGAGTGGTTAGGTTAACTGATCGTCTGTTAGCCCTTAGTAGCAAATAAGTGACGCTAAATATTCAATCATTTAATCATGTTGATAATAACGTATTGATATTGTTTTACTAGTATACATATAGTTGATTATTTCACAAAACTATCAAAGGGTTTAGCCCCAATTTTTAACACATTTTAGGTTATTTTTTGTAACTTTTATTTTAATTTAGTTGTACGCATTTTAGGTTATATATGGCATATCTCGTTTTATTGGTGGAAGAAAACCTCAGAATGAATCGAAGTAAAACCACCGTCCTTCCATAAGTAACTGGCCAAGTTTTTGACAAAGCTGGATTCGAACCTAGGCTACGATCTAAGCGGTGAGTGGTAAGTGATCTTGAGGAGGCGCGTTAGACCATCCAACTACAAAGGACCCTCACAAAATCATTAACAATTGTTTGAAACACCTGTTCTAATATAATAATTAAGCAGCAACTAGAATAGTACTTTAACCCTTTACTTCAAATAGACACCTTTGGACACCTCTAATATAGAAGGCTTTTGAATTATTGGGTGAATTATGTTTATATTAACTGACAGAGTGGTAAACAGTACATGAAGTGTTCAGATTGCTCGTTTTCAAAGGCCTTCTGAGATTGGTGCGGGAAAACGTGTACCTATGGAGTAAAGGGTTAACACCTGTTGTACTACAAATACATTTGCTATTTTCGTATGCTGGTGTGAAAATCCAAATGAACGGACTACTATTTTGTAACTAACAAGACACCCATGGACCTTAACGGCCACCTGATTATCCTTGATGACATAAAGCTCCATGAGTCTATATTCAAACTTTTGTCCTTTGGGAAGTAGCAAAAACTACAAAATTGATTTTAATGTAGGCCCTTCCCCCAGGGCCAAACAGTGAGACACAGGGACGACATGAAATTGACAATTTTTATAAAGGACAAATCACGCCTGCTAATCTTCGGTTCAGAGTTAGATGACGTAAAAACAGCACGTGGAAGGTAAGAAATATGTGAATTTTCATTATCGAAATTGTTTTTAAAAATTCTTAATCCATAGTTCGACCCGTTTTTGAAGCTTAAATTTGTAGACGAAGTATCATAAACATCAGAAGTACGGTTTTTCTTGCAAATCGTTTTCTTCAGTTCAGACGCGAGACGATTTTGATATTTAGAACTCTACGGCGACGGCGACGGCGGCGACATAGCGCCTGTGTTCAGAGCAGAGGTTTTGTGGTTATTGTGGAAAACGGTACGTGGTCCATCTTTTTGCCATATTGCTTTTTCAAGTAGATTTCTAGACAGTAGACACATGTATTGCATCACTGAAAATTACTGACTACTCTACATATTCAGAGGCGGGGCATATGTAGAAGTTGGAGAAAATTGGTCGTACAACAAAGTAGTATCATATTTATGTGTAAGTTTGTTTACAATATGCATGCACATAACAATAAGGTAAACAGGCGGACCGACAACGCATATCTTACATATGGCGGTCTGTATACCTCATATTGGGCTTTTGGTCTAGATTACCTTAAATGCGCATGGTTGAGACTTTTAAAGACATTACATAGTGCAAATCAAAATAATTGGAGATTAAATGAAAACATTGTGACGAAGTATTTTAGATAAATACCATTGTTCACTCTTAAAACGCCAGGCATGGTGGAATAGTAAAATCGGTATGGCATAGTTCATTAAGTGTTCATTAAGTAAAAATTTAACAATTAAGAAACCCAAAGGGAACGACCGCTGGGTGTTTAATCTCATTTGACATCCGATGGAATCGCTTCAAAGTTGTGTCGCTCTTGATTGTTAAAACAGCCTATAAAAACTAATTATTAAGTCCGTTCTTGATTATTAAGAAGTTCGTTATTCCTGCCCATTTGTGAATGACACTGCGCAGAATCCGACCTTGATTGGATTCTGAACGAGTACAAACTTTAAAGCCCACCGAGCTATGCTTAGAAATGACCTTAGCAACGGATGGCTTTCAAACATCAATCATCTCAGCTTTCATCGTAGCTCCGCCCAGAGTTTCAGAGTTTTGTCGCTCGTGATTGTTAAAACAGCTGAGTTCCGCATCGAACAGTGATTCAATATTGGGTAGCCTACGTATGACATTTTAAGTTATGTAGTCTATTTTATCTAAGCTAAAAAGTCCATCCACATTTTTTTCAAACCGACAAAACGTTTTCTGTCAGTTTATTGATTTGTTTTTTACGAGTATGTTGTTGTATTCAAACTTTTCAGCAGGATGGAAACAATGCTCAATACGTTTTGACCGTGCAGTTGTGCACAACTCGACATAAGTGTTTTGTTCTTATTTTCATAGAACGTGTTCTGTACCATTTCCCCGCTCTCTATACCGATCACATTTTGGCATATTTCGTTTTACCATGTGCTTTATCTTCGGAGTATTTAGACTTATTAAACGTTTATATGTTGTATGTAAACATACAAGTAAATATAATGATTGAACTCGGGATTACAACAACGATAGAGGCTGCTTTGAAAGGTGAGGTAGAGCTCTATATGTCAAAATCGCTTACCGTCTGTACAGAAGAAAACGACTTTATAAGAAACCGTACTTCTGATGTTTATGAGACTTCGTCTACAAGTTTAAGCTTCAAAAATGGGTCGAACTATGGATTTTGTTTTTTAAAAACAATTTTGATAATGAAATATCACACATTTCTTACCTCCCACGTGTTGTTTTTACGTCATCTTACTCTGGACCGGACGTTGCACGTATGGTACAGACGTCTATACCATTAGTGGGTTTAGCAAGCGTGCAAATAGATGTCAATAATCATGCTCATCAATTGTTTTCCAGTGCTTCTAATAAGATGAAGATTTTTAAAATTTACTTTGAAATTATTTGTTTTGGCCCCGCCTCTAAGCCGCATGGGCGCGGGGATTATGAAATTCCCATATGTATTAACCGTCATTTCAGCAACAACAAATAACACCAAAATATTCACATAAGTCTATTCAGTCATAAGAAATAACGCTTTTTGTCATTTCATTATGATTGACACTCAATGTCAGATAAATGGACATTTTCATATTTTTGCTGTCCTAAGCCTTCAATTTTCTAGATGATATGATTATTTTTGTTTTTGGTGCATAAATTTGTACATGTACCTTGTGTGCACTACTACATAACCTTTTTACCTACTCTGAATATCGCCTTTCAATAATATTTCATGACAAATAGCCTAAAATGGCCCAATTTGTGCTGTCCTTGACTTAGGTACTGTTGCTTAACATCAAATGGTGTTTTTGAACTGTCATTGTTATAGGAATTTGATTGAAATTATAAGTCATAATGAAATGTTAATTAAAAAAAACAGGTTGCTGCCACCAGGTAAAAAAACACGCTATATTTACAAACCAAATATTCTTGTCCCATAATCTAAGGTAAGATACGTTAACACTTTTTGACATCATGTATAATGTACATATCAATTAAAATTATTCATAAGAATAGTTACAATAGTCATAAATAACAAGTGAGAACACCCTAGTCATCACAATTTGAAAATACTCATTGTTGTGTTCATTTTGCGTAAGATACGTTAACAATGCTTAAAAACTTGTTTTCATGGACTGATAAATGGATTTACAGCACACGAGGTAAGACTGCTTTTAGATGTCCTGACAATTTCTTTTTCCGATACAACGCATATTGATGTTCACATAAAAATGAAAATCAAATAGTAGAATTGCTCGTTATAGGCAGAAAATATAAACAAACCCGTTTAACGCATCTTATGTGCATTTTAACGTATCTTACTCATACATGGTAAATACTTCACATGATTTGGTCAACATCTTATTTATTACGGGTCATTAATTAAGGCCTAAAAAAAAGAAGGTTTGTTTCCTGTTACATATTAAAAAAATATGGGTCGGTAGGTAGGGATTTTTTTTTTTTGTCGTTACCACACTCCTTTATTTAATGGAACATCAAAATGAATGAGTTTGTTAGTTTCTATTACATGATTATATATGTCATTTTGGGGGTAGTGGTGTGAAAGTAATATATCTTATATATATATATATGAATCTGAAATCTGAAGTGGCTATAATAAACCGAGGAAGATGTTTGATATAAGCTATAGGCATAGTGCCACCATTGCAAAAAGGAAGTGCTTCCGTGGGGTAGTCGCATAATGGCGGTTGTAAATAATCCTCAATTCTTCTTCTTTAAAAATGCATTTTCCTATTTTTAATGCTCATTTTTTTATTTGAATGGCATTATTGATGTATTTTGAACATTTTGATAGCATTGTCATGTTTGAATTGTGAATTTAGAAAAAAAAAATGATGCTTGGAAATTGGGGTATGAATTCATGATTTCGGAAGTCTACTTTCACTTTGTCACCAGTGTACACACTGAGCAGAAAAAAAATCTCTTATATGACACATGACCCCTACTTTTCTCATCATATTTTGATAGTGCAGAGGTTGACAAACAGTAAAATGTAGGTTTCACTTCTTTCATTTGGGACCCTCTATGAATGACAAGCCTTCAAACTTTTATTATTTACTATAGAATAAAGAACAAAAATCAATGGTGGAGTTACACCTATACTGTCTTCGCAAAAATTATACCTTGCACCGTTTCTGTGAGTCTATATCGTCTAGGCGTATGCAGTGATTATTTTATAATGAGATTACGAGCGTCTAAACGACACAGCGCGCCGGTGCGTAAGAATTACTTCGTTGTGAAAATCACCAAAAAGAGCGCGAAATCCGATGCCGATTTTTTGGACATAAAAACTTTTGAGTCGGCAGTTAAAATATAGGGTCGGTCGGGTAACCGGAAACAAACATCTTTTTTTTTTAGGCCTAATGAATATCGGATAGAAGAATGAATATATATTTATAACAATTACTCTCAAATACAACAAAACAATTTATTTCACTTTGAGCCTAGTAGGAAGAGTTAACGTATCTTACTTTTGTGTTAACGTATCTTACTTATTTTAGGAGCTGATAATGGGAAAGACTAGAGCAGAATATCAGCGAGAATATCGAGAAAGAAAGAAGAAAAATGACACTACATACCTTCATAGAGAAAGGGAGCGTGCTAAATCAAACAGCATACCATTGGAAAGCATGAGTAAATGTAAAAAAGACAAGGTACGTCAGAGAAATAGAGTATATGCAAGTCGATTTTGGGAGAAAATAAAGGAACGCCACCATCATATATCACCTACCGGACCAATGCCGTTTACAAATACAGACCAACCTGAACAATCGGATATAGTATCAAGTTCATCCCCAAGTGGTATAAGACCAACTCATTTGCCATTAATAGTAAAAATTCCATTACGTAGCACAAACAAACGACGAAGATCAAAGGCACTGCGGTCCGCTTCATACACGATAAATCAAAATTGAAAACACTTAGACAAGAGAACCAAAAGCTGAGAAAGAGAAACCAGAGACTAACAAACAAATTCAAAACTGACCAGACAAAGACTACTACCCCCAACAAAAGATCAACATGTTTACTAACACCGAGGTCTAAAACTAAATTGGAATTGAAATCAGCTGGGCTTAACCCTGATAGAGTATCATCAGCAATCAAGAAAAAGCTACTGATGGCTAATGCTGTTGTGGAAGAAGTAAAAACAGCAAAACACTGCAATATGACTGAAAGGTCCAGAAGAGTAATTGTAAATATCCTAAGTGGGAAAATAGTGAAGAAGTATAGATATTTAAACACATTGAGCAGCGAGACAGGACTATCTCGAAAACGTTTAGAGAAGGCAAGCTCAAAGAACTTAACAACGAAGTCGAAACAAAGGCAGATTAAAGACAGGGAAATAAGAAAACAACAAGTACTTCAGTTCATGGAAAGAGATGACGTGAGTGTTAACATGCCTGGAAAAGGTGATTGTAAGACTGTTGAAGGTGAAAAATAAGAAAAAGCAAACACGTGTTCTTAATGACTTGATGTCAAATGTGTACGACAAATTTAGATCAGATGAGTATGCAGATGCCTCAGTGGAACTTAAAATGAAAAAATCCGAAAATGATTCATGGAACCATGAAGCTCCATGCTGTATTTCCGAAAGACGAACACCTGTATACAGGAGTAGTGTCCTGTTATTGCAGCTCTTGTGTACGCGGAGAGCCTTGTGACCATTGGCAGGTGCAACCCGTAAATTGCTCTACAACTGAACCAGAAGAAGCACATGATATTTATCATACAGGTCTGAACAAGAAAAGGAAGAGAAATGAACCTGACGATGTTCATGACAACCCCAACAGCAAGAAAGTATCGACAGACAAGAATGATCAACCAACAGTAAGTAAGATGCCAACTGAAGGTAACTACGTTCTAGTGAAATATGACGAAAAAATATACCCTGCCAAAGTGCTAGAAATAGACACAGTGGAGAATGATGCAAGAGTTTCTTTCATGATGGAATGTTAAGGCAAAGGTGATGTCAAATTGTTTAAATGGTCGTTGAAAACTGACGAACTATGGGTGAAACCAGAACGATTTGTGCGAAAAATACATGAACCTCTGCCATGTGGAAAAACAAGGAGACAATTCGGCCTACACACGTCTGACTATAGCTTTTTGCAACACTAGGATACATGACTTAGACATTTGAGGTTACAATTGAACTGATGTACAATATACACGTGAATATTAATTTTGAATTCACAATCTGTATGGCTTTAGCGGTCATTGCTTCCCTGAAGAACTTCAGCATAAGATACGTTAACAATTTATTGCACATATTTGTGAATGTTTTTTTTTGATGATATGGTAATTAAACAAGAGTGTTAATTATTCATATGGACTATGTCAATCATTTTGATGTATATAATTTATGGTATATCATCTTTGGTTATCGAAAAATTTATAGCTCTCTGATTTTGATAGCATCAGATACGTTAAATGTTATGTTGTTTAACTTCTGACATATAGATAGTGTTTTGAATATATGTTTTAACCATTTATTAGCATTGTTTTCACAATGCTATGTTAGTTTAAAAGTTTAAAACACTGTTCTTATTTAAAAATATATTTTTTCCATCCGACTTAAATAACAGTAAGATACGTTAAATATATGAGGTGTTTGTTAAACTATGACAGTGAATTTAGATATGAATGATTTCTGCTCATATTTGATTTTAAGAACAGAACGAGACATTATCATTGTGCTATGACTATAAAAATTGGATACACTTTAAGAATCTAAATGTAAATGAATGTGGCACAAAGCATATATAGATAATAATGAAAAAAATGCTGTTCCTCTAAAACAAATCAAAGCCAAAAAAAAAATATCTATATAAATAGTATATGAAATAATTTATAACATATTAAATCTGTTATACTTGGTTTATTATTTAGGATAACTAGGACTGATTGCATTACATTCCTAACTGTAGAATACTTCCATTTGTATAATTTAACGTATCTTACTCGGTAGATAAGCATGGATATAAAAAAGCTCTTATTATGTTCAAAATCATTGTTACTGAGTGCGCCAATAACTGTTTTCGTGATCTCGATATATTGCTGTTACAGTTGATAAGAATAAAATATGCAACAGAGATACTTCCTTTTTACACATTTATGAATTTCAAAATGTCCATTTAACTGACATTGAGTGTTGAGCTTACGATTTTGAGAATTCGAAAAGGTCAGTTGCTTACGGACTTACTTATTTTGTTGAGGCCCCTACCCCAGGGTCAAATCGTGAGACCCAGGGACATGTAATTCACATTTCTATAAGGGATCAATAATGCGTCCATAATCATGCTCACCATTTGTTTCCCAGTGCTTCCTATAGTAAGAATATGGTGTTTAAAGTTTACCTTGAATGTGCCTGCTTTGGCCCCGCCTAAAGGCCCCAGGGGACGGGCACCATGCAATTCACCCTTAGGTACCAAAGCTGCATACAACATTTCATTACGATTGAGCTTACGATTTTTGAGAATTGTTTATAGAGGCACAACGCATACCGCACGACGACGGACAAAAGGCGATTGCAAAAGGTCACTTGAGACTAAGTCTCAGATGACCTAAAATACAAAAGGAAGATGAAGTCTTCCGACATATGATACTTTACTCGGATGTTTTATTTCTGAAACTTTTTCACAGGAGAAGTCACTACTACACTATATGTTGGTTATGTTGCTTTGCGGAGATTAAAAATAAAAATAAAACATATAGAATAGTCACAGAAAACAGGGTCCTGTTTAATATTGGGTTATGATTAGCATAACATTCTGTTAAGTAATTGTTAATCCATACTATTTTAAGAATAATACTATCTAACAAATGATCTCTTGATCTCTTGGTACAGCACGCAATGTAGACAATAGCAAACTCGGACAAGAGTGGAAATGACATATGCAAAATCCCTCATATCTCCTTACACCGGAATAAGCGGTATTCTGTTTTCAGGTAATACTGAAGAACTCCCACCACTATTAACTCCCTTGAGTACTCCGGACAGATGAAGGAGGGAGAAATAAAAGTTTAATTCACTTTTTCTTCTTTTTTCAGGGCTTTGTACTGCAATGGTTTGTTGTTTTTTTTGCTAGCATGAGTTAAATGGTGAGTTTTTAAGAAATCACCACTGAAAATTTGATGCTCTATACCACCTTCTGGACAATTCTATGTCATTTCAGAATTGTTGGTTCGAACCGCATTTAAGGCGAATAGTTGACATATTATTACTCTGGAAATTGATAAGTCTCACAAAAAGATTGAATTTAAAAAAAAAAACCTGGTCAAGGTATGCTTTTTTCCTTTATAATTGCCTATATTGAACCAGTGAAGAATTTGAGCCCAGACACATGCTGCAGAATTTGATTTTTCACTCTGTTTTGGACATAAATGTTACAACGGAGCACTATGGGAAATGTAATAGTGGTGTGAGACGTGAATAGTCAATATTAATTTTTTCTCGATAGTTATGAAATTTAGCGGGATTGCTTTTGGAAATAATTTGAACCATGTGTTCTAAATTACTACACAATTTGTAGAGTAACTAGGATCCAGGTGTATAAGCGCAATAAACAATACGATAAAATTTAAAAATCATATTTTTAGCTCCGCCAAGCTGCAAGTGTTTTTCATTGGGATATGAAATGCAGTAAATCTATATGGTTAATTTAGGTCGATTGCAGTGGGAATGCAAATATTATCTATTAATAAAATGGTTTCAAATACTTGTTCTAAATAATGACACGATATCTGGAATAGCAATAGTATTTACAATCGGACAAGTGTTACACCCAAATACACGTCTTGTTTGAAGGTAGTAGCGTATCATTGTCTCAGTAGAATTTATTACCGGCCATAGCCAACATCCATGTTGGTATTTTTACAAAGTTAGGAATGAACCAGGCTGTACGAACGTAACCTTGACTTTTAAGGATCACGTTGATTTGTCTCATTTCTGTCGGTGTGTGTCCTTCTTTGTCTGTAAGACCATATTCACGGGCTAAGTCGCACGTCATAACGATCTTTCCAGATTTTTTCATTATGTTCGGATCCGTCGCCATGCTTGCAATACATTGTCCAGCAAATTCGGTTGTTTCACCCTTTTCAATAACTTCCATTGACGCTTTTGGGTCCATCCCTGTAGATTTTGAATTAAATCCCTCTTCATTTGATTTTTTGGCACTTTCACGTAATGTAGTTAACACCGTTTCTGTCCCAACCGCCCCGGGCCATAAGCTTACATATGCAACATTATTTTTTCGCAATTCGAACCCACAATCAGCAGCCATACGATCACATGCTTCTTTTCCAATACCATAGGCAACGTTGAATAAATAGCGCAGACCTCCTCCAGAGGAAATATTGACAATCAGACCCTGTTTCCGCGGGACCATCAGTCTAGCTGCAAAAACTGAACATATGTAGTGATTTCGTAACCCGACATTATTCACGTCGTCCCACATCGTTGTAGGCTGCTCCCAAAATTCCATCCCCATCTGCGAGTAAATAGCATTTACTGCCGAATAAGCGTTGTTGACTAGGATGTCTAACTGACCGTCGTTTTCTCGTTTTACTCGTTCAAACAAACCTTCAATATCACTGTCTTTAGAATGATCACATTGTACGGGGATACACCTTCCCCCACGACTCTCGATTTCATTCGCCGTTTCTCTTAAGGATCCTCCTACCTTGGACCCTTTTACGGGCTCAAGGGTCCTTCCAGTTATGTAAACAGTCGCACCCTTCTCTGCCAATTGAAGCGCAGTTCCCTTTCCGATTCCACGCGTCGCCCCGGTAACAATACACACTTTTCCTGCTAATGTACTAGACATTTTAGATTTATTTCTTATTCCAGTTTAAAGTAACTATACAAAACACTGAGTAATTATGTTGTCTAAGATGGTATCTAGTTTTGAAGAAAGCGTACTAAAATGTGTAACATAATTATTCTTGTCCAAAGTCCATTATACACAATCACTGGCTAAGCTTATCTCGTGTTGGTCCTGTCATAATGTTTATATAATCGGGGGGACCAGTCGCTTTGGAAACACAGGAAGAGTATGCCGTTACCTTTACACATTACGAGATAACGTACAGACGAGGAAGTAATATCACGGACCGGGTGTAATAAATGTAGGTTTAAAGCAACACATCCACGTTTGAACTTTTAAAAAAAAATTAATTGACTTATGAGCACATTTCCCATACAAACATTGATCAATTAGCTGTATATGAGCATATAAACACAATCCCATACAAAATGATGCCCAAATTATAATGCGTGACTAACACTTTATAAAACAAGCGTGTAACTCACCCGAGTCAAAAAAAATTGTCAAAATGACTTTCAAGGCAGGTAAAGTACACTACGCACTAAAACGTGACGTTTTTTAATACGACTCGCATAATTCAATTTGAAGCCAAGTTGGAATCCTCAGCAATTTAAAAATAATTTATAAAGCGTTTGTCACGCTTTATAATTTGGACATCTTTTTTTATAATTCTAAAGCGTTCTGGATAGTGTTTGTTAGCACATATACAGCTCACTGACCATATATTTATGTATGGGAAACGTGCTTACAACTCAATTGAAAAACTTTTTAAAAAAGTTTAAACGTGGATGTGTTGCTTTAAAGAGGATGACTTATAAGTCCGATATTTTACCAAGCGTGTGTATATTATGCCGTTGGTGCGTGTCTTGGTTATTTTAGGTATCAAATATGTGGTTCTCTTATGCGGTTGTTGACTGTCTTGTGTATTTTAATTACCATACACGTGCTTATTATGCAGGTAAGGCTTGTCGTGTGCAATTTAGGCATCAAACGTGTGCTTATCATGCAGTTAGTACTTACCTTGTTTTATTTAGGCATCAAAAGTGTGCTTATCATGCAGTTAGTGCTTGCCTTGTGTTATTTAGGCGCCAAACGTGTGCTTATCATGCAGTTAGTGCTTGCCTTGTGTTATTTAGGTATCAAAAGTGTGCTTATCATGCAGTTAATGCTTGCCTTGTGTTATTTAGGTACCAAACGTGTGCTTATCATGCAGTTATTGATTGCCTTGTGTAATTTAGGTACCAAACGTGTGGACCTTACGCTGTTGGTGCTTGTCTTGTCTATTTTAAGTACCAAACGTTTGTTTTTCATTTCGTTGGTGATTCTACTGTGTAACTTAGGTACCAAACACGTGCTTATCATGTACGTAGCGCTTGTTTTATGTAATTAAGGTACCAAAAGTGTTATTCTCATGGCCTTGATGCTTTGTGTTATTTAGGTACCAAACGTGTGCTTATCATGCAGTTGGTGCTTGTCGTTTTTAATTTACCTACTTAACGTTTGTTTCTCATTCCGTTTATGCTTTAATTGTATAAAAGGGACCAAACGTGTGCTTAGCATGCAGTTTGTGTTTGTCTTATGTATTGTATGTACCAAACGTGTGGTTCTCATTCCGTTGGTGATTTCATTGTGTAATTTAGGTACCAAATGTGAGGTTCTCAAGTAGTTGGTTCTTGTGTTATTTAAGTACCAAATACGTGCTTATCATGCAGGTAGCGCTTGTCTTATGTAAAGAAAAAGGTAGCAAACGTGTGATTCTCATGTCATTGATGCATGTGCATATCATACAGTTGGTGATTGTCTCGTGTAGATTAGGTACTAAACGTGTGGATCTCACGTCGTTGGTGATCGAAGTTTTGGTTAACACAAAATATAAGTTTGCCTTTTGTAAATAGGTTACCAACATTTTCCTGAAGCGCCTGATTCGTGGAGTGCTTGGTCCATAGAGCATCGGACCGATTGGGGCGACGCGGGTTCGATACCCCGCCACTGCTATGTGTAATGTCTGTGAGCAAGACCTTTTATCCGCATATGTTTAAATAATTTTAAATAATATTTTTCTTGGTGTAATGAAGTTACCAACGTGTGTTTTTTCACGGTGTTGATTAAGTCATAGACACTGGTACTGGTGTGTTTGTGTAGTAAGGTTTCGAACACAAAGGTGTATAGGGAGAGAACATTAAAGGAGAAAGTGAAAATGAGGATAAAGTGACTTCAAACCCAAGAGTCGCAGGTTCGATCCCTCGCTCCTACATCTAAAAATACTTATCAGTCTTTTGGATGAGACTTTAACAAAAATGGAGATCCCATGTATCGGTGCTTTCACCGGGCATGTATAAGACTTGGGGACACTACAAAAAGGTATTCTGTATCTCTGCACTATCATCTAAAACTCTAAAAATTACTAATACTCTTCTGGAGGCGTCGCCAAGAGAGAAAACGGTGGCGACGACAAATGGAAATATCAACAACATGATAAAGTTATGGTATGGAAGAATTGAAGAATATTAGAACACTTAATGATAGACGACAGAGAAAGAAAGATAGGTGAGAGAGAGAGAGAGAGAGAGAGAGAGAGAGAGAGAGAGGGAGAGAGAGAGAGAGAGAGAGAGTGTGTGTGTGTGTGTATGTGAGACATACAGACAGACAGACAGACAGACAGACACGATAATGGGATGCTCATTTAATTTTGGAATGAATAAATGAATATATTAACGTCTGCATAAATATATACTATAAAGACACGCTTTCTGTTCAATTTGCGCAGTTCGTGTGCATATCTATTACATTTGTTCAAAAGATATTGTCAGAGTTATATAATAGTATGCGTAATACTAGCTGTCATTCTTTGTACAATGACACCTGTTGAGTGTACATAAACTCTTTAGTGCAGTACATAAACACAAATCTAAGCAAGTTTTAATGAAAACGTTGGTATAATATGTCATTGCATTTTCTCAAATATAGCTTGCTTTTTTTTCCACCAAACCTGCCACGGAGTGGATCAGTATAAGGAAAATGGTAATACAAAATAACATAAGACTATTTATAGGATAAGCATCAAAGAATTCAATTTTCACACGAACGTTTTAGAATGCAGCATCTGATTGACGTTTGAAATTTCCCCGGGATGTGTGTGCGTGCGTGCGTGCGTGCGTGCGTGCGTGCGTGCGTGCGTGCGTGCGTGCGTGCGTGCGTGCGTGTGTGTGTGTGTTAAGGGTGGGGGGGGGGCTTCCGCTTTCCACAAACTCCTTGATACAAATACAGATTCAACAAGTAAAGAAAAGAGATTAAAAACCCTCAGGAAATGTGGAACATGAGATATAGGGTTAGGGTGAATAGGGTTAGAGAGAGAGAGAGAGAGAGAGAGAGAGAGAGAGGGAGAGAGAGAGAGAGAGAGAGAGAGAGAGAGAGGAGAGAGAGAGAGAGAGAGAGAGGCAGGCAGGCAGGCAGGCAGAGAGAGGCAGGCAGGCAGAGAGGCAGGCAGGCAGGCAGGCAGGTAGGCAGGCAGACAGGCAGGCAGAGAGGAGAGAATTTAAGAAACATAGGAGGATCTCCCTAAAGGTAAATCGATTGTTTATTGATTAGTTTAATATACAGTAGAACTTTGATGGCTCGAACCCGATGGGACTCGACACAATAGTTCGAGCTAAGGGTTGTTCGAGCCAAGCATTGTTTCATTGTTTAACATCATACCAAATATGTATATGTATATACATCTAAATGGGATTTTGTTCGCGACTTGATAAATGGTTCGAACTATATATGGTGTTCTAGCCATCCGTGTTCGAACCAACAAAGTTCTACTATATAATCACCTTTCGTAAGTCACTTATTCAAATGATCATGACAACATCCGTAAGTGACTAACTGGCTAAAAATGCAAATCTCTACAATAACATAATTGACTTGTTTACAATTAGAGACAAACATAACCTTGTACTTTACTGCAGGTAAAGAAGCGTTGATATTGATATGAATGATTGTGCACATTGTATTGTTATGCAAAGCGTTTCTGTGTATGTGACATTAACCTTGTACTTTACTGCAGTTAGGGAAGTCTTGATATTGATATGAGTGACTTTGCACATTGTATTGTTAAATATCTGTTTTGAAACATACCACGTGTTTCAATAACATACAAACATGACATGATCTTTAACAAATAGTTTGTTAATGTTTTAGTGTTTACTTTATTAAACATGAAACACTAGAAGGAATATAGAGCTTTAGATAATTGCGGTGTTACTAATCAAAGTAAAAAGCTTTGTAAAACCGCTGCGTAATATATCAGCTATTCACATTTATAAGCTTACTAAAATACTTTAAAGGGACACGCTTTAATTTTCACTTAAAACTATTTCTGAAAAGCATATATACTTATTATGTAAAGTTACATTACCATAGCATATGTTAAGTCTTGTGTTGAAAAAAAGTGCATAACTCTTGTAAATGGTTGAAAAACATTATATTTGGCAGATCTTCGACAGCAAGTGCAAATCATATATTAATTTCTTGAGTTGTATCGGAATGATAGAACTTATTCCAAGTATATAAAGATGAATACAGTAGAACTTCGATGGATCGAACCCGACGGGACTGAACAAAATAGTTCGAACGAACAGTGTCAAAGTACATTTAAATATGTTGGCTGGACCTAATTTCTAGTTCGACTCGGTGTTCTAGTCATCGGAGGTAGAATAATAGAATTTAGATAGTATTTCGACCGGGACCAGATAAGTGATTCGATCCATGTGTGGTGTTCCAGTCATCCGTGTTAGAGCCATCGAAGTTCTACTGTATATATATAACATGCTCTCCGTCTTCCGTGACCTAGTGGTTAATGCGTCTGCCTCCAGAGCGGGAGGTCGAAGGTTCAAAGCTGGTATAGCATATACTGCAATAAGACACTATGGTGTTAAAAAAATGACTTTAATAGGATTTCAACATATGCATGTATTTACGAGCAATATGAGGACTTCTTTTTTCAAAAAATCTCAGGGTGTCACTGCACCCTCTTTTAAAAAAACAACATGGTCAACATACCAGTTATTGTGCATTTAATGTGGGTTTACATTCCTGCAATGAAACAATAAATAAAAAAAATCTTCATGGAATTCTTTTTATACCATGGAAATCCTACACCTTATTTGATATAGAGCAAAGAACACAATTCAACTGTGTTTTGAGACCTAAAGGCGAGCATCTATAATAATAATAATTATTGCTGTTGTTTTTATAAATACTTTCATTTCAACTAGACACTATCAGAGACATATAAACAATTAAGGCACAAACGATACCCTGTCCTCTGGCAGGAAACAGGTGCGAAAATGGCACATTGTTATCATAACACAAAATCAAGGACTTGTATAGTCTTTATAGAATTCCTTGCAAAATTACTCAACCGAGATAAGGGGTCATAGAGTCACAACCCCCAATATGTATAATTAACACGTGCCGTATACGGTAGAGAAATAATAAATTGCAGTTAACATAATTACATGCAGCTTTATTTTGATAAGAATTGTTTATTTGAATACAAGGAAGTTTTATAGTGTACAAACAGGAAGGAATAAAACGACCTGGTAAATACAATTATCGTCTCATTAGTGGGGCGTTATGCACTGTTAATGAATCTAAAACTATTAGTGACATGAATAATTAAATGGGTGAGCTTGTAGGGGAGTGAGTGAATGGAAGAATGAATAAATAAATGAAAATATGTAGCAGTATACGAATATGAAGTATTTAAATAACATAGAATTAGTGATTGATATTAGCGCTGCGGCCTATTTTCGTTTCCGTGACGCGTGATTTGCAACTGCATATTGCCTTAAATTAATGTTTTTTTTTAATTAATTCCGTTTAGAGAATATTATTTTTACTTTTGCTAGGAATAAGGTGCCAGGGATGCGTGGAACATGGTAAAAATTTTGAAAAAATCATATTTGCCGGTATGCGATTTTTTCAAAAAAATCTTATCGGAACCCATCAATCTGGGTACCAGAGTGTATCTAGATGTCCCCTGTACGAATTGAACGACTACCAACAACCACCCATGCATGTTCGAACCCCGTGCGCTACAGCAAAAAGAGTGAAAATAAAATTATAAACGCATATCCGTGCAATTCAACCAAACTCGTCATATTTGGTTGATTGTAGGTGCAAACCCCTTGCCCAGAGGCCATTTCTTGTCGGAATTTGATGATCTTGGTGTCGTTGGGCAGGTATTGAATAGGTCTTAATGTTGCCGTACCTCACTGACCCATGGGCACTCGGTCAATGTCATTCCTGGCGCCTAGAACTGGGGTGGTCACCCTGGCACGTGCGCCATTCCATTCTAAGAGCTATGTGCGATGGGTTCATCTTCATATATTTGTAGAGAATTTAATTCTGAGCAACTTTTGTCTTTAACTGACAAACGTGAACGTGCAAAAAAATAAATATTATACCTAGAGTCGATTTTTTTTTCTAGCTAGATCTGTCAAATAAAGACCAGTTTGTTCTTACCATTTTAAAAAATCACTTATACTTTTTTATATTATTGATTTCAAAAATCGACATTTTGGCCGATTTTTCCATTATTTACCATGTTCGAGCCTCCGTATGGCTATAAAACTATACATTTTCGGAAAGATCTATTCAAGCCATTCATTATGATATCAAAAATATTAGGGCCAATGACCTAGACAGGTCATTAAAGGTCATCTGAAAATGACCCGAAACTCATAAAATTTAGTGATTTTTTCCCCAAAAAAGGTCATCAAAAATGTCGGAAGATCGTTCATATCTTTGCCATTTATAAACATATTTTTCTGAAATGTTCCATAAATGTTCCTTTATGCATGTTCTATGGATTTCTATAGATTGCTAGGGCGATATATGAAGTTTAAATAGACTTTTTTTTATCTGAACGCTTTTTTCACGCTTTGTTTGGAACGAAAATTGAAGATTCACCTTGACCGTGGGGAACAAGGTCAATATCAAGAATTGTTAAGTAGGATGAGATAGGAGGATGAGATACGTTCATTGGTAAAGAGTTTATAAAGATCAAGTATCGCAATGTTGAGATATAACATTTTAAACATGACCTAAAAAAACACAAAAAACATAACATTTTTGCTTGACGAATATTTTTATATTGAAATGTCCCCTACCTAACACTACATAAACCCCAAGGGTTGCCGCTAATTACGGATCTCGGACCCTCCTAGTTATTGAGATAATTACCATAACTCCCTTATTGAGGGACACAATCATCAAAAAAAAAAAATTTCCCCTAACTTTCAAGAGCAGTAACTCTGTCAAAGAAATAGGGAAAAATAGGGGGAAATCACCTTCGTAGTCCTTATCCATTTGTCTTTCTAATGGTACCTTCAGATTTGACCCAAGTCATATAAAAATATATATTTCATCGAATTACGTGGTTAAATCGAGTTTTAGGAACTTTGTGTTGTGAGGTTGGGATATCCTCATGTACCCATATTTTTGGTGTGTTTTTTTTTTTTGGCTGGGTTTATGTTGTCCATCCCTGGGGACATAGACAAGCCAATAATGTTCTGTAACTTTTACTATCCTGACATAGGATGCCCTTAAATACCTTAACCCAGGACCCATAAACATCATTCAAGTTTTTCAAAGATAACAAGTTTTTAGTTAAGCCTGGGTTTAGGTATCTGAATAACCTCTAAATGACCCCTAATTGCCCCATATACCATCCCTAGGTCAACCCCCTTAACCCAACAATACACCCATAGTTATGTCCTTCTATAAAATTAAATTGATGATAGTGTCCCTACAACATTTATTTAGGGTCAAAATTTCAAACCTGGTTCCGGGGTTTTGCCGAACACCCCATACTTAGTTACTATATAGATATACATTTAACCCATATAGTGCTTTTATATATATACGCATATATATGCCTCGTAACTCAACTTATATACTATTGTTTATCTTTTCCTTCTGAGACCGACTTGTGGATGTTTGGTACATACGACAACGTAAGCGTAGGTGTTGCAGCAATTGTGAGGTCCTATATAGACCCCGCCTTTTATGAGCGCCCCGCTACAAGGATTTTATATAGACCAGGGCCTTTTTACCTTATTATACAGAGGCCGACATTCGGTGGCTTCCCAATTAAAAAATCATGTTTTTTTCCACTTGGCCTGATTTTTAAAAAAATATCATTACATTGATAGGGTATAATAACCCACTTATATATTAAGTATTATTGTAATATCTGATAATTATTGGTTAGAACATGGCGCTGTTTTTCCCCCGATCTTGAAGTCTTGGGCGTCTTCCCAATATCTATAAAAAAAGCTCTGTAGAGCAAAACCCCATAAATGCTAATGTGTCTTAGTATTCAAGTGCGAAATAAAGATTTCACACGCTTAAATAAAATTCACACACATTACTCTATTAGAGTAATGAAAAGCCACGAGTCTAGTTTAGTTTACCGCTTCAAATCAATCAATAAGGAACGAGCAATTTTGACGTTGAATAAATTTATAATTAATCCAACGCAAAATTTACATTTGAATCCCAAAAGCTCATACGCCAATTTTTTTTTTGTAATATAACTACAAAAGTTTAAAGACAACTATAATGTGTCTTTTATATCTTTTTCAATATTTAAATGTACCAAATAAAGCCTTTGATGGTAAACTTGACCAAAATGACAAATATTTAGCGGGAAATGAAAAACGCCGAGATATTCCGCATACATTGATATTTATGCGGAGCATCTCCGAGTTTATGGCATTCTTGGCCTGTCGGGACTAGGCGATTGCGGTAATGGTGTAAGGGAAACAACTCAATTTCAATTTTGATATAAAACTTAATTGCACACTTTACACATATTTCACCTCTAGTAAGTTAAATGATTAATTTTAAGGGGCTTTATTTTGCGAGGTCCTATATAGACCTCACAATCCATAAGGACCCCACAAGTAAGGTCTAAGATAGATCGATACCCCGTAAATGCAAGTATGTCTTAGTATATATTTTTAGGAAACATATATTCTGAACGAAAATTAATATTGTGTTATACAGAATAATGCTTTCATGATAGATTGTTATATTTCCTCTCTGTTAGGCCATACTTAAACAAGAAATGTCACTGTTAAGTGTCACATGCCCTCAAAATGGTCTGTGAAAAATAAAAATATATGATAGGAAGCGATGTATCAATGAATATCAAGAGTAGTGGATTTATGTTTCAGACTAGACATGCAATTTCAATTTTTTTTTACATTAAAACATGACCTTGACCTTTGTGTAACATTGACCTTGACATCTGATGTAATGGTCTGGGTATTTCAACAGTTAAATGCAGGTGAAAAATTATCATGTCATGATGATCACTTGTGTCAAGCTATTTAAAAATCCCTAAATGTAAGTTACTGATCAAGTGTTGATCAATTGATCAATTAAGCCAAGTGTTTATGAAATCCGTCCATGTATGATAAAATTAAAGGACAGTCTTGAAATCTTCAACAGATTCAAAGTGTAGTCATACACACTCAAAGTATGACCATGTCTAGGATTTACTTATGACACGTCGTCATGTCATCTTGATAAATTGAGCCAAGTAAAAGACAAAGTCACAGACCAGACATGCAATATCAAACATATTGAAAGTGTGAAAGGTTAAGAGTCTTACATGCGACACTTAATTATGTCGTGTTTATCAACTGAGCCAAGTGTTTTTAAAATATATCCATAGATGATAAAGTTATAGATCGGACAAGAAATCTTACACAGACTGAAAGTGTTGTCAAACAAACTCAAAGTGTGACCTTGACCTTTGATGTAAGCATGTGGGTCACTTTGTAATGTCATGCTGATGAACTGAGCCAAGCGTTTTTGAAATTTATCCTAAGGTGACAAAGTTTCAGCCGGACACGAAATCTCAATCAGACTGAAAGTGTCATCAACCAAAGTTAAATTGTGACCTTGACATTTGAAGTGGGATTCTGGGTGTAACATGCAACACATCGTCATGTTATCTATGCATGAAAAAGTGACAGGCCAGACACGAAATCTCAAACAGACTGAAAGTGTTGTCAAACAAACTAAAAGTATGACCGTGACCTTTGAGGTAAAGGTGTGGGTCTTACTAGCAACATGTTATGATGTTATGTTGATAATTTGTTATCTATGCATGACAAAGTTACAGGCCGGAAATGAAATCTCACACAAACTGAAAGTGTTGTCAAACAAACTCAAATTGTGATCTTGACCTTTGAGGTACGGGTATGGGTCTTACTCACGACACTTTGTCATGTTATGTTGATCATTTATAGCAAGTATCAACAAAATCCATCTATGCATGACAAAGTTACAGGCCAGACACGAAATCTCACACAAACTCAAATTGTGATTTTGACCTTTGAGGTACGGTTGTAGGTCTTACTCGAGACACGTCATTATACTATGTTGATAAAGTTACAGGCCGAACACGAAATACCGGACGGGATGACGGATGGACGGACACTGCGATCACTATATGCCACCCAAAACATATTTTGAGGGGCATAAAAATGTTTGTTTGTCCACTCAAATTGCAGCCAACAAATATTTTTATTGCCTTTAAAAGAACTATTTTAATTTTTAAAACTATTGTCCTTTTTCATTCAACATGACATTGAATTAAAAAAAATCAAATTCTGCCAAGAAGAAAAAATATCTACCTGTAACCCACATGCAAATACTGGGTTGCAGCACAGCAAACAAACATATTTTTTCAAGAATGAACATAATGCCCTTTCACTATGCTAACATAATTTATTGCAATTCATTAAAAAAATGTAAATTGAAGTGTGATGGGTTACACATTATATGTGTTGACTTGCCAGCATTCACTTACCTTTGTTCGTCCATTTATGTAGTACCTCCCACCCAAGAACTCATTAAACTTTACAAGTATCTCGTCCAAGCGGTTTATAACATCTCTCAACCCGGGAATGTCATCGTCTGACCCTTCCATCCACATGATCTTGTCACTTCTGATGCCAGAGTTTACCACTTGTTTGTCCTTTATATCACTTGTACGCCCACCTGATAATCTTCCAATATCAAATTTGCTACTCTTTTCACATGTTTCTATATCTTCCAGAGATTGTCTAATCAAAGTTTCACTGAATACACCATCAATAACACAAAAAAACATTTTTATCAAGATTTTCAACAGCAACCTCTGCTTTTTCTTTTTGTTTGATTGATGATTTCCTATCTAGGAATGATGTCAACTTGTATGGTCGGACATCAAAAGGAATACCTTCATGTTTGGTTTTATTCAGCTGATCATCAGTTTTATTAATAAGTGTTTGCTCACTTCCATTTTCAGGACTGTTTCCTGATGCAACCAATGTAACTGACGATGGCCCTTGCAGACGAGAAAAACTATTGTCAGTTAAAGAAGATGTTTCTATTGGTGGAGCATGCTGACTAAGAATTGTTTTATTTTCATTTCATTTCGATTTACCTGGGCTACAGAAGACGCACGCAACTCTTGTACAGATATTTGAATTCTAACCATTGTCTTGATATTGATAATCTACTTCGTTCGAATATGGTTGCTGAAGGTTTGCATTGGTGTCCCGATCTAGCATCGATTGTCTATCGATATGGACCGAAATATCCACCTTATCTTGAAGAGATTCACTTTTTTGCAGTCTTTTGCTCGTTATTATTTCTTATTTGCTGGCATATTGGTTTGTGTTTCGTCCAATCTTTTGTTTGATGTTCCCTGGAGCAGTAGAATGCACGCTTACAAAAACCACAACGTTTCAAGTCCTTTGTTTTACCACAAATGGAACAAGCCAGTAAGTTATCGGCACATGTCTCCATATTGTTTACATGAGCACCTGCATTGGTCTCTATTTGAAGAGCTTCGTCGGGAGGAAAGAACAATAACTCATGTCACGAAATTGTTATAGGTGTAACCCAACCATTGATTTTTGTTCTTTATTCTATAGTAAATAATAAAAGTTTGAAGGCTTGTCATTCATAGAGAAACCCAATGAAAGAAGTGAAACCTACATTTTACTGTTTGTCAATCTCTGCACTACCAAAATATAATGAAAAAAGTAGGGGTCAGTGTGTAAACTGGTGACAAAGTGAAAGTAGACTTCCGAAATCATGTATCCCAATTTCCAAGTATCAATTGTTTTTTTAAATTCACATTTTAACATTACAATGCTTTTAAAATATTTAAAAGAAAATCAATTATGAATGCCATTCAAATAAAAAAATAATCATTAAAATAATGAAAATGCATTTTTAAAGAAGAGGACGAAACAAGCCATAACCGCCATTAATATGCGACCATCACACAGAAGCACTTCCTTTTTCCAAAGGTGGTACTTGCGTCGTAGATGATCAAGACTAGACTTTCGATTGTTAACTAAAGCTGATGGACAGGGTTAAACGCCATTTTCAACACATTTCAGGTTATATATGGCATATCCAGTTTTGCTGGTGGGGGAAGACTTCAGACTGAGTCAGACTGAGTAGAACTACCGTCCTCGCAAAGTAACTGGCAAAATTTCTCACATACTACGGAGGACCGTTAAAGATTATGAACAGACATTTATGCTTATTTGGAGACGGTAACGTCTACAGCTAATTCTATTCTGTTTTATTGAATCATAAAGTATATACATGTTGATACATATATGCGGCGGGCCCGATTAGCTCAGTCGGTAACGCATCTGACTATCAATCCTGGAGACTCCCTGTTGATTGATATACGACATTGTGTCTCATTATCATTCGTGTTTCGCCGCTGATTCAAGTGGGATAGTTATTTCACAAAACTATCAAAGGGTTTAGCCCCATTTTCAACACATTTTATGTTATTTTTGTAACTTTTATTTCAATTTAGTTGTACGCATTTTAGGTTATATATGCCATATCTAGATTTATTGGTGGAGGAAAACCTCAGAGTGAATCGAAGTAAAACCACCGTCCTTCCATAAGTAACTGGCCAAGTTTTTGACAAAGCAGGACTCGAACCTAGGCTACGACCAAAGTGGTGAGTGGTAAGTGATCTTGAGATTGCGCGTTAGACCGCCCAGCTACGGAGAACCCTCACAAAATCATTAACAATGGTGGACTATCGATATCAAGAGTTGTCTCTACAATTGAGCCTGAATTACTTCCCCTGATAACAGGTGGTGCTCTCGTGGGCAGTTCCGGTTATTTTTGTCGACATCGAATATAATGCGTAATCTGATAGATCATCAATATATCTTGTTAAAAACAAAAATATCGAAAAGTTTTCAAAAAGAATTTGGTCAGATATTCGATGTTCGAGAAAAATAATCGGAAACAGTGCGTTAAAAGAATTGCCAGTTATTATTATTAATTCTGTTTTTTAAGTGAATTATCATTTTAATCTCTCAGCACTACAGTAACATCTAAAATTTAAATTGCAAATTTCGTACCCCATCCATTTTAATTCTGAATGATTATTTTTTGTCTTGATCTACATTCAGTTACTGGCTCTGGCAGAAAAATATTTCAAATTCACATTTTCATTTTTTGTTTCTTCCCTTTAATTCCATGGCTGATCCTGATCTCTGACTGAGAAACCAGTGTTTATTAGGGAAAGAGCTGCCTCTGGGGGGAAGCGATACTGTGTTGTGTGTAAGCACTACGAAAATGAAGTATTAGAGAATGAATTAAAAGTGACTTTACACCGTGTTCCAGGAGGCCAATCTAAAGATGAAGTTGCAAGAAAAAAGGCATGGATAAGGGTAATGAAACTACACAGGCCAAATCTACCACTAACAGATATCATGCGAGTATGCAATCTTCACTTTGAAAATCAGATGTGTATACGAGGCATATCAGTGCCAAAATACTTCAATTTGAACAAAAAAAATGACAAGCCACTGAAGATTCGTCGTCCTCTGGCGGTAAAGTACAACAATGTGCCAGAGCCCGAGATATATACAGCTGTACGTCTAAGCTTGAATTCAGATAATGAACTTAATTCTCCAGAACTGAATGTCATCGACCAGCCTGAAATGTATATAGACTGTATTGAAAGTAGTGCAACCATTGAAATCAGCAGCTCACCCCTAAACCCGCAATGTATCATTGAAGATCGCACAAGTTCAAACATTGAGTTAGGTGACCATGTATATCATCTTCCCAAGCAATTTGCTAAAACCTCAGATGCTGGATCACAAACATCAAATGTAACAATGATACCGGAGGACATTGAAAATAATGATGGAAAAACACGTTTCAATACTGGCTTTCCAACTTACTTGACTTTTCTTCTATTTTTTCAAACTTTATTGAAACATGGTGCTGACAAATTGACGTACTGGGAGGGCCAAAAGAGATCCCTAGGTGATAGGAATTACAACAACGAAAATGTTGGCAAACCAGGGAGAAGACGCAAACTTCGTCCTATTGATGAACTTTATATGGTTTGTCTACGTCTGCGACTGGGCCTACTCCAAGAACACCTTAAAGATGTCTTTGATGTTTCTGTCATGACTGTGTCGCGAGTCATGAACACGTGGATCAATTTCATGTTTGGTCATATGTAGGCCCTGATTCCTTGGCCAACAAAGGATCAGATCATGGCAAATCTGCCAAAATGTTTTACTGACATGCCAGAAGTGAGGATTGTTGTAGATGCAACTGATTTTTTTTTGTAAAAGGCCAAGCTCTCTAGTAGCACAAAATCAAACCTTGAGTGAATATAAACACCATAATACATTTAAGGTTTTAGTTGGAGTAGCACAAAATGGATTCCAAAACTTGAGCCCGGTGACATCATTTTGGCTGATAAGGGATTTACTGTTGCTGATTTGTTGCCATCAAATATAGGTTTGAATATGTCACCATTTGTATGGAAGTCTTGACAGATGACAAAAAAATCAGTTTTTCAAAACACAGACAATAGCTTCTTCGAGAATAGTTGTAGAGATGAAAATGGAACAGATGAAAAATGTTCGTGTCCTGCAAAAAGTTCTTCCATTGTCTGAAGCTCATTTAGCTGAACAGATAATTGTTATATGCACTGCTATGACAAATTTGTATGAACCATTGTTTACCAAATGTGTAGAAAGATATGCAATACAGAACAACAAATACCAAATGTGTAGAAAGATATGCAGTACAGAACAACAATTACCAAATGTGTGGAAATATATGCAATACAGAATAACAGTATTTCACTGTTCTCTAGGGCATAATTATATCCATTAAAATTAAATGGCCAATTTATATTCTTGAAAGTTTTGTGTCGATTAATAGACCCTTTAATGAAAAAAAATCCTCATCACATGTATGCTCGATAAGCTTAATAATCATTTAACAGAAGTGTTGGATTGCATGCTATGCAGTTTGACGGTGTATTGCAACATGGGCCAACACCCCAAGGACACTGTTGGAATACTGTTTGCTACTGTTGTGACATGCTTGTTTTTAGGTGAATTAGTCGACGAAAATTATGTGACATCGACACCCACGGGCAATATAATATTATAGCAGCACTGTTCTTAGAAAAACAGCTTTAGGTTTAAAATGACAATATTAAAACCATGATTTATGTTTCTGTAACTTAAATGTTATGGAATTTAAAATCCTATTATATATGTTTTTAACAATATTGTTGCTTTTTCTTCTTTTTAATATGTTTTTAACGCAATTTTTTGAAACACATAACAGGTTATATATTGCATATCCAGTTTGTGGAGGAAGTTAAAACCTCAGATCGAATCTTAGTAGAACCATCGTTCTTCCACAAGTATCTGGCAATTTATTCACATATAGTTTTTGGACTGAGCTAGACTCAATCCAGCGAACTTGGTGGTGAGAGCCGTTTACTTGATTGCCCTGAGGCTATTTCTAACACTGTTACACTCATGCTATTTCTAATGATTATCAATGATATGAGGCTTTGATATCGCATGGATCGACTTTTATTGTTCAACTTCTTACAATATTAACAAAGAAAACAACAACTGAGTCAGCGAATTTACTTTTTGTATTACCAACATTTTGCAAACATCAAACTGAATTTACACAACATAAACCATTTGGATTTATAATATCCAATCAAAATATAAAAATATAGCATTTCAACATTCAAGGGTAAACAACTACAACAAAGACCCTGGAAAATTACGTTTTTTTACCCATCTAGCTTCTGTTTCTCCAACATACTTAAATCCGACTTAAAAACTTGAATCTAAACAAGTAGCCAAGATATCCATATTTACGACTTGTTTGTGATAAACTGCATATCGTTTCATTGATATTAATTATACAATATATAAATAACCAGACAAAATTGAGTTTAATTATGAAGTATTTACATATGTTGGTAAAACAGAAGCCATATATCTTTAATGTGGCTTTATGGTAACACTACAGCATTCAATATTAAAAGAAACACTCCACAATTTAAAACTGAGCTTACTTATGTGTTAACCTACCAAATCAGTTTTTAGTGCATATATAAATAAACTTGTAGATACATTAATTTCCATGTTTTACTACCGGCATATGATGTGGCTATTTAACACAAAATCCTAAAAATTACAAATTGTTAAACTTTTCAGGATTTTTTTATTATACCAGTAAGAACTTCTGAACAAAATTTAGGATGATCCGCATAATAGTATGGTAATGTATTTTAACTTTATTTTTGCACTTTGTAGACACTGTTTTAGGTTGGTTGGTTGAATATTTAGCGTCATTTTTATGCCATCTAGGGCTAACAGACGATCAGTTAACCTTACCACTGTTTCCTGGGATTACCCAGTACTCGAGCACATCCCATCTCCGCAAGTAACTGATAACTTTCCCACTTGAATCAGTGGTGAGAGACGAATGATAAGTGGACACAATGTCGTATATCAGTCATCACGGAGACTGTTGCTGGGCAGGGGATTCGGACACTGTTTTAAGATATAATGTTATTATAAAGTTGAAATCTATCAAAATTGCTTTGTGTGCTTTTAAAATCCTATAAAAAAAATTAAACTTATATTGGATAAATAAGAATTATGTGCTATTTTTCACTGTATCAAGGGCATGTAACTCAAACTGCATCTACAACTGTCAAAATCTCTGCTGGTTTTCAAATTTGTCTAAGAGATGATGTTATGTATCATAGCCAAGTTCAAATTCCAATTGTTATTTTTCACAATTCAACAGAACACAGTTCCAACGTACACTATATGACACCATACTTGTATCTAATTTTAACACGCTATACTTTTATCTCCGTGTACCACACCGTAATTTTATGTACATGTGCAACACTGTACTTGTAACAGCAATAGTTTAAGACTTTATGAGCATTTAGCTTTTTAAATTTCATATTTATCTTAAATACAGTCAAATGCAGGTAACAACTGTTTTGAGCATGTTAAAGAACAATATGAGCCTGTATGCAGCCTGGATTGTTCTTGAGGTTTCTGTTATTAACACCTCTGAGGCTTATTTATTTAATATATATAGGTCTAGGTACTTATTGACCTCTAATATTTATTGTTTCATACTGTCATCTACTCAAGTAATGGTACCCCTCGTGTTACTAGATCTGTAAAATGTTCTGCAACCAAGAATGAGTTGTAGCAAAATTTCAACTTGAACATCATATTCTGCTGCCAGAATTCTTCACTGAACTCAACTCGCTGGACACTGATGCCCTTTTTGGTCCAAATAACAAAGTCGCACCAGTCTAAACCTAGCACTTTCATCTGCCCCATAATTTGATACATGTAGTTGTGATTTTCAACTAGTTCCAATTCATCACCTTGACTATGTTTGCTACAGAATTTTTTCAAATTGGCACACTCAATTGGATATAAATTTCTGCCAACAAATGGGCACTTAATTTCAAGAGCTCCCACACCGCACTTGTCACATTTCACAATTCCATCGACACTAGCTCCAAGGAACGGGAATTGTTTTGAAAGAACAAGACCTGTGGTTTCCACTGTCACATTTCCGCATGTTCGCAAATGCCTTGCCGCATACTCACGTATAGCTTGACTCTCTTTCTTTCTGCCATACTTCATTCCTTTAGTGTCTACATGCGCACTGTAACCTCTTAATTTAAGCAATAAATTATCCGGCTCTGTTTCAGTCTTTTTCTTGCAAATATTTCCAAAGTTTGAGGCAGTCAATACGTTCGATCGCATCTCCTTCCATTTTGGATTTGAACTTAGTCCCCTTGTTGATTCCTCAGCCTCAATCTTATTTTCACTCAATGTAATACTTGAAGTGAAGTTTTGAAATTCGGATTGGCAAACACTGGAGTTGATATTTACACTGTCACTGTACATAAATGTGGGCTTGTACTTGGATGCTATGTGTAACAAGTCTATTATGTTCGGATTTAAAGTTCTGTATAAAACACAGGTTGGATTTACTTTTCCAAGACCTTTCATTATGTCCTTCAGAAATACATCTGAGTCCTTACAAGGTCCGGCTTGATAGGCATCGGGATATGGTTTTATAGGCAGTTCCTTGTCCTGATCTCTAGATGGATTTAGGAACTGTATATCTTTCAGACACTCTGGTTCTAATCGCTTTGTGGACTGTGGTTTAAGTCACTCACAGCCTATGGATGTGCAAGCACTTTTGATGTTCGCCAGAGTCAAAAGAAGTCCTCTGACATGACTGCACAAGCCATTTACTCCAGGTTTACAGTTGCAGCTACCACCATCAACACTACCTGTTTTCTTGATGATAATTACGTGAAGACTATAATAGCGTGCAAGCTTTCCATCAGATACATGTACAACATCCTTCATGCTTAGATTGCACTTTGCGCGAACATAACAATACTGGCTGTCTTCAAGACTGTTGAGTTCAATATTATGAATATACCGTTCATAACAGAATTTCTTAGCCTTTTTAAGCTGTCTATGGCATGCTTGAGATTTTCCTGTCAGTGGATTTTTGTTGTAGATGAAGTAGTTTTCTACATCTTCATTTCTAGTTGGTGGGCATGTGCTTGTGGATATTGACTCCCATCCATCTTTCACCGATTTAATAGGTGGAACACTACTATCTGTGTTGTCACAAGAATCATCACTGTCAACATCTGAATCACTGTCTGAGTTGTCAAAACGAAGAGATCTTATAATTCTGTGTATGAGAACTTGTTTGTTTCCCGACCGCCTTTTCTTATGATGGACAAGCCATGAACAAGATCTTTCTTCTTCCAAGAATTTAGAGTGTCTTCGTCTATGTTGTCAACCAAACTGCTCATTCTGCAAAAAAAAAGTTTTATTTTGAATACAAACAAGTTTATGTAAACGATTATTCATTAAAAAGTTTCAGGCATGCTATACTTTCTTAAATACAGTGATACACTTAGACAATTACCAAGTGTTCATAGCACATTAAGATAGTCAGCTTCATCATATGGAGTTTTGGGAGCAAAGTATTTTCAGACACAGTTTCAGGCACGCTATACTTTCTTAAATACAGTGATATACTCAGACATTTACGGTTTATATTATAAATCTCAGACGACACAGTGAAGTATTCATTTGAAAAAACTAATAGAACAAAAAAAATAAATATGTGGTCAAATACAGAGAAACCCCTCAACAAGGACATAATTATGAAATCAGGCAATATCCTACTCACAATGCGGGTTAAATTACTTTATGAGGTCTTACTGGACATGCCCCAGGAATCAATACCTTAACCCTTAAGTCATGAATCTGACATCTTAACTTGCAATCTTTACAGAGCAAGCAGGATTGTAACATGTGACCAGTGTAGATGCAGATCAAAAACAGTCTGCTTTACCAATGCAGTATGTGGAGCACGTGGTCCAGTGTTAGAGCATCGAAACCAGGATCGGAGGGTTGTGGGTTCGATCCTCTGCCATGGCTATGTGTAGTGTCCTTGAGCAAGACACTTTATCCGCATATGCTTAGTAATGATTCTGCACAGGAAAACTTTTAGCGTGATTTGTTGTAATAACTTGTTGCACAATCGAAGTAAAATAAATAAGTTTAAAATAATTAAACAGTATTATCAGGGTTTGCTACTCAGTGCCAGTCAATAATTTTCTAAAACACCCCTATAAATCAAGAATGGAAGTTAAGGAAAAAATGGTCCAATACATAATACATAAATGGGTTTGGAGACAATATTAACATAATATAAAAAGTTATCTTATTATTTAGCTTAATCTTTTGTATTTGATTTTTTTATTGCTTTCTTTCTCCTATTAAGGTTGTGGCTGCACAATAACAAATGACTGAATTAGTTCTACTTCATGCCCTTTCTTTTGTATATTAAGATGAAGCCATGTTGAGTGGTATTTTTTTTACAAACCACTATGTTGATTATATTGTGTATTCTATCTGCCCTGCAAGGACCCCATGCAATATCATTTTAAATACCCACTCCAATAGTTCCCTGGACAAATATGATTTTCTCACCTTTTTGAGAGTGTCATAATTATGGAATATATGTCTATAGGCTATATATATAGTTCAAATTGTAAGTTTCTGGCATCATGCTGAGATCTCCTAATTAATCTCCCCCGACACCAAATGCACACCATGTGGTAATGTGAAATACCCTGCCACTTGTGTTTTCATACTGCACTCCCAAACGTTTTATGACCAGAAGATTTATGAAAGGATGTATGTAACAATACATCATTATTATGGTTAATTTTAAATTTTATAATTTTCAGTTATTTAAGGGCTCTATTAAACATTCATAAAGTACAAAATCTCAATTTTGGGGTTTCCTAAACTAGTATGATTGTGTATTTATATATAAGAAATTTAAAAAAAAATCTCTTCCATCAGTTTGTACCCAGTATTTAATATATATAATCTTATTTTATTACACAATATGTGTGAACTTTCACAACAAGTTCACAAGAAAAGTATAAAATAAGGTCAATATTTATTTTATTTTCATTTTATATCAATTATTCATGTCTAAGAAGAACTATGCTAACAGCCTAACATAAAATAATTTATACAGTTATTAAAAAAGTGAAATTGGTGGTATAGTATATTTTTGTGAGTTACCAACTACATTTAGGTAAGTATGGTTATACTGATAAGTTAACTTAATAATGTTTGAAATTTGAAATTTAGTTTAACTTTTATTTTGTTATTTAAATCATTTACATGTTGTTGTTTTTTAACCCTTTACTTCATATAGACGCCTTTAGACACCTCTAATATAGTAAAGGCATTTGAAAACAGTGTAGAAATCAGAACAGGTCCCACACTGTTTTCTGCTCTATCAGAATAAATAGGTAAAATGTATCTTTTCATGGAAATGGACTTAAGTATGGCTTTGAGTTTGGAGAAGTCCACTTGAAATGCATATGGAGTAAAGGGTTAAAAATAGGCCATTTACAGTGAAACTGAATATATAGTATTTGCTTTAAAAAAATACAAAAGTACTTAGCCCTTAGCCAAGGCAGTTGTTATTTATCCCCCACTCTACCCTCCCCTCTTTGATGTAATTTATAAATTCAATGTAATTTAAAGCTGTAAATAAAACATGCATTCAAGTTCATCAGTAGAACAGAATTTTTTATATAAAAAAATGGCGATAACGGCCCCTAGCCTAGGCAGTTCCTATATTATCCCCTACCTCCCCAATGTATAATAAATAATTGTAAAACAAGAAATCACAGTATGAACTGAAACTTGACATAGCTACACAGGAGGCATTTTCATAATATTAATTATTAAGATATTTTATAAAATCACATTTAAACTATGAGAAATGTCTTTGGAAGCAAACATTTAAGTAGATCTGATACATAAATGTATATGTTTTAATTAACATTGCACAACGGTTCAGTATGGTACCATATGCATATTGCTTACTGAAATATTTAATTATTTTTAGTTTTTTGTACATTTTAATAAATTATGTTTTCTTCTTTTCATACATTAAACTTTTATTCTAACGAATTAAGTGCATAAATAAATGATTCTTTGATATTGACTCGATTTATGAACTATATGAAACACGTTTTAATATGATGTCCGAATGTTGAGCACATCTGAATTCGTTGGATCTTAAACATATAATTGGATATATTCAATCAAACAATCAATAATCCGTTTATTCATAACAAACAGCAGTTATATACTTACTTGTTGGTCCTTTATGCGACTGTTGTTGGTAAATTTGTATATTCAATTACTTCCTTTATTTTGTTTATCAACAGATTTTTGTACTGCACTGCTGTTGTGAAAAACGAAACCGGAAATAGCAAAACACTACCCAAAGCGAAGGGAAGTAACTCTAATATAGATGACTAGGGGACGGAACTTTTGATATCGGTAGTAAGCCATTGTTTGAAACACCTGTTCTTGTATAATGATTACGCAGCAACTAGAATAGTACTTTAACTCTTTACTTCATATAGACACCTTTGGACACCTCTAATATAGAAGGCTTTTGAATTATTAGGTGAATTATGTTTATATTAACTGACTCGTTACAAGCAATCAGAACTCTTCCTGCACTGTTTTCAAAGGCCTTCTAAGATTGGTGAGGGAAAACGTGTACCCATGGAGTAAAGGGTTAACACCTGTTGTACTACAAATACATTTGCTATTTTCGTATGCTGGTGTGAAAATGCAAATGAACAGACTACTATTTTGTAACAAACAAGAGACCCAAATCACGCCTGCTAAACTTCCGGTTCAGAGTTAGATGACGTAAAAACAGCACGTGGAAGGTAAGAAATATGTGAATTTTCATTATCGAAATTGTTTTTAAAAATTCTTAATCCATAGTTCGACCCGTTTTTGAAGCTGAAATTTATAGACGAAGTATCATAAACAACAGAAGTACGTTTGTTTTGCAAATCGTTTTCTTCAGTTCAGACGCGAGACGATTTTGATATTTAGAGCTCTACGGCGACGGCGACGGAGGCGACATAGCGCCTGTGTTCAGAGCAGAGGTTTGGTGGTAATTGTGGAAAACGGTACGTGGACCATCTATTTGCCATATTGTTTTTTCAAGTAGATTTCTAGACAGTAAACACATGTATCGCATCACTGAAAATTACTGACTACTCTACATATTCAGAGGTGGGGCATATGTAGAAGTTGGAGAAAATTGGTCGTACAACAAAGTGGTATCATATTTATGTGTAAGTTTGTTTACAATATGCATGCACATAACAATAAGGTAAACAGGCGGACCGACAACGCATATCTTACATATGGCGGTCTGTATACCTCATATTGGGCTTTTGGTCTAGATTACCTTAAATGCGCATGGTTGAGACTTTTAAAGACATTACATAGTTCATATCAAAATAATTCGAGATTAAATGAACACATTGTGACGAAGTATTGTAGATAAATACCTTTGTTCACTCTTAAAACGCCAGGCATGGTGGAATAGTAAAATCGGTATGTAAAAGTTCATTAAGTGTTCATTAATAAAAATTTAACAATTAAGAAACACAAAGGGAACGACCGCTGGGTGTTTAATCTCATTTGACATCCGATTGAATCACTTCAAAGTTGTGTCGCTCTTGATTGTTAAAACAGCCTATAAAATTTATTATTAAGTCTGTTCTTGATTATTAAGAAGTTCGTAATCACTGCCCATTTGTGAATGACACTGCACAAAATCCGCCCTTGATTGAATTCTGAACGAGTACAAACTATAAAGCCCACCGAGCTATGCTTAGAAATGGCCTTAGCAACGGATGGCTTTCAAACATCAATCATCTCAGCTTTCATCGTAGCTCCGCCCAGAGTTACATAAACTGTCAGTCAAAACGTTTAACACTAAGTCAGTTAGTGTTCATTAAGTAAAAGTAAAAATAGAGAAAAGGCCTGAGCTAAACATAGAACTTTAACCTTGCAATGCAATAATTAACTAAGTTCGTTATGAATGTCAAGGTCAGTGATGTAAACATTTATAAAATGATTGTGATCAGTTAACACAATCAATACATATAACTTAAGAACAAAATAGATTAAAACGAATTAAAACCCGAGCTAAACAAAAAACGTTAACCTAAGGTTGCTATGTACATTGATTGTATAACATGATAGGAATGTGTTTTTGAAGTTTAGTCACTATAACTTCGGTAGTTTGTTCAGAAAGAAAGAAAATGCTGAACTAAACATAAAACTTTAACAAGTGGACGATAACAACGACAACGACGACGGCAGAGTCATGACAATAGCTATTCATGTTTTACAAAAAGACGAGCTAAAAAGGGGCTAATATCCATCGAGCGACCTCAAACTGTTCCCTGGTCGAGTGCAGACACTAGTGTGTATATTGTAGTTGTATGGATGTTTATGAGAGTCGGGGATTTATGTTAACACTGCTATATATATTCGGTGTGTGGGGGACGACAAGGGACCGAACCCACTGGGCATTCCCTCTGTTCAAGGTAGACTAACACACATGATGTTGATATGGGCCCAATAAAATAAATAGGCCAGCTGAGTTCCGCATCGGACAGTGATTCATTATTGGGTAGCCAACGTATGACATTTTAAGTGATGTAGGCCTATTTTATTTAAGCTAAAAACTCCATCAACATTATTTTCAAACCGACAAAACGTTTTTTGTTAGTTTATTGATTTGTTTTTTACGAGTATGTTGTGATATTCAAACTTTTAAGCAGGATGGAAACAATGCTCAATACATTTTGACCGTGCAGTTGTGCACAACTCGACATAAGTATTTTGTTCTTATTTTCATAGAACGTGTTCTGTACCATTTCCCCGCTCTCTGTACCAATCACATTTTGGCATATTTCGTTTTACCATGTTCTTTATCTTCGGAGTATTTAGACTTATGAAACGATTTTATGTTATATGTAAACATACAAGTAAATATAATGATTGAACTCGGGATTAAATCAACGATAGTGGCCGCTTTGAAAGGCGAGGTAGAGCTCTATATGTCAAAATCGCCTACCGTCTGTACAGAAGAAAACGACTTTATAAGAAACCGTACTAGACTTATTCTACAAGATTAAGCTTCAAAAACGGGTCCAACTATGGATTTTGATTTTTTAAAAACAATTTTTATAATGGAAAATCACACATTTCTTACCTCACATGTGTTGTTTTTACGTCATCTAACTCTGGACCGGAAGTTGCACATATGGTACAGCCGTCTGATAGGTCTCACAAAAGCATTGAATTAAAAAAAAAACTGGTCAATGTATGCTTTTTTCCCCTTTATAATTGCCTTTCTTGAACCAGTGAAGAATTTGAGCCCAGACACATGCTGCAGAATTTGATATTTCACTCTGTTTTGGATATAAATATTACAACGGAGCCCTATGGGAAATGTAATAGTGTTGTGAGACGTGAATAGTTAACTTAATGTCAACATTAAATTTTTCTCGATAATTATGAAATTCAGCGGGACTGCTTTTGGAAATAAATTGAACCATGTGTTCTAAATTACTACACAATTTGAAGAGTAACTAGGATCCAGGTGTATAAGCGCAGTAAACAATACGATAAAACTTAAAAATCATATTTTTAGCTCCGCCAAGCCGCAAGTGTTTTTCATTAGGAAACGAAATGCAGTTAATCTGTATGGTTCATTTAGGCCGATTGCACTGGGAATGTAAATACTATCTATTAATAAAATGGTTTCAAATACTTGTTCTAAATAATAACACAATATCTGGAATAGCAATAGTCTTTACAATCGGACAAGTGTAACACCCAAATTCACGTCTTGTTTGAAGGTAGTAGCGTATCATTGTCTCAGTAGAATTTATTACCGGCCATAGCCAACATCCATGTTGGTAGTTTTATAAAGTTAGAAATGAACCAGGCTGTACGAACGTAACCTTGCTTTTTAAGGAAAACGTTGATTTGTCGCATTTCTATTGGTTCGTGTCCTTCTTTGTCTGTAAGACTATATTCACGGGCTAAGTCGTACGCCATAACGATCTTTCCAGATTTTTTCATTATGTTCGGATCCGTCGCCAGACTTGCAAATCATTGTCCAGCAAATTCGGTTGTTTCACCTTTTTCAAAAACTTCCATTGACATTTTTGGGTCCATCCCTGTAGATTTCGATTCAAATCCCTCTTCATTTGATTTTTTGGCACTTTCACGTTATGTAATTAACACCGTTTCTGTCCCAACCGCCCCGGGCCATAAGCTTACATATGCAACATTATTTTTTCGCAATTCGAACCCACAATCAGCAGCCATACGATCACATGCTTCTTTTCCAATACCATAGGCAACGTTGAATAAATAACGCAGACCTCCTCCAGAGGAAATATTGACAATCAGACCCTGTTTCCGCGGGACCATCAGTCTAGCTGCAAAAACTGAACATATGTAGTGATTTCGTAACCCGACATTATTCACGTCGTCCCACATCGTTGTAGGCTGCTCCCAAAATTTCATCCCCATCTGCGAGAAAATAGCATTCCCTGCAGAATAAGCGTTGTTGACTAGGATGTCTAACTGATCGGGTATAATAAATGTAGGTTTAAAGAGGATGACTTATAAGTCCGATATTTTATAATAAGATTGTTTTCAGTCAGAATGTTCTCGTCATTTAAATTGCGTCCCATGATCAATTCAACAAAAGAACTTTCCTAAATCCGATAATTCCCGAACGAGTTGGCAGATCAAATATCAAGGACAAGGCTATCAGCACGACCGTCGTGTCGATTATTTTCTTTATTGGCACGACGGAATCATTTTAATTTACATAGCACATTAGTGAGGAGAAATAACAAATTGGCGGAATTAATATTAGACAAGACATGAAAGGAGTCAATAAAGAAAATAGACAAAACATGACAAAACATGCAACCAAAGAATCAAAAGACCAAATAGTGTAATACAACATGCAGCAGACAAGACATCACAAGACATCTCCTCTGACAATACCAGGAAGGCTGCCAATAATGTAACCAAAAAATAAAAATTCCAAATAGTATATTACAACATGCAGCAGACAAACATCACAAGGCAACCCCTCTGACAATACAATTGAGGCTTCCATATGAAGACATCATAATAACACGAATTGTCAAAGGCATAACAGGGATTTTAGTCATACATAGCTGGCATATGCTTTAAGAAGAGCAATTACTACTTGGTAAATTGTACAGCTGCAGTAAGGTTTTTTATAGGAAACAAATTATGGAAATACAACATGTCCTCTAAAACATATGCAGCTATTATTCAGAACCTAGTTTTTTTAATACAGCAAAATAACTAAATCACAAGCATCATGTGAACAGTAAACGTTTTAAAATATATAGTTTTATTTTCATGGAAACAATTAGGTTGTGTGGGCAGCAATTTTTAGTACCTGTATCACCAGAATATGTAAATAAAAATCTGATTGGTGCATTATATAACAATGTAGAGAAAGCCTCAAATTCCGAAAGTTATGCAGATGCCTGTGAGAAATCTATTAAATGAGTGACTTTTTTATGTCCCCCTCAAACATGTCCAAATTACTTTATTCACTAGACCTTTGTATTAATTCGCGTATTTATGCAACTTCAGAGTTTTATTAAACTCGTTCAAGAAAAGTTTTTATAAGTGTACTTGGCGAGTATAATAAATGTTGTTGTTAATAAATGTATAGTCGAATCGATAAAAGTGTTTTTTTAGTTAGAATTATTTTTTAGGCCAGACTTACACATCTCGTTATGGTTATTCGGCCTATGAAGGGAGCTACATATATGTCCTTTTGTAAGTTACTAATTTGAATTTTTATTTATACGTGGGAAATGTGATCAAAAGAATCTGACACTTGCTTGTAATTCATACAGAGTTTCATTAAACTTGTCCAGGAAAAACTGCCTTTTCCTGAACTCGTTTAATAAAATGCTGCATGCAATGACGAGTGTCAGATCTTATTAATCACAATCTAATTTGAGAGCGCGTGGTCCAGTGGTAGATCACCGAACCCATGATCGTGAGGGTCGTGTGTTTGATTCTACTCCACGGTCATGTGTAGCGTCCTTGGGCAAGATACTTTTCCGCATATGCTTAGTACTGGTTCTAACCAGGAATCCTTCGAGCGTGATTTGCCTTAGTTGTAAGAACTTGTTTCACAATCAAAGTAAAATAAATAAGTTTAAACTTGAATATAAGTACACATCCTTTATAAACAATAGATGTAGTCGCTAGTTGTTCCCAACACATTTGGATATGAAGCATTAAGTTTGTTATCATATTTTCAATAGATGATAAACATGTCACAAATAATTGTCCTTCGTGGTCATCCAAAGAACTGTTAATGCATGAAAAACCACTGCCTTAAAAGGTTCTTGGGCAGTGGGTTCCTCTGCATACATTCTTTTATGCACAATATCAGCTGCATAGGCATTATTTCTTACATAAGAACTGAGAACTTTTATAAGCATTTGTTTCGAGGAAACAATACTTAGATTTCCTTTACCTAAAACTGCTGTAATTTCGGTTATTAAACCTAACATGTCCTGTTTTTTATTTCACTTTCACACTGGAACGGTATACTCCTTGTACTGCAATTATTTTTTTTTCTTTTCTTTTATCATTTCTCCATTTAACATATTTTATCTTGTCTTTGTGATATTTTCTCGCCTGACCAGTATTTGCTGATAACTTCATTGTTAAAAGATTCCAATGTATTCGCTCCATAAACGTTCACCCTGAGGTGAGTATCCAAATTTTTTTTCATTTTTATATGAAACTACAGGTTCATTAATTTATCGTTATCTGGAAATAACTCCAGATTTATCAAATTTGTACTTGTTTGTATACTTATAATTGTGTTGATATTATCATATAGTCGTTGAAAATTCGTATATTTATAACATCTAATACTAACATACTAATTTTCATAGACAATATAGATTATAGCATGCCAATATTTCACTGGTATGTACGATCTGCTCCATTGAAAATATCTACATTTAAACTAAAAAACATTGACTGATTGTTTGGAATTCCAAATTACTGCTTCTGAATATGACAAAGATTTCTTGATAATTCACAGTTTAGCTATTGGGATTCTGAATGGAGGACATTCATTTGTGGAACAATACACATCATATCGCTTTCCCTTTCGTCCTTACAGAGTTTTACGATTTAAGTGCGTGATTTAAGTTTATATCATAGTTTTAAAATGCTATTAACGAAAGTTTTGGTATTTGCTAGCTGTATATACTGATTATGTGTAACAACACCGTTGTCGGGTTAACGTATACTTTGTTTGTGATTATTTGAAGAGCTTCGTCGGGAGGAAAGAACAATAACTCTTGTCACGAAATTGTTATAGGTGTAACCCCACCATTGATTTATGTTCTTTATTCTATAGTAAATAATAAAAGTTTGAAGGCTTGTCATTTATAGGGAAACCTAAAATGAAAGAAGTGAAACCTACATTTTACTGTTTGTCAATCTCTGCACTACCAAAATATGATGAGAAAAGTAGGGGGCATTTGTCATATAAAAGATTTTTTATGCTCAGTGTGTACACTGTTGACAAATTGAAAGTAGACTTCCGAAATCATGTATCCCAATTTCCAAGTATCAATTGTTTTTCTAAATTCACATTTTAACATTACAATGCTGCTTTCAAAATATCTAAAATAAATCAATTATGAATGCCATTCAAATAAAAAAATGATCATTAAAATAATGAAAATGCATTTTTAAAGAAGAGGATGAAACAAGCCTTAACCGCCATTAATATGCGACCATCACATAGAAGCACTTCCTTTTTCCAAAGGTGGTACTTGCGTCGTAGATGATCAAGACTGGACTTTCGATTGTAAACTGAAGCTGATGAACGGGGTTAAACGCTATTTTCAACTCATTTCAGGTTATATATGACATATCCAGTTTTGCTGGTGGAGGAAGACTTAAGTAGACTGAGTAGAACTACCGTCCTCGCAAAGTAACTGGCAAACGTTCTCACATAAAGTTTTTGGCACGAGCAGGACTCGAACCTAACGACTTTAGCGGTGAGAGGTAAGTGATCTTGAGACGGTGCCTTAGACCACTCGGCTACGGAGGACCGTTAAAGATTATGGACAGACATTTATGCTTATTTGAAGACGGTTACGTATACAGTTAATTCTATTCTGTTTTATTGAATCATAAAGTATATACATGTTGATACATATATGCGGCGGGCCCGATTAGCTCAGTCGGTAACGCATCTGACTATTAATTCAGGAGTCTCCCTGTTGATTGATATACGACATTGTGTCTCATTATCATTCGTGTCTCGCCGCTGATTCAAGTGGGAAAGTTATCAGTTACTTTCGGAGATGGTATGTGCTCTAGTACTGGTTAAGCTTTCATGATCCCAGAAAAGAGCGGTTAGGTTAACTGGTCGTCTGTTAGCCCTTAGTAGCAAATAGGTGACGCTAAAAATTGAATCATTTAATCATGTTTATAATAACGTATTGATTTTTATTTACTAGTTGATATAGTATATATATACTAGCATATAATTGACTATTTCACAAAACTATCAAAGGGTTTAGTCCGATATTCAACACATTTTAGGTTATTATTTGTAACTTTTATTTCAATTTAGTTGTACGCATTTTAGGTTATATATGGCATATCTAGTTTTATTGGTGGAGGAAAACCTTAGAGTGAATCGGAGTAAAACCACAGTTCTTCTGTAAGCAACTGGCCAAGTTTTTAACAAAGCAGGACTCGAACCTAGGCTACGACCTAAGCGGTGAGTGGTAAGTGATCTTGAGACGGCGCTTTAGACCGCCCAGCTACGGAGGACCCTTAAAAAAACATTAACAATTGTTTAAAACACCTGTTCTAATATAATGATTACGCAGCAACAAGAATAGTACTTTAACCCTTTGCTTCATATAGACACCTTAGGACTTCTCTAATATAGACGCCTTTGGACACCTCTAATATAAAAGACTTTTGAATTATTGGGTGCATTATGTTTATATTAACTGACAGAGTGGAAAACAGTTACGAGCAATCTGAACTCTTCCTGCACTTTTTTCAAAGGCCTTCTGAGATTGGTGCGGGAAAACGCGTACTTTTGGAGTAAAGTGTTAACACCTGTTGTACTACAAATACATTTGCTATTTTCGTATGCTGGTGTGAAAATGCAAATGAACGGACTACTACTTTGTAACTAACAAGAGACCCATGGACCTTAACGGCCACCTGATAATCCTTGATGACATAAAGCTATATGAATATATACTCCAACTTTTATCCTTTGGGAAGCAGCAAAAATCCATCAATTGATTTTAATGTAGGCCCTTCCCCCAGGGCCAAACAGTGAGACAGAGGGACGACATGAAATTCACATTTTTTGTAAATAACAAATAGATGTCAATAATCATGCTCATCAATTGTTTCCCAGTGCTTCTAATAAGATGAAGATTTTTAAAATTTACTTTGAAATTAACTGTTTTGGTCCCGCCCATAAGCTGCATGGGTGCGGGGATCATGAAATTCACATATATATTAACCGTCAATTCAACAACAACAAATAACACCAAAATATTCACATAAGTCTATTCAGTCATAAGAAATAACACTTTTTGTCATTTCATAATGATTGAGCTTACGATTTTTGAGAATTCGAAAAGGTTAATTGCTTACGGACGTACTAATTTTGTTAAGGCCCCTACCCCAGGGTCAAATCGTGAGACCCAGGGACATGTAATTCACATTTCTATAAGGGATCTTTAATGCGTCCATAGTCATGCTAACCATTTGTTTCCCAGTGCTTCCTATAGTAAGAATATGGTGTTTAAAGTTTACCTTGAATGTGCCTGCTTTGGCCCCGCCTCAAGGTCCCAGAGGACGGGGACTATGCAATTCACCCTAAGGTACCAAAGCTGCATACAACATTTCATTACGATTGAGCTTACGGTTTTTGAGAATTGTTTATAGAGGCACAACGCATACCGCACGACGACCGACAAAAGGCGATCGCAAAAGGTCACATGAGACTAAGTCTCAGGTGACGTAAAAAACAAAAGGAAGACGTAGTTTTCCGACATATGATACTTTATTCGGATGTTTTTATTTTTGAAACTTTTTCACAGCAGAAGTCACTACTAGACTAGATGTTGGTTATGTTGATTTGCGGGGATTAAAATAAAAAACATATAGAATAGTCTCAGGAAACAGGATCTTGTTTAATATTGGGTTATGATTAGCATAACATTCTGTTTAGTAATTGTTAATCCATGCTGTTTTATGAATAATACTATCTAACAAATGATCTCATGATCTCTTTGTACCGCACGCAATGTAGACAATAGAAAACTCGGACAAGAGGGGAAATGAAATATGCAAAATCCCTCATATCTCCTTACACCGGAAAAAGCGGTATTCTGTTTTCAGGTAACACTGACGGACTCACACTACTATTACCTCCCTTGAGTACTCCAGATAGATGAAGGAGGTAGAAATAAAACTTCAGTTCTCTTTTTCTTCTTTTTTCAGGGCTTTGTACTGCAATGGTTTGTTTTTTGCTAGCATGAGTTAAATGGTGAGTATTTTAGAAATCACCACTGAAAATTTGATGCTCTATACCAGATTTCTGGACAATTCTATGTCATTTCAGAATTGTTGGTTCAAACCGCATCTAGGGCGAATAGTTGACATATAATTACTCTGGAAATTGATAGGTCTCACAAAAGCATTGAACTTAAAAAAAAAACCTGGTCAATGTATGCTTTTTTCTCCCTTTATAATTGCATATCTTGAACCAGTGAAGAATCTGAACCCAGACACATGCTGCAGAATTTGATTTTTCACTCCGTTTTTGGACATAAATGTTACAACGGAGCCCTATGGGAAATGTAAGAGTGGTGTGAGACGTGAATAGTTAACTTAATGTCAACATTAATTTTTTCTCTATAATTATGAAATTTAGCGGAATTGCTTTTGCAAATGATTTGAACCATGTGTTCTAAATTACTACACAATTTGTAGAGTAACTAGGATCCAGGTGTATAAGCGCAGTAAAAAAAACAATAAAACTCCGCCAAGCTGTAAGTGTTTTCCATTGGGAAATGAAATGCAGTCAATCTATATGGTTTATTTAGGCTGATTGCAGTGGGAATGTAAATACTATCTATTTATAAAAATGTTTCAAATACTTGTTCTAAATAATGACACAATATCTGGAATAGCAATAGTCTTTACAATCGGACAAGTGTAACACCCAAATATACGTCATGTTTGAAGGAAGTAGCATACCATTGTCTCAGTAAAATTTATTACCGGCCATAGCCAACATCCATGTTGGTATTTTTATAAAGTTAGGAATGAACCAGGCTGTACGAACATAACCTTGACGTTTAAGGAACACGTTGATTTGTCTCATTTCTGTCGGTGTGTGTCCTTCTTTGTCTGTAAGACCAAATTCACGGGCTAAGTCGCACGTCATAACGATCTTTCCAGATTTTTTCATTATGTTCGGATCCGTCGCCAGGCTTGCAATACATTGTCCAGCAAATTCGGTTGTTTCACCTTTTTCAAAAACTTCCATTGACGTTTTTGGGTCCATCCCTGTAGATTTCGAATTAAATCCCTCTTCATTTGATTTTTTGGCACTGTCACGTAATGTAGTTAACACCGTTTCTGTCCCAACCGCCCCGGGCCATAAGCTTACATATGCAACATTATTTTTTCGCAATTCGAACCCACAATCAGCAGCCATACGATCACATGCTTCTTTTCCAATACCATAGGCAACGTTGAATAAATAACGCAGACCTCCTCCAGAGGAAATATTGACAATCAGACCCTGTTTCCGCGGGACCATCAGTCTAGCTGCAAAAACTGAACATATGTAGTGATTTCGTAACCCGACATTATTCACGTCGTCCCACATCGTTGTAGGCTGCTCCCAAAATTTCATCCCCATCTGCGAGAAAATGGCATTCACTGCCGAATAAGCGTTGTTGACTAGGATGTCTAACTGACCGTCGTTTTCACGTTTTACTCGTTCAAACAAACCTTCAATATCACTGTCTTTAGAATGATCACATTGTACGGGGATACACCTTCCCCCACGACTCTCGATTTCATTCGCCGTTTCTCTTAAGGATCCTCCTACCTTGGACCCTTTTACAGGATCAAGGGTCCTTCCAGTTATGTAAACAGTCGCACCCTTCTCTGCCAATTGAAGAGCAATTCCTTTTCCGATTCCACGCGTCGCGCCGGTAACAATACACACTTTTCCTGCTAATGTACTAGCCATTTTAGATTTATTACGTATTCCAGTTTAAAGTAACTATACAAAACACTGTCTAATTATGTTGTCCAAGGCGGTATCTCGTTTTGAAGAAAGCGGACTAAAATGTGTAACATATTCTTGTCCAAAGTCCATTATACACAATCGCTGACTAAGTTTATCTCGCGTTGGCCCTGTCATAATGTTTATATAATCGGGGGAACCAGTCGCTATGCAAACACAGCCAGAGTATGCCGTTACCTTTACACATTACGAGATAACGGACAGACGAGGCACTCATATCACGGACCGGGTATAATAAATGTAGGTTTAAAGAGGATGACCTAATAGTCGATATTTTAGGATAAAATATTTAACACTGATTGTTTTACAGTCAGAATGTTTTTGTCAATTAAATCGCGTCCCGTGATAAATTCAACAAAAGAACTATCCTAAATCCGATAATTCCTGAGCGAGTAGACCGGAATGAATGGGAAGATCAAATATCAAGGACAAGGCTTTCGACACGACCGTCGTGTCGATTATTTTCTTTATCGGCACGACGGAATCATATTAATTTACATAGCACATGAGTGAGGAGAAATAACGAATTGAGACATAAAAGGAGTAAATAAAAGGAAAAAAAGACAAGACATGACAATACATGCAACCAAAGAATCAAAAGACCAAATAGTGTAATACAAAATGCAACAGACAAGACGTCACAAGACAACCCCTCTGACAATACCAGGAAGGCTGCCAATACATGCAACCAAAACATCAAAATACCAAATAGTGTAATACAACATGCAGCAGACAAGAAGTCACAAGACAACCCCCCTGACAATACAAGGAAGGCTGCCAATACATGCAACCAAAAAATCAAAATACCAAATAGTGTATTTACAACATTCAGCAGACAAGACATCACAAGACAACCCCTCTGACAATACAAGGAAGGCTGCCATATAAAGACATCAGAATAACACGAATTGTCCAAAGCATAACATGTATTTTAGTCATACATAGTTGGCATATGCATTAATAAGAGAAATTACTATTTGGTAAATTGTACAGCTGCAGTTAAGTTTTTATAGGAAACAAATTATGGAAATACAACAACATGGCCTCTAAAACATATGCAAGCTTTTTTTTTCAGAGCATAGCTTTTTAAAACAACAAAATAACTAAATCACAAGCATCATGTGAACAGTAAACGTTTAAAAATATATAGATTTATTTCCATAAAAACAATTAAGTTCTGTGGGCAGCAATTTTTAGCACCTGCATTCCGGAATATGTAAAAAAATCTGATTGATGCATTATATAACAATGTAGAGAGAGCCTCAAATTCCGAAAGTTATCCAGATGCCTGTGAACATCCACTAAATGAGAGACTTTTTCTATGTCCCCCTCAAACATGTCCAAATTACTTTATTCACCAGACCGTTGTATTAATTCGCGTATTTATGCAACTGCATAGTTTTATTAAACTTATTGATTAAAAGTTTTAAATAAGTGTGCTTGACGAGTATAATGATTGTTGTTGTTTATTAAATGTATAGTTGAATCGATGAATGTGTTGTTTTAGTTAGAATTATTTTTTTAGGCCAGACTCATCTCGTTATGGTTATTCGACCTATGAAGGGAGCTACATATATGTCCTCTTGTAAGTTACTAATTTGAATTTTTATCTGTACGTGGGAAATCTGATCAAATGAATCCGACACTTGCTTGTAATTCATACAGAATTTCATTAAACTCGTCCAGGAAAATGTACCTTTTCTCTGTACTCGTTTAATAACATTCTGAATGCAATGACGAGTGTCAGATCATATTAATCTCAATCAAATTTGAGAGCGCGTGGTCCAGTGGTAGATCACCGAACCCATGATCGTGAGGGTCGTGTGTTTGATCCTCCGCCACGGCTATGTGAAGCGTCCTTGGGCAAGATACTTTTCTGCATATGCTTGGTACTGGTTCTAACCAGGAAGATTCGAGTGTGATTTGCCTGAGTTGTAAGAACTTCACAATCGAAGTAAAATAAATAAGTTTAAACTTGAATATAAGTACACAACCTTTATAAACAATAGATGTAGTCGCTAGTTGTTCCCAACACATTTGAATATGAAGCATTAAGTTTGTTATCATATTTTCAATAGATGATAAACATGTCACAAATAATTGTACTTTGTGGTCATCCAAAGAACTGTTAATGCATGAAAAGCCACTGCCTTAAAAGGTTCGTGGGCAGTGGGTTCCTCTGCATACATTCTTTTATGCACAATATCAGCTGCATAGGCATTATTTCTTACATTAGAATTGAGAACTTTTTTAAGCATTTGTTTCGAAGGAACGATACTTGGATTTCCTTTACCTAAAACTGCTGTAATTTCGGTTATTAAACCTTACATATTTTATTTTTTATTTCACTTTCACACTGGAACAGTATACTCCTTGTACAGCAATTGTTTTGGTTTTTTTTCTTTTCTTTTGTCATTTCTCCATTTAACATATTTTATTTTGTCTTTGTGATATTTTCTCGCCTGACCAGTATTTGCTGATAACTCCATTGTTAAAAGATTCCAATGTATTCGCTGCATAAATGTTAACCCTGGGGTGAGTATTCGAAAAGCATTTTTTCATTTTTATATGAAACTACAGGTTCATTAATTTATCGTTATCTGGAAATAACTCCAGATTTATCAAATTTGTACTTGTTTGTATACTTATAATTGTGTTGATATTATCATATAGTCGTTGAAAATTCGTATATTTATAACATCTTATACTAGTATACTAATTTTCATAGACAATATAGATTATAGTATGCCAATATTTCACTGGTATGTACGATCTGCTCCATTGAAAATATCTACATTTAAACTATAAAACATTGACTGATTATTCAATAAAATCAGGGACGGAATTCCAAATTACAGCTCCTGAATATGACAAAGATTTCTATATAATTCGCAGTTTAGCTATTGGAGTTCTGAATGCAGGACATTCATTTGTGGAACAATATAAAAGAGTTTTACGATTTTAGTGCGTGACTGAAGCTTATATCATAGTTTTAAAATGCTATTAATGAATGTTTTGGTATTTGCCTGCTGTTTATACTGATTATGTGTAACAACACCGTTGTCGAGTTAACGTATAACTTGTTTGTGATTAATTATTTTATTTCTTAAAGTTATATACAACACAAACATAGTGGTATAACAAGATATTTTGTTGCATATTATACACATGTTGATTATTGTAAAAAAATGTGCACAACCCCTTGTGGTATATGCTACAGTTGAACTATACAAACAACCATGTAAACTGGGGGGAAACAAATCAAGCAACAAAGTAAATCATAGTTTTATATTGTGAATTTACCAACAAGATAACCATATTTATGTTGTATGTAACATAATGGTAACCATATTTATGTTGTATGTAGCATAATGGTAACCATATTTATGTTGTATGTAGCATAATGAAAAACATATTTATGTTGAATATAACATAATGAAATAACTTATTTAAATAGATATAAGGACTCAGAATAAAGAAAGAGTAACGTAGATATACAAAAGGAACAAAGGAGAGAATAGATGAAGAGGGGAAATAAGGATCAGCAGGATTGTTTTTATATTTTAAATGAAAAGAGAATAAAGAGAGATAATAAAGAGGTGAAATAAAGGTAGCCTTCTTAACATAAACGTATAACTTGGTTTGCACTTCACTTTAAATTAATATTTATTTTCTTAACAGTCCTGGGCACTCTTCATGCCCACAAATAAGTATATAAAAGTGTAAATTACAATGTTTTCCGTGTTTCATGCATCAGTTTATTTTGTTTTTGTATTGTTAGAACAGACAAAAATAATGACATAATTGCCTATATTTCAGAGAGAACAATATAAATACTAAATAATTAAGTACTTTACATCTCCTAAATAATTGATCTTCCTGTAATTGATAACATGTTGATAACGTTAGTTTAAACTTATTTATTTTACTTCGATTGTGAAACAAGTTCTTACAACTTAGACAAATCACGCTCGAAGTCTTCCTGGGTAGAACCAGTACAAAGCATATGCGGAAAAAGTGTCTTGCTCAAGGACACCACACATAGCCATAGCGGAGGATCGAACCCACGACTCTCCGATCTTGGGTTCGGTGCTCTACCACTGGACCACGCGTTCCAATAACGTTGATAACGTTATTATATGATGAGTAATGCTTGCGCAATGGCCTTGGCAGTTAGGTTATCGGTCTTTAATAGCAGTTTATATGCGTCAGCATTTATTCTCCTCTCGATCAAGATTAACAATTTTCTGCCATGGAAATCAGAAATGCAAAACTTCTAAAGTGCGTGTTATTCTTGCATATGTCAAGATACTTGAGATTCTTGTTATTTAGCAAATGTTGACATAGTTATTATATGATGGGTAATTCATGCGTAATGGCCTTGGCTCGGTCTAAAATAAAAGTATATATACTGCAGCATTCTATCCTCCTCTCGATCAACAATTCTCTGCCACGGAATCGTTTGTTCGATATCATCTTTACTTAGTTGTGACTTTGACATTGACATGTGTAAGTATACATTTTTACTATTTTGTAATATTTCTTTAATTAAAAACTGTTGTTGTTTTTTTTCAAATTCCTAACTGTTTAAGATAGGATGACTTATCTGGTGAATCGATGGTTAAATAGTAGGATTTACCATGAACATTGTTGAACTAAATAACTGGTTGAGTAATATGTGCTTTAGATTTGTTTAAGTGTGGAACATATGGTTCAGTGGTAGCGCCTCATCCCAATGATCGGAGGGTCGTGGGTTCGATCCTCCGCCACGGCTATGTTTGATGTCACTGAGCAAGACAGTTTTTCCGCATATGCTTAGTACTGGTTCCAACCTGGAAGACATCGAGTGTAAATTGCATAAGTTTTATAACTTATATCTCAAACGAAGAAAAAAATAAATAAGTTTAAACTAATATTACTCCTGGTTTAATCCTTCGAATGAACTATAATGTTATGTACTGTGTTTGTTTAACCAGGTCCTACCTAACGTGTCCATGGTTAGGTAGTGAGCCGGAATAAATCATCACCTTTTGTTTATCTAATCTAATTACTTTCTATCTGCATTTTTCAAATCAGTTTTTATTTTTGTACTCATATTCTTGATGTCTTTATTTTTATCATGTTTGACAGTTAGACAGTTAAATATAATTCATGTTTTATTATTTTATAACTTAATAATTAAGGTCGTTGAGGTTCAAATTAACATTTGATTAATTAAATAGCACATGTATTGTTTCCTTCAATTCCACACAATCATTGTAATATCTTCGAACTAAATGAGACACCTTAACACTGGGAGTAACAAGGCGGTTAAACAAAGTAACACAAAACGTTGCTACAAGTAAATACAATTGATTGATTTATTGAATTTTTAGCGTCATTTTTATGCCATCGAGGGCTAACAGACGAGCAGTTAACCTAACAACTGTTTACGGGGATTAACCAGTACACGAGCACATCCCGTCTCCGCAAGTAACTGACAACTTTCTCACTTGAATCAGTGGTGAGAGACGAATGATAATGAAACACAATTTCGTATATCAATCATCACTGAGACTGTTGCCAGGCGGGGAATTCGAACTCACGACCCCTGGATTGATAGTCAGACGCGTAAAAGTAAATACAAAAGAAGATATATGTGTAACATGAATCATGTCATATTCACATGCGCATAAATTTTAAATTTAAAGGGTTGTCAACTGAAAATAAATCTGAACACATCGTGCTCAAAACTATACTCTGTTTGTAATGTATAAAATTATGAAGTATTTGCTAAAATAATGAATCTAGCCATTTTCTGAGTACATATGCACCGAAACTATACCGTATGTGTGTCCCCAATACGTTTTCCAACTGAATTAGACAAACGTGTCCGGAATTAGATCGAATTAAAGACACGTGTGTGCGTAATACAGTCTGGTCTTTTATTAGGATGATGTTTAACGATTTATACTTTTATTTTTAAACTTAAATTAGATCTTAATTCAGTCACTATACTCGCGTTTCAGGTTTTGATATTTTAAATTAACGAAAGTTGAATATTTAGCGTTAGTTTTTATATTTACCGGACACCACGTGCAATAAGGCTAAACACTAATTACCACGAACATGAGTTTTTAACATTTAGCGAAAGTTTAATATTTGCGTTACTCCAAAATGTTATATTTGAATCGTTAGTTAGATATGCTGCCAAAGTATTCGTTTATTACTTGAGCCAGTTTGACTATAAAAATATAATTGACAATATTGCATGTACCTAATTAAATATGGTATTGGTGTGCAACGACTTTCACTTTTTAAAACTAGTTTTATAAAATATGCTGATAATTTCTGAAATAGAAAAACGTCCGATAGTAACACTTTGAGATTATTATTCCCATATGGCCATATATATATATATAGACCACATTTTAGCTAACTAGAGTCGAAGGCTCACATGTGCAATTTTTTTGATCATCGTACCTGACTTCCGTTCGCCTGTTCGTTGTTAACAATTGCTTTAAAGGGAATATATTAGAAAAAAATGCTATCAATGCCTTAAAAATAAAATAAATATTTAAATGTATAAAAAGCATCCCATTATCATTATTAAATAACTGTTTGGTATGTCAAATCCACCAAAACGTTATCAAAACTAAAGTCCTGTATCCGCTCCTGCCCTTCGCATAACGGATTTTTAAATTGAAATCAATATGTAATCACGTGACTCATTTAAAACGTCGCAAAAAATGTTGTATTTTTAAGCAGGAAATCTATTTTATTCTAACCTAGGCGCAGCCCAAGTTAGGAAATCCCTTTTAATATATTATTTTGCCATGTTTAAATATATATCCTCATGTCAATACGGGGTCAGTGAGTATATATAGGTATGATATATGGGGAAACAATGTCTTTAGCCAAGTTTGAAAAATCCTGATGAATTCTTTTAAAAATGTTAGATCGAAAAATGAAATAATAAGACCACGAAAAGTCTATGTTGTCGTGCTGGTTTGTGAGCTGTTTAACTTTTAAGATAATACCTGCGTCAAAATCTGATATTTTGTTATTTTTTTATAAAAAATTAAGTTATCAAAATGAATTTCTATTACACCTATGAAACTGATCTTTACAAAATAGATAACAAATATTTTAATCTTTTCTACAAGGGGCCAAAAATATCTAGTTTTCACTCAATAGTGATTAGAAGCTTTTACAGGAAACATTTGAAGTCGTCTTCTGTGAAAGTATGATTGCTAGGATTGTGTTATTTTATATCGTATATATAAGCCGATGGTCACCTGCCATGTTTAAACTTCAATGCTCTTCTGAGACTTAGCCGATTTAAAATGTGAAAACATATGACAAGTGTAATCAAGTGAGCAAATGATGTTGATATGGACCTCTTTTTATTAATAAAAATCAAAAGGAGGCTGAACCACAAATACTGGTCTGTTGTGGACGTCAGCAATGCCAGTTCCGCGGAAAGGGTCATCTTTCAAATATATTTAGATGACCAGATAGTAGTAATATTCGACTTCTTTGAGTTTAAGAAATCGATTTACTCTATACCACGACCAGAATTTTCTTTACAACTGGACAAAACGTATACAGCCCGTGAAGGTCACGACATTGAAATAGACGTGGTTGTCAACGGAAACCTCAGTCACGTTGATACTTTTTTCAATGCTGGTACCATGAGCTTCATTTATGTAAATACAAGTTCGGAACCAGCTGAATTGCTAGCCAAGCCACTATCAATTTCGGATGCAATTAGTATACGATTAGAAAGTCTGACGGACGAATCTACCAAAGTGCATATCACACTTAAACAAAAGTATGCTAAATTTGGTGGTTATCTGGTGGTTAACAGGATGCGAAAATACGACACTCATGCTCCAGGACATTTATTGAATGTATATATCATCAAAATTCTATCTCCTGTGTTTAATGAAGCCATTCCACCAAATACAGTAGGTTTCTATGAGTTACCGGACAATGTCGTGGTATTCAATGAATACCCGAATTACATTTCATGTAATGCCATGGGTAACCCTAAACCGGAAGTGTCAATACTGAAGTTGAAAGGATACGGCGTGACAGAGTTTGTGCCGGGCGTCTGTACACGTATTTCAACAGAATAAATGACTTTCAAAGAACTGAGGCTCAGAAGCAGTGATCCCGAAGTTGAGGGGTTATATATTTGTAGGTATGTTCTATTTTTCGATACGTCTGAGATATCTATAATTTCTAAGGTCGTGGGTTCGGGTCTAGCTCGGTCCAATCATTTGATGTTAGAAGGTTTATAAGCTACTTGCGAAAGGACGGTTTCTACTTAGATCCATTCTGCTTAATTAATCTGGATATACCACATTAACCTACCATGTGTTGAAAATTGCGTTAAACCCAATAAAAATAAATCTTTAACGAGTACATTACGGTAAAAAGGGTATGCGGCAGTTATAATGCATGTCTCTATGTAAGTATGCATATCTGGAATTGATGTATATGTTATATAATTATGCTTTATTATAATTCACAGACGGACGGACGCGCGGACGAACAAACGGACAGACAGACGAGCGGGCGGGCGGGCGTGCTGGCGGGCAGGCAGGCAGGCAGGCAGGTATTGTGTAGTCATTTGTATGAGATACACGTTATAAGTAAATCTGTAACAGACTGGCATTCAGGATTAGTATGCAGCATATAATAGCCTGTGATACAGACGTATATGTCAAACATATGATCACGTGGCTGTCATAGACCAACATATGAGGTATGAATGAAGCAGTTAATAGTCTTTGACACGTATTTATATGTAAAGTATATACTCACGTGTGTGTAATAGACCAGTATTATGCGGAAAGTATGTAGCAATCAATAGTTTGTGACACACATGTTTATGTATAGCATATGGTCACGTGTCTGTAATGGGCCGGCATATAGGGTAAGTATGTAACAGTCAATAGTTTATGATACACATGTATAGATAAAGCATATGATCATATGATCACGTGTCTGTAATAGACCGACATATAGTGTAAGTATGTAGCAGTCAAAAGTTTGTGATACACATGTGTATATAGATAAAACATATGATCACGTGTCTGCAATTGACCGTCATATGGGGTAAGTATGTAGCAGTCAATAGTTTGTGATACACATGTATTTAGATCAAACATAATTATGATCACGTGTCTGTAATAGACCGGCATATAGGGTAAGTATGTAGCAGTCAATTGTTTGTGATACACATGTATAGATAAAACAAAACATGATCATTTGGTCACTTGTCTGTAATAGGCCGGCATATAGGGTAAGTGTTTAGCAGTCAACAGCCTGCGACACAAATGTATAGATAAAATATATAATTACGTGTCTGTAATATACCAGCATATATGTTAATCAGTCACTAGTCTATGCTACGCATGCATGGTGGAAAATGCATAATTATCTCAAAATTCCACGACCTCAGCATCCTTAAATAATAACAATCTTCGTATTTTTCATGGTTTAAACAGAGCCAAAGCTGGAACCACAACTATTGAGAAGAGAGTAGATGTATATAAGTTCAAGCTAGCTGTGTTTGACGATTCTATGACAGGTGTGATGGGAAACACGACAGATGGAGTAATCATCCCATGTCAAGCTTCTGGAAAACCTAGACCAAGATTAGAAATCCATGCAAATGATCCAAACGGTCCAGATCTTAGCGACCTTATAACTTACCAGGTACAGTCAAATATAAACCAAGCACCAAAAACAATGAAAATGTCTTTAGTCAGAAAACTGTCTCATCAATGTTATTTAATCTAAAAGGAACACACGGTAATTTTAATTTGATGTAACTGCCGAAGGTACAAGTTTCCCGAGTGGTGATTTTACCGCTGACTGCTCCAAAGTGGTGACGACCGTCGTCACATCTGACTGTTCCAAAGTGGTGACGATCGTCATCACATTTCGCTGTTCCAAAGTGGTGACGACCATTGTCACATCTGACTGTTCCAAAATGATGAAGACCGTTGTCAAATCTGACTGTTCCAAAGTGATGGCGACCGTTGACACATCTGACTGTTCCAAAGTGATGACGACAGTTGTCACATCTGACTGTTCCAAAGTGATGACGACCGTTGTCACATCTGACTGTCCAAAGTGGTGACGACCGTTGTCACATCTGACTGTTCCAAAGTGGTGACGACTGTTGTCACATTTGACTGTGCCAAAGTGGTGACGACCGTTGTCACATCTGACTGTTCCAAAGTGGTGACGACCGTTGTCACATTTGACTGTGCCAAAGTGGTGACAACCGTTGTGTCACAATACTGGCTGTTCGAGAGTAGTGACGACCGTTGTCAAATCTGACTATTCAAAAGTGGTAACGACCGTTGCTATGTCTGTCTGTTCAAAAGTGGTGACGACCGTTGACACATCTGACTGTTCCAAAGTAGTGACGACCGTTGTCACATCTGACTTCCACAGTGGTGACGACCGTTGTGTCACAATACTGGCTGTTCCAAAGTGGTGACAACCGTTGTCAAATCTGACTGTTCCAAAGTGGCGACGACCGTTGTCATATCCGACTATTCCAAAGTGATGACGACCGTTGTCACAATACTGACTGTTCAAAATGGATGACGACCGTTGTCACAATATCGACTGTTCAAACGTGGTGACGACCGCTGTCACAATACTGACTTTCTAAGTAGATGCTCCACATGAACCATTTGTTAGTCGGGTGCATGCCATGTCCAATGTAACAGCTCCACATAAACCAGTTGTTAAAAAGGTACATGTCACGTCCTAACTAGCAGCTCCATATGAAACAGTTGTTAGTCGGGTACTTGTCACGTCCGAAGTAACACATCCACCTGAAACAGTTGTTAGTCGGGTACATGTCACGTCCAAAGTAGCAGCTCCACCTGAAACAGCTATAAGCTGGGTACATGTCACGTCCAAAGTAGCAGCTCCACATGAAACAATTGTTAGCCGGGTACATGTCACGTCCAAAGTAGCAGCTCCACATTAAATAGTTGGGTACTTGTCACGTCCAAAGTAGCAGCTCCACATGAAACAGTTGTTAGTTGGGTACATGACATGGCCAATGTTGCAGCTCCACATGCAACAGTTGTTTGTTGGGTACATGTCACGTCCAAAGTAGCAGCTCCACCTGAAACAGTTGTTAGTCGGGAACATGTCACGTCCAAAGTAGCAGCTCCACATGAAACAGTTGTTAGTTGGGTACATGTCACGTCCAAAGTAGCAGCTCCACATGAAACAGTTGTTAGTTGGGTACATGTCACGTCCAAAGAAGTAGCTCCACATGAAATAGTTGTTTGTTTGGTACATGTCACGTGCAAAGTAGCAGCTCCACATGAAACAGTTGTTTGTCGTTTACATTTCACGTTCAAAGTAACAGCTCCACCTGAAACAGTTGTCAGTCGGGTACATGTCACGTGCAAAGTAGCAGCTCCACATGAAACAGTTGTTTGTCGTTTACATTCCACGTTCAAAGTAACAGCTCCACCTGAAACAGTTGTCAGTTGGGTACATGTCACTTCCAAAGTAGCAGCTCCACATGTAACAGTTGTTAGTCGGGTACATGTCACATCCAATGTAGCAGCTCCACATGAAACAGTTGTTTGTTGGGTACATGTCACGTCCAAAGTAGCAGCTCCGCCTGAAACAGTTGTTTGTCGTTTACATTTCACGTTCAAAGTAACAGCTCCACCTGAACCAGTTGTCAGTCGGGTACATGTCACGTGCAAAGTAGCAGCTCCACATGAAACAGTTGTTTGTCGTTTACATTTCACGTTCAAAGAAACAGCTCCACCTGAAACAGTTGTCAGTCGGGTACATGTCACTTCCAAAGTAGCAGCTCCACATGAAACAGTTGTTAGTCGGGTACATGTCACTTCCAAAGTAGCAGCTCCACATGAAACAGTTGTTAGTCGGGTACATGTCACATCCAATGTAGCAGTTCCACATGAAACAGTTGTTTGTTGGGTACATGTCACGTCCAAAGTAGCAGCCCCACCTGAAACAGTTGTTTATCGGGTACATGTCACGTCCAAAGTAGCAGCTCCACATGAAACAGGTGTTTGTTGGGTACATGTCACGTCCAAAGTAGAATCTCCATATGAAACAATTGTTTGTCGTGTACATGTCACGTCCAAAGTAACAACTCCACTTGAAACAGTTGTTAGTCGGGTACATGTCACTTCCAAAGTAGCAGCTCCACATGAAACAGTTGTTAGTTGGGTACATGTCGCGTCCAAAGTAGCAGCTCCACATGAAACAGTTGGTTTGTTTGGTACATGTCACGTCCAAAGTAGCAGTTCCACCTTAAACAGTTGTTAATTCAGTAACTGTCACATTCTAAATCGTAGTATTACTGTTGCTAATGCGGTACATGGCACGTCCATATTTGCTTAGACCTGCACATCAAACAGTTGCTACTTTTATATACGCATACGTTACTTGGATGCGATTGGTACATGTACGTGGCAAGCAACTATTTTATGTGCAAGAGCTACTTTGGACGTTCAAGGTACAGGTCTAGCAACTGTTTTATGTGCAGGGGCTACTTTGGACGTGCCAGGTACCGAACTAGCAACTGTTATATACCCAAACAACTTTGGACGTGCATGGTTTCGGACTGAAACTGTTTCATGCACATCGTTACCATGGATGCGGCAGGTACCTGGTTAGTAATTGTTTATGTGCCACAGCTACTTTGGACGTGCAAAATACCTGGCTAGCAACTGGTCTATGTACATTGATACCTTTGATACGGTAGGTACCGGACTAGCAACAGTTGTATGCGCTGCAGCTATCTTGGACGAGGCAGGTGTCGGGGTATTAACACTGTTAACAAATGTATCGCTATTTTGGACGTCACACGTGACATGTAACGAAATAGCAACTGTTTATAATGTAGACGCTACTTTTATTTGGACGTTACATTAGCAACTGTTCTATGTGCAAGAGCTACTTTCGACGCGCTATGTACGTGGCTAGCAGCTATCTTACTTGCAGTCGCTATTTTGAACGTAACCGATATACATCTTAGGAAAGGAAAAACAGTTTTATATTCACTTTGGTTACCGCCAAAACAGTTGTCTTTTCCGTGCGTGAACGATTATATGGTGGATCTAACATGGGGATGCTGATACGGCAGTATATCTAACATAAAAAAAAATGTTTAGTTACCAGTACAATTGCAGTTATCGTGCTAACGTAACGTCGCAATAAAAGGTAAAACGTCTAATAGCGGTTAACGTTGACGTTTGTGTGACGATCTGTTAGTGGTAACAATCGGAACATCGCTCGGCTATTTCCGCCTACCAACAAAATAACGTTATTGGTCTCGATTTTGCTCACCTGAAGCAGGTAACCTTCTGATTGAATTTCTGGATCCGTCTACGTCAGTTCATAGTAATACATAGAGAATACCATGTATGAGTCTGTTATTATCAACTTTATCAGATAAGGCTTGTTGTTTCGTGCTGAACCTGATAAAGTTGATAATATTAGGTACTTACTTGGTATTCTATTTATCATTATTGCAAGTTCTTTTTTTTTTATTCATTTTAAGTAGTCTACGAGTTAAAAGTAGTTCCGTCCAGGTCAATATGTATAATCATATATAATGGCGTCTTGCGCCTGATAAACTTACATTGACGTGATAAACATATGTTTATCAGGCAGGCAGTTTATCGACAGACATGGACGCATTAACATGATAAAATAATTATGCTCTATAACAAAACAGTCGAAATTCTGAGATAGCTTTAATAAACATCGAAGTAATGCACAATGTATAAATATATCCAAACTATTTAGGCACGTTAGGTAGGTGTTAATCTATTTTTTCAGTAAGGTAAAATGAAAACTTGAAAACACTATGGAAATTACAAATAATTGAATAAAGGAATAAAAACTAAAGGTCACTTATAACATATGTGCAGCGTAGCGTATACGTCCTTTAGACAAAATTAATATAGGAATCCGAAGATATGGTAGCAAAAGGAATGTCCACTAACACCGCCTAGATCTATGTTAAAGTTTAAAATATTTGCTGCAAATATAACTGTAAGGAAAATCACATGATTCAGTCAATTAAACTGCCGACCATTTAGGGTAGACACGACTTGATGTTAATGTTAAATATCACCTCCCAGCAAGAGACTCGGTCGTGGATGAGTGATCTCAGACTGTCACAAGATAACTTAAATTTAACCTGAAGTCGCGGGTTTGAATCCAGCATAATTCGAAACTACAGCTGAGTATCATTTATCAGAAGTAGTGTGCAGGAATAGCGTAAAACACATTTTATCCACCTCCTTCCTGTGTATATTCACTTACGCACCAATTCATGTGTCAATAGAAGATATGCGTACACCAGCTAATACAATTATTAGCATTTATTAATTTAAACATATTTTATTTCAATATATCTTGAAATGGGGTCGGGCCACAAGCTCTGCCAACATAGATCTGGCCCTTCCCCTACAGTTTAACAAAACATCATGGCAATACAACAGTTTGAATTTATCTATTATTAGAAGAATTTATTTCCAGCCATTGCCAAAATCCATTTCGGTATCCTCACAAAGTCGGGAATACACCATGCCAGACGTGTGAATCCAAACTGCTTCAACAAATGATTGATCTGTCGCATGTTAAAAGGCGTGTGTCCTTCTATATCTGTTAGTCCATACTCTCTACCCAGATCGGCTCCCGTGACGATCTTGCCAGACTTCTTCATAATCGCGTCATCCGCGGCCAGAGAAGCAATACACTTTCCCACAAACTCTGGCGTCTCACATGTCTGAAACATTTTCATTATCTGAGCGGGATCCGACGCACCATCGACACGTGCTTTGTTTGGATCCTTGGATATTTCCTCACTCAGCTGTGAACAATAATCGTTATTATGTTCTGTTCCAACAGGTCCTGGCCATAAGCTTAGGAATGCCACGTTGCTTTTCTTCAACTCAATTGCACAGTCGGCCGCCATTCGATCTAGCGCTTCCTTCCCTGTTCCAAAAACTGGAGAGGCCATGTAAATCAGTCCGGAGGCGCCAGAAATGTTTATGATCAGACCTTTTTTACGGGGAACCATTAGCCTGGACGCAAGCACTGCACATTGATAATGATTCCGTAATCCAACGCTATTGAAATCGTCCCATGTCTCCAAAGGCAGCTCATAGAATTGCTGTCCTAATTGGTCTCGCATTTTAATACCTGCTGAAAATGCGTTGTTTACCAAAAGATCGAGCTGTCCTTCATTTTCCCGGCTCACTTGCTCAAATAAACGAACAATATCGTCGTCCTTCGAATGGTCGCACCGTACAGGTATGCATACTCCTCCGCGAGCCTCAATTTCCGATGCCGTATCCCTTAATGAACCCCCAACACTCCCATCTTTTGGTGGGTCAAGAGTCCTTCCTGTAATATACACCTTAGCTCCCTTCCCTGCAAGGTGTAGGGCTATCCCCTTTCCAACTCCACGGGTTGACCCTGTAACAATACAAACTTGTCCAGCTAGAACTTTAGATGACATTTTCCTTTCTATTGTAAAATCTTTACTATACACAGTAAGCAGATATGACACAGTGTAATGTAGATTTAACTCTGTTTTGTGTTCTGTTTCAAATACCGGCAAACCCGGGTATGTTTCGAATATTTGTATGTATAACGTGTATATAAGCTTACCTGTGTTATAAGTCCGATATTGGAATATCGATTATCACGGTCAGGGAACTCTGTCACAACGTAGAGTGATTCGCGTCGACAGTTTGTCACAGATTCACGTCGATCTGATGCGGGAAAACACGGCATATTCTGATGTATAAAGTCAATTATTTACTGGATACAGCTATAGGTTTCAAACTTTTTACATGATCGAGTTTCATCTAATATTAATTAGCATTTTCAATGTTCCAATCAACCAATTGTGAATTAGTAAATGTTTAAAACGCAATAATTAATAAATCCTCGCTAAATATGTATGTAAAACGAAAGTAGAAATGCAGTTGTCAATAAAAACATTAATCAGTGCAAAATATCATTTATAAATGTTGTTTAAGTAATTTTGTTTAAAAAAAGAGTGATAACTAATTGACTTTTTACTTATACCATGTGAGAAATTCCGTTTGAAAAAAGCTTCAAGTGTCACAGGTTTGTGTCGATGTTGATTTAAATGTCACGGGTTCTTCTCTACAGGGTCACAGATTCTAGTCGACACTGTTGGCAGGAATGGACATATCTTTTGTCGAAGATTCCTCGCTGTATTGTGATTTGAATAAAGGCCTATCATTGATTAGATGTCCTTTCTCAGCCACCAATGAAACAGCTCATATTTTCGAAAATAAAATATTTCATTTTACATTGAATGTCATGACTGTCAGTAAATGTTAACCTCTTTCCTTTGCCGATGACATCGTTCCAGGAACGAGAAAGTAGATCAACTAAGCCGGTTAGAAGTTACGACTAGCCAAATAATGTCTTACCTATGCATGTATCTTTGGACGAAAATGTAAATGAGGCATGTACCAAAACTGTTCATTTATTTGCGGATTGATGTCATTACGCTAGCACGAACATTTTCATAGTGATACCACATGGAAGTCGGTGGGTGTGTTTCAGGGAGGGGGAGGGGGTGGGAGGGGTTTGGGAGGTAAAATAAAAAAATCACAAACTATCAGACACTCGTAATGTAACGTTTAGGTCATCGAGTTCGAGTAAGAATTTGTCAATCTACCATGCATTTGGCAAATTCCTCGATCCCCGTAGTAACGCCTAAGCTAAATCACAGAGATTATCATTTTGGTGGTTTAATGGCCCAGATATTATCAATTTTTGCAAGGATCAAAGGAAACTTCCGGCCATGCCATGTGAAAACATTGACCTGGTTCAAGTATTGCCTGGTGAACATGGGCTGCCATTTAACTCCAGTTCAGACGACGTCGCACACATAAAAGAATGGCAGCGAGGGAAGGTCGGGTCATTATTTGACCAGTTCTAGTGTATGGGCGCCTCGCACTCTAATTAGTTGGGAGTTACGACGCAAACGGTAACGAATAGTCTGTACTGAAACGCCATGCTGCCAAGCAGCGAAGGTAGCCGTGGCAACAGACACTGACGTAAGTACGTCAACGTTCGGTTCCGGTCTTTGTCTCTACAGGTTTACCGTTTACCAGGTCGTTGCGACTGTAAACAGTTCAGGTATATCGGAAACTGCCTCAGGTCGCTCATTTTATTTGCGACAGCACCATAACTGGAATGCGACCACTATGGCCGTTACCCCACCCACTATCATTTTATTGCGTCCGTTTTCAGAAATCCGTTGCATGTTGAAAACTGTGAAAAAACAAAAAAAATCAAATCGGCCTCTATTGCATGAATAGTATGACGTGAACTGCAAAACCTGTCAACCGCATGTGCACGTGGAAAAAGTGGAAATTAATGTTCAGTGCCTGGTTTCTCGAAAATACTTAAGTCTGCTATTTTACTTAAACTCAAATAGTGTGCTCAATTTAAGTATAAAATTGAGCACACTATTGAGTTTAAGTAAAATAAGAGACTTAAGTATTTTTGTGAAACCGGGGCCTGGGCACTAAGTGCTATGTACATGGTGCATATGATCTTATTCTCAACATCGCCAGTGTAAAAATACATGTACATTGGACATGAAACACAGACAGAGCTACATCAGTTATAAAAAGAGGGATTTTTTTTTTTGCCGAGTAGAGCCTATATATAAGATATCATTACTACATCTTTTTTTCCATTAAAATGATCATATAATCATATAAAACGTATATAACACATGAATACAAGATTTATTTTTTGTGAGGGTGGGTCCAATATACGATATATTGACATGTGTAAATAAGCACATCTCCAGAATCCCAAGTATACTTGCCGGTATTCACGTTACCCTAACTTGTCTTTCATGTTTTCTCCAGCAGATCATGATAGTTTTTGTGTACATTTTGTTTTATTATTTCATAAAAAAAAACACGAATATAACGTTACCATATGTGTTGTGTTTTATTAACTTATCCAGAAAAGTTTGAAAAGGTTCCAAGTTCAAATCTTAATTAAATTTCTTATTTGTTAGATAAAAGAAAACGAATAATGGGGAATAACGGAAGACTTTAATCTGAGTCTCAAACTTGGGCAGTTAAATGAGAACAAGACATGCATCAATCGAAGAGCTTGATAAATACATCACTCAAAACGTCAATACGTATCAAGTGACAATTTCCACCTAAAATGATTCGTTATATGTAGAGTTTAAACTACCAGCGGAAGTCTCACGAAACATGACTATTGCTATTGTGTTGCAAGTACCGAGGTATTGTTTTGCTTCCGAGTGTCGGTTCTAACTTTCACCGACTTAATCCGTAACATAACGACGATGTTCTAAAACTATAAGCCGGACAGCCTCTGTACGAGACTCGAATAGTAAATGGCAGTAATGGCGTAGGGTTGAACTATTCTACAATGTTAAAACTATCGACACTGAATCCGTGACATTAAAATAAGGATCGACACGCCTCCGTTACCCTGTCGTCACAAACCTGTGACATTTTAAAAAAATTAAAACTTGAAGAAATATTCATAATCAGGTGTTCAATTTGATCGTATTTTACTTATAATATGCTACATTCCCCGGAATGTCAAAAATATACTTCATACGTTTGATTATATTAACATATCAGCGATTATATCCCCGCTATCGACTAGCAACTGTGACAAAATTTACAAAACAATAATACTGTCGACGTGAATCTGTGACAAACTGTCGACGCGAATCACTCTACGTTGTGACAGAGTTCCCTGACCGTGGTTGACGTTGGATTATATCAGGGTTTTTTTTCAAAAAAGAAATTAAATCGGCAAATATTTGTTGCCAATATCATACCTGTACATGCATGATGCGTGCCCATGTATGAAGCGTGCTAAATACCTACATATTAGGTCACGTACTCGACACATTGTGGTTATAATTTCGCCATATATATCATAAGTTATATCATTATAGTGTTATAGAATTAAATAGTTCCATTACGGTGCTCCAGGTGTGTGTCCAAAATAAGGACAGAGTCATAAATTACGGTGAGCTTTGAGGATAAGGGTCAATACTGGCTAGAGAAAAAGCATTAAATCACGAGCATAACATAATGCTGCGATGCTTCTTTGTACAGACGCTGTAGCATGTTCGTATGCTCGGAGCTTGTTAGGGTCACAGGGGCATGTTGGGGTCAAATATGGTGAACTGCTCCCAACCCAGGTATACTGAAGCATGTTCAAATGTTCGGAGCTTATTGAAGTTACAGGAGGTGAAATGCTCCAAGCTCCGGGTGTATAAAGGCTTGATTATTATTATTAATTGGGGTTGGTTTTTAGGTAGGGTTTTTAACTAAGGTTCTGTCGTGTTTGCGACCCGCCAAAACAGCATTTGTCGAGTTTTGTGGTTCACGACATGGCAGAAATCAGTCACCATAGATTTAATGTATTATAAAAAATATATTTGCACACTTATGCTTCTTTTTAATACTTTATTCTTTAGATATACACTACATTAATTATTATTTTAATCAATTTCATGCCATTAAAGGTACATACCATTTTAATAACATTCGAAATGTCTTCCTTCATTTTTGAGCATGATGTCAAATGCGGGAAAGTGCAGTTGAATCCCGCATGATATTGGTCATATATTTATTCATAGAGAGAGAGTGTGTGTGTGTGTGTGTGTGTGTGTGTGTGTGTGTGTGTGTGTTAAAGCACGGATTTATTTTATCAAATATGTAGGCCTACATGTAGATGTATGCGACCTGAAAAAAACAGGAACATGCATAGCAGACACGTTACAGTGAATCTAAACAGTCAGCAATGCAGAAAAAACAAGTCCCATATAGCCTCGTATATTGTCAACATAGTATGTCTATCCTGTGTATCTAGCTGTAAACAAGCGTAGACCGTATATGCACACCGTTTATTATCTATAGAACAGTATACCGCATCATGTTCATATAATGTCTATTGAGTACTACTACCCAAAAATCAAACAAAAAGACAACAACACTGAAACATATGCGGATGCCGATCCATTTTATAAGAAAAAAATACGGGTATACATTATGCATGGGTGTGATCCCCTGTGATTCCTGGCCGGAAAGAAACCAACAGCCATGTACGAGCTCGGTATTCTACCATTATACTACTGCTTGGAACAGATATACAAAAAAAAATATATGAGAAACTTGGCAGGAATTTTATATACGCATGCGGAAGGTCGTGTGTTCGATCTTACCGGCATACCGTGTGTCTAAGGCGAGTTACTCCAGTTTGGCGGCGCTTAAAATACTATCTCAAGTCGACACCGCCGCGATAGAACTGAAAAAAACATTTTTACAACATACATAACGCCAATGACGTCACTGACAGTATGTATGTATAGCGTGATGTGTATAGCAACGACGTCACTTTGAAATATAGCCTACTTACCGACGGTTTTGATAAAATTCCTTAATCAATCTAGTTAATCATTTATTGATTATGGGAAATTTAAACTGCGTCTCAATTAAACATGGAGACAGTGTAAAGGATTGGATCCGAAGAGAGACGAAGTCAGGGAAAAAGAAAAGAAATATCGACGACGTTGTAGCAGACGAGATTAAAAAAGAAAAGAGGAAGGAAAAATGCAAAAATAAGAAGGACAAACGTGAGAAACTGAAAGCAGAAGGTAGTCTAAATAACAAATATTGCATTAGTTATTCTTATTTCTGTGGGAACAATTAATACTTAATAATACCTGGACCACTCTAATAAATAAATAGTTCATGTTATTCTTATCAATAAGAAAAGGGGCAATTGTGTTATATAAATCATTCCATACGTGACATCAAGATTACATTAATGTATGCCATTCTTTAGAATGGATGTTAAATCATCCACTCCACCCCCGCCCTCACCCCGCCCCACCCCATAGTACAAGGTGATTCATATAATGTAGCTTTCTTGTCCATGCATAAATGAAACAGTTACTGCTTTCAAAATGATTTATTGTAAGCAAATACTTATCAAAGTATTATTTGTGAACATATTCTTATAAAACAAGTTTAATTGAATTGAGATAGATAATCAAAATCACAAATCTTACCTAGTATACTGTGAACTGTTAGTAAAACTCCAACTAACTCTATAGTTTGCATATGCATTTCTTTGTAGTGGAGCCAACTCTTCGTGAAGATGTGCACACTATTGGTAGTGGGAACGATGGTGCCAAAGAGGAGAATGTCACCCCAAGGTATGAAGACGACATAACAAATGATTGTTTTGAAGAAGAAGATTTGTTATTTGAGTGTGATGGATGCGAGACAGGTGTAGATGAATCACCTAACGATGAAACCGACGAGCAACGGCCACAAACACCTTTGCCAGTGGACCACACCAATATAAACACAGACGAATGCGAAAATGAGAATTCAGCAAATGAATCAACCACAGGTTATGATTATATTTCATTTGAGAAGTCTACTTCATCGCTGAGTTTCCAAGAAGCAGCGGATGAAAACAAGCCAATGGAATTGGACTCCGCTTATATGCAAATCGTAAACACTGATTCTCACATAGATGTGGACAGGCTAACACAATGTTATGCGAAGATCATGATGGAGCTGGGAACCAGCGACAAACCTCTGCCGAGGGAAATCCAGAGAATCAAGGAAGATCCATACAGCTTCATTCCTGCCCTCAGAGACATCCCTAGTGACGAGAAACGCGGAAGTATTGAAGAGTTGAAGTGGAGTCGCCACATGCAACGGATACAGTTAGACACGGAACGACAGGAAAGACACCTGAGATACCAGGAAAATCTTAGATTAAAATATTTTGGAGGAGTTGCCTTGAAGGAGGTGTCAAAGGATGTAGCTGATGGTTCCCGGTATTCAAAATATGTTTCCCAGAGCAGCGGGAGTCTCGACGTAAGTGTGTTATGACGTTAAGTTTGTTAATTTGAATTTGCCGGGTCCGGTTGGCTCAGTCAGGAGCACGTCTGGTTATCAATCCAGGGGTCGCTCGTTGGAATTACCACCCGGCCACAGTCTCCACTCGTCTCTCACCGCTGACTCAAGTTGGAAATAATCAGTTCCTTATGGAGATGGATGTACTCGTTAATCTTCCAGGATCCCATGAAACAGACTGTTGCTGCTTTGGTTAACTAATCGTCTGATAGCCTTGGATTGTATAAAAATGACGCTCACTATTCAAACAAAGAAACAAAATTAAGTTGAACTGATGCAGCTGTCAGCCATTCCTATTTAGTACCTTTATTATAATTGCCAATACAAATTGGTGAACCATTTAATAGTATTGTTGTATCCAGTGCCGCATCCAGACCTTCAAAATCTAAGAGACTCTTGTCATCTGAGCTAGTGGGTCCGTTAAGGACATGTCCCTCCCCTCCCTGAAAATGGTTAGGTCCTATAACACATTCCCTGCATTATCCTGGTATTTTAGACCAATTGTATATCAATGAGACTACGGCGCTGAGTCATCGTGATCGGCCCATTATTCATAGTGCATTACTACATATATATTTATACAGTGTATGCATTAATTTTATTTTTTTTACAGAATACAAAACACGCTCAAGACATCGGCAATGAGTGCGGCCTACTAAGAAGACAGAAAAGCCATTTCGATTTGAGCAGGCGAAATCAGTAAATTGGGAGAGAAAAAATAACAAAAAAGACAGTTAGACTTTTGAAATCACGAAGTACCCAATCACCTACGTAATATGTTTAAGAAATACTCTTTTAAATTAGATCAGATACAGACAGAGAAATTGACGCAGTTATTGATTGACAATTAGAATACATTTTCAAAGAATGTTAGAGAAACAGGCACAACTGATTTAGTCACATGTTGATTTCATATCGGTAATATTAAAACAGTGATATCCTTGCAGAGTCCCATTAGCTAAAACACAGACTGCTCAAGAAGAGATATAAAAAATGTCAGAGGATGGCATTATCGAACCTGTTCGTTCACCTTGGTTACCAGTATCACAAACACGATTAAATTGTTACGAAGTTAAATTCTATATGATTTTGTTGTGATTTCAGAAAAGTTAATGCCGTAAGAGATAAAGAGCTTTAACCTCTATCCAGAATTGATGACAATCTGGGTGCTCTTAGTGGTTCAAATTTGCTTTCATGTATTAAAGATTCATATATTAAGAATCGCTATTGGCAAGCAAAAAATGAAGAATTAATTCGTCCAATGACCGCCTTCAATTAACAAGGTGGGTAACAGTTGCTGTTTTGAAATTTACTAATTTGCCATCTGTGTTTACCAGACTGATGCAGATAACGTTTTCTGACATAATCTGGGATATCCTTGTCCGATATCAGGATAAAATCATTGTGATTGCCAAGACTTTTGATTAAAGAATTAGAAAATTTTAGTGTTGCCTTAAACAGTTTAACGTTGACTTGAAGTACACCCTAAAAGTGTAAATTATTTCAGGAGAGAATTAACATTTCTTGGTTATTACGTTATAAGTGAACATGTCAAGAGAAAGTTAAATCTGTTAAAGATTGGCCAACTGCCGGGTCTACAAAAGATACGACAGTTTCTTAAAATTGTATCTTTTACGGAATATAATATGTATATCATATTTTTTCAACAATTGCGTAAACACTGCAGGCCATTAAAAATGTAGTTCCCATAGAAAAAATCTATACACAACACCAGAGATTACGCCATTAAACAATTATAGGGTAGAACCCCAAAGTGGTCGTGTCTGTGAAACATTTCCATCACTTTTTAGACGGTAGCAAAATAACAATCAGTTCTGTGATCACGCAAGTCTAAAATCAGAAGCGTAGCATGACAACTTTGCAAGTTACTCAGGACAGGTTGTGCGAAATGGTTCCACTTCCACTGACGGGAGTCTAAGGGAACTTCCTCCGCGGGAATTTTCAAAAATATAAGTAGAAATGGTTGATTGATTGATTGATTGATTGATTGATTGATTGATTGATTGATTGATTGATTGATTGATTGATTGATTGATTGATTGATTGATTGATTGATTGATTGATTGATTGATTGATTGATTGATTGATTGATTGATTCTTTATTTCCTCCATAGTACAAATATAAAGGAGAGTATAAACATTTAAACAGCAAATGGGAGTACAATAAATATACAAAAACATAATACACATATAGACAATTAAATGACAATCATATATATACAATACAAACAAACATATAACTTCGATAGTTCAAACAACCTACATATATACAAACGAAATAAATAAATGATATGTCCATTCAAATTACAAAATATATCAACACTTTTAGAAGAATATTGCATATAATGACTGATATGACTTGCCGAAACGAAACACAAGAGCATACACTATATGGGTGCTAAAAGTGGTATTAGTTCCAAATATTATCTTTCAAAAACATAATTGTATTCGTACCTTAAAAGTTAAATGAAAGGAACGCATTATTTGAAGATATTTATTATTTTATTTTTTTTAACAATTTGAATACAAACAATAAATATATAATATAATATTTAAAATTAAAATATTATTGTGTATTGTTATTTTCGTTGTCAATACGAGATAACGACGAGCTCAGCAACAAAGTGACAAAACACAAAAGATGAAGTATTGTGTATGTGTTATCTACATAAACGTATATCTTAATGCTTTAGTCATATGATGTAAATGTCTAAATGTAATTTTTGAAATAGCAACCGTTTGTTTATCTGTCATGTTTAAAGAAGGATAACCGGAAACTAGTTCTATAATTTGATTAAAGGCGTCCATGTTACAAAGCTTATCGTACATATCTGATCCACATACTTTGTGTATATTACATAATAAAGTATGTCGGAGGGAATTATTTGACGAGCAGAACAAAATTAAATGTTCAGCTACAGTTTCTGTAATGAGACTGCACTGCGGACAAACAGTTTGATATTTGCGGGCAAATAATTTACCAATTATAAAAGTAACAGTTTTACATGTGTCATTTGGTTAGAACACATTACATAAATATTTACCTACATCGGGAAATGTCGGCCCGGACAGCACACTCTAACTTAGGTCGATGTTTCACATAAAGGACACAGTGATGCATGGAACAGTTCATGTCAAAACGTTTAAGTACCTATTTGTAACCCCCTTCTGTTACATTTCCATTGCTATTCTCGACTCTTCAGCCGTTTCAATATTTAGGCATTGGTTTCCAATATTACTCAGCACTTTGTAGATTAATTGAGTATGCAACGCTACGCGCTTCAAAATGCTTGACAAACTTTAATTTAATGCAAAAGGCCAGTTTCGCAGATGCAGGGACGTAGCGTGAAAAATTTGGATGTAACTCAGAGAAAAGGTATGTGGAAAACAGATTCCCATTTCTGTTGTTGGGGTCCTAGGAAAGTCACAGTTTAGAAATAAAAGTATAAATGGTTGCTTCTGTTGACCTTTAAACTTAAACAAAATATTTACACGTGTTTTGATTTCAAATGTTACTCAGCAGAGTAACTGAGTATGCCACGCTACGCGCCTGAGATGGTTCGATGTTTAAGCCAACCATGGTTACGAAATTACCCACCGTCCTGGTAGACTACGCTCAAACTGTGATGCAATAATAATGAATTAATTTTATTATATGTATATTAATGAGTACGAAATAAATAAATTTACTGATATAGCTCTCTAAATTCGTACAGAAAAATGTTCAGTAAAAGAACATACTTTCTTCAAGGTTAAACTGATATTTATAAACTGAAACATGATAAGGCCCTAGCTGTATATGCTGCACTGTTGATTCAAGCAACATATATAAATGCGTAATTAAATCATTGTTTTGACACGATGTTGTATATAACTGTATACTATTTATACAAGATCCAAGATTTATTTATAGTGACAGATAAAATACAGATAGCATAGCTACTGACCGACATTCGGTTCCAGGATCGGAGATTCATGGGATTCAGTGGCGTAGCTGACCCTAAAATGATGTGCAAGCCCATCGGGTTCTAGTGGGGTCGGGGAGGGGTTTGGGGACATGGCCTTCTCCCCCATAAAAAAAAAGGACTTTCAGGATGCATTTCCTGCGTTCAGAGGGCATTTCAAGGAGATATAATGATGCATTCTCAAAAATATGTGCAATCCCGGGCGTTGTGGCGTAAAGGCAGCTACGCCACTGGGATTGACCCTCCACATGGTTATGTGTATAATGTCCTTGAGTCAGACACATTATCTGCATATATTTAGTAATGGTTCTACCAAGGAAGACCTGGAGTGTGATTTGCCTAATTAATAACTTGTTTCGTAATCGAAAAATAATATATAAGTTTAACAAAAAAGAACTACATTTGTGTTTATTTGTAGGTCCTATTATGGCTAAAGGCCTAAATTACTTGAAATAAACTAATGTAATTGGCATGGCAGAACATATATAAAATATTTTACGCACTACAGAAATAATAAGGACCTACATCAGAACAAGGACTTATAATGCAATGGGATATATATGAAGGACAGTCGGCGGTTTCGCCTCATTCGGGGCCTCTCACCAGAGTAGCCTCCCTTTGAAATGTGATATGATACTCTTCACAAAGGAGGACAGCCGGTCGGAAATCTTGTGATTATCAGTATATTATGGTGTGATGCACAGTGTCCGTCGGGGATTTGGACAAGTAGTACGTACTTTCACAAAACTTAAGTTAATCACAGTGTTAAACAAAACCTATACAATTAAATTATTTGAAGCTCGGAACATGAGTGTCAAAGAAGCAGCATACGGGTCATGGCGTTCGCCTATCAGCAGTAAACTTGTATCGGAAAGTAGTGTTTCTTTCCAAGAAATCCATGTTGACAGTCATCCGGATCAAAAAGGTCAGTAGATTGTGAAGGCCAGTATATTTGCTTTCGGTTCAAAAGCTGTCTATTTAGCTTATGTATACCAAAGTTTGCGCAGCTTTCCCTATTTATATTTGATTTAAAATTTATTTTATTGTGTAGACTTTGCTCATCTTCCTTGACACAAGAGGATGACAGTGGTTTCATCAACCTACTGATTCATCTACCTTAATTTTGTGTTGAAAACAGGTAGTGATTTCATCAACCTTAATTTAGTATAGTGTTATATGGCATGCCAATTAACAAGGTGTGTTAATCCAATATACAGCAAGAAGACTGACAATTATGGATAGGTGAGAACCAGTTATGGTCTGTTGAACACTGGGGCTATACTTAAATGTAGGGAAGTATATCATTGAAAACTAACAAGTAATAAAATATTCAATATTATTAATTTTTTATAAAAAATTAAAACAATTTTAGGCAAAACACTCACCAATATCATCAATGATTATCATGAACATTGCCGATTCAGACAAATTGGCCTTTAAGTAAATTAGCACATATATCAAATACAAACTCAAACTTCTGTCATTTTAGCTGCAGTATACAAATTTTATAATCAAAAGAACTTCAACAATTTTAAACACAAATTTATGGGAAAGGTATTGTTTTGATGAGAATTTCATTCTGCAGTGTATCCTGGGATGAATGGAAATTAAGGTAATTTAAAACAAGATATTGTAAGATTTTGCGTGAATACACGAACATTCACAAAATCTCAATCAGTTGCCTTTCCTTCTCTATGTAATTCCTTGATGATATGTACAGAATTTTAACTGTATAAACTATGTGTATTATTAAACAGGAAAAAGATATTTTATAAACAAATGTTGTTTTTTTATATTACACTTTATTTTCACATTTTTATGTCTCATCTTTTTTATTAATTAGTTTTCACATATTACGGTAACTGCTACTCTGAGTTTAATAACACACAATCATTGCCATTCTTAAACACACACTTGTTCAGTTTGAAAGTGTGAGTCTTAATGATTATTGTTGTTCTGTTGTTGGGGAGAGAATGTATTCTTCAGCCTCTTCATCATCCTGGTTGATGGACAAGGCTTATTGAGTTGAGGTCATTTTGTAACCAAGTCATTTCGTAACTGGTTTGAAATGTTGGTCATTTCATAACCATATTTTCGGTCATTTTGTAACCGGTGGAAAATAATGTATAAATGGTTTATAAAGATGATTAAAACATTGTTTTATAGTATTTTTATGATAATAGAATTATTATCATATTAAAATGAAAAATGACATGTAAATAGAGTAAGTTTTGGTCATTTTGTAACCAGTTGGACATATTGTGTAAATGGTTTATAAAGATGAATAAAGAAGAATTAAACAATATTTTATGTTATTTTTATGGTATTAAAATCATATTAAAATGAAAAATGACAATTCGACTAATATTTTTCTTCCATGCTGATATGTCAGTAATTAATTTTAGTGTTAAGAAACAAAATGAGTCCTTTTACCTATTAATTATTATGTTAATTGCTAATGATATATACTAGATAATTGCAATTAAAAGTGAAGTATTTCATATGTAATTGATAGATTGAAAATTAATTAACTAATAACTATCATGCTTATTGCCGATTATCTTTTAATTGCAATTAAAATATTAAAGTGTGATTGATCTATATTGTTTAATTTGTTTAACAAATAACTATTATGTTAACCGCTGATTATCCTTTATTTGCAATTAAAATTTTACAGTGTGGTTGATCTATTTAATCCTTTAATTACCATCACAGCTGTGTTTCCAGACACAATTTATACAGGATGAGTGTTCCACTGGTCACCAGAACAACGACTGCAAAGGTACGTAAAACACATTTAATAATATTAAAAAGCATGGTTTAATATAATATGAGTATAATATGTAAAAAATAATAACATAAATAATATTATAAATAATGTTATAATATAGTGTCGTTATTTTCATTTGTTTTCTATTTAATTTTTAAAATTAATTTAATTGTATTCTTTTCACATGTTTTCTGGCTGGCACAGAAGGCTTACTGCCAGGACCCAGGTGGTACCCCCATTTTACGTCATGGTGCAGCTCCTCAGCCGTGAGGCAGCCTATGTCGAAACACAAGTGAAGTTAGTCTCAGCAAACAAGATAACAAAGAAGAAAAAGAAGAGGACTCAACAAATGGAGGGGAGAATTTAAGGCGTGATGTCAGCTGACAATCTTCTAAGAAAATTTTCAAGTTTATAAAGTCATTAAATGTAGTGTAAATGAATGTATGAATGTGCAGATTCTTTCGTAAATAAATGGCTTTGAAATTGCTCTGTTAATATACTTTTTTTTAAAGTTTATATTGTAGTAAAAGCTCTTAAATATTTTGCTCCATTAATATACTTTTATGTGGTAACAACTCTTTTGTATATAAAATTTATATAAAAAATATAATAAATAATTTGCTCTGTTAATTTTTGTATCTTTTTTATGCCCCCCATCCCCCCACCAAATAAATTTTTGGATGGCATATAGTAATCACGGCGGCCGTCCCTCTGTCCGTCCGGTATTTCATTTCCGGCCTGTATATTTGTCATGCATAGATGGATTTTGTTGATACTTGGTACTAATAATCAACATAACATGACGACGTGTTGCTAGTAAGACACACACCTGTACCTCAAAGGTCAAGGTCACAATTTGAGTTTGTTTAACACTTTGTGTCTGTGAGATTTTGTGTTCGGTCTGTAACTTTGTCATGCATTTTGTCATCCATAGATGGATTTTAATGATACTTGTTACAATTGATCAACATAACATGATGATGTGTCACGAGAAAGACCCACACCCATACCTCAAAGGTCAAGGTCACAATTTGAGTTTGACAACACTTTGAGTCTGTGTGAGATCTGCAACTTTGTCATGCAAAGATAGATTTTTATAAATACTTGTTATAAATGATCAACATAACATATCGACGTGTTGCACTTAATACCCAAACTCCAACTTCAAAGGTCAAGGTCACAATTTAACTTTGTTTGACAACACTTTCAGTCATTTTGACATTTCTTGTCCGGTCTGTCATCCATGGATAAATTTTAAAAACACTTGGCTCAGTTGATCAACATGACATTAAATGGCGCATGTAAGACCCAGAACCTTCCCTCAAAGATCAAGGTCACACTTTCAATTTGTTTGATATTGTGTGTCTGGTCTGTGACTTTGCCTTTAACTTGGCTCAATTTATCAAGATTACATGACGACGTGTCATAAGTAAGACCTAAACCCATACCTCAAAGGTCAAGGTCACACTTTTAGTATGTATGACAACACTTTGAATCTGTTTGAGATTTCAAGTCCATCCTTTAACTTTATCATATTACGTGGATGGATTTCAAAAACACTTGGCTCGATTTATCAACAATTGATCTGTTACTTTGTCTTACATTTAGGGATTTTTAAATAGCTTGACACAAGTGATCAGCATGTCATGATTATGTTTTAGCAGTATTTAGCTGTTGAAATACCCAGACCATAACATCAGATGTCAAGGTCAAGGTTACATAAAGGTCAAGGTCACACTTTAATGTAAAAAAACATGAAATTGCATGTCTAGTCTGAAACATCAGTCTCTTACTCTTTATATTCATGGATACATTGCTATCTATTATAATATAATTATATCGTTATTTTTCAATGACCATTTGGGGGACATGCGACACTTACCATTGACATTTCTTGTTATGTGGTAAAAATGCTTTAAATAAATTGCTTTGAAATATAATTCTCTTCGGTAAATGTACTTAATGTCACCAATCAACTAACTGCATTAACTATTTAACATGTGGATCACATTATAGGACCCATTAGCACCTCTTTAAAGTTATTGTATTCTAAAACAAAGGAAGGTAAATGACCAATAATGTGGTTAAAAATAGTCAATCTACTTCATGTATGTCATTTTTCATTTTAATATTAAGTGTTTATAACACAATTATCAGAAAAAATATAATAAAATATGGTTTTATTTGTCTTTATAAACAATATTTTTTCCACCGATGACCAAATGACCAAAAATATGGTTAGGAAATGACCAACATTTCAAACCGGTTATGAAATGACCGAAAGAATGGTTACTAAATGATTTGGTTACGAAATGACCGGATCCCGTCTGATCTGAACCATTAGCACAGCTTCACAACTGCAACTGGAAAAATATAAATTAAATCTACTCTTTTATAAAATCATGCAATTGTTTTATTTTACAGAATGTCTAAAACAAGTGCTTTCATACCAGCTTTTTGGCATTCAGTACATTACAGAATAATATTGATTTATTTTTGGCATTCAGTAAATTACAGATAATATTGATTACTTTTGGCACTCAGTACATTACAGATAATATTGATTACTTTTGGCACTTAGTACATTACAGATAATATTGATTATTCTTGGCACTCAGTACATTACAGATAATATTGATTATTTTTATCTGTAATCATTTACAATATTAGATAAAAATAATTGCCATTTCATTATTTTCAGTTTTGGCATAACATTTTAGACTCGACCTCAACATTATGGTTTTGTACCAGCCTATAGAATAATTTTAAAAACACACACACACATCTTTCACAACTAAACTGATTAAATAATGCCTGCACAAACAGCTTTTCTTATTATTTTGATAAATCGATCTGCTACATATATCTCGGGAGATGCAAAATAAAAAAAATTAAGAGGCTGTTAAGTAAGGTGCATTTTGTTGCACTACTTTCCCAACAGGTACCTCCTGTCTAGTCTCTGGTCACAAGATTCACAAAGGTCGAAGAACACCATCACAGAATGGCCAGCATTTAATCATCTTGCCAACAACAACCTGGTAGAAAATAAAAATAAAGTATGATAAAAATGTATTGGAGTAAATGAAATTGATATTTCTCCTTAAAAATACACACACACTTATAAAAGATTAAAGACTGACTTACAAACATCAAATATCAATTAAGTATTGATAAATTAAAAAAGTTGATGATTTTTAAAAATCCATTCTCTTCTCAAACATTCTCATTTTTGGATAAAGAAGCTTTACAAATTCTTCTGGTATCTATTTATTCACAGGGTTTAGAGTTGATACACAATTTATATCTATATCCCTATAAGTATAATAGACATGTACTAAATGGAACAGCTAACCTGCCATTTTTGTATTTCCAATATAATCATCAAAATATTGATTAGTGTTATTAAAATTAAAAAAAAATCTAGAATTTAATAATGCAGACTTTGTTCTGGTTATTGTTATCCAAAATGTACTTTCTTATTGAAGTCCAAATTTCAGGGAAATTGCTTTGATTATTTTTTGAGAAAATTCATAAAATGTAGATATCTGTGTCTACAAACAAGGGTAAAAATAAACTAATGGAACCAGTTAATGGTCAGTTTAAATGTCACAAGGGTCGTACGTAGCCGAGTGGTCTAAGGCGCCGTCTCAAGATTAGTTACCTCTCACCACTAAGGTTGTAGGTTCGAGTCCCACTCGCTCCAAAAACTTTATGTGAGAAAGTTTCCAGTTACTTGCAGAAGGACGGTGGTTCTACTTAGTCTGAGGTCTTCCTCCACCAGTAAAACTGCATGTGCCATATATAACCTGAAATGTGTTGAAAATGACATTAAACCCCATTCAAAAAAAAAAATGTCACAAAGGTTCTGAATACAATATAACTAAGTACTACAAAATTTATCTAGTCCAAGAGAGGTAATGTGATATTTAAATGAAAATGATAAAAGTAGAACAGAACTTTAAGAATTTTCTTTCATTCTTTTCAATCCCACCTGGCCAAGTTGGTTTAGTCAGAAGCACATCTGGGTATCGATTTAAGGACCGTGAGAACGAATCCCTGACCTGCCGCAGTTACTGTGATGATTGAAGTATACAACATTGCATCTCAATGACATTTGTCTCATACCACTGATCCAAGTGGGAAGTTTTCAGTTACTTGCAAAGATAGGTGTGCTTGAGTACTGGTTAACCTTCCAGAATCCCAGGAAATAATGGTTAGGTTAACTGACTGTCTGTTAGCCCTCGATGGCATAAATCAGAAGCTTAATATTCGAACAAAGCCAACTTTCAAACAGCATCTAAGCAAGTAATTCAAGTCCAGTTGTTGTTTTTTTCAGACACTGTTTACTGGACTGAGCTGAGGTATGACGAGGGAGGAAGATATGTGGTCTGTTCACATACGGCTGGCACCCAGGGTTATACATCCTGGACACCCGAAGGATTTAACGCCAGAACTCGTGTTCATGAATATGGTGGTGGCGCTATGTTTCCGAGTAACGGAAAGGTTTTCTTTTCAAACTTCACTGATCAGGACTTGTACTGCCAAGGAGGTGCAGGTGACAAGCCGTCTAGGGTGACTGCCGAGGGAACAGGTTGTAGATATGCTGATGGGCAGTTTCATATCAAGGTAGAGTATATCACCTGCCAGATGTCATTGTCTTATATTTATCAGCAGTTTGTTTTGGAACCTCCATTGCAAATGTATTTATAAGTTAAGATGCCAAATTGAGATCCATTTAGTTTTAATTTTACTGCAAATTGCATTTTCTGTTGAAATGTCAAGGTGCATTTTTTAACATACCAATAGTTTATTTTAAATTAATTATAACTTATTTGTATATATCTATGAGATAGTTTAAAGTAAACAGATATAGAGAAGAACACATAAGATTTATCTTTCATTCTAATCCTTATTTATACTTGATTTGTATGTATGTAAATTTGGAAAAAATAAATATGTTTAAACAAAGTAAATAGATATACTGCATGTATTACATAAATGAAAGTGCAAAGATTTCTCTCTGAAAGTTTATAGACAATGGTCTTAAATCAAGAAAATAGTAAAGACTATTTTCCTAATTGCATTGATTAATAATTGTTATTATTATATGTATTTTGTTGTTGTTTTCTATGTCAAAAATGCCATATAATTTTTCATCTTTATTTATGTGTTATTTCAATTTTGATAATATAGTTACTGATAAGCCTGATTAGGCTGTGTTTTTCTTAACATTTATTAATGTTTTTGTTAATGTTTTAAATTTAACAAGTATTTTACCTATTAAATAAATAGGTTAAAGAATTTCAATATAAAATAACAGTATTTAATACTAAACTAAATATATACAACTTACATGTACTAAAATGGTTGGATATACTGTATGTATATTATACAACTTGCATGTAGTAGAATGGTCAGATATACTGTATGTATATTATACAACTTGCATGTAGTAGAATGGTCAGGTATACTGTATGTATATTATACAACTTACATGTAGTAGAATGGTCAGATATACTGTATGTATATTATACAACTTGCATGTAGTAGAATGGTCAGGTATACTGTATGTATATTATACAACTTACATGTAGTAGAATGGTCAGATATACTGTATGTATATTATACAACTTGCATGTAGTAGAATGGTCAGGTATACTGTATGTATATTATACAACTTACATGTAGTAGAATGGTCAGATATACTGTATGTATATTATACAACTTAAATTATATAGAATGATCAGATATACTGTATGTATATTTTACAACTTAAATTATATAGAATGATCAGATATACTGTATACTGTATGTATATACAACTTACATTATGTAGAATGATCAGATATACCATATACTGGATGTATATTATACAACTTACATTTTGTAGAATGATCAGATATACTGTATACTGTATGTGTATTATACAACTTACATTATGTGGAATGATCAGATATACCATATACTGTATGTATATTATACAACTTACATTATGTAGAATGATCAGATATACTGTATACTGTATGTATATACAACTTACATTATGTAGAATGGTCAGATATACTGTATACTGTATGTATATTTTACAACTTACATTTTGTAGAATGGTCAGATATACTGTATACTGTATGTATATTACAAAACTTATATTATGTAGAATGGTCAGATAAACTGTATACTGTATGTATATTACAAAACTTATATTATGTAGAATGGTCAGATATACTGTATACTGTATGTATATACAACTTACATTTTGTAGAATGATCAGATATACCATATACTGGATGTATATTATACAACTTACATTTTGTAGAATGATCAGATATACTGTATACTGTATGTGTATTATACAACTTACATTATGTGGAATGATCAGATATACCATATACTGTATGTATATTATACAACTTACATTATGTAGAATGATCAGATATACTGTATACTGTATGTATATACAACTTACATTATGTAGAATGGTCAGATATACTGTATACTGTATGTATATTTTACAACTTACATTTTGTAGAATGTTCAGATATACTGTATACTGTATGTATATTACAAAACTTATATTATGTAGAATGGTCAGATAAACTGTATACTGTATGTATATTACAAAACTTATATTATGTAGAATGGTCAGATATACTGTATACTGTATGTATATTATACAACTTAAATTATATAGAATGATCAGATATACTGTATACTGTATGTATATAACACAACTTACATTATGTAGAATGGTCAAATATACTGTATACTGTATGTATATTATACAACTTAAATTATATAGAATGATCAGATATACTGTATACTGTATGTATATAACACAACTTACATTATGTAGAATGGTCAGATATACTGTATACTGTATGTATATAACACAACTTACATTATGTAGAATGATCAGATATACTGTATACTGTATGTATATACAACTAACATTTGGTAGAATGGTCAGATATACTGTATACTGTATGTATATTACAAAACTTATATTATGTAGAATGGTCAGATATACTGTATACTGTATGTATATTACAAAACTTATATTATGTAGAATGGTCAGATATACTGTATACTGTATGTATATTATACAACTTAAATTATATAGAATGATCAGATATACTGTATACTGTATGTATATAACACAACTTACATTATGTAGAATGATCAGATATACCGTATACTGTATGTATATACAACTTACATTTTGTAGAATGGTCAGATATACTGTATACTGTATGTATATTACAAAACTTATATTATGTAGAATGGTCAGATATACTGTATACTGTATGTATATTATACAACTTAAATTATATAGAATGATCAGATATACTGTATACTGTATGTATATAACACAACTTACATTATGTAGAATGATCAGATTTACCGTATACTGTATGTATATACAACTTACATTTTGTAGAATGGTCAGATATACTGTATACTGTATGTATATTATACAACTTACATTTTGTAGAATGATCAGATATACTGTATACTGTATGTATATTATACAACTTACATTTTGTAGAATGATCATATAAACTGTATACTGTATGTATATTATACAACTTAAATTATATAGAATGATCAGATATACTGTGTACTGTATGTATATTATGCAACTTAAATTATGTAGAATGATCATATATACTGTATACTGTATGTATACTATACAACTTAAATTATATAGAATGATCAGATATACTGTATACTGTATGTATATTATACAACTTAAATTATATAGAATGATCAGATATACTGTATACTGTATGTATATAACACAACTTACATTATGTAGAATGATCAGATATACTGTATACTGTATGTATATAACACAACTTACATTATATAGAATGATCAGATATACTGTATACTGTATGTATATAACACAACTTACATTATGTAGAATGATCAGATATACTGTATACTGTATGTATATTATACAACTTACATTTTGTAGAATGGTCAGATATACTGTATACTGTATGTATATTACAAAACTTATATTATGTAGAATGATCATATAAACTGTATACTGTATGTATATTATACAACTTAAATTATATAGAATGATCAGATATACTGTATACTGTATGCATATTATACAACTTACATTTTGTAGAATGGTCAGATATACTGTATACTGTATGTATATTACACAACTTACGTTTTGTAGAATGGTCAGATATACTGTATACTGTATGTATATTACAAAACTTACATTTTGTAGAATGGTAAGATATACTGTATACTGTATGTATATTACAAAACTTACATTATGTAGAATGATCAGATATACTGTATACTGTATGTATTTTATACAACTTACATTTTGTAGAATGGTCAGATATACTGTATACTGTATGTATATTACACAACTTACGTTTTGTAGAATGGTCAGATATACTGTATACTGTATGTATATTACAAAACTTACATTTTGTAGAATGGTAAGATATACTGTATACTGTATGTATATTATACAACTTAAATTATATAGAATGATCAGATATACTGTATACTGTATGCATATTATACAACTTACATTTTGTAGAATGGTCAGATATACTGTATACTGTATGTATATTACACAACTTACGTTTTGTAGAATGGTCAGATATACTGTATACTGTATGTATATTACAAAACTTACATTTTGTAGAATGGTAAGATATACTGTATACTGTATGTATATTACAAAACTTACATTATGTAGAATGATCAGATATACTGTATACTGTATGTATTTTATACAACTTACATTTTGTAGAATGGTCAGATATACTGTATACTGTATGTATATTACAAAACTTACATTTTGTAGAATGGTAAGATATACTGTATACTGTATGTATATTACAAAACTTACATTATGTAGAATGATCAGATATACTGTTTACTGTATGTATTTTATACAACTTACATTATGTAGAATGGTCAGATATACTGTATACTGTATGTATATTATACAACTTACATTATGTAGAATGGTCAGATATACTGTATACTGTATGTATATTACAAAACTTACATTATGTAGAATGGTCAGATATACTGTATACTGTATGTATTTTATACAACTTACATTATGTAGAATGGTCAGATATACTGTATACTGTATGTATATTACAAAACTTACATTATGTAGAATGGTCAGATATACTGTATACTGTATGTATATACAACTTACATTTTGTAGAATGGTAAGATATACTGTATACTGTATGTATATTACAAAACTTACATTATGTAGAATGATCAGATATACTGTATACTGTATGTATTTTATACAACTTACATTATGTAGAATGGTCAGATATACTGTATACTGTATGTATATTATACAACTTACATTATGTAGAATGGTCAGATATACTGTATACTGTATGTATATTACAAAACTTACATTATGTAGAATGGTCAGATATACTGTATACTGTATGTATTTTATACAACTTACATTATGTAGAATGGTCAGATATACTGTATACTGTATGTATATTACAAAACTTACATTATGTAGAATGGTCAGATATACTGTATACTGTATGTATTTTATACAACTTACATTATGTAGAATGGTCAGATATACTGTATACTGTATGTATATTACAAAACTTACATTATGTAGAATGGTCAGATATACTGTATACTGTATGTATATACAACTTACACTTTGTAGAATGGTCAGATACACTGTATACTGTATGTATATTACACAACTTACATTATGTAGAATGGTCAGATATATTGTATACTGTACATGTATGTATATTATACAACTTACATTTTGTAGAATGATCAGATATACTGTATACTGTATGTATATTATACAACTTACATTTTGTAGAATGGTCATATATACTGTATACTGTATGTATATTATACAACTTACATTTTGTAGAATGGTCAGATATACTGTATACTGTATGTATATTATACAACTTACATTTTGTAGAATGGTCAGATATACTGTATACTGTATGTATATTATACAACTTACATTTTGTAGAATGGTCAGATATACTGTATACTGTATGTATATTTATACAACTTACATTATGTAGAATGGTCAGATATACTGTATACTGTATGTATATACAACTTACATTTTGTAGAATAGTCAGATATACTGTATACTGTATGTATATTACACAACTTACATTATGTAGAATGATCAGATATACTGTATACTGTATGTATATAACACAACTTACATTATGTAGAATGATCAGATATACTGTATACTGTATGTATATTATACAACTTACATTTTGTAGAATGGTCAGATATACTGTATACTGTATGTATATTACAAAACTTATATTATGTAGAATGGTCAGATATACTGTATACTGTATGCATATTACACAACTTACAATTTGTAGAATGATTAGATATACTGTATACTGTAGGTATATACAACTTACATTTTGTAGAATGATCAGATATACCGTATACTGGATGTATATTACACAACTTACATTTTGTAGAATGATCAGATATACTGTATAAGAGAATATCATGACTTGGAGGACAAGACCAAGGAGGCTGTGAACACTGTGGTGGCTATCAACCCAACAAATGGCAAACAGAATATCTTGGTAAATTATATATAAACGTACATCTATTTCCTGTATTATATTATAGATAGTATGGTTCAATGAGTTAATGTGATTTGTATTAATTTTCAATTGACTTTTGAAGAAAAAAGGGGAACTTTTATCCTCACCATGACATCAATGTATTTTTCAAATTGTTGTTGAAGTATTTTAGTATGCTCAAATCTCAGTAACCACTACCCATTCATCAATGAAACTTTATGAGACAGTTGGTGTAACTTGGTTTTGACTTTAAAACCCCTTTGATACTTAGAAAATTTGGTTGAAGTTTTACAACATCTCGGAAAGGAGTTGAAAGAAAAGCAATTAATTACGATAATGTAAATGCTTACATATTCACACAAAATTTGCAAAATCATGGTAACAGTTATCTTGATTTTGTTCATCTCAGGAATACAAATAAAAATTGTTACTTTGAACAATGAACTTCTTTACAAATTGAGACCATTCCCACTAGCAAATTGTACTCACATAATATGTAATATGATTACAAAATATGTTTATTTGTTTTGCATCATTTTTATGCAACTGAGGCCTAACAAACGATCAGTTAACCTTACAACTTTTTTTTTATCTTTCACGGTTCTTCAGTTCTTGAGTTCTCCCAAAATTTGTATACTGCAATTAAAAAAACAGCAATTGAAATTTTACTTCAAACTGCAATGTTTTTAATACAAGATCATGTTGCGCAATCAAAACATTGTAAAACATTAAGGTTACATACAACTTACTTTTTATGTATAAGAAAACGACCACATCCACATTTACAGTAACAATTGATTAGTTTTAACACACAGTCAAACCTGTCTTTAACTCTTTAAGAGCAGTCTGAACTCTTCCTGCACTGTTTTCAAAGGCCTCCAGTGATTGGTGCATGAAAACGCATATCTATGGAGTAAAGGGTTAAGCAGCCAGTCAAGGAAATGTGCAAAACCGGCCCTTTAAGACAGATTGTTGCTTACTAAGGGTAAATTTGCTCTGAAAGCATAGCCATGGGAAATAGCTTATGTGGCTGCTTAAGACAAGTTGCTGCTTAATAGAGGTGACTGCTTACACAGGTTTGACTGTATTTCTGAATAGACATGAATATACAATGTGTAAACAATACATTGGTGAACAATTATAGGAAAGAGATAATAAAACATGATGCTTCTGAAGTACTTGTCCTAATTGCACTATAAATTACACATATAAAATTATTGCACTGCAGAACAATATAACATCATCACTGATTTTACACAAGAACAAGTTGGTATATTGTGACTGGCATCAGGCTTCTTGTTTAAATGGCCAAGATACTAGTATTGTTCTTGCTACATGCATAATCAAATCGGAATTTGAAAAATTCACATTATTTCTTAAAAAGTTGGATATCAAAGAATAACAGGGGTTTTCTTGGACTGTTCCTACACATTGGGGCTGGGGTTTTAACTGCTGGTGTGTTTTCTGGTTATATTTACAGCCGAAACTCGTTATCTTGATATTGGAGGGACTGCCAAAAAACATTGAGATATTCAAATATCGACATAGATTTTGTCTCAAGATCATAATTTATTTTCATCATCTGATTATTGTTGTATGCCAATTGTATTTTCACTTTCATATAACGGTCCATGCAGTAGAATTACACTGTCGTGATAAATGCTGACATCTGGGTCATTCTTTGAATTTTTCGGCAGAATGAGATATAAGTTTCAGATTGATTGAATCAAATGTCATTTATACGATTTAAATGCAATCACTCAATTCAATGACATGATGTTTGCAACATTCTGTCAGTCATTAAAACTGACACCTTTGCCGTTGACCGCTAATTAGTGCCGCATCTTAAACAGACTGGAAGAAATAGCATGCATATATTTTCACACGGTGCCGAAAAACACACATTATTATGTCAACAATAATTATATTGAGACAAACATTTAATTAAAGTTGTGAAATGATCAATCGGGGAATTTAAACTGGGATCAAGATAACCTAATATCGACACAGACAATATCAAGTAAAAAGGAATATATTTACATACACAAAGAAGGGGAAAAGTTGGCGATGGCAAAAAATACCGACACTACCGGAATATTGACTCAAAGTTACTTTAAGACCATGTTAGCTCATCATTAAAACAGATTGAGATACATAGTTAAGTAGCTGATATAAATTAATAATCTGCAGCAACCTCTCTGTTACAGGCGGAAGGTTATGATTTCTACAGTTGCCCTAGAGTGTCTCCAGATGGATCGAAAATTGCTTGGGTCCAGTGGAACCATCCAAATATGGTAAGAAATAGATTTGGTTTGTAATTGTATATCAGATGTTTCTTTTATGAATTATATTCAAAGTTGGTTTTAGGAAACATATGTAACCCAAATATACATGTAAGTAGAAGAGAATTTTTGAATTTTTCCTGACAATTTTATACCAGTAACCAGTAGGAGAGGGATGCATTATAAGATCTGCTAGGTAGTTAACCAGTAGGAGAGGGATGCATTATAGGATCTGCTAGGTAGTTAACCAGTAGGAGAGGGATGCATTATAGGATCTGCTAGGTAGTTAACCAGTAGGAGAGGGATGCATTATAGGATCTGCTGGGTAGTTAACCAGTGGGAGAGGGATGCATTATAGGATCTGCTAGGTAGTTAACCAGTAGGAGAGGGATGCATTATAGGATCTGCTGCATAGTTAACCAGTAGGAGAGGGATGCATTATAAGATCTGCTAGGTAGTTAACCAGTAGGAGAGGGATGCATTATAAGATCTGCTAGGTAGTTAACCAGTAGGAGAGGGATGCATTATAAGATCTGCTAGGTAGTTAACCAGTAGGAGAGGGATGCATTATAGGATCTGCTAGGTAGTTAACCAGTAGGAGAGGGATGCATTATAAGATCTGCTAGGTAGTTAACCAGTAGGAGAGGGATGCATTATAAGATCTGCTAGGTAGTTAACCAGTAGGAGAGGGATGCATTATAAGATCTGCTAGGTAGTTAACCAGTAGGAGAGGGATGCATTATAGGATCTGCTAGGTAGTTAACCAGTAGGAGAGGGATGCATTATAGGATCTGCTAGGTAGTTAACCAGTAGGAGAGGGATGCATTATAAGATCTGCTAGGTAGTTAACCAGTAGGAGAGGGATGCATTATAGGATCTGCTAGGTAGTTAACCAGTAGGAGAGGGATGCATTATAAGATCTGCTAGGTAGTTAACCAGTAGGAGAGGGATGCATTATAAGATCTGCTAGGTAGTTAACCAGTAGGAGAGGGATGCATTATAAGATCTGCTAGGTAGTTAACCAGTAGGAGAGGGATGCATTATAGGATCTGCTAGGTAGTTAACCAGTAGGAGAGGGATGCATTATAGGATCTGCTAGGTAGTTAACCAGTAGGAGAGGGATGCATTATAGGATCTGCTAGGTAGTTAACCAGTAGGAGAGGGATGCATTATAAGATCTGCTAGGTAGTTAACCAGTAGGAGAGGGATGCATTATAAGATCTGCTAGGTAGTTAACCAGTAGGAGAGGGATGCATTATAGGATCTGCTGGGTAGTTAACCAGTAGGAGAGGGATGCATTATAAGATCTGCTAGGTAGTTAACCAGTAGGAGAGGGATGCATTATAAGATCTGCTAGGTAGTTAACCAGTAGGAGAGGGATGCATTATAGGATCTGCTAGGTAGTTAACCAGTAGGAGAGGGATGCATTATAGGATCTGCTAGGTAGTTAACCAGTAGGAGAGGGATGCATTATAAGATCTGCTAGGTAGTTAACCAGTAGGAGAGGGATGCATTATAGGATCTGCTAGGTAGTTAACCAGTAGGAGAGGGATGCATTATAAGATCTGCTAGGTAGTTAACCAGTAGGAGAGGGATGCATTATAAGATCTGCTAGGTAGTTAACCAGTAGGAGAGGGATGCATTATAGGATCTGCTAGGTAGTTAACCAGTAGGAGAGGGATGCATTATAAGATCTGCTAGGTAGTTAACCAGTAGGAGAGGGATGCATTATAGGATCTGCTAGGTAGTTAACCAGTAGGAGAGGGATGCATTATAGGATCTGCTAGGTAGTTAACCAGTAGGAGAGGGATGCATTATAAGATCTGCTAGGTAGTTAACCAGTAGGAGAGGGATGCATTATAGGATCTGCTAGGTAGTTAACCAGTAGGAGAGGGATGCATTATAGGATCTGCTAGGTAGTTAACCAGTAGGAGAGGGATGCATTATAAGATCTGCTAGGTAGTTAACCAGTAGGAGAGGGATGCATTATAAGATCTGCTAGGTAGTTAACCAGTAGGAGAGGGATGCATTATAGGATCTGCTAGGTAGTTAACCAGTAGGAGAGGGATGCATTATAAGATCTGCTAGGTAGTTAACCAGTAGGAGAGGGATGCATTATAAGATCTGCTAGGTAGTTAACCAGTAGGAGAGGGATGCATTATAAGATCTGCTAGGTAGTTAACCAGTAGGAGAGGGATGCATTATAGGATCTGCTGGGTAGTTAACCAGTAGGAGAGGGATGCATTATAAGATCTGCTAGGTAGTTAACCAGTAGGAGAGGGATGCATTATAAGATCTGCTAGGTAGTTAACCAGTAGGAGAGGGATGCATTATAGGATCTGCTAGGTAGTTAACCAGTAGGAGAGGGATGCATTATAGGATCTGCTAGGTAGTTAACCAGTAGGAGAGGGATGCATTATAAGATCTGCTAGGTAGTTAACCAGTAGGAGAGGGATGCATTATAGGATCTGCTAGGTAGTTAACCAGTAGGAGAGGGATGCATTATAGGATCTGCTAGGTAGTTAACCAGTAGGAGAGGGATGCATTATAAGATCTGCTAGGTAGTTAACCAGTAGGAGAGGGATGCATTATAAGATCTGCTAGGTAGTTAACCAGTAGGAGAGGGATGCATTATAGGATCTGCTAGGTAGTTAACCAGTAGGAGAGGGATGCATTATAAGATCTGCTAGGTAGTTAACCAGTAGGAGAGGGATGCATTATAGGATCTGCTAGGTAGTTAACCAGTAGGAGAGGGATGCATTATAGGATCTGCTAGGTAGTTAACCAGTAGGAGAGGGATGCATTATAAGATCTGCTAGGTAGTTAACCAGTAGGAGAGGGATGCATTATAAGATCTGCTAGGTAGTTAACCAGTAGGAGAGGGATGCATTATAAGATCTGCTAGGTAGTTAACCAGTAGGAGAGGGATGCATTATAGGATCTGCTGCATAGTTAACCAGTAGGAGAGGGATGCATTATAGGATCTGCTGTGTAGTTAACCAATACTAGACATATCTTTGGAGGGGGTCCTCAGTGGCCAAGTGGTCTAAGGCGCCGTCTCAAGATCATTTACCTCTCACCACTAAGGTCGTAGGTTTGAGTCCTTCTCGCTCCAAAAACTTTATGTGAAGGAAGGACGGTGGTTCTACTCAGTCTGACTCAGTCTGAGGTCTTCCTCCACTAGTAAAACTGGATATGCCATATATAACTTGAAATGTGTTGAAAATGGCGTTAAACCCCATTAAAAAAAAAACATCTTTGGAAGTCAATGACTTTTTCCTCATACAGGTAGGAGACTTGTGCCTGTAGAACAAACATCCTTTACAGAGATTATGGCTGCTGAAGGATTCAAACTTAAAACCCCTGTAGACTCTTAACCAAATGGTCTAGCCAGCCTTAGACATATATATATATAGTGTATATTCTGCTCTTATTGTCCGGCTTGCACATACTCATATCTGATATTTGGTGGCATTAAAGATGATTGATACAGACATGTTTTTTCTGTTAGTGCATATTATAGATATTAAATACACTTCAGTAAGCCATGGCCAGAATAGTCAAGTTAACGCTTTGTTCCAGTAGCTCTTGCTTTAACTGGTATTGCCTAGATTATTTAATAATGATTGATGGAATGATTCAGTTTCATGTTTTTGCTAATTTCAGCCATGGGACAGTACAGAACTGTGGGTGGCTGATATGACTGACACTGGAGATGCAGTTGTTCCAGAATCGGCAAAAATGGTGAGGAAGCATTTCATAACTTACATGTACCTGACAATGCAGGAGTGTTGTAAACAAACAACATAGTTTTGATGTAAACTTGTGCAATATCACTACCATAATTACTATTAATGTACCTGTTGGTGTTGTCCGTATAACTCGTGTATTGAAAATGCTCTGCTACTTTCAGACCTGGCACGGGAAATAAGTACTGTGTATTAATTAATCATCACACGTGACATTAGCATATTGGAATTTAAGAAATATTGTTCTCATCCTTTATAGAAATGACATTAAACGTGAAAGGTATGTGCTATATCTTAATTTGATACTGATTTATTTTAGCTTGATTGCGGTGAAATCAAGAGCTTAATATAATATGTGAACTGCTCTCGGGTCTGGTTCCCGGGTAGAACAGTACTCTGTGTTTTCTTTTGAAAGGTCATTGAGTTGAGCTGGGATCAAACCCGCAACCAATATTGATGAGACCCAGCACTCTATCCACTGTATTCACTGCAAAGTCTATTGCTTAAATTTTTTTATTATATTCAATGATAAATGAGCACTCATGTAAGATGTTGTCATGTAAGATGTTGTCTTGTAAGATGTTGTCATGTAAGATGTTGTCATGTAAGATGTTGTCATGCCTTAAATGTTTTTCAATAGTAAATCTTAAAGTGATATACATGTACATATTGTCAAATGATTATTGATATGCATCTTAAGAAAACAGAAATCAAGTTAGGAATGCAGCTCCCATTTATGCATGAAGGGAACAGAAAACTGTACTTTTTGCATTTTTTCTGTTAACACTTAATATCTGTTTAACATTGGTTATTGGTTACGACCCAGGTGGAGCATCTGACCTCCAGGCCTTGACCTTTCCTCTCCTGTGTCAGGTGATCTTGAAAGAGATTGTGTACCCGACTTTCAATAATATTATTATAAAGGTTCTTTTAAAATCAAACACTTTTAAATATTTTATAGATGAGGAACAATGATTTCCAGTTTCATATGAAAAGTGCTATACAGAGTGGTTAGAAAGTTCATAGGCCTTAAATGTTAATCGACTTTATTTAAAATGATTTATGAAAAGTTATTTAATAAAGGTAATTTTTCTATTAATCTGTTATGCATTATGAATCCAGCAGTACTTTGTAAGTAGTAACTGATAACAGGCAAATTAGACAGAATTAACTGAACTTTAAGAAGTCACCTAAAACTTAAAATTAAGACTTAATTGACAAACTTGTCATAGTCGTTAGTTATGGCAGAGAAAAGAAAAAATGCAGTATTTGACTGATGTTCACAAGGCTTTTTGACAGTAGTTACTGGTAGTTATGGTAGAAAATAATGCAGTATTTAGCTGATGTTCACAAGGCTTTTAACAGTAGTTATTGGTAGTTATGGTAGAAAATAATGCAGTATTAAGCTGTTGGCTACAAACTTTCTTCATACCCTGTAGTCTAATTTTTAAATTTATTCCATATTGAATAAAGGTAGCAGGAGGGGAAGACATCAGCATCATTCAGCCATCTTGGACATGTGACAATGAGCTGTTATATGTTGGGGACAACACTGATTGGTGGAATTTATATCACATGACCAAGTCAGGTGAACATGTCAACCTTTTGCCCAGGAATAGTGAGTGTGGAGGCCCACAATGGGTGTTTGCTTTGACACCGTACATGGTGGATCCTAGAGGAACTGGAGATATAGTCACTGTGTTTGGCAAGGTATACGTTATTTTTGTAGAAACATTGTGAGTTTTTTATGTTTCATTTAAATCTTATAAATATGTTGTTGTATGGTATTTAGCATTGCTTTCAGCAATTTTTCAGTCATATCGCAACAATCTCACAAGTAACTGATAACTTTCCTACTTGATTCAGTGCTGAGAGATGAATAACAATGAGACCCAAATCATTACAGAGATTGTGACCAATCGAGGTGGGGAAATCAAACTGAAGACCTCAGGATTGATAGTCATATTTGCTACAAACTGAGTTGATCATGCCCAGTGCATATTATTTAATATAACTTTGGTTACTAGTAAGAATCGAGCAGTTATAGAATGATAAATATCTGTACTAGTTTATCATTGTATCATTTTTGTAATTCCCCAGAAAGTTATTCTGATAAAAATTAGCTGTGTGTTTATTTTTTGTTCCTGCATTTTATTTGTTTACTGTACATGTAAACAGTGTAAAAGGCGCTGTTTTTTTTTATATATTTTACTGTTTGCCGCTGAAGTAATGGCTTCGAGGCCATCTTGTGCCAAAAATATATTCCTCAAGCATTTGCAAGAATTGAATGCAGAGAAGATGCTTTGTGTTATATTTACTATGTGCATAATAAGCATGAGAGCGCACTGTACAGTCAAACCTGTGTAAGTGACCACCTCTATTAAGCAGCCACTTGTCATAAGCAGCCACATTTGTTATTTTGATGCTTTTAGAGCAAATTAATCTGTTTTAAGCAACAACCTTTCTTTAAACGTCACTTTTGCTCCTTCCCTTGACTGGCTGCTTAAGACAGGTTTTGACTGTTCTTGTTTGACTTTGTATCTGGCCTCTTCAGTCTTCTTCTGACTTTATCATTTCATGAAATCACAGCAGCAGAGTTTATTATTAATTAATTCATTAAACACTTTTTCAGGAGCTTGGTGTTTTTAACATGAACACAAAGAAGTACAAGGCGGTAGAGACGGGGTTTACGAGTCACTCGTTTGTCAATATTGGACAGAATGGTCTTGTGTACTGTGTGGCAGGCAGTCCAACAAAGTTCTCTTGTGTTTTACAGATTAACACAGAAACCAGTGAGGTATAGCAGTTACAGTCAGTTAGATATACATGTATTATAGTATAGTTTTATTTCCAATATCCAATAGGCACACAGGTCCATCTGGTGCATGATATATATGAAAACACATGATGGACTGATATATATATATATATGTATTTTCTTATTAAAATAATTGCCATTACAGTTGGTGTATACAGGTAACCCAGTAAGTGTTAGTTTCTGTGATGCAAATGATGGGGGTAAGTCATGATGTTGTTGAGGTAGTGGCTCAACTTTAAGGGGTCTAATTATTTTATGCCATAACACTGTATTCATCATGCCATTATGCAGAATAAACCATGTTATTATGCTGTATTTATCATGTCATTATGATATATTTATCATGTCATTATGATATATTTATCATGCCATTATGCTTTATTTATCATGACATTATGTTGTATTTATCATGCCATTATGTTGTATTTCTCATGCCATTATGCAGTATTTATCATGTCATTTTGTTGTATTTATCATGACATTATGCTGCATTTATCATGCCATTATGCTTTATTTCTCATGCCATTATGTTGTATTTATCATGCCATTATGCCATATTTTTCATGCCATTATGCTGTATTTATCATGACATTATGCTGCATTTATCATGCCATTATGTTGTATTTATCATGTCATTATGTTGTTTTTATCATGCCATTATGCCATATTTTTCATGCCATTATGCTGTATTTATCATGTCATTATGTTGTATTTATCATGTCATTATGTTGTATTTATCATGCCATTAAGAAACAGTGATAGCAGCATGCACTTTTTGAAACTTTTTGCCTGCATACTGTTTTGTTGTTTCATCATTGCATACTGATTTATACTGTATTAGAGCTCATGCAACTTATGTCAGAGAGAACTTGTTGATAAATTTTCAAATTATATTTTTTTTGTTTACTATATATATAGGTGACTGTTCTAAGAGAGTCTAAATCATCCAAGCTGGACACAGCCTACTTCAGTATACCAACAGCAGTGAAATGGGAGACAACAGAGGGGGACACTTCCCACGGATATTATTATCCTCCAGCCAACAAGGATTATACAGCACCAGGTATAACTATAACAAGGGTCCTCCACGGCCAAGCAGTCTAAGACGTCTCAAGATCATTAACATTTCACCGCTAAGGTCATACGTTTCGAGTCTCATTTGCTCAAAAAACTTTGTGAGAAATGTTGCCAGTCACTTGTGGAAGGATAGTGGTTCTACTCAGATTCATTCTGAGGTCCGCCTCCACCAATAAAACTGGATATGCCCGAAATGTGTTGAAATGGTGTTAAACCCCATTAACCATATAAAATAACTGTTATGGCACATGTCGTTTAGATCAGTCACATAATATGTCACAAGACGCACAGTAATGTTGAAATTAATTTTTACCTCTACTGGCCAACTTCAAGGAGGGCTTATGTCATTGTAAATTGTTTGTCATCGTCCATCAGACAAGTTCTTGAACCAGCTTAATTCGACCACACATGTCCCTGCCACAGTGCTTATAAGCACATTTTAAGCAAAACTTTAAAAAACATTTTCTCTGAAAGTTCAATGCCTAGACTTTAGATATTTAACATGTAGCATGGAGGTCCCCTAAAAGATTTTTTGACATTGGGTCCTATCAAATTAAATTTGGGGCCACCACAGGGGTCACTGTTTTACATAGAGCTATATTTTTCATTTACTCTTAACCAAACTTGCACAGCAGTTGTATGACTACAAGATCTTAGACAAGTTTTTGAACCACAAGATTCGACCACAAGTGCCCCCACCACAGTGTTTATAAGCACATTTTGAGCGAAACCTTAAAAAAACATTTTTACTGAAAGTCCAAGGCCCAAATCTTAGATGTTTTACGTGTAGAATTGCATGGTGGTCTCCTAAAATATTTGTTGAAGTTAAACTTACATAAAAACTTTTCCTGTGAAATGTTCAGCTGTTCATTTGTTGCTAGTAGAGCAATTCAGGCCCTCTTGGGCCTCTTGTTACTTGTGTTCATGCATACAATTTAATCTATAACCCACGTGAAAATATTACTCTTCAAGTATTATTTTTATTTGAAACTTAATATCAAAAAAACTATTTGTTTATGAAATAAAATCATAATGGTAGTTTTTTTTTTTTTTTTTTTTTTTAATGTTGTTTAACGCTTTACTCCATATACGCGTTTTCACGCACCAATCACAGAAGGCCTTTGAAAACAGTGCAGAAAGAATTCAGATTGCTCATGACGAGCAATCTGAACACTTCCTGCACTGTTTTCCACTCTGTCAGTTAATATGAACATAATTCATCCAATAATTTAAAAGCCTTCTATATAAGGTGTCCAAAGGCATCTATATTAGAGGTTTCCAAATGTGTCTATATGACGTAAAGGGTTAAAGCCATTTTCAACACATTTCAGGTTATATATGGCATATCCAGTTTAATTGATGAAGGTGGATAGTTTTTAAAAAAATGAATGAAATATCTGTATACATATTGACTTTTCATGATTCCAAATGGTTGTATCTTAAAAGGGAGTATATCAGGAAAAAACGCTATAAATGTCTTAAAGAATAAAACCATCTCATTAATAAATAAAATCCGAATGGTTTGATATGTTAGATCCACCAAAACGTGACAAAATTGGTATTTAAACTGGAGTGTTAAACTTGAAATGAAATCCTCATTCGAAAAATAGACAGCATTTAAATACTGCTTTACGTCATTCGAACCCTTTCTAAAATGAAACAATTTTTTCTACTTTTAGGCCTGTATCAATGGCGGATCTACTCTTTAAAAAAACAGTTTAGTCTAACCTAGGCTCTAAGCCCAAGTTAGGAAATCCATTCTTAATATATTATTATGGCATGTTTAATAAGATACCCTTTTGGCAATATTGTGTCAGTGAGTATATATATAGGCATGATATAGTGGAAAAATATGTTTTTAGCCAATTTTAAAAGTTTGAAAAATCCTGATAAATTCCCTTTAAATGATGGTATATAATTTTTGTTATGTTCACAAAAACATTATGACTTGGGTGTACTTGATATATCTGGACAATATCAATATATACTTTGACTCTGCCCACAATACGAGTTTCAAAATTTATGTATCTAAAAAAAGTCTATGAAAACGATGCAAAATTTGTACTTTGACCGTCAAAAAATTCACACCACGACCACTCCATTCCTACGTATTGAAGACTGAATTTCGGAACTGCATATTGAGATTCTGTATTTTACACACATACCATGATGCCTTAGACAGTGTTATGTTTTACCTTCTCCCCTTGTCTAGAAAAGTAACCATAATCTATGTTTGATTTTGCTTGCTTATGATACCTAATTTCAAGGTACATGTACATGTCTAGATAAATTATGTGCTCAAGTCATTTGAGGTCACTTATTGATTCTATCCACTAAATATTTCCTTTTCCAGCCAGTACATTACCTCCCCTTCTGGTAAAGAATCATGGAGGACCAACAGCACAAGCTGGAGACACACTGAGCTTGAAGATCCAATACTTCACCAGTCGTGGTATGGCAGTATTAGATGTGAACTACCGTGGCAGTACCGGTTATGGCAAACAGTACCGCCACAAACTCCGCCAGAAGTAAGTATCAGTACTACGTTTTTAAGTCTTACACTGAATCAAGGTATGACCTGGCTAGGAATTGAGCCCAAAACCTCCCACAGCCTTACCGCTAAATCAACAGTCAGGGGTCTTATTTCACCAACCATTCTTGGGAATTTTCTTAAACTTAAGCTTGAAAATCCGCTGTCAGCCTAAGATGTAGAATAATTATGAGCACTAATTTGTCTATATAAAAATTATAAGGTGTCACTGCTTGCAAAGTTTGATATCAAAAATGGTCTCTCAGTGTGTTTTTCAAAATTCATTTAAGAGTCCCAAGTCTAAAAGTTTTCATAAGAATGGTTAGTGAATACCACCCAAGTTGTGACAGCTGAAAAATTGATATCTTAGATTATAATTGTTAAATATATTGAATTATTATATCTCTTATATGACACTAATGGTAAGCTTCATAAGTAGTTTATATTTTTATCATGTACTGTTAAACTTTGCAAGTAACACTTGGTCATAAATACTAAATATATTTTGGATTTATTAAAAATGCTGTAAATTTTAAAAGAAACACTATTATATTGTCCAGTCAGGGCTCTTGGGTTTTCAGAAATTGATGTGTTGCAATTCTATGTACCAGTACTGCTCTTGTCAGTTAATGAAATGTTGACCTCATGTGTTATTTTTGTTCTTTAGATATTAACAGATATATTACCTATTTGTTGATATCTTTACCACTTGAATCACACAATGTCATATATAAATAATCACATAGGCTGGCCGTGTGGGAATTTGAACTCACAAACTTCCGGATTGAGTCAGATGTGCTGCTGACAGCTAACTAGTACCGGCAATTATTAAATAAAATATATTTATACTTTTTACAACAAAATTAGACTTCAGGTAGATGAAGTAACTATTTTATAAATATTGTTCCACTACAGATGGGGAATATATGATCTTGACGACTCCTGTACTGGAGCCACATACCTGGCAAAGACGGGTAAAGTAAATGGAGACATGTTATGTATTGATGGTGGGTCAGCAGGGGGATACACAACACTAGCGGCACTCACATTCAGGGATGTCTTTAAAGCAGGTTAGTGTATTAAACTGAAATTGTTTAGTCTTGAGCCTTAAATTCCTGTAGGTTGTAGGGAGGTATTGCATTCTGTCACTCTATTTTAGCTCACTTGAGCAAAGCTCAAGGTGAGCTATTCTGATCTCCCTGTGTCCGTTGTTCATATGTGAATTTTTGTTGTGTGCACTCTAGCACCTGCATTTTTCATTGGGTCTTCACCAAACTCACATAGAAGTTATATTACCATTATATCTCGGATAAGTTCTTGAACTGGCCAAATAGAAACTAAATAATTAATGTCTTGAGTAATGGCCCTTGAAACAAAAATTTGGACTATTTGACCTTGTGTACACTATAGTAGTGGCATTTATAATTTGATCCTCATTAAACTTACATAGAAGTTATATAATCACAATTTAAAATTGCACTATTTGATGTTGTGTGCACTCTAAATCTGTTGTGTGTACTCTAGTACCGGCATTTCTTATTTAATCGGCTCAAAATTTACACAGTAGTTATTTAACCATAATATCTGTCTGTCCGTGTATCCATCCCTGTGTCAAAATAGTAGCTGATGAATAACTTGTGAAAGGGTCTATGTATTTAATTGATATTTGATATGTGGCATAATTATAAAATACAGACATAGTTCAGTGTTTGTCAATGTTGGTAAGAAGTTATGGCCCCTTTTTAGCTTTGCCGGGACGAATGTCCAAGGAGAGCTATTGCCATGACGTCAGCTGTAGACACCCAGGTTAAAATTTTACGTTTAAGTTTAACATAGATAAGTTAAACTTTTTCGTTTAAGCTTAGCATATCTTTGCAACCACTCATTGGATAGAACTGAAACTTCGCATGTATGTTCATCATCATCAATGGAATACACAGAGAAAGGAACCATAACTGTGGATTGCATTTTGGCAGAGTTATGGTCCTTTTTCGACTTAGACACCCAGGTTAAACTTTTGCATTTAGTTGCGTTTAAGTTTAAGATATCTATGCAACCACTCATTGGATATGAATGAAACATCGCATGTTTGTTGATCATCATCAATGGAATACACAGAGACAAGAACCATAGCTCTGGATTGCATTTTGGCAGAGTAATGGCCCTTTTTGGACTTGGACACCCAGGTTAAACTTTTGCGTTTAGTTGCATTTAAGTTTAATACAACTATGCAACCACTCATTGGATATGAATGAAACTTCGCATGTGTGTTCACCATCATCAATTGAATGCACAGAGACAAGAACATTAACTCTGGATTGCATTTTGGCAAAGTTATAGCCCTTTTGAATTTTCGTCTGAATACAACCAGGTCAAACTTTTGTGTTTAGTTTAAGTTTTGGTGTTTGCCTCCAATCCCAATCTTTGTATGGGTGGTGAGTTTTATACCATTGGCTAGCTTTGTTGTCTTCTGACAACTCTTGTTAACTTAATTTTTGGTAACATTTTCTAACATAGAGCATGGACATCAGTGTCCTATGGACACATTTATAGTTTTATTAACCAAATATTGGTTGGATGGAATTGTTTTATATTGTTTTATTGTGGAAATTAACCTTCATGCCTTAATCCAAAAAAACATGAATATTATAAAGTATTTTTTGTACACATATATGAAAAACAGTTTAAAGCAATTTTTTCTATTTACGTGGTGAGGTCAGCCCATCTCCCTATTCGTCCATGCCATTCAGAACTTGTCCATAATGTTAATTATTTTTATAATGTGAATTCACATAATATATGCATAACGAATGTCCAGGAGAGCTATTGCCATGACCCTTGCATGGGTGTCCTCTGTAGACACCCAGGTTAAACTTTTGCGTTTAGTTGCATTTAAGTTTTGGTGTTTGCCTCCAATCTCAATCTTTGCATAGATGGTGAGTTTTATCCCATAGGCGAGCTTTGTTGTCCTCTTACAACTCTTGTTTCTTTTCTAATTACTCTGTTCATTTTCTAAGTTTCTGAAATATATGAGAACCAATATTTCTAAAAGTATGCTTAAACACTTTTAATATAATATATAATATAACTATGTTACATGTATATCCGTAATGCTAAGAGCATAAACTAAATTGTTAATAATCTGCCTAATCTGTTCACAATTTATATATGTCATGGAGAAGAACTTTATCAGATTTTATCTTTCGTTCTAATCCATATTTATACCTAATTGTGTATATATATATATGTACATGTACATGTACATTTGAATGAATAAATATGTTAAAACCAAAGCATTTTTTTGTTCAATGTTAGTAAATGCTGCCCTCTGAGAAACCTGATAAGTCACATTTTATTCAAGATATAAGGAGATATGGTAAAATAGGACTATGTTATCTTGGTTGTTCATGTGTATGTATTTACTTGCTGTTCTTGTTAGATAACTGTTTGTATGTGACTGAGTCTTTTGTTTCACTTTATGGTCTCCAAAATGAAGCAACTGAATTGCATAAATTATATATGCAAAATATTACATAAAAATTATCTCCTTTTATTTTAGCAGCAGTTTTCTGGTTTTTTTAGCTCTACTGGCCGAAGGCAAGAAGGGCTTATGCGATTGTGCGATTCTTTCGTCTGTTGTCATTAGCAGCACTTTCTCTGAAACCACTTGGCCAATTAAACTTCACATGGATGTTTCTATTGCATAGGAAACTATACAGAATTTTTTTTTTATATTTTTTTTTTTTATCAGAAATTGAAGATGGCTGCCGTTATTTAAAATAGTCCAAAACTTAAAAAATTTTCTTCTCATGAACGGCCCAACATATTTTCAAAATATTTATGCAGTTATGATAACCATTTATAGTTCTATAAGATTTGTTCAAATGGTGTCCCTGGTGTTTAAAATGACCCACCCTGACACATGTCATTATAATAAACATTAATATATATTTTTTTTAAAAAGGAACTGATTTTGCCTATATTTTCATAGAAGCATTGTTTTAGTCAAGGAGGTTCAGATTTGTAAAAATGACAGAGTTCCACTGTCATAAGGGGTCAGGAGGGGCCCCAAAAGGGTAAAAAATTTTAATTACAAAAATAGTTTTCTTAAGAATTGGTCAGTCAGATTTGTTCATATGGGGCATAAATTATCCCTATGTGTAGGGGTTTGAATGAAGATTAGAATTAAGGGTCTAATTTATTGGGACCATGTAAAGGGACTTAGAATTTTACATGGGAATACTATGGGAAAACAGAAAATTCTCATTTTTTCATCCATTTGGGCAAATTTTTTATTCAGATTGAGTTCTGACACATCATCAAGTCATAGAAAATAAGATTTGGTTTAAAAAGGAGAATTGACTTTCCATTAGGGGCAAGGGTGGGTCAAAAAAGGGTTAAAATAGAAAATTTTCAAAAATCTTCTTCTCAACAACCGGTCAGTCAAATTTGTTCATATTTGATACAGATTATCCTAATGAGTCTGGGTTTTATGTTGTACAAATCAAGGGGCTTGTATTTATAGGGGCCCTGTAAGGGGAGTGATTTTCATATAGAAATACTATGGGGAAATGGAAATTTCTAATGTTAACATCCATTTATAATTTTTTTTTTTTAGAGTGAGTTCTGAAGCACCTTCTAGTCATAACAAATAATATTTTGTTCAATAAGAAGGACTGACTTTCCAAAAGGGGCCAGGTGGAGTCATAAAATGGTTAAAATCTAACATTTTCAAAAATCTTATTTTTAACAACCTGTCAGTCAGATTTGTTCATATTTGATATAAATTATCCTTTTATTAAGAGTTCTAAGTTTGCTCATAATAAATCCCTATGAGTGGGTGATTGAAGTTTCAGCAAATCAAGGAGCTGGGATGTATATGGGTCCTGTACAGGGACTATATTTTTTACAGATGAATGGTATGGGAATTTAAAGTACATGTATTTCCTTTTCATAGCAATTAACGTTTTGTTCAGTATGGGTGTGGTGGGGGTATTTATCCATAAGGCGTTAAGACAACCCCCAACGAGAGGGTTAATATTGTGAAATTTCAAAAAGTGCTACGGTCACTATGAACCAGTAGAGCATCCTCAGGTGCTCATGGGCCTCTTGTAAGACTTGTGGCAAAAAAAACAACAACATAAATTCACAAGTAGTAATTATGACCATACTGTGTATGTAGTGAAGGGAGATAATAAGTCAGTTACAAACTGTGTAACAAAATCTATAATAGCCTCCCTTATATCTGTAGTTATAAAAAAATATTAACATGATAGCTCTTCTTAACCCTTTACTCCATAGATATGCGTTTTCCCACACCAATCACAGAAGGCCTTTGAAAACAGTGCAGGAAGAGTTCAGATTGCTCGTGACGAGCAATCTGAACACTTCCTGCACTGTTTTCCACTTTGTCAGTTAATATAAACATAATTCACCAAATAATTCAAAAGCCTTCTATATTAGTTGTCCAAAGGCATCTATATTAGTTGTCCAAAGGCGTCTATATTAGGTGTCCAAAGGCGTCTATATTAGTTGTCCAAAGGCGTCTATATTAGGTGTCCAAAGGCGTCTATATTAGTTGTCCTAAGGTGTCTATATTAAGTGTCCAAAGGCCTCTATATAAGTTGTCCAAAGGCAATTATATTAGGTGTCCAAAGGCGTCTATATTAGTTGTCCAAAGGCGTCTATATTAGGTGTCCAAAGGCCTCTATATTAGTTGTCCAAAGGCATCTATAGTAAGGTCCAAAGGCGTCTAAATTAGTTGTCAAAGGCGTCTATATTGGGTGTCCAAAGGCGTCTGTATTAGTTGTCCAAAGGCGTCTATATTAGGTGTCCAAAGGCGTCTATATTAGTTGTCCAAAGGCGTCTAAATTAGGTGTACTAAGGCGTCTATATTAGTTGTCCAAAGGCGTCTATATTAGAGGTGTCCACAGGTGTCTATATTAGGTGTCCAAAGGCGTCTAAATTAGTTGTCCAAAAGCGTCTATATTAGTTGTCCAAAGGCTTCTATATTAGTTGTCCAAAAACGTCTATATTAGGTGTCCAAAGGCATCTGTATTAGTTGTCCAAAGGCGTCTATATTAGGTGTCCAAAGGCGTCTATATTAGTTGTCCAAAGGCGTCTATATTAGTTGTCCAAAGGCGTCTATATTAGGTGTCCTAAGGCGTCTATATTAGGTGTCCAAAGGCGTCTATATTAGAGGTGTCCAAAGGCGTCTATATTAGGTGTCCAAAGGCGTCTATATTAGAGGTCTCCAAAGGCGTCTATATTAGGTGTCCAAAGGCGTCTTTATTAGAGGTGTCCAAAGGCATCTATATTAGAGGTGTCCAAAGGCGTCTATATTAGGTGTCCAAATGTGTCTATGTTAGAGGTGTCCAAAGGCATCTATATTAGAGGTGTCCAAAGGCGTCTGTATTAGGTGTCCAAATGTGTCTATGTTAGAGGTGTCCAAAGGCGTCTATATGAACAAAAGGGTTAAACTTTGTAGTTATTGTAAAGTTGCTGCCAATATTCACGCAGTTGTACCTTTTCAGATTTCCAAAAGGGGTCCTTATCCATAAATATTTAATACACACAAATATAGAATGAAGTACCAAATAAAACCTCAAGAACATACTAAATTTCTAAAAATAAAAAGCTTTTGGATGAATTGTTTTGAATATAAAAGTGTATTTCTTTTCTGCTTAATGGGCATATAACTTTTATCAGGATTGTTCAAAATTCTAAAATTGACCAAAATTATAGTTATTTTTCCAATATTCCACGCCTTTATAATAACTCCGTATTCCAAAAAGATATATTTGAAAATGCCAAAATTATATATTGCTTTCCTAACTTGGGTTACTTGCCTAGGTTAGACTGAAATAAATTTTCTGCTTAAAATGGCAACATAGTTTGTAACGTATTAATGAAAATGAGATGCTTTTTATCCATTTTGATATTTATTTTATTTTGTAAGACATTTATAGCATTTTATCCTGATACACTCCTTTAAAGTGGGTATATCAGGAAGAAAAGCTTTAACTGTCTTAAACAATAAAATGGATAAAAAAAGCATCTCATTATCATCAATAAATAAAATTCAAATTGTTTGGTATGTCAAATCCACCAAAATGTGACATAGCCGATATTTAAATCGGAGTATGAACTTGAAATGAAATTCCCATTCTCAAAATAGACCGTGCTTAAATACTGCTTGAACACTTTTGCATCATCATTCTGACTATTTATAAGATAAAGCAATTTTTACTAAGGATAAACCTGTATAAGGGGTCAAATTAAATTGAAAATAAAATCCAATGATTGGTTTAGTAAGTCACAAAATATGTTGCCATTTAAAGCAGGAAATCTATTTTAATCTAACTTCAGAGCATAGCCCAAGTTAGGAAAGCCCTTTTCAATATGTTATTTTGGCATTTTTAAACAGATATCCTTTGGCAACACAGGGTAAATGAGTATATATAGGCATGCTATATTGGAAAAGAATGTTTTCAGCCAATTTTAAAATTGTGAAAACTCCTGATATATTCCCTTTAAAAATTAAGCAGTAACCACTCATAACTTAATAAAATATCTTTATATTTCCACAAAATGTTGAACTTTGTTTCTTAGGCCTCAATGTAGTGCAGTCTATCTCTAAAATTACAATGAAAATATGTTTAATGATAATTCAGATAAATAACAAATTGTATTATAGGGGCCAGTCATTATGGCATTGCTGACCTTGAGGCACTGGCTGTCGACACACATAAGTTTGAAAAGCGCTACTCAGATACAATGATTTCTCCCTACAATGAGACTACCAAGAAGATATATAATGAACGGTCCCCGATACACCATGTTAATCAATTGACGTGTGCCCTTGCTCTTTTCCAAGGAACTGAAGATATGGTAGTGACAGTTGCATGCTGCTCACACATACATTCATATATACGAGGGGCATTTCAAAAGTAATGCAACTGGGGTAATATAAAGCACGCATTTGATAGATATTAAATCATTTATGCCTCATACCCTAAAAGTAATCCCCCTTGTTACGTACACAAAGTTTCAAACGTTTAATCCAGTTCTTAAAGGCATCTTCATACTCATTTTCAGGTATACCCAGCATACACTGATAAACAGCGGACCCCAGGGCCTGTCGGGACCTATACCGTCTACCAGCTAAATGTTTTCTCAGTTTAGGGAACTAGGTCTGGGGAATATGGTGCATGTGGAAGAACTCAAACCCTTTCCTTGTTAAAAAACGAGGTCACAATAGCAGACTTATGCGCAGGGGCGTTGTCATGCAACAGGGATAGGTGCTTTAAGCCAGTGTGTGGGCGACGTTTGAATCATTGTTTTTTAAGTTTCTTCAACACTTTTTCTTTATAAAATATACCAGTCACAGATTTTCTATTTGGTACAACCAGTTGCATAATAGGACCATGTATATCAAAGAAAATAACAAACATTGCTTTCATAGCACTGATCAATCTTTTGGCAATCGTGGGGCGGCGACAGTTTTTGGTAGCCCATATTTTGTTGTTAATTTTTCTGGTAGGTTCGAGAAAGTGTACCCATGTCTCATCTCCTGTAATAATGTCAGAAAACTGCTTTCTTTGATATTTTGGAAACATTTTAAGCAGTTTTCTGGCAGTTTCAAGTCAGACACGCTTTTGCTTGTCTGACAGCAAATGAGGGATCCATCTAGCTGTAATACGTCTCATCTTTAAATTACATTTTAGAATGCGGAATACGCTTGCGGCTGAAATACCAACTATACTAGCTATCTGATGAACAGTTAGTCTGGCATCAGACTTAACCACATCACATACTTTGTTAACCATAATGTTAGAAGTAGCACTACAAAGACGTCCCGATTTTGGTGCATCATTAATGGAGTCACAACAGCTTTTAAACTTCTTAATCCAACCCATGACAGTGGCATACGACACTTCATTCTGTCCATGAACAACACACAATTCGTCAAAAAACTCCTTCGCTGATACGCCAAGCTGGCATCGAGTCTTTACATAACCTCGAATTTCAGCTGCCTTTACACTTCTCTTGCCAACCATTTTACTATAGTGTCAATGACTATATGTTGCTTTTATCACTCTATTAGAGATAATACTGTGTGTACACCTGTAAATTTGGTATGTATGTGTAGAGAATGGATGTCTCGCTACATCGGTACAATTTTCACGAAAATCCCGTGCAAGGCGAGGCCGCACGATAATCAGTTGCATTACTTTTGAAATGCCCCTCGTATATACGATTCAGCTGCATTTTACCAACTTTGAATGGTTAAATTTTTGCTTAGCTTGCTATACCTGTTTGTAAATGCTGACTATATTTAGCCTTTTTATAAACAACAATAGCTACATAATATAAATTTTATATTTATAGAATGAGGTTCATTATTGTTTAATTGTCTATGGTGATGTCTCAGAAACCTCTCGCACTGCCAAGGTTGTGGGCTCATACCCAGTTTGGTTAAAACACTTTATCTGCAGAAGGATCAGGCTTCTCCACAGGCCATTTAGGCACAGGGGCACCCCAGCACTTGACTATCCGAAATGGTATTCCCCAGCTTGAATTCTTGAACAAAATTTTGCAAAATCTTACCATACTTTCCTCTAAATCACTATTTTTCTTTGCATATCTTTGCTCATTTTAATGTCTAAAATGAAATATACTAAATATGATGACTTAAACTGATCAACCCTTTACTCCATAGACACACGTTTTCCCGCACCAATCATAGAAGGACTTTGAAAACAGTGCAGTGTAACAAGCAATCTTAACACTTCCTGCACTGTTTTCCACTCTGTCAGTTAATATAAACATAATTCACCCAATAGTTCAAAAGCCTTCTATATTAGAGGTGTCCAAAGGCGTCTATATTAGAGATGTCCGAAGGCTTCTATATGAAGTAAAGGGTTAATACAAGTTTACAAATGAAAATGTGTTGAAGGTGTTTACAAACTCTTACCCCAGTGCTTGCATTCCTTCCTGTGGAGAACCTGAGGATGATATTTCTGCTCAGCTTCTTGTATTTGTCAATACATGTACATGTATATACATCTGAAGTCTTTCTTCCTAAATAAAACTTTTAATGAATAGAGTTAAGTTTTATCACTAGTGGTCCATTAACCCTTTGCTCCATAAGCATTTTCTTGGACTCTTCCAAATTGAAAGCATTAATTCACCACATATCAGCAATGGGTGAATTATGTTTATATTAACTGACAGAGTGGAAAACAGTGCAGGAAGTGTTCAGATTGCTAGTTACGAGCTATCTGAACTCTTTCTGCACTGTTTTTCAAAGGCCTTCTGTGATTGGTGCAGAAAAACGCGTATCTATGGAGTAAAGGGTTAAATATGGACCTGAAAGCCAATATTGCCCCAGATCAGTCATCTGTGATTTAATCCAAAAAATTAATACACTTATCAGTAGCATGGTCATTAAAATTCACTCATCAGTAGTCAGGTGGTCTACATGTGAGTCCCTGCCTCAAGGCAAACCTATCACTGTAATGTTGTTAATTGGAACCCAGCTCAGGCAGAGGACTTCATGTGGAAATGTTGGCCAGTTACCTGTGACTGTATTATGGTTTTACTCAGCTCTGTAGACACGGGATGCAGCCTATAATAAGGCAAGGTTGGAAAATTCCACTCGTCCACTCATCATGCCGAGTGAACATTTGATCAGGACGAGTAAGATTGAAGAAACTAACCTAAATATTTCTTTGATTGTAAGCACTTAGTAAAAATGTTGGAAAGTAGCTTTTATAAGAAATTTCAAATCCTGATAAGGAATATGTTGAAAATGTTATTAAACCCCATTCCCTTTCTGTTTGTGATCATATTTTATCCACATATCATGCATGCATTCGCCTGCTTTATGTACATGAATGCGGTCAAATCCAAGTCATGTGAAAAACATACTTCAATTATTAATAATTCAAACTTTTTTTGATTTCTCAATGACAAAATTTACAAAATATTTTGGTATCCCCAGAACTCTCATGATAACAATTATAATGATTTTTTGAAAATTAATTTCACACTTTAATAGATAAACAACTTCAATCCCTCTTATTCTGAAGTGAACATCTATACCCTATAAACAATCCACGACTGTCCAAATCGACACATGTTTACATAAGAAATTGCTGTTGAGTAATCAGGGTTTGACTGTGTTTTACAAACTGTACTTCCCAGGCTAATAAGACATTGCAGCTCAATGTCATTTGCCACTGAATCAAGTGGGAAAGTTATCAGTCCTTGTCGTGATTGAGTACTTGCTAACATACCTGGATCCCAGGAAGCACTGGTGAGGTTAACTGATTGTTGGTAAGCCCATGATGGCATAAAAATAACGCTAAATATTTAGATAAATTCAAACATCATATTTTACGACTAGGGGCCAGTCATTATGGTGTTGCTGATTTGGAGGCACTGGCAAAGGACACACACAAGTTTGAAAGTCGTTATCTAGATTCAATGATTGGTCCCTATGATGGAGTACCAGAGCATGTGCAAGTATACAAAGACAGATCCCCCATAAATCACATTGAACATCTTAACTGTGCATTGTCACTGTTCCAGGGCGATGAAGATCAGGTATCATTGTTTTCTATGTAAAGCATAATTTCATTGATTGTTTTTATCCATAATCAGTTCTGCTTTATCACCTTACTTAAACTTATTTATTTTACATTGATTTTAAAAAAAAAAAAAATCTTAGAAAATTTAGACAATGTTGTATGGTGATTAGCATCGCTTTCAACAATTTTTCAGTCATATCATGACGGTGTCTACTTGAGACAGTATTCTGATCATACTGTCACCGTGCCAACCAGACCTAGAACTCTCCTCTAAATGCTGAGCTTATAGTACCATTTTTAAAGTCTTTGGTATGACCAGGCCGGGGATCGAACCCATGACTTTCCCCATGAGAGGCGGATGCTCTACCACTAGACCACGCTGCGGTTAGATTAAGACAAATAATGCTTCTTGGGTTAAATTAGTACTAAACATATATGGATAAAGTGTTTTAGTCTGCTACACTATACAGCCATAGCAGATTATCAAACCCACGACCTCTCTATCTAGAAGAGCCTATAAATGACTAACTTTTACATAGACTGCATAACAATGTAAATGTTTCAAAGAACTTCTTAAAAATGCATATTCTGTACCATTTTTATTTTGCATGTAGCTTGGTGTTTTGGAATGAATAAAAATGCACTATTTTATTAGTTTATACTAATTTATTTTAGCTTGATTGTGATGAAAGCTCAGAGCTTATATGAACTGCTCTTAGTTTATACTAATTTAATTTTACTTGATTGCGATGAAATTCAGAGCTTATATGAACCACTTTCAAGTCCACTTCCTGGATAGAACAATACTGAGTGTTGTTTTATCAGGGCATCAGGCCCAGCTGGGGATCAAACCCGCAACATCTGGCATGAGCGGCCAACACTCTAACCATTGCATTATTGCCGCCACTATTTCAATGAAATTTCAATCTTAAAAAATTTAAAGTTTAGGTAAAAGTTGTTTATAACTGTAAACTGTTTCAAGTAGGATAAAGGAAACCTTTAAAATTCTTATTCTTAATTTCAGTCAACTGTTGGCTGTATTTTTTTTATGAGCTGAACAAATTATTTTAATTAAAGATTTATTGTGATGCAGATTTTATCAAGAAGCTTGTATTATGGTTAATTATGATACAAAATGTCCTTAATACAATATTCTTTAGTATCAAAGTAGCTTTATTCATTGAACTAGTTTTACTCCAGCAAGTAGAGTTAATGGGTACAGTATTTATATCATACATGTAATATAATGATCATTTCAGATAGTGCCACCTAATCAGGCAGAGATGATGTACAAAGCTGTAAAAGACAAGGGACTGCCTACAGCATATATCCTGTTTAAAGGTATGGAATATAAGATTCTCAAATTTCTGCTCTTGGAAGATACACACTTTCTTCTATGGTGGCGACATCTGACTCACATGACCTGCATGTTTTTTGACACCTTGGGTGAGATGGATACTCAGAATTGATATTTATAATTTTATTATAGGTTTGAGGTTTGGGTAGAAAATTCTGTTTTGATGGATAATGGTTTTGGTGAGAAAGAGGTACTGATGAGTATCTGCGAAAACAGTCATCACAAGAAATGGTATTATCTGTAGAAAATGGAAAAACAATGAATGATTCCTTTTAACGCTTTACTTCATATAGAAGCCTTTCGACACCTCTAATATAGACGCCTTTGGACACCTTATATAGAAGGCTTTTGAATTATTGGGTGAATTATGTTTATATTAACTGACAGAGTGGAAAACAGTGCAGGAAGTGTTCAGATTGCTTGTTATGAGCAATCTGAACTCTTTCTGCACTGTTTTCAAAGGTCTTCTGTGATTGGTGCTGGAAAACGTGTATCTATGGGGTAAAGGGTTAACACATTGAATAATTATTTCAGTTTAATTCATCAATCCTTATTTAACCACAGTCATTTTAATGACATTATATAATTTACATCACGTATGTTTATGCATCACGTCACAGTGTGAGATTAGTAGGAAAATCAAGTGAAGTGTACAATGAAATTTCACACTCAGTAAAAAACATGGAAATCTATGTCTGTGATGCAAGAAACATGCTTATTTGTAATATCGATACCATGTAAATACATGTATATACAATAAAGTTCATCTAGGGTTTATATTGGTAACATTTTATTATATAAACTCTTCACCTTATATCACATTTATTAATTAAATTATAGTTTCCCTCAAAAGGCATTCTGGGATTTCAATGAACTTCCACTTCTACATAAAGGTCAATAAATCCTAGAAATGTGCGAGGCTTGTGCTACCTCTTATTAGTGTGCTAAAATGTAAACGATGAAAAGGGGGTATTAAAAATATTGTACTGGCTTCTGTTCCACCGGTACTTCCTTAAGTTTTACTTCAATGCTTAAAAATTTAAACTATTTTGACAGGTTATTTATTATTGGTTTAATCAGTGTCAATGAAACCATACACAGTTATAGTGGAATCATAATCACCTAGATGCTTTGCTTGTGTTGGTGAAACAGGACCCTAGTAAGAAGTGATAAAGTTTATGTTTATTATTTTGCTTTGATTGAGAAACAAGTTATTACAAATCGCGCTCGATTAAGTGGTTAATACCCTAATATGGAAATGAGGTTGTCTGCATCATTCAGTGAATATATTTGTAATTATATTGTAGGTGAACAGCATGGCTTCAGAAAGGCTGAGAATGTTCAGAAAGCCCTTGATGGGGAATTCTATTTCTTTTCGAAAGTGTTTGGATATGAAGCAGCTGATGATAATATTGAGGTCAGTATACATATATATATATATACCTGGTGAGGTGTAATGCCAATCATCAGAGTATATATACACTTGGTGAGGTGTCATGCCAATCGTTCGAGTATATATACACCAGGTGAGGTGTAATGCCAATCATCGGAGTATATATTCACCTGGTGAGGCATAATGCCAGTCATCGGAGTAAATATACACCTGGTGAGGTGTTATGCCAATCATCAGAGTACATATACACCTGGTGAGGTGTTATGCCAGTCATCGAGCATAAATACACCTCCAGAGATGTAATGTCAATCATCGGAGTATAAATACACCTGGCGAGGTGTAATGCCAATCATCAGAGTATATATACACGTGGTAAGATGTTATGTCAATCATCGGCATGTTGTATGACTTTCAAAGTTTCATGTTGTAAATAGATCAAGTGTGTGGAATGTGTTTCATAGCTTTGAACCTGAAATTATTGTACTTGTGATCCTTAAATTGGTGGGCTGATGTTTTGACCATGAAGTTGTTAGTTAATACAGGTAATTCATTTAATTGGCTGATGTTTTCTATGAAATTGGTAGGCTATTGTTGGACCATGAACTTTTGTAGCAGGAAAATTTGTTTGGATTTTAAAACCCAGTTGACCTGGGTGATGTTTTTTCTTCCAATTTTGAATACCTACTTATAAGACAGTTAGAAGTTAATACAGAGATGTATTTATCAAGTTGATAGTTAATTATTTAATGATCCACAGAGTGTTTATTAACATACTTAGAGATGCTTTAAATTATTTTTCATTTAACTTGGTACATGTTTAGCTCCCCTGAACAAAAACTTGATTTGCTCACTATATTGTTACTGTTTATAAAAAAAAAACAGAGTAAGATCGCTCATATTAAAAAGAATTCAATCTGTTTTAGATCCCAATCGACAATCTGAAATAGAGACAGAGTGACAGGCATGCAAGATAGAGCAAACAAAATATAGTTTGGATTTAAAACAGATGAAAGAGGAAAATTAGTGCTGTTATTTCAATAAAACATTGTTATGATTGTGTGATCATATTCATGTGTTTGCCATAATACATTGTATGTACAGATATGTTACTTTGATTTATATCACCAGGGAATAAAACATAGAGAGTGACCATAATACACAATTTTATATTTATTTATTGTCTCCTAAGAGTAAGGGTTGAGAGATATAATATTAGTGTGTACAATTTACGAATATTTAGTTGGCCGCCACAGATTGCAGGTTCAATATGTCATACTTCATGATGATTCTACCCAAGAGAATTCTCACTTGCATCTAGTACATGTATTCATAATGCTATAAAATATAATTATATTGTGCATATTCAGCTTTTTGTAATTTTTGGTATTCATGTATTACCAAGTATGCTTATAAATTACCATGAAATGATGAAGAATATATTTTGTAAAATGTATTTTTTTAACAAGTAGTTGTTTGTGATGCAATTTAATTGTAAATTTGCTACACTATTTAGCCATATTCTGTGTTATATTTCCTGTCAGAGAAATAAAAGAGAATGATAATTTTATTATTTTAACAAACCTATAATCCAGCCCAATACCTCAAATATTTGTTCATTCTTTTATAAAAAGATTATTGTTCAATGAATATTTAATATTAAGGAAGTTTTTATAGATTCTTTATTTGTAATATATTGAGAGAAATAAGTTTAGCAAGTTAAAATACATGGGAGATATTCAACGCCCTTAAAAAAGGAAATGTTATATATTCAAACTGAATTTTTGTAGGATATAGAATTCATTTAAAAATCAACAAATGAGTTTGATTCTGATATGATGCGACAATGTTCTTAATTTAATGTAAAAGGACGTAATTTACATATGAACCTCAGATACGTATGAACTATGATGCATTTTAGGAAACATTCATTTTGGCCTTTTAGTTTTCTGGTAAATGTTCCCTGCAGATGTACAGTTTAAAAGATATACTTTAACAACAAACAGTTTTATTTGGCAAAATGTTAATTTTAATATAGGAGCAATAACAACGCAAAAAAAACAACCATAATTTGAAATGGTTACAAAATACTTATTTTGTTTTCTACTATTATTGTAAAAAAAATATCTATATGCAAAGATTTGCTATAAAACTTATTCTTTCAGTATTGTTGTTGGTTGTAAAAAGCCGGGCCTGATTAGCTCAGCCGGTAATGCAGTTAACTATCAATCCAGGGGTCTTGAGTTTGGATCCCCGCCCAGCAACAGTCTCCGTGATGATTGGCATATGACATTGCATCTCATTATCATACTCAAGCGGGAAATTTATCAGTTACTTGCGGAGATGTGATGTGCTCGAGTACTGGTTAACCTTTCAGGATCCCAGGAAACATAGGTTAGGTTAACTGATCATCTGTTAGCTCTCGATGGCATAAAAATGACACCAAATATTCAATCGATCAATTCATTGGTTGTAAAATGATAAGTTTACTGCATTAAATAGCGTTATACGTTTGCTAGTGCTATAAAATGGACGCACTGCAATGTTCACATCAAATTTTGCTCGTGTTCATTGATCAAAGCAGTATTTACATTTATGAACATTTAACCACATGAAGACATTAATCTCTAAATATATCTATCTGACACTTCATATTGAAGAAGGATATTTAGATTTTTTATAAAATTAGTGGCGTCGCCCTTGTTTTGAAAATATGGGTAAAAAATCGTTAAAAAAGCACAAATTGAAATTCCTTGATGAAAATAAAATATTTGTCAGTCAGTTTTTGTAATGGTATATATATAATAATAGAAAGTATTTGATTTGAAGTTTTGATTAAATTCATTTTATTATGCCATTGTACAGAAAAAAAGACACAAATAAATTATTAATGCCATAATGAATTCATACTTCCAGTGATTAATTGGTGTTTCTTTGTTTTTGAACAAAATAGTAAAATAACACAATAAAAAAACAACACTGTGATATAGTGAGTATGCCCGATGTTGTTGGTTTGATCACTGGCTCAGTCTGGTGGCCACCCATAAACAACACTCGGTTCTGGTGTTGCCTTGGAAACGTACTTGGGGGGCATATTCACAAAAAGTCTTGTAGCTTACTTTGCAATAGAGCTTATATAGATTTATAAGATTCAAAATATGAATATTGGATATGAACTCTTATGTGGCTGAGAACGTAATATTATCAGTTTGACCTAGCATTTATTTATTATCAAAAACTAAACATAATTTTGGCATGATTATCAATGAAACTATATACAGTTTTACTGGAAGCAGTCTAAAATCATGATCACCTGGTTGCTTTTCTTAGAATTACGTATTGAAGTACATTTATATATTTAGATATATTGGTCAAATAGGAGCCAGGTACTTTGACACAAAGTATGTATGTGATGGTGGTACAGCAGAGCTCAGATTCATATATTGAAAACATATACACATACATGTAGTATTCAGAATACACATTCTTTAATATATATTAAAAATATAAAGTTCTTCTTGTGTTTATTGAATACTCACCAGACTCAAAAAGGTGACAATTCCTTTTACGATCAACTCGAGGGTGCCTCGGTGGCTGAGTGACCTAAGATGCTGTTTCAAGATCACTTGCCTCTTGCTGTTGTAGTGGGTTTTGAGCTCAAATCGCTAAAAAAAACTTAATGAGGAAAAGTTCACCAGTAACTTATGAATGACGGTGGTTTGCTTAGATCCATGTTTACGAGTCTGGTATCTTCATCGGCTAATACAACAGGTTGCTATGTATAACCTGTCATGTGTAGAAAATTATGTAAATTTCCATTAACAAAACAAAACCTGAACTAAAACCGCTCCCATGTTTATGATGTATGATAGTTACTGTAAACATAACTGAATCTTCAAAGAGTAGTACAATAGTGATTTTCAAATGTTTTGAAGGTCGTGGAAATGTGTACTTTGTCAGTGAAAACTGAATTACAATGTTAAGTAATTCGTGATCGATAATATACGAAATTATACATTTAGCAATGTAAATTTCAAAAAGATCCGTTGCTGACAAGTACTAATCCCACATTCCCTCTCGGATTACGAATTCGCCGAACATATGAAATTGTATTCGATTCACCCCCGCCTGAAAATCTGGGTTGAAAAAAATAGCAACATCTTGAGGCTGATCAAACAGAAATGTATGGCACATCTTCAGAAATGTATGGCACATCTTGACGCTGATCAAAATGAAATGTATGGCACATCTTGACGCTGATCAAACAGAAATGTATGGTACATATTGACGCTGATCAAACAGAAATGTATGGTACATATTGACGCTGATCAAACAGAAATGTATGGCACATATTTACGCTGATCAAACAGAAATGTATGGCACATCTTGACGCTGATCAAACAGAAATGTATGGCACATATTGACGCACATCTTGATGCTGATCAAACAGAAATGTATGGCACATCTTGACGCACATCTTGATGCTGATCAAACAGAAATGTATGGCACATATTGATGCTGATCTAACAGAAATGTATGGCACATATTTACGCTGATCAAACAGAAATGTATGGCACATATTTACGCTGATCAAACAGAAATGTATGGCACATCTTGACGCTGATCAAACAGAAATGTATGGCACATATTGACGCTGATCAAACAGAAATGTATGGTACATATTGACGCTGATCAAACAGAAATGTATGGCACATATTGACGCTGATCAAACAGAAATGTATGGCACATCTTGACGCACATCTTGATGCTGATCAAACAGAAATGTATGGCACATATTGACGCTGATCAAACAGAAATATATGGCACATCTTGACGCACATCTTGATGCTGATCAAACAGAAATGTATGGCACATATTGACGCTGATCAAACAGAAATGTATGGCACATATTTACGCTGATCAAACAGAAATGTATGGCACATATTGACGCTGATCAAACAGAAATGTATGGTACATATTGACGCTGATCAAACAGAAATGTATGGCACATATTTACGCTGATCAAACAGAAATGTATGGCACATCTTGACGCTGATCAAACAGAAATATATGGCACATATTGACGCTGATCTAACAGAAATGTATGGCACATTTTCTTTTTGTTTTATCGTACATGTAGATCTACACTTTAAAAGGAGTCCTCCGTGGCCGAGTGGTCCAAGGCGCCGTCTCAAGATCACTTGCTTCTCATCGCTGAGATCATAGGTTCGAGTACCGCTCGCTCCAAAAACTTTATGTGAGAAAGTTTCTAGTTACTTGCGGAAGGACAGTGGTTCTACTCAGTCTGAGGTCTTCCTCCACCAGTAAAACTGGATATGTCATATATGTGTTGAAAATGGCATTAAACCCCATTAAAAAAAATTAAAAAATTATAACACACCGATCGTGATAAATAGTTTTCAGCATTGTCTTGAAAAGATATCAGTAAATTTGATGGTCAGTTGGTAGTATGATAATGTTGAGCATACGTTTTTGTTAAAAAATTGTTGTGGGACATCATGGAAGATTGGACTTCGTGCTCGTAATGGCTATTCACTTGATGTTCTCGCTTCTTACAAATTGTCGAATACATCTGCGTTTATCATCACGTGTTTCTTTTTATATACATGTACCTGAACATTTCTGTGTTTTATCATTTACACTTGTCCATGTTGACGTATGATTTTATGACATGTGTAATCAGGAATAATATTGTTTTTAATTTCGTATGTGCCAAACTGTATGGAAATAAATTGCTCCGATGACAAATAAAAAAATAATTAAATATTCTATTCGTTTCATCGTATTGACTGCGGTTTGAACCTACGACTTCCTGAGTGACAAATAAACGCCTGTACCACTGAACCACGATGGGGTCTTATATAGAGGTGTATGTTCGTTATTCAATAGTAAATAAAACAAGTTTGCACTCTTGTTATTCGTTGAAAGACCAAAATGAAAGAAGTAAAACTTACATTTTAGTGTTTGTTCACCTCGTCACTACCAAAATATGAAGAGAAACGCAGGGATCATGTAGCATGTAAGATATTGTTTTCTGTCCAGTGTTTACACGGGTGACAAAGTCAGAAACCATGTACATATCATGTATTCATTTCCCAATTTCAAGCATCAAACATTTTTTTTAAAATTCACAATTCAACTTGACAATGCTTCCAACATGTTCAAAATACATCAATATTGTCGTTCTAACAAAAAGGCCATTAAATAAGGAAAATGCATTTTTAAAGAAGAAACAAGGATTATTTATAACCGTCATTATGCGACTACCCTAGAGGCATTTCCTGATTCCATTGGTGGTGCTATGCCAGTCTTGTAAACTATTGCTTATCCTATTTTATTTTGATCTGCTTTGCTCTCAGTATTCAGCCACAGTCTGCCCTATTAATCAGTTTTGCCTGTGGTTACTGTTGTCCTTCTCACAAGACCAAGTAACCCGACTGCTTCCTCCATACCGACGTGTATTCAGACTTTATTGATTTTTCTATCGAATACAATTAGATATTCTTATGAACTAGGTAACTATTTATGCACACAGAGAGGCTGAACAGAAAACGAGAACGATGGCGTATTAATAATGATTATGATAATATTAGTATAACGGAAACGTAAACACGGCAAGTAAACAAAAACCCTTCATATTGATTTCAAAAGACCATGTGCTTTTTTTTAAAGAGGAAAACATTTCATGGAATAAAATTGCAACGGCAGCATGTTTAAACAGAAAAAGAATTATGTAATGCTGTTCCATCCTGTGTATTACACTGGGTCAGATGATATCACTCCTGTACCCCCATACCAATCCAATGACCTTTGCTCTCTACAGAACCCGGATAAAGGCACTGCACTGACGGGGATTTTACTGTTAAAATCCTTTTGCACTCGAGGATCATGTTGTTGCTGACGTATCGTCCTGCCATTGATCTGTTGCCTTTCAGTTCTCCCGAGATCCCGTTGCCCCGGAAGACTATGGATAAAAAACGCTGATTAAGATTCGATAACCCTTCGGCATGGGTCATCACTATAATGCCAGACTATCTATGGCAATAAAATAAAATCCCGAACTTTCGCGGTTCTGCGGGGACGTTAAATACGGTAAAAGCGCGGCAATTTAGCAGGGTCCTTTATCGCCAATATTATCCATTACGTTAATGAAAACGACTGTTCATATCAAATATAACGTATGTATTATAATGGCTGTTATGGCATATACGTCATGATTCAAAGTGACCACACCAGAATGAAAAATAACCAAGCAATACTGACAATGAATCACATTGTAATTAAAAGAAACCACGTGAGACCATATCAGAATGATAACGAACCACCAAAGTCGTGTTTGGTGTTCCATAGTATGTTTCGTCTTATTCGAACTGTACAAAACTGAATTCAATTAGAATGTGCCTATTTAAACTGCGATATGAAATATGTGTCAACGCTGTTAACATTTAGATAAGAACATCTTCTATGCCTTACTCTTATAATGGCTATATAAATACCAGTCTATTGTATTCGTTAAGAACACTTATCTGTTTCCACGGTGCCAACTAAATCAAAATGGGAACTAAATCTTTATTTTATTTATCTATTGCATTTCTAGGTAAGACATTTTATAGTTACGCTGTCGTTATTGTTTTGCATAACATAAAATCACCGGCATGGGGAAGCCCCTTATTTTAAATGGACCCTTTCTCTCGGAAAGCTCCTGAGGGGGTGGGGGTGCTGATTATAGTTCTGGTAAATGGGTTGCCATCGTAATCATACACTCATTAAATGCTTAACATGTTCGTGGCTCATTCACGAGGCATTTACTCTTAGATTATTAGATAATCAGAGACTTAATTTAGTCACTGACAATATGAAATATGTTAGCATTTAAACAACAGAAAGTGTAAATTTTGTAACTTAAATAGTGTTGAACCTGAGTATCATTTCTAATTGTGTTGCTCTTTATATGCTTCATTTCGAATTAACTATCGACAGACGATAAATTAATTTAATTGTCTTATGTTAACTTAGTCTAATAATAAGATAATTAATAACAAAATATAACACAAAATAACAAATTCTTAAGAGAAGCCACAGTAACGAGTCATCTATTAATAACGTTAGCAAACGTAACAATGAATAGGTTTGAAATGGCAAACTTCAGAAACGAGGCTATAGTTGTAAAACAAATAGGCTTGATAACAAAAGTATAACAGTATACATGAAATGTTACAAAAACATGTTAATTTTATATAAACAGTGTACATGCATATACAATATTGTATTTGCCATATGTTTATATACAAAATGTGTGAATGGCCAAAGGCAATATGTTCTAGATTTCTAACAAATTTAAAGCTTCTCGTTATAACGAATGTTAGTCTATATGAAGAACCGTTTGTATTGTGAGGTGTAGATTACGTATATATGACAATGTTCAAAAAACACAAATGAGGAACTTTTAATACTCGGATACCTTAGGCCTTACTTTACAGTTGAATTGCGTTCTTTGTTTTATATAAAATAAGGACTAGGATTTCCAAGGTAATTTTTTCCACATAAAATGTTAAAATCCTATACAAGTCACTGTTTTAACACCAGTGATGTCTTATTGCAGTATTTGCTAAACCAGCTTTTGCTTTACTTATCTGCAGCAAGAAATCACAGTCCCTATGAATCATTTTGAAATTATTTCAAACCAACTTACATAGGAATTTTTAAATGCAATAAGTATGTTACCGTGGCAAATAATGAAGCGCAACTGTGAGATGGGACCTTACGCTGTGTGGCATGTTGCTACGGTATTTGCTGCTTCTGTTCTGCCTATTGCTACGGTCTTTGCTTCTTCTGTTCTGCCTATTGCTACGGTATTTGCTGCTTCTGTTCTGTTTATTGCTACGGTCTTTGCTTCTTCTGTTCTGCCTATTGCTACGGTCTTTGCTTCTTCTGTTCTGCTTATTGGTACGGTCTTTGCTTCTTCTGTTCTGCCTATTGCTACGGTCTTTGCTTCTTTTGTTCTGCTTATTGCTACGGTATTTGCTTCTTCTATTCTGCTTATTGCTACGGTCTTTCTTCATCTGTTCTTCTTATTGCTACGGTCTTTGCTTCATCTGTTCTGCCTATTGCTACGGTCTTTGCTGCTTCTGTTCTGCGTATTGCTACGGTCTTTGCTTCTTCTGTTCTGCCTATTGCTACGGTCTTTGCTTCATCTGTTCTGTCTATTGCTACGGTCTTTGCTTCATATGTTCTGCCTATTGCTACGGTCTTTGCTTCATCTGTTCTGCCTATTGCTACGGTCTTTGCTTCATCTGTTCTGCTTATGGCTACGGTCTTTGCTTCTTCTGTTCTGCCTATTGCTACGGTATTTGCTTCTTCTGTTCTGCTTATTGCTACGGTCTTTGTTCTTATGTTCTGCTTATTGCTACGGTCTTTGCTTCATCTGTTCTGCTTATTGCTACGGTCTTTGCTTCATCTGTTCTGCCTATTGCTACGGTCTTTGCTTCTTCTGTTCTGCCTATTGCTACGTTCTTTTCTTCATCTGTTCTGCCTATTGCTACGGTGTTTGCTTCATTTGTTCTGCTTATTACTACGGTATTTGCTTCTCTGTTCTGCTTATTGGTACGGTCTTTGCTTCATCTGTTCTGCTTATTGCTACGGTCTTTGCTTCATCTGTTCTGCCTATTGCTATGGTCTTTGCTTCTTCTATTCTACTTATTGCAACGGTCTTTTCTTCATCTGTTCTGCCTATTGCATCGGTCTTTGCTTCATCTGTTCTGCCTATTGCTACGGTCTTTGCTGCTTCTGTTCTGCGTATTGATACGGTCTTTGCTTCTTCTGTTCTGCCTATTGCTACGGTCTTTGCTTCATCTGTTCTGCCTATTGCTACGGTCTTTGCTTCATCTGTTCTGCTTATTGCTACGGTCTTTGCTTCTTCTGTTCTGCTTATTGCTACGGTCTTTGCTTCATCTGTTCTGCTTATTGCTACGGTCTTTGTTCTTCTGTTCTGCCTATTGCTACGGTCTTTGCTTCTTCTGTTCTGCTTATTGCTACGGTCTTTGCTTCATCTGTTCTGCCTATTGCTACGGTCTTTGCTGCTTCTGTTCTGCTTATTGCTACGGTCTTTGTTCTTCTGTTCTGCCTATTGCCACGGTCTTTGCTTCATCTGTTCTGCCTATTGCTACGGTCTTTGTTTCATTTGTTCTGCTTATTGCTACGGTCTTTGCTTCATCTGTTCTGCTTATTGCTACGGTCTTTGCTTCATCTGTTCTGCCTATTGCTACGGTCTTTGCTTCATCTGTTCTGCTTATTGCTACGGTCTTTGCTTCTTCTGTTCTGCTTATTGCTACGGTCTTTGCTTCATCTGTTCTGCCTATTGCTACGGTCTTTGCTGCTTCTGTTCTGCTTATTGCTACGGTCTTTGTTCTTCTGTTCTGCCTATTGCCACGGTCTTTGCTTCATCTGTTCTGCTTATTGCTACGGTCTTTGCTTCATCTGTTCTGCTTATTGCTACGGTCTTTGCTTCATCTGTTCTGCTTATTGCTACGGTCTTTGCTTCATCTGTTCTGCTTAGCTCTACTGTTAACGTTGTTGTTATTTAAACAAAAAATGTACAAACTACTGTTAGTGTTATTAACAAGATAACCCGGGCACCCCCCCCCCCCCATACCCCCATCCCCCATCCCCCACGGCCACAGCCACCCACCCCCCCCCCCCCCCCCCCCCCCACACACACACACACATAAACTGACTTTATTTGCTCCCCGTAGGTCTGACTGCTGCGGATTATACAGACCCCCACTGCGACGGAAAACAAGTAATCGTACATTTGTTCGAATGGAAATGGACAGATATAGCCCTAGAATGCGAGCGGTATCTATCTCAAAAGGGATTCTGTGGGGTTCAGGTAACTGATATTTATAATAACAACACCCAGGTTTGACAGTGCTTTGTTTTTTATCTGCCGGCTCCGATTTATTTGATTACACAATGATTTGATATTTATGACAGAATTCTGCGTGTAACAAATCCTCAAAGTATGACCTGGCGTCTTTAGAAAATCAAAGTACCTATAGTACTGAATCCCGGGCAAACAATGGTCAAGCAGAATATAAGAATCCATCATGAGGATCTATGTAGGATAGAACAATCTCGTCGAGAACCGTCGTCAAAACTGTATGCAGGGACCAACATAGTTATCTATTTATCATTTTATTATTTCCAAACTGAATAGTATAACTGACGATTTGGAACTTAACTAGTTCACTATATTTTTCTAGCGATAGAATTTCATGGACGTCCTTAGATTTTTGAAATTTGTTACTATTTATCAAGGACTTACATAGAGACAAGTCCTTGCTATTCATAGAATATCTTTTCCACGACGCTCTGAAATACGACTACTTAACCTAGACAAATTTACCAAAGTAAAAATGTATTTATGAACCACGTGATAGAATTAACGGTTGAAGTCGAATGAATTGCCGTTTCCATTAATAACTGTCCGGATTCACATTTTCAGTTAAACCTACACGAAAATGACACCAAGATGTGATGATGCCCTTTTGCAACAGATTTGCAAACTAACAAACACGTGTATTAGGGATACAATTGATATTTATATTCAGTGTCGGAATAAGTAGAGCACATATTGCCCCACTGTGCATGCCCGTTTTACAAATTTACATTGATATTGACGTTATTCTTTTTTGCAAATGGAAATGGGGTGATCTAGACTTTAGTCAAGCAAGCGTCGCATATGATCAAGATTATCCGGACGTAGGCGTAAGCAGTGAAATAAGCCACAACCCTTCCTAAAATTGATTAGATGTTGTCCTTCTTTCTCAGCCAATGAAATCGTACGGGAAGGTAGATCAACATCTACATGTTATGTTTTGACGCAACATTGAACTAATGTTAATTACACTATTTCAATATATTTTAAGGTATCTCCAGCAAACGAACACGTCATGGTGACGTCACCACCAGCACCTTGGTGGGAGAGGTACCAGCCAGTCAGTTACAAACTTCATAGTCGCAGTGGCACGGAGGCCGAGTTTTCCGACATGGTGCAAAGATGTAAAAAAGTGGGAGTCAGGTAGACCTATGATATCATTTTTGTCAATTTAATTTTATAACTGCTGAATGTAGTACACGACTGATGCAATTTTTCGTCCAGGAACTAAAGATTGCCGAAACATTTAATATCTGGTTACTATCTGGTATTAAAATCACAGTATACTCTAACATAAAGGCGAGGGCAAGTTTGTTTCTGTAAAAAAATGCACTGTCGTGTGGCCGTCCGGCCAGCATATGTACTCTTGTACGTTTTTACACTTGTAGAAAATACAAATTTCATGATTGAATGTACTCTACAAATGCTAATCCTTGTAAGTTTGTTTGTATGGTGTTTAGCGTCGCTTTCAACAATTTTTCAGTCATAACGCGACGGTGTCTACTTGAGACAATATTGTAAGCGCTGTCACACTGGAGTATCATGCCGCAGACACAAAGTATGATACCCCACCCAGTTACATTATACTGACACCGGGCCGAACAGACCTAGAACTCTCCTCTTAATGCTGAGCGTCAAGCGAGGAAGCTTCTAGTACCATTTTTACAGTCTTTGGTATGACCCGGCCGGGGATTGAACCAACGACCTTCCGCATGCGAGGCGGACGCTCTACCACTAGACCACGCCGCGGTCTAATCCTTGTAAGTGGCCATTAAATAACTCCTGCCCTACCCTACCAGGCCGAGACATATAGTGGCAACTTTGAGTTCTTTGTAAATGCCTGTTAAAGGTCCCGTATTGAGGGTTAAAACCACATAAGACTCCGGTACTCCCCGGCACAATAATCCCAGCTGAGATCCCGGTACTCCCCGGCACAATAATCCCAGCTGAGATCCCGGTACTCCCTGGCACAATAATCCCAACTGAGATCTCGGTACTCCTCGGCATAATAATCCCAACTGAGAACCCGGTACTCCTCGGCATAATAATCCCAACTGAGAACCCAGTACTCCCCGGCACAATAATCCCAACTGAGATCCCGGTACTCCTCGGCATAATAATCCCAACTGAGAACCCGGTACTCCCCGGCACATTAATCCCAACTGAGATCCCGGTACTCCTCGGCACAATAATCCCAGCTGAGATCCCGGTACTCCTCGGCATAATAATCCCAGCTGAGATCCCGGTACTCCCCGGCACATTAATCCCAGCTGAGATCCCGGTACTCCTCGGCACAATAATCCCAGCTGAGTAAATCTCGCGCACTTTCACGGCACTCCAGGCACGTTGATGTGATAAAAGTTCCACTGTCTTCAATTATGTCTCCTGGAGTCGGGGTAACAAATCAGTGCAGCACTATGTTCATGTATATTCAGTACACAGCCTAACCATAGAAAGCAAAAATACACACGCAGTTATAAAGAAATTATGTAAGATTCGGAATCTCTTAAAGACAATATGTTAAGAAAATTATTAAGAAGTGTCTTTTATGAAAACTGTTTATGTTGATACTGACAGTATAATTTCAATTTTATTTTATTCAGAATTTTTGTAGATATAGTTATAAACCACATGGCTGGAAAGGGGCGGAGCGGTACTGGAACAGCTGGGAGTAGTTTTAATGCGGATAACCTAGATTTCCCAGGAGTTCCGTACGTACGCGAGCACTTCAACCCATACTGTAATTTGAAAAACTATGGAGATCCAAATGAAGTCCGAAACTGCTGGCTCGTGGATCTCACGGACTTGGATCAAGGCAACGAGTATGTGCGAAACACAATTGCTGCATTCCTCGATAAGATGATAGACATAGGTGTGGCTGGGTTTCGAGTGGATGCGGCTAAGCACATGTTTCCTCGAGACATATCGGCCATTCAGCAAAAAGTAAAGGATATGCCAGAAGGTGGAAGACCATTTTTTGTTCATGAGGTCATTGATCAGGGAGGTGAGCCTATTAAATCATCGGAGTACACTTCACTTGGTTACGTTACGGAATTTAGATACTGCTTTCAGATGAAACATGGAGCACAGAATTTTGGTGACTTCAACGGTGCCGGTAATGGAATGCTCGATTCTGGACACGCGTTTGTGTTTGTTGATAATCATGACAACCAAAGAGGTCACGGGGGTGGTGGGAGCATCGCAACATTTGAACAACCAAAAGACTATAAACTGGCGGTAGCGTTCTTGTTGGCCAATAGCTATGGATTTGCACGAGTGATGAGTAGTTATTACTTTGGCGACAACTCTGATTTGGGACCCCCTCACAATGGTGACTATTCAACAAAAGACGTAACTATCAACGCAGATGGCGTCTCCTGTGGCAACGGTTGGGTGTGTGAGCATAGATGGAAGGCCGTAGCTAACATGGTGGCGTTCAGGAATGCTGTGGTTGGCACATCCATGCAGAACTACGTCAATGAAAACAACCAAATTGCTTTTTCCAGAGGAAACAAAGGCTTCTTTGCGATGGCGCGAGATGGTCACATGGATAGGACACTACAGACTGGTCTACCAGCGGGAGAATATTGTAATTTAATTACAGACTGTGCCACCAAGATATCTGTGGACGGAAGTGGAATGGCACATATTGTTATTAATGATAATGACAACCCAATCGCCGCCTTCATCGTTGGTATGTCCTCGATTTATGTTAATTCATTTGAACTCCATTGTGACCCCAATTCCATGTAGAGTAATGGATAGAGTGTTTGGCCGCTCACGCCAGAGGTTGCGGGTTCGATCCCCAGCTCGACCCGATGCCTCTCATAAAACAACACTCAGTACCTGAGTACTGGTTTTATCCAGGAAGCGAACTCGAGAGCGGTTTATATAAGCTCTGAGCTTTCATCGCAATCGAGCTAAAATAAATTAGTATAAACTAAGTAAGTCCAGAGATTCTGCGCATAGCTTTTCGATCCACTTCCTGGGTGTACCCATTCATGTGTGAGCTTTTTTGAAAGGTCAAAGAATTGAATCTGGAATAAATATCTTCCTTTTCTATCTATTTATATTAGATGACAAAAATACAACGTTCCGTCGTTCTTAAATAACATTTATAAAATATTTATCATTCAAACTCTTATTGTTTTAATGATTGCAGCCCTGCTCATATAATCTGGTTATGTGCCATCTTGACTGAGCGGCGTAAGGCGATGTCGTATTTCCAAAGTCTATCAAAATACTTGAGAAAGTTTAGCACGTCTTTGTGGAAGGACAGGTTCTACTCATTTACACGTATACACGTATCTGAGGTCTTGCTCAAACCAAAGAAAATAAATGCCATGTATAATCTGTATTTATTTAGTTGAAAATGGCGTTTAATACAATTTTTAAAAATAACCAATTCATAATATTGCCCTGTAACGGACTAACGTCTCTTTTCTACTGAAATAAACACGAATTACTCTATATGCATTTTCTGTTAATTCTCGAGGTATGCTATATACAAAAATACAGTTGGCCTAATACAACTACAATACAGTATGTTCACATTGCGTTTTATTTTTCACAGGAGAACCTTGTTCCGGTTCCGGTTCCGGTCATGGGGGAACCCAGACAAGTTCCCAGACAAGTGCTCCGATTGTAACGTCAGGTCCAGCTCCTGAAGGATGGTCAAGGACTGTAATACTCGTAGAAAAACAAACAGTATCTGGTCAAGACGTATTCATCCGAGGTGGACTTGACCACGCCCTTCATACAGGTACATTCCCCTGCAATATTAACAACGAATAAACATATTCATGTGCCTAGTTATAACATAAAAATACTTATTTAATATACATGTATATTGTGGGTTTTCAATTCAGGTCCATTTAACCAACTAGAGGCCCGGGATATTTTTTTGTCGATTTCTTTTATCTTCTTTTTTTTCCTTTTTACTCCCGACTCCTTATATCCATTTACATGTGTTTTCGCCTCGCCCCAGGCTAAATGAATGTCAATAACTGACATAACTATAACACCACCAAAGGAATGACAGTTTTGAACATGTAACCAATATTTCATGTTTAATTAGATAAATACAAATCATACAGAATTAATTTATTATTTCAGGCTGCACCAGTGTTGCGGCCACAAGCCAATGCTCCATTCCGATTAAAGATCGACAGCTGGGGACCAGCTCTCATTACGCCAAGTACAACGCTTGGTCCGCTAACGACAATTACCTGGACTGGTACGGTTCCGAGCCCAACCAGGGACGTTACCATGGCGACATAGCACAGGGTACACCGGCAGTCTGGACTACTAATCAAGTGGGACAAAATGGGTACAACAATCTGAACACGTAAGTAAGGAATTAATAAAACAGCCCAAATAGTATAAACGATGTCGGGATGTCCTAGCGACAAGCGATAACTAGATTTACAAGGACTGTACTTGTCAGCTTTTTTTTTTATAAAATACATGAAAAAACAACATGTTATTTCAATAAAACGAATGCAGAAAAAAGCCTTCAAATTTGTTTTTACTTTATTTTACATCGTATTGGAGAACGTAGTCCTGTTACTAACATATGTCGCAAATCTCTTTGTTAGTAATTAGAATGTTCGTTACCCGATACCAGCTATCTAGTATCTTAAATTGATTTTAATATGTGAAAATAATATATAAGAGAATAATGAAACGAAAAAAAGAAACTGAATTCTATGTCTTGTAGAAGGATGTTGATTCTACTCGGATGCGTTCTTAGATAAAACTGGGTGCCATATGTTGAAAAAGACGTTTAGTCCAAATTAAAATAAAAACATCTCAAAGTTTTAGCCGTGCTTAACATCAAAGGCATTGCGCTGCTTATCCCTTTACTCCATAGATACACGTTTTCCCGCATCAATCACAGGAGGTCTTTGAAAACAGTGCAGGAAGAGTTCAGATTGCTCGTAACGAGCAATCTGAACGCTTCCTGCACTGTTTTCCACTCTGTCAGTTAATATAAACATAATTCACCCACTAATTCAAAAGCCTTCTATATTAGAGGTGTCCAAAGGCGTCTATATTAGAGGTGTCCAAAGGCGTCTATATTAGAGGTGTCCAAAGCCTTCTATATTAGAGGTGTCCGAAGCCTTCTATATTAGAGGTGTCTAAAGGCGTCTGTATGAGGTAAAGGGTTATGTGGCGTGATCAGACTTCGCAGTCTTGATCAACGTCAAAATAAAATTAATTTAATGAGATTAGAAATAAATTACACAACAGGGACTACTTTTATTCGTTCATTTTAATTTATTTTTCATTTTAGATATAAAACAAAACAGTATAAATAAACTGGTGACATTGTTCTGTGTCATTTAAAAAAAAGTTGCATAGATAAACTGAACGATACATAATATGAACCCAAATTGGGAAGACGTATGAATATTTTGTTTAATCCCGGCTATCAGTATTTTGCGTACTTTGGTTTGGTGTGTTGTGGGACAAATGAGATGGGAAATGCTCGTCTCATTGTTTGTTATTAATTAAGGTATGGAATGCACTACTGGCTGGTTGATGTAGACATGGACTGCAGCCGAACTAACAATGGTTGGTTTGAGTTCAAGGCAATAGTAAATGACCAATGGGAAAGCAACATACACGCAAGCGCATGTACCGGAAGCGGATATGGATCTCCTCCCAGCTCCACCAAAAATCACTGGGCCCGCTGCGGAATGATGAACGTTTTCCATTTTGGTAGTGGAAATTGTGAAATAAAACCTGTAGCGTGATTATTTACAATATATATACCGTAACTTTTGTGTGATTGTTTTCGAATACAAATATTGAAATAAACTGAGTATTCCTTTTAATTTATTACACCGGCAATAATGGTCGTACTGGCGGAACAAGTCAAATCACATCAGCCATTGAAACATGTCCTTTTATTTCCTTATATGTTGTCCTACTTTCTCAGCCAATAAAATCGCTCAGCTTTTTTAAAATAGAACATTCTAATTGACATAGAACATTATGGCCGTCAGTAGATATTTCTTACTTTCTCAGTGAATGAAATCCGCGGTTACAGGAACGAGAAAAATAGGTCAACATCTAAGCTGGTTAGAAGTTACATGGATTTTTTCTACTCGCCATATAACTTCTAACCCATGCAAGCTCATCGGTATCACAATACAGTCATGTGCATTGTGTCCGTTGAAATACTCCATCATTTAAAAAATTGGTCCTGTTGTCACAGCGGCTGAAGAAGGGCGTGTATTATGCTCGGATGTGGAACATTCATGGGCGTAGGAACGTTTCAATTATGGGGTGGTGGGGGGTCGGGGGGGGGGGGGGCAACTTGAGGAGAGAGTGTATGAGGATGTACTTCCAGGCCTTAAAGTATTTACTGAACCTGAATATTGAGGGGAAGGTCGTCCCCCCCCCCCTTGCCCCCCATGGCTCCTAGGCCTATGTGATTACTGTATGTTTCGTTGTTATTTAAAACAGCCTTTATGTAGTAGGCATAACGTGTGGGATCATACAAGCAAACGTATGTGTGATATCCAGGCACTGCATGTCTTTGACGCTAAGTGAGATAACTTGATACCAGTCAGTTGATTTCCCAGTGTCTGTAATAACTTGCTGAACGTAAAATCTTTCTGTATGATAATGGGTATCACCAGAACCATATAATTTGATCTGCGATGTCCATTGAAAGATGGTCATTTCCATCTAATACTAATAATGTAGTGGAATTTTTAACCAATGCCAAGTGTCACCAAAGTTTTGTTGGACTTAACTTATTTTAGTTTCGATATTATATTATTATTATTAGCATTAATCATCATTATCATCATCATAAACATCATCATCATCATCATCATCATCATCATCATCATCATCATCATCATCATCATCATCATCATTATCATCATCATCGTTATTGGTAGTACTTGTACTTTTTATAGTTATATTATTATTATTTGCATTATAATTATTTTTTTTTATTATTATCATCATCATATTTATTATTATCATCAGTATTATTATTATCATTATCAGTCATAATTATTATTATCATTATCATTATCAATCATTATTTTTATTTTTATTATTTTTATTATTATTATTATTATTATTGTTGTTGTTATCAATAATAATAATTATTATTATTATTATTATCATCATTATTATTATTATTATTATTATTATTATTATTATTATTATTATTATTATTATTATTATTACAACAATCATGATAATTGTTATTCACGGTTTGGTTACATGACATCAGATTACAGGATCTTTACGAGTTATGGTTAAATATGTATGTTAACGTTGTTTCAAGTGGCCCACTTACACTTCAGTAGATCAGGATATCAGTATAGTTAATACGTTTGAAGGGTCTTATTTTAAGTATGTTTCTTTATACATGAGCAGTTATTAGAAATATTGAATGAATCCACCGTGTTTAAATAAAAACATTCTTGGAAAAAAGTATCTAGCGAAAAAGAACGCCAAATCTTAATTTGGTAGGTTATTAAATCAAGGCCTTATACATTAATAACTAAGATATTTCCAACAAGTTAAATATCTAACATTTATTACTAATAGACAGGTTATGTGCCTTTGTGCATTGAGCGTCATTTTTCAAAAACGACTTGACATTCACTTTTCATTTGATTAACAAAATAATATAGCCATGCGTTTATACAGGATCTGGTAGAACTGCTACAGAGGTTGTGTAACGGGACTAAGTTTGTGTTTCAGTTATTTAGCGGTGGTTAGCGCACCTAACCATTGTTCCCGCGCTCAACTTGGCGGTTAACAAGATTCCAACCCACGATACCTGGGTTGATAGTCAGACGCACTACAAGCTGAGCTACCCGGTCCTGAAAAAATATTATAATAATCCCATGTTCTAAGAGTTAAGATTTGACTTTGCTAAGTTGGCGTTGGTGAAATTCGAGAAACAAACTTAGTTGAGTAAGTTATGGCAGATATATAAACAATGTCGCCGGGTGGCACATGGCCGTCTTGTAGAATGACTTTCGTCACTTTATTAATCAATATAAACTTACATTTGAGATAGTTTACATATTCTTGAGGTTAATGGGAAATAAATTGAGAATCAATTATTTAATAAACTCTGATATACGAACATGATTATTATAATTACATTAATATACTGACGTGCTTTATCTCTGGTGCAGATCTAGATAATTTTATTTAAAACTTATCTCTAGGAAACCCGATATATCATAAAAACATAAAACATACATTCATAGATCTGCGCACCTGGCTGACGTGCAGAGCTGTCAGATAGGTTATCCAATGAGTCATTACTCTTCAAAAACGTCAGCTGGAAAACATTCCTTAATTAAACGTATGCCATTAATCTGAGCGATTAAACGATTACAGATCTGCAGTTATACATAGCTGACATAACACACATGCATGCATACGCGCGAATTATTACGTGTCAAGGATGCAAGATGGTGCGTGTTTTTGCGTTTTATAATTGCAAGGCATGTCTTATGAAAAGTTAAATATTTAATGTTGATTGACAGTTATGCAATAATTACGTAGCGTTTAAAGAATCAAATGTGTTCCATGTTTATTTCAAATACGTCAATGTTAACTGGTATAATGAACGCGTTTCATTTGCATGTTTAGGTCATACGTAACTAATACTGTCAACTAAGACATTAACTATATAGAAATAAAGAGTAATAACTGTATGATTTGGACCGGTGTTGAGACGGTTTAGATTGTAATTATAATTACCAAAGGCCAGAAACAAAACCAGTAGCAATAGCTGTAAAAAGTAGTAGCAGCAAAGGTAGTAGTAGAAGTAATAGTTGTGGTAGTAGTAGTAGTAGTAGTAGTAGTAGTATAAAAGTAGTAGTAGTAGTAGTAGTAGTAGTATAAAAGTAGTAGTAGTAGTAGTAGTAGTAGTAGTAGTAGTAGTAGAAGTTGTAGTAGTAGTAGTAGTAGTAGTAGTAGTCGTAGTAGTAGTAGTAGTAGTAGTAGTAGTAGTAGTAGAAGTTGTAGTAGTAGTAGTAGTAGTAGTAGTAGTAGTAGTAGTATAAAAGTAGTAGTAGTAGTAGTAGTAGTAGTAGAAGTTGTAGTAGTAGTAGTAGTAGTAGTAGTAGTAGTAGTAGTAGTAGTAGTAGTAGTAGTAGTAAAAGTAGTAGTAGTAGTAGTTGTAGTAGTAGTAGCAGTAGTAGTAATAGTAGTAGTAGTAGTAGTAGTAGTAGTAGTAGTAGTAGTAGTAGTAGTAGTAGTAGTAGTAGTAAAAGTAGTAGTAGTAGTAGTAGTAGTAGTAGTAGTAGTTGTAGTAGTAATTTTAAAAGTAGAAATAATAGCAGCAGTAGAAATAATATTAGTAGTAACAGTAGTAGAAGTGGTAGTAGTTGTAGCAGTAGTAGTAGTAGTAGTAGTAGAAGTTGTAGTAGTAGTAGTAGTAGTAAAAGTAGTAGTAGTAGTAGTAGTAGTTGTAGTAGTAGTAGCAGTAGTAGTAATTTTAAAAGTAGAAATAATAGCAGCAGTAGAAATAATATTAGTAGTAACAGTAGTAGAAGTGGTAGTAGTTGTAGCAGTAGAAGTATAAGTAGCAGTAGCAGCAGTAGGAGTAGCAGTAGCAGTAGAAGTAGTAGTAGTAATAGTAGTAGTAGTAGTAGTAGTAGTAGTAGTAGAAGTAGTAGTAGTAGTAGTAGTAGTAGTAGTAGTAGTAGTAGTAGTAGAAGTAGTAGTAGTAGTAGTAGTAGTAGTAGTAGTAGTAGTAGTAGTATAACAATAATCATCGTATAACTGTTTTATTCAAGGGTTTGATAACATGACTTGATTACAGGAACACAATGGGTTGTGGTTAAATACGTTGTTTCAAGGGTCCCACTAATCCACTTTGGTAACAGGATATGTGCCGGCTATTATGACGTATGGTTAATAAGTTTGAAGTGTCTTATTATAATTAAGTAACATGAAACTTGGACAGTTATTAAAATCTTGAAGGAAACGAATCGAGTAACACAATCACAAACTCTGCCATAATATAGAAGTGGACCGAAGGACCGATCCACAATACTGAGTAACGCAATCACAAACTCTTCCACAATACAGAAGTGGACCAATGGACCGACCCATAATATTGAGTAACACAATCACAAACTCTACCATAATACAGAAGAGGACCAATGGACCGATCTGCAATACTGAGTAACGCAATCACAAACTATACCATAAAACATAAGTGGACCAATGGACCGATCTGCAATACTGAGTAACACAATCACAAACTCTGCCATAATACAGAAGTGGACCAATGGACCGATCCGCAATACTGAGTAACGCAATCACAAACTCTGCCATAATACAGAAGTGGACCAATGAACCGATCCGCAATACTGAGTAACGCAATCACAAACTCTGCCATAATACAGAAGTGGATCAATGGACCGATCCGCAATACTGAGTAACGCAATCACAAACTGTACCATAATACAGAAGTGGACCAATGGACCGATCTGCAATACAGAGTAACACAATCACAAACTCTGCCATAATACAGAAGTGTACCAATGGACCGATCCGCAATACTGAGTAACACAATCACAAACTGTTCCATAATACAGAAGTGGACCAATGGACCGATCTGCAATACTGAGTAACGCAATCACAAACTCTACCATAATACAGAAGTGGACCGATGGACTAAAAAATGATTAAAGTACTTATCCTTATTTATTTTTCTAATATATGGCTTACCGATTAAAAAACGTGAGATTAAATATATATCGAACGTTTTCCTTACCATAGATTATGACCCCAAATCTGCGTTCATTTCCATTAAACGTCGGCAGATACCTTAACTTTAGCCAAAATAATTTTCTGGACACTGGCTCGACCGCCAATAAGCATTCAGTACACCATTTGTTTAGGGATTCAGGCAGCAAAAAAACAAAACAACAACGTGTTGCTGTTTTACGGTGTTGAACGCAGTTAAGATGTTTTTTAAACATTTACAATAGATATTTTTCTTTCCAAAATGGAAGCGAAATTATGTATCTGCACTCATACTGGGTATTTACAGCCTGCAGATATATAATCATCAGAAATACTGTTAGAGTAAAATTCATAAAAACTGACATGTGTCCGTTTAAAATTAAAAATATTGCCCGTTTTTTGGGGGGGACTTGTCGTAAAAATAGCAACAACGGTGTCTAAAACTATAGTCTAATCAGTTTAGGCCGGTCCTGTATGCTCAGTCGGTAACACGTCCGATTGTCATTTCCATGCAGGGCTCGTTAGTTCGAGTCCCAGTCCGGTCACAGTCTCCGTGATGATTTTGTCCCATTGCCATCGTCTCTCATCGCTGATTCAAGTGGAATGTGTACTGGTTAACCTTCCAGGAAAATTGAGTAGGTTAACTGATCACATTTTCTCCTCATACGGCAAAATATACGCTAAATATCCAAACAAACAAACTTATCAGTATAGAGATAAGATGAACATATGAATGATGTGTCAAATACTAGAACTAGGTCGTCTGCTTAATATTCAAAGACTATTACCAGCCGTTAAATTTGGAGAAATTTTCAAAATGCAGTCTAAACTGATTATAGTCGTGTTGACAGCCATCTTTGGTAAAGTTTACATATGTTTATAAGTCTTTATAATACTATGTTTTTACAGAAGTGACATTACTATGCACTGGGCAGCAACAGAAATACATATACATGTACTAGAAAGCTTAACTGTAAATTATGTGCATATATATTGCTGTTGTTGTTGTTGCTGTTTTTGTTGCTGTTGATGTTATTGTTATTGTAGTCGTTGTTGCTGCTGCTGTTGTTGTTGCTGTTGTTGTTGTTGCTGCTGCTGCTGCTGCTGCTGTTGTTGTTGTCTTCGTTGTTGTTGTTGTTGTCGTTGTTGTTGTTGCTGGTGTTGTTGTTGCTGTTGCTGCTGTTGCTGCTGCTGCTGCTACCGCTTTGGCTTTTTAGCTACATGGTTGCCTGATTAATTTCATTTTCATATATACAAAAGTTACATAGTGACATTATTATGCATTTAAAACAGGAATAACATGACTTAGTGTAATGAAAGTCAAATCATAGAGAGAGAGAGAGAGAGAGAGAGAGAGAGAGAGAGAGAGAGAGAGAGAAAGATATATATATAGAGAGAGAGAGAGATCTGATTAATTAATGTACAATATTAGACCCATACATGTTGTTGTTGTAATTGTTGTTGATGATGCTGTTGGTGTTAGTGTTGTTGTTATTGTCGATGTTGCTGCTGCTGTTGCTGTTGTTGAGAGAAAGGGAGAGAGAGAGAGAGAGAGAGAGAGGGGGGGTGGGATCTGATTCATTAATGTACAATATTAAATCCATACATGTTGTTGTTGTTGTTATTGTTGTTGATGATGCTGTTGATGCTGTTGATGTTGGTGTTGTTGTTGTTGTTGTTGTTGCTGCTGCTGCTGCTGCTGTTGTTGTTGTTGTTGGTGGTGGTGGTGGTGGTGGTGGTGTTGTTGTTGTTGTTGTTGTTGATGATGATGTTGTTGTTGTTGTTGTTGTTGTTGTTGTTATTGTTGTTGATGATGCTGTTGATGTTGTTGTTGGCGGTGTTGTTGATTTTGTTGTTGTTGTTGTTGTTGCTGCTGTCGCTGTTGTTGAGATATATGTAGAGAGAGAGAGAGAGAGAGAGAGAGAGAGAGAGAGAGAGAGAGAGAGAGAGAGAGAGAGAGAGAGCGAGAGAGAGAGAGAGAGAGAGAGAGAGAGAGAGAGATCTGATTAATAAATATACAATATTAGACCCGTACATATTATTGTTGTTGTTGTTATTGTTGTTGCTGTTGGTGTCGTTGGTGTTGTTGTTGTTGTTGTTGATGATGATGCTGGTGTTGTTGCCGAATCTACAGTTAAGCGGTTGTCGTGGCTTAAGGGCCTACGCACCTACTATACTAACTGTAATCGATACATGCTTATCATTAACTTAAACTACTGATTCAAGACCGCAGATGCCTCCATTTTAGACGATCAGACAATGGGGACATATATGATACAATTCTCTCGAAGTGATACCCGAACAGATTGTATCGACAGCAGTTAATTAATTAACCAGCGACAGCGACACGACGACGCAGCACATTCAACAAGCGCCGATATACCAGCGCGGAACCAATATAGATATCTTAATAAACTACAAGAACTGGCGTTTTACTAACCTAAAACTTAAAAAATTCGACGATTTCAAATAATCTACTTAGATCCAATGAATAATCAACCATGTCACATAATCTTTTTTTTCATGCCCGCCAAACCGCTCTTGAAATGCAGAGAACGGTGATAAACAGATTCTACATGACAACGACAACTATCACACCATGGAATTGTTCATGCTGATAAATACGAGCTTTCTGACAATTTGTAACTACGAAATACTAGTACATTTTAAGAACACGGTTATTCATAACGAGGGACGCTTTCAACAAGCGACGGTGTATATATTCTACCCGTTTCACCAGCCTTCGTAAGAACGAACAAATTGTGACATCTAGGAATGTTTCATTTGCCAGGAGCGTAGCGTGAAAAGAATGTTGTGCGAAGGTGACTCCACTACCACTGGTTGGAGTCAAGGGGAACATCTTCCCCCGTGGAATATTTTTAGAAACAGAAGTAGAAATGGTGACTTTTTCGTTCAAATTTTATACTTCATTTGGCTAGAACACATAACTTAAAAAATATTTACCTACATCGGGAAATGTCGGCCCGGACAGCACATTCAAACTTAGGTCGATGATGTTTTACATAAAGGACACAGTGAACACTGTTGTTTTATGCATGGAACAGTTCATGCCGAAACTTTTATGTACCTATTTGTAACACCATCCTGTTATATTTCTTTTGCTTCTCTCGATATTTTAATCGTTTCAAATTAGACTTTGGTTTCAAAGATTACTCAGCAGAGTATCTGAGTATGCCACACTACGCGCCTGTTTGCGCAGATGCTTTGAAAGAAAATGTTGAAGAAGTTTTAAAAGGCTTACAAAAGATAAAATAGGCAAGCAACACACTACATATAATTTTCTCGACTTTTTCATAGCTTCAAATTTTACACTACGAAGTTCGTAAACTTATGAACATTAGTGAAACGGACCCCTGGCAAGTCAACAAACAAGATGCAATGCAGAATATCTGGGGGGGAAACGGTACATTTGACATATTAACAATCGACATGATGAGACCAGCAAGCTCACATATATATATATATATTACACACAGATTACCAATTACAATTTATAATAATTGGTTTCAGCTATATCGTGTCTAATGTTATACAATTATTAATCAGGTCTGACCTTTGCGGAGTATACAGACCCCCACTGTGGCGGAAAACAAGTGATCGTACATTTGTTCGAATGGAAATGGACAGATATAGCTCTAGAGTGCGAGCGCTTCCTATCTCAGAAAGGGTTCTGTGGAGTGCAGGTGAGATATAATACATGTAGATTAAATTACAAAATCTATCTCAGTTTTGCAAATAGAAAAAAAATACGATCGAAGTGGCCACTTTGTTTCCCCAGCTAACGTCACTAGCACCGTTTGGTCTGTGTGCTTAAGGGCCTGTCACACCTAGCCGATTTGGGTCGCCGGAGCTATACCGGAGCATAAATTTGGCGATTTTCGGGGATCTGTACTAGTACGGCAGCGCAACGGTGTCACATCGCTAAAGAACGGTAGTACATCGTCAGGACATCGTCAGAACATGCTCAAAAATGTCCACCGTTGCGCTGCCGGAGCGAGCAACGGCAGTACAACGGTAGTACTCCGGTATGGTTTCGTTAATGTCGGCAGATCACCGGTAGCGCCCAGTAATGGATCGGCGGTTTTCTCGCCGGAGCTCAGCCGATTTTCTCGTCGTTGTTATTTTTTTTTTGTTCCGGTTTAGTACATCGGTAGTGTGTGACAGGCCCTTTAGACACAACACTAACCGATTTTGTTAATAAAATTGTTATCGTAGCACGGAGTGGTTAGAAGGCATGGACTGTTTTAATAGAAATGTGCTCATAAGTATTGTCTCTTATTCCATATTTCTTTGAAATAGGCCTATAGATCTAAATTGTTAATGAACATCACCTAAATAATTTGAATAAATATATATACTTCAAAAAAGTATATGGATCAGGAATTTTAACAAATATATAAAGTTCGCCCTGAACCATTATGTACTGGAAATATTTCTGACCATGACAAGCTTTCTGCAAGAGACGGCATTATCTTTTGGATTCACCAAACCATTTAAATAAGAGCAAATTGAGTGTTTGAATACTGTTTCAGATGAAATTTAGACACCCTTGCAGTACTGCAGACTTTTTACGGAAACATTTCTAAATAAAATAGTCCTAACAAAAAACCAGGGGCAGGAGTAACAAACCTTGTTAAGCTCTCTACTCTATCTGATTTTTTGTTTATTTTTTTCCTAATCTATGTTCAATCCATGGTATATTACAAACAAACAAACAAACAAACAAAAGTGAAAAACATAAGTTGAGTAAAGGCCTTTTCCTTCAAGGCACAGCCCATATACCCCCAACTGTCTTCAGACACCCGCTGTACAAAAACTATAACGAATATTCGTTTGCGGTATATACAGGCAGTTGGGGGAAGTATTATACGACAAATTGAGCCTAAAAACAGACATACTGAGTGGACTGTTCCTGAATAAGACCCTTTCATCTCGCCAATTTAGGGACTAAACAGTTTAGTTGTAAATAAAGTGGCACAATTTTAACTGATTATTACAAGACAAAACCGGCTCAACACAACGGTAGTCTGGTATGACAACATGTTTCAATGGAAAGTCAACAACAAATGAACTCTTTGATGCTCAATTACTTATTTTATAATTAAAATAAATGTTAGTGTAGTTTGACTGAGCTTTTACACAAAAAAACGCTCCGGTAGACTCTCCGAATGATGATTTAAATGTAGATATCTCACGATTCAACTATTTAAAGGTATCTCCCGCAAATGAGCATGTGATGGTGACGTCACCACCAGCACCCTGGTGGGAGAGATACCAGCCAGTGAGTTATAAACTCCAAAGTCGCAGTGGCACCGAGGCTGAATTTGGTGACATGGTACAAAGGTGCAAAAAGGTCGGGGTCCGGTGAGTATAAAAATAGTTGTTGATGTGTTTCTCATTCTAAACCAGCAGACTGAAATTCGTTTGTTATTCTTTCGTCTTTTGGTATTCAACTTAAAACTATTCCTAACCCTAACCTTGATTACCTCCACTATTGAAGAGTTAATATGAATCGCTCTCAAATCCGTTTTAAGGGTAGACACAATTGGCGCTACTGTTTTTAGAGGCCATCGGGTCGAGCCTAGTGTGGAATCAGCGACCTCTAGCGCGATCGACCAACCCTTTACCCACTGCACTACCGCCCCGTTACAGTTACATTACTTGGATATCGAAAGTAGAAATTCGAATAACGAAGTGATTTCTATTTGCCATTTAAGTCGTGTTTTGGTCTTATAAAGTAAAACATTATTCTTTATCGTTTGCTGAACTTAAATACAAAACTGTAGGTAAACATCGGATATTCTTTTTTTTTTCTTTTTTGAATGAGGTTTAAGGTCATTTTCAACACATGACATGTCATACATGACATATACAATTCCATTGGTGAAGACCTCAGAATGAACCCGAGTAGAACCATTGTCATTTGGCCCGTAAGTGGTAAACTTTTCAAGTCCAGTTTTTTTAACCGAGCTGGACTTGGAGCCACGACAACCCCAGTGCCCCTGGATATAGAGAGGCAAGTGGTCATTAAACAACAGCGCCGCTTAGACCACTCGACCACGGAGAATCCCTTTATTCTGATTTTTAAACGCGAATTTCTTTGACTGCGATTCATTTTACAAGTGCAATATCTTCACTGTCAGGTCTTACATACAAGTATATGAGTTATAGACTCGAATATGGAAATATTCAGGTATATATATGTAACAAACATATAAAGTATTTTACTATATATTGACAGTGAAACACATTATATGTTGTATGACTGTGTCACGATTTTTTTCTTTTAAGAATCTACGTTGATGTCGTTCTCAATCACATGTCTGGCATAGATCGCAATGGAACAGGATCGGCAGGAAGTAGTTTTAATGGCGCCACCTATGATTTCCCAGGTGTTCCATATGTGAAAGAACATTTCAACAAGTATTGTCCCCTTAATTCTTACAATGATGCACATACTATACGAGACTGTCATCTTCTGGGACTTTCAGACTTGAACCAAAAAATTCCGTATGTACAAAACAAAATTGCTGCATTTCTGAACACATTAATTGATTACGGCGTAGCAGGTTTTCGAGTGGACGCTGCAAAACACATGTGGCCGAAAGATATTATCGACATTCAACAAAAACTGAAAGATATGCCGGAAGGCGGTAGACCATTCTTCGTCCACGAGGTCATAGATCAAAGTAATGGACCAATCACCACGCAGCATTATACTTCTCTTGGTTACGTTACTGAGTTTAGATATTGTCAGAAATTGAAGGAGGGTATCGAAGATTTTGGACGGTTGGGAGGCGTAGTTGACTTTGGCTGGGGAATGACCGATTCGGATCACGCATTTGTTTTTGTCGATAACCATGACAACGAGAGAGGACATGGCGGCGGGGGCTCTATCATCACATTCGAAAAGCCAAAGGATTATAAGTTGGCGGCAGCGTTTGTACTTGCAAACGATTACGGGTTTGCCAGAGTCATGAGTAGTTACGCATTCGGTGACAACAGTGACCTGGGACCACCTCACAACGCTGATTATTCAACAAAAGACGTCACAGTCAACGCAGACGGTGTGTCATGCGCAGACGGCTGGGTGTGTGAGCACAGGTGGAGACCTGTGGCCAATATGGTTGCGTTCAGAAACGCTGTTGCTGGTACCGATAAAGAACACTACTTCAACCAAAACCAGCAAATCGCATTTGCGCGGGGAAACAAAGGTTTCTTCGCGATGGCGCGAGATGGCCATATGGACCAAACGTTACAGACTGGTTTACCAGCGGGAGAATACTGTAATCTGATAACAGACTGTACCACTAAGATAACTGTAGATGGAAGTGGAATGGCACACATTTTGATCAACAATGAAGACGAGCCAATCGTTGCCTTTATCGTAGGTATGTTATACAAATTCTTAACTGTGAGTCCAATTACTGAAACTCCTGACCCTTCTAGTGTGATGTATAACACCATACCACATTTTATAGTTCTCCAAATAAAGTTTAGTTTAATAATATATTATTGCAAGATTCATTATATAATACACACATATATAAACAGTGGCATAGTGATAAGTGAGTTATTCCAACATAAGTTACAGTAAATACAATGAAAACATGCCTAGAATATGGTGTCTCTTACATGGACCCTCTTATAACATTCAATATGTTCAGTAAAGCGATATAGTCCATTCTGATATTCTTCATTAATCGATGAATTAACTTTAATATAAACTACATGTATATAATTTTCTTAATTTTTCACTCGTCTAAATATGCCTGGACAGGAGGTCCATCATCAAGTTCCGGTTCCGGTTCAGGCGGAGAATCTAGTGGCGGGTCAGGATCCCCAAGCACCACACATTCAGGATCTGGAGTTTTTACTACTGAAGATTCTGGACAAGGGGCGTTTACAACGGCCACTTCTGGGTCAGTAACTGGTGCGCCCACAGCCCCTGCTGGTTGGTCGAGAACTGTGATAATGATTGAAAAACAGACGGTCAATGGTCAGGATTTATTTATAAGAGGCGGACTTGATCATAGCCAACACCAAGGTACTAGACATAAGCACTTTGTTATTCAATATTAATTCACAAAACCATATTCCAGAAACTTTAATGTTACAGAAGCTCAGGAAATGCGTCAAAACAAATTATGCCTGTCTGCGTGCCTAGACGCTTGCCTGCCTGCCTGCCTGCCTGCCTGCCTGCCTGCCTGCCTGCCTGCCTGCCTGCCTGCCTGTCTGTCTGTCTGTCTGTCTGTCTGTCTGTCTGTCTGTCTGTCTGTCTGTCTGTCTGTCTGTCTGTCTGTCTGTCTGTCTGTCTGTCTGTCTGTCTGTCTGTCTGTCTGTCTGTCTGTCTGTCTGTCTGTCTGTCTGTCTGTCTGTCTGGGTTGAAGTAGTTAGTTTATCTATGTAATAAAACGGCTAAAGAGCATTATTTTACAAACACTTCACATACTGAAAATCTATTCTAATAAATTTACCATAATTGATTAAACCATTTTGATAAAAAAAATGTTGCATTCTTTCATACCAAGTATGCATTCTTTTTATGTGTAACATACTTGCTTTGCATTTACAAGGCTGCACCAGTGTTGCGGCCACAAGCCAATGCGCCATTCCGATTAAAGATCGTCAGCTTGGAACCAGCCCTCACTATGCCAAGTACAACGCTTGGTCCGCTAACGACAATTACCTTGACTGGTACGGTTCCGAGCCCAACCAGGGACGTTACCATGGCGCCATGGCACAGGGTACACCGGCAGTCTGGACTACTAATCAAGTGGGACAAAGCGGGCACAACGATCTGAATACGTGAGTGGCACCAGCCAAATATATTATTCATTTGTACGGGTAAGACATTTGATATTAAATTACCTTTGCACATGCTTCGATCAGGGTAGCTTGCGTGACCTTCAAAGAATGAAGATACTCCGCAACTGTACCCGGGGGAACCGTCAGGTATGGGAACTATGAAACATTAATGTGTTATTGTTTGCTTTTTAATTGTAAGATAGTTTAGGTTTACGGTTGGGAGGTGTGCCTCAACTCTGATAATTATTTCCATTTTGTTTGTTTCTTTCCTTGTATGCATTGAGTCAATTTGATCTTAACAACCTCCATTATGATAATATATACATTATATAAAGTATAATGGGGCTGAATTGACTTGAGACATTTTCCTGGATAAGTATACTTAGATTGGCACTGAGAATAAGGTAATAAGCAATGGTTTAATGTACCGTAAAGTAACAATAAATGGGGTTTAACGGCATTTTAAACACATTTCAGATTAATGATGACATAGTTGCATTGTGTTTTTATTTGTTCAGGAAGGTATCATGATGAATCTGAATAGAAGCACCGTCAGTATTTACATAATTGGCAAACTGTCTCGCACAAAGTTTCTGAAGGAGATGGGCTAGAACCCAGGACCCCAGCGTTGAGAGGTAGGAGGTCTTGAGACAGGTCCTCAGATCACCCAGCCATAGAGGAGCCCAAAATATTACCATGACGGCGCTTACAGCGATGTATGTCAAAATGTTAGCATATATGTAAGATCTACAAATCAGAGTTCCGTTTCCTTGATTTTCCTGAACAAAAAAAATACTATACATTATTATTATTATTATTATTATTATTATTATTATTATTATTATTATTATTATTATTATTATTATTATTATTATAACCTTTTTTTTAACCATTTCTTCTTTCGAAGAAACCACATCGTTGGTATAGCGTCCGCCTCGCATGCGGAATGTAATGGGTTTGACCCTCGGCACTACACTCTCTCCAAACACATGGAAAATGGTACTAAAAAATCAGAGCGTGAAAATAGTGATAAATAGGTACTTTTTCATGTTGGTTTTATGTTCAGTTATTTGTTCTGATCTTTATTTTATCAAATCTACAGTACTATCTATATTTCTGTTATTAATTTGTACCTATAAAAGGTATGGAATGCACTACTGGCTGGCAGACGTCGACATGGATTGTAGTCGAATTGGCAATGGGTGGTTTGAGTTTAAGGCAATAGTAAACGACGAGTGGGAACGCGATCTCCATGCAGACACGTGCACAGGAAGTGGTATCGGAACACCTCCATCTTCTACTAACAACCATTGGGCACGTTGCGGAATGATGAATGTGTTTCATTTCGGAAGTGGATCATGTCAAATAATGCCAATCCCATAATCTCTAATAAACTCTTTACATATTTAAGAACAATTGTTTCTTATCTTTTTTAAAGAGGCTATCAATACTGATTTATTGCTAATTGTTGTTTTTTTAAGATTTATTGTCAGGCTATTAAACAGCTTATATTGCTCGCCAAAATGACTAGCTCAATGACTACCTGCGAGGGTAAACAAAAACTTCTACATACATACGTGTGACTTTTCATTGAGGGTCACCTAATTATTTTTGTTACAGCTCAATGGATTTGACGTTAATTGCTACAAATCCGATAGGATTTAAAAAATTAAACATCGATAAACATGCCTACCAAATTTCAGTTTATTATATCCAAAATGTATCGAGATGTCTTAAAAAATACTATGTGTAAACTTACAAAAGTTGGCCTGTATACACAATCGGACAATTCTTTCACTTTAAGTGAATTTGATTACCGTCGTTTCCTATTATTAATTTAATAAAAAAGAATATGGTCTTCCCTGGCCGAGTGGCCGAAGGCGCAGCCGTCTAATCACCACTTACCTCTAACAGCTGTGGTCTTGGGTTCGAGCCGAGCTCCTTCAAAAACTTTACGTGAGCCTCGGAATGTTTGCCAGTTACTTGCAGAAGAGTGATGGTTCTACTCAGATTCATCCTGAGGTCATCCTCTACCAGTGTAAACTTGGTATGCCATATACATGCATACTATGGCATGTTTTTGAAAATATCGTTTATTCCCATTTAAAAATACTTGAAACACATACTGTATCGTTAGTAACTTGAACTAACTTACATCGCGCTATGCAGCATTTAACTGGTTTGTATTCTGACAATAAATTCCTCTTATTTCAATATTTTTAAAATGTTTATTGAGTTTGGCATAATGTAACTACAGTACATATTGATAATTTTCGGGAGATTGTCAATATTGATCCTACTTTATCAGCCAACAAAATCGATCAGGAATTTTTTTTAAAATAGAACATTCCATTTTACATAGAATGCCATGACCGTCAGTAGATGTTGACCTACTTCCTCTTTCAATTAAATCGCCCAAGGAACGAGAAAGTAGAGTCAACACCAGTTAGAAGTAACTATAGCGTCGAAAACTCCATATAACGTATAACCTATACAAATTGTACTCGCGAATCAATCATTGCTCCACTAGTATGAATATATATACTGAACGGAGCAGCTAACCCGTAAACTGACATTTTATATCATGTGACCTGGCACTTTATCAATTTTCTCATAAAGTATCAAAGCAATTTCCTTGATATTTGGTCTTAAATAAGCAAGAACCTTTAGGTTATGTAAAATAAATAATTGTTTGTTAATGGTATGAATAAAGTTTTAATATCGTTCCTCCTTAATTTGGCGAAAATATCGGAAATACAAAAGTGGCGGGGTAGCTGTTCCGTTCAGTATATAATTTCGCGGGGATAATAATCTCGGAATCTTAAAAAAGTAGGTTAACAGTTTTGTCAGCCCAGTGGTGACACGCTGCTTTTATATATATTAAAACACAAATAGTTAAAAAGTTTCCAAAGCGTTCTTCTACCCTACCATGTCGGTAAAATAATCCAATATTAAAGAATAGTTTACGCTTTTATACAATCCGAAATAGGATGCGTTTTCGGCTATTTGTCAAAGTTATAGTGCCCCTTTTCAAAACAGAAACGAAACTATGGGTATTTATTTAATACAAAGACGTGTGTAGTATATATATGTGTGTGTATGTTACGTGTGTGTGTGTGTGTGTGTGTGTGTGTGTGTGTGTGTGTGTGTGTGTGTGTATGTTACGTGTGTGTGTGTGTGTGTGTGTGTGTGTGTGTGTGTGTGTGTGTGTGTGTTATATGTGTGTGTGTGTGTGTGTGTGTGTGTGTGTGTGTGTGTGTGTGTGTATGTTACGTGTGTGTGTGTGTGTGTGTGTGTGTGTGTGTGTGTGTGTGTGTGTCAGTAAGTTGTTTGATAGTTGTTCGTTTTTGTTTTGTTTTGTTTGTTTCACACATGCAAATATGTTTTGTATTATGTATGATGATGATAAGTGAGTGAGTGAGTGAGTGAGTGAGTGAGTGAGTGAGTGAGTGAGTGAGTGAGTGAGTGAGTGAGTGAGTGAGTGAGTGAGTGAGTGAGTGAGTGAGTGAGTGAGTGAGTGAGTGAGTGAGTGAGTGAGTGAGTGAGTGAGTGAGTGTGTGTGTGTGTGTGTGTGTGAGAGAGAGAGAGAGAGAGAGAGAGAGAGAGAGAGTGAGTGAGTGTTTTATAATAGCGACATGTGCATGGCACACATGACAAAGAAGCATGATACAAAAAAAGATAAACAAATAGCACCCGGCCCAATGGGCCTATATGTCACCTACAATGATATATAAGTTGGAGCACATCAAAGTTTATGTATATGTTCTGTTTTGTTCTATAATACCCGGCTGTTTTAACTTTGTTTGCGTCCACTAGATTCTTATCTGAAACGACGATTAATAAAAAAAAAAAAGTGTGCTGTGTCCCTTTAATGAATGGTTTTACCACAATTGCGTGCATTTTACTGTTAGCATTGCCATGTTTGAGGCCGCAATACCAAATATATTGACGAGTTGATTTTGAGAATTCATTTCGGACAGCTCGTCCTGCTCCATCAGCAATGTTCTCTCCGGTTTATTGGCAGACACTCGATCAATGCATCCGTGAGATTGACCGAGTTTATTACATGTATGATTGTGTTCCGACATCGATGACGTGCGGAGTTCCATGGCTGATATCTATTGAACATAATAACACGATGGAATCCAATGGGAATTATTGTTGTTAAAACACCACATCAACGTATATCGTTTCTGCTTCTGAATGTGCTGTATCGGCATGTGTTTTTGTTTTATCGAGTACTTTCACAACGATGGTTAGCACCAAATGACCGACAACAATTGGTGCCATGGAAAAGGAATATTTGGTCACGTCAATAAATTCGTTCATTTGGGAATAACAGGAAACAAACATATTAGTATATTGCACCAAGAAAGTATAACTCGTATTAAGGGATCGATAATTATGATATGTTCAGTGAGTCAAAATAAAACTGTTCATAGGCGGATCCAGAGTGTTCAGCATGACGGGGGTGTGGGTCCAGTGTTATGTTTTTAATGTCTTGTCTGGTTTTAAATCTTAAAGGGGTGGGAATCTTCCAAGGGTTCAAGGTACCTGTGGTTCACCTTTTTCACCGAAATGTTTTTTTTTACTATTTGAAAAATCTCAAGGGTTGGAAATCTGGACTTCATATCCCCTTCTAGCAACCTCCTTTTTCACAAACAGATTTAAACATATACTTAAAAAAAAACAGCCAGGGGATCATGATTTCAGACTGGCTCCAGAAAAAAATTGCATCTGTTTTCTATATTAACCAAAGAATGTTGTAACCAGTCAAAATTAGGTTATTTTTTTAATTATTTATTAGAAAACATATGAAAATATTAGTGAGTTAAGGCCTAAATAAGCCTACCTCGGTTCTATCACCAAGAACTGAATTTGTATCGTCACTCCCGAATGGTCATAAGAGTCATGAGTAAACGACGTAATCCGTAACACAGACCCAGCTCTGCCAATTCGCGCCGTTAAATATCAATGTTGGGAAAGCCACATTTGAGAACGTTGAATGGTCAGTTGCTTCAACTGAAAGTTTCAATGACGTCACAGTTGAGTAAGCGTTTGTGGGACAGGCATATAATTCCATGCTTTTTCAATAGTGGTTTACAAATGTGATTTTGGAGAGATCAAGTTCTGGGATAGATCTAGTCTAATACTACTATAACGACGCGAAATCACGTTGTTGTTGCTGTTGTTGCTGCTGCTGCTGCTGCTGCTGTTGCTGTTGCTGTTGCTGTATATAAATAAACATACTTATGTTTTCTTTTGTTGTTTTTTTCAATTTATTTTACGACCTAATAAAATTCCCCCAAACGCTCATTTTCCTGCTTCAAACGGCACTGACCCCCTTCCCTTAAAAGTAAATAAAACACTGGGACACAGTACTTTGATCGAGCACTGCCACGCTGGAGTATCATGCTGCAGTCCTATGGTACCCCGGCCACCGGTCACAGTATATGCCACCATGCCGGTCAGACTCTAAATACTTCAGCGTCAAGCGAGGAAGCTCCTAGTACCATTTTTCAAATATTTGGTATGACCCGGTCGGGGATTGAATCCACGACCTTCTAAGACTCCCTACCCAGACCACACTGCGGTCGAAAAGAACTTATATAGGGAGCAGTTTGAAGTTGTAAACATGTAGTTCGATATGTTCTTTTTTTCATAAGCCACAGAGGGTTCTAGAAATAGAATTAAATGAAAAATGAAAAACAGACATGTTATTTGATGGGGTGCCGGTGTGTTGTAATATATTTTTCCAGTAAGTTTACTTGCCGTTACGTGGTGCGAAGTAAAGCAACAATTAATATGGTAACAATTATGTGATGCGAACACACCCAAGTGATAGCATCAATGTCTCTATATAATTCCTTGATAGCATGTATAAACGTGTATGTAGGGTGGCGGGAACTCAGATTCAGGGCGAATCAATTTTGTGAAAATTCTCAACACGTAAGTAAGCACATCGTAAAATATTTTTCACCATTTAATGGAGGAATGTGACTTTCACCGGTTACACCCACATCTAAATCCGCCCCTGGAATTATATTGCGTGCACTACTTTACACACCGATCGCATTTTTATAAATACATGCTGTATAGTTGAACATCACATTTCAGTTAGTTATGACACCACATACAAATAACCTTATCTAGAATTGGCGTGTCGCGGTGAATCACACAATATGTCATGTAGTCCTGGTTTATGAGCGAAGTAATATAACTGATAAGATGTACACTACCAACATACGTGACCCTAGCTTTATCTTAATGTCGATATCAGACGGAAAAGAAATCTCAAATTATATTTAAGAAAATAGAGAGAGAGAGAGAGAGAGAGAGAGAGAGAGAGAGAGAGAGAGAGAGAGAGGGGGTGGGGGAGAGATGAATGAGAACAGACAGACAGACAGACAGACAGACAGACAGACAGACAGACAGACAGACAGACAGACAGGCAGGCAGGCAGGCAGGCAGGCAGGCAGACAGGACAGGACAGGACAGGACAGAACAGAGTGGATACACATTTGTAATCAGATAAAAAGAAAAGAGAGTGAATGTAAAAACAAGAATACAGAGTGCAAGAAGAAAGAATAAGGGAAACGATATTTTGATTAACTGTCATGTAAAATAATGCATTTCTCGTAACTTTTCCGACCCGATTACAGAATTATAGCACTGTTTGAAGACCACTACACAGTAGATAATATAAACATAATATCTAATGGACTACGACACGAGTTAAAATTCTGTTAATTGTGTTTCAGACAGGAATAATGGCAATGTCTCACATGTGCACTTGACTGATGACGTGTTTGTCGTATGCAACAGTAAACACACATATTAATATACTTAGTTACTGAATACATATATGCATGTACACATTAAAGTTTTAATTTCAGTTTTTCGCAACACAGTGCGTAATTCATTAACCGTCGTGCGACACTTTTCAATTTCCGCATCAATATCGATTCGATGATTGCTTACAATGGCTAGCCGATACTGCTGCGGCAGCTGTCGCATTGCAGGTAAAAATTGACCAATCGTATCGGCCGTTACAAAAGTGCGTGTTATCGATATCTTGCGCCTGCGAACCGGATAACTCATTCGTTCGGCATTAGTAGTAGAGGAGAAAGTAGTTCTAGATGTTTATCTTCAAACGGTCTTAGTTTAGACTGTATTTAGTTCAACACTTTGTTCATAATTATATGTTTGCTATATGAAACAATACATAAGTTTATTTCCATAATATAGTTGGAAAATAGGTGAACTTAAATAAAGTGTGCGGAAGAATACCCGGCATCTATCCTTCTGCCTCATCAACATCCGCACCGGTGAGAATTCTGTTGGTAAAAGTGTTCAGAGAAAATCCATCATGGTAAGTTCTTAATTTTTTTCATCGATACATTTTTGATTGTTGTTTTCAAAAAGGATGTGTTGTTTTAGTTAATAGTTATATTATTTATGATAAAAGATGATTTAAAGAAGCTTAATAAAGCTAAACATTATGGGGTCTGCATCTTCGAGTTGACACCTTTTGGGGGATCGCAATGTTTTTTGCAATGCGCGTTACTGTCATTTAACCATAGTTTGTGTGTTTTATTGAAGTTCCGTCCATAGTTTGTGTTTATTTATGGAAGTTATGTCCTGCATTTAAATTTATTGTTATACTATGTTTTCTATAAAAAAATGATAGTGGGAGGGGCACAATTCTACATCTGTCAAAACTATTATTTTTTGTTTCTCTTTCATCATATTTCAAGAAATGTCGATCTTCGGTAGATCATTTTAATTTCTTTCTACAATATAAATAAGAGTTTATCTATTATTTGTTTAATTGTTGTAATCGATATATTTTGTCAAGACAAAAACTTGCTAATATGTAAGAGTTTGTAACGCTAGCCCTCCACAAACTGAGACATGGCATTGAATTTGGCTTCTTTGGGGACATCTTGTACACAATTTCTTTGTGAACTGTGTAAACTTTGTTGTAATCCATCCAGAAATGAGTTGTATTACATACACAAACAGTAATTTTATGTTGGGGTCAATTCAACAGTGCTATTTTTTGGTCCAAAGTAGAACTTGTGCAGTTCCACATCACTGCATGGACATTGATACAGATTTTCGATGCTCTGTCATTGTGTAACTTAACTGACAGCCAGTGGCGTAGCTGCCTTTACTCTATAACGCCCGGACTTGAACATATTTTTGCGTATACATTATATCTCCTGAAAATACCCCCCAGAACGTAGGAAATGCAATCTGAAAGTCTTTTTTTCTGCTGGGGCATGCCCCCAGACGGCGCTAGAACATGTTGGGATTGTACATAATTTTAGGGTCAGCTACGCCACTGACAGCCAATGCAAATTGCAAGTAACTCCATTATGGAACAATTTTATTTACCTATGTACCCTAGACACAAATATGGAGGCAGACACAGGTCAAAGTATCACCTAGGACCCATGATTATATGTACGTTTGAATTTTTTTGTTATTAAATGATTTTTTTTTATAAATATTATGACAAGGTAACCATGACAGTATCGATAGGTGCTCCGTTGAGGCTTGCAAAAAAAAGAAAGTTTATCAACAAAACCTGTAGTCCAATAACCACATTTTACTCTCAAATGTTTGATCTGTTAAAAAAATGTTTATTTAACAATCAATGTCAATGCACACCTGAATTACGGGCGTGTGAACATGTAAACTGTATGTCAATATTGTGTTAACGAAAGAATCGTGCACGTTTGTAAACACTAAACACCCCCTAATGATATATTCTTTCAGGCTTTGTCCCCTCAATCAGTCGTTAACAACAACATAAACAAAATATATTACTTGTCACGACCAATTTTTTTACAGCCAATATGTTGCGATGATCTTCAATTTTCAGAATGGGGGAATCCCATTGATGTTCATTTTTCTCAATTTCTACTTTCCTGCAATTTCCATGTATCAAAATTAGCACTTGCTCACTGCCTATTTTAGAAATTACAAGTTGAAATTCCAAAAGAAATATGTGGTTTGGGCTTCAGAAATAAATCATTTACAATTAGAACTACCATATATAATCCCCACATAAAACACTTGATTTAAACAAGGTTGAAGAACATTTATTGTGTTTACTCGGCAAAAACATGGAAATACCAGACGTGTCTGTGCCGTAAAATTTTCAATAATTAGTTGCATTTAAGAGGGACGTTTTTGGGGGCCATAAAATTTTTTTTTCAAGAAATAGACACTTGTGTTTACTTTTGGAAATACACAAATACTAAAGGAAAATGAATGAATAGGGTTTTATGGCATACCAACACATAGATTATTCGACGCCAACAGGAAGGAAGATTCCAGGTTCACACTACATGTACAATTTTTCATTTAAGAGTAACAATATTCTTATATAAAATAGAAATCTATAGTTAAAAATACACCATTTGTGAATGTCAAACTTTAAAAACGTTCTACTGTTTTTCAATCCCACATCCATCACGTGTATGACTTGGTTTTGTAGTTTTTCTTCGAACTTGTAGGAATGTTTTGTATTTCAATATGGACCAAAAAAAAAAAATTTGTACTACGGAAAAATTCTTTCTGAGGTGAAAGTTACAAATATAGTACAATTAATATTTTACACCTTGAATTTGAATTTTATTTGTGTATTATATATCTAATGGTATCTTGATTTTGAATTCGTAGGACACATTTCTCGAAACAAGAAGACAAGAACAATGGAGACCAGATTCCTTTGGCAGCTAAAAGCTGAAATTGTCAATTATCCACATTTTCGAATTGCGATACTTTAACTAGTTTTACTTTGTGTCTTTGCACTGGTGACTTTTGGTGAGAGATAGTTTGCGGATTCATTGAGATTTCCGTAATGTAATATTAACAAAAGATGTAATTAATTTCAGTGAAAATGTTGAAAAACGTGTGTACTTGGGACCCCAACTACCAGCCCCCGCTTGACTGAATTTTGTGATTTAATGGTTCAGATGACTGTTATTCTGATTTATTTAATTTCAGGCTGATCAACTTACAGAAGAACAAATCGCAGGTATGCTTATATAACCTTGATTTCTTGAAAGTTTGTATTAACATTTAACATGTAACATCAGTAGATACAAGACACTTATTTACTTTCTAGAATTGAGAGAGGAGTATAAAAGCAAGTTTTGGGGAATTGGCGTTGATTGTCTGTTGTAGATTCATTGTCTGTGTTTGAGAATTTAGACATTGTAATCACGATTGATTCCTTCTTTTTGACATACACAACATATAATATTTGCTTTACACTACTTCAGAGTTCAAGGAAGCCTTCAGTCTTTTTGACAAGGATGGAGATGGTACCATTACAACCAAAGAATTGGGAACTGTAATGCGATCACTAGGTCAGAATCCAACAGAAGCAGAACTTCAGGACATGATTAACGAGGTTGATGCTGATGGTATGTTTATATAGTTTAGTAATTTGAGATTAAGACTTTCTAATATATATTGATTATATACTGAACAGCAACAACAAAAAACAATGTATTTCTTCAAATGTCAGATAATTTAAAAACAAACTTTGACATTAGGTATGTTGCGTATGCATCAACATTTGAAATGACGTTAACACAGTTTCTCCATTTAGTTATGCAAGGTTAATTAATATATTTCAATCAAGTTTTTTTTTTGTCCCCCGCTTTGAAAATTTGGGTGTCATTCCATTCCACCTGTCACACTGGTTTCAGTGCATTAACTTAAGAATGTCTGAATAAAATTTCAAATGTTTATAATGACAAAACAGATGCGTAGTTCGATTTTAAGGGTTGTGGCAATTGTTCTACAGTAACTGTTGTGCCCCTTTAATTTGTGAAAAATATATTTTTGGGGGTTTCAGTGCAATAACTAAACAGTTTTTTTTTCGGCCATTTTTATAGCCGTTATTCGGTCATATTCCCAATCGCAAATAGTACCTTTTTTCCCAATTGAGGGGTAAAAATTCCCAATTGGAAGTTCCAAAAACTAGTGAAACTGCCTTGAAAAATAAATGCAGATTTTGCCATTCTGGATTGAGTAAGAAACCGCTTCTCTGCGCATGCGCTTATAGACTGATTTCCTGCACATGGACCGGATCCAAGCAGATAACTAAATTTTGGAAATACAGTGAAGCAGTCCGGTTTCCTTAAGATTCTAGAGCGTTTGATTGATCCGAAGCATGTGTCTTTCGTAACCGAGACGTTTTAGCACAGACACTTATTAAGTTTGTGGAAGCGCTAGCAAGTGTTTATATGTATTGTAAAATAAACAAAACAGTGTTGCATAATTCGAAATATTACCTCAAGATATTAAAGGCTCGCGCTAAAAACAACAAACTATTAACACTTTCTTTAAACAGTCGGCTTCAAATGTTAGTGCGACACATTCCCCACCTGCTCTAAAGCCTGTGGGTATTGAAAATAGCACAATCGTAAGTTACGAACATTTTTGCTAACAAACGCGGGTCAAATACTGTTTGTGATTATTATAAACTTGTGCCTGCCCGACAGCATCGTTTTTGCTCTTCAAAATGAAAGCATAAACATGGCTGTACTTCCGCGCATCCAAGGTTGGTTATTGCTGCAAACTGCGGGTTATAATTTGTATCTGAAATGCTCTAATGAAAATATGTCTTATTATTCTGACTAAAGCCTCAACAATTATCAACTAGATGAAGTTGTTGCAGTCTTTAAGGCACTTAGAACAAGAGATATTGCTCTTTAGAATACCAAACAATACACTGCTAAATAAAATGTTAAGCTACATACTTTGGGAAAACAAGAGTTATTTTTAAAGAAATTCTGAAAATTTCATACGATAGCAAAGGTTCCTTAAATATACATAACCATATACAGTGCTCCAGATAAGCACTATTTGGGGGATTTTAAGCATTGAAATTTTTGAATTAAGCATGGAAATTTAAATTAAGTGCTAAAATTAGCATTGGTTATTCTCAATTTCAGTGTTGATCAGTTTGTTTTAAATGACAATTTGTAAGAATGTTCATTTTTACCCTTAACATTTTGAAAATAAGCATTGCATAATAATTTAAGGGATAATATAGGGAGTGGCTGTGTCAATGGGTATGTCTGTAGGTCAGTCTTGTCAAAAACTTGTGGCGCAAACGACTTCCAGTTTTAAGGTTTGCAAACATGGAGAACACAAGTGTAGAATGTGCTTGATAACTTTTGTAATTGACTTAAAATTTTTAGGCAATTGACTTGGAACACTGCTTGCATGATCAATATCGAGTGTTGATGTGCATAACACACATTTAAAGGTGCCGAGATAATTCCATACAGAGTTATTGCACTTGCACTTGGTAAAATTGCTGTATACACCATACTGCAATTCTTGTGGAGCACTTTCAGTTTTCAGGTGTTTGACTTGATACTCTGCATACATGATCAACACAAAGTGTAGATGTTCATGTGGCAAATATTGTGATGCTGAGTTATTGTTCTTGTTGCCTGCTCTTACACTACCATATTGCAAATTTATGGAGCGAACTAATGAAATTTCAGGCGATTTACTTTGAAAGTTTGCATAAGATTTGTAGAAATTGTATAAGTTACAATATTGTGTGTTTTCAGGTAATGGTACAATAGATTTCCCAGAATTTCTTACGATGATGGCAAGAAAAATGAAAGATACAGACAGTGAAGAGGAAATCAGAGAAGCATTCCGTGTATTTGATAAAGATGGTAATGGATTTATCAGTGCCGCAGAACTTAGACATGTGATGACAAATCTTGGAGAAAAACTCACAGATGAAGAGGTTGATGAAATGATTCGAGAGGCTGACATAGATGGTGATGGACAGGTTAATTATGAAGGTGAGCGGAGACATACTATTCCTTGCATAACAAGTTAAAAATGTCTCGACTTTACACATTAAATCAAAACAATGTTGTCTAAAATATTTGGTATTTGTGTATGTGATTGACGGTGAAAAAGCTGTTTGCTTTTATCTATTCTCACACATGAGCCATTACTTGTTTGCTGATTGAGATAAGCTGGAATAGTTTAAATGTCTACATGTGTATTTGCCACGGACATTGAAAATTAGACCGTTTGACAGCTGGAAAGTTTAAATGCCAGTAATGTACATTGTTTTCACTGATAAGTTGGTTTTTATTGACTAGTCATTAACAATGTTGACATTTAGGCAGAGCGTCAGAAGAGTGCAAATAGTGACAATCTTGATATGCAAGTCGTGCAGGGGCAGATATATCTGGGTTTTATCTAGTAGACCACAGGACTAGTATTCCCTACTAGCTCAGTACTATGTGCAACTAGCCTAAAATGGATCAAATTAGAAGATTATGATTAATATAAATTGGTCCAAGCTCCATCCAAATATCTAAAAAGTTGTCGTCTTGGCCAGCGGCTCCATATGGTTTTTGACAGTCTTCTGACTATTCTGCCAAATGTATTCATAAATTTAATGTACATAGTAAATCATTGTGAATGCTTTCTCATTCAAAATTAATTTTGCACATCTGATTTATAGTGCTGAAACCAGTTTGAAAAAAGCTTCTCTACAATCAGAATTGTGCTAGCCAAATTGATATCCAAACGCTCGATGAGACATCTCTTCTCTTGCATATCACCTGGTTATCCATGTCCTATGGACACATTTCTAGTATAACTTTGTTATACCTGTATTGAAATTTGAATTTTATTCTTAAACAATTTTTTTTTCCATTTCAGAATTCGTAACCATGATGACCTCTAAATAAATAATGTAACCTGTGAATATTCTTGAACCTACTTGGGGCTTCAGTTGTGGGTAAAAAGGCCTCGATTTTAAACCGAAAAAAACAAAACAAAAGCAGAGGTGACTTCCGGAGTGACAAATGTGGACGATTACCTTAAGGCAACTGACTACACTGTTTATTGTCCAGGAAGAGTGGAGACTTTTTATGTCCATATTTAGTACAGTGAAATGGTATTGCGTTTACAATGACTAGTCCCAGTTGTGTTGTTGTACTGTAACTTTATTACAACATCTAGTCCGTGCAATTTTTACATTCTCTTTCTAGCCTTTATTTATTAATAATTTAACAAAAGCTTGGCTGAAAGGCATGAATGGAAATTGATTTGAGGCATGAATCTACAAGTTACTACTTTATTCTATTAGTATGATATATAAAGTACCAATTGTGAACTTTTGATTTATTTAAGAATGATACTGTTTTTGTGAACATTCTTGCTAACCTAGTCTTGAATACTTATATTGTGGGTATATAATACTTTAGCAGGGGAAAATGCTCAGAAAAATGCAAAGCCAAACTTGTGATACTTTACATCTATCGATTCAATCCGAGCTATTATATTTTTGTTTAAAAAATTGCATTCCACCTTTTCCTTTCATATAGTATAGTAAGCCTTCACTGATGACTTGATGTATAATGTATTGTTGAATTATTGAAAATGAATAAGGTTTCTCTCTTTGTTAACATTTTATTATCTTGGTAGTTAAAAAGAAAGGCAATATTAAAATCCAGAATTTGTAACTGTTTGTCTCATAATGCATCTTCAATTCACATCACTTCATTTTCATCCTTTAATACATATTGATGTCAGTTCAATTTATGGATGTAAACTATTGTTGAAAGAAAATGTTTTCACTTCATTTTTCTATTTCTCCTTTTCTTGATGTCAATTATTGGGGATTTTTATAAACAGAATAAACTCTGGAAATCCTTGTCATTGTTTTATCATTTTAAAATCTACATATTATTGAATTGAATGTTAGCTCCCCAGGGAGTCTAGATGTCTGTAGCCGTGACTGATTTCATTGAATCAAGCGTGCATTCTGCCAGAACAGCTTTTAGTGATCACCATGAATCTGTTGTTCATCCATTCAACTTTTGCCAAAGTTAATAGGAGTGAAAAAATCTGACAAAAAGACGATTTGATTTAAAATAAAAATGACTTTGAACCTTTTACTTGATGTTTACAGAAGCCAGCCGATGAAGGCGTTTCAATGCCACAGATTGAATTTTCAAAATACATTTTTAATTTGAAGGTCCCTAATTTTACTTGGATTAATTTCTAGGTCTTCCTCGAGCAATGTAACGAAAATCTGTTTTATTGCCAGGTGGTTACCCAAGACGGAGTCTTTTGTGATCGCCTTTTGTCCGTTGTTGCGTGTCCGAACACTTCTTCTTTTTTTTAAAAAAACAAAAACTTGCCTTATATATAGTTTAATACTTCAAGGGAGGACCAGGAAAAAATGCTATAATTATCTAAAAAATAAAAAGGTTATTTTTAAAATGGATTACTAATAATAAATCATTAATAAATAAAATGAGAACGGTTTGGTAAATCAAATACACTAAAACATGACAATAATCGATGTGTAAAATCGTCATATAGGTTCTTTCTAAGATGAAACAATTTTAACTACATGCAAATCTGTTTAATGGATCAAAATGAAATTGTGCGACTCATTTATTATGCAGTGAAATGTGTGGGAAATCTATTTAAGAAAAATCTACGCGCATAGCCCAAGTTTGGAAATCGCTTTTCAAAATATTTTTTTGGCATGTTTTAATAGATATCATTTTGGCAATGCGGGGTCAGTGAGTATATAAAGGCATAATGTTGGAATATATATATGTAAAAAGATTTGTTTAAACAGGCCAAAATTATGAATTGAAAAGGGCTTTATTAACTTGGACTATGGCCTAAGTTGCCTTAAAATGACAACATATTTTGTGACATATTAAATGAATATCTTGATTTCGTTTTGATTTCAATTTGATCCTTTATACAGGTGTACACGAATTAAAGTGTAAAGAGTTTGAAAATCGTCAAACAGTACTCCAGTGCTTTCTGTTTTTTGAATGGGGATTTTGTTTTAAAGTTTATCGCTCCCAATTTACATACATGTATATAGATTTTTGTCTTGTTTTTGATGTTTTAATATACTTAACTGTTTGATTTATTAATGATTTTGAGATGGTTTTCTCTATTTGATAATTATTTAATTTTTAGACATTTACAGTGTTTTATCCTGATATTCTCACTTAAAAAATAAATCAAAATTGTGATGGGGATTTGATATAAATAAAAGACCAGGGGCCAAAAAAGGGATGAAATTTAAAAAATCTTTTCCAAAAGTGCAAGTCCAGGCCCCAGTTTCACAAAAAATCTTAAGTCTCTTATTTTATTTAAACTCAAAAGTGTGCTCAATTTTATACTTAATGTTTAAGTAAAATAGCAGACTTAATTATTTTTGAGAAACCGGGCCCTGGAGCTTTGATATTTTGCATGTGGTATCGACTTATGAGTTTCTATCAAGCTTTCACAAGCCAAGACCCTAGGGTCAATGTTGGCCCTGCCCCAGGGAAATGTCAATTTAACATAGGGAATTCACCCATATTTGTTATAAATGATCCCTATGACTAGGAGTTTCAAATTTGTTCAAATAAAGGGGCCAAGATCTATAGTGGCCCAGTAAGACCTGATTATTACATAGGAATAGTATGGGAAAATTCTGCTTTTCTTATCTATTTAGGTATTTTTAGCTCATCTGAGCCAAAGGCTCACAAGTGAGCTTTTGTGATTGCCTGTCATCTGTCTTTATCTTTTAGCTTTTAACAACTTCTCCTCGGAAACCACTGGGCCAATTTTGATATAACTTCACAAAAATGTTCCTTGGGTGACCCTCCACCAAGTTTGTTCAAACCATCTTGATTCGTCAAAAATCATGGCCACAAAGGGGTTGGGCAAGTTTAATTAGTAAAAAGTTAAAAAAATATTCTTGTCAGAAACTACTGGCTCGATTTTAAAATAATTTCACAGAAATGTTTCTTTGGTGACCCTCTTCCAAGTTTGTTCAAGCCATATTGATTCGTCAAAAAACATGGCAGCCAGGGGGTGGAGTAAGTTTATTATATAAGCTATAGTATTAACTTAAAAAATATTCTTGACAGAAACTACCGGCTCGATTTTAAAATCATTTCACAGAACTGATCCTTGGGTGACCCTATACCAAGTTTGTTCAACCAATCTTAATTCGCCAAAAAAATGGCGGCCAGGGAGTGGGGTTAGTTTACTGTATAAACTATAGTAAAAACTTAAAATATTTTGTCAAAAACTACTGGCTCGATTTTAAAATATAATATCACAGTAATGGTCCTTGGGGGATCCTCTACCAAGATTGTTCAAGTCATCTTGATTGGCGACCAGGGGGTGGGGTTAGTTTACTATATAAGCTATAGTAAAAACTTAAAAAATCTTCTTGTCAGAAACTACTGGCTCAATTTTAAAATAATTTCACAGAAACGTTCCTTGGGTGACCCTCTATCAAGTTTGTTAAAGTCATCTTGATTCGTCAAAAAACATGGCGACCATGGGGTGGGGTTAGTTTACAATATTAGCTATAGTAAAAACTTAAAAAATCACAGAAATGGTCATTGGGGGATCCTCTACCAAGTTTTTTAGTCGTCTTGATTCATCAAAAAACTGCGACCAGGGGTTCGGGTTAGTTTACTATATAAGCTAAAGTAAAACATAAAAAATCTTTTATTATTAACAACTTCTCTGAAACCACTGGGCCAAATGACACCCATTTGGAGGATTCCTACCCCTCTGCAGAGATCGACAGCGATTCTATTCTTAGCCGGAACCACATGGGCTCTCTTGTTCAAATGAATGGGCTTGGATCTATTGGGGTCCAGTAAGGGGACTACAACTGGAAAAACAGTAAATTATTTTTTTTATCAGTTATTTTAATCATCTTGAGGTCTGGAGTATTATTGTTAAGTCATACCAGCTGAGCCTGATACCTTTAACGGATATTTAATATCCGTAAAGGTCCAGCTGGTACCCAAAAAGGAAATGTCCAAGAGTTAAATGACGCCCTTCTCATTTAAAAGTCAGTGTCTACCATAAGATAGACTCGGGATTTTCGGATGCTTCTGTATCACAGTGAATTGTTGGCCTAGTTGTAAAGGCGTTGGACTGCAAACCCAGGGGTTGCAGGATTGATCCAACACTCCTCCAGCTAAAAATACTTATCAGTCTCCCAGATGTGACTTTAACAAAAATACACTGGCATGTAAAAGAACCAGAGACGCTACACTGTCCTCCAAAAATACAAAATTACTAATAATCTTCTGGAGGTATGGCCCATATAGAAAACCGGTAGTGACAATAAATAAACTTATCCTCATGCATCGCTGGGACAAATGTCCAAGGAGAGCTATTGCCATGACTCGCGCTTAATTGTCTGTAGATACCCAAGTTAAAATTGTGCGTGTACGTTTAAGATATCTATGCAACCACTCATTTGATATGAATGAAACTCTGCATGCGTATTCACCATCATCAATGAAACACACTGAGACAAAACCATAACTCTGGATTGCATTTTGACAGAGTTATGGCCATTTTTGGACATAGACACCCAGGTTAAACTTTTGCGTTTAGTTGCGTTGACGTTTTAAAGATATCTATGCAACCACTCATTGGATATAAATGAAACTTCACATGTGTGTTCACCATCACCGATGGAACACACAGAGACTAGAATCATAGGTCGGGGTTGCATTCTGGCAGAGTAATAGCCTTTTTTGGACATACTTTTTCAGGTTAAAGTTTTTTATCAGGTTAGATATCTATGTAACCACTCATTGGATATGAATGAAACTTTACTTGTGTGTTCACTATCGTCGATGGCCACACAATAACCATAACTCGGGGTTACATTTTGGCAGAGTTGTGGCTCTTTTTGAATCCACCAGGCCAATTAAATTGAAACTTCACATTGATGTTTCTGTTGCATAGGAGACTATACAGATGATTTTTTTTTATTTGAAATTCAAGATGACTGCCGTTACTAAAAATAGTCCAAAACTTAAAAAATCTTCTCATGAACGGCCTTTCAGATTTTCAAAATGTTTATGTAGTAATGATGACCAACTATAGTTTTGTTAGATTTATTCAAATGGTGTCCCTAGGGTTAAAAATGACACCGCCCCGAGGGTTCAATTAAGGGACACGTCATTATAATATTATCTTTTTTTAAAATGGAAATGATTTTGCCTATATCTTCACAGAAGTATTATTTGGTGAAGGAGGTTCAGATTTGTAAAAACAATTGGGAATTACAAAAATCGTTTTCTTAAGAACCGGTTTGTTAGATATGTTCATATTTGGCATAAACTATCCCTATGTGAAGGGGTTTGATTGCAGATAAGAATTAATGGGCTAAATTTATAGGGTCACTGTAAGGGGACCTAGAATTTTACATAGAGATACTATGGGAAAACAGAAAATTCTCTTTTTTTTCACCTATTCTGAACCCACCAGGCCAATTAAACTGAAACTTCACATGGATGTTTCTATTGTATAAGAAACTATACAGAAGATATTTTTTTTATCTGAAATTCAAGATGGCCGCCGATACTAAAAATAGTCCAAAACTGAAAAATTCTTCTTCTCATGGACAGTCCAACAGATTTTCAAAATGTTTATGTAGTAATGATGACCAACTATAGTTTTGTCAGATATGTTCAAATGGTGTCCCTATGGTTAAAAATGTCACCGCCCGAGGATTCAATTAATGGACACATCATTTTGATATATATTTTTTTAAATGGAAATGATTTTGCCTATATCTTCAAAGAAGCATTGTTTGGTGAAGGCGGTTCAGATTTGTAAAAAAATGGGAATTACAAAACTCGTTTTCTTAAGAATCGGTAGGTCAGATGTGTTCATATTTGGCATAATTATCCCTATATGTAGGGGTTGATTGCAGGTAAGAATTTATGGGCTAAATTGACATAGGAATATTATAGGGAAAACTGATTTTTTTTTCAGTTTGCATCCATGTGTACAAAAAAACTTCTTTTTAAAATTTGAATAATTTCTGATCATAACACGTCATGAAGAGTTGGTGATTGAAGTTCTGACAAATCAAGGGGCTGGGTTGTATAAGGGTTCTGTACAGAGGATTATATTTATTACAGATGAATGGTATGGGAAAATAAAGTATTTCCTTTTCATAGCAATTAAGTTATTGTTCAGTATGTGTGGGGTGGGGTATTTATCCATAAGTTGTTAAAATGACCCTCCCAAAGAGGGTAAATATTGTGAAATTTCAAAAAGTGCTATGGCCACTATGAGTCGGTAGAGCGTCCTCAGGCTCTCTTAGGCCTCTTGTTTATCAGGGAAGATATATATGCAACCACTCATTGGATATGAATGGAACTTCACTTGTGTTTTAACCATCATCGATGGCAGACAGAGAGACAAGAACTAAAACTCGGGGTTGCTTGTTGGCAAAGTTATGGTCCTTTTGGACTTAATTTTCCGTCTGTAGACACCCAGGTTATTTATTTGCGTTTAGTTGCGTTTAAGTTTTGATGTTTGCCTCCAACCTCAATATTTGCATGGGTAGTGAGTTTTATCCCATCGGTCAGCATTGTTGTCATCTGACAGCTCTTGTTTTCTCTTACATTTCAGACATGTTTTTGTGCCATGGCTTTTCGGGAATAGTAATCCCACCAAACTTGGTATATTCATTTAGACCATGGAAAAACCTGTTTAGACACGTTTATAACTCGGATACATACGTTTGTAGATACAAAGTTAGTTGTGTAAAAAAGGACTACAGAACCGGTCACTCGGATGTGCACCAGTATTTTAAACTATCCGTATGAGAAAGGTATTCGAGTTTGTAAAAATTGGTTATGGATAAATAGGGACACTGTAAGGTTTTTAGCTGGATTATTCGAAACATGGGGAGAACTAATATTATTCGCCCTGGCGTTGCGTCCAGATTGTGGTAAAGTTTTTGTGCACTAGCCCTATTATAATTATGTTTATTATCATATGTTGACAATGTCATTCAATTATTCGAATGGCGGAGCCTGCTGTCCTGTGAGAGCTCTTATTTACAAAGAATACTGGAACTGCATTGGTGTTGTTCGCCTTGGTATCTGAAGCATTGTCTTGTTTTCTCCAGTGGTAAGAACGATTAGATTTCCTTAATAGGGTTGACAGTGTGATTGATTGATTGATTGATTGATTGATTGATTGATTGATTGATTGAATATTTAGGATCATTTTTATGCCATTGAGGGTTAACAGACGATCAGTTAACCTAACCACTGTTTCCTAAGATCCTGAACGGTTAACCAATACTCAAGCACACTCCAATTCCGCTAGTAACTGATAACTTTCCCACTTGAATCAGCAGTAAGAGACAAATGATAATGATACACAATGTCGTATATCAATCATCACTGACTGTTGCCTGGCGGGGATTCGAACTCGCGACCCCTGGATTGATAGTCAGACGCGTAAGGTTGACAGTTTATATTGTAAAACTTCAAACGTGCGTTTGTACAAGTTGATAAGCTAGGGGTACTTTGGTTTTTGTATATATAAATACAACTGGAAGTGGTCTATTTGGTAACAAAAATTTCTCTAAATCGCGTTAATATCTGCAAGTATTTTCATTTGAAATCTGAAATATTATCAACAAATAGTCGTAGCACGGACGACATGGACCATACAAGACAGGTTTTATCATAAGAGACCAAAATGTATTAGAATGATGAGTTTTCAAAACATACCATGGCCACGTTTTCACCAGAGCGTCCATAGCATTTCGTCTATAAGCCTCTTAATTCAACTGATATATTAAAAATTGGAGCTTTTGCAGTTATATTTCGCCATCTCAAAAGTAAAGTGTTTGCGGTTTTACGTTAATGTAGCACCAATAACTCATTACACTCTTACCAACCTTTACATATTTATACATTACCAAGGCTTCAGACTGTGTATAATAATACCATGTAACTATCACATCCCGCTGGGGACCATAGTCGAAACAACCGGATGGTGAAAAGTCATTGTTTCGACTTGACATAAAATAATTAACAATCTGCCGCGATGGCCCAAACGGGACACCGTACGTAACCCTTTAGAACATGAATTTTATTAAATGAAATTTTACTAAATCGCCCATATCCAGCTTGCCCATTTGGTCGAGGTACTGCTTGTAAGCAGGTTATGGTTTTGCAGAAACGAATTGTTTTGGTGTATAGCGTTTCGAAAATTGATAAGCTTTTGTTTGACAGCAATGAAATAAAACATAACCTTATAGTACGCCAACAGGGGAGAACATTGTTCTTACCCTACACACAAAGATTGAAACCGGTGTATTACTTGCGGAGGGACGGTGGTTCTACTCAGTCTGACTCAGTCTGAGGTCTTCCTCCACCAGTAAAGCTGGATATGCTACAAACAGCCTGAAATGTGTTGAAAATGGCGTTAAAATCCATTAAAATCGGTGTACGCTGAATAACGCACACATAAACATTATTCAGTGGTGATCCTATAACTCGAGTTTTAGCGACTATCCGTGACACAGCGTACACGGCTTCTACTGCCAGCTCGGCTATTTATGTTTAACGATCCTGAATAGTTTTGTAATTTGCCAATAGTTGTCAGAAGCAAAAAAGAATATAATTCTAATTTCAGTTAAATTTGATTCGTATTAGAAATTAACGATTCAATTTCATGGCAATTTGAATGCAGATGAAAATCATGTCTACATTAATTGTGACACGCAGCAATTTGGATACTAATTTATAAAACAATTTCTCAAGAATGTATATGCAATTAAAATACTTCAATATTGTATGCTGGACTTTTAATTCTAAACTGGCCATGACTATTGTAAATTGTCGAGCAAAATAGTTCGTGGTACAAGACGAGAAAAAATGTATAAAACATATGTTAATTTCATTAATTGTTATCGGTTTGACAGAAAGTTCAAGGAAATGCCAATTTTTATTTTTAAAGAAATTTATAGATATATTTTCAAGTTTTATGAACAACGAAAATAATTTCGTATATACATGTAAATGTAATAACCGATTTACACTTCCATACACATACTGCACCCGTGGATCATTCAGGCAAATATATATAATATTTTATTTTATAAATCTTTCCAAATAATGGATACGTTTAAGTCACTGGTATGACCTAACGAAATCGGACATGGTCTTAAATCATTACTTTATAAACACTATTCCGCTTTTATTGAACCGGCGAAAATTAAAAAAGAACTCGATTCTCGAAGGATCTAAAACCAAACGATTTGCACATTGAACGCGTGTCTGTACAAGGGGAATAAATAACAGTAATATGCTGCATTAACTAACATCTGCATTATCTTTCTTTGTTCTTTAATTGCCAGCGGATCTGCGGACAGTATTTATCAGTCATTTTTTACATTACGTAATAAAAATCAATACACATGTAATATATACGCTATAAATAATAAGCGTCCTCCATCGATCTGTGTAAAGATTACGTGTGCTAGGTAAGTGTAAATTACACCTGAATAGCGTATGGTAGTGTAATTATGACCGGAAACAGCTGCAATATTACGGAGTGCAAAGAGTGTAATGTGAAGTCGGTGCGCTATTAAGGTATTTATCTGCGGAAGTAAAAAAAGAATATGGATTTGATATATACAGACAAGGCAGTGTCATATCTAACTATCAGAAAATGGGTGCTCTTGTTTGATGATGGACGGTAACAGAATTCAGAAGGAAAAATGGCTCGTTTACTAGTACTAGATCACAATAGTGTGAAGGGTATATTTTACCGTGACCATGTACTTTCTGTCGCTATGCTATAGCGCGTCCGCACAGACCGTTACGTCCAGCCCAAGGAGGTTTAATTGCTTCACAATAACGCCACTGCACACAAATTTGCTCTCATAAAAGATAATTTGACACAGAACCATATTCCGACTATGCCACGTCCACGCTACAGCCCTGACCTTACTCCCTGTGACTTTTGGTTGAATCCACATATTATTCAAGCGCGCACGAGAAGACGCCGGTTTGAGACGCGCGCACACGTTGGATCAGCACTTTTGCAATCTGAAGGTTATCAGAATGGCTACATCGATTAGTAAAGTGTATTCAAACTAAGGGATAGTACTTTGAGGGATAAAACTAGTCATCTGTCAAAAGGTTATCGCATCAAAACACTATCCGACGCAATGATAAGTACTTTTCAAATGGCCCTCGTATATCAGAAATTTTATACGTTAACTTTTCAGTCTATTCTAACAACACGGATGGCTAGTAACATTAAAATTCCAACGCTGGTAATGGTTCATGGCAAGATGACCACTGACCTCGTCGTTCCAACGCTGGTAATGGTTTATGGCAAGATGGCCACTGACCTCGCCGTTCCAACTCTCGTTATGGTTTATTGCAAGAGGTAGTTACTGAATCCACAGATCCAACATTGGTGACCTTGTCCTGCCAACGTTCGTTATGGTATATGACAAGGAGGAGTACTGGCTTCACCGTTCTAACGTTGGTTGATATGGTGCATAGCAAGGAAGAGTACTGACTTCATCGTTCTTACGTTGGTTGATATGGTGCACAGCAAGGAAGAGTACTGACTACATCGTTCTTACGTTGGTTGATATGGTGCACAGCAAGGAAGAGTACTGACTTCACCGTTCTTACGTTGGTTGATATGGTGCACAGCAAGGAGAAGTACTGACTTCACCGTTCTTACGTTGGTTGATATGGTGCACAGCAAGGAAGAGTACTGACTTCATCGTTTTTACGTTGGTTGATATCGTGCACAGCAAGGAGAAAGACTGACTCCACCGTTCTAACGTTGGTTGATATCGTGCACAGCAAGGAGGAGTACTGACTTCACCGTTCTAACGTTGGTTGATATCGTACACAGCAAGGACAAAGACTGACTCCACCGTTCTAACGTTGGTTGATATCGTGCACAGCAAGGAGGAGTACTGACTTCACCGTTCTAACGTTGGTTGATATGGTGCACAGCAAAGAGGAGTACTGACTTCACCGTTCTTACGTTGGTTGATATCGTGCGCAGCAAGGAGGAGTACTGACTTCACCGTTCCAACGTTGGTTGATATCGTGCGCAGTAATGAGGAGTACTGACCTCACCGTTCTTACGTTGCTTGATATCGTGCACAGCAAGGAGAAGTACTGACTTCACCGTTCTAACGTTAGTTGATATCGTGCAGAGCAAACAGGAGTACTGACTTTATCGTTCTAACGTGGTTAATATCGTGCAGAGCAAGGAGGAGTACTAACTTCTACGTTCTAACGTTGGTTGATATCGTGTAGAGCAAAGAAAAGTACTGACGTCACCGTCCTAACGTTGGTTGATATCGTACAGAGCAAGGAGGAGTACTGACTTTACCGTTCTAACGTTGGTTGATATCGTGCACAGCGAGGAGGAGTACTGACTTCACCGTCCTAACGTTGGTTGATCTCGTGTAGAGCAAGGAGGAGTTCTGACGTCACCGTCCTAACGTTGGTTGATATCGTGCACAGCAAGGAGGCGTACTGACTTCACCGTTCTTACGTTGGTTGATATCGTGCAGAGGAAGGAGGAGTACTGAGTTCACCGTCCTAACGTTGGTTGATATCGTGCACAGCAAGGAAGAGTACTGACTTCACCGTTCTAACGTTGGTTGATATTGTGCAGAGCAAGGAGGAGTAGTGACTCCACTGTCCTAACGTTTGTTGATATCTTGCAGAGCAAGAAGGAGTACTGACTTAACCGTTATAACGTTGGTTGATATCGTGCAGAGCAAGGAGGAGTACTGACTTCACCGTTCTAACGTTGGTTGATATCGTGCAGAGCAAGGAGGAGAGCAAGGAGGAGTACTGACTTTACCGTTTTAACGTTGGTTGATACCGTGCAGAGCAAGGAGGAGTACTGACTTCACCGTTGTAACGTTGGTTGATATCGTGCAGAGCTTGGAGGAGTACTGACTCCACCGTTCAAACGTTGGTTGATATGGTTCTCATTGGTTGATATGGTGCAGAGCAAGGAGGAGTTCTGACTCCACCGTCCTAACGTTGATTGATATGATGCACAACAAGGAGGAATACTGACTTCACCGTTCTAACGTTGGTTGATATCGTGCAGAGCAAGGAGGAGTACTGACTTCACCGTCCTAACGCTGGTTGATATGGTTCTCATTGGTTGATATGGTGCAGAGCAAGGAGGAGTTCTGACTCTACCGTCCTAACGTTGATTGTTATTGTGCAGAGCAAGGAGGAGTACTGATTTCACCGTCCTAACACTGGTTGATATGATGCACAACAAGGAGGAATACTGACTTCACCGTTCTAACGTTGGTTGATATCGTGCAGAGCAAGGAGGAGTACTGACTTCACCGTTCTAACGCTGGTTGATATGGTGTACAACAAGGAGGAATACTGACTTCACCGTTCTAACGCTGGTTGGTGTTGGGCACAGCAAGGAGGAGTACTGACTTCACCGTTCTTACGTTGGTTGATATGGTGCACAGCAAGGAGGAGTACTGACTCCACCGTCCTAACGTTTGTTGATATCGTGCAGAGCAAGGAGGAGTACTGACTTAACCGTTATAACGTTGGTTGATATCGTGCAGAGCAAAGAGGATTACTGACTTCACCGTTCTAACGTTGGTTGATATCGTGCAGAGCAAGGAGGAGAGCAAGGAGGAGTACTGACTTTACCGTTTTACAGTTGGTTGATACCGTGCAGAGCAAGGAAGAGTACTGACTTCACCGTTCTAACGTTGGTTGATATCGTGCAGAGCTAGGAGGAGTACTGACTCCACCGTTCAAACGTTGTTTGATATGGTGCTCATTGGTTGATATGGTGCAGAACAAGGAGGAGTACTGACTCCACCGTCCTAACGTTGATTGCTATTGTGCAGAGCAAGGAGGAGTACTGACTTCACCGTCCTAACTCTGGTTGATGATGCACAACAAAGAGGAATACTGACATCACCGTTCTAACGTTGGTTGATATCGTGCAGAGCAAGAAGGAGTACTGACTTCACCGAACTAACGCTGGTTGATATGGTGTACAACAAGGAGGAATACTGATTTCACCGTCCTTATATTGGTTAATTTTGTGCAGAGGAAGGAGGAGTACCGACTCCACCGTCCTAACATTGGTTGATATTGTGCAGAGCAAGGAGGAGTACTGATTCCACCGTCCTAACTCTGGTTGATGATGCACAACAAAGAGGAATACTGACATCACCGTTCTAACGTTGGTTGATATCGTGCAGAGCAAGGAGGAGTACTGACTTCACCGAACTAACGCTGGTTGATATGGTGTACAACAAGGAGGAATACTGATTTCACCGTCCTTATATTGGTTAATTTTGTGCAGAGGAAGGAGGAGTACCGACTCCACCGTCCTAACGTTAGTTGATATCGTGCAGTGCAAGGAAGAGTACTGACTTGACCGTTATAACGTTGGTTGATACCGTATACAGTAAGGACGAGTACTGACTTCACTGTTCTTACGTTGGTTGATATCGTGTACAGCAAGAAGGAGTACTGACTTCACCGTTCTAACGTTGATTGATATGATGCACAACAAGGAGGAGTACTGACTTCACCGTTCTAACGTTGGTTGATATCGTGCAGAGCAAGGAGGAGTACTGACTTCACCGTCCTAACGCTGGTTGATATGGTGCGCAACAAGGAGGAATACTGACTTCACCGTTCTAACGCTGGTTGATATGGTGTACAACAAGAAGGAATACTGATTTCACCGTCCTTATGTTGGCTAATATTGTGCAGAGGAAGGAGGAGTACTGACTCCACCGTCCTAACGTTGGTTGATATTGTGCAGAGCAAGGAGGAGTACTGATTCCACCGTCCTTACGTTGGTTGATATCATGCAGTGCAAGGACTAGTACTGACTTCACCGTTATAACGTTGGTTGATACCGTATACAGCAAGGACGAGTACTGACTTCACCGTTCTTACGTTGGTTAATATCGTGCACAGCAAGGAGGAGTACTGACTTCACCGTTCTTACGTTGGTTGATATCGTGCACAGCAACGAGGAGTACTGACGTCACCGTCCTAACGTTGGTTGATTTGGTGCACAGCAAGGAGGAGTACTGACTCCACCGTCCTAACGTTGGTTGATATTGGGCACAGCAACGAGGAGTACTGACTTCACCGTTCTTACGTTGGTTGATATGGTGCACAGCAAGGAGGAGTGCTGACTCTACCGTCCTAACGTTTGTTGATATCGTGCAGAGCAAGGAGGAGTACTGACTTCACCGTTATAACGTTGGTTGATATCGTGCAGAGCAAGGAGGATTACTGACTTCACCGTTCTAACGTTGGTTGATATCGTGCAGAGCAAGGAGGAGAGAAAGGAGGAGTACTGAATTTACCGTGTTAACGTTGGTTGATACCGTGCAGAGCAAGGAAGAGTACTGACTTCACCGTTCTAACGTTGGTTGATATCGTGCAGAGCTAGGAGGAGTACTGACTCCACCGTTCAAACGTTGGTTGATATGGTGCTCATTGGTTGATATGGTGCAGAGCAAGGAGGAGTTCTGACTCCACCGTCCTAACGTTGATTGTTATTGTGCACAGAAAGGAGGAGTACTGACTTCACCGTCCTAACTCTGGTTGATGATGCACAACAAAGAGGAATATTGACTTCACCGTTCTAACGTTGGTTGATATCGTGCAGAGCAACGAGGAGTACTGACTTCACCGAACTAACGCTGGTTGATATGGTGTACAACAAGGAGAATACTGATTTCACCGTCCTTATGTTGGTTAATATTGTGCAGAAGAAGGAGGAGTACTGACTCCACCGTCCTAACGTTGGTTGATATTGTGCAGAGCAAGGAGGAGTACTGATTCCACCGTCCTTACATTGGTTGATATCGTGGAGTGCAAGGACGAGTACTGACTTCACCGTTATAACGTTGGTTGATACCGTATACAGTAAGGACGAGTACTGACTTCACCGTTCTTACGTTGGTTGATATCGTCCACAGCAAGAAGGAGTACTGACTTCACCGTTCTTATGTTGGTTGATATCCTGCACAGCAAGTAGGAGTACTGACGTCACCGTCTTAACCTTGGTTGATTTGGTGCACAGCAAGGAGGAGTACTGACTCCACCGTCCTAACGTTGGTTGATATTGGGCACAGCAACGAGGAGTACTGACTTCACCGTTCTTACGTTGGTTGATATGTTGCACAGCAAGGAGGAGTACTGACTTCACCGTTCTTACGTTGGTTGATATCGTGCACAGCAAGGAGGAGTACTGACTTTAATGTTCTCACGTTTGTTGATATCGTGCACAGCAAGGAGAAGTTCTAACGTCACAGTCCTAACGTTGGTTGATATGGTGCACAGCAAGGAGGAAAACTGACTCCACCGTCCAAACGTTGGTTGATATCGTGCATAGCAAGGAGGAGTACTGACTTTACCGTTCTTACGTTGGTTGATATGGTGCACAGCAAGGAGGAGTTCTGACTTCATTGTTCTAACATTGGTTGATATCGTGCACAGCAAGGAGGAGTACTGACTTCAACGTTCTGATGTTGGTTGATATCGTGCACAGCAAGGAGGTGTACTAACTCCACCGTCCTAACGTTGGTTGATAAGGTGCACAGCAAGGAGGAGTACTGACTTCATCGTTCTAACGTTGGTTGATATGGTGCACAGCAAGGAGGAGTACTGACTTTACCGTTCTTACCTTGTTTGATATGGTGCACAGCAAGGAGGAGTACTGATTCCACCGTCCTAACGTTGGTTGATATCATGTAGAGCAAGGAGGAGTACTAACGTCATCGTCCTAATGTTGGTCGATATCGTGCAGAGCAAGAAGAAGTACTGACATCACCGTTTTAACGTTGGTTGATATCGTGCACAGTAAGGAGGATTACTGACTTCACCGTCCTTACGTTGGTTGATATGGTGCACAGCAAGGAGGAGTATTGACTTCACCGTTCTTACGTTGGTTGATATAGTGCACAGCAAGGAGGAATAGTGACTACACCGTCCTAACGTTGGTTGATATCGTGTAGAGCAAGGAGGAGTACTGGCTTCACCGTCCGAACATTGGTTGATATCTTGCACAGCAAAGAGGAGTACTGACGTCACCATCCTATCGTTGGATGATATCGTGCACAGCAAGGAGGAGTACTGATTCCACCGTCCTATCGTTGGTTGATATCGTGCACAGCAAGGAGGAGTACTGATTCCACCGTCCTAACGTTGGTTAATATTGTGCACAGCAAGGAAAAGTACTGACGTCAACGTCCTAACGTTGGTTGATATCGTGTAGAGCAAGGAGGAGTACTGACTTTACCGTTCTAACGTTGGTTGATATCGTGCAGAGCAATGAGGAATACTGATATCACCGTCCTAACGTTGGTAAATATCGTGCACAGCAAGGAGGAGTACTTTCGTCACCGTCCTAACGTTGGTTGATATCGTGCAGAGCAAGGAAGAGTACTGACTTCACCGTTCTTACGTTGGTTGATATCGTGCACAACAAAGAGGAGTACTTATATAACCGTTCTTACGTTGGTTAATATCGTGCACAGCAAGGAGGAGTACTGACGTCAACGTCCTAACGTTGGTTGATATCGTTCACAGCAAAGAGGAGTACTGGCTTCACCGTTCTTACGTTGGTTGACATCGTGTACAGCAAAGATGAGTACTGACGTCACCTTCCTAACGTTGGTTGATATCGTGCACAGCAAGGTGGAGTACTGACGTCACCGTCCTAACGTCGGTTGATATCGTGCACAGCAAGGAGGAGAACTGACGTCACCGTCCTAACGTTGGTTGATAATGTGTTAAGCAAGGAGGAGTACTGACTTCACCGTCCTAACGTTGGTTGATAATGTGTAGAGCAAGGAGGAGTACTGACGTCACCGTTCTAACATTGGTTGATGTCGTGCACAGCAAAGAGGAGTACTGACGTCACCGTCCTAACGTTGGTTGATAATGTGTAAAGCTAGGAAGAGTACTGACGTCACCGTCCTAACGTTGGTTGATAATATGTAGAGCAAGGAGGAGTACTGACTTCACCGTCCTAACGTTGGTTGATATCGTGCACAGCAAGGAGGAGTACTGATATCACTGTCCTAATGTGGTTGATATCGTGCACAGCAAGGAGGAGTACTGACGTCAACGTCCTAACGTTGGTTGATAATGTGTAAAGCAAGGAGGAGTACTGACTTCACCGTCCTAACGTAAATTGATAATGTGTATAGCAAGGAGGAGTACTGACGTCACCGTTCTAACATTGGTTGATATCGTGCACAGCAAAGAGGAGTACTGACGTCACCGTCCTAACGTTGGTTGATATCGTGCAGAGCAATGAGGAATACTGACGTCACCGTCCTAACGTTGGTTGATAATGTGTAGAGCAAGGAGGAGTACTGACTTCACCGTTCTAACGTTGGTTGATAATGTGTTGAGCAAGGAGGCGTACTGACGTCACCGTCCTAACTTTGGTTGATATCTTGCACAGCAAAGAGATGTACTGACTTCACCGTCCTAACGTTGGTTGACATCGTGCAGTGCAAGGAGGAGTACTGACTCCACCGTTATAACGTTGGTTAATATCGTGTACAGCAAGGAGGAGTACTGACTTCACCGTTCTTACGTTGGTTGATATGGTACACAGCAAAGAGGAGTACTGACTTCACCGTTCTAACGTTGGTTGATATCAGGCATAGCAAGGAGGAGTACTGACTTGAACGTTTGCACTTGATATCGTGCACAGCAAGGAGGAGTACTGACTTCATCGTTCTTACGTTTGTTGATATGGGGCACTGCAAGGAGGAGTACTGACTTCAACGTTCTATTGTTGGTTGATATCGTGCACAGCAAGGAGGAGTACTGACTCTACCGTTGTTACGTTTGTTAATATTGTGCACAGCTAGGAGGAGTACTGACTCTACCGTTCTTACGTTGGTTGATATAGTGCACAGCAAGGAGGAGTACTGACTTCAACGTTCTCACGTTGGTTGATATGGTGCACATGAAGGAGGAGTACTGACGTCACCGTCCTAACGTTGGTTGATATTGTGTAAAGCTAGCAGGAGTACTGACTCTTCCGTTCTTACGTTGGTTGATATTGTGTAAAGCTAGCAGGAGTACTGACTCTTCCGTTCTTACGTTGGTTGATATCGTGCACAACAAGGAGGGTTACTGACTTCACCGTTCTTACGTTGGTTGATATCGTGCACAGCAAGAAGGAGTACTGACTCCACCGTCCTAACGTTGGTTGATATCGTGCCGAGCAAGGAGGGGTACTGACTCAACCGTCCTAACGTTGGTTGATATCGTGCACATCAATGAGGAGTACTGACTCCACCGTTCTAACGTCGGTTGATATCGTGCAGAGCAAGGAGAAGTACTGACTTCACCGTTCCAACGTTGGTTAATATGGTGCATATCAAGGAAGAGTACTGACTTCACCGTTCCTACGTTGGTTGATATTGTGCACAGCAAGCAGGAGTACTGACTTCACCGTCCTAATGTTTGTTGATATCGTGTAGAGCTAGGAAGAGTACTGACTTCAACGTCCTAACGTTGGTTGATATCGTGCACAGCAAGGAGGAGTACTGACATCACCGTCCTAACGTTGGTTGATATCGTGCAGAGGAAGGAGGAGTACTGACTTCACCGTTCTAACGTTGGTTGATATCGTGCAGAGCAAGGAGGAGTACTGACTTCATCGTTCTAACGTTGGAGGAAGGAAGAGTACTTACTTCACCGTTCTAACGTTGATTGATATCGTGCAGAGCAAGCAGGAGTACTGATTCCACCGTTCTAACGTTGGTTGATATCGTGCAGAGGAAGGAGGAGTACTGACTTCACCGTTCTAACGTTGGTTGATATCGTGCAGAGCAAGCAGGAGTACTGATTTCACCGTTCTAACGTTGGTTGATATCGTGCAGAGCAAGCAGGAGTACTGACTTCACCGTTCTAACGTTGGTTGATATCGTGCAGAGGAAGGAGGAGTACTGACTTCACCGTTCTGACGTTGGAGGAATGAGGAGTACTATTTTCACCGTTCTAACGTTGGTTGATATCGTGCAGAGCAAGGAGGAGTACTGACTTCACCGTTCTAACCTTTGTTGATATCGTGCACACCAAGGAGACGTACTGACTTTATCGTCCTAACGTTGGTTGATATCGTGCAGAAGAAGGAAGAGTACTGACTTCACCGTTCTAACGTTGGTTGATATCGTGCAGAGGAAGGAGGAGTACTGACTTTATCGTCCAAACGTTGGTTGATATTGTGCTGAGGAAGGAGGAGTACTGATTTCACCGTTCTAACGTTGGTTGATATCGTGCAGAGGAAAGACGAATACTGACTTCACCGTTCTAACGTTGGTTGATATCGTGCACAGCAAGGAGACGTACTGACTTTATCGTCCTAACGTTGGTTGATACCGTGCAGAGGAAGGAAGAGTACTGACTTCACCGTTCTAACGTTGGTTGATATCGTGCACAGCAAGTAGACGTACTGACTTTATCGTCCTAACGTTGGTTGATATCGTGCAGAGGAAGGAGGAGTACTGACTTCACCGTTCTAACGTTGGTTGATATCGTGCAGAGGAAAGAGGAGTACTGACTTCACCGTTCTAACGTTGGTTGATATCGTGCAGAGCAAGCAGTAGTACTGACTTCACCGTTCTAACGTTGGTTGATATCGTGCAGAGCGAGCAGGAGTCCTGGTTTCACCGTCCTAACGTTGGTTGATATCGTGCACAGCAAGAGACGTACTGACTTCACCGTCCTAACGTTGGTTGATATCGTGCAGAGCAAGGAGGAGTACTGATTTCACTGTTCTAACGTTGGTTGATATCGTGCACATCAAGGAGACGTACTGACTCAACGTCCTAACGTTGGTTGATATCGTGCACAGCAAGGAGACGTACTGACTTCACCGTTCTAACGTTGGTTGGTATCGTGCAGAGGAAGGTGGAGTACTGACTTCACCGTTGTAACGTTGGTTGATATCGTGCAGAGCAAGGAGGAGTACTGACTTCACCGTTCTAACCTTTGTTGATATCGTGCTTACCAAGGAGACGTACTGACTTTATCGTCCTAACGTTGGTTGATATCGTGCAGAGGAAGGAAGAGTACTGACTTCACCGTCCTAACTTTGGTTGATATCGTGCAGAGCAAGAAGACGTACTGACTTTATCGTTCTAACGTTCGTTGATATCGTGCAGAGCAAGGAGGAGTTTTGATTTTATCGTTCTAACGTTGGTTGATATCGTGCACAGCAAGGAGGAGTACTGACTTTATCGTCCTAACGTTGGTTGATATCGTGCAGAGCAAGGAGGAGTACTGATTTCACCGTTCTAACGTTGGTTGATATCGTGCACAGCAAGGAGACGTACTGACTTCACCGTCCTAACGTTGGTTGATATTGTGCACAGCAAACAGACGTACTGACTTCACCGTCCTAACGTTGGTTGATATCGTGCAGAGCTAGGAGGAGTACTGACTTGATCGTTTTAACATTGGTTGATATCGTGGAGAGCAAGGAGGAATACTGACGTCACCGTCCTTACGTTGGTTGATATCGTGCACAGCAAGCAGGAATACTGAGTCCACCGTCCTAACGTTGGTTGATATCGTGCAGACCAAGGAGGAGTACTGACGTCATGGTCCTAACGTTGGTTGATATTGTGTAGAGCAAGGAGGAGTACTGACTCCACCGTTCTAACGTTGGTTGATATCGTGCACAGCAAGGAGGAGTTCTGACTTCACCGTTCTTATGTTGGTTGATATCGTGCAGAGCAAAGAGGATTACTGACCTCACCGTCCTAACGTTGGTTGATATCGTGCAGAGCAAGGAGGAATACTGACGTCACCGTCCTAACGTTGGTTGATATCGTGCAGAGGAAGGAGGAGTACTGACTTCACCGTTCTAACGTTGGTTGATATCATGCAGAGCAAGGAGGAGTACTGACTTCATCGTTCTAACGTTGGAGGAAGGAAGAGTACTTACTTCACCGTTCTAATGTTGATTGATATAATGCAGAGCAAGCAGGAGTACTGATTTCACCGTTCTAACGTTGGTTGATATCGTGCAGATCAAGCAGGAGTACTGACTTCACCGTTCTAACGTTGGTTGATATCGTGCAGAGGAAGGAGGAGTACTGACTTCACCGTTCTGACGTTGGAGGAATGAGGAGTACTATTTTCACCGTTCTAACGTTGGTTGATATCGTGCAGAGCAAGGAGGAGTACTGACTTCACCGTTCTAACCTTTGTTGATATCGTGCACACCAAGGAGACGTACTGACTTTATCGTCCTAACGTTGGTTGATATCGTGCAGAAGAAGGAAGAGTACTGACTTCACCGTTCTAACGTTGGTTGATATCGTGCAGAGGAAGGAGGAGTACTGACTTTATCGTCCAAACGTTGGTTGATATTGTGCAGAGGAAGGAGGAGTACTGATTTCACCGTTCTAACGTTGGTTGATATCGTGCAGAGGAAAGACGAATACTGACTTCACCGTTCTAACGTTGGTTGATATCGTGCACAGCAAGGAGACGTACTGACTTTATCGTCCTAACGTTGGTTGATACCGTGCAGAGGAAGGAAGAGTACTGACTTCACCGTTCTAACGTTGGTTGATATCGTGCACAGCAAGTAGACGTACTGACTTTATCGTCCTAACGTTGGTTGATATCGTGCAGAGGAAGGAGGAGTACTGACTTCACCGTTCTAACGTTGGTTGATATCGTGCAGAGGAAAGAGGAGTACTGACTTCACCGTTCTAACGTTGGTTTATATCGTGCAGAGCAAGCAGTAGTACTGACTTCACCGTTCTAACGTTGGTTGATATCGTGCAGAGCGAGCAGGAGTCCTGGTTTCACCGTCCTAACGTTGGTTGATATCGTGCACAGCAAGAGACGTACTGACTTCACCGTCCTAACGTTGGTTGATATCGTGCAGAGCAAGGAGGAGTACTGATTTCACTGTTCTAACGTTGGTTGATATCGTGCACATCAAGGAGACGTACTGACTCAACGTCCTAACGTTGGTTGATATCGTGCACAGCAAGGAGACGTACTGACTTCACCGTTCTAACGTTGGTTGGTATCGTGCAGAGGAAGGTTTAGTACTGACTTCACCGTTGTAACGTTGGTTGATATCGTGCAGAGCAAGGAGGAGTACTGACTTCACCGTTCTAACCTTTGTTGATATCGTGCTTACCAAGGAGACGTACTGACTTTATCGTCCTAACGTTGGTTGATATCGTGCAGAGGAAGGAAGAGTACTGACTTCACCGTCCTAACTTTGGTTGATATCGTGCAGAGCAAGAAGACGTACTGACTTTATCGTTCTAACGTTCGTTGATATCGTGCAGAGCAAGGAGGAGTTTTGATTTTATCGTTCTAACGTTGGTTGATATCGTGCACAGCAAGGAGGAGTACTGACTTTATCGTCCTAACGTTGGTTGATATCGTGCAGAGCAAGGAGGAGTACTGATTTCACCGTTCTAACGTTGGTTGATATCGTGCAGAGCAAACAGACGTACTGACTTCACCGTCCTAACGTTGGTTGATATCGTGCAGAGCAAGGAAGAGTACTGACGTCACCGTCCTAACGTTGGTTGATATCGTGCACAGCAAGAAACGTACTGACTTCACCGTCCTAACGTTGGTTGATATCGTGCAGAGCAAGGAGGAGTACTGATTTCACTGTTCTAACGTTGGTTGATATCGTGCACATCAAGGAGACGTACTGACTCAACCGTCCTAACGTTGGTTGATATCGGGCACAGCAAGGAGACGTACTGACTTCACCGTTCTAACGTTGGTTGGTATCGTGCAGAGGAAGGTGGAGTACTGACTTCACTGTTGTAACGTTGGTTGATATCGTGCAGAGCAAGGAGGAGTACTGACTTCACCGTTCTAACCTTTGTTGATATCGTGCACACCAAGGAGACGTACTGACTTTATCGTCCTAACGTTGGTTGATATCGTGCAGAGGAAGGAAGAGTACTGACTTCACCGTCCTAACTTTGGTTGATATCGTGCAGAGCAAGAAGGAGTACTGACTTTATCGTTTTAACATTGGTTGATAACGTGCAGAGCAAGGAGTAGTTTTGATTTTATCGTTCTAACGTTGGTTGATATCGTGCACAGCAAGGAGGAGTACTGACTTTATCGTCCTAACGTTGGTTGATATCGTGCAGAGCAAGGAGGAGTACTGATTTCACCGTTCTAACGTTGGTTGATATCGTGCAGAGCAAGCAGGAGTACTGACTTCACCGTCCTGACGTTGGTTGATATCGTGCACAGCAAACAGACGTACTGACTTCACCGTCCTAACGTTGGTTGATATCGTGCAGAGCTAGGAGTAGTACTGACTTTATCGTTTTAACATTGGTTGATATTGTGGAGAGCAAGGAGGAATACTGACGTCACCGTCCTTACGTTGGTTGATATCGTGCACAGCAAGCAGGAATACTGAGTCCACCGTCCTAACGTTTGTTGATATCGTGCAGACCAAGGTGGAGTACTGACGTCATGGTCCTAACGTTGGTTGATATTGTGTAGAGCAAGGAGGAGTACTGACTCCACCGTTCTAACGTTGGTTGATATCGTGCACAGCAAGGAGCAGTTCTGACTTGACCGTTCTTATGTTGGTTGATATCGTGCAGAGCAAAGAGGAGTACTGACGTCACCGTCCTAACGTTGGTTGATATCGTGCAGAGCAAGGAAGAGTACTGACGTCACCGTCCTAACGTTGGTTGATATCGTGCACAGCAAGGAGGAGTACTGACTCCACCGTTCTAACGTTGGTTGATATCGTGCAGAGCAAGGAGGTGTACTGACGTCACCGTTTTTACGTTGGTTGATATCGTGCAGAACAAAGAGGAGTACTGACCCCCTGAACGGGTCGAGCTTGGTATCGAATCCGTGAATTATTTTGTTAGTGGCGAACATGCTGATTTGTGGGGCTTTGAGGAAAGGTCACCCAAAGGTTAACGTCACATGACGAGTCAGGTATTGGAAACATATGTGTTGATGATTATCTTTACATATCTTTTTTTATTAAAATCTTGACATATTCTACAGCAGTTACTTACGGGACATGCCAGCGCATTCATATTGAACAATATTCACAGTGAATAGAGTGTTGACCGTTCGCGCTGGAGGCTGTTGGTTCTGTCCACAGCTCGACGACCCGATGTCTCTCCTAAAAATCCACACCAAGTACTTGTTCTACATATGGAGCGGGATCGAGAGCGGTTCATATAAGCTCTTTAAAAGATTTCTTTGCAACCGAGCTAAAATAAGATAAGCTAAAAAACAGAAACCTAACCCAATTTACAAATCATTTTCCCATTATGTCGACAATTCGTTCACAGTAACTGTTGTTTCTATGAAACCGTAAACAGATCTTAAGTGGTCATAACAATTATAATTCGGTGATATAAAATAGTTTAAACTACCGTAATGTGTGCGATGTTTACATTTATTTATATTATAAAAGTGGGAAAGTCACAGTATAGTATTAATAGTTTTTTAAAATAACTTTCAACTGTTTGATTTCAAGGGCCATACAATGTACCTTGGGTCATGCATTTTAAGTCTGGTTTGTGTGTTTGCGCCCACCCGTAATCTTTAATGGCGGTCAGAGAAATAAAATAAACAGAAAATAAATAGAAAATGGAAAGAAAATAAATATAAAGGATCGTATAATAACACAATCTAGAAATCTCGCCCGAAGACATATTCACGCATATCAATCTCTTTAAAGGCACAGTACCGCTGGAAACAGGAAGTGCTTCCGTGGGGTAGCATAATGGCGGTTATAAAAATCCTTGTTTCTTCTTCTTTAAAAATGCAATTTCCTTATTTCAATGCTCATTTTTTATTTGAATGGCATACTTGATGTATTTTGAACATTTTGAAAGCATTGTCATTTGAACCGAAACGAACAGAAAAAAAAATCTTATATGACCTACTACCCATACTTTTCTCATCATATTTTGGTAGTACAGAGGTTTACAAACAGTAAAATGTAAGTTTCACTTCTTTCATTCGGTTCTCTCTATGTAAGACAAACCTTCATTTTTTATTATTATCTATAGAATAAGAAACAAAAATCACTAGTGGGCTTGCACCTATAAAGTCGAATTTACTTAACGACATCTCTACAATAGTAAATCTTTAAAATTTAGCATTTGTTGGAATGTTAAAGTAGTCTTAAAAGTTATACTGCATTGGCATATTTCTTATCTCATGTCGTGGAAGATGCGGGACTCGTGGGATAATTGGTATTTTTGTGCTGAAAGTACGTGTGTTGATCACATGTTTTGCGAGTATATATCATGAACCACACACACACACACACACACACACACACACACACACACACACACACACACACATATATATAAATATATATATAAACCCTGTCTCCATTTCTATTTTGGTAGCGGACCGAGCTTTCCGTCCTAGTCCCATCTTATCCACACCCCACACCCACCCCATCCCCCACCTCACACCCATCCCTAAGTTCTGTATTGCTTATCCCATGTTTTCGATACACAGTGGCCAAATTTGTCCACCACTAATATTATTATAGATTATTATCCACGGAGCCCTCAACATATTTACAAAGAACAACATTAATTTTACAAATATACACAAGAAATTATATGCACGTGTCTGTATGTCGATATTGATGCGAGCTACCCGACTTTATTAGACTGATTATTAAGAATTTTACTTCCTTGTAATTATAAAGCTTTGAACTGATTAATAGAACTATAGCATGACATCTGTTCAGCGAACGAGGATTTGTTATTGAAAATAGCTTGTTGAAAACAAACTTAAACCCATGCAAAATTAGCTGTAACTTTATATGTAGTCTTTATTATATTTCAACACTTATCATTAACCTTTAAGAGATTGGCACTCGCTTTAGCACATTATTACAAGGCATTTAACATCTGATCGTAAACTATCACGCTAAACTGTGAAAAAATACGCCTTCAACGTATATTTCTGACAGCTTTAAGTGTAAAAACATCACTGTTTACTGAAATAAATTTTGTTATATAAATTTTTCGCTTATCTACGTAGTATTGTCTTATTTAAAGTAGAGTTTTCGGTGACTCTTTGCTAAAGAAGAAAGTATATTAACACGCGCGCACGACCTACGTAGGATAACGAAACAAATATATCACATTCAGTTTAAGAAGGGGTTTAGCGCCAGTTTCAACACATTTCAGGTTACATATCGAATATCCAGTTTTATTGGTGGAGGAAGATCTCACAATGAATCTGAGTAGAACCAAGTAAGTAACTGGCAAACTTTCTCACATAAAGTTTTTGGAGCGAGCGGGACCTGAACCTACGACCTTAGCGGTGAGAGGTAAGTGATATTGAGACGGCGCCTTAGATCACTCGGCCACGGAGGACAATAGTTTAAGAAGGTTACAATGAACATTGCTCATAAATGTGAAACAAAAGGCTATTAAAAGTAGTTAGACAGTCTTGGTATCACTATAATGTAATCAAATAACAGTCACAATTGCCTCAAGTAGCACCACATACATTACTCACTTTTCACCATAGTATGCGGCATCAGGAAACACGTTGCCAAACTGCTTGAAATGAGTGATGGTAAGTATAGTGTAAAATAAAATAACGTTATACGACCTGGGTCCAGTGGTTCTGACTCGGCGCTGTAAGCTTAACGCCACGTTAAGATGAATGTTCAAATCATGGTGCTGCGTTTAGATTGAATATTGATTGATTGAATATTTAACGTCATTTTTATGTCATCGAGGGCTAACAGGCGATCAGTTAACCTAACCACTGTTTCCTGGGATTAACCAATACTCGAGCACACCCCATCTCCGCAAGTAACTGATAACTTTCCCACTTGGATCAGTGGTGAGAGATGAATGCTAATGAGACACAATGTCGTATATCAATCATCACGGAGACTGTTGCCGGGCGGGGATTCGAACTCACGACCCCTGGATTGATAGTCAGACGCGTAACCGACTGAGCTAATCGGGCCTGGCGGTGTTTTTTTAGATTAAATGCAATGAAAGAATGCTCTCCTGTATTATTTGGAGCAAAAAAAGATATAAATGTATATACAAAATTTCACCTAACGGAGTATTAGGCTAATAGATGGTTGAACAACTCGACCCAGGGCCGTAACGCAGTACCAACCCTGTTGTTGGCTTGTCTGTCAAATGCAGTTTTATATATACCTTAATGACATTTTCACGTTTTAGTGATAAATGATTATACATGGTAATATCAAAGTAAAAGTATAAAGTAAAATAGTAGTATATTGGATAGATATACATTTTGGATAAACGTATGGAAATGAAATACACACAGAACTACAATGTATGTTGTTAAAGTTAATGCCCGCGATTATACATATTCGCAAACTCCTGGTCCCAATGGTAGTCTACGGGCTATTCAATATACACTTGTTCAGATACTACTTCAAAATCGATGTTGATTTATTCAAGTTGTTTTCATTTATAGTTACCTCATCGGTGACTTGTTTTTCCTTTGATGTAATTTATAGGTTTGAACAGATTTGCGATCGCAGTAACCAACAACTTGATTTCTGATTGGTTTATAAGTGTATGTATTCAGTTGATATATTTGTGAAATAAGATAAGGGTATTTATTATAAACAGAACAGTGTCCCTATAACAATATAGTATATCTAGAGGTGAATGCGAAAAAGGTCTAAGTGCATAGAAATAAAGAAACACTTAGACCTTTTTCGCTTTTACTCTTCGATATGTTTTGCTGAAGGGCAGTGACTTCGATTTTTTTGAGTTTTCGATTTTATAAGCTGTCCGACTGAGTGAAAGGTCAACCAGCATTTCTTATTTGGGAGAATGATATCTCCAACAAACGCTTAAATAGTGTACTTGTTTTTACGCCTTTCAGTTTGACACATTACAGGTTATATATGGCACTATCTAGTTTTATTAGTGGAGGAAGACCTCGGAATGAATCTGAGTATAACTGCCGTCCTTCTGCAAGTAACCGGCAAACTTTCTCACATAAAGCTTTTTGGCCGAACTAGGTATCGAACCAACGACTTCAGCAATAAGAGGTATACAATCGTTAGACGACAGTACCTTGGCCACTCGGTACAGATGACCATAAATATGGTGATGACTTTAAAACGAATTGGGTTCCGTTTTTCTGTTTAACTAAAATGAATTGGTGAAATCACTCAATCAAATAAGTGATATCACTCATTTGAATAAGTGATACTACTCATTTTTTCAAATAGGGGATAGCATTTATCCAGATGTGAAATATCTATTAGTCATTCGAGTCAAAGATATCACTATTGCACCTTTTCGATTTATCAAGTACACCCACAAAAACACAGACTGGACTCTACAAAAATGATTCAGTAGTGAACATCACGATAACATATAACTAAAGAAACCGAAGAGCAAATTTTAAAGATTATTAAAATATGTTGTTCATGAAGAACTTAATGTAGACTCTACCATGGGCTGTACCGGTAGCCATCCTGTGTGAATTAGAGCAGACATTTTAAATAAGCAATTTTTAATATGCAGTCAAGTGGTATGTCACAAACGTTCCCAGAGAAGTAGCTAAATATGTAAGGCCTATATAAGAAGAAGAAGTACAATATATAACCAATGACTTTCCAAAAATCCGTAAATAAATGTTGGTATGTAATTACCTTGAATCTATTATCTATTTTTTGATGATGTTTAATTGCAAGCATACTTTTATGTTGAACAATATAATTATATATAAGTTTGTAGAGGTGACTTATAGGTCCATTGGACCGGGTGTGTTGTTTAAAATTCTATATCTGTTTATCATGTTACATGTACACATGCCACTATAATAAACCACTCACTCACTCACTCACTCACTCACTCACTCACTCACTCACTCTCTCTCTCTCTCTCTCTCTCTCTCTCTCTCTCTCTCTTTCTCTCTATCTCTCTCACTCACTCACTCACTCACTCACTCACTACTCACTCACTCACTCACTCACTCACTCACTCACTCACTCACTCACTCACTCACTCACTCACTCACTCACTCACTCACTCACTCACTCACTCACTCACTCACTCACTCACACACACACACTCTCTCTCTCTCTCTCTCTCTCTCTCTCTCTCTATCTCTCTCACTCACTCACTCACTCACTCACTCACTCACTCACTCACTCACTCACTCACTCACTGTATATTGAATTTTTCGCTTTTGAGGAAATAATGGTCAGAAGCTGGTGTACATTTAAATTTTGAATCTAAAAGTCGACTAGTTTCAAATTACAAATGCTTTCGGATGTGCCAGATGGGCCAGATTTGTGACATGTTTTATGATATACTTGGACTGCTGTTGTGTATCCTGCTGTTTGCTCATCATTATAACATCATAAGTCATAATGAGCATCTGGTAGTGTTAAATGGTTTGTACTCGTCCATTTATGTACCGTGAGTTATTTATCTCCTCTTCTATTATCATTGGCTGCAGAGGTCATGAGTCTTTATGTGAGAACCATTGCCAGTTACTTTCTGAAGGACGTACGGGCGGTGGTTCTTATTTATTCTCCATTATAGGTTAGAAGTTATTTAGTTCCATGTAAATGCTAACCGGTTTAGATGTTTGTCTACATTCATTGGCTGAGGAAATAGGTGACTATCTACTGACGGTGTAAAATTTTGTGTATTTTAAAAACTATTTGAGCAATTTGATTGGTTGAGAAAGTAAGACAACATATAAAAACGTTCACCAATTAAACCGGATGGCATAAAATTCATTAACAATTACAAGGTCAAAATGGCGAATAACTCCATTCCCTCGTCCCTGTTGTTTAAATAGTATACATATCTGTAATAACGATAGAACAAGTGGAAGTCATTATATATTAACATAAATATTGAACAGTAATAAACAACACTTGAGTAAAAACACAAATCATTCTAAGAATAAACTCTTTTTATTATATAAAATATTTATAACAACAATTAACAAAATGTAAAAAATAACATTGGTAAACGTGTATATTGCACAAGCTTAGTTTTACAATAAATAATATCTCAATAAATATAATATATTATATAACACAATACCCTTGAAAGACACGGGAACACGTGGCAATGCTGTCATTAAATTTGCTCATTCCGACTTTGTTCAAGCATCAATCACAACACTCATCATGTCGTCTCTTATAATTCTTATATAGAATGGCATATATGTTATTTGTTTTATACCTGTATTGTACATATGATGAGGCATTGATAAACTATTAAATCTAATAAACCATTAAATCTCATGCACGTATAACCATATGGAAATATTAACCTTTATATATATTTTGCAGGAAAAGTGTCAAGTAAAATTTTAGAAATTTCATGAAAAAAGCCGTCAAAAGAAAGTTAATTATAGCATTTAGCTGTCTGATAATTAAAATTGGAATCCTATTTCATAAACGCAACAAAAGAATGACGTCATCGGTGCCAATTTCGTGATATCATTTTTTCAATTTACAGTATGGCAGATCGTATTTAAAAGTGTAATATATTATACATGGTCGTTATGGGCATTATATTCTCAGACGTAAATATGATACCTTTTAGCACCTGTGTGTGTTTTATAATCACATGTAAAATACGTGTGTTTAACATTTGCACCAGTTATGTTAAGCACGTTGATATCTAAAACTGATGTTATAGATATGCTGGAATAATGTTACGAACAAAATAGAGAGAAAATGTATGCTTTTTTTTTACACTTTCCAGTTGTTTTTGTCAACACAGTTTAAACGCGATAAATGTTCATCCGAAGTTCATCCGAATGATAAAGTTCCGGAACATTGTCTCGGCAAATATATTCTTGCGGTCGAGATATTTCCTCAAAATCTTAATTCTTCTCAGAAACATATATTTGAGGTTACCGCAATAATAGGTTTGTGCGTGTTTCACCGTTTAAAAGTATGCTTTAAATTAAACTAATGACAATTTGGTCAATTTTCAATTGAATCATTTTGACTTATAGGATTTTTATTCACACACATTTATATTTATATTGTTTTCATGTCGTTGTTTTCTTTTTAAATCTTGACCGAAATATTTTAATTTCTGAGTACCAGAAATGAGACGCGGGCATTTTATTGATAAAGTGAATTTACACATATACCATGACCATGTATACTATAAATGATACTTAACAACTAATGTCAGAAATTGATCATTTTTACCAATTACTGTAATTGGCATTTCTGTCTAATCCGTAAATAAATATATTAAATTAAACATTTAATTAAATTTTGCGTTGAATTAGTTAATAAAATTTCTATTCAATCCGTTAATCGACATTTCTGATCAATCCAAATATGACTATTTTATTATGTTTGATGAAAAATGTTTTTTTTGACAACCCGTCTTTCCTCCAAATATATACACGCACGCACCTGCATACGTAGTTTAACATACACACATATACATGTTTAAAAAATGATGTTTCTTTGATTTATGTTAAAATTACCTACAAGGGTTTGTTTTCTGAAGAAAAAAATGCTATCAAAATACAATTATATACAAGTAATCATTTTGATGTTTTAGATAACTATATTATATATGTTCTTGTATAATAGTCCACGTGCCTGGACTGGACAACGGCCCTTAATAGCAAAATTATCTCTCTATTTAAACGTGTTATACAACTCTGTACTTGAATACCAATCCATCAAATATGTCAATAGAGTTTCTAGTGTATCACTGTCAACGTTAACCATCATAAAATGTCAATTTCAAATTAATTACATGTATGTGATTATAACATATAGACATGTGATTATTACGCGTTAATAGCCTTTGCACTCAGGTGATTGTATAACTTGATGGAAACGCACTTGTATGCGATATAAAACCCATCGTAGTGTGTAAACGATTGTCCAATAGCTCAATATATTATTAATTAGAGAGTTTGATGTAAAAAAGAACAGCTATATCTCTGAAATGTGTGATACATGCTGACAGTAAATCTATATTCCCATTAGTACGCATGTCCTTTATGGTCACATGTTCAACTTTTTTTATCGTCACTGTATTTGTACCCTAGATTTTCCCCACCGGTATCTTGATATCGTATTATCATAGTGTATAGGGAACTTAAGGGTCAACTCCACCTCCTCTCGTATGTATCTTACTTTCTGTTCGCGATGCTGTTCTAGCATTGATCCTCGGTCAGCACACTCATCATATAGCGGGTTGCATGGAAGCTGCCGTCGGAAATATTAATATTTCCAAAATGAAGCTTTTTGTTCATATCAAATCACATTTTGGACAGAGTATTCATTTACCCAATAATTTTTTGATGATGCTCATTTTCCTTTTTTTGTTCTTGATTGCACTCATCACCACTCTCTCAAAAACGTTGTTAACGCTGTGGCCGTCGCTAGCGGAACATTCCACGAACGAGTCGGCTCCTATTTCGTCTGCTAAAGCGAGCCCCTCTTCTGGCGACACCATCTCTTGCTCGGCGTATCTAATTTTTTTTTTAGCATCGGCTTGCGTGGCGACCAATATTATAGACTTTTTTGATCCAACGTAACCTCTCACTTCAGGAACCCAGAATTCTTTTACGTTGGTGAAGGATTCCCTGTCCATCATGGAGAAGCAGACGAGTATGACGTCACTTTCTGCATAAGTAAATACCCGAAGTCCCTCGTAGTCCTGTTGTCCTGCGGTGTCAAAAACGCTTACTGTGTACTTGTCCCCCGCAACTGACAGATTACCTGTGATAGAAAATTTATGATCATAAGTTATAGATTGATAGACATAAAATATCCAATAAATGCAGATTGATCTACATGTAGTAAACATGCCATTGGTATTATTTTGTACAGCACAACTATTTCATTTCACTATCATTATCAAACATCTAGTAACAATACCATATTCTAGTTATTGATGATAAAATTTAAAATTCTATGATTTAAAAATAATTATTCTAAAGGAAGCATGAGATATTCAAAACGTATTTTTTTCTTATTTGTTCCTGATAGCATGCAGATTTAATGCGATATCAAAATGCTAACATTTAAAAATACATGTATCTTAAAATAAGATTATGATATCGAAGAAAATAAACACTATGAATATATTGGATTTCAAAAAAAAACATCTAAAAGTATGTATGTGTTCACGTGTGACCTCGAGTTGATTGTTTGTTATATTTATTGCAATATATCAAACTCAATAATTGTAATTCCGGTGTATCAGAGAAATATATATTAGTAAAAGTAATGTTCTATACCTGCAAAATTATCAAAGACTGTAGCAACATAAGTGTCATCTGCTTTCTCTTTTAAGAACTTCATGACGAGCGAAGTTTTTCCGACGAGCCCGTCGCCGACGACAGCACATTGTACAATTTTGTTATTTCCTTGTTTCATCATCATTTTTAAAGATTAACGTATGCTTCTTGTATATCCAAATCAACACACACACACACACCAGAGTATTGTCTCTTTTTGTATTTCGCACAATTCACCGTCCTCCGTATTTTAAACCAGGTATTTTTTTATTATGTTGAATTACAGCAATTTTGTTTTTTAATACAAATAAATACTTGTCACAATATCGATGTTTTCACTAACAGCATGTTATGAAACGCTAATACGCTCTCACTGCTATTTATATAGAGACGGCCTTCTAGCGGTATTTACCTCAGCCAATAGAATTGAGGGATTTGTCAAGTGGGTTTTGATACGGCTGACCTTACATACACTACGTACAGTAACTTTTTCTATATTTACATTGGTATTAGTATTTTGTAAGTAGCAGTATATAAATATTCGTTTGATAAGGTTTATATGACAGACAAAAATTTAGACTACGCGCCCTCTCAGTGGTGATAATCCTATTTTGAAGTAGATTTATAAACCGGCAAAATGAGATCAGGAAAGGTTGTAGTAAGTTTTCTCACATAGCTGCGTCTGGTCGTATCATGATTGTTGTATTATCTCACGAAATAGTTTATTGATAATACAATGAATAGTGTCTTATGAAAGATGTATAAGTAGATCACGGTCAATCTATAATGGTAAAACAAAAAAGTTCACGTCTCAACTTAGAGGGAATATCATAATTGGGCTGGGTCTGAATGTGGCGTGATGTTTGTTTGGCGACTATACATTAAAGAGGTCTCACCTATATCGTCAATATGTTTTCGATCATAGCAGTAAAACGGCACATTTATATCAAATATCATATATTATGGATTTTCTGTTCAATACTTATTTTGTATTTTGTCCCTGTAGTGTAAAATTCATTAATTTTGTTGACCAAATAATAAATCGCGCCCGCGATAAAATCACTCATTGGCCAGTATTGGGTTATTCTAAAACATTGACGAATAAAACGGAAATTGTTTACTGAACAGAAAGTTATAGGTGATGCCTCTTTAAAGTTTTACCTTGTATTGAAAATGGAACACTTATTTAAAACAAAACGTGTTACATGTTAAAGCGACTGTTTATCAATGTGACATTTTGATGAACAGTTTCAAAGTAAAACTTTATAAGATTTTATTTTCCGTTTTAAGTCATATTTATGCATAAACTGATTTGTATGTATGTAAATGAATGAATGAATAAATATGTTCCACCCAAAGTCAGAATCCTTCGACAGACTTCTTCAATAAAATTTATTAGACTATATAACAAACCACAATGCTTTTGATATATCAGATTATGAGATGAAAGGAGAATAAATGGTACATTGAAAAACTCGGTAATGTTTTAACATTTTGTAATATTCTGTTGAATGTTTCCTATTTGCACTATTTCTGATTATCAAGAAAATAAAATATTTCAAACGACACAACTATTTTAGACACAACTATGTTTTGACTTATTTTATGATATATGACAAAAGAGATCAAGAAACCCCCAGCAGCCTCGCTTTTAGTGAGTATGTTTGTGAAGGGATAACGGAATATGCGATGCTCACCCATCACCCCACCCCCCTAGTACCGGCTTATAAATGCCTCTTTCTATATTACAATTGAAAGACGTTATAAAAGAACATACCATTTCTTCGGTTGAGAGAATTGTCCATACAGTTTAATGTCATTAGTGGATTCTTGTAATTATTGATAGATAATTAACTATTTGCTGTTTACATATCTTCAGCATAAATCCTGATATTAAACAATGTTGAACAATAAAACAATAATTACAAAGCGTACTGGTGTACCATTATATAACATGTGTTTTGTAATGAATGGAGTACTAAATTATGTTTTATGTTGTGTTTCTTCTTAATTAACTGTTAATTGTTTTTGGTTTTTGAAGGAAGGGTCTTGAGTTGTTACCAATTATTTAACCATAAAAAACGACATAACAATAAGATGATGAAGAAGAAGAAGAAGAAGAAGAAGAAGAAGAAGAAGAAGAAGAAGAAGAAGTCAATTACAGGATCATAATTATAGAAGAATTGCGTATAATGATGTAATTATATAAAACGTATATTCAAACTATTTGATAATATATACAATCTAAACATAAAATAAACAACTAAGACAAAAAACAGAAATGCTTCCGAAACTGCACTAAATGACAAGAAGCAATTGTTTTTACAACCCACCTGCTATATTGACAGAATGTTATACAGTTTCGATTAACGCACCTCCTCACCTTAAAAATCTTTCGGTGCGTTTGTTTTTTATTTATAAGCTTCTCCGGTTAAACCGTACAGTTTATACAATTTCTCCAAGCAAGCATACTTGAACTCAGATGAATCCCGACTGTTTACGTTCGTAATGATGTTTGCATTTTTTGGAGTTTTTTTTTTACTGTCATTGACAATGATGCTATAGCTTTAGTTTACTATCCTCCCACTTTATTTTATGCCAGTACTTAACACCACAGCCATCAAATACCTGGAATATTAAGTTTGATACCAGACGCAGCTGTAACTACAAGACAAACAACAACAAATTACGCTGATTTATTGTTTCTGAAAGAGAGGCAAGTTTTCTACAATAAAGTTTCTGCATTTTAAGTCGAAATAGCAATACACACAGGATTTAAAGCTGTTTCTTAGGGAGACCAAATACTGCTAAGACAGTTTGTGTTTAATAGTAATAATAATAATAATAATAATAATAATAATAATAATAATAATAATAATAATAATAATAATAATAATAATATTAAAACCTTATTTAGCGAGAAAATTCATTTGAACAAGCCAATCTTCCATTTGGCCCTCAAACATATATTCATTATATATTTATATATATATATATATATATATATATCGTATATATCGTATAAGGACGTTGACTTTCCAAATTTAGTTTGAGCGGATATTTTAATAGTTGAATAATTTAAAAGGAAACAATCTCAGCTTGGCCGTTGTTGTGTCGCCATCCAATGAAAGTAGATTGTTGTCAATTACGTATCGAGGTCGACGACACGAACATGGATATTAAACATCTCTCTCTCTCTCTCTCTCTCTCTCTCTCTCTCTCACGCGCGTTCATTGTTGTAATGTTCACGCGAGGAAACGGACTAAGGCCTAGAACTAGCAGTCGGATATACCGGTGTTTACCACAGTAATGCATACATGTTTATTTCACTGAAAAAATACAGTCTCCGTACCTTCTTTAAGACGACTCTAGTTTTAAAGGTGTTGAAAAATTGAGTAACAACAATACATTCCAATAATATTTAACCAAGATATTTATCATAAAAAGGTCATAAATGCGGAAGTTTCCGATAAACGTTAATTAATGTGTTGTACATTTAAGTAACTATGCTACGATCCTATAATATTTAATCAAAATTTCAATTATAAAATGTCATAAATGCGGAAGTTTTCATACGTTGTCACCATCAGCATAGCCAGTCATATCTACTGATTCCTTTACACAAACGTAGTTGTTAGTCTATAACTCTAGTAGTACACATAATCCATTTACTCCACAGGTATTTTACCCCAGATTAAACAAACACCAGCAGATATCCGGCTTCCTTCATGCAGGTGTAAGAAAGCCTCATAGCGTTCAGCATTTCCCCGTGGCATATAGCAGAACCTGCATTATTAATACATACAAGAACGCTAGCCTCGAAAACAGGCAAATGATTTGCGTATGGGTGGCCGTGACCGAGTCAATAGAAGGTAATAACCTGTAATAACAGATCACATTATTTTCAGTTGTTTTGTATATAAAAATTATATATATTCAGAGACCTTGAAAACGCATCACCAACATATTTCGAATAATTGAGAGAAAATACATCAAAACTTCCAAGTCTCAATCATGAAATGTTGACAGTAGAAGACAGAGACGGCGCTCTTAACGTATTAGTATATAAACTTTCTATGTAATCGGATGACATTTTCTGCACTAGATTTATCTGTATGTAGGTGGTGCGTTTCAAAGTACTTGAGTGTATTATATACACAACAACTGAGTGTAGTTTTATTGAGTTACACATGTATAGTTTATCAAATTGGGTTACTGTAAATGTTTTATTATGGCGGGAGTGGGAAGGGTCATATCACAGCTTGATATAAACACTTTCTGTACATATTACATTTCAGAAATGCCTAGCCTTCAATACGGTATATAAAGCTATAATTATACTGACCGATAATTAATAAAGTAAACTCTACTGGAAAATTCTAAAAAAGTTTGATTTTGTAACATACAGACCTCAATTATTGTATACGTCAAAAACATTCCTTGTGAAAGTTATGAGTATTTAAATAAGTCTGGAATTAATCACGACCAGAAACACTCCTCTGTTTACAATATGGTAACTTTCAGTTTCTCCGTAATTTTTTGGCAGCAAACTCTTGTCCTGACACGCCGGTACCAGCGCTCTGTGCTGTCTGTAATTATGTTACTAAGTTATCGATGATTAATATATATCAATACGTATAATTATATGATTCTTGTAGCGAGAATTTTCTTTAATGACTCAATGAGTGTTTAAGCTCACCGATAGGAATTCTTTTTGTTTTTAATATTTGTATTCAATTTTGATCAGTTTGTGTGTACATATTAAAATATACGGAACAAAACATAATTATATATTGTCATTATGTAATATATAGGTTGCTCATAAGAAATATGATTTACATGTCAGGAATGTTTTAAGCTATTTTGCATTATCATACGAGTCGTATATAATTAACTTTCTTATAGTTGTGTTACGTATAACTTAAAGAATACCTTGAACTACATTCCACCTTGCTTTTATATAATTAGTTTTTCCAAGGGGTACATATATGTTGAAATCAATTCAATATTTCAATAACTTTTTACTATTTCAATAAACACTGAATAAACTGGGAGACATGTTTTCCATTTGTAAGAATAAATGTACTTTTAATAGATAAACAACAACATATAAATAAAAAAGAGTCAAAACACGTACCCAAAATAATGTTCTGTCGATTTATATCTTCTGAAATATTACATTTATCCTTTAACCCTTTACTTCATATTGACGTCTTTGGACACCTCTAATATAGACGCCTTTGGACACCTCTAATAGAGACGTCTTTGAACACCTCTAATATAGACGCCTTTGGACACCTCTAATATAGACGCCTTTGGACATCTCTAATATAGACGCCTTTGGACACCGCTAATATAGACGCCTTTGGACACCTCTAATATAGACGCCTTTGGACATCTCTAATATAGACGCCTTTGGACACCTCTAATAGAGACGTCTTTGAACACCTCTAATATAGACGCCTTTGGACACCTCTAATATAGACGCCTTTGGACATCTCTAATATAGACGCCTTTGGACACCGCTAATATAGACGCCTTTGGACACCTCTAATATAGACGCCTTTAGACACCTCTCATATAGAAGGCGTTTGAATTATTGGGTGAATTATGTTTATATTAACTGACAGAGTGGAAAAACAGTGCAGGAAGTGTTCAGATTGCTCGTTATGAGCAATCTGAACTCTTCCTGCACTGTTTTCAAAGACCTTCTGTGATTGGTGCGGGAAACGCGTATCTATGGAGTTAAAGGGTCAATTGGCTATAAAGCATGATAAGTATATTTTGTGCATACAATTATAAAACATATAGCGAATATGTCCGTACGAGTGACATCAACCGAAAATAAAAGAAGATATTTTAATGTCCGAATGCTGTATTCTAAACAGTTTAAAGAGAACATGTCAGGATTTTGACAAATTGGGTAAAAACCATTTTTTCCCTATATATCATGCATATATATACTCACTGACCCTGTATGGCCAAAATGGTACCCATTTAAACATGCCAAAATAATAAATTGTAATGATATTTTCTTACTTGGGGTATGCGCCTAGGTTGGAAATAAAATTCGAAAGTATTGGTCAAATGGTACAGTGCTCGATTTGTTTATATATTTCTTTAAAAATATGTATTAGATTTTAAAATCTAAAACAGTATGACTGTTTTGATACCCTTTACTCTGCTTGCACAAATGAGTTTTATCTCTGTGTGTGTGTGTTGTTTTTTTTCAGCTACCTTACAGTAACTCATTTATTCTACCCGTGAGTATGTTGTGGGTCGAGAAGGAACATCCCACCGCACACTTTACACTGTCAGCATATAAATATAGAAAACAATGACTTGCACGCAACACTCTCATTCTTAAAAAGAAATTATTACAAAAAATAAATATAAATTATATCAAATACATGTGTATTTTTATTTTGTTTTTGTATGTTTCTTTATTTTCCTTAATATTCTAAAAATAAGACCTTCAGTGAACTTAATATCAAACAATATATACTTTTATATGTATTTTGTCTTTGTTTCTACATTTCTGTATTTCTTTAATATAATAAAAATAAGGCAAAGGGAAATATAAATGAGTTTTCAGGTAAAACTTCTCTTCTTTTTTTTATAGCTTGACATATTTGTCGATGAGAGAAGATAATGGATAAAAGAAAAAAATATATACATGTGTCTGTGTGGATTTTGAATATATTATATTTTTTTATTACTTTAAACTAAGTTATTTTATGGTATCATTTCTGATTAACTGGCCAAGTATCTGTACATCTTACAGAAAAATAATTAACTAACTGATTGCATAATTGGTTGCCAATCTTTTTCGAAACATTGTAAGTTGTTGTTTTTTTTTATTTCAAGGTGTTTATATGTTTTAAAAGCCCAAGCTACCTTATTTTTTAAAGCATTTATGGACAGAGGGATATCTAATCTTTTTGAGGAGAATATATAATACATAATTTGGAGTGAAAAAAACAGGTCTGCCTAAAAGAAATGCTTTCCAATATTAAAAATGAACTCTTCTTCATTGATTATATATGGTCTATTTTTCGACAGTAGGGTTTCTTTTATTTCTTGAAGAAATATTTTTGTTTCGGGACAGGTCCACAGCATATGCGTAATTGTCTCTATCTGTTGACAGGAATTGCAAAGGGGACTTTCTTTAACTTCAATTTTATGTAAAAAAACTTTAGTTGGCAATAGTCTATAGTTAATTCTCACTTGGAACCACTGTAATTGAGAAGATATTGCAAACTTAAATGGTTAGTAATATATCTCTTTCCATGTTTTGTCTTCAATATTATAGAGTTCTTCCCATGTATGTTTTAATTCCATATATGTCTTGAAGCTCTTACATAGAGTAGCATGGCCCATTGTCTTTGTAAATGTCATTTACATATATTAACCCTTTTTTCATACCACAGTTTATAGAAAAAATGTGACCCTCCAGTAAGAATATTATTATAATATAAAGGATTTGATAAAAATTCTTCTGGCCCTTGAGGAACACAAACTTTAAGTAGTTGTACTAGATATTAAGACATCTTTCCAGAATTTGTTTGATAATGTATTTATAATAGATTCACCATATCCTTGTCCAAAATTAACTAGTTTATTTAAATTAATACAATTGTCAAACAGTAATTTCCATGAACTGTTATTTGTAAATGCTCTTCTTATCTATTTTGTTTTAAGGCATTTATGTTAATCATTCTAAGCCCACCATCTATGTATTGTTTTACAATAATTGTTCTTTTGAATTTTGCTGGACCTTCCCATAGAAAGTTATAGAAAATATTGTTTAGGTTTGTTTTAATGTTTTTATTGGGATTTGGTAGAGAAATAAAAAGATGATTTAATCTGGAAAGGAGTAGAGATTTAATAACTGTTATTTTTCCTAATGGAGTTAGGTATCGTCTCTTCCAAATTTTTATCAAATTTTCTATTTTATCTAGTTTTTCTTAATATTTTAAGTCAATCATTTTATCTAGATTAACATGAAAAGTTAATCCCAACAGCTTAAAGATATTTTCCCCCAAACTTGTGTGTTTTTTTGGTCTGGTTGGCACGTGTATGATACCAGAATAAACTCCGCAAAGATCACCATATGTTAATATAACCCGATGACGTCTACCGGATTCTGTATTTCACATAGTATACATGAAACTAAATACCCTATTTATTTAGAAATTAATTAAAAATAAAGATGAACTAATGAGGTGTTAAGTGCTGTTATCAAATAAGTCTTTCATCGTATTGGTATACCGCGTTCACCATTTCGTGTTGACATTAAATGCGATATGCCCGTCATGGAGTTTCGTTTGCTATGACGTGTACACACAGCGGTGTTCTGTATATATATGCGTATATTAGTTACGATAACTTTAAACTTTTGAACGTTTCATGTTTCTGCAATAGTAGTATTAGTAAAACAGGCAATATACCTATGAAATAGCTTCACTAATGCATTACAAGACAAAGATTGATGCAAGGCATCAATGGTGCCGCAAGTTTGTTTTAAAGAAACAACAATGAGTTTGCTTTGTATGTTGATTTTATGAAAATGTACCAACAGAGAATGACCGTTTAGTGTAAAATGTTATCAAGAGGCAAAACAATCACTTTGAACATGTTATGCTAGTTTGATCGAGGTAAAATAAATTAGAAGTAGGAAAGCCAAAAATATAAAATCGAAAGATAAACGAGTTCTGTCGAGTTACCACAGTACAAAAATAGAAAAAAGTCACCACTTCAAGGATTGTGTTATGGCACCTTTTCTCTAACACAAATAACAAGTTGAAGACACATAGCAAGGCAATTCCAAAGCCAAATTTATTACAGAAAAATTTGTCGAACGGAGAATTTTAACCTGATTTGGATATAAAATTGGTTGCATGAAGAAAATGACAAAAGCTGCTGGGTTTCTTCTGTATACTATGTTTATAATCATGTACATGGTTTTGGTCACTTGTGCAATTGATGAAATTTAGATCATTGAATGCGAGTACATCACAGACTAAACCAACATTGAACATGGTTTCATTAGTCATCATATTCATTGTTACATGTGAACTTTTACTTTTTTACGTTCTTTCTACTTGCGGGGTGAGGGGGGGGGGGGGGGGGGGGTCTAATGAATAGAGTGTTGGCCGCTCACGCCAGCCTGAGGTTGCGGGTTCGATCCCTAGTTCGACTCTATGCCTCTCATAAAACAACCCTCAGTACTGGTTTCACCCAGGAAGCAGACTCGAGATCGGTTCATATAAGATCTGAGCTTTCATCGCAACCGAGCTTAAATAAATTAGTATAAACTAACGTTCACTTGGTGACTCGATTTCACATGTCAATGCAGGAAATTTACTTCTACGTGCACATTTTTGTGTTTTTTTAGTTTATCCAAAGAAAGTATGATTTGAAAGTGCAATTTCATCTCGATCAGTTGCTCTACTAGCAACATTTTCAGGTAAAACATGTCTTTCACTTTTTTCAGTCCCATTTTCCGGTAAAATCACATTTCTGTGACCTTGGCCACTAACTTTATTCATTACCGCAAAATTACGTCTAAAATTGCTTACATTGAATGGCGAGTCTGCTTTATCGACATTACCGAGCTGAAAAAGGCAAACAACGCAATAAACGACATAGCTGTACATTGCAAACTATTAAAAGGTGCAAATATTTCACATCCTTGGTGGAATTTACCTATAACAATCTTTGCTTTCTTTTCCACGGGTCTTTCTGCTAGCGTGTATTGAAGAACCCGCATGCAAATAATGTAAACATCACGTGACAAGATTAGCACCTTTGATTGGCTGATTGAAATATGTGTTGTGAATTCCAAAGGCATAAGCTATAAACATCACGTGACGAGGTCAGCACCTTTGATTGGTTTATTGAAATTTTGTGCAAAATTTGTTGGGACTAGCTAGTATAATGACTTTTCAGATATTTTGAGAACAAATATAAAATAAATGTGTTGTTCTTTTTGTTTTAAATACAACTACAATATGTAGTAAGAATTAACTTATTATGTTCTTACCTGTAATAATGGCGAATAAATAAGTTTTTCAAGCCCCAAATTTAATTTTAAATACATGTATCTTGATTATTCAAGTTTCGATCCTTTGATTTGTCTAAGTGACTAGTCATTACAAAAAAGTATTCTACTTTCAAAATAAACAATTAAAATATTAAGGTTTTCTTACATAAAACTGAAAATACAAATTATACAGTTAAGGTACTTGGGAATTTTCCACCAAGTTTATAATACTACATTTTATATATCCAAGTTAAAGAATTCGTACAAATGCCACCCCAATACGGTTACGCTACCCCATGCTAAATTCTAGAAGCATTCCTACTGGGCCCCGCCTCATGTCGGCGCCCAACAAGAATCGTTGTAAATTTGTATACTTGTTTACGTAAATAGCATAGTATAGTTTAATTATTCGTACGCGTTTTCAGTATTTTATCATATTAAAAATTATTCCTTTTTAATAACAAATAAGAAATTTATAACAAACTGCCCGGAATGCAATGATCCTAGTACGCGAATGTTTCGCCTTTGTTGCTTAGATGAGAACTACTGGAGTACTTACATATTGTCAAACACAACCAACTCTAATATTTCATGTATTTGAATCAGATAATCAATAGAAAATACAGTGTCAGTTCTTAAATTCAGCTACTTTCACAAAACACATCTTTTTTCGTCTAATCTTTGAAAAATCATATAGAATTATACTTAACGTTTGTGAAATTATGGTATTGACATGTTTTGATCATTTACCGCATTTAATATCTGCCTTACCCGACACTAATGCCAGTAAACCCGCAGTTCCTGGAGCGTATCAGAGCCCTACCCGACACTTATGCCAATAAAACCCGCAGTTCCTGGAGCGTATCAGAGCCTTACCCGACACTAATGCCAGTAATCCCAGCAGTTCCTGGAGCGTATCAGAGCCTTACCCGACACTAATGCCAGTAAAACCAGCAGTTCCTGGAGCGTATCAGAGCCTTACCCGACATTAATGCCAGTAAACCCAGCCGTTCCTTGACCGTATCAGAGCCTTACCCGACACTAATGCCAATAAAACCAGCAGTTCCTGGAGCGTATCAGAGCCTTACCCGACACTCATGCCAGTAAAACCCGCAGTTCCTGGAGCATATCAGAGCCTTACCCGACATTAATGCAAGTAAACCCAGCCGTTCCTTGACCGTATCAGAGCCTTACCCGACACTAATGCCAATAAAACCAGCAGTTCCTGGAGGGTATCAGAGCCTTACCCGACACTCATGCCAGTAAAACCAGCAGTTCCTGGAGCATATCAGAGCCTTACCCGACACTGATGCCAGTAGAATCAGCAGTTCCTGGAGCGTATCAGAGCCTTACCCGACACTGATGCCAGTAAAACCAGCAGTTCCTGGAGCGTTTCAGAGCCTTAGCCGACACTGATGTCAGTAAAACCCGCAGTTCCTGGAGCGTATCAGAGCCTTACCCGACACTCATGCCAGTAAAACCCACAGTTCCTGGAGCGTATCAGAGCCTTACCCGACACTAATGCCAGTAAAACCAGCAGTTCCTGGAGCGTATCAGAGCCTTACCCGACACTAATGCCAGTAAAACCAGCAGTTTCTGGAGCGTATCAGAGCCTTACCCGACACTAATGCCAGTAAAACCAGCAGTTCCTGGAATGTATCAGAGCCTTACCCGACACTAATCCCAGTAAAACCAGCAGTTCCTGGAGCGTATCAGAGCCTTACCCGACACTAATGCCAGTAAAACCAGCAGTTCCTGGAGCGTATCAGAGCCTTACCCGACACTAATGCCAGTAAAACCAGCAGTTCCTGGAGCGTATTAGAGCCTTACCCGACACTAATGCCAGTAAAACCCGCAGTTCCTGGAGCGTATCAGAGCCTTACCCGACACTAATGCCAGTAAAACCAGCAGTTCCTGGAGCGTATCAGAGCCTTACCCGACACTAATGCCAGTAAAACCAGCAGTTCCTGGAGCGTATCAGAGCCTTACCCGACACTAATGCCAGTAAAATCCGCAGTTCATGGAGCGTATCAGAGCCTTACCCAACACTAATTCCAGTAAAACACGCAGTTCCTTGTGTGTATCAGAGCCTTACCCGACACTAATGCCAGTAAAACCAGCAGTTCCTGGAGCGTATCAGAGCGTTACCCGACACTAATGCCAGTAAACCTAACAGTTCCTGGAGCGTATCAGAGCCTTACCCGGCACTAATGCCAGTAAATCCAGCAGTTACTGGAACGTATCAGAGCCTTACCCGACACTTATGCCAGTAAACCCAGCAGATCCTGAAGCGTATTAGAGCCTTACCCGACACTAATGCCAGTAAAACCCGTAGTTCCTGGAGCGTATCAGAGCCTTACCCGACACTAATGCCAGTAAAACCAGCAGTTCCTGGAGCGTATCAGAGCCTTACCCGACACTAATACCAGTAAAACCAGCAGTTCCTGGAGCATATCAGAGCCTTACCCGACACTTATGCCAGTAAACCCAGCAGATCCTGAGCGCATAAGAGCCTTACCCGACACTCATGCCAGTAAAACCCGCAGTTCTTACCCGACACTAATGCCAGTAAAACCAGCAGTTCCTGGAGCGTATCAGAGCCTTACCCGACACTAATGCCAGTAAAACCAGCAGTTCCAGGAGCGTATTAGAGCCTAACCCGACACTAATGCCAGTAAACCCGCAGTTCCTGGAGCGTATCAGAGCCTTACCCGACACTAATGCCAGTAAAACCAGCAGCGTATCAGAGCCTTACCCGACACTAATGCCAGTAAACCTGCAGTTCCTGGAGCGTATCAGAGTCTTAACCGACACTAATGCCAGTAAAACCAGCAGTTCCTGGAGCATATCAGAGCCTTACCCGACACTAATGCCAGTAAAACCAGCAGTTCCTGGAGCGTATCAGAGCCTTATCCGACACAAATGCAAGTAAAACCAGCAGTTCCTGGAGCGTATCAGATGCCTTACCCGACACTAATGCCAGTAAAACCAGCAGTTCCTGGAGCGTATCAGAGCCTTACCCGACACTAATGCCAGTAAAACCAGCAGTTCATTGAGCGTATCAGAACCTTACCCGACACTAATGCCAGTAAAACCCGCAGTTCCTGGAGCGTATCAGAGCCTTACCCGAAACTAATGCCAGTAAAACCAGCAGTTCCTGGAGCGTATCAGAGCCTTACCCGACACTAATGCCAGTAAAACCAGCAGTTCCTGGAGCGTATCAGAGCCTTACTCGACACTAATGCCAGTAAGTTCCTGGAGCGTATCAGAGCCGTAGCAACTATTTGATTTACTGGGAGGCCCGGAACACTTTGATTTCCCGTGTTTTTTTGATATCTGAGAGACATTTGTTTTAACCTTTCGAAGCATATTTTACACAATTGTCCTTGTTATATTCCAATATCTGGAATACACGTCATAGAGATTATTATGCTATGACGTTCATCCACAGTGGTGCTCTATGTTATATGACGCTGGCCTACTGTGTATATTAATTATTTTTATTTGCCATTTGCTTACATTAGAATTTTCTGCAATATAATAAAGCAAACTATAAAAATGCTATAAGCATTTATGTACTTTGTATACTAATAAATAAATTGCTGCCCGACAGCACAAAAATAGAGTAAAAAACTTAAACTCTTAGTGACTCAAATATTATAAGTTTATTATCTATTTGAGTATTAGTCTATGTAATAGTAAGTGTTGATTTAGTAAAAAAAATAATAATTAAGAAACACAATCGGAGCGACTGCAGGGAGCGAACTGGGTTTCTTAATTGTTAATTTTTTGCTAAATGAACACCTGTGTGTGTGTGTGTATAGTACTAAGATTTTTTAGTCCCTCCGCCTTCACTAAATGAACACTAACTTGGCTTAGTGTTAAACGTCATTTGACTAACCGTTTGGCGTCTTTTGACTGATTCCGGGCGGAGCTACGATGAAAGCTGAGATGACTGACGTTTTAAAATTGATGTTTGCTAAGGCCGTTTCTAAGCATAGTTCGCGCGGCTTTGTAGTGTGTACGTAACTCGTTCAGAATTGAATCAAGGGCGGAGTATGTGCGATGCTATTCACGAATGCGCAGTGATGACGAACTTCTTAGTAAATAAGAACGAAAGTTAATAATTAAGTTATTTTGTAGGCTGTTTTAACAAATAGATGCGACACAATTTTGAAAATTGAAGCGATTCCATTGGTTGTCAAATGATGTTAAACACTAAATAATACAAAGATAAACAACACTTATGTTATAACTTCACCATGTTTTGAAAACATACATTTTTAACGCCACGTGAATAGGCAACTTCAAAACCTACTGTTATGTGGCGGTACTTTTCGTTTTCCGCAAAAAAAGTAACATCATTTCCATACTGGGTCGTTTTTATGCATACGGTTGGTGTGGCTACATATGGGTCGTGTGGGTATTTAACTAACACAAAATACTTAATGAATGAATTTCATTTGTTAAGAAGTTCATGAGATACGAACTTAAACGTTCCACGTGCAAAGTAAGTGAAACTCCGCAGGGATTCTTGTAAAATGTACTAATTGCATGTAAGTAATTTCATATACACTCAGCCTATACTACAGTGTTCTATTTATCTGATACCGGCAATTTAATTATTGAAACCGGATGTTTAGGTCGGTTAATGGAACAGCAACAACAAATATTAGTTATATTGATTTGCTACATTGGAAATGGGAACCAGTCATCATATGTTTTATTTTATTTTAAATGTATCCGAAGCTAAACATGACCGTTCATGGGAATGCGTTCAGGGAATATGAACGACAACATTCTATATAGCTTCAATTTGTTACGTCACGGATGCAACTATAAAATAATGATTAGCATTACTTTCATGAACACACGCAGTTAGTGTACAGTTATGGTTTAATGGAACACCATTGAATTCTGATCAATATTTATTTTAACTCTACATCAGAAAATTACGTAAAAATCTACATGACGATGATTTGTTTTGTGACATCAGTATAAATGATTACGACATTGCCATGTAAAATAGTTAAACAAATGGTTACTTAAAATAACCAGGAAACGGACACGAGGGCGATTTAAATCAGCTCTATCATTTTGCACTTACAAACTAACAAGAACTCGCACATTACAGAGGCCATTGTTTACATCGTTATGGTAACGGTGGTTATAAACGTATAACTGATTATCCAGTCAATGACTGATGTTGACAGACAATGTCATAATGTCTGATAATGACAGTAATTTTCACGTCACAGCACCACCGTGCCATATACATCAGGGGTGGATCCAGGCTTTCAGTTTAGGGGGTGTGGGAGTACTTAGGGGGCGCAACACAACTGAACGGGTACACATGTTTTTCCGCAGAAATATAGTGAATATTTATAAAACATTGGAGTTTAGTGGGGGACGGGTTTGCATGCGTGTTTTTTTTAAAGAGTAGATCCGCCATTGTATATAACAAGAGTAAGAATAACTTTCGTATCGCAAAACGTATAAAGTTCAATTTGTGCGTCATTACGCATTAAACCTCACGCATGTAATTGCCGTATGACTTAATAATTTAGCTGATGTCATATACGAACCTCGTATTTAATAAAAAAAAAATCATGATGGCGAAGTCCCATGGGAAACGGTTCCATGAATTTTTGTAATATGCAAATAAAGGTGTCTTAAATTAATGACTATGCGTAGATTCTGCGTAAATTTGGCATTGAAGCAATAGCAGTTACATTATTATATATAAATGAAAAAAGCGTGGTCCACTGGAGTATATGAAGCCATTTTATTGAAAACACGTGAATATATGCACGTGTGTTTGTTGGTGTGTGCATGCGTGCGGGTGGTCGGATAAGATCATTGATGGGCGTGTGTGCGTCCGTGTGACTGAGATTATAATTGCAGTAGTATTCTGCACGCTTGGAAGCGTGTGTGATGACGTGCACGTGCATGCGTGATTAATACTGTTAGTTTGTACTAATTTATTTAAGCGCGATTGCGATGAAAGCTCAGAGCTTATATGAACCGCTCTCGAGCCCGCTTCCTGGGTAGAACCAGTACTGAGTGTTGTTTTATGAGAGGCATCGGGTCGACCGGGGGATCGAACCCGCAACCTCTGGCGTGAGCTGCCAACACTCTATCTATTACACTATCGCCCCGCTTAATCAATACTGTTTAACAACACATTACTAGATGTTATGCGGCTAGGGGCAAGAGTTGAGATTGGGTGACAAGAGTAATGTTGGTGGGTATAATGGTATAGTTCTGTAGATTAACCAGGTTGATATCAAGAAGATACGATTATACAGTTTGTCAGAGCGATATAACCATCCGCGGGTATTAGATATCCCATCACCTCATCTTAGTTGTCTTGATATTTCGTTTCGATTAAGGATGTCTTAATATGGCGTGGTTAGTATGTAATGTCAATGTGCATCTCAATAAACAATAAGGCATGTAAATATTTGTTTCTAACAGCATATAACTATATGACTATTATCCTTATCATATATGTAAGTCAAATATGTTGTTGTTGTCATGAATGTAAAAAGCTATCGTACAGCCATACCTACCTGTTTATTTTTCATATGGTTCTTAACTATTTCTATATATGAAATCTACATGTTGAAATGTAAATATTGATTGTTAGACAATGTTGAGATCGTAAATACATGTATTTATAAATCTTATCAAATAATTACCAGTTATCATGTTTGCATGATATGTATTATCTCTTCATATACGGAGAAAATAAAGACTATATATATATATTATCAGAAACGATATTCAAAACAAAGATACCAAGGAAAAGCTTCTACGTAACTCTGTCGTATTTCCAGGACTGATTCTTAACTCATGCATACGACTAAGATTATGCATATATCTTCCAATTTACTGTCACATGACGTCGTACTGGCACGTGATCTTATAATCGAATAAACTGTATCTCGATCGACCATATGATTAGATTACAAGAATCCTACGATTGTTTGAGGTCCGGACAGAAAATTTCGTTCGGATCGGATGGATAACTGTTTGAGTGGGGAAGGGCTTTCAGAGCTGATATAATTGACCACGGTAAAATTACTCATATATACGGTACTTGGTTGAAAAACGAGACAGAAATATCGCATACCGGTAAAATGAGAAACACAGAAATATATACACGACCCTAGATGAAGGCCCAGTAGTTATACAAACTCCGAGTCTGTGCCTGCATGACCAGGCGACATAATGGTATCTGTAAAACATGGACAATTAGCCGATGATTTGCGCAATAGAATAAGACGTAGCGCACGGTAATGGTACCTCTAAGCGTTACACAACGTTAAAAATTATGACGTTTTTATTCATGATTTTCGTATCATTTACTTTACAAAAAATAGCCGAATATCGGAATATCAATAACTGCAATGGAATCATGATTTTCTGCAGATATTAAATGGATCAAAACCAATGATATTACTGTACCTACGTAAACTATGAGAATACGGTATTCCATGTACATAACTAGCGGCGTCCATAGGTTTTCGCCGTATTAAAAAAAACGTCAAACCGACGTTGTTAATATTTGATAGAGGACATCGGAAATGCTTGATACGAATTATAAATGATTTTCAGTTTTTTTTAAATATTTTAGGACACTAACAAAAACTAAATTTACTCGTTAGTATAATTTTCAAAAGTCAATGTTCTGCGTTAAAAATATGGTAAATATGGTCAAAATGTGGGGACAAAGTCATTTTTTGGTAAAAATGCTAAGGGGCGGTAAATCATAGAGGACATTTTAAACACGAAATCTTTACAATTCAGAACAGAATGAATATATTTCATTCCACATAAGAATGTTCCACTGAAAATTTACTTTAGTATGATATGATTTTAAGATTTATATGTTTGCAATTTTTTCTAAAATAATTAAATTTATCAAATACGTTTCAATTATTTCTTTCAAATAACGTTGGCGGACAACACCTTAAAATGTAATATCTCATAATCGCAATATGATAAAAGTCATCAAGTACCATATAATAAAACAATGAACATATACAGACATATTTTTAATGCAATACTAACAATTATTTTTTATCTTGACTGTTCAGTATGACTTTATTGACGAGTCCTTTGTTTTTCGGGACATTTAGCATATACGTAATGAACCGCGTGTTCCGTAATGGCCGTTAAGTTTGTTGTAATAAAACAAACATGTCTGTAATCGGAAATTATGTCACTTTCTCCGGTGAATAGACCTGATATCTGTCCGTTCGCTCCGTTTTTAAACATAACATTTTAGCCCTGGACCCGTGGTAAATGTAACGCTGGGGCACTAGGAAAATGACGTTAAATGTGACTTAATAAATTTAAATATATAGAGCATATCAATAGCATAGTTAATATCCTTCAACTGCAGATATCGTTCAACGACCTTTATTTTGATATATATATAGTAAGCATAAATCCAGAAAACGATCAAGTATTTGCGAACAGTTTTATATATTTCCAGTATTAGTTTTATAACGCAAGTACCATTACGGTGCGCGACGTCATAAGGCCATTTATAGAACCGAGTACCGATCACATAGAAAATGACTTCTGCGATGACGTATTTGCAGTTATATATTATGTGGGAACAGAACGTCAAACAACATAAATTATCAACTCTTCGTGAGTTAGAAATAAACTGTATTAAATAAATAGACTACTAGTATGTACACAAGTCGTTAGTTATTATTATAAATAATGGATTTCAGGTTAATTTCCCAGGAGAGGTAACGTTAAACATTCCAATGCAAATTGATGTGCCTGGATTGGGCTAGAGCAGTCATATACAGAAATAGGTCGTGTGTTATTAAGCTTTGAAGGTGGTGTTAAGTTCTCAGACTGGTCACGCATCTTATACACTTAAAATGTCTAACTGAACATCTATGACAATAAAAAGTACAAACAGTCCACACAACTAACAACTGTGCTAGAAGTATAAACAGTACACATAACTAACAACTGCGCTAGAAGTATAAACAGACCACAAAACTAACTACTGTGCTAACTGTGCTATAAGTATAAACAGAACACACAACTAACAACTGTGCTAGAAATATAAACAGTACACACAACTAACAACTGTGCTAGAAATATAAACAGTACACACAACTAACAACTGTGCTAGAACTATAAACAGTACATACAACTAACAACTGTGCTAGATGTATAAACAGACCACACAACTAACAACTGTGCTAGAAGTATAAACAGTACACACAACTAACAACTGTGCTAGAAATATAAACAGTACACACAACTAACAACTGTGCTAGAAGTATAAACAGGCCACACAACTAACAACTGTGCTAGAAGTATAAACAGTCCACACAACTAACAACTGTGCTAGAAGTATAAACAGTTCACACAACTAACAACTGTGCTAGAAGTATAAACAGAACACACAACTAACAACTGTGCTAGAAGTATAAACAGTACAAATAACTAACAACTGTGCTAGAAGTATAAACAATATACACAACTAACAACTGTGCTAGAAGTATAAACAATACACATAGCTAACAACTGTGCTAGAAGTATAAACAGTACACACAACTAACAACTGTGCTAGGAGTATAAACAGACCACACAACTAACAACTGTGCTAGAAGTATAAATGTGCTAGAAGTATAAACAGACCACACAACTAACAACTATGCAAGAAGTATAAACAGTACACACAACTAACAACTATGCTAGACGTATAAACAGTTCACATAACTAACAACTGTGCTAGAAGTATAAACAGACCACACAACTAACAACTGTGCTAGAAGTTTAACGGTACACACAACTAACAGCTGTGCTAGAAGTATAAACAGTACACACAACTAACAACTGTGCTAGAAGTATAAATGTGCTAGAAGTATAAAAAGTACACACAACTAACAACTGTGCTAGAAGTATAAACAGTACACACAACTAACAACTGTGCAAGAAGTATAAACAGTACACACAACTAACAACTGTGCTAGAAATATAAACAGTACACACAACTAACAACTGTGCTAGAAATATAAACAGTACACACAACTCACAACTGTGCTAGAAGTATAAATGTGCTAGAAGTATAAAAAGTACACACAACTAACAACTGTGCTAGAAGTATAAACAGTACACACAACTAACAACTGTGCTAGATGTATAAACAGACCACACAACTAACAACTGTGCTAGAAGTATAAACAGTACACACAACTAACAACTGTGCTAGAAGTATAAACAGACCACACAACTAACAACTGTGCTAGAAGTATAAATGTGCTAGAAGTATAAACAGTACACACAACTAACAACTGTGCAAGAAGTATAAACAGTACACACAACTAACAACTATGCTAGACGTATAAACAGTTCACATAACTAACAACTGTGCTAGAAGTATAAACAGACCACACAACTAACAACTGTGCTAGAAGTTTAAACAGTACACACAACTAACAACTGTGCTAGAAGTATAAACAGTACACACAACTAACAAATGTGCTAGAAGTATAAATGTGCTAGAAGTATAAAAAGTACACACAACTAACAACTGTGCTAGAAGTATAAACAGTACACACGACTAACAACTGTGCTAGAAGTATAAACAGACCACACAACTAACAACTGTGCTAGAAGTATAAATGTGCTAGAAGTATAAACAGACCACACAACTAACAACTGTGCAAGAAGTATAAACAGTACACACAACTAACAACTATGCTAGACGTATAAACAGTTCACATAACTAACAACTGTGCTAGAAGTATAAACAGACCACACAACTAACAACTGTGCTAGAAGTTTAAACAGTACACACAACTAACAACTGTGCTAGAAGTATAAACAGTACACACAACTAACAACTGTGCTAGAAGTATAAATGTGCTAGAAGTATAAAAAGTACACACAACTAACAACTGTGCTAGAAGTATAAACAGTACACACAACTAACAACTGTGCTAGACGTATAAACAGTACACACAACTAACAACTGTGCTAGAAGTATAAACAGTACACACAACTAACAACTGTGCAAGAAGTATAAGCAGTACACACAACTAACAACTGTGCTAGAAATATAAACAGTACACACAACTAACAACTGTGCTAGAAATATAAACAGTACACACAACTAACAACTGTGCTAGAAGTATAAATGTGCTAGAAGTATAAAAAGTACACACAAATAACAACTGTGCTAGAAGTATAAACAGTACACACAACTAACAACTGTGCTAGATGTATAAACAGACCACACAACTAACAACTGTGCTAGAAGTAGAAACAGTACACACAACTAACAACTGTGCTACAAGTATAAACAGTACTCACAACTAACAACTGTGCTAGAAGTATAAACAGTACACACAACTAACAACTGTGCTACAAGTATAAACAGTACACACAACTAACAACTGTGCTAGAAGTATAAACAGACCACACAACTAACAACTGTGCTAGAAGTATAAACAGACCAGACAACTAACAACTGTGCTAGAAGTATAAACACTACACACAACCAACAGCTGTGCTAGAAATATAAACAGTACACACAACTAACAACTGTGCTAGAAGTATAAACAGACCACACAACTAACAACTGTGTTAGAAGTATAAACAGTCCACACAACTAACAACTGTGCTAGAAGTATAAGTATAAACAGTACACACAACTAACAACTGTGCTAGAATAAACAGTACACACAACTAACAACTGTGCTAGAAATATAAACAGACCACACAACTAACAACTATGCTAGACGTAAAAACAGTACACATAACTAACAACTGTGCTAGAAGTATAAACAGTACACACAACTAACAACTGTACTAGAAATATAAACAGTACACACAACTAACAACTGTGCTAGAAATATAAACAGTACACACAACTAACAACTGTGCTAGAAGAATAAACAGTACACAACTAACAACCGAAGAACGTCTGTCATGCACGACAGCCGAATATAGGATGCCGACAAATTTGCGTTTGACCCACGAAGAGCGTCTGTCATGCCCGACGGCCGAATGTACGATGCCTACAAATTGGCGTTTGACCCAAGGAGAACGTCTGTCATGCTCGACGGCCGAATATAGGATGCCCACAAATTTTCGTTTGACCCTCGAAGAGCGTCTGTCATGCTCGACGGCCGAATGTACGATGCCTACAAATTGGCGTTTGACCCACGGTGAACGTCTGTCATGCTCGACGGCCGAATATAGGATGCCGACAAATTGGCGTTTTATCCACATTGTATTCTGGAGCGCTACACAGGACGTCTTTCATGCGCAGCATCCGATTATATAACGTCACAAGTGACACCCTTCTTGTCGGAATGGTGCATGTAGAGTGGCTGGTGATGTTCAGACTCTGTCTACCCTCGCAGCTTTTATCTAGGCATATTGGCAACAGGTGAGATTGCCATAGTACAGGCATAGTACCACCATTGGAAAAAGGAAGTGCTTCCATGCGGTAGACGCATACATGATGGCGGTTATAAATAATCCTTGTTTCTTTTTCTTTAAAAATGCATTTTCCTAATATTTATGCTCATTTTTTTATTTGACTGGCATCATTGGTGTATAATGAACATTTTGAAAGCATTGTCATGTTTGAATTGTAAAATGGTAGAAAAAAATAATTGATACTTGGAAATTGGGGTATGAATACATTATTTCGGAAGTCTACTTTCATTTTGTCAACAGTGTGCACACTAAACAGAAAAAAACATGGTCCCTACTTTTCTCATCATATGTTGGTAGTGCAGAGATTGGCAATCAGTAAAATATAAGTTCCACTTCTTTAATTTGGGTCTATTTATAGATGACAATCGTTCACTTTTTTAAATTATTTATAGAACTATATACTAAATAACAAAAATCAATGGTGGGGTTATACCCAAATCCGGTAAGTTAACAACATCTGCTCGCATATTGTTGGCCAATTATGTGCACGTGGTGTGGACATAATCCGCAGCGAAGCAAGACGTGACAACATGATGAAGCTCTATAAGCCTTTCAAGGCTGTGGCATCGTCCCCATCCATATGACCAGCCCGTGCCCTGGTGCTGTACGCTTTCAAGGCGGTGGCATCGTCCCCATCCATATGACCAGCCCGTGCCCTGGTGCTGTACGCTTTCAAGGCGGTGGCATCGTCCCCATCCATATGACCAGCCCGTGCCCTGGTGATGTACGCTTTCAAGGCGGTGGCATCGTCCCCATCCATATGACCAGCCCGTGCCCTGGTGCTGTGCGCTTTCAAGGCGGTGGCATCGTCCCCATCCATATGACCAGCCGTGCCCTGGTGCTGTGCGCTTTCAAGGCGGTGGCATCGTCCCCATCCATATGACCAGCCCGTGCCCAGGTGCTGTACGCTTTCAAGGCGGTGGCATCGTCCCCATCCATATGACCAGCCCTTGCCCTGGTGCTGTACGCTTTCAAGGCGGTGGCATCGTCCCCATCCATATGACCAGCCCGTGCCCTGGTGCTGTACGCTTTCAAGGCGATGGCATCGTACCCATCCATATGACCAGCCCGTGCCCTGGTGCTGTACGCTTTCAAGGCGATGGCATCGTACCCATCCATATGACCAGCCCGTGCCCTGGTGCTGTACGCTTTCAAGGCGGTGGCATCGTCCCCATCCATATGACCAGCCCGTGCCCTGGTGCTGTACGCTTATAAGGCGGTGGCATCGTCCCCATCCATATGACCAGCCCGTGCCCTGGTGCTGTACGTTTTCAAGGCGGTGGTATCGTCCTCATCCATATGACCAGCCCGTGCCCTGGTGCTGTACGTTTTCAAGGCGGTGGTATCGTCCTCATCCATATGACCAGCCCGTGCCCTGGTGCTGTACGCTTTCAAGGCGGTTGCAGCGTCCCCATCCATATGACCAGCCCGTGCCCTGGTGCTGTACGCTTTCAAGGCGGTTGCAGCGTCCCCATCCATATGACCAGCCCGTGCCCTGGTGCTGTACGCTTTTAAGGCGGTTGCAGCGTCCCCATCCATATGACCAGCCCGTGCCCTGGTGCTGTACGCTTTCAAGGCGGTTGCAGCGTCCCCATCCATATGACCAGCCCGTGCCCTGGTGCTGTACGCTTTCAAGGCGGTTGCAGCGTCCCCATCCATATGACCAGCCCGTGCCCTGGTGCTGTACGCTTTTAAGGCGGTTGCAGCGTCCCCATCCATATGACCAGCCCGTGCCCTGGTGCTGTACGCTTATAAGGCTGTAGCATCGTCCCCATCCATATGACCAGCCCGTGCCCTGGTGCTGTACGCTTTCGAGGCGGTTGCATCGTCCCCATCCATATGACCAGCCCGTGCCCTGGTGCTGTACGCTTTCGAGGCGGTTGCAGCGTCCCCATCCATATGACCAGCCCGTGCCCTGGTGCTGTACGCTTTCAAGGCGGTGGTATCGTCCTCATCCATATGACCAGCCCGTGCCCTGGTGCTGTACGCTTATAAGGCTGTAGCATCGTCCCCATCCATATGACCAGCCCGTGCCCTGGTGCTGTAAGCTTATAAGGCGGTAGCATCGTCCCCATCCATATGACCAGCCCGTGCCCTGGTGCTGTACGCTTTCAAGGCGGTGGTATCGTCCTCATCCATATGACCAGCCCGTGCCCTGGTGCTGTAAGCTTATAAGGCTGTAGCATCGTCCCCATCCATATGACCAGCCCGTGCCCTGGTGCTGTACGCTTTCCGGCAGGTGAAATAGCTAAGTGGATTAAACAGAACTGGTGATTCTTGTAGATTAATCTACTCAATAAAATTAATTTCTGGACGATGTAGATTAAAGATTATGTTGATACTTGAAAAGGACCGTTTTTGGCTGTTGGTTGTTGATAATGATGGTGACTGTCCTGTTGTTGACAACATTTCTGAAAATAAGTATAACAAAGCAATCTTCTTATTGAAACCAAATCTCATTTGCTATGACTAAACGATGCTTCAGATCTCAAACTGAATATATTTTTTGATGATTTGATATTTTAGAATTTCTCATTTCTCCATAGAGTTCCAAATGGCATGTAAAGCTCTGTGCTCCTTTATATGGGTCCTATAAATCCTAGCCCCTTGATTTGAACAAAATTGAAACCTCTACTTGTATGGATAATTGACATCCAATATGAACAATTTGGACGGACCTGTTGTAGAGAAGGAAGAATTTTGAAATTTCTCAATATTTACCCTTTCGGGACCCTAAAGGGTCCGTTATTGAAATATAATTTGCTATGATAAGATGATGATATAGATCTCAAGTTGAATAACTTGAAATATGTCACAAAGTTTCATGAATGAGAATTTCACATTACCCTTTAAATTTTCTATGCAAAATTCTAATAACCATTTTGTGGTCAATAAAAAGCCTAGCCATTTAATTTAATATGTATCTAATATAAACACGTTTGACTGAGCGGTTGTTGAGAAGAAGATGTTTTGAAATGTCTCAATTTCAACCACTTGAGCTTCCATTTTGCCGCTTATCGAAATTACATTCTCTTTACAGAACCTAATCTAATTTGCTATGACCAGCTAATTCAAATCTCCTATTGAATAATATTTTTTTATAAATGCTTGAGAAAAATAAAATTCTAAGTACCTGTTTGTGGCCCCAGTAAACGCTAGCCTTTGACTTGATTTGTAACTATTTGAAACCTTTACATAGAGCAATGATTTGTAACTAACTAATTTGACTGACTTGTTGTTTTGAGGAAGTTATTTTAAAAATAAATATCCATTATTTCCATTTGGATGCCCCATCTGTCCCCTTATTAAATTAATTATCTTTACTGAATCAAATCTGATATGCTATGTCAGGATTAAGCTTCCGATCTTAAATTCAATAATATTTTTTCATAAATACAACTTTGAGAAAATGAGAAATTTGCATTTCCTCATTTTGTGGCCCCTATAATTCCAAGCGGCCCTTTGATTTTTTCAACATTAAAACTTATAGGGATGATTTATTTAAAATATATTTAAAAAATGATTAACCGGTTGTTCAGAATAAGATTTTGGAAAATTCTCACTTCCATTAATTTTCCCTTGCTGTGTCAAAATTGATACACATTAATTCTGCTAATCTCATATGTATGCGCGTGTAATGAACTATGACAGCACGTGGCGTAAACAAAGCTTACTGATTTATTTTCAAAACATACTAGTGCATATAAAAATAAAGCATGGTTTAACATTATCTAATTAGAAAATACATGTATAACATATAATTAGGAAAACGGCGTCTTATTTCTGTAGAGCATATGTCCATACCGTAGTAAACAGTCGAAAAAAGATCACATTTAATGTTTACGATCGCTATAGCAGGCTCCTGTACCACCGTTCGCTTGCCCGGCTAAAATGACCAAACTATTAAGAGAACAGCCTAATTCAAATAATTATGTTTAAAACATGTATCATGTCTACACGACTGAATAACCGTAATCGCCCTCACCGTATTAACTTTCCGTAGGGATTCATCGGCGAAGGATCAAAGCCCACAATACCGCAGTCTGACCTAGTTGTAAAGCCCACAATACCGCAGTCTGACCTAGTTGTAAAGCGCCCTTCTCGCATGCGGAATGTCATGGGTTCAGTCCCAGGCCGGGTCATACCAAGAGCTTAAAAAATGGTACTAGAAGCTTGCTCGCTGGCGCTCAGCATTTAAGGGGATAGCTCTGGGTCTGGTAGACCTGGTGTCAGTATAATGTGACTGGGTGGGGGTATGGTCTATGTGTCTACGGTGATACAGCATGGCAGCGCTCAGAATGACTGCCTCAAGTAGACACCGTCGCGATATAACTAAAACACTGTTGAAAGCGAAGCTAAACCGTTGCGTTATACGACTACAACTTAAAGCCCATAAAATACATGTATTTTGGATACTAATCTACATGTATGTATTGAGGGACATACTGCCAGAACACGGCAAATCTGTTCGGTTTCCATGATGGTGATTCATCCATTTCTCACAATTAACCATTCCTTTTATCTTTTATAAATATCATGTTCTCTTCATAATACCCCTTTTAATCTATTGCTTTGCAATTTTAGGTTTAAGTTGACATGTAAATGTCATGAATAGATTACTGCATTATATCACATTGTGCCAATGGCGTATAGTCCTTTGATGTCCGCGCGTGGAATATTTTTTTAAGAATGGAGTTAATTGACATTAGCAGCTCATAACATGTTATGCTAGGTTCCCACTGTCGTGCGATCCGTTACGAATGCCACGATTGGCCATTCGTAGCTGATCGTGGAATTTCTCTGAAGTTTCAGGTTTGGATACGAGGTGATGCGAGTCGATACGTTCTGATACGATTTGTTGCGCTCGGATGCGATCTCGTCGATTGTTTCGATCGAGTCTCGATCTGACACGATCATCACGTTCCGGTTACCTGATTTGGGACGATCCGGTACGTGCAGATACGTCCCGATACGTTCATCACGAACAGATACGCTCCGTTACGATAGGATACGATATCTTTTACGATCATGATCGAGGGTGATCACGATTGGAGCTACGACTGGACCCCGACGGGTATATATACAGCCCGACTGATCATGGATATCATTGTTTCTTGAACTTTTACAGATCGAACACTACAACCCTCAACCATTGATTATGGCAGGAGTTGCGGATGATGACAACGTGGCATTCGCGGGAGATCGCAACACATCTCACAATTGATAGTGTTGATCGTAGAAAAATTTAAGTTTTGTACTGTTCAAAAAGTTTCTACGATTAACACGATTGCCATGACTGACCTCAAGATCTGATAAGATCTGATAGGATCACCACGATTAGTCCACGATTAAGACCACGATTTCAATTGTGCCGCGAATCGTGATAGTGGGATCCTAGCATTATATCAAGTTTAAAAGAAAAAAAATGAAAGTGAAAACTGACCCTTAAAAGTACAAATATCACACAAAATGCACCGTTCTTTTGAGATAGAAAAATTCAGGGGAGACCCCTTTATCACTACCAGCGGGAGAGAGTGATGTGATATGAATTGACAGACTTTTTACCTTGATTTATAAACTTTTAGTAAAATATAGATCTACATAAAGATATAAAAGAATTTATGGACACGATGAAGGGAAACAGTACATTAGCGGACACGTCTGACGTGCAAATAGCTGCCTGCGTCTGCACAACATTCAGAATGCCTTAAGCATTTTTAGGTATACTGACCGCGGCGGTGGTTTACTGGTAGAGCGTCCGCTTCGCATGCAGAAGGTCGTGGGTACGATCCCCGTCCGGGTCATACCAAGGACTTGAAAATGGGTTTTAGAAGCCTCCTCGCTTGGCGCTTAGCATTTTAAAGAGGTAAGTTCGAGTTCTGGTCGACCCTGTGTCAGTATAAGGGGTGACTTGGTGGGGTATCACACTATTAAACGGTCAGTTTGGCAGCGTTCAGTTTGGCAGCGTTCAGTCTCATTAGTACCGTTGCGATATGACTGAAATATTATTGAAAGCGGCGCTAAATCAAAAAATCTCTCATATGACCCATGACCCTTACTTTTCTCATCATATTTTGTAGTACAGAGGTTTACAAACAATAAAATATAAGTTTCACTTCTTTCATTTGGGGGGTTTCTGTGAATGACAAGCCTTCATACTTTTTTTATTGACTATAGAATAAAGAACAAAAATCAATAGTTGGATTACACCTTAAAGATTAAAAACTAACAAAATACTGAGCAGGCATTAGCTGTTCGAAGTTTAGAAACGGACCGTGCGACATAAATTAAAATGAAATTAAAAACAGGAAATTGAAATTACTAAATTCTAGTATTCGAAAATCAATTAAATACCGATATATCGTCACTAAACAGGATATGAAAAAAGTAAATAGGAATAATGATTAAATATTGTCGTGCCATAATAAAAATAAACATGATTTATTCATAGTTCATTTATTATATTAACTATGTATACAGTTGCACTATAGAATAACTGTGCTTATTACGCATTACGTAAAAAATGTTTACTGAAAAAACGGCCAAGACCAATTTCTTGTACTATGTGCTGTAATTTGACAGCGATCTTTTAAACAAACATTTAAAAACTCATCCAATGAAATGAAAGAATCCAGTGGTTTAAAGTTAAAATCTCTTTTATATTCTATATAACAATTAAATGGATAAAAAAATGAGACTATCAATAAACATAGACATACTAAATGAATAACAAAATAATTTAAGTAACCGTAAAATGAAATGACCGGAAAGGTCACTATAAATGACCAATTCAAAATAACTTAAACAAGTGAGAAATTCTTTATGAATGAAACTCGAAAATAATTTATAGGCGAATTGCTGGTGTGACGTAGTTCGGGTGGAGCGAACGTTATTCGGAATGATATGGGCCACTTTTTATTTCACCACACAAATGTACAATGTAAATACGATATACCAGAATATGATCGGAATTTAAACCATGCCGGTGATAGCTAATTTATTCAAGAACATCAACACAATTAATTTATTGTTGTTTTTGTTTTCTGGTTCCCATTTCACTCGAATCATGGGAAATGACATTTACATTACAGAAGTGTAAATGTTTTAAAGATAATTTACAGCCCGTGTTCTGACGTATATTCTACTTATACGCGTGATTTCTAAAACGAAATCCGATGCTGAATGCCATTCCATTATTAACTGGCTCAAGGAATGCTTCAAATTGCGTACGCGGGCCATATGGTGTTTGGGTACGTTACTAACAAAACGTGTATACACACGCATCACCTGGCATTGATACAAGGCAGAAAAAAGGGAATGTGGTCTCTTGTATTAATTAGATTAGATGTTTTGTAATAATTGATGGCCTATATTTGTTAAACTTTAACTGTAGTTGAGTAGGTGGACGTCTCAATAATATAATTGTACATTGAAAGTGTCGAGTATAAAATAGAGTCAAACCTGTCTTAAGCAGCCAGTCATGGGAAGTAACAACGGTGGCCTTTTACGACAGGTTGTTGTTTAATGCAGGTTAATTTGCTCTGAAAGCATATAAAAAATAACAAATATGGCTGCTGAAGACAAGTGGCTGCTTAACAGAGGTGACCGCTTACACAGGTTTGTCTGTACTTGTACACTAAAACAGGTAAGAACACAATGACATTCTACGTAAAGTCACGTGCAATTAGTTTCAATGATACGTCCGCCCCATTTTCAGGTTACTCCGTGGCCGAGTGCCGCTTAAGGTGCTGCCTTCTGATAATCACTTACCTCTCTTTCGACGCTGAGGTCACGGGTTCGAGCCTAGTGCGGTACAAACACTTCATTATATGAGAAAATTTGCCAATTACTTGCGGGAGGACAATGGTTCTACTCAGATTCACTCTGAGATCTTCATCTGCCAGTAAAACTTGATATTTGATATATAACCAGTCATGTGTTGACAATGGCGTTAAGCCCTATTAGTAACAAGAACATAATCATCCCCTTTTTACCTAAACGAATGCTAACACAGCACATTGATTTTACTTATATTATATCTGTGTCTAGGATTGTTATATTATAATAAAGGTCACTATATGGACTTGGTGTGCCTCACAGTTTGGTACACCTATTAAATTATTGGACTTTGAACTATAAACGTCCATATAACTTCAAATTATTTTTATTATTAATTATTTTTAGTGTATATCATTTTTAGCTCGATTGCAAAGAAAGCTCAGAGTTATATGAACCGCTCTCGAATCTGTTTCCTGGGTAGAACCAATGCTGAGTTATTTTTGAGAAGCTTCAGGTCGAGCTAGGGATCGAACTCGCAATCACTGGCGTTGGCGGTCAACACTCTATCCACTTCACTATCGCCCCGGTTAGATTAATCATTATTATCATAATTACTTATTATTGCTATTAGTAATTATTATTATCAATTATTATTGTTATTGCTATTGTTATTGTTATTGTTATTGTTATTTGATTATTATTATTATTATTATCATTTTATTATTATTATTATTATTATCATCATCATCATCATCACCATCATCATCATCATCATCATCATCATCATCATCATCATCATCATCATCATCATCATCACCACCACCACCACCACCACCACCACCACCACCACCACCACCACCACCACCATCATCATCATCATCATTATTATTATTATTATTATTATTATTATTATTATAAAATATTATATTTATTATGTACAAATACTTCTCTAATGGTATTCTGACCCATTGGACACTGTTTGTGCTAATTTGTTTTACAAATAATTATAAATTGAGTAAAAGAGCGAAATAAACATTTCATATTAGAAAAAAATATATACGTTTTTGCTATGTAACTACCTGAATAGTCAACATTAAACATCGGAAGTCCCCTCGATATAAATTGACAACTAGCCAATCTGGAGCAAAACAACTGAATACGTGTAGTAAATTATGACCAGCCATTTAACAAGACGTCCTTCTGAGGTTGTCTAAATATTGTGTTGAAATAGTCGGAAATTTTCAAGGTGCACTATTTACCTTCCATTCAAATGTCATGATGTATTGGCCGATGTCCATATCATTGATAAACGTATATCCTGGTGGCCGTACCGTATGGACTATGGTCAGTTTATCATTTATTTATTGACAAGCAGCACGTATACTGCTTAGTGCTTTCGTCGTTCTTATCAAACTTTGCTCAACTTCCATTAAAGAAGCATCACCTATAAATCCGATATTTTAGGATAAAATATTTAACACAGCTTATTTAAATGCTATCATATACATAAAGCTATTTTATTAACTTTTTGTTCAGAAACATGTGTTCTTTTTCTGCAACTGTAATGCGCGTTTTACAGTCAGACTGTGAAATGTTGTTGTTGTCGTCGATTAAATCGCGTTCCGCTCTAAATGATACAACAACAACTATCCTAAATCCGATATTAACAAATCTTAGGATTTCCGGAAGTAAGCGAAGTGCGTTCCGAAACTATCCGGAATTGATTTCACTAAAATCAATCACGAATACGTTTGTTTATAGACGACATTTTTAAACACTTATTTCTAGAAAGTAACACGTGTTGTTATATACCGATTTCTTCAAGTTACAGTTGAATCATTTCGTGAACATAAAATGTATAGGCGAGACCTCTTTTTAAAAATGGAACTATTGTGGCGCAATATGATTGATAATCAACTGCTTAGTTAAAATAATTCCGTTCATCAATGTGTGTTTACATTTTATATGTACAAACAAACAGACAGACAGACAGACAGACAGACAGACAGACAGACAGACAGACAGACAGACAGACAGACAGACAGACAGACAGACAGACAGACAGACAGACAGACAGACAGACAGACAGACAGACAGACAGACAGACAGACAGACAGACAGACAGACAATATAACAACATGAAGGTGAATAACCATAAGGCATTGAGAGAAAATTACATAAGTTGGTTAATATAAATGAATTCATGGCATTAAACCGGTTCTTTATCCCTGATGAATAACTTGGCTCACACGCTGTTTGATCTATAAATAGACGCACATTGGCGGCAGGAATCAACGGAGTCATCCATTGTGTATTCAAAAGTTTTTCAGTAATGCTTTAACTCATATTGAAAAGTATTATCTATTTGGAAACATTCACACCCACACACGCACGCACGCACGCACGCACGCACGCACGCATATATATATATATTAAGCAAACATACCGTTTTCAAGACCAGTAATTTAAACTACATATTTCGTTATATTGATTTGAGTACATATATATTAAGCAAACATGCCGTTTTCAAGACCAGTAATTTAAGCTACATATTTCGTTATATTTATTTAAGTACATATATATTAAGCAAACATGCCGCTTTCAAGACCAGTGATTTAAGCTACATATTTCGTTATATTTATCTAAGTACATATATATTAAGCAAACATGCCGCTTTCAAGACCATTAATTTAAGCTACATATTTCGTTATATTTATCTAAGTACATATCTATTAAGCAAACATGCCGCTTTCAAGACCAGTAATTTAAGCTACATATTTCGTTATATTTATTTAAGTACATATATATTAAGCAAACATGCCGTTTTAAAGACCATTTATTTAAGCTACATATTTTGTTATATTTATTTAAGTACATATCTATTAAGCAAACATGCCGCTTTCAAGACCAGTGATTTAAGCTACATATTCGTTATATTTATTTAAGTACATATATATTAAGCAAACATGCCGTTTTCAAGACCAGTAATTTAAGCTACAGATTTCGTTATATTTATTTAAGTACAAGAATTATAAAAAGCATTTGCACGAGCTACGTGTACCGATTGAATGGATTTCTGGCGCTTATTTTACATCTTCTTCCAGATTTATGTTTTGTTACATTCTATATATTTTAAAAATATAATTCAAAATTTAAAATTCTTTTTTTTTCGCAAGAAGAAAAAACGTTAATGTACTTGATATGAATTACAATGTAAATATTTTACTACATGTATACATTTTCATTTAATATGTGCATCAAGTGTTATCAAGCTCTTGTGGCAAAACCCTTATACCTTTATTTATTTCAATACTCCTTGAGTGTTTGTTATCATGTATATATGTGTAAATAATTGGCAAAACTATATAATTATATTCATACGGCTTGGATTAACGTCTCTGCTTATAAACCGAAAAAGTTCCGGCTAATAGAAAAAAAAAGAAAAAAGGTAAATGCCAGGGAAATATAATATTGATGCGGTCATAGGGTTTTTGCCTATGTTAATTTAAAGTCACTTTAACCCAAATGGCATCCAAATATCACCCATTTTCATGACAGTTTTATTTTTTCAATGTTGATTAGGTACATTAAAACATTTACCTTTAAATTTACGCCCCATTTTAGTTTGTTTATACCGGACCCGATTAGCTCAGTCAAGGGGTCGTGAGTTCGAATCCCCGCCCTGCCACAATCTCCGTGATGGTTGATATACGGCATTGCGTCATATTATCATTCAACTCTCGCCCCTGATTTAAGTGGGGAAGGTATCAGTTACTTGCGGAGATTGGGTGTACTCGAGAACTCGTTAACCTTCCAGGGTCCCAGGTAACAGTGGTTAGGTTAACTGCTCGTCTGTTAGCCCTCGATGGCATAAAAATGACTCTTAATATGCAATCAATCAATCGAAGTATCTTTATGAAATATAATAAATCGTCATACATGGTATTTAATGTATTTATAACTTTTACTGAGTAATTTATAAACACACAAGACAATAAATGATTAACAATATTGTTCTAAATATAGTCCCAGAGGCGTAATTAGCTATTACGAGGCCATAAATAAGATGGATATAGGGAGAAATCAAAGTTAATACAAATACCCCACGCAAGGTGATCGGTAGATAGTAAATAATCAACAAGCATCGACCACCACCAATCGACCACCTTGGTGGCGAGCCGAGTACTAGGCCCATTCCAGGATCATGCTACACGGTCATGCAACTTATCTAACCGACTGTACGTCTATTTTTACAACGTTTTGTTAGCTTCAAGTGTTAAAGGCCCACATAATTATTTTAAATATAGCGGTATTACAGTGCAGTGCAGAGGCAGATCTGGAGTGTAGTCAGTTGAATCAACCAGTTCTGATGGAGAGAGCGGTCCGACCTTTATACTGGAAAGCTGTCATATAGCATTACTTCGCGAATCCTTTCAAGTGGCATACGAGGGGCGGTTGGGGTGTCCAACCCCCCCCCCCCCCACCAGCCCCCCAGTTACGATTTTCGAAACGTCTTCGATACAATGAATCTACCATTGATAGGCGTAGATGGTCTACGGTTTTAAAATCAGTTCAACCTGGACCTACCTGGATCTGCCGGTGTGTTATTTAATTCACTTTGGTGCATACTAGTATATCAACAGTATAGTAGCTGTCCGGCACTCCATATCAGACATTAGTATTAACGAGTTTAAATATTCTAATCGCCGCTTTACTACTATTCTATCTAATTACATATTTACCATCAAATACTTCGGACATGAACAATTGCATTAAACAGTGACCTCAAAATTCCAATTTTAAATACATGTACATCTCACTGATTTTCATTGGTTAAATAACAACGGAGGACAACTATTTCTACCCGTAAATAGCACTGTGACAACCCTTAGTGTTTGTTACACTAGGGGTCATGACCGCAACGCTTATTGCACGACAATATGTGACATATTGTTGCAATATGTAACAAAATTTAGCAAATCATCTTCTCTGTAATATCTGTACATATTATGGCAAATTACACAATATATACAATTTGTTTGTTTAATATTATTACATGTTTTGATGCAACTGCCTTGAAATGGGGGTGTGGGGTGGAATAAAGTGTTACCCCTGTCCGTCCGTCGTACCGTCCGTCCATGTCACCGTTACTAAAAATAGAAAATCGCTGTCAACGCTCTACCAGCATTATTTTTCATATGATTCAAGTTGATGAAACATCACACATATGTTCAGAACAGAGACTTCGGATGCGTTTCGCGAGTTCTTTCGGGTCAATGTCAATGTCATTGTTACCAATGTCAAGGTCATTGTTACTTATAGTAGAAAATCACCGTTACCGCTCTTCCGCCCTGATTTTTAATCCAATGTTGATGAAACTTCATATAGGTGTTCAGAACATATAAGATACCTCGAACGAGGTTACCATTAAAAAAATAGACAGGGGGCGGGGCATTCATGTCGTTTCGATATTGTACTTTAAGTATCGTGTTTATATCGGATAATGATGTCTGTTTTTAAAAAAGTAAGAAGTCTTACAAACAAAAACTGTTTCAGTGAATGTTTTGTTTATTTCGTTTCATTTTTTTTACCAAATCACATCCACATAAAATTTGGTTTGTTACACTAAGACTCGCGGTTGTCAGTAACCATTACTTTAACAAAATACTTGGTCAGAGATGTTGGACGTTTTTCTTAACCTCTAGTCAATAGTTTTCATTTAAATATGAAGTGGAAAAAACGAAAAGTTAAAGGAGACCCATCATTTTATATTAGATTGCTGTTTATTTACGTTTTAAACAAGCGTTTGAGTATGTGTCTACTTACCATTCAGCAATGTTCTTTTTTCATCAAACACTAAGTGATAATAATTTTTATGTCTAAGATAAAAACACAGTAAATTTAATGATATATTGCGACATCAGCCTACTTTTAAATCAATGCTTTTGTAGCGATGGTGATAAAATGAAGCATGGTTTTAGTAGAGCGGACTATGTCATTTTCACGAGTTGAAAATCTGAGAAAAACAGAGAACAATTGGTGAGTGACAAATAACAGTATTTAATCATTTATATAACTTTGGTGAAATTAATCTTGCCCTCTTTCTCTCTAAACCTCGAATTCCATTCCCAAAACAAAATAAGTATTCATTTTCTGACAATCATAACTCAAGATACCGTTATTACTAAGATAGCAATATTATGTTTGTGGTATCAATGATCTTGACATAATATAAAATGTACAAAAATCCACCAACATTTTTCTTCTCTATTTTGATATCATTTAAAAATAAATGTGTGAAATTCGATATGGATAATATTGAAAGCACTACGCAACAGAACAGACGGACAGATGGACGGACGAACATGGGTAACACGCCTCCATTTCATTACAAGGACAAATACATTTTAGTTGAAAAAAAATTGTTACACTTAGTGAACCCGTTTAATACATGTACAAAACATACGCTAAGTGTAACAATACTAAAACCCATTTTTGTTATACTAAGGGTTGTGTTTATGACCTCTAGTATAACAAAAAATGTTTTTGTTACACTACGGGTTGTCACATAGCACAGTATAAAAAACAGTTATTGTAAGTGTCGCCTAGAAACAAAAAAAATCATAAACAACGATTTGGGCACTGGACATGCGCTCCCCTTTCGTTGACATATAAAGGTGTATTTGTTCTTTATTCTATAGTAAATAAAACAAGTTTGCATGCTTCTCATTGAAGGTCCCAAATAAAAGAGAGTGAAACTTACATTTTATTGTTTGTCAGCCTCCTCTCTACCAAAATATGATGAGAAAAGTAGGGGTCACGTGCCATCCAATAGATTGTTTTTCTTCTGTTCAGTGTGTTAACTGTTGACAAATTGAAAGTAAACGTCAGAGGTCATGTATTCATTTTCTAATTTCCGAGCATCATTTTCTAGATTCACATTTCAAACATGACAGTGCTTTCAAAGTGCTCAAAATACGTCAATAACGCCATTCAGATAAAAAAAAACACGAGCATTTAAAGGCTCATTAAACTTCCGAATCGATCCATTTTTTTCTTTATAATTTTAAGTCAATTTTACCATTCCTATCCATAGACTACACGTTTATTTAACCTCTGAGGAAGTATGCAAACAAACAAAGATATAATTAAAAGATGCATCATGTTCAATAATTGCGAACAGGTGTTTGTTTACAAATGAATGGTTGTTTCTTTCCGATAAACACATCGGCATAAAACAGGTAGCCATGAGTCTGTTTGGAACGACCGCGGACGACTAATTATGCGCATATTGATTTGTGTACTTCCGGGCATTCGCGGAGGAAAAGTCGGAAAGCAGCAGAATCATTACAGTAAACAATAGTTAAACGCTCGGTCCACTCTTTTTAAGAAATACACATTTTCGATCGAAGTTATTTATTTTCTCGCTATTTTAAAAATGTTCACAAAGGGGCCTTTGAATGATTTTAGCAATACTATAAACACATTTAATTACGATAAATTTTGTTATTATCAAAAACTTTTCATTTCGGAAGTTCAATGAGGCAAATGTATCTTTAAAATAAAAAAATAAGAATATAAGAAAGGATTATTTATAATTGCCTTCAAGCTACCCTACGGAAGCATTTCCTGTTTCTAATGGTAGTAATTTATATTTAACTCTATTTTTGCAAATATTAGATCTATATACATGCAATTAAAATGTCCAATACAACAGTATGTGTAAGTCCCTGCTAAAAAGCATCGTGTTTCGTGGTCAGACATGACATTAAGTGTTAGGAATATTTCATTTTCGTTCTATTAACCTCGATATATTACAGAGAAAAAAATCAAAGGCAATATATTTGTATTTTAATGAAGATTTACTAACATATTAAAAACTAGCGTGACGCCACGAGATTTATAAAATACGGTATGTTAATAATACCTTTTGAAGTATAAGACAGCAATAAGTTGATAATAATAATCGGAAATCTGTATTTCCATATGTTAATTGGCCAGACGTTATGACAAAGGCATCTCCTTACAGGGTTGATCTCCGCCAAAAGGGTCATACACGACAGGGGCTACATTTTATTCTTCAAATTTCAACAGTTCATGTATTTGATGTAAGCAAGCCTCGTTACCTAAGCATACATCAAAAGTGAGGTTTACAAGACTTATTTGCAAGAACATTGTTTGTAATTTACTATGGTTACTTGGCAAGGACTTGTATAGAAGGATAGGAAACTCAGTTAGAATTGCCTTCACTTCTTTTCTGAAAAATCGAAAAAATAAAATGCCAAAAAATACAATTAAATCTGACCACTATGCTACTTCATTTTTACGAAATGAACAAACATTAAAACATCACATTTATTTGGTTATAAAACAGTGAATTCAAGGTTTATATTAAGGATAACCGGGCCCTTAAATCATTAAGAAATATACGTCAAAACACACCTAAGGCAGTCTAGCTTTTTTTTTCTTTTCGGAGGAGCATGCCCCAGACCCCCAAAACTGTGCCTACACATCGTTGTCAGCCAAGCTACGCCACTGTCCGTCCTAACCATGTGCATGATCACACGGCCAAACCAACGAGCTAACTGACCTACTATATACATGTTTAGGCATAGTACCACCATTGGAAAAAGGAAGTGCTTCCATCGGGTAGTCACACAATGGCGGTATAAATAATCCTCGTTTCTTCTTCTTTAAAAATGCATTTTAATGCTCTATTTTTTAATTTTGAAAGGCATTATTGGTGTATTTTGAACATTTTGATAGCATTGTCATGTTCGAATTGTCAATTTAGAAAAAAAGTTGATGCTAAGAAATTGGGGGTATGAATACATGATTTCGGAAGTCTACTTTCACTTTGTCAACAGTGTATATACTGGGCAGAAAAAAGTCTCTTATATGACATATGACCCCTACTTTTCTCATCATAGTTTGATAGTGTAAAGGTTGACAAACAGTAAAATGTAGGTTTCTCTTCTTTCATTTGGGATTTTCTATGAATGACAAGCCTTCAAACTATTATTATTTACTATAGAATAAAGAACAAAAATCGATGGTGGGTTTAGACCTATAGATAAGGGGCGTATATGATGGACGTCCGGTTATCGTACTTCCGGATTCTGGGTCTAGACACTCAGTTTCAGGAGACTATTTATACTAAATGATCATCATAAAACATAAACCTTTATAAACAGAGACGTAAAAAGCCTACTGGTTTATACCTCTAATATACAAAATAGCTCTCATTTTAACAATTATTCGGGCATGAGTTTGATTCGTTTAGAATACTGTCATTTTGGGTTGTTCATGTTAGTTGAGGGGTACTACTAAAACCCGGTCAAATTCCGGCCGATCCGGTCACTTTTCCGGCCATGGGGAAAAGGCAAATTTGGCGTGTATACTTGTGAATATGATGTTAAACTGCCCTAATCCCATTAATTATGTAATGCCCTTGACATATATATCAAGAAAATATATGAAAAAAATAAAATAATGCCTTAATCTGGTCTTGAAGTTTACATTTTTATGACGTTTTTCCGCCGTTTTTTGACTAATTCCGGCTGCGTTTGGATGGCTTTTTAAAGTATATCCATTGTAAATAACCATGGTTTTAATCAATTGTTACAAAGATTAAGATATGCTGAATCTATAACAATGAAAATAAAAACAAAATCAATAAAATATAATTGTTTATTTCGCTCGATCAAGGAACATATATTTTTTATAAAACATGGCGATTTCACCGGTGTGGCGTATTTACCGCACGTTGTAAGATTTAGACTATTTATTTACATTAATTTGCTACTATAATTGTAAACTAAATATCTATATTTATTTATTTATTTATTTATTTATTTATTTATTTATTTATTTATTTATTTATTTATTTATTTTATTTATTTTTTTATTTATTTATTTATTTATTTATTTATTTTTTTATTTATTTATTTTTTTATTTATTGTGATCAAGCACATTAATATAAATAAGGTTAAAAAAACATGCATTAACATGCATTGTTAATAAAGTATAAGAATAGCTGACCATTTATAATATATCAGCTAGTACAGATTTAAAATTTTTATCGTTAAAGACAAGTATTCATCCACAGTATACACAACTACAGTATGACAACTTATTTCCAGTGGAGTTTTTTTTTAAAGAATAACATATAAGCTCTTAATATAAAATTATGTTGATTGTCATAGGTTCATATTCAAGAAATTGCTATAAGTCAACATTAATAAATTCTAGGCTTCTAAAATCATAAAGTTAATTAAAAACATTCCCATAAAAGTATGAAGTTATAAATTAATATAACAGCATATAATCTGCATGCACATAATGTTGTATTTATTATTCGTTTTACTTTGTTATAAAGTTTTGTTACGTATTGTAAAAAGTGTCTAAATCTTACAATATTTTGTTACGTCTTGTAAATAGTGTCTAAATCTTCAATGTTTTGTTACGTCTTGTAAATATTGTCTAAATCTTACAACATGCGGTAAATACGCCACACCGGTGAAATCGCCTTGTTTTTATAAAAAATATATGTTCTCTGTATCGAGCGAAATAAACAATTATATGTTATTGATTTTGTTTTTATTTTCATTGTTATAGAGTCAGCATATCTTAATCTTTGCAAGAATTGATTAAAACCATGGTTATTTACAATGAATATACTTTAAAAAGCCGTTCAAACGCAGCCGGAATTAGTCAAAAACGGCGAAAAATCGTCAAAAAACGTCATAAAAATGTTAACTTCAAGACCAGATTTAAGGCATTATTTTATTTTTTTCATATATTTTCTTGATATATATGCCAAGGGCATTACATAATTAATGGGATTAGGGCAGTTTAACATCATAATCACTAGTATACACGCCACATTTGCCTTTTCCCCATGGCCGGAAAAGTGACCGGATCGGCCGGAATTTGACCGGGTTTTAGTAGTACCCTTAGTTGAGTACGATAGGCAGGGGACGTCACTCTGTATTATGCTCTGTTAGATTGGTACCCTGCTAAGATGACTTACTGTGTTATTACTGCGCATGAAATGCGGAACCTTTTTAACCTCTCTTTTGCCCTCCTGGAAAAAATGACAGCAGCTGAAGCACACCGCTAATTTCACGTTTCCAAACTCATTTCATCGACATTTGAATACAAGGTTGGTTTATTTTATTTAGAAAAAAGGACAATTGGTTCTTTTATTGTGAAATCTATTTAAGTGATCGATTTCCGAATACAATTATCAATCAGAGGAGAACAGCTGATTAATTCATCCGATAATTTCACGATTTGTGAACAAAGATCTTATCATGTTGTTGACATTGGTGAAGGGGAGAGTTGTATTGTAATATATTTCAATACATTATTCTTAGTCGTTGATAGCTGATGCTGCAATTGAAAACTTTGCTTAGTATGATCAGGTTGGGACCGTCAAGCTCAGTTACAGCGGACATTTATAAATGTCACTCAGTGGTCATAGTTCAAGTCCCTGACTGTGATGATTAGTCATGTGCTCTGTTCTACAGACATGGGTCTCCCACCTCTGAATGTGTGGGGAAATAAGTCAGTGACTTGCAAAGGTAAGGTGTATCTAGTAATGGTAAACCAACTACAGATCCAAGGAACAATAATTGATGTGTTGACACTGTTAAATACAATAAAAATGAGGTATAAAAATCCTATATGGAAAAACAACATTTATGATATGAGGAAATTTGATGTTAGGTCCAGGTAAAATCCAATGATCCAGATCTAGATAATCACAGTCCTCCCACTTGTAGAGCAGAAAAGTTGTAACATGCTGGACACGGAATCCAGGGGTCATGAGTATTAATTTATGATTCCACACTTCTCCACCAGTTTTCAGATTTTTGGGTCAGACTTAAAATTGAAGTTCCATAAATTGTTGCTTGTTGTCTAGTGATAAGCACTCTTGCTCCAAAACTCGGACATAGCTGCCTTATGTCACAACCCCCAGGCTTGCACATTTTTAGGCTCCCCTCCCCTAATCTATATATCTCCTGGAAATGCCCCCAGAATGCAGGAAATGCATCCTAATATCAATAAGTGGGCTTGCACATCATTTTATGGTCAGCTACGCTGCTGCCAGAGCATCCTTGAACGATTCCTGGTAGGGTTTCGTCTGGAGTTTTTCAAACACACTCCCACAGTCCCTTACTCAGGCAAGGTGCTGTGAAAGCATGCATCCTTCTGAGGGGATTTAAAGAGTTGATTCGTGTACAAAGAGGGTCATACCCAGTGCACATTAAATATCTCACTGAACTTCTATGTTTATCAGTGATTCATATGCCCGTAAACCTGTGCACTTGGTGCCTGCACATAATCCTTGCAAGAGAATGTTGCAATATGAGTAGATTATATGCTGATCACATTAAATAACCAGATATTCTTAGAGTTAAATTTGAGCTAATCTGCTTCTGCACTATCTCAAACACATCTTCAGGAGCATCACCTCTGTGGGTAAATGTCCGTCGGTAATCCAGCTATTAAAGGTTCATTAAACTTCCGAAACGGTCGTTTTTAATATTAATTAAAGTCAATTTTACTCTTCCAGATGATAGAATACCTGTTTATTTGATCACTGAGAGACTTCACAAACGAAAAAATTATTACAAAGCACATTATTAAGAACAGGTTTGTTTACAAATTAATCTTCGTCTCTTTCCGATAAACACCTTCGGCAGAAAACGGGGAATTTGTCGGTAATATATGATAAATTCGCTTCAGATGGGGAACTGTAGGGGATGCGGTTAAAATTAAATAAATGCTTGCGATTAGATTTAAGAACATCCCCTTTATTCCACTCACTGTATTAATGAACTGGAACCCACAAGTACATTCATTGCACGTTAAAATTAAATGAATAAAATTACTTTTTTAATAACTGTACTAAACAAATCCCCCTTGGTAGCCTCTCAATATTGTCTGCGATAAAGTGATTTGTGACGTAATAATGCGTGCGATAATATCAAGCGTATATGCAAGGGAGGATCCTGAGCAAGAGTTACTAGACCAAACAAGTATTCAATACTCATTGTTTTTCAGTGCTTATCAATAAAATAATGCGTACTTTGTCCGATACAGTTTTATTGCAGACATTATTTTACTTTTTAAAACAGAAAACCCAATAACGATACATAAATTAATATTAGTGAAGCCATAACTTTTGTAATCTTGTTAATGAACCCCTTATCGGACGGTCTTAATCCACACACTACCACTGCAGTACTCATTTGTGTACTTCCAAACACTTGGGGAGGTACAGTCGGAAAGCAACGATTCATTATCACGGTCAGGGAACTCGGTCACAGCGTAGAGTGATTCGCGTCGACAGTTTGTCACAGTTTCACGTCGATCTGATGCGGGAAAACACAACTTACTTTGATATATAAAGTCAATTATTTACTGGATACAACTATAAGTTTTAAACTTTTTACAAGATTGAGTTTCACCTATTATTAATTACTATTTTCAATGTTCCAAACAATCATGTGTGAATTAGTAAATGTTTAAAACGCAAGAATTAATAAATCCTCGCTAAATATGTATGTAAAACGAAAGTAGAGATGAAATTGTCAATAAAAACATTAATCAGTGCAAAACATCATTTATAACTGTTGTTTAAGTAATTTTGTTTAAAAAAATAGTTTTAACTAATTGACTTTTTACTAATACCATGTGAGAAATTCCGTTTGAAAAAAGCTTCACGTGTCACAGGTTTGTGTCGATGTTGATTTAAATGTCACGGATTCTTCTCTACAGGGTCACAGATTCTAGTCGACACTATTGGCAGGAATGGACATATCTTTTGTCGAAGATTCCTCGCTGTATTGTGATCTGGATGAAGGCCTATCATTGATTAGATGTCCTTTCTCAGCCACCAATGAAACAGCTCAGATTTTCGAAAATAAAACATTTCATTTTACATTAAATGTCATGACTGTCAGTAGATGTTAACCACTTTCCTCTGCCAATGACATCGTTCCAGGAAGGAGAAAATATATCAACTAAGCCGGTCAGAAGTTATGTGGAATTTTCTACTAGCCAAATAATGTCTTACCTATGCATGTGTCTTTGGACGAAAATTGAAATGAGGCATGTTCCAAAACCGTTCATTTATTTGCGGATTGATATCATTTCGCTAAGTCTGGCTAGCACGAACATTTTCATAGTGATACCACAGGGAAGTTGATGCGTGCGTGGGTGTGTTGGGATGGGATGGGTGGGGTCTTTTTTATGACCCAGATATTCTTAATTTTTGCAAGGACCAAGGGAAACTTCCAGCCATGTGAGAACATTGACCTGGGTCAAGTATTGCCTGGTGAACATGGGCTGCCATTTAGCTCCAGTTCAGATGACGTCGCACACATAAAAACATGGCAGCGATGTGACGTCGGGTCATTACGGTAACAAATAGTCTGTACTGAAACGTCATGCTGTCCAGCAGCGAAGGTAGCTGGCAACAGACACTGACGTAAGTACGTCAACATTCGGTTCCGGTCTTTGTCTCTCCATGTTTACCGTTCACGAGGTGGCTGGGACTGTAAACAGTTCAGGTATATCGGAAACGTGCCTCAAGTCGCTCATTCTATTTGCGACAGCACCATAACTGGAATGCAACCACCATGACCGTTACCCCATCCACTATCATTTTATTGCATCCGTTTCAGAAATCCGTTGCATGTTGAAAACTGTGAAAAAATAAAAAATAATCAAATCGGCCTCTATTGCATGAATCGTATGACGTGGACTGAAAAACCTGTCGGCCGTATGTGTACGTGGAAAAAGTGGAAATGAATGTTCTGGGCACTAAGTGCTGTGTACACGCGGCATATGATCTCAACATTGCCAGTGTAAAAATAAATGTACATTGGGAATGAAACACAGACAAAGCTACATCATTTATAAAAAAGGAGGGACGTTTTTTTTTGCTGAGTAGGACCAATATATAATATAACATTACAACATCTTTTTTCCCTTCAAATAGTCATATAAAAAGTATGAAACACATGAATACAAGATTGATGTTTTTGTGAGTGTGGGTCAGATGTACGATATATTGACGTGTGTAAATAAGCACATCTACAGAATCCCATGTTTTCCCCTGCAGATCATGATAGCTTTTGTGTACATTTTGTTTTTATTATTTCATAAAAAACGAATATAATGTTACCGTATGTGTTGTGTTTTATTTATCCAGAAAAGTTTGAAAAAGTTACAAGTTCAAATCTTAATTAAATTTCTTATTTGTTAGATAAAAGAAAATGAATAATGGAGAGTAACGGAACATTTTAATCCATGTTTCAATCTTGGGCAGTTAATTGAGAACAAGACATGACTCAGTTGATGAGCTGGATAAATACATCACTCAAAACGTAAATACGGAAATACGTATAAAAAGTGACAATTTTTCCCTAAAATGATTCGTTATATGTACAATTTTAAACTACCAACGCAAGTCTCACTAAACATGACTATTGCTATTGGGTTGTAAGTACTGAGGTATTGTTTTGCTTCTGTGTGTCGGTTCTAATTTTCACAGACTTAATCCGTAACATAACGACAATGCTCTACAGTGGCGTAGCTGCCTTTACGCTATAACGCCCGGGCTTGCACATATTTTTGTGTACGCATCATTATATCTCCATAAAATACCCTTCAGAACGCAGGAAATGCAATCTGGAAGTGTATTTTCTGCTGGGACATGCCCCCAGACCCCGCTAGAACCTGTTGGGCTTGCACATCATTTTAGGGTCAGCTACGCCACTGCTTTAAAATATATGCCGGACAGCCTCTGTACGAGACTCGAAGTGTAAATGGCAGTATTGGCGTAGGGTTGCACTATTCTACAAAGTTAAAACTATCGACACTGAATCCGTGACATTAAAATAAGGATCGACACACCTCCGTTACCCTGTCATCACAAACCTGTGACATTTTACAAATTTTAAACTTGAAGAAATATTTATAACCAGATGTTCAATTTCATTGTATTTTACTTATAATACACTACATTCCCCGGAATGTCAAATATATACTTCATACGTTTGATTATATAGACATATCAGACATGGGTCTCCCACCTCTGAATGTGTGGGGAAATAAGTCAGTGACTTGCAAAGGTAAGGTGTATCTAGTAATGGTAAACCAACTACAGATCCAAGGAACAATAATTGATGTGTTGACACTGTTAAATACAATAAAAATGAGGTATAAAAATCCTATATGGAAAAACAACATTTATGATATGAGGAAATTTGATGTTAGGTCCAGGTAAAATCCAATGATCCAGATCTAGATAATCACAGTCCTCCCACTTGTAGAGCAGAAAAGTTGTAACATGCTGGACACGGAATCCAGGGGTCATGAGTATTAATTTATGATTCCACACTTCTCCACCAGTTTTCAGATTTTTGGGTCAGACTTAAAATTGAAGTTCCATAAATTGTTGCTTGTTGTCTAGTGATAAGCACTCTTGCTCTTGACATTAAAATAAGGATCGACACACCTCCGTTACCCTGTCATCACAAACCTGTGACATTTTACAAATTTTAAACTTGAAGAAATATTTATAACCAGATGTTCAATTTCATTGTATTTTACTTATAATACACTACATTCCCCGGAATGTCAAATATATACTTCATACGTTTGATTATATAGACATATCAGCGATTTTGTCCCCGCTATCGACTAGCAACTGTGACAAAATTTACAAAACAATAATACTGTTGACGTGAATCTGTGACAAACTGTCGACGCGAATCACTCTACGTTGTGACAGAGTTCCCTGAACGTGATTACGGAATTACAAAAATGTAAACAGAAGTTAAAAATTCGGTCCGTTCATCTAAGAACTACACATTTCAATCGAAGTTTTATATTTTCTTGCTTTTTTAAAAACAGTCACTAAGGGGTCAACAGGAATGGTTTTAGCAATACCATAAACACATTTAATTACAATCATTTTTGTTATTATTAAAAAGTGTGCATTTCGGAAGTTTACGGTAATGAGGCTTTAATATAATAAATTAAACACTCTCCCACCAGTTGCAATGTTGAAATATCCTACTGTTCACCATAAAACCGTTTAATGTAGTAGTATGTATACATAGTAGTTTGCAATTTAGACCTTAAGTATGTTTGTGAGATATAAGTGGATTATTTGATCTTTACTGCCATAATGTCAGTTGTGACCAACAAGGCATTCACCCAATCAATATAAGTTGTTAAAACTTGTTCCATAAGCAATGCTATTGATTTGTTGTAAAAAATCTTCAATATATAAGTAATAACAGTATGTATTTAACCTTTCAGATAAGTCATGGGATTTCCCGGAATATGGAAGTTTACCTACTACACACTGCGTGTACTCCACTTAATTGTGAACAACCTTATGGCCATTCCAGCTTACACTGTGTGGTATATGCTATTGATGCCACTCCGCAAGATTCGACCTGACCTTTTCTGGAAGTTGGAAAGCATCATGTTCAAGGCATTGTTGAGCTTTGTGGTAATGTGGGCCAACACAGGAGGATATAAAAGTAGGTTAAATCAATTAGAAGAAAGATAGGTTTGTCAAGGACATACTTTATTAAAACCACAGGTCTCTTATACTATATTCATTCATTAACAGCCAAAACAAGCTTTAAATGTGCAAATAACATATAAAAAATCAAATATACAGTTTCCCTTTAATATGGTTATTGAGGGAAATTCAAGATGTAAACAAAATGTATCTCATTTTTAAGCTGTGCTGAACCTTTAGTAATATACTCAGTCAAATTCTTATATACGAGGGGGGATCAGAAAATTCGTAGACTTTTTTATATCAATTATACAATGCACAATAATGTTATTGTATTTGATAAAAATGTATATGGGACATATTTTGACAATTTTAGCATGATACGTCAACTATTAAGAAAATAAGGCACTATTCAAAGCATAGTAGTAAGATATATCGGGGCAAAATGATGACGTTGTATTAAACAAAAAAACGACTTCAATATTTTAAACAGGTGCTTTTGTATCAAATTTACTGAGTCACTCCTTTTCAAAATACTCTCCTCAATAGTCTGTACGTGTTTGCCACCATTTACACCATTCAGTGAACATGTTTACCAAATCAGAAGATGGTACACTGGACACAAAATTCTGTAAAACATGCTTTGATTCCAATATGTCTTCAAATCGTCTTTACATTTGCTCTCCGGCCATCTCGAAAACGGGAATTTTGTGACATAAAAACACTAGAGACCTTGAAATATAAGATTCTTTGTACATACTTTTGTGTCTCTCTTTGAGCAGGTGTATTACCTAACATGGAGCATAACTTTACGGAACTGCAATATTTCGCGTGCTAATTGTTTTTCAAGTGCCCCGACGTCATTTTGTTTCAAACAAAATGGCATACCATAACCTCATAATATTGGCTTCGTTTTGAGATGCGCATAATTGGTGCTGTTTTTTTAAAGGATGTAAACAAGCATACACTACATTTGTTTAAATAGTAGAGGTAAGAAAAAGCAAAAACTGCCCCGACTACGTAAATCGACGTTTCCATAGTTACTATAGAATATAAACTAATGATGAAAAATTATCAATTTTTTGAAAAATTACTACAGATATATAGCGGCACAGGCTCCCTGAGAATTATAAGATGTTGTATGTTGTTTAGTGTCGCTTTCAACAATTTTTCAATCATATCGTGACGGTGTCTACTTGAGACAGTATTCTAAGCGCTGTCACACTGGAATATCATGCCGCAGACACATGGTATGATGCCCCACCCAGTCACATTATACTGACACTGGGCCGACCAGACCTAGAACTCTCCTCTAAATGCTGAGCGTCAAGCGAGGAAGCTTCTAGTACCATTTTTAAAGTCTTTGGTTAGAGAATCATAAGAATACAATGATAAATAAAAAAGTTATGGCAAAAGTCTACAAACTTTCTGACCCCCCGTCGTGTATATTAAGTTTCATTTCTACAGCATGCTTTTTAGGTAGCTGGGACGAAGTCCAAGGAGAGCTATTGCCATGACCCGGGCATCGTCTGTAGACACCCAGGTTAAACTTTTGCGTTTAAGTTTAAGATATCTATGCAACCACTCATTAGATGTGAATGAAACTTTGCATGTGTGTTCACCATCAACAATGGAACACACAGAGACAAGAAACATAACTCTGGGTTGCATTTTGACACAGTTATGGCCCTTTTTCAACTTAGACACTCAGGTTAAACTTTTGCATTTAGTTGCATTTAAGTTTAAGATATCTATGCAACCACTTATTGGATGTGAATGAAACTTCCCATGTGTGTTCATCATCATCAGTGGAACACACACAGACAAGAACCATAACTTTGGATTGCATTTTGGCACAGTTATGGCCCTTTTTGGACTAAGACACCCAGGTTAAACTTTTGTATTTAGTTTGGTTTAAGTTTAAGATATCTATGCAACAATTCATTGGATATGAATGAAACTTCGCATGTGTGTTCACCATCATCAATGGAACACACAGAGACAAGAACCATAACTCTGGGTTGTATTTTGGCACAGTTATTGCCCTTTTTGGACTTAATTTTTCAGGTTTAAGTTTTTTATCAGGTAAGATATCTATGCAACCACTCATTGGATATGAATGAAACTACGTTTGTTTGTTCACCATCATCAGCGGAACACACAGAGACAAGAACCATAACTCGGGGTTGCATTTTGGCAGAGTTATGGCCCATTTGGACTTAATTTTTCGTCTGTAGACACTCGGGTTAAACTTTTGCATTTAGTTGCATTTAATTTTTAGTGTTTGTCTCCAATCTCAGTCTTTGCATGGGTGGTGAGTTTTATCCAATCGGCGAGTGTGTTGTCTTCTGGCAACTCTTATTTGTATTTTGTATAATGGGTCAATCCTAGGGTTTAAAATGAATATGTGAGAATATTTTGCATTTACAAATCACCAGCATGTAATAAGGTGTCTAAGCCAGCAGCCAATTATACCTTACTGCAATGGTAAAATGTCTTTTAACTAAATCAAATCTCTGGGTGCATTTTTCATCGCATCATAGAATAAAACTTGGATTTTAAGACATAAATTCTTATGAAATCAAGACTCGGGGGCCTAAATTCATCAACAATTTGAGTCGGAGAATCGGACTCAGACTCAAATCTTACATTTATGTAAAACCCTTTAAACATACAGTTATGGGTGAGAAATGTGATTTTGTAACAATTTCTGTTTAATAATCATTAAAACTGATTGAATCAGATACAAAACAATATAATGATTTGCTTGTTTAATAGATGTTATTTGAATCTTTAATTTTTGATATTTTGAGTCTTGAGTATTTTTCTTACTGCAAGTTTCCTGGATTCTTTTGGACTGTAAACCAGTAATAGACACACTTTATCTCAGCAAGTCACTGACTACTTCCCCACATATTTAGAGGTGGGGTATTCATGGCTATAGAACAAAGTTCATGGCGAGTCATCACAGAGACTTTGGCCAAGTGGAGATTCAAACTCACAACGTCTCGATTGACACACAAACTTGTTGTGTACTGAACTAGCTGCTCTGACCCCTACAATCATGTAAGTGGCAAGATTGCTGAATAGCAGGACACTACATACACAGTTCAGCTTCAGGGACAAACAGTATTTAAGTACACTATAAGATTGATAATGGAAGTACTTTTGATGATAAGACACAGAACAGAGTACAATATCTAGCTAGTTTAAATCTATTAATTTTACTTTGATTGTGATTATACAAATCACGCTTAAGGTATTCCTTGGTAGAACCAGTGCTAAGCATATGTGGAAAAAATGACATGGGTCGAACACATGAGCCTCTGATCATGGATCTAATGCTCTACAACTGGATCAGGTGCGCTACTGTTTGTACAGACATATACAGTGTTTACAAGGGTCCTCTGTGGTTCACTGGGCTAAGGTGCTGTCATGGTGACCACTTGCTGCTGAAGTCATGGGTTAGAGTCCAGCCTGGTCCAAGTATTTTATGTAAGAAAGTCTGTCAGTTACTTGTGGTGGTTCTACTCACTAAAGTCTTCCATAAAAAATGTTTACACAGGCATAATATTACAGCTTTGTGTTTACGCATGCAGTCAACTTAGACTGACAGAGAAACAGTTCATACTTGAATGAATTTTGAATATTCTTTGTTGGCATTATCCCCCCCCCCAGCACACACAAATAGTTATAACAGTGTCTGTCCAGTATTTCGTGTACGGGGCCATCCGTTAAACAATATTTGTTTGCAAAAATAAAGAAGAGATATTGTCATGACCCTGGCGTCATTGTTGTCTGCTGGTTAAAGTCTTATGTTTAGCTCAGCTTTTTTTCTGTTTCTGAAAAAACAACTCATTTTACGGTGACTTAACTTCATAAACACTTCATAACATGTTAGCTAACTTACATAAATTTACAACCTTTGGGCTCTAAAACCTTGGGTTAAAGTTTTTTGTTTAGCTCAGATTTGGTTAAAGTTTTATGTTTAGCTCAGCTTTTTCTCTGTTTCTGAACAAACTACTCATGTTTTGGTGACTAAACTTCGTATACACAGTTATATAATGTTGTAGAAACAATGTATATAGCTAACTTACATAAATTTCCATACTTTGGGCTTTAAAACCTTCCCCATCTCCGCCCATTGTTTTATTTAATTTTTAAAAAAAAAATTTTTGTATTAAAATTAAATACTCAGCCCCATTTCAATTTTGTTACCAACCCAGTAATAGTATTGATTTTTTAAACTAAATACTATCATGTTCAAAAAGTTTACTTCACTGACTGACATTCATAATAGATTTGGAAAAAAGATGAGCATCTGCACCTGCTTGTGGTGCTCTTGTTTAAGGACGGCCTGGCCTGTAACTTTGTCATGCATAGGTAGATTTTAATACTAGCTACAAATGATGAACATAACATGATGACATATCGCTTGTAAGACTCACACCCGTAGCTAGATTAAAAAAAACAAGAAATATCACTGGTAAGTGTCGTATACCCCCTTTCCCAAATGGTCTGTGAAAATAATGATATATTTTGTAAAAGGTAGGGATTTCATGGTATCAATGAATATCAAGAGTAATGGACTGACATTTCAGACTAAACATGCAATTTCACATTTTTTTCGTTAAAATATTACCTTGTTCTTTTTGTAACCTTGACCTTGAAATCTGATGCAAAGGTCAAAGTGTTTCTATGGGTAAATGCAAGAGACACATCATCATGACATGTTGATCACTTGTGTCAAGCTATTTTAAAATCCATCCATGTAAGACAAAGTTACAGACCAGACATGAAATATCTAACAAACTAAAACTGTGACCTTGGACTTTGAAGTAAGGTTTTGTGTCTTACATGTGACAGGTGTCATGTCATGTTGATCAGTTGATCAACTGGGCCAAGTGTTTTTGAAATTCATCCATGTGTAACTTTAAATTGGGTTTATAGAAAAAAAGAGTCCTGACTTTTATACCATTTCCAGCTGGATATCTACCTTAATCACACTGGCCATTCAGGGCTTGAAATTTGTTACCAAAGCTACTCAACGTCCCTTCCCAAATATATTTTTTTTAATACTTAAAATCAATATAGTAAAGGTAAAGTTTCTTAAATTTTACTCACCCTGGACAAATGTTTAATCATCGCACTGAGCCGCAAGTGCAATTTTCCAACCCAGCCATTAATCTATATACTGTGAGTGCTCCAGATAAGCTTGTCTTCAAAAGAGTATTTTACCCCTTAAATAAGTATGCAATGGCATTTATATATGCTTATTTTCAAAATGTTACAGGTAAACATGAACATTCTTATCAAATTGCTGTTTAAAACAAACTAATCAAGCTGAAATTGAGAAAAATCAATGCTTATTTTACTCCTTTGGCCATTATAAATTAATTGCTAGATTATCAATTTCAATTCTTAATTCAGAAATCTCATTGCTTTAATACCCCCAAATAGTGCTTATCTGGAGCACTAGCATATCTGCATACACAAGCACTAAATAATACAAAATGGTATGTAGGACTAAATAGTGATCACTTGTATACCCAAAGGGACATTTTTGTACTAAGTACAAGGAAGATAATGAGAATGCTATGTGCTGTAAGGCAGAAATATTGCTTTTAACCAGGGTCAGATTCCAGGTTTCATATAAGGAGATGATGTGTGTGTTTGTGGGGGGAGAGGGGGGGGGGGAGAGAGCTGGTGTGAGTGGGGGGTAGATTTTCATCTAATTTTCAATACGTGATTGTATAGATGGGGCAAAAGGAGTTAACAACCATTAAATAAAGAAGGAAACAATTTGTCCCTAAAACTACTGCCTGTAAAAGCAGGGCCATATCTCAATATCAACAGCGGTCATAAGGTCAAGCTTAACCGTATGAAAATAAAAATTCAGAAAATTCTAGAAAATTAATCTACCGGTAATATGAAAAGTTTGAATTCTAATACAATGTGTTCTTACATGGTTCATTTCAGATATCCAAAGTAACACTGTCTGTAATCTATAACAACTGAAAATAAGTTAATTTGAAACTCTATCATATTAACAATATTAACATGAATGAGGTGTGCAAACATACATTCTGCCTGTGTCATAGTCACTTCATAATTCGTAACGATCACATTTCATGGATCATGTATGCCATTATTCATCATAATGCAGCAAGTAATTGGATACTTTGTTCCATTCAATGTATTTATGTTAATTATACCATCTGTGTACTCCAGAAGTTCTAGATCAATTTTCCTGTATATCATTCTCTTTCACTATTTTGTTAGGCCATTCTTAAAATAATTTGTTTGCCGTGCTGCAAGTCCTACCTACTCACTCAAAATTGCAGCTACCCCGACTTTTTTATTGACGTTCAAAGCGTTGAACTTTTTTTTCATGATTTCTGTCCATTTTTGTTTAAAATGACTATGTAAAATCAAAATCTGGTAAAAAAAAAAAAAAAGGACATATAGCTACTTGCCTACCCACACGAAAAATACCGGGTTGGAGCACAGCAAACATGCTTACCTGATAAAAAACTTTTACCTGAAAAATTAAGCCACAAAAGGGCCGTAACTCTGTGAAAATGCAACCCAGAGTTATGGTTTTTATGTATGTCAGTTCCATTGATGATACTGAACACACATGTGAAGTTTCATTCATATCAAATGAGTGGTTGCATAGATATTTTACCTGAAGAAAAATTTTAACCCGAAAAACCCACACAGAAACAGACGCCGGGGCAAGTACAGTAGCCTCCCTATTCTACGAATAGTAAATCTAAAAAGGGATCATAACAAAGCAGTTTGTTTGTTTCAAAAATTTATCCGGGCCGGATTAGCCAGTCTGCCTATCAATCCAGGGTCCATGAGTTTGATCCCCCCCCTGGCGACAGACTCAGTGATGATTGATATATACAACATTGTGTCTCATTATCATTTCGTCTCCCACCGCTGATTGAAGTGGGGATGTTATCAGTTACTTGCAGAGATGGAGTGTGGTCGAGTACTGGTTAACCTTTCAGGATCCCAGGAAACAGCGATTGAAGGTTAACTGATCGCCTGTTAGCCCTCGATGGTGTAAAAATGGTATTAAATATTCAATCAATCAATTATTTTATTGTTTAAAAATTTGCATGTTTTTTTTTTGTGCTCACCTCCTTTTTCAACACTTTTCAGTTATATATGGCAGTTTGCATTTTTTAGCTCGTCTTTTTGAAAAAAACACAGAGCTATTATCATGACCCTGGCGTCGTCAGCGTCTTCGTCTGCTGGTTAAAGTTTTTCTCTGTTTCTGAAAAAACAACTCATGTTACGATATCTAAACTTCATAAACACATTCATATCATGTTATACAAACAATGTATATAGCTTACTTACCCAAATTTACATACTTTGGGCTCTAAAACCTTTGGTTAAGGTTTTTTGTTTAACCCCTGTTTGCTTAAAGTTTTAAGTTTAGCTCAGCTTTTTCTCTGTTTCTGAACAAACAACTCATGTTTTGGTGACTAAACTTCGTAAACACAGTTATAATTTGTTGTAGAAACAATGTATATAGCTAACTTACATAAATTTCATTACTTTGGGCTTTAAAACCTTAGGTTAAAGTTTTTTGTTTAGCTCGGGTTTGAAATTTTTTGAAATTTTTTTTTTAAATCAATTTTATTTTTCAGTTATACTGTAAATTCTGTGAGCTGATCACCATCAACTAAAAAAAAGTTTACATCACTGACCTTGACCAATTTAATGGACTTTCCTGCCCAAGCCTAACCAAGACCCCTACCCTGCTGCCCATATTTTTTTTTTCTTTTTTGTTTATATTTGTATTGCATTAAATTAAATACTCTGCCCAATTTCAACTTTATTACCAACCCAAAGACCCTCACCCCCACCCCCCCTTCCCCCATCCCCGCCCATTTTTTTATTTTTTTTATTTTCTTTTGTTTTGTATTGTTTGTATTAAATCAAATACTCTGCCCCATTTCAACCTTGTTACCGACTCCAAGACCCTCACCCCTAATTTCGTTTTGTTTTAAATTAAATACATTGCCCCATTTCAACTTTGTTACTAACCCCAAGGACATCCCCTCCCCCATTTTTTTTTATTTTTAAATTTTGTTTTGTTTTAAATCAAAACTATTCTGCATCCCCCCCCCCCCCCCCCCCCTTCAAATTGTTTTCTTGAAATTTTGTTCTGTATTGAATTAGATAAACTGTCCCTTTTCAACTTTGTTACTTACCCCAAGACACCCTCTCCCTCCAACTTTTTTTTTTAATTTATCCACACCCAGATTTTAAAATTAGATTAAATACATTTCAGCTTTAGTACTGGTTAGCTAGCCTTAACCAGACATAGACATAGTGTATATTCTGCCCTAATAGTCCTTCTTGCACATACATGTATCTTCTAATTTGCTAATATGAAAGATGGTTTCATTCATACAGATATATCTGTTTTTCTGATGGTACATTATAATATACTGTTCTGTGATCGACAAGGCTAGAATAGTCCAGTTAATGTTGTTCTTCATCTCTATTTTTTTGGTGATTTTTTTAAATCTGTTTTATTTTTTCAGTAATAATATTATTGATTTTTTAAACTAATCACCATCAAGTTTAAAAAGTTTACTTCACTGACTTTGACCTACATAATAGGTTTGGAAAAAAGACGAGCGTCTTCTGCACCCGCTTGCGGTGCTCTTATTTAAAAAATGTTGTACAGTGCTACTGTGTAGTAAAATAATATTTACTTAAAAATAAAAGTTACACTTAATAATAATAGTAATTAATAACTCGGAACACACCTTTATATCGGGAAAGTTGTCTCTAGTAATATTTCACAACAAACATGATGCTCTTGCTGGACCGCCCTGGGCCCACCGGGTGTAACATGTATCATCAAACAGGTCATATTTAATCTTGATTCCCATGGGCCTTATTTAAAGGACTGAATAACATACGAAAGACCTTACGTTAACTGATCACAATCATTTTAAAAATGTTACATCACTGACCTTGACATTCATAATGAACTTAGTTAATAATTGCATTGCAAGGTTAAAGTTCTATGTTTAGCTCAGGCCTTTTCTCTATTTTTACTTTTACTTTTGCAGCGGTGGTTTACTGGTAGAGCGTCCGCCTTGCATGCGGAAAGTCGTGGGTTCAATCCCCGGCCGGGTCATACCAAAGACCTTAAAAATGGTACTAGAAGCTTCCTCGCTTGACACTCAGCATTTAGAGGAAAGTTCTAGGTCTGGCCGGCCCGGTGTCAGTATAATGTGACTGGGTGGGGTATCATACCATGTGTCTGCGGCATGATACTCCAGTGTGACAGCGCTTAGAATTCTGTCTCAAGTAGACACCGTCGCGATATGACTGAAAAATTGTTGAAAGCGACGCTAAACACAATACAACAACAATGAAAGACCTTGCGTTTAAACAACGAATTTGTCCAGGTAGTAAAAGTGGACACTTCTCCCAGTCTGACACTTATTATGTGTGCCCCTTAGAATTTTGTGCCATATACAATTTTAACATTGCTTTAAAAGTTGTCATCAAAGACATCTGAGTTCAAGTAAAAAACCTACAGATTCTTTATCACACAAACAAAAACAACACAAAGATTGATGCAAGACATCAATTGCGCCGCAAGTTTGTTTTAAAGAAACAACAATGAGTTTGCTTTGTATGTTTTGATACAGGTTAAATAAATGAGATGGCAAAAATATAAAATCGAAAGATAAACGAGTTCTGGTGATTTACCAGAGTAAAAAAATAGAAAGTCACCACTTCAAGGATTGTGTGATGTTTGATACCTATTCTTAAATACTAATAACAAGTTGAACTCACATTACAAGGCATTTCCAAAGCCAAATTTATTACAGAAATATTTGTTGAACGTAGACGTTAAAACCTTGGGCCCTCTCTTCAAAGTTTAGCCTCGGTTTTATCATAAACGGGATAATTATCAGAAAATCTCTGAAAATATGGTTGTATGTCGACTAATACATGTATCTGTCTGGAATTCACTTGATACATGAAGGTACATGAATTTAACAATGAGCTGAATAAAATCGTACGAGTTTCGGTTGGTTGGGTTTGTCGGTCAGAGTACATATTCATTTCTGACAAATTTAAACTATGTAACGAAAATAACACCAATATTTGATGAGGTGGTCACATGGTGAACTGAGGGCCTACTACTAATATATGTTTATATATATCTTTAGACTTTTTAAAGGTACCTTTAAAAGTAAATTAAAAAGTAAAAATAGAAGATAGTACCTTTAATCTGATGTCATGGTAAACAATAGCACATTTCACAATAATCTGTACAAGTTTCAACAAAACCCATTTATGCATAAATGAGATAATCAGGATTATCCAGCAAGGGTAGATAATCAATACTGTCAGAATGGCATAATCAAGTCAGAATATTATTTTAAAAGCGTGTATGTCCTCCATATGCGTTCACTAACTCTCGACAACGTGTTGTCATAAACCTAATAGGTCTTCTCATGTATTGAGGGGACAGTGCTGCCCATTCTCATTGGATAAAGACCTGGAGTTGTTGACGATTGTGGACAGTTACAAATGACAACAGGCGTTTGAGTTCCGCCCCGACATGTTTGATAGTGTTCATATCGGGCGTCATAGCGAGCCATGGAATAACCTGTGCATTGTTGTTCTTGAGAAAGTTTGTCATCACCCGAACTGTATGTGGTCTAGCATCCTCCTGCATCAGATGGGTTCATGGATGTTGTCGAACAAATGGGACAACGACAAGTTGAAGCACGTCTTCAATGTAACGTCCACATGCAGCGTTTCGTCCAGGTGCCTGGTCAAGGAAATCCAGCGGTGTCCTATGTCCATAGCAAAACCCTGCCCATACCATGGTGCTGACAATACACCATAGATTACATTGTTTTACACAACCGTCCGAGGAATGTCCCCTTGGTCGATGGTAAACATATTGACCTCTGTCGTTAAAATCTGCGTTCAATCTACACTCGTCGGTAAATAGCCCATTTCTCCAACGTCCAATAGCTCATCTCAAGTTAACAAGGGCCCAATTATGTCTATTAGCTTTATGAAGTTGCGTCAGCCTGGCACCACAGTAAGGACGACGTGCCCTAAAATGTAATGCTTTAAGTCTTCGTCGCACTGTTTTTGCGCTAATATGGACTCTCGTACAACCAGTTGTGACTCATGCAGTCCTTTGTGGCACGAGAAAACGATCTCGTTGGTGAACACAAACCATGGCAAGGTCTGTTCTAGCTGACGTTTCCAGTGAATGTCCTGAGCGTGGTCGATCACAAACTTGACCAGTTTGGGCGTAACGTTGTCTCAAATGATGCATAGTTTGTTCATGCACATTAAATATCCATGTTACTTGAGCTGCAGGGACTCCAGCTTGTTACTGGCCTAACGCCCAGTTACGTTCGTCAACGTTTAGGTGCATTTAACGTAAGCGGCTTCATTAATAAAAAAACCACACCATACCGGTAGTTGGTTTTATGTCGATAGTAAGTGAATACACAATAACTGAAAGTAAAGAATGTGTAGTTAAGACGAACACAGAGTGCACGGGAATTTTGCAATCACAGTGTGAATATTTCCATTTCGACAATAGCAAAAAATTTAAAAGGACATTCTCTTCCTCCATTTTAAATTAAACTATATAAAAAAAATGTTTTGGGGGAAATTTGACGAATATTTGAAAACCCATGCAAGACTTTTGGCCTAAAGTATATATGTTCATTTATTTTAATTATTTAAATTTGCATTAAAGTGTATTTTTCTGTAATGTTTTTAATATCATTAAACTATTTACTGTGACAGTTTTAATGCTGCAAATGTCAGCATGAAACTGTGGGCTTATTTGAATACTAGGCAAAAGATAAAATATTGTTTCTTTTCTGTCTCCCTACCTATCAATTATTATAAAACAATCGAGGCAATTTTGAAAACTAGTATCTGGAGACAGTAAACCAACATTATTTTAATGCTAGCCTACTTTAGAAGAGGGTCTGGTAATATGATAGTCTTTACCAGCCCATTATTGTGTGTAACATGTAACATGCAATCTTATACATATTTCAATTGCACTGAAAGCATTGAAATTGACCTTCTTCTTTAAGCCAAGTTAAGATAACGTTGACAATTATTATACTTTGAATAAGCATGCAAGATCTTAAAAATGCCCGTGAACCAGTGTGTAAAAAGGCCCTGGGAGAACAATTAACAGTCCCATATATGTTACATAATATAGAAGTGTAGTATTTTTTTTTATTTCAGCCTTTATGGTCCCAGTACATTTTATTCAATCAATACGAGTGCAGGGAACCAGAGAATGTGTAACAAATTGAAGGGTGAAGTCAATTAAGGAATTATAAAGAGAAGAAAAGGCAATTGATTGATATTTTGTGAATGCTGGTGTATTTATGCAAAATCTCGCAGTATCTCATTTTCAATTTTCTTAAATTCCATTCATCACAGGAACACAAATCAGTTTTCCTACATCGCAGTATAAAATTCTCATCAAAACAATACCATTCCCAGCAATTTGTGTTTAAAATTGTTGAAGTACTTCTGATTTCAAAATTTGTTTACTGCAGCTAAAATAACAACAAATTGCGAGAAATTTTACTTCAAACCTATATCTTTAATTCAAGATCATTTTTTGTGACCAAAACATTTTAAATCATCTAAGATTACTTACAACTTACAAGAAATCGGTTGCCTGTAAATTATGAATGCTTATTAACCAAATATTTAATCCTTCATGTGCTTTATATCAACATTTAATCAGGAGATGCAAGTTACCTATCCTACTATATAAATCCTTGGTATAGTTCAGTTTTTTACAGAAACAAATGAATGAATGAATTTGGGGTGGGAAAAGTGTGGGAGGGGGTGGCATCTGCTGCATGGGGTAAGGTAGTACTCTCCCTGATCATTTTGGTATCTTAAAAACCAGATACTGCATTCTGGTAACATTTAGAGGGGGAAGTATGGTTGTTATTTACTTTAGTTTTTGACTTTTAAATGTTTTTATTAAAGGAACTATATCAGGAAAACACACTAGAAATATCTTAAAAAATAAATTAATTATCAAAATGGATAAAAAGCATATCATTGTCATTAATCGCGGATATTGTGTTTTTTTTTCAACATTTAAAGGGAATATATACTGCTTGACATCATTCAGACTCTTTCTAAGATGACACAATTTTTACTACATGTAAACCTGTATCAGTAGTGGATATACTCTTTAAAAATTCCAACGTAAGACCCCTCCCCAAAACTCCTACATATTATCAAAATGCATTATATTTCTACTGAAAACGTGTTTGCCAATTCAAATTTTGTGTTGCCCCCCTCTCTCTCTAAACTGAAATCCTTGTTCTACCCCTGTGTATAACGGACCAATTTGAAATCAATATGAAATCGCCTGACTCATTAAACTTGTTACAAAATATGTTGCCTTTTTGCAGGAAGTCTATTTTAGTCTAACCTAGGTACGACAACTAGCCCAAGTTAGGAAAAATGATTTTAATATTATTATTTTAGCATGATTAAATAGATATCCTTTTGGCAATATGGCGGGGGCTACCAAATGTATATAGGCATAATATATTGGAAAAATGTGTTTTTAGCCAATTTTAAAAGTTTAAAAAAATCCTATAAATTCTCTTTTAATAAAAAACCTACAAGATGTATTAAAAAATGAACTTTGATTTAAGTAAAGTGCTACTCCTGTCCAAAATGACATCGAGTGAGATTAGTAAATGGGGTAAGGATTGTTTTTGCATAATTGTTGTACAGTAAATAGGTTTAAACAAAATTTTATCATAAAATTAATGTATTGGGTAACATTAAATTGCATGAATGAAATGTGGGCCCTTTGTGGCCCTGTGGGCTAATGCTCTGTCATGGGTTTTGAGCCTAGCTGATTTCAAAAAGTTTATGTTGAGTCTTTGCCAGTAAGTACTTGTGGAAGAAAAGGGCTGTACTTCTGAGATTCATTCAGAGGGCTTCCTCAGCCAATTCAACTGGATATGCCATAATAATAGCCTGTTATATGTCGAAAATGGTGTTGAACCCTACAAAAAAAAGCGAAAGTCTTAGCCTCCAGAATGGATATGCTTTTAATGCAGAAAAAATAAAAATATCTCCAAAATTTGAAAAAGTCTTTTGAGTACAGAAGTCTTTTTTTATTTGAACAGTAGCTGAGTTCGGCACAAACATCAACTTTTATTTCTCTTTTCAGTTCTGGAATCTGGGGATGATCTAAGTAGCCTGTATAATAAGAATACGTTACTCCTGGTGAACCACCAGTCCACGTCGGATATACCGTGTGTGATGTCGGCGCTCCTGCCCAAGAGCCTTGTGATAGGCCAGGTGATGTGGCTGATGGACTATATATTTATGTATACCAACTTTGGCTGGGCCGCACTGCTACATGGAGATTTTTTTATTCAGCAGGTAAAATATTCTTAAACTCTTATTGCAAACTCCCAGAGGCATTAGTTTAGTTTATACTAATTTATTTTAGCTTGATTGCGATGAAAGTCCACTTCCCCAGAGTAGAACCAGTACTGAGTGTTGTTTTATGAGAGGCATTGGCTCCAGCTGGGGATCGAACCCACAACTTTTTGCATGAGTTGCCAACACTCTAGCCATAAGACTACTGCTCTCAAGTGGCATTACATTACATTTCCGAAATGGTGGGCCATTTTTAGAGACTCAAGATGAAGAATTGTGATGGAAGTAAGGATAAGTTGAAGGAAAAAAGGTTATATCTTGTCAATGTAGAATTAAGGTAAATGAAAAGAAAATGTATCAGAAAGAAAAAGAAGACATTTTTAATACAGAATCTGGTTAGATACTGTACTTGGGTTGAGCAGTAGTGCAGTGGATAGAGGGTTGGCCTGTGACACTCATGCTAGAAGTCACAGGTTTTAATACCAGACTCTGCCTGATGATCTGTCATATACAAAACCAAGGACTTGTATAGAAGGATAGGGAACTTATCTCCTGATTAAATGTTGATGAAACAGCACACAAAGAATTCATAATTTGTAAATTAATCTTTCATAATTCACAGGCAACTGATTTCTTCTTGTACATAAACTATAAGTTGTATGCAATTTTAGATGTTTTAACATGTTCCGATCATGCAAAATGCTCTTGAATTAAAGATATTTAGGTTTGAAGACAAATTACCATAATTTATAGTTATTTTAGCTGCAGTTTACAAATTTTGTAATCACAAGTACTTCAACAACTTTAAATACAAATTTCGGGGAATGGTGTTGTTTTGATGATAATTTCATACTGCAGTGTAAGAATTTTGATTAAATGTTCCCGAGATGAATGGAAGCTAAGATAATTAAAAACGAGATATTGCGAGAATACACGAACGTTCACACAATCTCAATCAGTTGCCTTTCCCTCTCTATATAATTCCTTGACAATACTCAGTACTGATTCTACCTAGAAAATGGACTCAAAAACACTTCATAGTTATAAACTCTGAAAATACTCGCCATCTACAAAAATAAATTAGTATAAGCTAAATTTTCAAGTATTGAATTTAGGCAGAACAATTGTCTATTTGATTTAGTTTAGACATATATCATTGCCATATAAACATGAATTACATTATATATTAGCATATATATCATATATAATTTTTGGCAAAATAATCTGGCCACAAAAATTCATATTATAAGGCCATAATAAATTAATTGCTAGATTATCATCCCCACCCGCCCCCTAATTTTCATGCCGCCCTGACCCATTTTATTTTCATAATTTTTTTTTAATTAAAAATAAAAAAAAACATCAAAAGTTTTAAAAATGCAAAATAAAAATTAAAATCCTCCCGCCCTCCCCGTTTTTAAGAAAAATTTGAATGAAAATCTAGCAATTAATTTATAATGGCCTAATTTAGTAGCTGATGATGTATACATTTCTACACTCCAAATCAGATAAGTGTATATAAGCTCAACACCATTATACTGCCTGGTTATACCATTGTAATCTCCACTTAAATCTGCTTTCTTTTATTTCCTTTTGGCTCAATTCGTTGTAAATGTGTAAGGCTGAGCTGCTTTTTCTCTTCCTTTTATATATATATTCTTAGGCCTTTTCTTCCTTCATTGTGGTTTGTTATTTTGGGTTTGATACTCTGCCTTGGCTATGTGTGGTGTCCTTGAGCAAAACACCTTATCCAAGTATACTTAGTTTATGCGGAGTTCTCCACAGGAAGGAATGCAAGCGCTGGGGTAAGAGCGTGTAAACACCTGCAACACAGTATCAAGCGCTGTGTAAGGCACTCATTGAAATATATTTCACTAGTAAAACCTGTATTAATCAGTTAAAGTCATCATACTTAGTATGTTTCATTTAAGGCATTAAAATCAGAAAAGATATGCAAAGAAAAATAGTGATTAAGAGGAAAGTAAGCTGTTGCAAAATTTTGTTTAAGAATTCAAGCTCTAGGGCAAAACCATTTCTGATAGTCAAGCGTTTGGGTGACCCTGTTGCTAAAAGGCCTGTGGAGAAGCCTGATATGCTTTACCCAGGAAGACGTCAAGCGTGATTTGTTTATGTTGTAATATACCAGTATACATTTTCTTGTTTCTGAAATTGATGTAAAATAAAAAAAATATTATTGTGATTTGTTACAAGCCATTATTAGTAAATTGTCAGCAGGGATAAAATACATTTGTAACACGTTTTTGTGGAACAGTCTTGTCTATATATAGAACCTGATATTTCCTGAATCTGGTCTATTAACCCCTGATGAAAAAGCAGCGAATTATATATCTGTCCCAAAATTCATAGCTATAGACGCTAAGTACTTAACTGTGATATCATTCAAACTTTCCCTGAAGTATCTGACCAATCACTGTGCTCAAATGTGACTTTCCCAACATTAAATTCACTGACCAATCAACGTCCTTCTGCTATATTGGTAAATGATAGCGAATCAGCGTGCTCATAACAGTTGCTATTTAACGAACCCAATTGGGAGACTCTGAACAGTCAGTAATGAATTTACTTCACAGCAGATACTTGAGAAGTGACTTAAAACAACAAGTACATGATTGTGTACAGAGAATTGTACAATAAAATAGTTTCCCCATTTTAATCAATTGATGCTTTATAAAAACAAATGTAACTGGCAGTTGGGTTGGTTTACAAACACACTTTCTAAGATCAAGAACATTTAGGTTAAATGTATGGGTCCGTTTTTGCACTAGTCTGTACAGGGCGATGGTTGTCTTTAAGGGCATGAACATGTATATTGGTAAGTAATAGCTGTTAATAATTAAATGAATACCTCACTGATATCTTCGGCACTCTTTGGTTCTTCCTGCGGCCCAGTGGTCTGAGGTGTAGTCGCAAGATTGCTCACTGCCGAGGTCATGAGATTGAGCCCAGTCCAATGCAGAATAATTTAATAAGAAAATTTGCTTGCTATTCATTTCATTACGATTACAGTTTCTCTAACATATTTAAGTAAATACTAAAATACTTAAAAAAAATTAAATCAAAGAAAAGCATCTGGTGATCATGATTTTAGACTGGCTCAAGAAAACTTAATTTTGTTTCATTGACGTTGATTAAAGAATATAAAAGTAACCAGTCAAAACTGAGGTAAAACTTAAGAAAGTGTTGGTAAAACAGAACCTGAGGTCTTGAACTTCCGCTGCCAATAGACACAATTTACAACTTGGAATGGGTCTTGAACGCCATTAAAAAAAGGGAAACGCAGTAACTGTTTCTAATTCTGTCACATTTGGTTAATCTAAGCTTGTGACAGGTTTGTTATCAGACAAAATGATAAAAAAAATGGATGTTTTAATTGTATATTCATACCCCATGATTGCTGCATGCACAGATAATGCAAAAATGTGCTCAAGGGAGTCTTGTTATATCAAGCTACAGACATATTTACTGTTTAAATTACACGAGGGAGACATTAATCGACCCAGTACACTGTAGATATACACCCCCAATTCTGTCTTAAGGACGTGTAAAACTATGATAATTTTCAAATTGAAATTTACTTGTATCAGTCTTAAAACAGAACATAATTATAGTCATAACCATTTCGTGATCATTATTCAATAGAAATAAAAGATTTATGAAACTGGTGTTGTTTTTTGTATGGCGGACATACTACCCTAGACCACTACTGTGGTTAAAACTAGTGTAACACTAGTTTGAAAATAAAGAAAATTTTTTTTAAAGATACAAACTGAAATTTTTTCATTGAAATATTATCTATTGTATGCAGCTATGATAGGTATGTATCATTGATAGCAAAACTGAATCACAGTGTACCATAATACTCCCTAAAATAAATAGATATATTTTGAGAAAGTGGAGGGGAAGCAGGGTGGAGAGGATGGGGTTGGGAGGGAGAAGCATAAGTAAAGCATACTGTCAGTTAAACATGCTGTCAGTACAGCATATTGTCAGTTAAAAATGCTGTCAGTACAATGTGTTGTCAGTTCAACATGCTGTCAGTACAACATGTTGTCAGTTAAACATGCTGTCAGTACAACATGTTGTCAGTTAAACATGCTGTCAGTTAAACATGCTGTCAGTACAGCATGTTTTCAGTTCAACATGTTGTCAGTTAAACATGCTGTCAGTTAATGCAGCCAGGTAATGTCAGTAAATTATTTCATTTGCACAAAAAATGGGAGGGGAAGTATATATTAGAGAGGGAGCATTTATTTGTTACTTTTTGTGATAGATGATAAACTGTGTGAAATGGCATGCCATTAAAATCATTCTAGTAACCAAGCTAATTATTTGTCAAACATGAAAAGAAAATTAGAGACCCACTTAAAATTCTTTGCTGTCTCAAATAATGAAAAGATAGATTATTACGAAATTGTGTTGAATTAAAACATGTGTCCCTTGAAGATGTCATTCGAATAGACATCAGGAATGACTTCTTGAAATAATGGTTGTTACAATAAGGTGCTGCTGCACTAAAACATTGGAACAAGGGTTATAGATAATCTTTTGTTTACAAAATGTGTACCGGTATGTTTAGGAGAGGTAAAGGCTTAAACTGCTAAAACACATTTATGACAGTTATATCATATTTCTAATCTGGTGAAATCTGCCATGCCAGAGGTTGCTTGTTCATTCAAGACTCATCCTTATGGCCTATCATTACCAACATCTAGATCCAGCATGGGTAGCTCAGTCTGTAGCAGGTCTGACTATTAATCCTGGGGTCATGAGTTCAAATTCCCGCATGACCAAATTTTCTGTGATGATTGATATAAGACATCCGTCTCATTGTCATTTGTCTCTCAATGCTGATTGAAGGGGTGGGGGAGGGTGGTGGGGGTGGGGGGTTATAAGTTACTTGTGGAGATGGGTGTGCTTGAGTACTGGCTAACCTCCCAGGATCCTAGGAAAGAGTGGTTAAGTTAACTGATCACTTGAAAATGTTGCATAATATTCAAACAAACAAAACAACACCTAGTACTGGTTGAGTGATTTACAAAAGGCCAACTTATTTTGCAGTGGAAGTATAATAGTATAAGTAGAGCAATAACAGTTGGATATGGCTATGTATTCTAAGGCCATCATTAGAAAAAATATTTGTTTTCTGTGCTCCAACCCAGTATTTGCATGTGGGTAGGGAGGTAGCTATTTTAATTTTGCATTTTCATTTGATAAAAAAATGGACAGAAATCATGAAAAGAAAATAAACTCTTTAAAAGTCATTATAAAAGTTTGAGAAGCTGCAATTTTGAATGAGTAAGGAGGAGCATGACAACAATTTATCTTTTAAGGACAGCCTTAATAATGAATTTTTGTGTGATTCTAAAAATATAGTTGCCTCTCTATTTACTTGATGTGACAGCTAACAAACAGAGATGTTATTGATAATTCACTGGTTGCAACTCTGTTCTGTAGGGTAAAGAGGCTCGGAACGAACAGTTGGGGAAATTAAAGGAGCATTTGTTGGAAACATACCTGAAAACAGACAAGAAATGGCTGGTGTTATTTCCTGAAGGCGGATTTCTGTATAAACGAAGGGAGAGAAGTCAAAGGTAACACTATTAAAATTTTGTGTTTAGTCCTTCTGTAGTTGCCTCCCTTTTATTGTTTGCATATTTATATGATTATTTTTGATAAATCTTTATTTTGTGCTATCGATACTTGTTACAAGGAAAGTCTGAGATTTCATGTTCAAAATGTTTTTGTCAAGAATATAATCTTTTCCTAGTAACAACAATATTATTAAATTTTGTATACAGTACATTAATATGTTACATTGTAGATTTGCTGAGAAAAACAATTTTCCTGTGTTAAACCATGTAACACTTCCACGGTTGGGAGCTGTCAGTACGATCTTGGACACCATTGGCAATGTAAAAAGAAAAAATGGCATTCAAGGTAAATTAATTGTTTTTAACTCTGATGGCCAGTGCCCAAGGGCTTATGTCATCATAAATTGTCTGTTGTCAGTAACTGTTTTTTCATAGTCCATCTGTTGACCTTTTACTTGTAAACGCAATAGCACCCCCATTTTTCATTGAATCTTAACCAAACTTTCACTGATGTTATATAACCACAAGTTGTCAGACAAGTTCTTGACACATGATTCCACCACAAATGCCTCTGCCACCGGGCTTATTAACACATTTGTAGAAGTCAAATCCACGGGTTAAATTTCAGGTCGCCACATGGGTCACTGTTTACATAGAGTTATAAGTGAAAAGCATTAAAAATTGTGTTGACGAAACAGTACGCCCATTCTGTTATTCTTATTCAATCTTACACCTCAGTTGTTTAACCACAAGTTTTTGAACCAGTCTGATTCAACCACAAATGCCCCAGTTGCAGGGTTTGTATGAGCATATTTTAAGCAAGATTAAAATTCTGTGATGGTTCAAGGCAGACCTTAGATACATGTAGCGTCGCATGGAGGGTCTTACAAATTTGTTGAAGTCAGGACCCTGGAGTCAAATATGTTGCAGCCACAGTGGTCACTGTTTTACTGAAAACAAATATTTAATGAAAACAGGACTTATATAGAAGGAAAGGAAACTCTCTTCTACATGTTGATGAAATAGCACCGAATATTAGTTATATGGCAAGTTATTATTTTGTCAAATTAACCATTCAGATTTCACAGGTATCTGATTTCTTATACATAAAGTGTAAGCTGTATGGCACCTTTGACGTTAAGAATGTTTCAAACATGCAAAATGATCTAGTATTAAAAAAAAAGCTGTTTGAAGTAAAATTTTTTATTTTAGTTGCAGTATACATATTTGTTGGGTATGGTCTCATTTTCTAGAGAATTCCATTGTATAAAAAAAGAATTTTGATTGGTATTTCTGAGATAAATGGAAGGTAGGATAATTGAAAAAGAGATTTCATGAAATATTGCATATATACGTGAGCGTTCATAAAATCTCAATCAGTTACTTTTCCTTCTCCATATACTATTAAGTCCTTGCCAAAAACAACAGAAATGAAATTCAAAACAAATTTTACTTCAAAGTATAATTTATTTGATTGTTATTGATAAAATATGATATATTAGAACTACATGTGAAATTATGAGTAAATACATTTAAATAAATGTTAAACTTATTTTAGATTTTTCTTAATACATACACATTTAGTGTTATATGAGTTACTTCCCTTTGATTTTAAATTAATACATATAGCCTTAAATATCGCTACTTCTTTTCACTTAAAACTTATTTACATTTATTTTACATTGGTTGTGACAAGTTTTTTCAACTTAGACAAATCACGCTCGAAGTCTTCCTTGGTAAAACCAGTATTAAACGTATGCAGATAAAGTGTCTTACTCAAGGACACTACACGTGATCATCGCGGAGGATTGGAACCACAACCTTCCAATCATGGATCCAATGCTGTACCACTTGACCATGTGCTTCTCTGTTACTGTGGTCACTTCTAAAAATACTCAATTGCAATTATTTTTAATATAAAACTTTTTATTTTGTTTTTTATGGTCAATACTATATATATATATATATATGTGATATAGAAAGTGAAATATGAATGAAATGGTACAAGAAAACAAGTGTGTTGAAACAAGTAGAATTGACTATAATAATTAAGTAACAGTTTTTATTTGCAATTACATCTCAGCTCTTAATTCTTAATTTAATCTATTGTGTCATTGGTAGTGTTTGTAAAAGGGTCACATTTCCTAAGCATTGCGACAGAGTTCTAGTGCATCCTGGAATGGAAGAAGGTGAACTGAGGATTTTTTTTTTTTATAAAGTTGCAAAAAAAGAAGGGGGTTCTATGTTGCTATTTCTTCTAGTAGTAAAACTGGATATTCACCATGTTTATGCCTTCATTTCTGTTGATAAACTGCCTGCCTGATAAACATAGGTTTATCATGTCATTGAAAGTTTATCAGGCACATGACATCATTATGTGTACTTTATGATGTCATCATGTGTACTTATACAATTTGACCTGGACGGAACTACTTTTAATCTTACTTAAAATGAATAAAAAATGAACTAGAAATATTGACATGATAAATAGAAAACCATGTAAGTGTCTAATATTATCAACTTCATCAGGTTCAACACGAAAAAATCAAGGACTCATTAGTGCCTTTCCTGTTTTTTCTTTTAAGCCTCACCTGATAAAGTTGATAATATCAGACACTAACATGGTATTCTGTATATATATATATATATACCTGAAAGCTCATTTACTTTTCTCCTTTTTTTATATTACTTAAGGACATAAAGTAATGCCGAATATAAATATTTATGTATTTGTTATATCATTTATCATTGTCGGTTCAAAGGCGTTATATGAAGCTTATGTTCACTGTCTACATATTGTGACAACGTTCAAAACAATTGATTTGATTTGAAAAAATGAGAATGTTGTATGTGAGATAATGATTAGAATGATGCATTTGTAAAGTGTGCAGCGGAATGTTCCTCATCAGCCAATTTTGGTACATGAAAAAAAAAAAACTTTAAAAAAAAAAAATTGGATATGACCTGTCATGTTGAAAATGGCAATAATCCCATTGAAAAATAAAGAAAATTAAAAAAAAAATGTCTGATGTATATGTGAAATATAGGTATGTAAAAAATAAGATTTGTATACTGGTTATACCTATTACTGTGAGTCTAAAACGCTTTCAGCCATGTAAATGATGACATTCGTAATAAACAGTAAAAAAATTACTTTACTGTCCTGAGTAATCCTTCTAAAAAGTATTTCTGGTAAATATACCTTTGAAAATGATAAACTCATGAAAAAACAGTGGTTATTTATGATATGCAGTCAGCCATCTTGATTTTATCCTAATATACATATTTGTGCAAATTGGCCAATCAGCCAATCAGAGGGCTAGAAACAGTGCCCTTAGGGAAAATACTGGTACTGAACTAAACTTTCAAATTTTATTGAGGAAGTCACGATGAAAAATATAATTAAAGATTTAAATCGACATAAACAATAAGTTTGTTCACTTAAGAATTTTTGCACTGATTTTAGTTTTTCTAAAAAGAGGGCACAAAATTGTTGACCCACTTCCAAGATATCTTCTTGTGTGCAGTATTTTAAGTGCCTCCATCCATTTCAATGGTCACACTGTCCCAAGGTAAGAAATTCTAAGTGCGCATGTGTGAGATAAAGTTTTTACATAGATATTCGCCTTTATATGTATATCTTGGTATTAGGTATATAAGAGATACTAATTTCATTGATTTCAAGATTGTTACAATCACTAAGAAATATTGTTAATTGTATTTAATCTTTGATGAATGGGGTTTAACACCATTTTCAACACATTTCATGTTATATATGGCATATCAAGTTTTACTGGTGGAGGAAGACCTCAGACTGAGTCTGACTAAGTAGAACCACAGTCCTTCTGCAGGTACATATGTAACTGGCAAACTTTCTCGCAAAAAGTTTTTGGAGCTTGTGGGACTCGAACCTATGACCTTAGCATGAGAAGTAAGTGATTTTGAGATGGCACCTTAGACCACTTGGGCATTTATCAACTAACTTTGAATCAATTATACATGAAATAAAGATTTATAAATTTATTTCATATTGAATTTTTAAGTAGATAAACATATATTTTATAATCTTCAGATTTTAAGCCAGATCAGCATCGGATAGAATGGGTCATAGACATGACGTTAGCATACCCCAATGGTAAAGCATTAAACATGCATGGTATGTGTATAGGCTGGTGGGAACCGCGTCACATGATAGTTCACTACAGAGCGTATCCAGTTTCTGACATTCCATTGGACAGTGATGGAAGAACAGAATGGTTGTACAATAGATATGTGGAAAAAGAGAAAATGTTAGAAAACTATTACGCGGATCAAACATTTTTGGACGAGACGGACGACCAGCAGAGACAGTTACCAAGGATGAAGAGGAGCGAAGTGCCTTTTGATAAAGTTTGGTTTTTAATATCGTACGGCTTTTACGCTGTATCAGCGTATATATTTTGGTTATATGTTTACAGTCCACTTTGGTCAGTGTTTTCATATCTAGTCAGTTTTGTGTTTTAGAATTTTAGTGTCTATGATTTTCACATGTTTACATGTCGGTGGAAAAGAAATCAGTATAAAAATAGATTATAAGTAATTATTATTATATTAATATAATAATTATGAGTAATTTTGTCATCATCCAAACTGTTCACTTCTCACTTTATCAAATCAATAAATGTTATGTTATCCAGAGTACTGCATTTAAAGTTCTTTTGGTGCTCCCTGTCTATCAGACAGGCAGGCAAATCCATATGATGGACCAACTTTCTCTTGCATTAACCCTTTACTCCATAGATACACGTTTTCCCGCACCAATAACAGAAGGCCTTTGAAAACAGTGCAGGAAGAGTTCAGATTGCTCGTAATGAGCAATCTGAATACTTCCTGCACTGTTTTCCACTCTGTCAGTTAATGTAAACATAAATCACCAAAAAATTCAAAAGCCTTCTATATAAGAGGTGTCCAAAGGTGTCTATATTAAAGGTGTCCAAAGGTGTCTATATTAGAGGTGTCCAAAGGTGTCTATATTAGAGGTGTCCAAAGGCGTTTATATGAAGTAATGGGTTAATACTCTATATAAAAGCCGTTTCTGTTTGTCTTGCCAACCTTTAAAACTTACATACTCCAACAACGTTTCTGTTTGTTTGTATTGTAAATGACTACAACAGGTTTCCAAATCCTTTTTCAGACATTTTACACATTTGTTATAAAAATTGTATATTGGTGTTTTTTTTAAAAATATTTACGAGGCATTTACAGACACTGCTGGTTTTATAAAAAGTTGTTGCGGTCTTGAGTTCGAATCCTGCCAGTTCACAGTCTATGAGATTACTGTTCTGCAGCCATGAGTCTCCCACATCAGAATAAATGGGGATGTAGACACCGAGATGCAGAGATAAGATGTACCGGACAAGGATTTCTGCATATTTTACTGGGTACGGAATTGTTATCCTACAACCCCTCCATACTACATTGCTGTTACGTTTAAACAATTTATGACATGAGTTATATAAACATATAACATATATTCAATTTGATGTCTTAAAAGCCATTGTTGTATAATTTAATAATAATTTAAATTGAAAATGTTCAGTGTATTAGGTATGCAAGATAATTTTACATGAATTTTTCGGTTCAGATGAAAAATTCTGTCCCTTGGGATTATTGTCTTCGTCTGAACACCGCTTAGCCTCGTTCCTTCCCAAAACAGTTATCCCTCGGGGAAATTTTTCTCTCATAACTTCTAATTCTAGTAAGATTCTTATAGTCTAGAGCTTGTTTACTGCCTAGCAGTTTCCAGGAATAACTACAATAACTATCTACTCTGACTGCCATTCAATAACTGAAACACTATTGAAAAAAAGGCTCAAACCCCCCATATAAGCAAAATGTTAATAATTTCTTATATAAGTAGAATGCAAATATTGATTTACCACATTAAAAATAGTAAAATGGGATTTTGATTTGATGCATATAAACATATGTAAAATGGGAATTTTGATTTGATGCATATACACCTTTTTAAAATGGAATTTTGATTTGATGCATATATACATATGTAAAATGGAATTTTGATTTGATGCATATACACCTTTTTAAAATGGAATTTTGATTTGATGCATATACACCTTTTTAAAATGGAATTTTGATTTGATGCATATATACATATGTAAAATGGAATTTTGATTTGATGCATGCATATTAGTAAAGTGGAATTTAACAAAAATGAACAAATATGTTAAAAAATGCTGTTACACAGTTTAAATGTGAAGTGTATTTTTATGCATTTTTCGCATTTTACCAAAAATACATTTTTTTAATTAGTCAAGAAGTCCTGAAGTAATAAATAGTTGTTTAACCAAAATTATCACCGTTTTCTCCTGTGTTTGTAGTAGCTGGCACAGAAATGAATGAAATCCCAGCAAAAGCCATGCCGCCCATTGTTGATGTAACTACTATAGTATATGTAGGCATTGCTTTATCTTCACTTTATTGCAATTATTATTTTTTCTTTCTATAAACAGTTTTGTCCTTTTCTTTCATGTGTGATGTCCTTGAGTAAGACATTTTATCCTCATAGGCCTAGTACTGGTACCATTGGTTCTACCCGGGAAGACTTTGAGTGTGAATTGTCTCAATTGTAAGAACAGTTAATGTCATATTATTTTTATGGATTTGATGGCTTGTCTTCTGTTTCACTTTTTTATTTTGAATGATGAAATAGTTCAATTTTGTGTTCCATTTTTTGTTTGAATTGAAATGTTCAATATTGTGTTCTGCGTCTTTCAAAAACTCTTTTTCTTTTTTTTTTTTAGTTTAAAACTGAAGGAAAGAAACCTGTGACTGTCATGTTTTGTGTTGCTAGAGCTTGTGATGCAACCTATTTGCTTATTATGTAAATGCAATAAAATATGTTTAAACAAAAAAAAAAATGTTTTGTGTAAAAACTTGTGAGTTTTGTATGCTTTAGTTAATCCAAAGACCATATTAAAGGAAATATATCCAGGAGTTTTCAAAATTTAAAAACTGTAACATTTTTCATGAATCTTTCCTCTTAATAGAACGATATGAAGCCCTGTTTTATTTTAGTTGAGAAATTGTAATTGTTATGACCATTCTGTTTTTCATGTTCAAAATTCTTTCATTTTTAAAGTGTTTCCATAGATACATTTTCTGTACACTAAATATGCTTTTAGTCATTTAAACAGAAGAAATTGGTTTGGTATGGACAAAAATTTGTGGAGTTCATGGTCCAGCAGTAGAGCATTGAAACCAGGATTGGAGGGTTGTCGTGAGTCGTGGGTTCAATCCTTCGCCACGGCTTTGTGTGATGTCCTTGAGCAAGGCTGTTTATCAGCATATGCTCAGTACTGGTTCTACCCAAGAAGACTTCAAGCATTATTTTGTCTGAGTTGTTATAACTTGTTTCACAATTTGTATCAAATAAATAAGTTTATACACTATTGTTTGGAGGTTTATGTTGCTTTTGTAAATACCGGTACTTATTCTTAATAAAACTTGATTTAAATTATACATTTTTTATTCTGTGAAAAAATGTTTGAAAGGGCAAATTTTATGCATTTTTCTAAAATCGAAAATTTAAAATGTAAAGCTTGAGCCTTCCTTAAAAAAAAATTGTTTGTTGTGCGCTCCTAACTACTCACTCAAAATTGATGCTACCCAAATTTTTTTATTGACTTTCAAAGCATTTAATTTTTTTCATGATTTATGTCAATTTTTCTTTAAAATGACTACGCAAAATCAAAATTTGGCAAAAAAAATATTTACCTACCTACCCACATGAAAAATACTGGGTCAGAGCACAGCAAACAAATGTTTTATTAAGGTCGGCCATGTTTGATAATGTTGTAAGTGCAAACTTGGTATATACTATTTTAATATATTTTATCCCAATTTTAATATATTTTTTCAAGTGTGCAGTATTTTAGATTGCATTTACTTTTGACATTTTAGCAAGAATAAACTTTACCTATGAAAATTAAAAAAAAAATATTAATGGATTTTGAAATATGTATACTTTTCTTACTTACTATATTTCTTGTATCAATTATTTTTTGGTAAAGAGAGAGAAAATATGTTTTTTATGACATAGTATTCCCAACCCTTTGGTTAGTCTGTGAACATTTTGTTTTCGGACTAAAAGTTAAAAGTTATAACATCTACAACTCAACTTTACAGCCGGACCTGATAAGCTCAGTGGGTAACGCGTCTGACTATCAATCCAAGGGTCGGAAGTTCGATTTCCCATCTGGCAACTGTCTGCATGATGATTGATATACAACATTGCGTCTCATTACCATTTGTCTCTCACTGCTGATTCACGTGGGAAAATTATCAGTTACTTGCAGAGATAGGGTGTGCTCGAGTACTGGTTAACCTTTCAGGATCCCAGGAAACAGTGGTTAGGTTAACTGATCATCTGTTAGCCATCAGTGGCATTAAAATGACGCTAAATATTCAATCAATCAATCAATACAACTTTACACTAAGACTTCAAACCACATGATGAAATTGCTTTGTATCCCTTGTTCATTGTTTGTCAGTGAACTTTTTGTTGTGTGCACTCTAGCATCTGTATTTTCCATTGGGTCTTCACCAAACTAACATAGTAGTCATATAACCATAATATCTTGTACTGGCTAAATAAGATAATAAATGTCAGAGTTATGGCCCTTGAAACATAAAAAATTGCACTATTTGACATTGTGTGCACTCTAGTATCCGTATTTTTCATTTGATTTTCTCCAAACATACACAGTAGCTATTTAACCAAAATTTTTCAACAATTTCTTGAATTGGCCATATCGGATAATTAAAATGGAGTTATGGCCCTTGAAACATAAAATTGCACTATTTGACATTGTGTGCACTCTAGTATCCATATTTTTCATTTGATTTTCTCCAAACGTACACAGTAGCTATTTAACCATAATTTTTCAAACAATTTCTTGAATTGGCCAAATCAGATAATTAAAATGGAGTTATGGCCCTTGATACATAAAAAATTGCACTATTTGACTTTATGTCCACTCTAGCACCTGCATTTTTGATTTGATCCTCACAAAACTTACACAGTAATTATATAACCATAATATCTCAGAAAAGTTTGTGAACTGACCAAATTTGATAATTAAATTCAGAGTTATGCACCTTGAAACATAAGAACTGCCGGTTGTCCACTCTAGCTCCTGCATTTTTGATTTGATCCTCACCAAACTTACACAGTAGTTATATAACCGTATTATCTCAGACTGTTTGACAATGTGTGCACTCTTGTGCCCACATTTTTCATTTGCTCCCCTCCAAACTTACACAGTAGTTATTTAACAGTAATATCTTAGACAAGTTCATGAACTGGTCAAATCGGACAATCAGTGCCGGAATTATGGCCCTTGAATCATCAACAATTACATTATTTGACTAAATGTGCACTTTAGCACCCTAATTTTGCCCCCCAAAAGGGGCGAAGCATATAGTCGCCCCTTCGTCCGTGTGTGTGTCCGTCTGTGCATCCTCTAGTTTTTGTCCGGGCTATTTCTCTACAACCTCTGGTTGGAATTTTATGAAACTTGCTAGGATGCATCATTACCAAGTGCAGATGTGCATATTGTCTTTGTGTTCTGGTTCGAAGATTTTTCACGGAGTTATGGCCCTTTGATTCTGTTTGTGACCAAATTCTTGTCCGGGCTATTTTTCTACAACCTCTGGTTGAAATTTTATGAAACTTGCTAGTAATCATTACCAAGTGCAGAAGGGCATACTGTCTTTGTGTTCCGGTTCAATGATTTTTCATGGAGTTATGGCCCTTTGATTCTATTTGTGACCAAACGCTTGTCCACGCTATTTCTCTACAATCCCATGTTGGAATTTTATGAAACTTGCTAGGATGTATTATTACCAAGTGCAAATGCGCATATTGCCTTTGTGTTCTGGTTCTGTGATTTTTCACGGAGTTATGGCCCTTTGATTGTGTCTGTGACTAAATTATTGTGAGCGCTATTTCTCTACAACTCCATGTTGGAATTTTGTGAAACTTGCTAAGTTGCATCATTACCAAGTGCAGATGCGCATATTGTCTATGTGTTCCGGTTTGATGATTTTTTCATGGAGTTATGGCCCTTTGATTCTATTTGTGACCAAATTCTTGTCTGCGCTATTTCTCTACAACACAATGTTAGAATTTTGTGAAACTTGCAAAGATGCATCATTACCAAGTGCAGATGCGCATATTGTCTATGTGTACTGGTTTGATGTTTTTTCATGGAGTAATGGCCCTTTTATTGAGTCTGTGACCAAATTGTTGTCAGCGTAGACTATAGACTTACCTTCTGTCTGTCTGTCCATCCGTCCAGCTTCTGGCATCCATCGCTACAGAAAAATTAAACTAAAAGTATCAAGGCTAAACTGGTAGAGGACTTAGGTATTGATTGCAGTACTTCAGTACTGTCTTGTTTGTTTAGGGGTTTTCGAGATACATGTACAAACACTTGTTAAAAGAAATTGTATTATTTGTGAACATCTCTTAGATGTCTGAATTAAGTTTCCAATTTTTAGCTGTCGGTGTCTGTAGACACCCAGGTTAAACTTTTGTGTTTAAGATATCTATGCAACCACTCATTGGATGTGAATGAAACTTCGCATGTGTGTTCACCGTCTTCAATGGAACACACAGAGACAAAAACCATAACTCGGGATTGCATTTTGGCACAGTTATGGCCATTTTTTGCAATGATAAGCATCTTTCTTGTTCAGGTTTGTAAATAGCCCGTGTGGTTGGGGATAAGAATAGAATCGCTGTCGACCTCTGCAGAGGGGTAGGAATCCTCCAAATAGGTGTCCTGCTCATTTTTTTTGATATTTTGTCATGTTCACTATTGTGATTAAATTATCAATTCATGTATGGCTCCAGGGAGCCATATGATTGATAGCATGATAGGACTGTGACTCATGCATGTCACAGAATGCGACAATTTGAGTAATACTATAGAATTTGCTGAAACTCTGCAGTTCTGCAGATATCAAGTTTCCAGGTTCATTCTGCATATTCATTTGTTGATTTTATTTTAATCTGTATGTTAATTTGTTGTTTTTGTGTATGTGGAGTGAACTTGGAATCTTCCTTCCTGTTGGTGTCAAATAACCTACAATGTGTTGATATGCCGTAAAACCCTATCTTTCATTCTGATTTGTAAAATGAATCGAAACAATATTTTTAATAAATTACGTTTAAATATGGCATAAAACAGCAATGACTGATATATATATTTTCCAAACCAAAACATTCTGTATTATTATTACCACTTTTATTATTAAATAATTAGTAAGATTATTTTTGTTTTAATGAAATAGCCAAGTATTTAATTATGTACACTGTACAGTATTACTTATTTTTTAAAATAATTTTTGTTGTTATTTTTTGTTTGTTATTTATGTGAATTCTTATTTTGATATATTTATACATTTGTTTTGGTACTGTATGAGAAAGGTTCAGTTTTTTAGCAGTTACTTGTGTTTGTAGCTTACATATTCATAATGTTTTTACTGAACATGTTATTCGCACATACTAGTTTTGTTTCTTTGAATGTTCAACATAATTATTATGTCATCGAGGGTTAACAGAATGCTCAGTTAATCTGGGTTAACAGACAAATAGTTAATCTGACCACTCTTTTCTGTGATGCTGGAAAACTAACCAGTACTGAAGCACACCCATCTCTGCAAGTAACAGATAAATTCCCTTCTTGAATCAGCAGTGAGAGATGAATGACAATGAGACATAATGTCATCTGTTAATCAACACTGATTCTCCGACTGGGGATCCATACTCACGACTTGGATTGATAACCAGAAGTGCTATGGACTGAGGTAACTGGACCCAGGTCACGCAAACCAAACGAGAAACTTGCCATTTCACCTGCTTGAGATAAACTAATTTATAATCATGGTGCATTGTGGGTAAGGAATCCATCTTTCCAGGAAAGGTAGAAAAAAGTAATATTATCAATTGAATTTGACTTAGACAACCCAACAGCAATTGTGGTAAAAAGATAATGGTGAATTAAATTAGAATAATTATTCAGTGTTGTGTATGTTAGAAAAGCAATCATTTCAGTTTAGATAGAAAATCATGTCTCTTACAACAAAAACAATTATCTCTTGCGATGGAACTTTCAATCTGAACATCAAACCCATAAAATATTCTTATAATCTCACCATTTTACCCATGACAGGTTTATATGATACAGAACCCAGCATATTGATGGACCTTCAACCTTATCATCAGCTGTTTAAGATTAAAATTCGCACTTAACAATGGCATGTTTTTGTAAGCCCTGTAACTGTGGAATTATGTTAATGTTATAAAATGTAGATGTTTTCTGTTACCGTATATCTGTTATAGATTATTATGGAATCGTTTGTAGTAGTTATTGTCAATACAATTTCAAATGTGATTTTATTTTGAAGTATGTAACAAATAAAAAATTTAATTGAGAACTAAGTTATAAACTGAGATGTTGAAGTATTGCATCATTTATGTGCTCAACCATTTTTTGTTTAAAACAAATGAAAAAAGGAATATTTCTTAAAAAGTTAAAATTTACCATAAAAATCAACTCTAATAACATTGTCACATGGGGCTCTCACATTATTTGATAATTAAAAAAAATTGGGGAAAAAGATTTGTCTCTTTTTTTCTGAAAAAATTAAAGGCAGAAACGTAATATTCATGACTCATTTACATAGTTATAAAATGCAGACAAAGGTTTTACAATTGTTTCAATAAAGGAATATAATAATCTAAGGGAGGCAATTATTTCCTAAATTTACATATTTTGTAGAAACATTGTTACTGCCCTTTATATTAATTTTTTTTTAACTAAATATGAATTTTGTTTCATAACCTAAAATTTTGAAAATAAATTAACCAGATGTTGCTTTTGTCTTGTAATTTATCAACATCATCGATATTTCATGGCAGTGTTAACAAATGTCTATTGCACAGATATTTCATTTACAGAAAAAAACATAAGGTTATCTTTATAATATTAAACAGGCAGGAGATTACGAAAAATAATATACTTTTGATCTATTTAAAGATGTTGCCTTTTAATGCTCTGCCCACTAGCCATGTGGCATTGTTTGTCGGAGGTTAGACACCAACAGCTTGTCTAAGGGAAATGTCAGTTCTTGAATTAAATATTGATTGCTGAATGGATTATCTACTTGTTTGATTGACAGCTGATGTCAGGTTAATTTGTTCTTTGCTGATCACCATATACTAACAATGTAGACCAAGATCAGATTGTATAAAACTGCGTGTGAGTGTTCCCTAATCCATAGACTTTTCATGGAACAATATTTCAATGCACAATTTATAATCAACAACATATATTAATTAAAAAAAAAAAGAAAAAAGAAATACAGTAAAACCTGTCTTAAGCAACTAGTCGAGGGAAGGAGCAAAAATGGTATTTTAAGACAGGTTGTTGCTTAATACAGGTTAATTTGTTCTGAAAGCATGGAAATTGGAAATAGCAAATGTTGCAGTGTAAGACAAGTGGCTGCTTAATAGAGGTGACTGCTTACACAGGTTTTACTGTATTTCTTTTTTTTTTTTTTTTTTAATTAAAAAAATGTGAAAAGTGTGTTACTGTTTCTCATTGGTATTAAATATAGTTGTTCTTCATTCAAAATGGCGATCTATTATAATACAAAATTTTCAGGAGAAACAAAAATATAAATTTCTAAAACAGATTGATAATCACAGAACTGAAAAATAAAAGTATTCCACAGTTTCATTTTATTTATTTTGACAGCATAGTAACAGTTTGTTGTAGCAATTGCTGCTATAGCATTTTCAGGCATTTTTTAAAGAAAAAAATTGATATGCTTCGGCATTTCAGCCCAAAAAAGTTTATGTCATCATTTTGATATTGCAATTTTACATTTTGCACAGTCATGTTCACATGGTCAAAATGAAAATGACCTGTTTGACTGGATATCAACTTTGTCGTTTTGTATGCAGATGCAATATGAATTTTCACACATTTTAATGTAAAATATCAAAAATACCCAAATTCGTAAGTTTGGCATTTTGAATGGAGACCAATGTTATACTATGTTACTTATACTATTAAAAATGTATTGATTGTTAATGTGGTAATTGGAAAAAGACATTGATAAAACACAACCTCCAGATAAACGAGAGCCACATGTAACTTTATTGTGTTTTAACACTGCTTGTATCATGAATATTTCTCCTTGTCAATAGTTGAATTGTTGATGATTTGGGATATATAAGAATATTTATTGACTTAGTATCAAAGCATTTGGAATGGGATCAGACAATCTGTGCTGACTGGCCATGTTTATATCATGAATATTTCTCTATGTTAATAGTTTAAGTGTTGATGATGTGGGATATCTTAGAAAATTTATTGACTTAGTATCAAAGAATTTGGAATGAGGTCAGACGATCTGTGATGACTGGCCATGTTTATACTCACTGATTGTATAAGTGAAACCTTAGTGATTTATCAAATAGACACTAAATATAGTTACTGATATATAGTTGGCTACTCATAACGGGCATCGGGTTTGGTCCCGGGCTTCGCCCTGATGAGCTAGCTTACGCAACACCCAGTATTGGTTCTAACTAGGAGTCATTTTCATAGTGGGTCACAAAATTCTGAGCTTACTGGTAGTTTGCAAATAAACTAAAATGAATTGGTGGACATCATATAGAATTCAAATAGAAATTAAGAACATGCTTATTTAAAAAGAAACAATTACCTACCTGTGGCTAATTGTTATAGTATAATCAAATCTGTCTTAAGGAGCCGGTCAAGGGAAGGAGGAAAATTAGCCTTTTAAGACAGGTTGTTGCCAAATACAGGTTAATATGCTCTGAAACATAGAAATGGGAAATAGCAAATATGGTCGCTTAAGACAAGTGGCAGTTTAACCCTTTACTCCATAGATACGCGTTTTCCTGCACCAATCACAGAAGGCCTTTTAAAACAGTGCAGGAAGAGTTCAGATTGCGTGTTCCGAGCAATCAGAACTGGTTCTGCACTGTTTTTAAAAGCCTTCTATATTAGAGGTGTTCAAAGGTGTCCATATGAAGTAAAGGGTTAAAGTTTGTAACACCAAAACCAAAAAATTGCAATAAATATGAATTTTAGACAATTAATAACGAAACATATCAAATTATTGGATAATAGAATATCTAATGAGTTGCAGGGACACATCCTTTCATTATTCCATGTGTTTCCTAATTGTGTTATAAGAGATTGGATTAACTTGATGGCATGATTTTATATTTATCCTGTTAAAGTCAATGTAAAATAGTGTGACTTTTCAAACTAAGTCTGATGATGATGCTTTTTGCAGTGATGTTACTGTTTTATTTATTACCTTATTGTTATGTATTGTTTTATACAATGATAGCAATGAATATTTGTACACAATCTATTTCTAGTTGTTCTGTTCACTATTTCCATTTTTGAAAAATACTAACAATATGTGGATGACCAATTAGACAACAACAATAAAAACAACAATTACATTTATTCTTTCATTACATTTACATGTAAAAATGTGAAAAAAAAGTACAAATATTATAACAGGTAGTGTTAATTGTCTTGGCTAGTCCTCTCCTATCACATCCAGTGTATACCCAGTCCGGCCTGCGCATGACTGTTAATGACCGTCTTCTAATACCGCTCTGTCTCAGGCTTAAACCATGCACACACCAATCTGGACACACACTGGCAGAAGATACGGTGAGGTAGCCTCCCATTTTGTCATTATCATCTTGAATTTAAGCGTCCTAAATCAGGGAGGAAGTGTGAAGTACATGTTAGTATGTTCTCAGGTTGCATAATCAATAAAATAGTGAATAACTATTGGTCGGTTCGCCATGATTAAATAAGATTATTTGGCTACGTGGGGGAAAATGTGCCATTGAAAATATATAGAGAAGGATAGGAAACTTGCATCTCAAGACTAAATGTTGATAAGTAGCACATGAGGGATCATCAAAAATTTACAGGCGACTACTTTCTTGTACGTAAAATGTAAACTGTATACTACCTTTATTGTATTATGTTGTTTTGATCATGTAAAACATTGCAGTGTGAGATAAAGTTTCAAGTAATTTTGTTGATATTAAGTGGCAATATACATCAAGTTTTGTAACTAATACTACCTCAGCAATTGTAGCCGCAATTTGAGTAATATGATAGCATTTGCTGAAACTCTGCAGGTATTAAGGTTCTAGGTTCATTCTGCATATTCATTTGTTTATGTGATTTTTTAATTTTGTATGTTAATTTGTTGTTTTTGTATATTTAGAGTGAACCATGAAACTTGGCATTAAATAACCTACAATGTTTTGGTACACCGTATAAACCCCAAAAACATACAATATGTTGGTATACTGTAAAACCCTATTCATTCATTCATTCATTCATTCATTCATTCATTCATTCTTTCATTCATTCATTCATTAGAGTTAACACTACCTAAGCAGTTTTTTTTTAATAATGTGGATTTGTAATCGTGTGATAAAAAGGAGAGATAATGGAAAATGAGAGTTTGCGTGAATATGCAAGCTTTCGCAAAACATGGATGAGTTGCATTCTTCTGTTTGCAAGTCCTTGATATGAAACATACAAAATTGAACTTAATGGAGTGTTAAGCTAATTAACTGAACTTTGTTCATCTAGGATGTATAACCTTACACAATCTTAGGTATAATATTTGATGTTAAGAAAACAATGTCTTGCACTCATTTAACATTTTATTAGCATCATTATAAACATTTTCATATGTATAAGAAAATAAAATTTGTGTTAAAAACTTTCATAAGTTTTTCGTAAATTAAACAATTGTACTTCTCTTAATTGCCGGGCCTGATTAGTTCAGTCAGTTAAGTGTCTGACTATCAATCGATGGGTCGTGAGTTTGAATCTCCGCCAAGCAACAGTCTCCGTGATGATTGATATATAACAATGTGTCTCATTATCGTTCACCTATCACTGCTGATTCAAGTGGGAAAGTTATCAGTTACTTGCAGAGATGGGGTGTGCTCGAGTACTGGTTCACCTTTCAGGACCCAAGGAAACAGTTATTAGGTTAATTGATCGTCTGTTTGCCCTCAATTACAAAAAAATTACACTAAATATTCAATCAATCAATCATGTTAATTGTTCATTTGAAATTATTAGACTCACAAATGTTAGCTGCTGGACACTGTTAGATAATATAGCCCTGGTAGAGCGCAGTTTGTTATGTTTAAATACACTGGCATATTTTGAGAAAAAAAAAATTGTTTACATTCTCCACATTTTATCAATTTCGTAACTGCATATTTGTAATTAAAATAGATACTAATTAGTGTAGATTTGATTTTAATTGATGTTTAATTTCTTGCCCTTCTACTACAATGTACAATTATTTTTTCTTTATCTGTTTAACAATCTGCGTCTGTGTGCCTCGAGTCAAGTAATATTTTACTGTAATTGTTCTTCCTCCCCTACCCCTTGAGGCCTTCTTTTAATTTATTATTGCATCACTATGAGTAGTTATGTACTGTTTGACTTACATACATAACAAAGTAGATTTAATATCAGGGTCAGCCATTTTAATATAATGAATGGTGGTTCGGTGATGGACCATAAAATCCTGGGGATAAATTCATCAAACATTTTGAAAGTCAGATTTATCACTTAAAAATTCAGATTTGAATTGAAACAATTTTAAAAGAAATCAATTATGTTTCTTTTCATAGCGAAGAGGAGTAAGAGGATGCGGTAGGGTGGGAGAATTGCTATAACTAGAAAAACGACAATTTTGTAATTTATTTTTTTAGTTTTTTACTTAAAATTATTTGATTAATTTTGGACCAGACTCACACACTGAAAATTGTTAAATTTTTAAAAACAAGAAATAGTCAATCCTCAAGAAAAAAATGTGATTTTCAGATAAGTTGTTTTTATCGTAAAGTTTTAATTACTAGCAAATAAATAAATGAAATAATGAATATGACACATATATTGTATATAAATCAAAACTTTGATGTATTAAGGCCGTGGTGCCGATCATAAGATCACATTTATATTATTTCCTCATACAGATAATAAATTAATCAATTAATGATAATTAATGATAATTAATTCAGTGACAATCTAGACAATTTTTGAGGTATGGAAGAGACTCATACAGTATGTTTATTACATAATTATGTGGACATTATACTCAGTCATAATATATGTGCTCATTAGAAATCATACTCTACCATAAAGTTGCTTTAAGCCGTTTTCCATGGTGCATATTTTTGCTGTGCTGATTTTTCCCTAAGCTACTTTTTGTCGTGCAGTATTAACAGGCCCACAGACAATCAATTTCCATGATGCAGATTGTCTGAGCAGAGGCTCATGCATGGAAATACACATGTATTTATTGTGTAGTGCCCATCTAAAGTGAAAAATAGAAAAATATCCTATACTGGCGACTTTTGTCCATGTGGTTATTAGTCAGTGCAGAAATCTGCTCCGATGGAAACGAAAGTATGCTAGATAGTGTGAAGTGATTTTTACAAAAGCAGCGCCTGTTCTACGCCTACCAACCCCTGCGATTTAGGTGCCAAAACCGTCAGATTAATATTCGCCATGGAAAAAGGCCTTTAAACGTACACATGACAAATTTGGTTCTTACACTATTTGTGAAAATGCATGATCTAGCTATCAGAAAATAAAATATTCAAGTATGTATACAGACCTGAATTTGTTTTTATTTTGGAAAGGGAAATAACTCTGGTTGACTGTTGAAAGGTGTCTTGTAATAATTTTACACATTCTAGAAAAAAAACATTTTAATTTCATCAGATTTGATCTCTACCGACAAATAAACAGTTAGAGATTAATATCTCCATTTGTTTACTGGCAGATGTTAAAACCTGCCGCGATGCCTTTACCCAGGAATATTGAGAAAAAGCAATTTCAATATTGCTGTGTGCCCCTTTGATATTATTGCAAAATTACATTATAGCCAATTAAACATTAATTATTAATTATGTCATAGTCCATTAAATGACACATATCAATTATGGCATAGTCAATAAGGTGTTTATTATTACATGTGTGTAAAAGTTGTAGGATGCTTTTTAAAAAAGTTTTTATTGAATTTACATGTTTTACAATATGAGTATCATGTATATGTATGCGTGTGTTTATGAGTATAAGGATGTGTATGAGTATGTGTCTGAGTATGAGTATGTGTATGAGCATGAGTATATGTATGTTTATGAGTATGTGTATGAGTATGAGTATGTGTATGAGCATGTGTATGAGGATGAGTATGTGTATGAGTATGAAGATGAGGATGTGTATGAGGATGTGTATGCGGATGAGTAATTGTATGAGGATGAGGATGAGTATGTGTATGAGGATGAGTATGTGTATGAGTATGAATATGTATATGTGTATGAGTATGAGCATGTGTATGAGCATGTGTTGAGGATGTGTATGAGCATGTGTATGTATATGAGTATGTGTATGAGCATGTGTATGAGGATGTGTATGAGTATGTGTATGTATATGAGGATGTGTATGTGTATGAGTGTGTGTTAAAGGATGTGTATGAGTGTGTGTATTAGTATGTGTCTGAGTATGAGTATGTGTATGAGTATGTATATGAGTATGAGCATGTGTATGAGCATGTGTATGAGGATGTGTATGAGGATGTGTATGAGGATGTGTATGTATATGAGGATGTCTATGAGTGTGTGTATGAGTATGTGTTAAAGGATGTGTATGAGTGTGTGTATGAGTATGTGTCTGAGTATGATTATGTGTATGAGCATGTGTATGAGCATGTGTTGAGGATGTGTATGATGATGTGTATGAGTATGAGCATGTGTATGAGCATGTGTATGAGTGTGTGTATGAGTGTGTGTATGTATATGAGTATGTGTATGAGTGTGTGTATGAGGATGTGTATGAAGATGTGTATGAGTGTGTGTATGAGTATGTGTATGTATATGAGTATATGTATGAGTGTGTGTATGAGGATGTGTATGAGTGTGTGTATGAGTATGTGTATGAATATGAGCATGTGTATGAGCATGTGCATGAGTAAGTGTATAAGCATGTGTATGAGTATTTGTATGAGCATGTGTTGATGAAGTGTATGAGTATGACCATGTGTATGAGGATGTGTATGAGTATGACCATGTGTGTGCATGGCCATGTGTATAAGTATGTGTATGAGGATGAGCATGTGTTGAGGATGTGTATGATGATGTGTATGAGTATGAGCATGTGTTGAGGATGTGTATGATGATGTGTATGAGTATGAGCATGTGTATGAGCATGTGTATGAGTGTGTGTATGAGTGTGTGTATGTATATGAGTATGTGTATGAGTGTGTGTATGAGGATGTGTATGAAGATGTGTATGAGTGTGTGTATGAGTATGTGTATGTATATGAGTATATGTATGAGTGTGTGTATGAGGATGTGTATGAGTGTGTGTATGAGTATGTGTATGAATATGAGCATGTGTATGAGCATGTGCATGAGTAAGTGTATAAGCATGTGTATGAGTATTTGTATGAGCATGTGTTGATGAAGTGTATGAGTATGACCATGTGTATGAGGATGTGTATGAGTATGACCATGTGTGTGCATGGCCATGTGTATAAGTATGTGTATGAGGATGAGCATGTGTTGAGGATGTGTATGAGGATGTGTATGAGTATGTGTATGTATATGAGTGTGAGTATGTGTATGAGTGTGTGTATGAGGATGTGTATGAGGATGTGTATGAGTGTGTGTATGTATATGAGTATGTGTATGAGTGTGTGTATGAGGATGTGTATGAGTGTGTGTATGAGTATGTGTATGTATATGAGCATGTGTATGAGCATGTGCATGAGTAAGTGTATAAGCATGTGTATGAGTATTTGTATGAGCATGTGTTAATGATGTGTATGAGGATGTGTATGAGTATGACCATGTGTATGAGGATGTGTATGAGTATGACCATGTGTATGTGTATGACCATGTGTATGAGTATGTGTATGAGGATGATCATGGGTATGTATATGAGTATGTGTATTACTATGTGTATGAGGATGTGTATGAGTATGTCTATGAGGATGTGTATGAGTATGTGTTTTGATATGTTTATGAGTATGATGATGTTTATAAGTATAAGTATGTGTATGAGCATGTGTATGAGTGTGTGTATGAGTATGTGTATGAGGATGTGTATGCATATGAGGATGTGTATGAGTATGTGTATGTGTGAGGAGGTGTATGAGGAGGTGTATGAGTGTGTGTATGTATATGAGTATGTGTATTAGTAAGTGTATGAGGATGTGTATGGGCATGTCTATGAGGATGATGTGTATAAAGATGTATATGAGTATGAGGATGTGCATGAGTATGAGTATAAGTATGTGTATGAGCATGTGTATAACTATGTTTATGAGTGTAAGTATGTGTATGGATGTGTATGAGTATGTATATGAGTAATGTATGAGTATGTGTATGAGCATGTGTATGTGTATGAGCATGTGTATGGTGTATATATAAAATTATGCATAGGGTTTCCTTGATATGTTATATGAAATTATCTGATATGCTTCTGATGTATTGGGCACTATAGTTTGTGGAATGTCACATTACGATGTATCCTTTTAGACAGCAAATATAGTTTTCAAATCAAGCACCCATACTAGACCCGGCTATTTTAGAGATCCAAAGAAGAGGACCGATTAATATATTTCAACTAGACTTTCCATTCGACTTCACCGATGAAGCCCGATTCAACACCACAACAGCTTTCTGTTATTATTGCAGTATTATCCACTAAATGGTTGGGGATATTTGTGTCATCCGTTCGTCCGTCCAGGCGTTGTGAGTTTGTTTTCCCGCCCGGCAACAGTCTCCGTGATGATTGATATACAAGATTGTGTCTCATTATCATTCGTTTCTCACTGCTGATTCAACTGGGGAAGTTATCAGTTACTTGCGGAGATGGGGTGTGCTCGAGTACTGGTTAATGTTTCAGGGTCCCAGGAAACAATGGTTAGGTTTGATCGTCTGTTAGCCCTCGATGGCATAAAATGACGCTAAATATTCAATCAATCAATCATCCGCCTACCCGTTAATCTGGAGCAATTATTTTGTAATGGTTGGAAAGTATTTTTTAAAAAAATTGTCCAAATATTAATCACAATGGTGCGAATAGTTCCACCAAGAGTCGTGGTCAGAAGTGAGATTCACCAACCAGTCTAAACAATATTCTCAGACTTGAGCTCAAGAATGAATTTTGAAAAACACACTTAGAGACCATTTGCGAGCATAGCATGTTGGGATATATTATATATAGTCAAATAAACCCTCACAATTATCACATGTATACAGCCAAACCTGTCTGAAGCAGTCAGTCAAAGGAAGTAACAAACTTGGCCATTTAAGACAGGTTGTTGCTTAATAGCCTCGGAGGTTACTTTGCTTTGACAGCATAGAAGAGTAAATAGTAAATGTGGCTGCTTAAGACAAGTGGCTGCCTAATAGAGGTGACCGCTTACACAGGTTTGACTGTATTTGTTGTAGTCAACTACATATCTAAGATTGAAATTTAGATTTTCAAGCTTTAGTCTAAGAATATTTTCAAGAATGGTTGGTGAATACGACCCCTGAATCGCCGAAGTAAGCGGGAGTTTTTTCATTGATTTGTTTGTATGAAGAGTTTGACATTTCTTCAATAGTTTTTCAGTTATTAACGGATTGCAGAGCACTTCACCGTCGTCTCGTCTTGCATTACCAGGATCCGGTTTACCAATACTAAACATACATGATTTCTTCAGGTCACTGGATACTTCCTTTTATATACATTGATTTTCATGGCCGTCGAACAAAGTTCATGATTACAGAGTGTAGATGGACGGGGTTGCGAACATATGACTCCTGGTTGCGTTACCGACTGAGCTAGCCCGGTCCGTCTATTTTCATAGTATTGTTTTTTCCGGAGAAATCACTAATTAATGGTTGAGCGGATTTTATAACAATTGGTTTAGAGGTTAACCGCTATAATAGGGTAAGAATAATCACAGTGTCTCCATAGTTCGATCCCCTCATGCCGCGGTACTGTGTGGTGTCTTTTGACAACACATTTTATCCACATATACTTAGAACTGGTTCTACCCGGGAATACTTTGAGAGTGCCTACGTTGTAAGAATTTGTTTAACAATCGAAGTAATATAAATTAGTTTTAAAACTGAGAATTCACATTATTTTTATTCGTCTTGTGCAATGCCTTGGAACGGTTGGTCAACTTTTATCAACTACTGGTATACATTTATGTTTATGTAGGGCTCAATGTACAAACATCTAGTTTAATTTATTTATTTTACTTCGATTGTGAAACAAGTTCTTACAACTGGCTTTCGTCCAGTAGTGCTAATTTGAAAAATGTAAAAAAAGAAACGTATTATTCGTATTGGTATCCAAGATACAACAAAATGATTTATAATAAAATGTGCTTTAATACACTCAGGTACTTTGAAAGCGCACCACTTCGTATGCAGGTACTTTTTGTGCATAACAAATCATCTGATTTCAAAGAAAGTTAATATACATCAAGAGTGTATCTCTGTCTTCTATTGTCAAAATTTCTTGACAAGGACTTTCATTTTTGATGCACCTTTTTTTCTCCATTTTTCGAAGCTATCCCGTCCCCCCAAAATGAACATTTACAAGCGTCAATAACGAGTGTTTTAACCATCTAAAATTACCTGTATATAAGTGGTACGTTTTCAATGTCCCTGAGTGTAGGTATGGAATAAATAAGAATCAGCAACTACACCTTTAAAATTGACACTCATTGAAGGGAAAGAAAAAAGCAGACGACAACATTTTTTACCAACAACCATATTTATTATTATGATAACAATATACGTACATATTAATTAATATACAGGGTACATACATAATCATACAAAAGACGTTTTTAACAATAAACTGAGCACATATATTGCAATATCTCTCACTGCTGCGGAGAAAGCGTTCAGCTGACCTGTGGTCGGCGTCATTTGCCGCTATCGTTATGCAGGACAGAACACGTGCGTATGCCATTTAGTTTCAACCAATCAAAACCAAGTTCTTCAAGATCACGTAGTCTAAACGTGTCAATCCAAGTCCTTGGTTTTAAATGGTAGAATGAATAAAAATAATCGATAGAATAATAACAAACATAAAGAGTCCATATACGGGTAAGTGATTGTATAAGGTAACCTACATATTCTTCCAGATTTATGTTAACTTATCATGAAATAATGTAATAGATTTTATCATCTATATCAAAATGCTATTTTCACTGTTATTTTCACGTTTTTACACTCTTGTGGCAAGTTTTTCATTTGACCTCAAAATCCAATATACAAACTTATTAAAATAGTTCCATGATTAAAACACACATTTCAAATTGGTCTTTCAAAATTAAAATAATATACGTCCTTGATCAATACAAGGAATTATATAGATCTGTACAAGTCTTTGATCAATATTACAAAAACACAACATTTTATATAAGCGTATTGTTTCTGGAGTTCATAGATGTTATAAATCATGTTACATATTACCGTACAGTGTGGTTAATATTATATTGCAAGTAAAATAACGAGCATGCATTTTATATACGTATTCAAAACTTATTATACGATTATATCTATTTTGGCAGACCTCCAGAGCAAAACAAACATAACCTCTTTAGATCGCTGAAGAGGTTAAATCATTTATTTTTCAAAATAACACACAATGGAAAATATAGATTCTCGGGACACGTTTGTACGTGATGCATGTACTAGGGGAGGTCTGCTTAAATAGAAGTTAGACAGTTAATGACATCGTTTTAACTTTTACAGAGCCAGACAGCAATAACCCGATATCCCATAAGGTGATAAAGTAGCAAAATCAAGGATCCATCAAACGTTCCTAATCTTTAGATAAAACCAGGACTAATCAAATATATGTATTCTATATATTCCTAAGTGAAACCCACAGTAGATATTCGTTTGGTAACATAAAAAAAACAAGTATTTTCTTTGAACGATAGCAAGCACGGGTTAAAATGATATTTAAAAAATCCCATCCCATAACTAGTTCTTAGTTGTTCCAATGGATGCTTCTTTTTTGAACGATCTGTACTGAAACGAAATAAACTAGTTCCGATTGAATGCTTTTTTGAACGATCTGTACTGAAACGAAATGAACTAGTTCCGATTGAGTGCGTTTTTGAACGATCTGTACTGAAACGAATTTCCCTGGCACTTTTAAAAAAAAACACCAGATGATTCAAATTGAAATAGTGACGAAGTTGCTGTATAATACACATCATGAGAAGGCATTTATGCCTCGTCATTCATAAACTTGGTCTGTAAAAGTCAAAACAAGGCAACACTTTGATACTCGTCCGAAGCCGCTACCAGCTACCAGATCTCGATACTGAAGCATCTACACATCAATGGCAACTGGATATAGCACGGACTTATTTTCATCATTTTATCTCGCAAGACTAATAAAAATTCTACAAACAGAATTAGGTTTTTGTAACTGGATAAAAAAAAGCGCAATTTAGACGTTTGTTTTATCGGTTATTTAAATAATAAAACACACAAAAACAACAGTATAATATGGAATATTTTAGAAAATAATGTATTAATTAATTAATTTAAAATAAAAATTAAAAACATTAACGTTTTTATTAGAAAAAAACACTTACAAAATAATCGTCTTTTGCTAATAAACTGTTGAAACCGTAATGGAATTTCTAACGTGTCAATTTATTATTTTTTTTATTCTACTCGCCATCTAATTTTTTTTTCATTGCTCCTTTTAAATACATATCATGTTAATAGAAACAAAATATCTGACTAGTTCGTATATCAAACACTTTGGCAAGTTAAAGTGACCACTTTTTAACTACTGTATGGAAAGGTTTCTTTCTAAAGACCACGTTAAACAAGGTTCAGAACTGCAGTTGTCGTTAATAAAAGTAACAAATAACGTACTCGTATAACATAAATAAAAGGTATACGTCGTTATGACGTTAGCAATAATAAATCAATAATAGACAATCACTGGAGGGCAAATCATATATCTTTTTCCCGTCAATTATTTACACAGACATATGCATGTGCCCCGTGCAAGGAACAAATATAGTTGGTAAATGCTTTTTCTGTATTGTTTTTTATTGTATTAGTAAAGGTATTTATTTTTTTGATGTTTCTTCGAATTTCCTTTTTCGATAGGATCAATTTCAGGGCATGGAACGTACCTGCAAATAAAAAATCAAATGTTGATTGATTGATTGATTAATTTAATATTAAGCGTCATTTTATGCCATCGATGGCTAACAGACGATCAGTTAACCTAACCACTGTTTCCTGGCATCCTGGAAAGTTAACCAAAACTCGAGCACACCCCATCTCTGCAAGTAACTGACAATTTTCCCACTTGAATCAGCGTTGAGAGACAAATGATTATTAGCCGCAATGTCGTTTATCAAACTTCACGGAGATTTTGGCCGAGCGTGGATTCGAACTCACGACCCCTGGATTGACAATCAGACGCGCTAACGACTGAGCTTATCGGGCCCGGCACATGTAAATACAATAAATGATATAAATAATGAAATCAAGCTGTTGCATACAGATTTATACGCACGATTCATAGCTAATGGGGGGGGGTGGGGGGGGGGGGGGAGGGGGAATAAAATAATCCGGTGATACACACTACACACTTGTTCGACTAGGTGATAAACATGACTGCTGTGGCAGGGATACGAACTAGGATGCATTGGCAAGCAGAAAGTGGAGTCCCAATTGCAGTTATCGGACAGCAACACCCATTGAGTATTTTTCCATATGGACATCATATCATACCCCCCAACTTCCCGCCCCCAATATCCACATATAAAATAGGTCTTTGACGGAACACTGCTTATATAACTTTGATCATCTCTGGACAACACATTTTAAAATTTACTTAAAAAATATAATTAAGTAAAAATTAATATTCAATTTCAATGATATTGACCGTTATCCCGATATTTTTTTTTCATAAATTCTACACAGCTCATATAACTATGTCTTTTTTTTATGTAAAATTTAATAATTTATAATGTTTTATTTCTCTGCAATTCGATTGTGAAACAAGTTCTTACAACTTAGACAAATCACACTCAAAGTCTTCCTGTGTAGAACCAGTACAAACACATGCAGAAAATGTGTTTTACTCAAGGACACCACACAAAGCTGTGGCGGAGGATCGAACCCACAACCGTCCGATCATGGATTCGGTGCTCTACCGCTAGACCACATCTATAGTATGGGTTTATCATCAATGCATAGTACCAGCAATACATACAGAGCATAGTCAAGGCATAATTCTGAAAAACAAGCTTAAACCAAATAAGCGATTAATTGATTGAATATTAAGCGTCATTTATGCCATCGATGACTAACAGACGATCAGTTAATCTAACCACTGTTTACTGGTTGTCAAAATCGTTTAAACTACCATCATAATTAAAACACCAAGCTAAGAATTTGGCGATATTCAAGTTTTGAAAGTTTGAAGCACACACACAATATATTATACTTACTGCATGGATATAATCACTTGACCAAGAGGTCTTCGTTCGCAACAGCAGTCTTCTGGTTCCTCGGTCGTCATTCTCTCGGTACTGCTTGATGAAAATATCGAGGAAGACGACGACTCGATAGGCTGCATTATAAGACAATATTACTGTTAGTCATCAGTATTATTAATATATCCAAATCTTGCTTTGGCGGGGTTAAACGTAAAACTATACAGTGGATGCATTGCATGGTTCATATTGCGACCGTTTTATACGTGTAAACCCCACTTGTGTCATTTAACCGCCCCATTGTTCATGTCTCGTTATAATTGACCTTTGTGACCTTTGGCGACACCAGTGGATCATTAATTGGGTAACTATAACTCTAAACTACGTTCAGCTCGATTAAACGTTTGCTGGCGTTAGCTAACATATTTTCCTGGACACTGGCTCAAGTTCAAATTAGCACACAGTCCGCAATAATTTAAGTGAACAAGGCATGAACACGTGTTTGCAGTTTAACAGTACTGAACGCAGCCTTTTTTTAAAAAAAACAACAACAGAATTTGAATGTAAAATGAGTATGCGCAATGGAAAGTTTTAGGTATCGTAAGATATAGTGTAAACTTATTTATTTTACTTCCATTGTGAAACAAGTTCTTACAAAATAGACACATCACGCTCGAAGACTTCCTTGGTAGAACCAGTACTCTGCGGAAAACGTGTCTTGCTCAAGGACACCACACATAGTCGTAGCGGAGGATCGAACACACAACCCTCCGATCATGGGTTCGGTGCTCTACTACTGGACCACGCGCTCAACTTGCAAGATATGATTATACCATAAGGCAAACATTGCTTGCTTGGCACACATTTCTCGTGACTGTAACTTACATCAGAAACAAGACACGTATGAGCCAAAACTATATTAAAATGGTCATTTATTTAAAATAATTATTGATCTATACTTTGCTTTGAAAATCACTGATATAGGTCAATATATCACATAATTTCAATACTCTATCATAGTGTTAATCATATACGGATTGAGTTCCTTATTTTACATCAATGTCTATAGTTAGTAGTTCATAGGTTGAAAAATTAAGTTAAACACGAAATAAAAATGATTTTAAAGTGACATGAAATGCTAAGAAAGCCAAATAAATTCCGAGGATAAATTATGAAAAAAGAACAACAAAATAATGTAAGCTTAGAAACAATACACTAATAACGTAATAATTATTGTAGCACTAAGATTAAAACCGTGAACCAGTGGCCGAACACGCCATCGTCGCTGCGGAAATGGGTTGGAGCCCATTTTGGTCGAAATATTTCATGTAAGACAGTTAGCCACGAAAAAGCATTGGTCCTATTCAAATTCACTCTGACACCGAGGTTATAGGTTCAAGCCCGACTCGGATAAAACACTTCATTTGCGTGAGAACATTTGCCAGTTACGGTAGGACGACGATTCTACCCAGTCATTATACAGTCTATACACAGAATATAATTTCCCGTATCAGGTATATTAACCCCCAATGAAAAGCAGGGAATGCTATGCCTATTCCACAATCCATAGCTTTTGAACCCTCACTTAACGGTGATGTCATTCAAAATTTCCCTGAAGCAACTGAACAATCAACGTGATCAAATGTGGTTTTCCCAATATAAACTTCACTGACCAATCAGCGTCCTCCTACTATATTGATATATGATAGCGAATCACGCTGACTGTTGCTATTAAACAGATACAATCGGGAGAACTTGGTTCGTTCTACAGACTAGGCATTCTGTGGTCTCCCTCACCAATTACACTTGATACCATTTTATACTAGTATTAAGTGTAATACATTAATGAAAAAGAATACTAGTAGTATTCTTAAACCTGTGTGTGTTATCAACTTACCGTTGTCGTGGTCTGTTTCCCTTCCTCGGTGGTACTGTGAATATACAAAATGACACATAGTTAACACGTGATTACCATGGTGTATCAGCAACAGTTACACAAAAGCAAAGGAGTAATAGATTCCAATGCAAAGTGTATACTTTTAATAATGAGATTGATATTTTGAAAATAGAATAAACACGTGGCAGTCGTATTCGCACCACCAAACGCATAACAGCATCCACTCCACTTCTACATGCTGAGCGCCAAGAACAATTTTCAAGTGTTTGGTATGACCCGACCGTTGATTAAACCACGTCCTTCCGCATGCAAGACGAACGCTCAATCCATAGACCACCGCTTCGGTTGTTTAAGACAGAGTCCGGAGTATATATTATTTCTCTATAACGACACTTGGTTTGTATTTTATTGAAAGCAAAACTATGAACTAGATGTAGATGGAGAGGGTGAACTTGACGCTGACGTAGATGAGAGAAGGTATCGAACAGGTGTATGTTAGATAATAAGTGTGAAGATTATGATTGAAATATGTAGGATTACATGAATTCAGATCGGTTAAACAATGGAAACAGTGTTAACAAGCATGCGTGCTAGTCATATTACCTAAAACTGAGAGACATTAAATGTGTATTATTCTTTAGTATGGAATAAAAGAAAAAAGAAATAGAGAATTCGTATAAAAAGGTATTTTTTTTATAATAGGCCTATATTTGTCCCGCAACGATCGCAACTTGCCTCAAACGGGATGTCGCGTTAATCGTTACAGAGTTTAAACATTTATCTACAATGACAGCACGGCTTGCAACAGGGCTAACTTTTGCCTGTTATTCAGTGATTTGAAGTTAACTAAATCTGTAAGAAGCAAAAGTATTATTGGTACTGCATGATGTTCAAGATGTGGTGTTGTGACAATGAATGACACATTTTACCAATGACACATGTTACCAAGATAATACACTTGATAATATTAAACCGGGTCAGGCGTGTTCTGTTGTAAGATCGGTTGTGGTATTCAACAACCATTCTTACGAATATTGTTAGACTTGAACTCAAGATTTGATTTGGAAAAACACACTTAGAAACCATGTTTTATAACCACAATTTGCCAGCATGCAGGGGCACCTAATATATAGTCAAATAAACTTTCACAAATTTCTTTGTTTCATGGTAGTTAGCTTAAGTCTAAGAATATTCTCTAGAATGGTTGTTGGATACGACCCCTTTTTCATATTTCGTACATATATTTTGTAGTGTTGTAATATACTAACTAAAATATGTTTAAACCAAATACTCTGTTCTTGAAATTAAAGTTTTAATCCTTGTGTTGAAAGAAATTCACGATGATATATAGTGTTTATTGAAAACTAACAAAACAACAGTAATTATCAAATACCTTGATGGTGTTGAAGACGTCGAACTAGAAGTTGAACTGGATGTTGAACTTGAAGTTGAACTAATTAAAGAGTAACGGTTAGTACAGAGTTATTTACTAATTTATTAATGACTATTAATGTATATACAGAAACGTGTTAGAGAGTTATTTACTAATTTATTAGTGATTATTGATATATAAACAGAAACGTGTTTGTTACTGACTAAAGGAAATGAGTGTTATTATAAAAGATATTTATTAACTTTAGGCAGATACATTCTTTATTTGTAAGTAGATACTTAATGAAGGTGTTTAATTCCATTTATTAGTAAACATTTTAACAGAATGAAGATACATGTACGACATTTTTCTATATTAATAACACGTAAATTACAGCTTTAGATTTCATTATTACTTAATTGTTATTATGATTAAATGGTAGATAGGAAAGTCACCAATTGGCTGAAATTAGTAAGCTTTGAAATAAAACGACCTATTATATAAGATATTTAAAGCACGTAATTAAAGACAGTGTGTCAGGAAAATAAGTCATAGATATCTAAGCGAAATTGAAACTTAATTTACAATACATATAAAGATTAATAACTAAACTACAATAATTTGGAATTTAAAATCCTTCTTCAAATGCTATACTTTTAAGATTGGTAAAATGAATAGGACTGGTGAAATGTCATCCGAATTCTGAAAATATACATCACACTCACAGACTATTCTTATGATGAAAAAAAAATTCAACAACGATGACCTAACTAGCGGGCAATTTAAATTGAACTCACATCACTTATATGATATTTGTCAAAGTGCACTGAAATCTTAGGACAGATAAGCCTTTTCCAGTATATTACTATGACATGTTTTTTTACAGATATCGTTCAGACAATCAATGAGTATATCCAAGTACAACACGTTGGGCACTGTTTTGTTTTCTATTTTGAAACTTTGATAGTAAATATGTCCATGTATAACAAGTTGGACAACATTTTGTTTGCTATTATTAAAATTTTGATAGTTAATAAGCCCTGACATACAGCCTTTAATATTTTATCAGAGATATATTTGAGGTTGAGCAAGATGGTAATGGATAAGTTGAGCTGGAATAAGAGAGTGAAATTGGAATGATAAGTAAAAAGCGTTGTATTAGTATAGGATAAAATGGATTCTGACAAAAACATCGGGATTTACATGCAAATCTGTGATACAATTTTATAGGATACGACGACAAATCGTTTATCTATTTTCCTGACAGATATTTATCTAAATAACGAAAAAGTTATAAATGTTCCAATTTGTATGCAATTTCTAATTTCGTTTCTATTGATGAAAAGGGGAAACAATTCTGGTAGTGGTATATAGTTCAACGGCATCATAAAAAGTATTTAGCACAGTTATGGTCATACATGCCAATCTTGAAAAAGTTATTCAAATATATATATCTTGGTATTTATAAACAGTCAAACCTGTGTAAGCGGTCACCTGCATTAAGCGGCAACCTGTCTTAAGCAACCATATTTTCTATTTCCCAATTCTGTGCTTTCTGAGTAAACTATAAACAACAACCTGTCTTAAAAGGCCATTTTTGCTCCTTCCCTTGACTGGCTGCTTAAGACAGGTTTGACTGTATTATAAATTTACAACTGATATTTTCAAAACTAAATCACGAAAACACCAGCTTATCTTATAGAAAACAACTTCTGATCAGTATTTTCTTAGATATGGATATTCGGACAGTACTTTTTGAGTATAAGCTCTGTATATTTATACATTCATATGCTAATGTATAGACTGATTCCGTTCGTGAACATGAGTAAAAAGCATTGAATAAGAGATAACAAGAAATTAGAATTAAGAAGCTTTTGTATTTAAACCTCGATGATGGAGTTGGACATGGGATATTTTTAAACGTTGTGATAGGAAATATAAGCAGACGTACTGCTCACTTTACCTGGTTTGCTATTTCTCAGAAAAGTGTGGACATGATCGATTGATTGATTGAATACTTAGCGCCTTTTTTGTGCCATCGAAGGCTAACAAACGGTCATTTAACCTAACCACTCTTTATTGGGATCCTGAAAGGTTAACCAGTACTCGAGCACACCCCATCTCCGCAAGTTACTGATAACTTTCCCACTTGAATCAGCGGTGAGAGACAAATGATAATGAGACACAATGTCAATTTCAATTATTAAGAAAAGACTAAAGAAACACCTTGATGTTGATGAAAACGTGGAGCTTAACAAGAGACGATAAAGGCGAATTAGATGAATATGGCAACATGTGTTGCAGGCTTAAACTTAGAGTATTATTTTACTACGAGTAATGTGAATATACAACGGGAAGATGTTGTTAAGCTGATATTAGTATAATTCTACATTTCTAGTACGCCGTTTAGGTTATGACGCCAACTCGAGTAATTTCAATTACAGCTTAAAGCAAAGTTAATTTGCTATACGTTTATCGTATAACATAACCATATTTAACATATACTTATATTTGAGCACACAACTGATTGTTTCTTTCTAATGTGTGACCTCAATAGAAAAAATCTTGATATATAATGCTTTTATGTGAGAAGAAATATAAATTATTTTAAGAGATTCAAACATCTCTAATTAAATTCATTATTGACTTTGTTTTATATCAAACGTTTGTCACCAATTGCCTTACAAGAAAAAAAGAACGTCGTTTCAGTAAATAACAAGGTGATGCACAGGGGAATATGGCATACAAAATATCGACTATATTTAAAATAGTTGAAGAAACAATAACATGAAATGGATGTAAATCTGTTTAAAAGCAGATGTATGACCATCATTTTTATTAGTCTTAAAAAAAAAACACTGAAGAAATACCTTGATGTTGTTGGAGACGTCGAACTTGATGTAGAACTGGAACAAGATATGGTTAGGGTTAATGGGAAATGGGTGAATGCAGTGTTTAATATAACAAGTTGTTAGAGTAATACAGCGAAAGTCTTTAATCAATTATTTCTGTGTTTTAATTCAGATAAAATTTAGTAAAGGAAACTGATAACTTTCTCACTTGAGTCAGCGGTGAGAGACGAATGATAATGAGACACAATGTGGCATATCAGTCATCACGGAGACTGTTGCCGGGCGGAGATTCGAATTCACGACCTCTGAATTGATAGTGAATGATTTTATTAACTATTTGGAACAAAGTAAATGATGACACGTCCAATGATTTAAAATCTGTGATTATTTTAAAATGTATGTCAGCATATTACTCCATTAGAAAACAAACACCTTGTTTTTTTATTTGACCCCGTTTACAATCGCTAAGTATGGTATTGGCATTATTTGCCTGAGAAGAAATATAATCTCATATTTTAAGAGATTCCGGTATCTCTCATAACATTCATTACCGATTTTGATTGATACCAATCATTCGTCAATATTTAAATAAGAAAACGTAGCATTTAGTTTCAACATAAAACAAGGTGGTATGGATATAGGAAAATGTGGCATGCAAAAGGTCGAATATATTTGTAACAGTTGAAGAAACAAAACAAAAATGGTCATCATTTTCAATTATTAAGAAAAGACTAAAGAAAGCCTTGATGTTGATGAAGACGTGGAGCTTAACAAGAGACGATAAGAGGGAATTAGATGAATATGGCAACATGTGTTGCAGGCTTAAACTTAGAGTATTATTTTACTACGAGTAATGTGAATATACAACGGGAAGGTGCTGTTATCCTGATATTAGTATAATTCTACATTTCTAGTACGCCGTTTAGGTTATGATGCCATTTCGAGTAATTTCAATTACAGCTTGAAGCAAAGTAAATTTGCTATACGTTTATCGTATAACATAACCATATTTAACATATACTTATATTTTAGCACATAACTGATTGTTTCTTTCTAATTTGTGACCTCAATAGAAAAATTCTTGATATATAATGCTTTTATTTGAGAAGAAATATAAATTATTTTAAGAGATTCAAACATCTCTAATTACCTTCATTATTGACTTTGTTTTATATCAAACGTTTGTCACCAATTGCCTTACAAGAAAAAAAAGAACGTCGTTTCAGTAAATAACAAGGTGATGCACAGGGGAATATGGCATACAAAAGATCGACTATATTTAAAATAGTTGAAGAAACAATAACATGAAATGGATGTAAATCTGTTTAAAAGCAGATGTATGGCCATCATTTTCATTAGTCTTAAAAAAAATACTGAAGAAATACCTTGATGTTGTTGGAGACGTCGAACTTGATGTAGAACTGGAACAAGATATGGTTAAGGTTAATGGGAAATGGGTGAATGCAGTGTTTAATATAACAAGTTGTTCTAAATTCACTATTATAAATACATTATTAGCTTTAGATTAATCTATACGTTAGTTAGCGATTTTGTTGAATACCAAACGTTGGTCACCATCAACCTTACAAGAGAATATAAGTACGTCGTTTTAGTTTAAAACTATAACACTGTGGTATAAAGGAAAAACGTACATGCAAAAGTTCCCATGTATATTAAAAACAGTTGACTAAACATAAACATGATCTGAATGTAGTCCATTTAAAAAAAATAAGATATTTCTTATGTGGTCACCATTTTCATTTCTTAAGGAAACCATAAATAAGTACCTTGATGTTGTTGGAGATGTCGAACTAGAAGTTGAGCTTGAAGTAGAACTGGAACAAGACATGGTTAAACCAATGTTGGTTAATACACAGTTAAATGTAACACGTGGGAACAATGAATTAATAAACAATTAGTATATTAATCGAGACGAAAATAAGTTAAATAAGTGCAATGTTAGGATAACTGTTTGTAGGAAAAAAAACCGAAAACGTCAATGTTATGTTATTGTTAATATGGCATACCATTTGATAGAAACGTTTTCGTTTGTGTTACGTTATTATTGATATGGCATATAATTTGATAGAAATGTTATTGTTAATATGATATTATATCTGATGTAAATGTATGTGTTTAGTATGACATTATATCAAATGTAAATGTTTGTGTTTAGTATGACATGATATCTGATGTACAATTCTGATGGAATATTAAAAACCATTGTATTACCTATTTGAAACAACGTAAATGTGGACGATACGTTCAATACAACACCACTTGTAAATGTCTTCACAATAATGTCATTATCTGATGGAATGTTTCTTTCTTATATCATGTTATACTGGAAACCAACTACTTTGGATATATATTTGTATGACACGGTTTTCGACGCCGACAATTTTGATGATGACACTTAATTTCTGACATGAAGTATGGTATTGCTTTCAAGAGTTCACGGCCCTCGTTATTAAGTGATTTTTTATATTGAACGTTCGTTATCATTTCAACTACAAGAGAAACAAGCACGTTGATTTTAATATCAAATTATGAAATGGTCCATACAGAGAAAAGATCATGCAATTGGTCGAATTGATTCATCAAGGTTAACAAAACAAGATAGATTTAACAGATATATTAAAAAATATAAGTCGTCAACGTTTGCACATTTTAAAGATAGTAAAATGAATACCTTGAAGTTGAACTTGACGTAGAGCTTAAAAAGAGAAAATTAAGAACATCAGCACATTGTTAAAATGAAAATCAAACATAGTTATAATACACATGATATTGATACATAAACAAAATGTATTATGGTATAGCAAATTACATATGTTGGATTATGGAAATACATATAAGGATGAATAACTAATCTACAATAATTTGAAATTTAAAATCCTTCTTCAAAGTACTATACGTTTAAGACTGGTGAAATGAATAGGACTGGTGAAATGTCATCCGAATTCTAAAAATATACATCACACTCACAGACTATTCTTATGATGGAAAAAAATCAACAGCGATGACCTAAATAGCGGACAAATTAAATTGAACTCACATCACTTTTATGATACTTGCCAAAGTGCACTGAAATCTTAGGAGAGAAATGCCTTTACCAGTATATTACTATGACATGGTTTTTTTACAGATATCGTTCAGACAATCAATGAGTATATCCATTTACAACACTGTTTTGTTTTCTATTTTAAAAATTTTGATAGTAAATATGTCCATGTATAACAAGTTGGACAACATTTTGTTTGCTATTTTTAAAATTTTGATAGTTAATGAGCCCTGACATACAGCCTTTAATATTTTATCTGAGATATACTTGAGGTTGAGCAAGATGGTATTGGATAAGTTGAGCTGGAATAAGAGAGTGAAATTGGAATGATAAGTAAAAAGCGTTGTATTAGTATAGAATAAAATGGATTCTGACAAAAACATCGGGATTTACATGCAAATCTGTGAAACAATTTTATAGGATACGACGACAAATCGTTTATCTCTTTTCCTGACAGTTATTTATCTAAATAACGAAAACGTTATTCCAATTTGTATGCAATTTCTAATTTCGTTTCTATCGATGAAAAAGGAGAAACAATTCTAGAAGTGGTATATAGTTCAACGGCATCATAAAAAGTATTTAGAACAGTTATGGTCATATATGCCAACCTTTTTCAAGTTTATTTCATTTTTGCAATATTTCATTGGTATGATGGAAAAATTATCCAAATATAGATCTCTTGGTATTTATAAACAGTCAAACCTGTGTAAGCGGTCACCTGCATTAAACGGTCACCTGTCTTAAGCAACCATATTTTCTATTTCCCAATTCTATGCTTTCAGAGTAATTTATAAGCAACAACCTGTCTTAAAAGGCCAATTTTGCTCCTTCCCTTGACTGGCTGCTTAAGACAGGTTTGACTGTATATTAAATTTATAACTGATATTTTCAAAACTAAATCACGAAAACACCAGCTTATCTTATAAAAAACAACTTCTGATCAGTATTTCCTTAGATATGGATATTCGAACAGTACTTCTTGAGTATAAGCTCTGTATGTTGATACATTCATATGCTTATGTATAGATTGATTCCGTTCGTGAACAAAACAAACATGGTCATCATTTTCAATTATTAAGACTAAAGAAATACCTTGATGTTGATGAAGACGTGGAACTGTAACAAGAGACAATGAGAGGGAATTAGATGAATATGGCAAAATGCGTTACAGGCTTAAACGTATGTTGCCATATAACACTGTTATGTTATTGTAAATTGATATTATATCTGATGTAAATGTTTCTGTTTAGTTTGACAATATATCTGATGTAAATGTTACTGTTTAGTTTGACATTATATCTGATGTAAATGTTACTGTTTAGTTTGACATTATATCAAATGTAAATGTTTCTGTTTAGTATGACATGATATCTGAAGTAAACTTTTGATGGAATGTTAAAAACTATTGTATTACCTATTTGAAATAACGTAAATGTGGACGATACGTTCAATACAACACCACTTGTAAATGTCTTCACAATTATGTCATTATCTGATGGAATGTTTCTTTCTTACATCATGTCATACTGGAAACCAACTACTTTGGATATATATTTGTATGACACGGTTTTCGACGCCGACAATTTTGAAAATGACACTTAATTTCTGACATGAAGTATGACATTGCTTTCAAGAGTTCACGACCCTCGTTATTAAGTGATTTTTTATATTGAACGTTCGTTATCATTTCAACTACAAGAGAAACAAGCACGTTGATTTTAGTAACAAATTATGAAATGGTCCATACAGAGAAAAGATCATGCAATTGGTCGAATTGATTCATTAAGGTTAACAAAACAAGATAGATTTAACAGATATATTAAAAAATATAAGTCGTCAACGTTTGCACATTTTAAAGATAGTAAAATGAATACCTTGAAGTTGAACTTGACGTAGAGCTTAAAAAGAGAAATTAAGAACATCAGCACATTGTTAAAATGAAATCAAACATAGTTATAAAACACACATGATATTGATACATAAATAAAATGTATTATGGTACAGAAAATTACATATGTTGGCTTAAATTTATTTATTTTACTTCTATTGTGAAACAAGTTCTTACAACTTGCACAAATCACGCCCGAAGTCTTCCTGGGTAGAAGCAGTACAATGCATATGTAGAAAAGAGTCTTGCTCAAGGACACCACACATAACCCTGGCGGAGGATCGAACATGGGTTTGGTGCTACAACAAGACCACACGCTCCATAATTACAATTACATATGTTGTATTAGATCAATATGTTAACTTTAGTATATAATGTTATATCAGTTCAATGTAGGAAATTAAGTAAAATGGGTTACAGTGTCAAATGTAAAAATATTATTATGTTACTAGTACATTCAACACCAAAAGAAATCTTACACTTTCTATTTCACTCGTATGTCAGAAATAAATAAAAGGGAAATACCTGTGTGTTTTTTACACATACCAAAATTATTTCATTGTTAATAAAGTGTCAAAACATAACAAACGTTCATTTATAGCGTTTTGACTTTTCTTATCTTAACAATGACTGCCCAATCACTTCCTTTTTACGCAGTCGGTATCGCGTGTGGTCACCGCGAGCTGCTATGTATGATTACACGCATTGCAATGCACTCAGCTTACTCAGCTGTAAGTTGTTGCTGGTTAACTTGTCTTGTGTTTTTTTTAATACTGAACATGTATTGTAACCATGAGTGTAAAATTTTTTCACGTGCAATTCGTGATAACCTGAGAGCAGACAAATCGTTTGTTTCGCAATATATGTGCGTTGAGCGCGTGTACGGACACACACTCCCCATTAAATGGTGGTAATGGATGCCCAGTTGATAATTCTGCATAAATAATACTTTTAATGAAATTGGAAATGCAATGTTACAGATATCCAGGGCACAAAACTGTAAGGTTTAGTTTGGAGTTGAGTACATATATTCACCATTAATAAAGATGGATATGCCATATATAACTTGAAATATGTTGAAAATTAGATCCCATTCCAAAAAAATATCTATCGGGTTCAATTGTTAAGTTTATATATCGGATAAGTCAGAAAATGGATAATAAAATAAAAGAAATATGCATGAGATGTTTCAACATTTGAATGGAATTACCAAACGACTGTGATATAAACTGTTAAAGTATATTAGAACTTCCATAACTCGAACCCGACGTGACTGGACAAATAGTTCGAGTTAGGGTGGTTCGAGCAATTATTGTTCAAAATCATACCATCCACACATGTCTAAACATCTAAATAAGAATTCGGCCGGGACCAGATATGTGGTTCGAGCTATATATAGTGTTCGAGCCATCCATATACGAACCAACGGAGTTCTACTGTATCATTAATAGGCAGTATCATCAAATAACATTTAATCTTACCTCGATGTTGATGACGACGTTGAACTAGACGTAGAACTAGGAAAATGAAAAAAAGGTTAAACAATATTAGATAGATGTTTTGAACATGCTGCTTTTCTAAAATTAAAACGGTTGTTATAACTACATAGTTATCATTTGCATGTTGATTTAAGAGTAAATCGATTAGAAGACGCAAACTATAGAAATAATAAGTAATGAAACAAAAGAATGAGCATTAGATTTTCAAAATTTGAATTGAATTAAATTTAGCCAGGAGTGTACTTTTAAAATTTCGCATGAAATATTGATTGGTCTGAGAATTTACAGAAACCATCAGTAAAACATATTTCATCGTGACTCGACAGTTTAATGGAGTAGTGAATTGTTTGAATTAAATAAACATGCTCTGGAATCCAATTTACTTGACGCGACAGTGACGATCGCTCCCCTCACTTGCCACATGGCGTTGTTTGTCCAAGTAAATACAATGTAATACGATGTATGTTTAATTAGATACCATAAGCTTGTCTTAGAAAAATGCAGCCATTATCGCTCATTGGATTATCGACTAGTACTATTGGCAGCCCGCTTCAGTTCAATTCTCTTGCATTCTATTGGCAAACCAACAGTGAACAACATGCATTTTGCCATTTGCAATAAATATAAATCATAGATCATAACTTTGACAGTAACGTATAACAATTGAAACATTTTGATTTTGATTTGACATGGTAAACATAAATATACATGAAAACTATAAAATATTGAAATTACCTTGAGGTTGAACTGGATGTTGAACTGGACGTAGAGCTGTTGAAATTGGAAACGGACGGCGTTTAGATACTTTTAAAAATGAATGACGTTCGTTTCCTTTATTTGATCAAAAATATCTTTCTTATTATTTTAATATATATATTTATTCTGGTAGACACTACATATTTTGATATTTTAAAAACTAAACATTACAAATTATATGCTAGTTATCAGTTGATCGTTATGTTTATATATGCATATTCAGTTGATTGACACACGATAGCAGTTTTATTCAATATAATTCTAAAATTATCTTAATAATAAGAATTTTCACTAAAATTAAACTTATTAATACATAGAACTAAAATATCGAATACAAAAAGACTAGCAGTAAGAAAGTAAGTATAAATGTATCTTTTTGTAAGTTAATGCTAGCTATATAATGAATGTATGATAGATAAAAGAAATAGTTCCTTGTTAATTAGTTATTTTATAAAATATAACTTGAACAATACCTTGATGTGGAGGACCTGGTGGATGAGAAATGATACACGTTAAAATAAGCTGTTTTTACAATTTATAAAGTAAAGTGTTTAACGATTCTATATGGTGCATTTATCTGCAAAAATGCACATTGTATGTGATATGCCGATTTACTGATAGAGGGTGTTTTTAATTTTTATACAATTCTTTCCTTATTATCCTACATGTGATCTGCACTGTATTTAAATAAAACTTGATAGCAAACTATATATTGTGCATTTTATGGACCGATGCATTCATGTCTTGAAGATTATTTTAGAAAATACTTCAAAGTGGAAAATAGTTTCGAACGGTTAAGCCATTAATTCCCAGCAAATTGTGTTTATAATTATTGAAGGACTTATGATGCAAAAAAGTGTATATTGTTACTAAAAAAATAAATTTTACTTAAAACTGCAATGTTTTTAATTCCACATCATTTTGCTTGTTTAAAATATTATAAAATAAAGCATAAAACGTTAAAAACAGCTTAAATTTTATGTATAAGAAATCAGTTACTTGTGAAATGAAACTATTAAGTCTTCACGTTCTATTTTGTCAACATTTAGTGAGTACTTGATTTAAAACCAAATAAATGCGTCCATCACTTCACTTGACTGATTGCTTTACTTGGTGTCATTGGCAGTGGCGGTAAGTTTGTACTAATTTATTTAAGCGCGATTGCGATGAAAGCTCAGAGCTTATATGAACCGCTCTCGAGTCCACTTCCTGGGTAGAACCAGTACTGACTGTTGTATATGAGAGGCATCGTGTCGAGCTGGGGATCGAATCCGCAACCTCTGGTGTGACCCGCCAACACTATATCCGTCACACTATCGCCCCCGCTTGACTGGTTGAATACTGCTTGGGTTAAACATGACTGAGTAAATATCTATAAAGTACTAAATTAGATTCCACATCAGCTCTCTACAATCATCTTGGCTCCACTGGCCAAAGGCTCGTGTGGCCTATGTCATATGTCATAGTAAATTGTCCTTCGTCGTCTGTCCGTGCACACGAATGGGTAGTTAAGTGTCTAGGGTTTAGGGTTAGTTATTTTTATGGACGGTTGAAAAGCAGTTGAAAAATAATTATTTGGATGTATCTAGACTCTAAAAAACAGCTTTTATGTGGCTTTTTTGTTTTGGGTGGCTTAAATTTAGCCACACAAGTAATAAGCTTTGTGCAAATAAGTTACTTAAATATCCGTCCGGCCGTCCTTCCGTTAACCTTTTTCTTTTAATCTTAACCAAATTGCACAGTAGTCGTACAACCACAATATCTCGGACAATTTCTTTAACCAGCTTGATTCGACTACAAATGCACCCGCCACAGGGCTTATAAGCACATTTTAAGAACATTAAAAAATAGTTTCTTTAAAAGTTCAAGGCCTAAACCGTGGATAATTTACATATAACATGGCATGGAGGTCCCCAAAAGGATATTTTAAGGTTGGGTCCCTGGTGTCAAATTTTGGGCCGCCACAGAGGTCACTGTTCTACATAGAGTTGTATAGGGAAAATGTTGTAGACGCGATACACCTTCATTTATCATTAAATGTTAACCAAACTTGCACAGCAGTGATATAAGCACAATATCTTGTTTAGATCTATTTTTTTAAAATTTGACTTCATACATCGGACCTTGACGGAAACATGTCTGATATTCAACATAATTTATAATTAATAGTATTATTGGTATTATAAATTTTAACATGATTTTCAGTTATAAACTAACACTAAGATAGCATTGGCTGTTAACAAAATGTTGCTATTCAAAGAACCCAGTTCTTTTGGCTTTATTTATATGCACTTAGAACTTTTTGGCATTCACCCCTCGATCTGTATGTACACTTACGTAATAAACGAGTAGTCGCACGATCCATATCGACAGCCCTGAAACAATACATTTGATATATGTACATACACACATGGTTAATAGTGGGGCGATATGGTGCAATATATTGAGAGAATTGTGCCTTTTTGAGAAAAGCACCAAACTTGGCGCAAACATAATGTAAGGTTAACTGATTATTTTAACATCGAGACCCGCTTTCAAAATGACAGAAAATCCAAGATGGTCGCCAAGATGGCCGCCAATTTTTACAAATTTACAATATAACATAAAAGGTACTTCGATTAAATTTAGTTTTTATTAATATCAAAGGATTTAAATTTGGACAAAGTCTGAAATATCTTTAGACGATTATGTTTTTTCATATTTATTTCATGATCACAGTATCGAAATTCATATTTGCATAAAAAAAAATACAAAGCGGGAAAAATGTGAAATGCCATCACCGTCCTTATAAGAAATATCATCAGGGTCAAAAGGTTATTTAGTCAATACCCGGTGTGCCAACCATTAGTATGATCGACATTCAAACACCATACCCTAATGGGTATAATTTAATATCTAACAAAAGCAAAACGTCCCATTTTAATATCTAACAAAAACAGAACGATAATTAAAATTACAACACCGGAATTTCCGATTTGTGGGATCTTTTCAGATGCACATTTGCAAAATATGTATATCCTGGCTACAGTGCAAACTAAGTTCACACTATCAAGGCCTCTATCACATTGTTTTGAGATGAATATCTCCTTTATTCTATTGTTAGACATAATAAAATGTTATACAAAAGTGTTCAGGTATCAATGCAAGCTATAAACTTTATAACTTGACAAATAATATAGTTACTGTAGATAAAAATTAGTCTATGTCTTGCAAGTTATAGTTTAAGGGTACATATATAAAAAAAGAAACGAATAAAGACGAATTAAAGAGAGTAGAGAAGAAACATAACATTTTACAGACGAGAATCAGTGTATTTCTCGTAATTTTAATTAACATGTTTCCCCATTTAATTCCGTGTTTTCTAAGTTTGTTTTTGTTTTTCGTCTTTGTTTATTTCAATACGTTTTTCTGTTTGCCGGTTTTTTTTATTTGTAAGCATGATATGAACGCCTCAGTACTGGGACACGTTTTCGTGTATTTATTCAGAAATATATCTTTAATATTATACAGTTTAGTAAGAGAGATGTATAATCCTCAATTAATGTTTACGTCTCACACCTCTATTAGTTTTTTACTGTTCTACATATAGAGACATGCACTTCTGGAACTCTGAACACATTGCCAATGGTTCTAAAAGCGTCTTGTTCCCATAGATTTACCTCTATTAGTCCAAATATGCAGGGGGAAAACATAGGATTGCACTGGTTGCTTTTTAACAATTTTGATATTTCGATGACACCCATCCATTTTTGACAATTCTGCCCATTTGAGACAGTGCATCACCACGCATCTTTATGCTGTTTTATCATTATCCAACAGTACCCAATACCATCCAAACTTAGCAGAACTCATGATAATGTTCCAATGTTTTCTAATATGTACAAAGAAATACGACCATTTAAAGTATTTTCAACAAAAAATAATGCCCAACCGATTTTCATGGCTCTAATTTCTAGGCTCTAGGTAATTGGTAAGTGAGACCTATACATCATAATTAAATACATAAACGATTGTAGTAAGCGGCGATAATATTTCGAATCTAAAACAATAATATGCACTAAGTAGTTATTGCCATTAACATTTGTTATCATTTAGCCGGGCCCGATTAGCTCAGCGGGTAATTCGTCTGACTATCAAACTGAGGACTCGTGAGTTCGAATTCCCGCTCGGTAGCAGTCTCCGTGATGATTGATACATGAAAGTGTGTCTCATTATCATTCGTCTCTCACCTCTGATTCAAGTGGGAAATTTATCAGTTACTTGCGGAGATGAGGTGTGATCGAGTACTGGTTAACCTATCAGGATCCAAGGAAACAGTGATTAGGTTAACTGATCACCTATTAGCTCTCGATGACGTAAACATGGAGCTAAATATTCAATCAATCAATTGTTATCATTATCATAAATATACAGAAACGTACCGTTGTCCCCTCGATACACGGTGTATTGTCTCCAAGTAAGACGGGATAAGTGCATGAAGAGCCGTTTGAACAAGTCACACCTGTATAGCACATTGTGTCGTTATCGGTTGTTACCGTCCCTCCCTGTAAACGTAACATAACACCGAGAATGACAGCACGTTGAATGAATGAATGAATGAATGAATGAATGAATGAATGAATGAATGAATGAAGAATGAATGAATGAACAAACGAACGAATGAATAAATGAATTAATGAATGAATGAACGAATGAATGAAGGAATGAATATATTGTTGGTTATTTGACGCGCACAGGAAGGACGATTCCAGGTTCACTTTACATGTACAAAAATAACAACTTAATTTACAGGTTGAAAAAAAATCACATCAACATATGAATGTGCTGAATGTATCTAGAACCTTGATATCGGCAGAACTGCAGAGTCTCAGCAACTTCTATCGTATTACTCAAATTGTCGCTTCTGACGACATGCATGAGCCGCACTCATACGGGATTTGTAATAATGGAGGTCAAATCCATTGAGCTGAAACATTAACATATTCCAATCTGTGACTAAAATAAAAAGTAATGTATGTTTTTATTTAACTGAACAAAATACTTAAGGCCTGATTTACATAGGTGACTATTTAGCACATATGTAAATAAGAGTCAGGGAAAGTACGTTTATACATGACAGATTAAACGTGTTACCTCAAATAGAAACGGGTATGCTATGACTCTGACGACGCAACTGTTCACAAAAGTATTTTTACTCTCAAATAAATAGCATTAACAAAATGCCCAGAAACACTTACTTTGCATTGGCAAAATCAGAACTCAAATCCATTATATTGGCGAAAAATGCTATTCCGTTTTTCCCATATTCCGCGATCCAATTTCATTCATTATTTGAAAGGCCATTCACAATTATGCAAATGAGAAACAAATTGTAATAATGGTGTTTAATGTTATTTTGCATGTCTAACTTTGACATAAAGTATCTTTTCAGAAAAGGCCCTTTGAATACATTTTTTCACTCATTTATTTGCAATGATATCCGAAAAATGCATACAATATTCAACAATTTATATAACGGCTAAAGCCAGAAGTACGTATAATTTCGTTGTTGGCACCATATCTTGCGTATGTTGTGTGGAAACCCTTCATACAACAAAACAAAAACCCTTAATTGTTACACTAAGGGTTTATGTTACACTTAAGTTTTTCACATTGCTGCCATTAACACTAAAACTTTAATTTTAGTTACCTCTTAAAAAACCTATAAATAGCTTTATGATTACGTATAAATGAGAAATAAGGAAATAATCCACTTTAAAATCAAAATGCTCCTAAGCCAAGTGCTGTTTAGGCATTAGCTATTTCAAAACGTAAGTCCCTTGTCAATACTTTGGTTTAAAATATTGGCTATTTCGTTTTACTCTCGGTATCCCGCGACCCGATTTCATTATTTAAACGTCATTAACATTATTATTATATGAACAAGAGGCATATAAAAGGAATACCACTGGGGACCAGGCGTGCGTTTGACAAAAAATTTTACGACAAAAATGATCGTAAACGTAAACCAACACTCATTCATAGCATTTTTAATATCCATCAAAATGAATCCAAAATTGTTAAATCCATGTAGAAAATGATATATTTTCTGGAAATGTTACATTTTTTAAATGTCAATCAAAATTTAAACAAACAAGATGTAATTGTCAAATTGACTTACGGCAATTTTTATCGTAAGTCTTTTTGTGAATCGCAGACCAGTTTCTTGTGAGCGTATCTATAGGCGACACGTTTGAAGTTAGTTCAGGTTATACTAATTATACTTCGGTTTCATTGCGAGGCATTTTCTGAGCCCATATGAATCATTCTCGAGTCTATTTCCTAGATTAAATTAGTGTTGATTGTTGTTTTCTGTGACCCATGGCACTATCCACTGCCTTACGCCCCTCTTGGTGTTGCATAAGTATTTGATTTTCTTTTTTTCGATAATGAAACATGTAGCTTATCAATATTAGATGCTTAAAATATTAGGATAAGTTTCGTAATGAATACCAATGGGCGAAATACAAATAATAAATTCCCATCAGTTTGCAGATTTGGTGCAAAATTAATCAGTCGATCATTTTTTTAAAAACAATACTTACACTACACAAGGTGTACTCAGAACCATATTGAATTTCACACTGCTCAGTTGCAGTACTGTATCGGAGTCCTATTTGCGGCAGTGTATAAAATTCAGCTATGTCAGTTATTCCGTCCTCATTCCTAAGACAACTGCTGCTATTACTACCTCTGTGATAAAGAAAAGGAATGATTATTTAGCAAGCCTGCCAAATTATGTTGCTAAACTTTTATTTAAGAAATGGAGTATTAAAGCGTTCATAAACATGTCCATTGACTTTTGTTATGCCTAACTAAACATAGGAAGTTCAAAAAACTTATAAAATCATTCATTGAGGGAATGACAAATACTTAATGAAGACGTCGGACGTGCAAATAGCCGTCTTTTTTGCCCAACATTTAAAGAAAACCAGTCTATACTTATAGACGGTGACCCATAGACCTTCCTTAGTGTCCTCCTATTTTACTGTATACTACTTACAGATTAAGTACCCCACAAACTATAGATAAATATAATTATGATAGACAATGCTGAAAATACAAATGTTCAATACAAATTGTTTAGTGGTTTTAGAGTTTAAAGTTTCAAAATAAGAAACCGGACGAGGTCCTGGCGGTAATCTTCAATGCTCGATGCGGAACCCCCAATCACGGTAAATCTAAAAGGGCACCACCCAAAGTACATTATGACCAAGTTTTATTAAAACTGAGTCAGTAATTTTAAAGAACAAAACATGTTTAAAGAAATCGTGATGACCAGACGGACAAAGGGCAATCAAAGCTTGATTATTCACTTGAACCGTCGTTTTGTTTGCTAATTTAATCTTACTTCCTTATTTACTTATTTGCTTACTTACTTACTTATTTAGTTAACCCCTCCCTCCCTCACTCATCACTCACTCACTCACTCACTCACTCACTCACTCACTCACTCACTCACTCACTCACTCACTCACTCACTCACTCACTCACTCACTCACTCACTCACTCACTCACTCACTCACTCACTCACTCACTCACTCACTCACTCACTTATTGAGAAAAGTAAACACTTACAAACTGTTGACCTTTGCGGTAATGCTTGCGTTGGCAGCGGTGCCATATGACCAACGTTTATCACTATCAGCTTCGCTGTAAGATGAGGAAACAGTTTTGCTCTCGATGTAGGCTTCTCCGATGTCAGTATAGGACGCAGAGAGGCTAAAATAATAAACACGAGAAAAAGATCATTTTTATTTTCCTTGAAATCTGTTTATTGCTTTACTGGCTGTCTAACCGTATATATTTCAGGAACATATACCAATTCTAATATGTTTTCAATTTGCACTACTTTTAAATATAAATTTTCTACATGGCGTAAAATATATGACATTAAAGGAAGTTTATCAAGAAAAAAAAAAGCAATAGAATGTCTTAAAAATAAAATAATTATTGAAATTGATGAAACGCATCTCATTATTATCATCAAATAAAATCCGAATGGTTTGGTATGCCGAATCCACCAAAACGTGACAAAATCGATATTTAAACTTGAGTGGTAAACTTGAAATGAAATCCCCAATCTAAAAATAGACAGCACTTAAAAACTGCTTGACGACCTTAGCCTTGTTTTTCGGACCCTTTCTAAGATAAAATATGTTCAATACGTGTAAACCTGTATAACGGATCAAATTGATTGAACTCAAAGTGAAATCATGTGACTCATTTAATACGTCAAAAAATATGTTGCAAGTGTATGCGGGAAATCTTTTTAGACTAGCCTAAGTGCGTAGCCCAAGTTAGGAAATCCCTTTTCAATATTATTTTGGCATGTTTTTTGGCAATACGGGGTCAGTTAGTACATATAGGCATGATATATTGGGAAAAAAATGTTTCAGCCAATTTTAAAAGTTTGAAAAATCCTGATAAATTCTCTTTAAAATATTTTAAAATACTCTTAATTTTACTATTTTTTATTTTCGAATAGGTTCAAAGTAGTTTCATTTCGGCCATTTAAAACAATGAAATATGAAAAAAAGTGGTAAACTATTAATATTTTTCCATAAGGTTTGTCGTTGTGATAGAAAGCAATATAATAAGAATTTGTATCTCCATATGGTTATATCTCCGTGTGGTTATAGCTCCACATGTTTATATATCCTATGGTTATATCTCCTATTGTTATATCTCCATATGGTCATATATCTGAATGGTAATATCTCCAATGGTTATATCTCCATATGGTTATATCTCAATATGGACATATCTCCGTGTAGTTATGTCTCCATATGGTTATATCTCCGTGTGGTTATATCTCATATCGTTATATTGCCTATGGTTATATCTCCATATGGTTATATATTAAATGCCAATGGTTATATCTCCATATGGTAATATCTCTGTATGGTTATATTTCCGTGTAGTTATATCTCCATAAGTTATATCTCCGTATGGTAATATATCTATATGGTTATGTCTCCTATAGCTTTATCTCCAATGGCTTTATCTCCATATGGTTATATGTCCCTGTAGTTATATTTCCATATGGTTATATCGCCAATGAGTATATCTCCATATGGTTATATCTCCGTGTAGTTATATCTCCATATGGTTATATCTCCAATGGTTATAAATCTATATGGTTATATCTCCATGTGGTTATATCTTCATATGGTTATATCTCAATATGGTCATATATCCATATGGTTATATCTCCATTTGTTATATTTCTTCATATGGTTATATCTCCGTGTAGTTATATCTTCACATGGTTATATCTCCGTATGGTTATATCTCCAATGATTATATCTCTAAACGGTTATATCTCCGTGTGGTTATATCTCCGTACGGTTATATCTCCAATGGTTATATCTCCGTGTAGTTATATCTCCATATGGTTCTGTCTCCATGTGGTTATATCTCCACATGGTTATATCTCCGATGATTATATATCAACATGGTTATATCTCCGTGTGGTTATATCTCTGTACGGTTATATCTCCAATGGTTATATCTCCATATGGTTATATCTCCGCGTGGTTATATTTCCATATGGTTATATCTTCGTACGGTTATATCTCCATATGGTTAAATCTCCATATGGTAATATCTACATATGGTTATATATCCAATGGTTATATCTCGATATGGTTATATCTCCGTGTGGTTATATCTCCGTACGGTTATATCTCCAATGGTTATATCTCCGTATTTTTATATCTCCATATGATTTTATCTCCATTTCGTTATAATATGCTCATAGGCGTTGATATTGGTTTGGTGCGTGGACATGAGTACAGTCGTTTCATCATAACCGTATGTCTCTCTAAATACAAATACAAATGTATTACATAAATCATGAAAATGTCCGTTTTTTTGACGTCTGCTGTACCTTCTCAAAATAGGTCTTGATCACAAACCAAGGTATTTATAAATAGGTTTTAGGTATTTTTTTTTCTCTAACTCGTATTACCTGTGTAAGTGGTCACATCTATTAAACAATCACTTATCTTAGGCAGCCACATTTGCTACATCCCATTTCTATGCCTTTAGAGCAAATTAACCTGTATTAAGCAACAACCTGTCTTAAAAGACCACTTTTGATCCTTCCATTGACTGGCTACTTAAGACAGGTTTGACTGTATATCGTTGTTACAATACATACACACATGTTACGAAAAACAACTTGATTACGTCACGAGTTGATATCCAAGCTCTCCTCGCTTCATTGATTACTGGGATATCAGTGAAAGTTTCTAGTCTATCCCAGAACTCCCGAATCAGACCTATTTACCACCAACGGAAATGCAAGGAGCTCTATGCCTGTCCCACTATGCATAGCAATTGAACGCTTACTAAAACCGTGTGTCATTTAAACTTTGAGTTGAAACAACTGACCAATCAACGTACTCAGATGGGGCTTTCCAACATTGCTATTTAACGAACCTAATCTGGAGAGCTTGGCCCGTTCTACAGACTAGTGGATGGAAAATAACTTTACTCTGGCATCAAAAGTAGCAACAATGGGACAACAAAAGCAATAGTAGCGTAGATAAACTGAGCCACAAGATTAGAAACGGCAGCAATGAAAATAATAGGTATTACTGTCTAGCAATTGTTGATAGTCACTGTCATTTGGGGCAAAATCCCCTGTGTGCCCACCAACGCCTTGGGGATAAATAGCACGATGGAGTCTCTTACGTTGACACTGTCTGAGACACTGCCTTCAGTTCCAGTAACAACTGATACATTTGGATACAAAAGAGTAACAACAGTAACAACAACAGCAACATCTGATAACCAAGGCATTATCAATAGCAGCATCAAGAGTAGTAAAACAACATGCGGATCCGTAACATTAAAATGACAAAGCATTGGCAGATCACTCAAACTCTGAAGAAATAGTTGTTGTTGTTGTTGTATGGTGTTTAGCGTCGCTATAAACAACTGTTCAGTCATATCGCGACGGTGTCTACTTGAGACAGTATTCTGAGCGTCAAACTGGAGTATCCTGCCACAGACACATAGTATGATGCTCCACCAACATTATTCTAACACCGGGTGGACTAGATCTAGAACTATCCTCTAAATGTTGAGCGCCAAGCGAGGAAACCTTTTAACTGATTGTTCAATTTAATGGCATGCGAGGCGAACGCTTTACCACTTGGCCATGCTGAATATCTTGAAGAAATAGAGGATATATGTGTTCATGTTGTGACAAAAACAAACTTACGCAATTGCTAGTCCCTGTCCCAGAGCTTTCAGATAGTTGGGTGAGCTCATTTCAATTAAAGCCACCGCTTGTCCAGTTGTTCCACAAATCGAATCAAAATTAGAGAACACTGCAAATAAAACAACAAACTGTGGAAACGAAAAAGTGTGATGTATGATATTCTGAACGGAGCAGCTAATGCGGCACTTTTGTATTTCCAATATCTTCGTCAAAATATTGAGTAGCGTTAATAAAATTTGTATATATACAATTACTGTCAAATTTAATAGTATATACTTGGTCAATGTAATCCGAAATATTCTGGCTTATTCAAATCCAATTTCAAGCAGGTTTGATACTGTTTGAGAAAATTCATAAAATTTCAGGTAGCAGGTTAAGTACATAAATTGTCAGATGGCAGGTTAAGTACATAAATTGTTAGGTAGCAGGTTAAGTACATAAATTGTAGCAGGTTAAGTACATAAATTGTCAGATGGCAGGTTAAGTACATAAATTGTCAGATGGCAGGTTAAGTACATAAATTGTAAGATGGCAGGTTAAGTACATACATTGCTAGATAGCAGGTTAAGTACATAAATTGTCAGATGACAGGTTAAGTACATAAATTGTAAGATGGCAGATTAAGTACATACATTGCTAGATAGCCGGTTGAGTATATAAATTGTTAAATGGCAGGTTAAGTACATACATTGTTAGATAGTAGGTTAAGTACATGAAATGTCAGATGGCAGGTTAAGTACGTAAATTGTAAGATGACAGGTTAAGTACATAAATTGTTAGATGGCAGGTTAAGTACATGAACTGTCAGATGGCAGGTTAAGTACATAAATTGTTAAGTGGCAGGTTGAGTACATAAAATGTCAGGTGGCAGGTTTAGTACATAAATTGTTAGGTAACGGATTAGCTGTTATGAATCCATTGGTATAAAGACATTCGTTGTTCGTGTTTCGTCTTTTTGCATAAGTTTTCAACTTAGAACTAATCCTAACCCCAAACTGAGTTCAATCCAATAGTGACGGGTTGCAGGCATAGACGGATGAGTGAATCAGCTTATCTACGATGTGTATTATATTGGGGGATTTAATGCTCAGACTTTAGGCTACCCGACCACCTACCACCGCCTCTAATAAACATATTGGTTGCAAAGCAACTTCGAAAGTCTCTTGTTTCATCATTTTATAAATAATACCTAAATAAACACATATTTATATTTAATCGATATTGACGTGTGAAATAAGTTTTTGCAACTTGTACAAATATCGCTTAAAGTCACCCAGCATGGTAGAACCGGTACTAAATATATGCACCATACTCAAGGACACAACATGCGGCAGTGGCGATGGGTCGAATCAACGACCGCAAATACCCCTCTATCCTCCCCCCCTCCCCGCCTTTCCCCCGATTCGTGATTAGATACTCTACCATTAACCCTTGTATTCCATGTTTTTGAACAGCAAATTAGCTTATGCTGTTGTTATGGAAATACGAAATACTTTCAATATAAGTAAAACATATTGTTATCTTAACTTTACGCTTTTCGTCTAAAATATAAGATTTAACAGAAAGAAGAAATGAATGCATTTTGCTATAAAACATAATAGTTCTACTGATGACGAGTTTCATTCTGTTAACGATACTGTATAACCAATGAATATTAAAACAGTGTATAAATCAATAACACAATAAGTAAACACGATTACAATAACTGATGAAGAAACCCAAAGTCATAGTGTGCAAGGAAAATATATGGAGGAAGCAAATACACACCAGCTGTTAATTGAAAATGGAAGTAATGTTTGAGTGGACACTCAAGGTGGTGCACAATTAGTTATGTTTGAGTGGGTACTCGAGGTGGAGCACAATTAAGTTATGTTTCAGTGGATACTCAAGGTGGTGCACACTTGAGTTATGTTTGAGTGGATACTTGAGGTGGTACACAATAAGTTATGTGTGTGTGGATACTCGAGGTGGTGTACAATTAGTTATGTTTGAGTGGGTACTCGAGGTGGTGCTAAAATTAGTTATGTTTAAGTGGGTACTCGAATTGGTGCACAATTAAGTTATGTTTAAGTGGATACTCGAAGTGGTGTACAATTAAGTAATGTTTGACCGGATACTCGAGGTGGTGCACAATTAGTTATATTTGTGTGGATACTCGAGGTGGTGCACAATTAGTTATGTTTGTGTGGATACTCGAGGTGGTGCACAATTAGTTATGTTTGAGTGGATACTTGAGGTGTTGCACGATTAGTTATGTTAGTGTGGATACTCGAGGTGGTGCACAATTAGTTATGTTTGTGTGGATACTCGAGGTGGTGCACAATTAGTTATGTTGGTGTGGATATTCGAGGTGGTGCACAATTAGTTATATTTGTGTGGATACTCGAGGTGGTGCACAATTAGTTATGTTTGAGCGGATACTCGAGGTGGTGCACAATTAGTTATGTTTGTGTGGATACTCGAGGTGGTGCACAATTAGTTATATTTGTGTGGATACTCGAGGTGGTGCACAATTAGTTAAGTTTGAGCGGATACTCGAGCTGATGCAAAATTAGTTATGTTTGTGTGGATACTCGAGGTGGTGCACACTTAGTTATGTTTGAGTGGATACTCGAGGTGGTGCACAATTAGTTATGTTTGAGTGGATACTCGACCTGGTGCACAATTAGTTATGTTTGAGCGGATACTCGAGGTGTTGCACAATTAGTTATGTTTGTGTGAATACTTGAGGTGGTGCACAATTAGTTATATTTGTGTGGATACTCGAGGTGGTGCACAATTAGTTATGTTTGTGTGGATACTCGAGGTGGTGCACAATGTGTTATGTTTGAGTGGATACTCGAGGTGGTGACAATAAGTTATGTTTGAGTGGATACTTGAGGTGGTACACAATTAGTTATGTTTGAGTGGATACTCGAGGTGGTGCACAATTAGTTACGTTTGTGTGGATACTCGAGGTGGTGCACAATTAGTTATGTTTGTGTGGATACTCGAGGTGGTGCACAATTAGTTATGTTTGAGTGGATACTCGAGGTGGTGCACAATTAGTTACGTTTGAGCGGATACTCGAGGTAGTGCACAATTAGTTATGTTTGTGTGGATACTCGAGATGGTTCACAATTAGTTATGTTTGAGCGGATACTCGAGGTGGTGCACAATTAGTTATGTTTGTGTGGATACTCGAGGTGGTGCACAATTAGTTATGTTTGAGTGGATACTTGAGGTGGTACACAATTAGTTATGTTTGAGTAGATACTCGAGGTGGAGCACAATTAGTTATGTTTGAGCGGATACTCGAGCTGGTGCACAATTAGTTATGTTTGTGTTGATACTCGAGGTGGTGCACAATTAGTTATGTTTGTGTGGATACTCGAGGTGGTGCACAATTAGTTATGTTTGTGTGGATACTCGAGGTGGTGCACAATTAGTTATGTTTGTGTGGATACTCGAGGTGGTGCACAATTAGTTATGTTTGTGTGGATACTCGAGGTGGTGCACAATTAGTTATGTTTGTGTGGATACTCGAGGTGGTGCACAATTAGTTATGTTTGAGCGGATACTCGAGCTGGTGCACAATTAGTTATGTTTGTGTGGATACTCGAGGTGGTGCACAATTAGTTATGTTTGTATGGATACTCGAGGTGGTACACAATTAGTTATGTTTGTGTGGTGCACAATTAGTTATGTTTGAGCGGATACTCGAGCTGGTGCACAATTAGTTATGTTTGTGTGGATACTCGAGGTGGTGCACAATTAGTTATGTTTGAGCTGATACTCGATGTGGTGCACAATTAGTTATGTTTGTGTGGATACTCGAGGTGGTGCACAATTAGTTATGTTTGAGCGGATACTCGAGGTGGTGCACAATTAGTTATGTTTGAGCGGATACTCGAGCTGGTGCACAATTGGTTATGTTTGTGCGGATACTCGATGTGGTGCACAATTAGTTATGTTTGTGTGGATACTCGAGGTGGTACACAATTAGTTATGTTTGTGTTGATACTCGAGGTGGTACACAATTAGTTATGTTTGTGTGGATATTCGAGGTGGTGCACAATTAGTTATGTTTGTGTGGATACTCGAGGTGGTGCACAATTAGTTATGTTTGAGCGGATACTCGAAGTGGTGCACAATTAGTTAAGTTTGAGCGGATACTCGAGCTGGTGCACAATTAGTTATGTTTGTGTGGATATTTGAGGTGGTGCACAATTAGTTATGTTTGTGTGGATACTCGAGGTGGTACACAATTAGTTATGTTTGAGCGGATACTTGAGGTGGTGCACAATTAGTTATGTTTGAGCGGATACTCGAGCTGGTGCACAATTAGTTATGTTTGAGCGGATACTCGAGCTGGTGCACAATTAGTTATGTTTGAGCTGATACTCGAGGTGGTGCACAATTAGTTATGTTTGTTCGGATACTCGAGGTGGTGCACAATTAGTTATGTTTGTGTGGATACTCGAGGTGGTGCATAATTAGTTATGTTTGTGTGGATACTCGAGGTGGTGCACAATTAGTTATGTTGGAGCGGATACTCGAGGTGGTGCACAATTAGTTATGTTTGAGCGGATACTCGAGCTGCTGCACAATTAGTTATGTTCGTGTGGATACTCGAGGTGGTACACAATTAGTTACGTTTGTGTGGATACTTGAGGTGGTTCACAATTAGTTATGTTTGTGTGGATACTCGAGGTGGTGCACAATTAGTTATGTTTGAGTGGATACTCGAGGTGGTGCACAACTAGTTATGTTTGAGCGGATACTTGAGGTGGTACACAATTAGTTATGTTTGAGTGGATACTCGAGGTGGTGCACAATTAGTTATGTTTGTGTGGATACTCGAGGTGGTGCACAATTAGTTATGTTTGTGTGGATACTCGAGGTGGTGCACAATTAGTTATGTTTGAGCGGATACTCGAGGTGGTGCACAATTAGTTATGTTTGAGTGGATACTTGAGGTGGTGCATAATTAGTTATGTTTGAGTGGATACTCGAGGTGGTGCACAATTAGTTATATTTGTGTGGATACTCGAGGTGGTGCACAATTAGTTATGTTTGAGCGGATACTCGAGCTGGTGCACAATTAGTTATGTTTGTGTGGATACTCGAGGTGGTGCACAATTAGGTATGTTTGAGTGGATACTCGAGGTGGTGCACAATTAGTTATGTTTGTGTGGATACTTGAGGTGGTACACAATTAGTTATGTTTGTGTGGATACTCGAGGTGGTGCACAATTAGTTATGTTTGAGCGGATACTCGAGGTGGTGCACAATAAAGTGATGTTTGAGTGGATACTTCAGTTGGTGCCCAATAAGTTACGTTTAAGTGGATACTCGAGGTGGTGCACAATTAAGTTATGTTTGAGTGGATACTTGAGGCGGTGCACACTTATATTATGTTGGAGTGAATACCCGAGGTGGTGCACATTTAAATTATGTATGAGTGGATACTCGAGGTGGTGCACAATTAAATTATGTTTGAGTGGATGCTGGAGATGGTGCACAATTAAGTTATGTTTGAGTGGATACTCGAGGTGGTACACAATTAGTTATGTTTGAGCGGATACTCGAGATGGTGCACAATTAGGTTATGTTTGAGTGGATACTCGAGATGGTGCACAATTAGGTTATGTTTGAGTGAATACTCGAGGTGGTGCACAATTAGTTATGTTTGAGTGGGTACTCAAGGTGGTGCACAATGAAGTTATGTTTGAGTGGATACTCGAGGTGGTGCACAATTAGTTATGTTTGAGTGGATACTTGAGGTGGTGCACAATTAAGTTATGTTTGAGTGAATACTCGAGGTGGTGCACAATAAAGTGATGTTTGAGTGGATACTTCAGTTGGTGCCCAATAAGTTACGTTTAAGTGGATACTCGAGGTGGTGCACAATTAAGTTATGTTTGAGTGGATACTTGAGGCGGTGCACACTTATATTATGTTGGAGTGAATACCCGAGGTGGTGCACATTTAAATTATGTATGAGTGGATACTCGAGGTGATGCACAATTAAATTATGTTTGAGTGGATGCTGGAGATGGTGCACAATTAAGTTATGTTTGAGTGAATACTCGAGGTGGTACACAATTAGTTATGTTTGAGCGGATACTCGAGATGGTGCACAATTAGGTTATGTTTGAGTGGATACTCGAGATGGTGCACAATTAGGTTATGTTTGAGTGAATACTCGAGGTGGTGCACAATTAGTTATGTTTGAGTGGGTACTCAAGGTGGTGCACAATGAAGTTATGTTTGAGTGGATACTCGAGGTGGTGCACAATTAGTTATGTTTGAGTGGATACTTGAGGTGGTGCACAATTAAGTTATGTTTGAGTGAATACTCGAGGTGGTGCACAATTAGTTATGTTTGAGCGGATACTCGAGGTGGTGCACAATTAGTTATGTTTGAGTGGGTACTCAAGGTGGTGCACAATGAAGTTATGTTTGAGCGGATACTCGAGGTGGTGCACAATTAGTTATGTTTGAGTGGATACTTGAGGTGGTGCACAATGAATTTATGTTTGAGTGGATACTCGAGGTGGTGCACAATTAGTTATGTTTGAGTGGATGCTGGAGATGGTGCACAATTAAGTTATGTTTGAGTGGATACTCGAGGTGGTACACAATTAGTTATGTTTGAGCGGATACTCGAGATGGTGCACAATTAGGTTATGTTTGAGTGAATACTCGATGTGGTGCACGATTAGTTATGTTTGAGTGGATACTCGAGATGGTGCACAATTAGGTTATGTTTGAGTGAATACTCGAGGTGGTGCACAATTAGTTATGTTTGAGTGGGTACTCAAGGTGGTGCACAATGAAGTTATGTTTGAGTGGATACTCGAGGTGGTGCATAATTAGTTATGTTTGAGTGGATACTTGAGGTGGTGCACAATTAAGTTATGCTTGAGTGAATACTCGAGGTGGTGCACAATTAGTTATGTTTGAGTGGATACTTGAGATGGTGCACAATTACGTTATGTTTGAGTGGATACTCGAGGAGAAGCACAATTAAGTTACGTTGGAGGGGCTACTCGAGTAATGAGTACAGGGCCAGACAATCAGAGTTTGTATAATACTTACTTATTTTAAAATTCCCATTGCTGGAATCAGCCTTATTTACCAAATCTTGTCTGAAAATGATAATAAAGCACTTACAGGTTTACAAATTTAACGTTTGTACAATTCATTTCCCCCACTTTTTTTAATCTATACATGCATATATTTATCTTATTGATTTTAGCTGTAATGTGAAGAAAATCCCGAATCGTTTTTGTAGCTGTTTAATGCAGAGTCTGAACTTTGAGAGGGTTTTTGACAGGATATCAGGTCGCATTCGTAACATTTGACATCAGCAGCCGACATGCTATTCACTGTACTACCGTCCCGCATATGTTCAACCAGTTATTGCCGGTCTAACGTAGTTATGCTCTAGCTAAACACAAAGCTCTGAGTCATGTTTGTATTTAAAAATCATACCGTCTGAAATCTTATTGCATTGTATATAATTGATAAAAAGTGGGTAAAATGGAAATGATTAACATTTTAACTGAAATACAATGAAACGCAAACTCGAACTAAATATGTAGAAATTTCAAAATAACGTTGAAGACGGTATGTCAAAAAAGCATAGATGTCTACAAAAAAAATTAAGATGCAGTAGCGTATCTATCTAATAGGCCCAAAGCCCCGGGCCTGCACATTATTTTCAGAGGCAATGATTTTTTACAAATTAAAGAAATGAAAAATAAATTAGGTTCAAAATGTGTTTAATTATGTCTCAAATATACGTCAAAACGCACAAGAGCCATTATACACATAAAAAAGGTTTCCTCGACCCTCCGCCCCCCCCCCCCCCTCCCCACTTAGTTTGGGCCTGCACATATCATTTAGGCTGGCTACGCCCCTGATATGGATATATCACATCTACTAAGCACTCACAATTAAAACCAGAATGAATTTGAATTTCAAATCCGCCAAAACAATATCATGCATGACCTGCTTGACGTCCAATTTGAATTAAATTCAACAATATTTATTCACTATTACGGATCAAATCCGAGAAATATCCCAGAATGTACTGCAAATTTAAGTGGTAATATTATTTCAGTCCAGCCCGGGTCAGGAAGAAAACATTTTTCAATATTTTGGACAGCTGGTTAGTGACGATGGTAAACTGAATGTATCGCCATCGTAATTCTACTGTTCTACTAATTATCTCAACTTGAAACTTTCCACTACACATTTTTTTTAGATGATTTAATTTTACTTACATTGTTCATTTTGCATGTTATGCCTTCAATTATTTGTGGACATTTTATTTGTAATTACTTCACGGTATCATTAAGATAAATCTGAGGTGAGGACGATGTTAAGTAGACGACCCCCGGGGGCGGTTTCACAACACATCTCAAGCTGAGATTTTCGTTGCTCAACAAAAAATTCTCTTAATCGTTACTCGAATTCGTTACACATTAAGTGACAATACATAATTAAAGCTGGACTCATTTGTAAAAGATAGCATACAAAAATGATCAATGTAAATGATTGCTTGAATGAATATTTAGCGTCATTTTTATGCAATCGAAGAAAAACAAACAAACAGTTAACCTAACCACTGTTTCCTGGCATCCTGAAAGGTTAACCAGTACTAGAGCACACCCCATTTCCGTAAGTTATTGATAACCCCCACTTGAATCAGCGGAGAGAAACGAATAATAATGAGACACATGTCATTTATCAATCATCACGGATACTGTTGCCGGGCGGGGATTCGAACTCACGAGCCCTGGAATGATAGTCAGTCACGTAACTGACTGAGCTAATCGGGCCCGGCCCAATGTAGTGAAGTTATAACGTTTTAAAAAATTGAGCTGGTGAAAATCTCAAGTTAATGAAACTAGCTCAAAGATCTTAACATTGGTTTAATTCAACGGATGTCCACAGTGTGCAATTTAACCCTTTACTTCTTATAGACGCCTTTGGACACCTCCAATATAGACGCCTTTGGGCACCTCTAATATAGACGCCTTTGGACAACTCTAATATAGACGCCTTTGGATACCTTTAATATAGACGCCTTTGGATACCTCTAATATAGATGCGTTTGGACACCTCTAATATAAACTCATTTGGACACCTCTAATATAGACGCCTTTGAAAACCTTTATATAGAAAGCTTTTGAAATATTGGGTGAATTATGTTTATATTAACTAACAGAGTGGAAAACAGTGCCGGAAGTGTTCAGATTGCTCGTTGCGAGCAATCTGAACTCTTCCTGCACTGTTTTCAAAGGCCTTCTGTGATTGGTACGGGAAAACACGTATCTATGGAGTAAAGGGTTAAGATTAAATCGGCGATTAACGTCTCAACATATGTATAATTACTTAGAACAGTTCATGGTTTAAATAACGTTTCAACATATACCATTGTTAATAAGTAATATGACAGAACCACCCAATAACCACTGTATCTTTTTTAAAGATACGCTTTAACTCAACTAACCCGTGTTATCAAATGTCTTAGAACACTACACTATATTACTACTCATATTTTACAAACAGTATATATATATATATATATATCCATGCATACCACCCATCAAGTGTATGTTCTAGTGCTTTGAACCCGCGGAGCTAAAATGTTTAACTTAGCATACGTTCTGTTAACGATTAAATTCACGATTGATTTATATAGGTTTTCCGTAATATATAGTAACCCGAAAAATACTTTGTTTCTCTTCTCTCTGGTACTGGGTAGAGTCATTCTTCGTTGTATTTGTCAGTCATTATTCTTGCATATATTAAAAACAACAGGATAATTTAGAACTATATACCTTGTTAGAACTGCTGCAAAGTCATAGTCGGGTATCAAATTGTTTGTTATTTTGTCCTGTAAATACGTTGTGACAGCGGGTAGAGCAGCCTTTCCTCCCATTCTACCTGACTGAACGTTATCCGAATACCACGCGACACTGGTTAGCTACAAAAATTTAGAAAAAATATGGTACTTTTTACAATAACAAAACGTATATCAATGCATTATTTTAATATAACGCCGTACAACATGCTCATATTTCTATTTAGCATAAAGATATACAAACACTTATTCTTAAAATACACAACTCTTTTTGATGAATGTCGGCTGCGTCTCATATATCGTGCCGATAGCCATATGTTTTTACATGTCCGTTAATGTTTGATGTTAAATGACGATGACCTTACACTGATTACTTTAATTCTTGAATAAAATGATTACTTCAAAATTTGGAAATTTCGCTACCTTAAGGCCTGTATGGAGGAAAGGTACTTACACTATCATAGCCATACGTCATGTATACTACTCCGAGATTTATATTCAATTTGTCAAAAATGAGATCAAGCTGAAATAATGAAAAACATAGTATTACAATATAAGCATATAAACAACAAGCAAAAATAAATCTATTTTTAGGTTCCTCTAAAATATGATATGTCCATCTCATGCACATAAAGGGTCCTCCGTGGCCGGGTGGTCTAGGGCGTCGTCTCCAGATCACTTATCTCTTTCTACACTAAGGTCGTAGGTTCGAGTTCTACTCGCTCCAATAACATTATCACGTAAGAAAGTTTGCCAGTTACTTCTGTAAGGACGTTGGTTCTACTCAGATTCATTCTGAGGTCTTCCTCCACCAATAAAACTGGAAATGCCACATATAACATAAAATGTATTGAAAGTGGCGTTCAACCCATTTAAAAACTCATGAGCATAAATACAGGAAATACCTGTCAAATGGTTGTGATATTGTTTCACAGAGATATATAATTATTTCATCCGTCGACGACTTCAGTTGATATTTTTCTTATTTTAAAAATTTTGAAATGTTACAATTTAATGTCCATAGTTTATCTTAACTAACGAGTACGTATTTGGTTTACCTTAGATCCTTTATTTTCTATAGCCAAACCTGTCTTAAGCAGCCAGCAAGAGAATGAGCTAAAGTGGCTAAAGCTAAAGACATGTTGCTGCTTAATACAGGTTAATTTGCTCTCTAAGCATATACATGGGAAATAGAAAATGTGGCTGTTTAAGACAAGTGACTCCTTAACAGAGGTGGCCGCTAACACAGGTTTGACTGTATTAATATCTTACGAGTTCAACTTATCATTTAGAAAAATTGAGATTTTCAAGTTGAGGAAAATCTCAGCTTGAGATGTTTAGTGACAATGACCCCGAACTATGACCCCGAACTATGACCGCTCGACCTTCTTTTTAAAACCGACTGTGAAAAATGCCCACACTAATTTGATACGATATAAATGCTGATTTTATTTTAATAGGCGGGGCAAATCATTGTTCGTACTAAAATCGTATTCATCTTAGTATATATGCGAGTCAGCATAGTCAGCTAACCCTAAAATACATAATTATTGTGATGAAATAATCGAGTGCTGTGACTCTTTGGTTGTTTCAAGTTTCTCCCAAACACGTTTCATCAAAGAGTCCTAGCGAACCAAAAGATACAAACAACAACGTTTGAGAAAGCTTTAACAACGTAGTTGTTTGTTATTAAGAAAAATTGAAATAACTATCGCATCCGTTTTCTTCATAAATGATTCTTTACGAAAACAAAACTATAAAAGCGATTTAACTTTATGATATTGAGGTATTGGGATATTTACGGAAATACAGAACCATATCTATATTTGAATATTTTTGAATATTATCAAATTGATTCTCTTTATACTTTAAGACGGGTACATACATCTCTAGCTAACGACGACGTCCACTCCTCGATAAAAGTTGCTGTAACGGACTCGTTGGCATTCAAACGCGATTGATGGCTGCAATATTAAAAAATAAATAAAATAAAAATAATAATGATAATTATGATGATGATAGTAATAATAATAATAATAATAATAATAATAATAATAATAATAATAATAATGATGATAATAATAATAATAATCATATCGATAGTAGTAGTAATAATAATAATAATAATAATAATAATAATAATAATAGTAATAAACTATTAATAATAGAAAATATTGAAGACAATGATGATAATAACAATAATAATAACAGTTATAATATTAGAAATAGATACTATTATTAACGAGATAACTAATTTGAATAAATTCAATCTTTCATCAGACCCTCAAAAAATTTACAAATCACAACATTATTCTAACATAAAAAGTACAAGAATAAACAAACAGGAATATATATACATGAATTGCATTTTTCATATAAGATTCAATAGAGTTCCACAAACACGGGCCTGAATTAGCAACCAAATTTCGAAATAATTCTGAATTTCGTTTATGAGAATACAGCTGTAGATTAGAGGATGACCGTAAACATAAGCTGTTAGAGTGAATAAATCATTGAGATATGCAGCAGCACGGTCATTGAATGACTTTAACATGAGTATCCCTTGTATACCTAATACCGCGATATACTAATTACCGCGAATGCCCGTATAATAACAATATCCAAGACATGCGCAAAGCTCTAACTTCTGTTAGCGTCGGCATTTGTTTACATTTCGTACCAGCTTCTGTTTATTACTCAGCACACCTAATAATAAAGTTTATAAAACACCGACGTTTTGGCTTATCGCCTTAATCAGGATTGATAAATAAATAAACAACGGAAGTGACGTCAAGTTATGTGGCGTTAAAATAGCGCGAAAAGCAAATAAACCCCGTCGCGCGAAAAGTGCATACGGACCCGAGCAATAAATGTGAGTCCAGATCAGCAATTGGTGTCCGCCCAGGTCGAAACTGAACCACATATACCGGGTGCGTCGAATATTCGACTCAATGAATTATTCATCCAAGAGCCAAACACGCGACAAGACGTGGCTCATGTAGAATATTGTCGCAATCACAAGTACATGTATTATCGGATCAGTTCGTATACAAAGTAGTAAAAAGAGAAATAGGAACAAACTATAGTACATATAACTGTTAAAATAAAGCATCTCTACATAGCATATAGCTGTTTTAAATTTGTTTTTTCATCACTCTTAAGTAACTATATTACTGTTCATTATCGATGCCATTATTAACATGGATGACAAAATTTTAGACTCGCGGTAATAGGTATGACCAGTATACTCCCTTTTGAAATTTGACTCTTTCAGTATAATGTCATCCAGCAAAAGAGATCAAAGTGGCATAACATCTTACATATTCAGAATAGATAGTTATGAAGCAAGCAGCATATAGTTTATATGATAACTCTCGATGAAACAAAATTAATAAGATTGTAATGTTACTAAGAATGTATTTCACATCATTTGCACTGTTTGGTACAAATTTATTTATTTTACATCGATTGTGAAACATAAGAGCTCACAACGAATCACGACGTTTCCTGTGTAGAATCAGAATTAGGCGTATACGGATAACATGTCCTGCTAAGTTCAAAACAAAAGTAAGGATAATGTATAGGGCGGGAGATCGAACCCATGACCCTCAACCCTGGTCGCGATGCATTACCAGTAGAACAGACGCGCCACTATTCTACATTACTGTATAAGATTTGTGTCGGTAAGTATGGAAATTGACCTAGTCTCGATATTTTAACTCGAGAACGTACACAAACTGAAGTTTCAAAACTACGAAATCATGAATAATGTTTGCATTTAAAGGAAATATAACATGAAAAAATGCTATAAAAGTCTTTAAAAAGTAAAAATACGTTTAAAAATGGTAAAAAGCATTACGTGATCATAAATTAATAAAATCCGAATGATTTGACAAACATATTGCACTTTTAAGCAGATTTTTTTAGTCTAACCCAGGGGCATAGTCCAAGTTAGAAAATCCCTTTTCAATACTTTATTTTGAGATGTTTAAATAGATGTCCTTTTGGCCATACAGGGTCAGTGAGTATAAATAGGCATGACATATTGGAAAAATGTTTTTAGCCTATTTAAAAATTTGGAAATATATTCCCTTTAAAGCATTCTGAAGACATTGTAGTTTATATATAACAATGTAGCTTTGTAGCTTATATATAACATTGTAGCTTATATATAATAATGTAGCTTTGTAGCTTATATATAACATTGTAGCTTTGTAGCTTATATAGAGCAATGTAGCTTATATATAACAATGTAGCTTATATATAACAATGTAGCTTTGTAGCTTATATATAACAATGTAGCTTTGTAGCTTATATATAACAATGTAGCTTTTATATAACAATGTGGCTTATATATAACAATAATAATGAGATACTTGACAAGGATCTTAAAACTGTTCAGAAATATAAATAACGTTACGTGTATTTGAAAACGTATCTGTAGTTTGAGTGCCTATTCAAGCTGAGATGTTTTGTGACCTGGAATAGATTCTGTTTTCACACCCAGTGTATCATGATTGTGTGTGTTAATAGTGAACCACTTACAATTCGAATAGATCGGGAGCAATCCAAAACAAAACTTCAATGAAAAATGGCGAGTCAACAGATCGGCGTTTTCTACTTGACGGGCTGCTAGCTGAAAACGAATAAAGAAAATAAGGTTTAAGTAAAGTGTTTTCTTAATACAATTGTTGTTGAGGACCTCAGGGAAGACTTGACTAAGTCAATGTAACTACGTTTCCACGTGAAATAAAGCCATAATCATTATAATTAATTTTTATTATTAATATTATCATTATGATAATAATAATAATTACTATTACTTTTATTATTATTATTATTATTATTATTATTATTATTATTATTATTATTATTATTATCATATATTATTATAATAATTATTATTATTATTGTTATTGTTATTATTATTATTATTATGTTTCAAGCAGACACCATCGCGATATAACTAATTTCAATCACATTGTGAGGGTATCTACTTGAGACGGTATTCTAAGCGTTGCCACGCAAATGCCTCAGATACGTGTTTCATACCCCACCCAGTCACATTATACTGACACCGGGCCGACGAAACTTACAAGTATCTCCTAGATGCTTCAGTGCCAAGCAAGGTAGCTACTGATATCTTTTGTCAAGTACTTGGTATAACCAAGCCGGGCATCGAACCCATGAAGTTATGCATGCAAGGTGTACGTTCTACCACTAGACAACCGCTGTGGTATTTGTGTATTTATACGAATTATCATAAACTGCTATTTAATATAAATATAAGACAACAAATGTAACTTACTTTCTACGTCTCGTTTAATTCTGTACTGATTGCTGGAACCAGAGACCGGCTGCATTGTATGTCGGACGCCGTTGCGATAGATTTGTCCATACTAAAGAACAATATAATAATGTAACTCAATAAGTTAAATATGGAACTTATTGTGATACTCTCTTTAAAATAACAGGTACCAGCGGGGACATCCGTGCATTGTTACATGTAAACTATCTAAGGTTAAACTTTCAGAAAAAAAAAATGTTTTGTAAAATATTCCTTCACATGTGCTTATAAGCGACATGGCGGTGCACTTGAGGGCGAATCACGCTGGAATAGTTTATACTTATTTATTTTAGCTCGAATGCGATGAAAAGCTCAAAGCTTATATGAACCGCTCTCAAGTCCGCTTCCTGGATAGAACCAGTACTGAGTGTTGTTTTATGACAGGCATCGGGTCGAGCTGGGATCAAACCCGCAACCTCTGGTGTGAGCGGCCAACACTCTATCTATTAGACTACCGCCCCGCTGGTTCAAAGAAGTCGTTCGAGATATTTTGATTTTATATCTGCTGTGCGGTTAAGATTCAATGATTAATGACGGTGCTATCGTTTCTACAAGAAATCAGGTTAACCGATGGACGACGGATAATTTACCGAAAAATATACTCTACTAGTAGTAGAGCTATAAAAAATATTTTGAAAGTATTTTGAACATTGTTACGTATTTACCAATCTGTTATTACTTGTGTTTTAATACGATCTGTTTTAAGGAACAAAGAGTAATAGGTTTGTTTTATTTCACTGAAGTGACTTTTCGGATTATAAATCGAGGCAATTGAATTTACATGTGCTCACATTGTTGACATTACACAGTGGTAGGACAGGAGTGTTAACTTCTAAATAATAACTTACAAACTGAGCAGGTCCTAAACTATCTGGCCTGTGCATAACGAAATGGGCTCTTTTGCCAGATTCTTTGTCCTCATTGTTGTGGTAGAAAGCAAAGTCCTGAATATAAAAGGAAATATTTCGTGAATTGAATCATCATTATCATCATCATCATCATCATCATTATTTTTATCATCATCATTATCATTAGCATAATCATCATTATCACCATCGTCGTCGATATCATAATTTTCTTCATCATCAGAATCATCATCATCATCATCATCATCATCATCATCATCATCATCATCATCATCATCATAATTATCATAATAAATATCATCGTCATCATCATCATCATCATTATCATCATCATCATCATCATCATCTTCATCATCATCATCATCATCATCATCATCATTATCATCACCATAATTCTCATCATCATCATCTTCAATGTTATCAATATTATCAACATCATCATTATACTTGTTATCATTAGAACTGTACCTGTTTATTTGATTCTGTCATTAAACCGGTTGGCAGATATTTTGATAGTTTGAAAAATACTGGCGACAGTCCTTCAGTGGTATAGTCATCCCTGTACAGGTCCTGATAGACAGGCTCGTCATCATGAAAAAACCATATGGAATGTGTGTCCGGAAAACCTTCATTACTTTTCCCAACCGATTGTTCTAACAACACGACATCTACATTGATAAACAGAACATATCCCTATAAGAATTTTGTTAAGACTAACAATGCAGGCCGATAAATCTTTACAAATATTTTTTTTCTTTCAAAACTCTCTTTTTATTTTACTTTTACCTTTAAGAATACGAATCTTTGAGGACACATCGTAATTAAGTCCACAAATACATGTGGTTAAAATCAGGCAAGTAACATATGGTACACTACGTTATCAAAGGGATGAACTCAGTTGTCTTCATTAACATAATGAAAGTAATTATAAGGCAATATCTATTACGTTTTCAATGTTCACATATATAAGTAATATGTATGTAACACGACGAAAAAATACGCAGTCAGCCCGGGTACACAAACCGCGGCACCATTTACTTATACGGAGAATTGACATGACGTGGACTGTCAGTCAAACAAGTTGATTATCCAGCGATCGATACTGTTTCCAGATCCGCCATTTTCCTTAGACAAATGAATGGTCTCTAAGGGACACTGTATTGTATTACATTGTATTTACTTATACAAACAACACCACGTGGCCAGTGAGTGGAGTAATGGTCGTTCTCGAGTCAGGTCAATTCTCTGGCGACTGAGAGAGCCAGTTTATCGACATATTTAAACTTTGATAGTCCATTATCTGAAAGCGAGTATATCAGGATTTTCCAAAATTTAGAAATTTCGCTTAAACCGCTTATTTTCCGAATGAATCATGCCTATATATACTTACTGATCACATATTGTCAAAATAATATCTATTTAAACATGTTAAAATATTAACTGAAAAGAGATTTCCTAACTTGGGTTATGCGTCTTGGTTAGACTAAAATAGATTTCCCACTTAAAACTGCAACCATTTTGCGACGTATTAAATGAGTCATATGATTTCATTTTAATTTCAATTTGATCCGTCATAGGTTTACTCGTTGTAACATTTATTTCATTGTAGAATGAGTATGACTGACGATGTGAAGGTCATCAAGCAATATTTAAATGCGTATTTTTTTTTGAAAGTGAATTTCGTTTCGCGTTTAACACTCCGATTGAAACATCGCTTTAGTCACGTTTTGGTAGATTTTATTTATTTAAACACTCGGATTTTATTAATTTGTGATAATGAGATGCTATTTATATATTATAAAACTATTTTTAAAAGACATTTATAGAATTTTTCCTTATATACTTCCTTTAATAAACATGTGCCAAGTGTTTCATTTTCCCATAACCAGGCTGCTTTTGCTTATTTATTATTAAGTTATTTGTATAATTAATTTCATATGATAATATATAGCTATTTTATGCTTTTTCATACATATATATATATATTCTCACTGGATTATTTATGGCAATCCACTTTTTCTAACAGTGAAATTATGAGAATTTTTTTTTGTTGTTGCATATTAATTTTGAAAAAAAGATTTAAAAAATATACATTAATTTTTTTTATTAATCCAATATCTTATGGGGAATCGAAGCCAAAACAAACAAAAATGTATGTAAATGCATAAATAAAAAGAAAATTTGTTTGTTTTGGTGTCAGATCAAATGATATTTCATCTCGTGATCACAAAAAAATTATATTTAAATATGACTTTTGGTGATCACTTGATGAAATATAATTCGATCTTACACCAAAAATAAACAAATCTCCTCTGTATTATATATTTTTATAATTGTGATTTTTTGCCATCGTCATGTACATGCTGTAACTACAATATAATTCTATGATTTGTCTCACTGTCATTTTAAAACGTATATATTTATGCTCGCCTATATATCATTGGAGGAAATAAATGATCTTATCTTATTTATTAAAATTAAGTTAAAATACGAATTCGGATAACAAGAAAGTCATTTTAATATTATTTATAATTAAAATACAAATATAGATTAAGTTGATAAGTTCAACCTGGAAAGGGACAGAGTTAGTCGATTCGCACAAGTACACATGTACTTAAATTTTCAACTCGAGAAAAATATTTCACCGATGAGGGAAATACTGCAATTTTAAAAATAATATTGCTATAACTGCAAATTACTAGTAGTTTTAATTAATTCATATTGGAGCAGAATTTAATATAACGTTTTTGTCTAATATTAAATTCTGTTTCAAATATGAATGAATTAATTTAAAAATCAGCAAATACATGAATAATAGCATTGTAAAATACAAACAAATGTGAGATACATTTAACCAAACTCGTTAACAGCTACAACATAAAGTAAATCACAATTTTTTCATTAAAAAACTATGCCAAGAATGCTCAAACATATGATTTATAAACTGATACTTAATTCTTACTTTTAAGAGAGTTTTTGATTGTTTAAATATTTTTTAAGATAATAATGTTAACATAGGTAAATAGTTTAAAAAATGAATATAACAATGACAGCCATACTAACTTTTGTATCACTGTATTTAGACGATATGTATATTGCCACATTGGCTCAAAATAATAATAAAATATCAAAATAACCTTAACATCGGCTTTTTATTATAATTACATTATACTAAGTACAATTTATAACACACAGTTAAATATATAAACTGTGTTTAAGTCTGATCAGCTATAGAAATAAGGTTTGAAAATCAAATATTATCAATCTCTGTCGCCGACATACTAAAAAAGGTAAGTGATATTCGTTTTCAACGACATTTAAATAAAACATTAACCAATTCACAATTATAATAAAATAAAGGAAAGGGGCTCAATAAGCAAGATGCATTCGTTCTAAGCCTAGTATGTGTTCTTATTGTATATACATGCATACGTTGTAAATATTATGAATAAAATACGTTTAAAATAAATGATAAAATAACTCACCTTGTCGTCCGTCTATTTTGTCTCTAACATGTGGTTGGATGTCTTCCTGCGCATAGCATAGGTAATGTAACATAATTATAAAGTAAGCAGAACATTTTGTAATTTCCATCGAAACGTAAGTATTGTATTTAAATAAATATAAAAAGCTGTTGTTTTAGTTAAAATCTTCAGAGATTTTGTAAAGTAGAAGCGGTGTTCACCAGTTACCGATGTTTTCAGCGTTGTAAACGTTCTTATACTGATGTTGTCTTTTATCAATATCTGCCTTTTTAATCAATCAGTTTACGTAGTTGTGCCCACGTCAGTTTTTGTTATTTTATTTTTTTATCTACTTTCATTAGTCTATGTAATTATAAATAGTTAATTGAAATGGTAATAGTGTAGTCATTTAATTGATAGTCGTCAAATAAACACCCCAAGGTATATACTTGTATATAAAACAATGCTCATGGCTTTTTTTTCTTAATAGATACAATTTGATAAAATATCGTGTATAACCATCAAATATGAAATGTAATTTGATTGTTCTGAGATAACGATGAGAGCAATCAAGTGACACAAATTAACCAATCGCTGACCGTTATTTGATAAAAGCACGTGTTTCAAACAGACTGGTAACCATCCTTGATACTTAAGACGAACCCCACTTTTTAATTATTTGCATTGGTCAGAAAATAAAAATAAAATTAAACAACAATGTAATATTATTGGTTGAAATATTGGATGGGTGGTTCTTAGTCTTAGACTGCAATGTTTTCTGTTGTGATAAAGTGTGAACAAATATATGACGTGTTTTTCACTCAGCCTTTGTTATTTACAAACCGTTTGTTTTCAATATTTAGCATCATTTTTATTCTATTTAGGGCTAACAGACGATAAGATAACATAAGCTCTCTTTCGTGGGTATCCGGATTTTTAACCAGTACTCGAGCACACCCATCCCCGCAAGTAACTGATGGAGCGCGTGGTCAATCAGAAAAGCATCGGACCCAGGATCGGAGGTTGTGAGCTCGATCCTCCGTCACCGCGATGTGTAGTGTTTTTGAGCAAGACACTTTACCCGCATAGTACTGGTTCTACCAAAAATCACTCCGGGCCTTATCTGTCTTAGTTGTTAGAACTCAATAAATAAGTTTAAAACACTGATATTTTGCCTACTTAAATCAGCGGTAAAAGACAACTGACAATGAGACGCAATGATTTATACCAATCATCACGGGAACTGAGGGCGGACGGAGATTCAAACACACTATCCCTGTATTGATAGTGAAGGGCGCTACCTATCCGTAGTGTGCTGGTGAAAATTGTTCAGGCGGACTATAATTGTTGAGCAAAAACACCAGTTGTGTCTTGCTGACGATTATTATTGCATGTGAATTCAAAAAAAAAAGTTTATAAATAAATTCATATAAACACACGTAATTGACCTCTTCGAAATCCCGAATTCTCGTCGCGTGCGAGAGCGAGATTTCGCCCGAGACTATGAGCTCATGGGAATTCGTTTCACCGCGGTCGCTGCTGAAACAATGTAGATTTCACTTAAGTAAATTGAATTTTCATACATTAACAACACAAATATTTATTAAAGCAGTTTAATAAAGTTTAATTTGAGAGAGTATGCTAGTATCAATGATGAACATAAGAAATGATGCGGTTGTTGACCATGATTACCTTTTTATTGTGACTTTTATTACTGTTGTAAATGGGTGGTGTTAGCATAATGCTAATTTCATATTATTTTAAAGTAAAAAGCGTTGTTGTGTGGTATTTTTAATATTTGCATAATTTGGAGTTTTTTTTGTTTTTTTATCATATTGTGTATTTTACCTATAACTAGCCTATATGACATCGTTACCCAGTGTACTAGTTACCTGGACAAATAGGATTTTTTAACCTTTGATGGATAGTGTCATATGGAATATATTTGCCTACAGGCATATTGCACACAATGTACGCTATTGTCCAGTTTCTGGCATCCTGCTGAGCTTTCATAATTCACCAACACTACAGTCACACCATGTGGTAATGAGAAAAAAACATGCATATTGTACCCCAATTTGCATAACTCACCACATGTTTTATGACCCCAGGGTTAAAGATAGGATGTATGTTATATTGCATAGTATTATGGACAATTACTTAATTTAAACATTTTCAGTTATTTATGGGGTCAATACCAATGGTAAGAAATTATGGAACGTTCATCCCCTATATTAGAGCGACATGAAACAAAATATCTAATTTTTTGTTCATTTTTTTTGGATAAATTATTCATATCTTAGATGCACTCTGCAAACATAAAATACATTGAAAAAAAAGTGAAATTGATTCTATAAATTCAAAAACATAGAATGTGTATGCAGGTGGGGGAGGGGGAGGCGGACGTACATTTCCAAAATGACCAATTTTATTTACAATTTATATAGTACCTCGGTATAACAACAGGTGAATGTGTATCATTCTATTTATCTTCTTGGAAGAATATATACCAAGAATGCAGTTTTTTTGTCACAAATTGAATTTTTTTTTGAGTTTATGTATCATTTCACAAATACACTTTTATTAAAGAAAGCAAAAATATGCCCTCGTGGTCATGCATTACACGTAAATATTATAAATATGATAAAATCAAAATTGTATGTATATTGTTTTGTGTGATTTGTGTCCGTAGTGTATGGTGTAAATTTACAATAAATATATCAAATTTCTCGTTAATACAATAAATGTATAAACAAAATAAAATGTATTTTAAGTACGTTTCAACCCCAAATAATAACAATCCAATACTATCACACACTACAAACAAATACCATAAGTAAATGATTGTGACACCTAATCATGGTGTGAAATACTGTAAAGTGTATGCATTAACATATGTGTGGTACGAAACCTCAATCTGGCGGTACGAAACGTCTGTAATTCATTCAAAGCTCTCTTAAATAAAAGAAAATCATAGTTTTTTGCAAAAAACTACATTTAGATTATATTGATATGTTATAGTCATAATGTTTTTTTTAATCATTTACCTACGTTTTAAACAAAAAGGCCCATTAACTATGCAACATGCATGTCGTCAGTTGGGTCCGAAATTTGGAAGATAATACATCTATAAAAAGACAAGAATTATTAATAAAATCCGTCATGTCGCATGAACAATAAAACAAATAAAATATAACCATTCCCTATTTGTAAATGATAGTAGGGATATTGATAAAAAAATTAATACAAAACTTCTCAAGTTTACAAATTATCCCACCCATCACCAGAAATCAAGAATTAATTAAAGTATACAAACACGCACAAAACGATAAAAAGTAATTTTATTTTATCATGAGAAACTTATTTTTTTTTATTTTCTTTCATATTTTGTATTGTTTTCTTTCTTTTTATGGCTGTTTTATGTAACTTTGTTGTAATTAACTACTGTCAGAAGCACCACTGCGGTTTGTTATGGTGTGACGCGATTCCCCTGAGCTCAAGTCTCGTACAGATATCGTCACGCACGAGAGCGAGATTTCACCTTTTCGAATTGGAGAATGAGTTATGAGTGTAAAGTTAATAGGTAGTTGGCAGTTTGTAGCTGGGGATTCGAATAACCAACTACCGACAAGGTGCCAGTTGGGGTTTTTAATTTGTTATTATGATCACTTAGTCTATTTAATTTACATATTTTACTCGCGTTTATATGTGAGTATAATCAATTGAAAATGGATGTATATTAATATAAAACCTGATTCCCCTATGAATGGTAGCTGGTTGGTAGTTGGCGATTGGTGGCGAATCCCCAATTGGAAATTTTGAATCGCCTCCTAATGAATATACTCATCGTATTGAAGGAAAAACACGGGAATGGTGTTTATTTATTGTTATAAACTGTTTTGATATAGAAATGATTTGTTTTTGAAAACAAATATCGATAGAAACAAAGTAGAATCCGCAACTGGCAACGGTCGACCCGATAGTTGGTTATTCGAATCCTCAACTGCCGACTGCCTACTAATTTTACACTCATTGATAAGCTTTAATTATCAGTGCATCGATATATTGAATCTGTTTAAAACCAAACAATATTCAATTCAATTCAATTATCAGTACACCAAAGTAACTTTTGATAACATTTGAATAGATGTGTGTGGATGTATGTAACAACAAACGAAATAACTTTAGTAGGTATTCCATATTTGTTTGTGGAGCGCGTGGTCCAGTGGTAGAGCATTGAACCCATGATCGGAGGGTCGTGGATTCGATCCTCGGCCACGGCCTATGTGTGTGGTCCTTGAGCAAGCCACCTTTTCCGCATATGCTTATTACTGATTCTACCCAGGATGACTTCGAACATGATTTGACTAAGTTGTAAGAACTTATTTCACAATCGAATTAAAATAAATAAGTTTAAACTATATGTTTTACTGCTCAAGTCTATAAAAAGTTAAAGTAATTAAAATATAAGACAATACCTTATTATACTGTATCTTAATGTAGATTAATGGGTGGAACACACGGCGATGTTGACATAGAATAATTTGTGTTCACATGGTTATTTTCACATGCGTACGTGTTGCCATAGCAAAATACATGTAGCGGTATTCGCATATTATTAGCTGGGAATCACTCGTGTAGCCGAGTGGTTGTTCTAAAGCGCCGTCTCAATATCACTTACATCTCACCGCCGAGATCGTAGGTTGAGGTCCCATTCGGTCCAAAAACGTTATGCCAGAATATTCTATCCTGTAATTGCCCTGTCACATGTTTAATGTGTAGTGATAAAAGTAATACAACTATTAGATAACTATCATATATACTAAACTGTATAAATAGGCAGTGAAAATGAATTCACGGAGTGAAAAAAATCACAATAAAGTAGAGCGATGATGGTAATTATACACCTGTCACCAACTGCATGAACGATACACCAACATTAGTCTAACGCAGAAACTGATATCTCCCGAATCAGGTCTATTAACTCTAATGAAAAAGTTGGGAATTATATGCCTGTCTCACAATTCATAGCAAATGAACGCTTACTAAACTGTGACGTCATACAAACTTTCAGTTGGAGTAATTGACAAATCAACGTACTCAAATGCGGCTTTCCCAACATTAATATTTAGATGATATTTTGACTTCCATAAAAAACAAAAAACAGCAAATAATTTCTTTTACAACTATCAATTAAAACAAGAACCAAGCTTGAAATCGAACCAGCAACTCAAATGGGAGACAATTTTTCCTAATAACGTTATAGAGTGGAACAAAATATACACCACACCTTTCAGATCCACAGTCGACTCCAAAATAAGAAATTTTCAGTACAAATATCTTTTGAGAACGGTACCAACAAACAAATCTTTCATGAAATATAATTGAATCAATTCAAACCTTTGCAATTTTTGCAATATGGATATAGAAACAATAAATCACTTTTTTGGGGAATGTACACATGCACATACCTTCTGGAATAAGTTAACAACACCTAAGAAATATGAATATAAACATACATTTCTCTTTAGAGACCATTACTTTCGGATCGGTAAACACGACGGAAGTAGTAAATTACATCATTTACTGTGCAAAATATTATATTTTCATAAATAAATGTCAAAATGCCACACTTATGTTTTCCTCTTTTAAACAGTACTTACATAAACAAATAGCAATCGAGGAACAAATAGCAATGACATACGATAAACTTATCAAACATGACAATAAATGGAGATTTTTTCTCCAATAAAATACCATCTACTTATTTCAGGAAGGTTACATTCTATTCCTTTTCCACTTCTTGTCCTTTTCCTATTCATACACTTGTGTGTATATTCTTTTCTCCATAAAACTTGTCTTCTGTTCTCTAAACGCCCCCTTTGTCTTCCTTCAAGACTTTTTTCCTCTCTTACAAAATATAAACTATTTCATCAAACATTGTCTTAATATTTTGAGTGTTTGTGCAACATAGGTATAAAACAAATTTTATGAAAAAAAAGACAAGCATTATGAAATGTCTATATGTGCATAAACATATTATATTATTGTGTTATATTGTATTGTGACCATGTTTGTTGCTACACTATGCTGATTTATGAAATAAAAAATAAATTATGAAAAAAAAACCATTAAAAACTATTTAACGGAACCAATTGGGAGAACTGGGTCCGTTCTACAGACTAAACAAACATAATAATAACTAGTTATTCTTATCTTGACATTGAAGAACGGCCGGGTGTTCTTAATGACACTGGTAAACAAATCTGTGTAGAACCCCTATTCTTCCTCAGCAAGTAGCTTACATACTGAAGCCGGTGTACCGAGCTAGGCTCGAGCACTCCACCTCAGCAATAAGAGGTAAGTGATCCTTAGACGATACCACCTTAGATCATTCTGTCACGGAAGATCCCATGAAGAGGTTTTGTTATTTGAATAAAATATATATGGAAAAAAGTATGTTTCGTGGGTTATATAATGAATTTTGTATTCAAGAGATAAAGGTAGCCAACTATGACAGCTATGAAATAATTAAAGAAAAATAGTACTGGTGGACCAGATCTTTTATCAAACAAGCATTTTGCTGGAAAGAAAGAATTCTTGCTTTTCTTATTTATCATACTTAATAAAATATCTCAAAAACGATTTGTAGGTCCTACATGGCCGAATGGTCTAAGGCGCCGTCACTTACCTCTCACCGCTAAGGTCGTAGGTTCGAGTCCTTTATGTGAGAAAGTTTGCCAGTAACTTGCAGACGGTGGTTCTACTCAGTCTGACTCAGCTGAGGTCTTCATCCACAAGTAAAACTAGAATGTGTTGGAAATGGCGTTAAACCCTATCCATAATGTATTTTTGTCTTCTGATTAATGTACTTCATTAATTCATTAAGTGAAATATTTACGCAATTGACTATGCTACTAATATGCCGCCAGGGAGAATTATTCACACTAGTTATTACCCCAAACTTTTTTTTTGACGTTATTAATTGAATGATTGTTTAAATTTTTAAGTAAATTTAAAATAATAATGTCAAAAACGGTTTCCCTTCATTAAAATGTGAGGTTTAATTTCAAAAGTTTGGTATTATGAGTTGCTTCCATTGCTTTGAACGTGAGATTTAAGTTCAAAATTCCGTATTTGTTATCACAATATTACGCTTATTTATTTTACTTCAATTGTGAAACAAGTTATTTCGGCTTGTGCTATTGACACTCTAAGTCTTCCTTGGTAGAGCCAGTACTAAGCATATGTGGTAAACGTGTCTTGTCGAAGGACACCACACACAGCCGTGGGAGAGGATCGAACCCTCGACCCTCCTATCCTAGGTTCGATGATCTTTCCCAAGACCATGCTCTCCACAAGTGTGTCACATGGACGCGCTAAAGAAAGTACTGCCAGTCATAATTTACATATGATTTAGCTTGCATCGACTGCTTTCATTGCTCCAAACACACTTTGAAATTGTTTTCACAAATTCGCTTTGAATTGTCGGATACCGCAGCGTTATTCTGGTGGTAAAGTGTCGGTTCGATCTTCGGCCGGGCCATACAAAAGACCTTAAAACATGGAACGACGTTTCCTCGCATGACGCTTAGCAGGGGATAGCTGTTGGTCTGGTCTGGTCTGACCGATCTCAGTATTTTTGTTGAAAGCGAAGCTTAAGATAATACAATAAAATTGAATTGAGGGAATTCCTTTTTTTTCATTTTAGTACATATATAAACTACTTTGATAGATTGGGGAGTTATCAGGGATTGGTAATAGACTTTGTTTTATGCTTCTGTCTCAGAAACAGAAGGTAAACTTGAAGACCTGAAACAGTATGGAAACATTTGCATTTATCATGATCAATCCCCGGCAGATCGGTTGATGGCCAATAGCTTGGGGCTCTGAAATCAACGCGATTACGTAGTGAACGGATCACGTGTAATTCGTGTAAACCGTGATAATCAGCATGAAAACAACTCACGTCACAACTAAAGTTCCAGTGAAAACAATAGTGGTAGTAGTGGTTGTAACAGAGTACCAACAACAACCGAGGTCAGAGCAATGGTACTTATCTCTCAGCCGGGTTTCGGAACATTCGTGGCTGCAGTGTAAACCGTTAATCTGACAAGTTTAAGATCATTATATGTTTTAAATACTGGAATTGGCATTTAAGTATTAGCAGAAACTCACTTACTTCATTTTTACAAATTGAATTTAGATGATGGTTTTGACTGAATAGAAATATTTTACATAAACTGATAGTGTAGTTTCTTTGTCCAGTGGAGGTGGCTTAAGTTCTTTATTTCACTATACCAGTGATGGGTATGCCAAGGCACATTTTTTCCCAGATGATTGAAATACTTCTGACTTGTCTTTTATTGATAATATATCAGTTTTTGAAATTAGAAAAGCCGTTGAAAATGCAAAGTGAAGTAAAGCAAGCTAATGGCATAGATACTATTGCCATGGAGATATTGTTAAATGCTACATCCGTTTGATTTCTTCACGTTTTATTCAAAGTTTGTTTTAATAAAGGTACAATTCCATCTATCTTGGGTAAATGTATTATTAACCCAATACCCAATTCTTCTACTGCGGGCCCCCTTTCGCATGGTGGATTGCATTGGCAACTGGTATGTATAACAAGTATTTTAAATAATCATTCAAGTGATTTTTGTGAAAACAATTCCAAAATAGCCGGTGAGAAGAATGGGTTTAGGAAGAAGCGAAGTTCCACATAGCATATATTACAACATACTAGTATTATTGATACGAGGAAAAAACAAAAGAATTCTACATTTTGCGCTTTCATAGCTTTTCATAAAGGGTATGACTATATAGATAGGGATATGCTTTGAAAAAATATTCTTTGATAATAGTAACCGCGGTAGAATGCTTCCTGCTTTAAAGTCATTATACACCTCTGTTTCTTCATGTGCTAGAGTAAATAACTTACTACGGAGTGATTTGATGTTAATTGTGGGTTAAGACAAGGTGGTGGCCTATCTCCTTTGCTATTTAATTTTGTTGTTGATGATTAAGCCTTATATTTAAAAGGTCGTAATATTGAAATCAATATCAACAATGACACTACTTGTATTTTAATGCATGCTGATAATACTGTTGGCAGAAAATGAAACTGACTTACAGAGATTATTATCTGCCCTATCTTATTGGTGTGGTTGAAATTATATGTCTATTAACAATAAGAAGAGTTTCGACCAAATCCAACTCCTAAAACTCCTAAAATGATTATGTGTTTCAGTGTAGTAATAAAAGCTACACTTTGTTAGTAAATACACTTATATTTGTATAGTACTACTAAAATAGTAAGTAAGTAAGTGAGTGAGTGAGTGAGTGAGTGGGTGAGTGAGTGAGTGAGTGAGTGAGTGAGTGAGTGAGTGAGTGAGTGAGTGAGTGAGTGAGTGAGTGAGTGAGTGAGTGAGTGAGTGAGTGAATTAGTAGGTAAATAAATATTTTATTTAAGTGACATGTGTATTAATAAATCAATTAAAAGCATATACAATAAATGAGAATGAATCACCCGGCCGGATGGGTCTATAAGTCACTATTGGTCATACAAAGTATCATATTTAAAAAATGATATAAACAGTAATGGCGATATCAAATTCAATCAAATATACAAAATGGTTGTACTATAATAATATATAAATGTGTTTTTTTTTAACAATTAGTACTGAATAATTGAATGCAGTTATGAGTTATTGTAAGCTGAGTTTCTTCTTTTTAGGAACGCTTTGTTTAATAGATGGATTAATCCATCATAAAGATTAAGACGTTTATTCAACGGAAAAAACACTTGAACGGGCCTCTCATGTAACTAAAGGAAGTGACGTCAGTCGACTACTTTGATTGGGCAATCACTTTCGATAGGAACTGGAGAAGTCGAGGTGTGTTTAAATTTTTCAGAGCTGGAAATAATTATATTATAACCTAATGATTATGATTTATCTATTAATTTAATCATTTTTGTTTAATATAAACTGTTTGTAAAGACATGCATTGGGAATATTATTGTAAATGTTGGAATTAGGATAAACTTCGTCGTTTTATTACCCGCCTCGTGGTATTGCCAAACAAGCACATGATTTCCTATGGCTGTTATAATTTAAGGAACACGAACTATTTAAATGACAAAATTGTCGTTGTGAAGAATTAATACGTTTTAAATTTTGTTTTTATATATTCTCCTTGTTACGACATGCAATGGTTATTTTATTAGAAATGTCGGAATTAAATTAAAGATGGTGGTTCTTCACCGACAGCGTTGTCGGGTTGGTTTGCCGACGTTTCAAAATATTTTAAAGGACACGTAAAATATTTGTTCGTCTTTATGATTTATAATTATTAGTTGTAAGTTCGGTTGTAAAATCAAGTATAATCTACTGAAAAGAACTCCCAAGCAAAAATTGGGAAATTATTAAATGTTGGTTTATTCGCCGACCTCGATGTTCTATTCGCCGAGCACATGGTCTTTTGAGGGTATTATCCGCCATAATTCAGATTGCTTTATTGTATTTTCACTTGTGGGGGTGGGTGTGTGTGTGTGTGTGTGGGGGGGGGGGGGGGGGGGGGGGTCATTCCCCCAGAAGTGGACATCATACCCCAGAAGTGGACATCATACCCCCAGAAGTGGACAGCATACCCCCAGAAGTGGACATCATACCCCTAGAAGTGGACATCATACCCCCAGAAGCGGACAGCATACCCCCAGAAGTGAACAGCATACCCCCAGAAGTGGACATTATACCCCTAGAAGTGGACATCATATCCCCAGAAGTGGACAGCATACCCCCAGAAGTGGACAGCATACCCTCAGAAGTGGACATCATACCCCCAGAAGTGAACAACATACCCTCAGATGTGTACATCATACCCTCAGAAGTGGACATCATACCCCCAGAAGTGGACATCATACCCCCAGAATTGGACAGCATACCCCATACCCCAAAAAGTGGACAGCATACCCCCAGAAGTGGACAGCATACCCCCAGAAGTGGATAGCATACCCCCAGAAGTGAACATCATATCCCCAGAAGTGGACAGCATACCCCCAGAAGTGGATAGCATACCCCAAGAAGTGGACATCATACCCCCAGAAGTGGATAGCATACCCCCAGAAGTGGACAGCATACCCCCAGAAGTGGACAGCATACCCCCAGAAATGAATAGCATACTCCCAGAAGTGGACAGCATACCCCAAGAAGTGGACATCATACCCCCAGAAGTGGACATCATACCCCCAGAAGTGGATAGCATACCCCCAGAAGTGGACATCATAGGCCCAACGATTGAGCAATCAGGTGAAGGTTCGTGTCAGATAATCACAACATGCATGCATAATAATTTAACTGCACACGTTCCGTAGTCTGTTAAAGAATATAATTGGAACAAAACGTTCATAGAACTGAGACTTGTTCTCAACAAAATGCTGTTGGTATATTTATAATATTCCTGCTGTTGGTGTATTCATTATATTTCTGCTGTTTGAGTATTGATTATATTTCTGCTGTTGGAGTATTGATTGTATTTCTGCTGTTGGAGTATTTATTATATTTCTACTGTTGAGGTATTGATTTTATTTCTACTGTTGGAGTATTGAATATATTTCTGCTATTGGAGTATTTATTATATTTCTGCTGTTGGAGCCTAATTGTATTTCTGCTGTTGGAGTATTTCTTATATTTCTGTTGTTTGTGTATTGATTATATTTCTGCTGTTGGAGTATTGATTATATTTCTGCTGTTGGAGTATTGATTATATTTCTGCTGTTGGCGGATTGATTATATTTCTGCTGTTAGCGTATTTATTACATTTCTGCTGTAGGGGTATTTATTGTACTTCTGCTGTTGGAGTATTAATTATATTTCTGCTGTATGAGTATTTATTATATTTCTGCTGTTGGAATATTGATTATATTTCTGTTGTTATTTTTGCTGTTGGAGTATTTATTATGTTTCTGCTGTTGGAGTATTGATTATACTTCTGCTGTTTGAGTATTGATTATATTTCTGCTGTTGGGGTATTGATTTTATTTCAGCAATTGGAGTATTGAATCTATTTCTGCTGTTGGAGTATTTATTATATTTCTGCTGTTGGAGTATTGATTATATTTCTGCTGTTGGAGTATTTATTATGTTTGTGATGTTGGTGTATTAACTATAATTATGCTGTTGAGTATTGGTTATGTTTGTGCTGTTTGAGTATTGATTGTATTTGTGCTGTTAGAGTATTGATTATGTTTGTGCTGTTTGAGTATTGAATATATTTGTGCTGTTGGTGTATTGGTTATGTTTCTGCTGTTGGTGTATTGGTTATGTTTCTGCTGTTGGTGTATTGGTTATGTTTGTGTTGTTGGTGTATTGATTTTATTTGTGCTGTTGGAGTTTTGATTATGTTTCTGCTGTTGGTGTATTGATGATAGTTGTGCTGTTGGCGTTTTTATTATGTTTGTGTTGTAGGAGTATTGATGATGTGTTTGCTGTTGATGTATTGGTAATGTTTTTACTGTTAGAGAATTGATTATATTTGTGCTGTTGGTGTATAGGTTATGTTTGTGCTGTTTGAGTATTGATTGTGTTTGTGCTGTTGTAGTATTGATCATGTTTGTGCTGTTGGTGTATTATGTTTGTGCTATTGGTATATTGGTTATGTTTGTGCTGTTGAAGTATTGAATTTATTTGTACTGTTGGAGTATTGATTATGTTTGTGATGTCGGTGTACTGGTTATGTTTGTGCTGTTTGAGTATTGATTATGTTTGTGCTTTTGGTGTATTGGTTATATTTGTGCTGTTGGAGTATTGAATTTATTTGTGCTGTTGGAGTATTGATTATGTTTGTGATGTTGGTGTATTGATTATGTTTGTGGTATTGGTGTATTGGTTATATTTGTGCTGTTGGAGTATTGAATTTATTCGTGCTGTTGGAGTATTGATTATGTTTGTGCTGTTGTCGTATTGATTATGTTTGTGCTGTTGGAGTATTGGTTATATTTTTGCTGTTGGTGATTTGATTATTTTTTTGCCTTTTGGAGCATTGAATTTATTTGAGTTGTTGGAGTATTGGTTATGTTTGTGCTGTTGAAGTATTGATTATGTTTGTGCTGTTGATGTATTGAATTGATTTGTGCTGTTGGATTTATTTGTTATGTTTGTGCCGTTGGAGTATTGGTTATGTTTGTAATGTTGGAGTTTTGATTATTTTTGTGCTGTTGGTGTATTGGTTATATTTGTGTTGTTAGAGTATTAGTTATGTTTGTGCTGTTGGAATATTGATTATGTTTGTGCTGTTGGAGTATTGATTTTTTTTGTGCAGTTGGATTATTGGTTATGTTTGTGCTGTTGGAGTATTGGTTATGTTTGTGTTGTTTGAGTATTGATGATGTTTGTGCTGTTGGAGTATTGAATTTATTCGTGCTGTTGGAGTATTGATTATGTTTTTGTTGTTGGAGTATTGTTTATGTTTGTGTTGTTTGAGTATTGATTATGTTTGTGCTGTTGGAGTATTTGTCATTTTTGTGCTGTTGGAGTATTGATTATTTTTGTGCTGTTTGAGTATTGATTATATTTGTTGGAGTATTAGTGATATTTGTGCTGTTGGAGTATTGATTATGTTTGATTATATTTGTTTGGGTATAGGCTATGTTTCTGGTATTGGAGTAATGCTTATGTTTGAGTCGTTGGAGTATTGAATTTTTTTCTAAACTGTCGGAGTATTTGTTATATCTGTGCTGTTGGAGTATTGATTATATTTGTGTTGTTTGAGTATTGATTATGTTTGTGCTGTTGGAGTATTGGTTATATTTGTGCTGTTGGAGTATTGATTATTTTTGTGTTGTTTGAGTATTGATTATGTTTGTGCTGTTGGAGTATTAGTTATATGTGTGCTGTTGGTGTTTTGATTATATTTGTGGTGTTGGAGTATTGGTTATATTTGTGGTGTTGGAGTATTGATTACATTTGTGCTGTTTGATTATTGGTAATATCTGTGCTGTTGGAGTATTGCTTATGTTTTTGCTGTTGGAGTATTGATAATATTAGTGCTGTTTGAGTATTGATTATGTTTGTGATGTTGGAGTATTGGTTATCTCTGTGTTGTTGGTGTATTGTTTCTGTTTGTGCTGTTGGTGTATTGATTATGTTTGTGCTGTTTGAATATTGATTATGTTTGTGTTGTTTGAGTATTGGTTTTGTTTGTGCTGTTGGTGTATTGATTATGTTTTTCTCTGTTGGTGTATGGATTATAGCTGTGCTATCGTCGTATTGACTATGTGACTGTCCTTGATGTATTGATACTATTTGTGATGCTAATTATGTTGGTGTTGTTTGGTATTGTCAATGTTTATGCTATAGTCACGGTATTATGTATGTTATTGGCGTATTGGTTATAGTTCTGCTGTTGGAATATTGGTTATGTTTGCGTTATTGTCGATTGATTATGTTTGTACAGATGGTTGTGGTGACTGTCTTTTTCATGCAAATTACCCTGTAATCTTGTTCTTATTTCTAACAGTGCAGACATATTTTCTGAACCGTATGAAGAATTAACATTAGTGACGTGACTTAGACGTAGATCAATTATTAATAGTTATCGGTGCTTGCTTATTGTCAATTAAGGCAATTACGTTATCGTAGGCACATCTATGACATGAAGATGTATGCAAATCAATACATGATGTGGACATTAGATCGTAAAACGTCACATTATTTTATATTTGTTTTCAGTACATGTATTTGAATAATTATTTTGTGTATTCTTACATTTCTATTAAATGCTTTCTCATCTGTAGTTGATTAAATTGATTATAAGTGTATATTACTTCATTTGTTGTTATTCTGTTTTTTCCTAAACTAAATTTAGTAATTTGTGATGTTTTATATTTTTATTTCTAATATATGTTTAAATGAATTGATACTTTCTGATTATTCTAGCTTTACTGGTCAAAAGTCGGAATGGATCGTGTCATGTGTGGTTATCCGCTCGTTAACTGTTTCTGTAAATACTGAATCTGATTCAGTTTTCATTTCATCCTGACCAAACTTGGTCGGGATATTTAAATCCATTAAAGGTCGGACGATTTCTGGAATCGGGTAGAAAGTACCAACATGGACAGATGTAAGGTCGTATATTTATAAATAATGTCAAAATAAACCACGCATAAAGTGTCTCGTATCTTTGACACTTTAAAAAATCAAAGGCCAATGTTGTTATAATATAATGAGCTAATTAATGAACTTATCCGATATCTATATGCAGGCATCGTCGGATACCCTCCCCACCCCCCGGTGTCAATTCCGATACTCTCCATCTGTTACCCTGGGAAATTACGCTAGCTCTGTGTCGTTTTATTAGAACAGACCAGAACTAAATACAATCTTATCAAAACGGCGTTTGCATGAAACTAGCGTTGCGATTGTATAACGTTCCCTTCATGAAATCGTGAAGATCGTGTGATAACTCAATCAAGCGTTTAAACCTTCGGCTAAAAGCTAAAAATAGCTCAACTGATTACATCATTTTCATCATTATCAGCCGTAATAGCAAGAGTATAACTGCTTATTCACTTTATTGAATGTGTTATTTATGTGCATGTATGTATTGTCCGTACGGTTTTACCTGGCAATAGTGAGTATTCTATGTATATCCGTGAATTTATTGTGAGTGTCCGAATCAACATATTGATATAACTGTTGACAAACCGATACCAATACATTGTTATATCGGCATCATATTGCACTCAGTAATAGTTGCACGGAGAAAGCGTTTAATAGGCCAGACATATTGACGAAGATTAATCGTAGGTGAGAACGTCACACGCACCTGCTAAATACAGTGCCGGGACGTTGTTTCGAAAGCTGGTTAAGTAATTTAATGTGTTTCGATTGAGGGTACATGTGTAGCTTCTAAAGTAAGTTCGCACTGACCTTCTGGGTATTAGAGGAATCTGCTTCATTGATATAGAGACCTGTGCGACCGATAAAATTCCAGATTACCTCAAAACAGATTCATTCTAAATGTAACTTTTATCGGAAATGAAGCAATTGCGCATGACGTAGGTTTTCTCCACAGCTAATGAGTGCCAGGTAAAACCTAGTCTTGATCATGTACGACGCTTGCTTTTCTAAATGATAACAGCCTTGACAAGTTGTACAGAAGAAGCTTTGGATTTGGAAGTAAGATCTGATAGGCTGAAACAAACACACCTCTGCAAAAGTTATGCTACCATAACATTTAAAAATATTTATTCAGACGGAAGTCATAGCAGTTATGTAAATTTTTGTCATAGAAAATATCTTATAATATAATATAATGAATATAGAAATAAGCATCCAACCGATACTCTTTTGAAATACTATGGAAAGCTCCAAGGTAGTCCGATTGTTTGTTTCAACCAATCAAAAACTTTATTCGATTTTCGCTAAATAAAAATCTTTTTTATTCTCTACCAAACTTGTCAAGACGTATGTCGTTTAGAAAAGCAAGCACCGCATATGATCAAGACTAGGCAAAGTCTTACTAAAAAGGCTACGGTTGTTTATTTATTTCATATAAAAAATCACTGCACATTTATACATGCCTGATATGATGGCATGTGTTTGCCGTCGGAATATTTAGTCGTGTTATGTATTTTTATATATAAAAAAAGACGACTAAACACCTCAAATATCAAAATATGAAATTGCGATTTGTAAACGCAACACATAGTCACGGATTACCCTCAAGTGTCATGCATGCACTCGCCCAAGTAAAATCAATGTCATTTTAGAGCAATGCTCGACATTTTGTCGCGTAATTAAAATAATCTAGCGCTAGTTTCCATTTGAATATGAAGAGGAAGTCATGAAACAAGGGCTTTACCGTCGTCTTAGTTCGTCGTGAAAATAATAACATGACCCAAATGTCGTGATGACAGCCACATGTCACCATAACATAATATATGTATGTTTGAATAAATATTATAACGTAAACTGACAGCTACAAGAAGCGAAAAAAACAACAAAACAACAACAATACATTTAACTGCTGTAAATTTGAACTGTTTTTATCTTACAATAGGATGCATTGATGTACGTGCCAATAAAACAATTAAATAGTTAGTACAAAGTTATACAGTTATACACAAGGTTATATTGAATAAAATTCTGTTCTGTTCTGTTCAGTAAAATGTGCAATTTGCTTTACATAGTCGTATCGTGGCTTTCAATAACATATTTAAACAAGTATCATAAATAAACACCAATTTACTTGGATCTAAATTCGGCACTTGCTTGAAACTCTACAAATCAAGATATTAGATGAAAACGCTTAATTGATACAATAGAGTTAACTATAATATATATAAATCCGTCAGTTGATATAGGACAGTGTTTGTAACGATGTGTTTATGATTTAATTTAATATTATTCCATCAACTGCAAAAACCCACTAACGTGGTTTGTAAACGAATAGCAATTAATATTTCTTGAATTTTCTAGACTTAGCTGGTCAGTGATTAACCTTACAAATACATAAACTGTGAAGTACCACAACACATTTATGGTAAAGAGACAAATGATTCAATGTGGTTACATTGAGAAGTAAATCGTTGTAAAAGTTAGATTTTCATACAATGCCCGTTTAATTTGTTTCTGACAAATTAATTCTCAACCCAATCAATACTAAGATGGTAACATAAGAATATCTAAGTCCGAAAGAATGGATTTGGATGAAAGTCTCAAACTTATGACGAATTTAGATCTTAGTGAAACAACCATTGTTCATAGCACACAGTGATGCATTTTATAAGGACTTAAACTAAAACGTCTTAATATTAAACACCAAGTAGGTGATCACTAATTCAATTCTGTTGATAAAAATAGAACTAGCACAGCAACCACAGCTCTTAGTATCCGAATGAGACATCTTTCTTATTCGGTACCAGGTTAATCTGCCAATCTGAAGCTTTGTCTTGATAAACTTCCGCCTTCACGTCAAGATCCCTTTCTTCCCATCCCTTCGCCTCCACGATCACCGTAGTGGGACTCGGCTTGAACTCTAGCTTACAGTCGGCAGGCACGAAACTGAAATTACAAATATTGCATTTTGATGATAACTGATTGTGCATTCACAAAATATATTACATTGTTTAACGGGTCTTATAAGAGTGATGCTTTTTAAATGAATTAATCAATCTATAGTATGCGAGGATCAGAGTTTGAAATCAACGTCTCAAAATATCGTCATTTATGATGATTGGGTGGGCGTCGTTTAGATATTCTTTAAAGTCGGAAAATATATTGACATTTTCAATTTCAGTGTCGAGCTATACAGACAGCAGCGATCAATGACTCGGTGATACTACACTAGAATGATTATCAAATTAGTGACATGGGCGTTTTTTTACACTCCTGTACCGTAAATGAAAAAAAAAAAACGATCAAAGAACCAGGATTTAAAACTAGTCACAGTGTTAACGTCCCATGACAATGGACAAAGTAGCTGGAACAACACTGAGATGCAACTGACCGCATGGCCGTTCTCTTAATGTCATGCCATTTGAACTTGTAGAAGGAAACAGTTTCAGCTCAAATAGTGAAACTGCAATATATGGAGTTCGTGATCCAATACGAGAGTTTCGAACCCAGGATTGAAGGGTCGTGGGTTCGATCTTCCGTCAGAGCTATGTTTGGTGTCCTTGAGCAAGACAGTGTTTCACTTGATGTTCGGTACTGGTTCAGCCCAAGAAGACTTTGAGCGTGATTTGTCTAAGTTGTATCGACTTGTTTCACAGTCGAAGTAAAATAAATGAGTTAACCAAATTGCAATAGGAAATACGTCAACTACAACTGATTAAATAAGAACGAAACTGAATATGTAATACTGTTTCTTGAAAAAGAGAGTTATAAAAATGCTTCAATAGAAAAAGTAGATATGTACACAACTGAAATACATGAACATAACACTTGGCAAGCAACTACAACTCACCGTTCACATTTGAATTCTAACGTACGGCGGTATGAAATTTTGTCAGATGAAATATACGTGCATGGGAAGTTAAATTGAATTGTATAATTGTAAAGATTGTCAATAATTCACCTATGTGCTGATTTTCTTGTTATAATTTAAGAATCACCTTTTTATAGTACAACTGAAACAATACAAGAACATAACGCGGTATTACTTAAAAACATCTAAAAAACATCTTAAACATGTCGATGGGAAAAAATTGCTGACACATGCCGTCGGCCAGCTGTGAAATTTACAAGAAACACAACCCATTTTTAGACATAACTGATTCGAAGCGTACAGAAATAATGCCTTAATAAAACAATCACATGGTACTAATATTCATTTTTTATTGGAATATGGGGATTTAAATTGTTCAATGCAAGTTAATAATATCTCATTATCTGGACCAATACCGCAGGCAAGACGGGATTGAACCCCGGATTGAACAAAGGGTCAAAAGTCTACATTATGTATCCAGAAAGGAGATTCAAAGCTCTACAATGCATTATGCAAAAGAAATATGTGTTAAATTTCTACATCATATATAAAAAATGATGAGTAAAAACGGTGGCACATATGTATTAACCAAAATTAGGGAGTCCCCCACCGGGACTCAATAAGCACCCAATGAGATTTTATTATGCCAATGCATTCATTTCTGTTGATAAATATATGTTTATCACGTCAATTCAAGTAAATCAGGCACATGACGTCATTATATATAATCATACATTTTGACCTGGACGGAACTTCTTTTAACCCATCTTAAAATGATTGAAAACGAACTAAAATACAGACATGATAAAAAGAATACAATATAAGTGTCTAACATTACCAACTTCATCAGGTTCGGCGCGAAAAAAAAATCAACAAGCAGAGCTTCGTCCTGAATTTTTGTTAAGCCTCATCTGATAAAGTTGATAATATCAGACACTCACATGGTATTCTCTATTTTCCATACTTACTAAGTGGTTACTCTGACTTTTGATACACAGCAATCTTCTGGAACAGTACAGTTGACGTCATCGGTTGGTGAATAAGCCGGTCGTTTCCCGAATAGTCCTGGCTTGCGCTTACAATCAGAACATGTTTCGTCACAACCGCACCCTCCACAGCATTCGCAGCCTATAGCAATTAATGTAAACATATTATTAATAAAGGAAGTAACGAACGTTAATGGAGATCTAGGACTGTGTTAAATATGGCTAAAATCATCGTCGGATACCCACGGGTGTCATTTCTGATACTCTCCATCCATCTATATCCGGGAGATTACGAATATGACTGAATAATAGGTCGTTTTTTATTGGTCAAAAAAGGTACAGTAACAATATCTCGGATAAAGTGAGGGAAAAAACCGAACCGCACCAAGCGGTTTACATAAATAGAAGGAAATTAGCAGTGGAAAGAAAAGAATAAAAAGAAACAATATGTTTAAGAAGAAAGAATGAGCGATAATAATATAGATTTGCAGAAAGATAAGATATAAGATAGATTTATTGTCTGTTAACTAGCTTTTACAACAACGTTCCGATACCGTATTTAGTGGCACTCGTGACGTAGGTTCCCAGTCTTGATATGATGTATGTCCGATCGAATCGCGTAAAAACCGGAAAAAAAAACAAAACACGAACAAGCGGTGTTGAAAAAAATATTATTTTATATGTATTACGTCGTTATAGTTACTACTTTAAATGTGGCAGTCATACTAAAAGTTCTGATTTTAAAGCACATGTATAAAAAAACCGGAAAAAAAACACATTCATAAAATCGCATAAATGACATAATTTACGGAAAGACGAATGAGAAAAGCTCAGCGTTGGCCTTTAAAATTGATATTTTGAATAAATAAAGCCAGTATACTACTTTTTAAAGATACCAGTCTTTCTATTATTAACATAAATAATTCCGAATCTTACGCCAATCTCAAATCGTGGTATTGAGCCCACAATCTCAATTTTTCCCTGCGTTTTACTAAAACAAATGGCGGCCATATTAACCGTCGCTTTGGATACTGAAATAGACTATTTACTAATGCGCAGTAATCGTCTGCATTTCATGTTATTTTAGTGGAAATTGTATACTTTTAGTACCGCATATTTGAAGAGTTTTGCTCGTTGTTTGATAAAACAAAAAAAATCTCAATCAAATCAAATTTGGATCTCTACATCCTTTGTTATGGCAATTACATTTTGAAACTATTTGAAACTATTTTATCGGCCGGAGGAAATGAACAAGCCGTCAAGGAAACACGGCTGAAATGTTTTAAAGTAACATGGTACCCGTTAATGAACAATTTTAACACCCTTAAAAAATTTCCTGTTATTTTAATGGTTTGTGGAAATCAATATACCTTCATAAGCACCATATTTTCGCATCCTTAGTATAACTACGTCATCGTCTTACAACGCTATCGAAAACGGTATAAACTGTAGTTTAAAAATTATGTTTCTCAATTTAAAATACTATTTATTTGTGAAATTTTAAAAATATAAAGATGTTTTAAATATTTGGAAAAGTTTGGCGATTTAATTTGATTTTTACGAGAAATTACTTTATAGCGCAGCATTTGCTGATATGTGTCATTGGGCTAAACATTAAGTTAAATTTGAACCCTGATCACTCCAGTAACTTGATCCAGGGCGCGATTTTTTATGATAAAACGTACAAGTGTGTAAGAATTGGGTTACGACCGTATTGAGGTTTCTAATGACCGCAAATTTATTTTAACGACTCCACGTTCGGTGTTGCCGTTTAAAGCTTCAATACGATCGCAAATTTCAAAACTACAGTATACTTAACCCTGTAATACAATACATATTCTAACCCTACCAGATCGCAATGCTGGTTGCTTTTTAAATCGTTATGCTATATTATCCGTTTTGAATACGACCTTAGAAGACATAATTGGTTTAAAGTATATTCTAATTAACATTTACCCGGGAGATCAAACTCCACAAATCCTGTCGTAATCACACATGTCTCTCGCGTCGTTTGTGGGTATGATGTGGTTGTTTCTGCTGCTTTTGTTGTTGTTGTTGTTGTTGTTGTTGTTGTTTGTTTTCCAGAGTCTGTCGTTGTTTGTGATGACTCCGCGGTAGTAGTAGTAGTAGGTACAAAGCTACTGGACGGGACCATCGAACTGGAAGGAAAACCGGTAGGTGTTGTACTCGCATCAGTGCTTGACGCAATACTAGTTGAGCTGGAAAATGCAGACGAAGGGCTTGTTGCCACACTTGACGTGGAAGTAGTAGTATTGCTTAAACAGAATCCGTATTTACATATCTGAAAATAAAATGTAAATATAGTATGCCATCATTTAATACAATTGTGTTAAACTTTTGATTCCGCTTTGACAAATTCAGTATCTGTAAAATAAAAATAGTTCAATATTTTTTTATAAAGTTCATCTTACTTTATTCATATTTCTGAACATTATAATTATTTTATCATGTCGATGTATTTATTTCTGTTGATAAACTTCCTGCCTGATAAACATATGTTTTTTTCACGCCAATGCAAGTTTATCAGGCATATGCCGTCATTATGTATAATTATATAATTATAATATACAATAATACAGGATGTAACAAAAGATGCTGATTTTCAATTTCATGAAAAAACGAGTTAGAAAATTTGACATGATAAAGAAAATACAATGTCCTATATTATCAGACAGAGCCTCGTCTTGAATTTTCTCTAAGCCTCTACTGATAAAGCTGTTAATATCAGACACTTACATGGTATTCTCTATAACTATATACAAATGTATACACTTACATAAATGTTTTTTTATATAAAATGTCTTCCTATTAAGCTTGATAAACTGACCTTTCAACCAGACTAAGTAACTGCCCTGAGGACGTACTGCTCCTTTTAAGAATGGTAGGTTAAACATCTAATAAAATCTACTAGTATTTTTATATGAAACTAGAAATGTATATGTCTATCTAAGATTGCTTAAAATCCCTTTCCCAATATATCATGCTTATATATTCTCACTGGCCTCATATTGCTATAAAGATATATATTTAAACATGGCAATATATATATGTCAAGGTTAAGCTGCTTTAAATTGCAACTTATTTTCTGGCGTATTTAATGAGTCACGTTATTTCATCTTTATTTGATCTGTCCTGTTGCTTTAATGTAGTGTATATCATTTTCCTCTTAGAAAGACTCCGAATGACAATGTGATAGTCGTCAATCAGTATTTTAGTCCTGTCTATTTTGTAGAATAAGGATTTCGTTTCAAGTTTACCACTCAGATTAAAATGCAAGTGTCACTTTTTATTTTAATTGATATGCAAAACTATTCGTACTGTATTTATTAAAGATAATGAGATACTTTTTTTTATTTTTAAAAAAAAACCATTTATATCCTCATCTTCCTGATATAGATCTACTGGCTTTAAAACTTACAGTCTATTGGACATAATGTGAACGGAGGATAGAATAAACCTTCAATGCAGTTAGAATTAGCCCAGTCGGTAAGGCGTTTGACTATCGATCAAGTGGTCGTGAGTTCGAATCCCCGTCCGACAGCATTCTCAGTTATGATTAATTTACGATATTTTGTCTCGTTATCGTTCGTCTCTCACCGCTTATTCAAGTGGGAAAGTTATCAGTTATTTTCGGAGATTGGTCGGGTGTGTTCGGGTACTGGTTAACCTTTCAGGATGCCAGAAAACAGCGATTAGGTTAACTGATCGTCTATCAGTCCTCGATGGCATAAAAATGACGTTAAATATTCAAACAATCAATCTTTGATGAGATTCTCAGCTGATGTGATTTCCCATAACACCAACACTTATAATCACTTTGGGAGTGAATTTTGTAAACTTTATTTGGTTTTCTGTGTGTAGATCACGGCAGACATAAAATATAGCCATTTTTTATATATTACCAAAAAAGAACATATTTCGTGTACATACCGTTCCACCTTCGCATGGCGTGCTATCTCCGACTTTAGTGGGTTCACATGAACCGCCTGTAACGCAACCCTGTCGACCGCTAAAACAATCAACACCGTCCCCATCGGCTAAATTCTGAAATAGACCATTCAGATGCTGTGATTAAATTCTTAAGGTCTGATTTAATAATTACCTCCCTTACATAACGGTAACAAGATTCTTACAAGCAAGAAAGAAGTGCCGGTTGGGCAAGGTTATTCTTATATACGCGTATTGTTGTCATACTTCTTTTCACATATGAGAACATTCGAGCATTTTGATGAGTTCTGTTTGTTTGACAGTGGGTACAACAGCTATAACAGTTTAATGATGCGTAGTGTTACACTGCAGCAAATGGGCAGAATTGTCAAAAATGAAGAGGTGTCATCAGACCATCAAAATTGTGAAAAAGCAATCTGGTAAACCTCGTGTTTTTTTCTGCATATTTGGCCTAACAGAGGACTGTGGAAAAAAGGCACTTTTAGAACCATTAGTAATATGTTTAGTGTTCCAGAAGTGCAAGATTAATTATTGTTTGAGAAGCTAAGTACCATTGGGGGAGGTTTCCATACATCTCTCTAGGGATACATTAGTCTATCCCAGAACCTGATATCTTCCAGATGAAAAACTAAGCGAATTCTATCCCACAATTCATAGCAATTAAACGCTATTAAACTGTGACGTCATTCAAACTTTCCCTGAAACAACTGACAAATCAACGTGCTAAAATGTGGCTTTTCAAACATTGTTATTTCACGAACCCAATCGGAAGAGCTGTATCTAATTTAGAAACTAAGGGATACACTAAGATGCATGGAGACTGCGTTCCGTTTTAAAGTCATTTGTAAATTAATTTCAGCGCAAACTCAAACGACCAGTCTATATATCATGGAAACATACATTTCTAGTGTGTGAAAAAGCGCTTCAAATGTTGACGTCAATATTAATAATATCGTTACACTCAATCCATGGTAACGCAAGTTTGGTACTCATTTTGAAAGAGATAGAGATTCATTAAGAATACGCTATATTGATTTCAATACATCCACCGAGTATTGTGCAGCCTGGACTCCCTTCAAATCTGACTTCCACATTGATTCAGTTTTTAAAGTGTCTTTCATGTTATAACATGTGTAATGATATCCACATATTTGCTTCAACGGTAAGCGCTGTAACACCGCATAAACGTCTCACTACACAGTTACACCCTTTTTTACCACGGTAACATGATTCTTACGCTTGAAAACAAAGCTGTTTAAACTTATTACTCATTAATGATCACACAGAATAGTTTATTTTTGTTTAGTTTTTATTCTTTAATTAAAGTCATCATGGTTAATACATAGTATATACATCATATTAAACAATCCTTACATCTATCAAATAATCATGTCATTCTAAATAGAGAATTATAAGAGATTATTATTAAAACATGTCGGAAGTAGGAACAGATTTATACTCATTGGTAACGGCGAACCGTGACGCTAACTGATCAATGAAAATGAACTTTTTATTACGTGTGAAAGCGGGTTTATAAATACACTTACGCAGAACGAAGAGTTGCTGCCATCCTGGTTCTGGCACTGTTGGTCTGGTGTGTACTGGGTCCCATATGGAGGGAACGTTAAAAACTCGTCAAAGTCGAAAGAACTGTCTGTGGAACGCAAACAAGCAAAAGCTGTTGTGCTGCAAAAACATCATTATGAACATTTAATTAAAACATATTTGATTGCCATATAAACACATATTACATTAAATATTATGCATATTAATTATATACGATTATGGGCAAAAGGGTCTGGACACAAGTGCCATTTCCTATTTAAAAAAAACTCGGTACAAATGAAGTAATGTATGTTGCTCTTTCACTATTCTTTGAGTTTGGAACTATTACTATAGTACCGAGTGATTCTTTATAATAGCGGCAATGATTTTGTTTGTAACGTATATACCAAACCTATCACGGAGCTCAAAACAATAAAGACGTGTTGTTGAATCAAGAGGAAATGGTAACAATTATACATAGAGGATACTTGGTTTATTGCAGTTTTTAGTATAAAGATAACAATATTTTACATCGCTTCATCATGTCAAATAATTCTGCTTTGAATTGGTATGCATATTCTATGTTTAAAATGTCTCTTATAATTCTTTTAGAATGGCTATGTACAAGTTTAAATGTTCATGTCTATGTGTTATTATTGTGTGATATGTACATAGATGAAACGGAAATAAAGATAATACTAGAGGATCTTATACGAGTGCTTATTTATTATTGAATTTATTAAACGAGTTGGCAAAATATATAATGCGAGGCTCTGTCAAGCATTATATACCTTTTTGCTGACGTGTTTAATAAAATTTAATTCCATTATAAATGAACACGAATGTAAGATCCTCCCTGTATATTTTTTAACTGTTCCTGCGGATTCAACAACACGTGAGATTCTTTTATCACATAACTCAGGAAATTGGCACATTTGACCATTTAATTTTCATATCAACTCTATAAAAATGAGGATTTGTTTAGTTTCCTTAGTTTTGGTATGACGTTACGTCAGAAAATAACGTCATTTTATCATAAAAGATCGACTTCACTTCGGAAAGCACATCGGCAGGTTACGTACGAGAGCCTTGTTATACAGAAAACACCGAACGGTGACTCGACAGTGATATCACACTAGGTTAATATCAATTTTTCTTAAAAACGGGGAGTGCGCGAGGATTTATTTTTTTATTTTTATTTTTATATTTTTTTATTTATGAAAATAAAGAGGGTCGGGGCGGCATGAAAATTAGGGGTGGGTGTGGATGATAATCTAGCAATTAATTTATTATGGCCTAAACTATAAACTATCCGTCGATGGCATCAGAATGACGCTATATATATATATATTCAAACAAAGCAACGTTTCTGATCGCTAATATAACGGTCAAACCTTTTTTTATGGACATACTGTCTGATGCCAAATATGTATTTTTAAAAGAAGCATATGTATGTATATTCTTACAACAAAGACCCATTTCCAATAGTAAACTCTATTTTGTATCGGTCATTGTCATTGTTTACCGTTTAATATTCTGACACTTCCTTAAATGGTATGACACGTGATCTATCGCATATTTAAGGGGTGGCCGGGGGGTGGGGGGGGGGGGGGATAGTCATTCGGTACATTTTACTATCAATTAGTCAGTTAATTCAATTATATTCAATTTTACAAAAAATGACGTAATTAATCGTTTCTGTTACTAATCCTAGTAACAATAAGTACACGTGACTGTTGACAACAAATGGAATTGGTGTTGTGTATTATTATGCTATTTGATCAGCCATAGCAATATATAATGCTTAATAAGTCAGCGGGAGATTTAATGAAGAGGGGGCGGGGAAAGTCTGCTGACTGAGCAGCCTATTTAACAACATAAATATATATTTAACTGTATTAGTTGAATAAAATTTCAAATCATACTTACTTTGCCAATACATCGTTAAATTCATTAACGTTGCAAAGTGAAAATTTCCAATAGTTTCCACGTTTGGTGTCAGGAATTGGATCTGTTTTTGAAGACATGACATAGTAGTCGTCCAAGCTACACACATTGGCTGAACCATCAAATGTGATTAATGGCGATATACTGAAAATAAAAAATAAAACAACTGCACATTCAAATTGGGTTAAGTAATCACATATGCAATAATGATGACAATAAAAATAATAATAATAATAATAATATTAATAATAATAAATAAATAAGTCTTTATTAAACGAGATAACTCATTGGAACAAGTCAATCTTCCACGAGGCCCTCAAACATATATACATAACATTATTACACCAATTTACCTAATAACAAAAATCACAGGAAAACAATTTTAGGTACAAAAATATGAATAAAATATGAATGAAATATGAATGAATGTCTGTTATACAACAGTGATATGCTAAGCCAGTTATGAGCTAATTGTTACGAATCTGGAGTGCGTTTCACAAAAAAGATTACGACAGAAGTCGTCGTAAACGTAAACCAACAGTTATTAATAAAAATACTTCATCCAAATAAAGCCAATTTGGCTCAAATCATGCCGAAAGTTAAATGTTTTTTGAAAATACAATCATTTTAAACATCAATCTAAATTTGAACACGCAACGGAGAAACTGTCAAATTGACTTACGTCGAGTTTTATCGTAAGTTATTTTGTGAAACGCTGTTTTTATTGTTGACATTTCTACTTTATGTATTTCCTTTTTTTAGTCGCCGTCTTGAATTTTGAACTGTACAATATAAAGTTATTGGATCCAATAAACTTCTTCATAGTGTACGATCACGTGATGACATCTGGAGTAGGTGATTGGCTTTACACTTACAGGTATAGAATATTCCCATATCTTACACAACACTGTAAAAAAACTTTATATTATATTCTGTATAGTCTGGATTTAAAACAAAGCATGTTTGCTTCGAAATATGTTTTAAGATGAGTGATAACATGCCCCTCAAATATAAGGTAAATAATTGGCAGTATTGAGATAAGCCTGTAATTTTCTTTTCATACTTTGAACCCTTTTTGTAAACAGGTACCACTTTGGCCCTTAGACTTGGATAAGTAGTAGCAGTAATACTTGTATTAACTATTTTTGTAAGAATAGGGACTATAATATAAGCGGATAGTTTTATGAACCAACCCAGTGCCGATGCCGTCGGAACCAGTTGCTTTCGTTGTATGTTAAACTCAAGTTGCAGAACAAAAGGAATATCTGATTTCAAGAAAATTGTGTTTTCTTTCATCAATATCGGATGTATTTAAAACGGCGCAGGAGCGATGGTAGTATAGGCTTTCCGAATGCACCTTAATACTTCCAGAATGTTAAAAACAGTATCCCTTTCAATGAAAATAGTGAAAACATACATTTTGATCACTTTCATGGAATTTGAAATTCGGTGACACCAATCTGAGATTTATAAAGTCCATATAAAATTCCATTAATTGATACTATTTCTGTTTGATTAAGTATTGGACTAGATTATCTCAGTCCCTTATACCAAACTTCACGGACTGGCTCACTCTACTTCCGGTTCGGAGAAAGTGAACGTTCCTGCATTTGACTACCATTTTGTTACGGAGTAAATGGATTCCTGGTTGCCAGCTCTGTGTAAATCTTACATTGAATGCCGGTATAATACGCAGCCCCAAATGCAGTGGAAATCTGCGAATATTATAGAGGAATTCCGATTGCTTATCAACAAGAAGAGAAGAAACTCACGCTCATTCCCATTCTGGCAGGTATTTCCCTCATCAGAATTTAAAAATGCTTACAAATCTGTATGGTATCATAATAGCTGTTCAGGCTTCAATGTTTATTTTTTCATGGCTACGCTAACCTCTATCTTGAGCGCCCGGTTGTAACCAATGAAAGTCATTATGGCTGAATTTCCGGCCCAAATATTAACATTCTTAAATGAACTACATTAAAACTATTTGTCAGATTAAAACGTGTATCAAATATTATAATGTGCCCCCTCCCCCCAAACGGAAATGGACACCAATTGCAACAGGAGTGGCTACTGTATGCAGGTTACAATGTTACCTCGCGAATCTCAAATCAAGAGAGCTGGGTTTTCTACAGATTAGTGTTGGAAAATTGTGTTATTTTCTTGGTTGCAATCTATGCTTCCAACTGGGGTCTCATTTTGTTAGGTATTATTATAGGGTTACGTTAACTGTAATTTTGAAATTTGCGACCGTTTGGCCGAATGACGCATATCAGCAACTGGTGTGCTATAAAAGTAGTTTCTGGTAAAAATCAAATCAGATCGCCAAATTGTCCAAAATATTTGAAACATCTTTATATTTTTAACATTTTACAAATAAATTATAATTTAAATCGACAAACACATTTTTAAACTGCCGTTTGCATAATAATTATGTTTTCGGTGACGTTGTAAACAAATGGCGTATTAATACATGGAACGTCAAAACTTGGTGATTTTACTGACAGTATATGCTGTTCTTAATACCCGCAAATCGAAAAGCGCCAACCAATGAAATCAAATGAAATTTCTGAAGGGTGTTCTTTGGCAATCTTAATTGTCATTCTTGTCAGCACTGCGCGGCTTAAACTTAACCGATTCTGGTCAAATTTACTAGCGACTTTCAGCATGAATTTCAGTTGCTAATATCGTCTTTGTAGTAGTACTACTGTCGCAGTTTGAAACTCGTTAGTCAAATGAGATTGCTAATAATAAAATACAGGAGCGCTTTTGTCGACAGACACATTTCTAGATTTTAACTATAAAAAACGATCTGAAAATACAGGAATTACTAAGGTGACAAAGCTACTTACGCTCTGGCTATAGCTTGTGCCATTGATTTGATAAAGTAGTCTGTTTTTACAATGGAGGAGGAGTAAGTAGGTGCCTCGCTGCAAATCTGGCTTCCTATTGACACTGTTGTAAGAATTCAAAAATTAATTGTCACAGAATTATAAATAATTGATGCGTTTACCAGATGGGTAACTAATATCAAATAAGACAGAGAGATGAACGTCAGTCGTTCTGAACACATTCCAGGCAATGTATGGCAATACGTTTTAAAGGTGAGTGAAAACTTCATACTCGTGTACAGAAGTAGATTTACCTTCAATTCACCATCAGAAATAATATCAAGAACTATTATAAATATGTTTTTCATTGCTTTGTGCATTCAAATGCTAAAATCACTCTAAAGCATGGTTGACATGCGGATACGTAAGCTCATCGAGAGTCTAGCCAGGGACCATTGACTCTTGAAGCAAGCATGCTAAACACTAGACCACTGTTAATTCATTACTTGTACCAACTAAGAGATATTTTCATATCACACTACACAGTGCAGACTACTGTAAGCGATATTTACATTTTATATGGTGTCCCGTTGGGGGCCATCGTGGCATTTTTTTTTTAATTATGCCAAGTCGAAACAACAAAACAACGAAACGTAGTTTCGATTTCACCATCGTAGTTTCGTTATTTCGTTGTTTTGAACTTGACTTAATAAAATAATTATGTCGTAATGGCCCCAACGGGACACTGTAGTTTAAGAATATGTATGTTAGAGTATTTCACTAACGATTCTCTCGGTAACAGTGCTCATAGTAACAAGTTTTTTTTATTTGAGAACAGTTGTAAACATATCATCGACTTTATATCATCAATGTAAGTTGTACTCGTATAGGTACCCCAATTGTGATATATGCATTCAAAACAGTAATTTTACGCTTTAATGCACTGATGAACTTACCCAAATATTAACGGACTTTAAATCGACTGTATCAAAGACATTATAAACATTGTTAATTAAAGCATTGACTGTTTATTCATTTTATTGAATAATAGCATAATAGAAGTAGACATGATGAAGTTACAGTATTTACAGTTGGCAACATGTGTTAAATACCGCTCCCAACTAATTAACGTGATACACATTTTTAAGCAAATTAAGATTTAAAATGGTTTATCCTTTTTTCAATCAACGTTTAACTCTGTTGGAGAATAACACATTGACGGGCCACCGATGAGAATGCAGCGAACATTAACAAATGTTTTAAAAAAAATCGAGTCAATGATTAATACGATCGATTTACAATCGGTCAATCTAAATTCATACAACAATAGTAAATTTCATTTGTAACAAAATAAATATATACTGTACTTACAGGAAGTTGAATTATCCATTATAGTATATCTAAAAAGATAAAACAACAACACATGTCATTCATACACAATGAGGAGTATCCGTAAAACTATTATTTTTATAACTTTACATACATGGACACTTCTGCCACTACTACTACTACTACTACTACTACTACTACTACTACTACTACTACTACTACTACCACCACCACCACCACCACCACCACCACTACTACTACTACTACTACTACTACTACTACTACTACCACTACTACTACTACTACTACTACTTCTACTACTACTACTACTACTACTACTACTACTACTACTATTACTATTGCTACTACTACTACTATAACTACTACTGCTACTACTACTACTACTACTACTACTACTACTACTACTACTACTACATCTATTACTACTACTACTACTACAACTACTTCTACTGCTACTACTACTACTACTACTACTACTACTACTACTACTACTACTACTTCTTCTTCTACTACTACTTCTACTTCTTCTACTACTACTATTACTTCTACTACTTCTACTACTTCTACTACTACTACTTCTACTACTACTACTACTACTACTACATCTTTGACTACTATTACTACTACTACTTCTACTACTACTACTACTACTACTACTACTACTACTACTATAACTACTACTACTACTACTACTACTACTACTACTACTACTACTATAACTACTACTACTACTACTACTTACCTATTAATACAGTTAATACTACCACTACTCTTATGATATGTAAATAAAAAGCAGGGCATTTGATAATATATGAATGAACTACTTGTATAGGATATGAATGACATATTTGGGTTTTACGATGTTTGCAGCGAATATTGCTTTGGGGTATATGTCATACGTGTAGATTATGCGTCATGCGTGTAGTTTGTGGTTTATGCATGTGTATTATTATTACCTGTGATTAATTCGTACGCTGTTTAACATTAAGCCATATTTTTGTGAACACTATATGATAATAGATAAATAATTTACCGAGTCAACACCATCACATGATCGGTATTCGGAAATGAAAACTTGGTTACAAGCTTGTTGTAGTAGGTACTTATTGCGTCGGTGGCGGCGGTTGCATTAGTCAGTGTGTTTCCATCTAGATTACCGTTCATCCAGGGCGTATGTGTCAGATTCTGAAATCATAGGAAAGTTATCAGAGAAGCATCGTAGCAGATTGAATATCTTAACTCTTTACTCCATATGCATTTTACCTGGACTCTTCCAAACTCAAAAGCCTCTATTCTGATAGAGAAGAAAACCGTGCAGGACCTCGTCTATTGCTCGTTACGTGCAATCAGAACTGGTTCTACACGGTTTTCAAAAGCCTTCTATATTACAGGTGTTCAACGGTGTCCATATGAAGTAAAGGGTTAATTATTCTAAATTGAAATTTAGATTGATCATTGACAAGTTTGACACATGTCATAAAGCAGTCCATTCTATGATACTATAAACAAGTTTATATATATATATATTAGTTAATTCTATGTTTATAATTGCATAAAAACAAACATTTCCAACGAATTGAATAAGTCAAGCCTCATAACATCCAAGATTACAGAGCATGTCTTTTAATTATGGACATCAATTTTACTAAAAAAGGTTATAATTCAAATTCGCTTTTCAACAGCAAATAAACCATTTTAGTGTATTTTTTTTCATTTGTCTTTAATAAGTTTACCCAAAATTTTATAATATTAAGGAATCTCAAGTTTTGAAAAGGCATCCTACATAGCTCTCCATAAACAAAACCGTTGTGTGAGTTTTTCTTATAAGCGCTTACAAAATTGTTTCTGTTTTGTCTCCATTATTAAGACCATAAGCTTCTCTCGCCCAATTACGGACTGGTGCTATACGCTTATCAAATGCACATAATCTACGTTTAACAAGTATATCAGCGAACTTATACATGCATTTATTCATTGTAAAATGAATGAATAGGGTTTTACGGCGTACCAACACATTATAGGTTATTCGACGCCAACAGGAAAGAAGATTCAAGGTACAAAAAAATCAACAATTTAACATACTTATTAAAAAATACATCAACAAATGAGTATGCAGAATGAACGTAGAACCTTGATACCTGCAGAACTGATGAGTTTTAGCAAATTCTATAGTATTTCTCGATAAAATGAACATGACACCCATTCGGAGGATTCCTATCGCTCTGCAGAGATCGGCAGTGATTCTATCCTTAGCTTTCATTGTACAAATAGCTTCTAACGCCTGACCAAATGTGTACTCTGTGCTTTCGCGAAAGAACCACCAACTGTAAGAACAATTTCCCCCAAAAAACAAACTTATTTCCTATTTCTATTTCGTAAGTGTTATAATTAAATAAGACATTTGCAGGTGTCGATCGCCTTTTCTAAAAAAAATCATTTTCAGTTTTCAGCATATTAACACTTGATATTCATGTCTTACAAAATATTTCAGCTTCCTGGAAACTTATTACTATTTGTAGCGATTATAATTAATAGTACGATTATTAAACTTTTAATTATTATCCCCATTTTTTAAAAAAAATTTTTGACGAGAGATTTCTCAGCAAAATATTTTTGAACATTTTATTTTTGATAATAGTAAATAGATCACTGGTAATTTTAATCTTTAAATATTTTTTTTGAAATGTTTATTTCAGTGAAATATCAATTATACTTCACTGAATTTAGTACTCAACTGGGTGTAATACTCAATTTTCTTCATGGAATAGATTTAATCTCTACATCATTTTTTTTAATTACATAAACATAGTAATATTGATAAAAACATGAGCTGTACTTTCTGATTAAGCAAACATTACCGTGGCAACTTGATACTCCTGGAAATATATTCGGATATCTGAAAATCCATACTGCCCCATGTACGTATACAAAGTGTCCAGCTGAAATGAACAGTATTTTCATTACTACAGTGGTCGCATGTGGTCGAATAGAAATATGCATAAAAAACTCAGTGTTACGTCCCGATGCTATTTTTTTCATGCTCAATTCAATAAGGTCATTCTTCTTCTTTCTGGACGAATACGTTTATTAAAATGTACAATATATATTAAACTAAGATATAAAAGTTGCTTCATTATTAACGTTGTTTTTGTTTTCGTACAAGGATAATCGAATCGGTAATAACATAACAATAATAATAATAATAATAATAATAATTATAATATATATATATATATATATATATATATATATATATATATATGTGTGTGTGTGTGTGTGTGTGTGTGTGTGTGTGTGTGTGTGTGAGCGTGCGTGCGTGCGTGCGTGCGTGCGTGCGCGTGTGTGTGTGTGTGTGTGCATTTCAGTGATAATATGTGTTTATTTGTATACACATCTGTGTCTATCGTCTGTCTTGTATGTAAAGTATAAGTATACAAACTAAACACCTTTGCGCAAAGACAAAAAAACAACAACAAAAAACAACATATATACCAACTACAATTGTTATGTATGTGCGTATATATGTATATATATGTATGTGTAAAGTATATGAGTGATATGTATTTGATTTGAAACTATCGTAAATCACTTCACATTTATGTATGTTTGCTATCTAACAATTTATAACGTACTGATTTATGCTTGCCGTCATATATATGTAAAATATGTCCTCATGGGTCTAAGACCTTCTGGAAATACGAAAATAAAACTTATTCAAACTTGTTCAAAATTTTCAGTATGCATATAAACACACAATTTAAAGCGTAAATACGTGACTCAACAGTAGAGTTATTAAATGCTAGTTTGAGGTAAAAATTACAGGTAGTTAGGCCTACTTTTATTTTGTTGAATTAAGTTCATTCGATTTTGGGTTGAGCAGGAATTCTTGAGTTGAGCACGGAATAAGTGTTTTATAACCCCGTACCCGGAAATAGATACTGTTGTTTTTTTTGTAATGAATACATAAATGTTTTTATGGATAAAAATTAGAGTGACGATGTGACTGATGTCACTAAAACTCTGGCTAAAATTAGAATATGAAAAACCAAACTAGATCTGTTAAACATCACTTTGAATTCTTCAATCTGATTTTGTTGAAAATTGAACATAACGGTAAAATGAAATGCACTATTCGCCATTTTCCCCTTCAAAATGAACTATTGAACGTCTGGTTTTGTCGAGCCCGGTATTATCCTGCTGCTGAGTCAATAGTTCGAACGGAATGTTCTATCATTGTACAAGTTGATTAAATTTTTCATTTATAAAAACATATAACTAGAAACAGTGACTGTTTGGGACAAATGGTTGCTTAATAGAGGTGACCACTAACACAGGTTTGGCTGCACTTACATCTCTAACTAAGGAGCGCATGTAATCACGAATGTAGAGCCTCAAGATACTCCCTGACAGTCCTGATGTCACCTCTTGGAAGCTTAAACGAAAAAGACACAATTTAAGAACAGGGATCTAACAATTTTTTTCAATTTAATTACATAGATAAATAGACTTTCCAGCTTGACAACAAAATATATATACTTATTCCCACTAAACTATATAAATATATAGATTTGTTCCCATTTACCTACAAAAATATATAGATTATTCCAACTACACACATATGACTTGTTCTCACTTAATAACATGAATATATAGACTTATTCCCATATAAATACACGCACATATATTCTTGTCACAACTTAACTACACGAATATATAGACTTGACACAATTTAACTACACGAATATATAGATGTGTCACAACTTAATTACACGAATTTATAGACTTGTCATAACTTAACTACACGCATATATACATACTTGTCACAACCTAACTACACAAAGTTATAGACTTGTCACAACTTAACTACTCGAATATGTAGACGTGTCACAACTTAACAACACGAATATGTAAACGTGTCACAACGTAACTTCAAAAAGTTGTAGACGTGTCACATCGGAACTAAACGAATATAGATATACTTCTCACAACTTAACTAAACGAATATATATACTTCTCACAACTTAGCTACACGAATATATAGACTTGTCACTACTTAACTACACAAAGTTATAGACTTGTCACAACTTAACTACACAAAGTAATAGACTTGTCACAACTTAACTACTCGAATATATAGACTTGTCACAACATAACTACACGAATAAATAGACTTGTCACAACTTAACTACTCGAATATATAGACTTGTTACAATTTAACTACACAAAATGATAGCCTTGTCAAAACTTAACCACACGTATATGTAGACTTGTCACAACCTAACTACACAAATTTATAGACGTGTCACAACTTAACTAAACGAATATATAGACGTGTCACAACTTAACAACTGGAATATATAGACTTGTCACAATTTGTCACAACTTAACTACACGAATAAATAGACTTGTCACAATTTTTCACAACTTAACTACTCGAAAATATAAACCTGTCACAACTTAACTTCACCATATGTAGACTTGTCACAACTTAGCTACACGAATATATATACATGACACAACTTAACGACACGAATATATAGACTTGTCACAACCTAACTACTCGAATATATAAACTTGTCACAACTTAACTACACAAAGTTATAGACTTGTGACAACTTAACTACACAAAGAAATAGACTTGTCACAACTAAACTACTCGAATATATAGACTTGTCACAACAGTACTACACGAATATATATATACTTGTGACAACTTAACTACATAAAGTAATAGACTTGTCACAACTTAACTTCTCGAATATGTAGACGTGTCACAACATAAATACACTAATATGTAGACGTGTCCTACACGAATATATAGACTTGTCACAACTTAACTACACGAATACATAGACTTGTCACAACTTAACTACACCAATATATAGACGTGTCACAACTTAACTACACGAACATATGTACTTGTCACAACTTAACAAAACGAATATAAAGACATGTCACAACTTAACTACTCAAATATATAGACTTTTCACAACTTAACTACACGAATATATAGACTTGTCACAACTTAACTACACGAATATATAGACCTGATACAACTTAACTACTCGAATATATAGAATTGACACAATTTTACTACACGAATATATAGACTTGTCATAACTTAACTACACGAATTTATAGACTTGTCATAACTTTACTACTCGAATATATAGAATTGTCACAACTTAACTACACGAATATATAGACCTGATACAACTTAACTACACCAATGTATAGACGTGTCACAACTTAACTACACGAATATATAGAATTGTCACAACTTAACTACACGAATATATAGACCTGATACAACTTAACTACTCGAATATATAGAATTGTCACAATTTTACTACACGAATATATATACTTGTCATAACTTAACTACACGAATTTGTAGACTTGTCATAACTTAACTACACGAATATATAGACTTGATACAACTTAACTACTCGAATATATAGAATTGTCACAATTTTACTACACGAATATATAGACTTGTCACAACTTAACTACACGAATTTATAGACTTGTCATAACTTAACTACTCGAATATATAGAATTGTCACAACTTAACTACACAAATATATAGACCTGATACAACTTAACTACACCAATATATAGATGTGTCACAACTTAACTACACGAAAATATAGAATTGTCACAACTTTACAACACGAATATATAGACTTGTCATAACTTAACTACGCGAATTTATAGACTTGTCACAACTTAACTTCTCAAAGTTATAGACTTGTCACAACTTAACTACAGGAATATATAAACGTGTCACAACTTAACTACACGAATATATAGACTTGTCACAATTTGTCACAACTTAACAACACGAATAAATAGACTTGTCACAATTTTTCACAACTTAACTACTCGAAAATATAGACCTGTCACAACTTAACTACACCATATGTAGACTTGTCACAACTTAGCTACACGAATATATATATACATGACACAACTTAACGACACGAATATATAGACTTGTCACAACCTAACTACTCGAATATATAGACTTGTCACAACTTAACTACACAAAGTTATAGACTTGTGACAACTTAACTACACAAAGAAATAGACTTGTCACAACTTAACTACTCGAAAATATAGACTTGTCACAACAGTACTACACGAATATATATATACTTGTGACAACTTAACTACACAAAGTAATAGACTTGTCACAACTTAACTTCTCGAATATGTAGACGTGTCAAAACTTAACTACACGAATATGTAGACGTGTCACAACATAACTACACTAATATGTAGACGTGTCCTACACGAATATATAGACTTGTCACAACATAACTACACGAATATATAGACTTGTCACAACTTAACTACACCAATATATATACGTGTCACAACTTAACTACACGAACATATGTACTTGTCACAACTTAACGAAACGAATATAAAGACATGTCACAACTTAACTACTTAAATATATAGACTTTTCACAACTTAACTACACGAATATATAGACTTGTCACAACTTAACTACACGAATATATAGACCTGATACAACTTAACTACTCGAATATATAGAATTGTCATAATTTTACTACACGAATATATAGACTTGTCATAACTTAACTACACGAGTTTATAGACGTGTCATAACTTAACTACTCGAATATATAGAATTGTCACAACTTAACTACACGAATATATAGACCTGATACAACTTAACTACATCAATATATAGACGTGTCACAACTTAACTACACGAACATATGTACTTGTCACAACTTAACGAAACGAATATAAAGACATGTCACAACTTAACTACTCAAATATATAGACTTTTCACAACTTAACTACACGAATATATAGACTTGTCACAACTTAACTACACGAATATATAGACCTGATACAACTTAACTACTCAAATATATAGAATTGTCATAGTTTTACTACACGAATATATAGACTTGTCATAACTTAACTACACGAATTTATAGACCTGTCATAACTTAACTACTAGAATATATAGAATTGTCACAACTTAACTACACGAATATATAGACCTGATACAACTTAACTACACCAATATATAGACGTGTCACAACTTAACAACACGAATATATAGAATTGTCACAACTTAACTACACGAATATATAGACCTGATACAACTTAACTACTCGAATATATAGAATTGTCACAATTTTACTACACGAATATATAGACATGTCATAACTTAACTACACGAATATATAGACCTGATACAACTTAACTACACGAATATATAGAATTGTCACAATTTTACTACACGAATATATAGACTTGTCACAACTTAACTACACGAATTTATAGACTTGTCATAACTTAACTACTCGAATATATAGAATTGTCACAACTTAACTACACGAATATATAGACCTGATACAACTTAACTACACCAATATATAGATGTGTCACAACTTAACTACACGAAAATATAGAATTGTCACAACTTTACAACACGAATATATAGACTTGTCATAACTAAACTACGCGAATTTATAGACTTGTCACAACTTAACTTCTCAAAGTTATAAACGTGTCACAACTTAACTACACGAATATATAGACTTGTCACATCTTAACTACAAGAATATATAGACTTGTCACATCTTAAATATATTAAATATAAACTTGTTTCAATTCAATTTCACCATATAACTGCCTCTCCTTTTTGCGTAGTCTGACGAAATCTACCGAGCAGTGCGATATTAAGCTGCCGTTTAAGAAAGACTTGTGGTTAAATAAGTTAAATAATGAACTAAATTCTTCAAATCTTATGATTAAAAGCAGAAACTTAAGATTTTTTTTTGCGGAAATTTCACTTTATCTTCATAAATACACTGAATGTATGGTATACAAGAAAAAGCATTACCAAAGGTAAAACAAACTTACTGTTCGTAAATAGAGTAGTCTGCGAACATGAACAGTTCAACGACATTTGTATCCGATGAAAGCGACCTTTTGTTCCGAATGTTCCCTTTCCTGTCCAAAGCAATTTCAACAACTGAGGAAAAAGAAACAATGTAAAGTTATACATCAGTTGAAGTTTTCTTACTTCAGTGTCTTACTAGAATGGCATTACGACTTTATTAAAGAAATTTATATCAAAGAATCGCTGTTCTTGTTGTCAAATACTCGGGGCTGCGTTCAGAAACAGTAAGTATGTTTAATGTTTTTGTAGACACCAATTTGATGCATCTCAACTGAACGAAGTTGTTGTGTAGTGTTAAACGCCGCTTTCATATATCGCGACGACGGTGTCTACTCCCGCTGGAGTATCAAGCCGCAGACACGTGGTATGATGCCATACCCAGTCAAATTATACTAACACCGGGTCTATCAGACCTAGAACTTATCTCTCAATGCTGAGCGCAAAGCAACGAAGCTTCTAGTACTATTTTCAAGTATTTAGACGCCGGTCGAGGATCGAAACCACGACCTTCCGTATGTGAGGCAGGCGCTGCAGTTCTTAAATAAACAAACATTAAAAGGAAATTAGACTTCTTCGACTGTTACTGAATGCATTTTGAGATCCACGTGACTATGATAAAAGAGGGTACTAAACTGAGACTTCAGGTCGGAAACAAACTCGTTAATTAATTATTTATTTCTATTATAACTAAAATACATGAATCGGGATGTGTAAGATATCTTGTATTACAATTATGGAGTTTCGTAAAAGTACGCTTTAGTAGTGCGCAGTAATCTGCAGATCATCTGTTAGCTTATATAGATAATATCATGTTAGTGTCTGATATTATCAACTTTATCAGGCGAGGCTTAGAATAAAATATGATAATATTAGACACTTAAATGGGATTCTATTTTATGAAGTCAATATTTCAAGTTCATTTTTTATTTATTTAAAGTACGGTTAAAAGTAGTTCCGTCCAGGTTAAAATGTATAATTATACATAATGACGTCATGTGTCTGATAAACTTGCATTGACATGATAAAGTATAGTACATGTTTAACTAAACGTGTATGATTCTACCCGCGCTATTAAATTATCGTCCATATTTTTAAATATAAATAAGAATATAAATACATGTTACCATTCTCAGACGTTGATTGATATTCTGCCTGCCTCGCCACTCTATGATGCACATGACTACCGTCAATCGAGGCGATGATCATTTGTTCGTCGTTTGTTGAAAATTTACCATACTGAAAAGATCGGTTTGAGATATATCACTAAGTATTGCATCATCTTTTAAATTTTGACAACAGTTCCATAATTATCAGCAGCAGTATCATCAGAAACAACCTAATTACTATGACAACCATTATCGTTGAATTTAACATCATTTTCCTGTTGCCATTAGCGCTATTTATTATTAATACTGTTGCTAATATAATGGCTGTTCCGATATACCGGTATACCATTTTATTGCGGTTCGTTTCTCAGCAATAAACGTATTGTGTCGGTAGTGTCGTATCGGCACTACCGCGTACATGTTATGCATAATTCAATTTCTTTAAAACAAAGCCGAAAAACAGATTCTATTCTTTTGAAATACTGTGGAAATATCCGAGGTAGTCCGATTGTTGAATCAACCAATCAAAAACGTTATTCGATTTTCCCTAACTAAAAATGATGTTTGTTCTCGGGCGAACTTGTCAAGACGCTTGTCTTTCAGAAAAATAAGCGTCGCATATGATCAAGACTATCCAAATGGGTCAACTATCGAGAGATCACATAGCTCGTTTTCCGTATTATATTTATTAATCAGGTAGAATTAGTATCGGTTCTAGAACTCTTCATTCGCATTTAAAATTTTCAATAGTTGTATATCAAAGAACTATAGAAGAATTAGATAAAAACTTCTTCTGTATTTCCTTTGGTGTATACGAATACTAAATTTACGTATATAAACCCCGTTTGACATTCAAATTTTAATTTTAATTTGTATTTAAAAATAAAATAACGAAAGAAAATTGGGAAAAAATAAAAAAAAAACAAACAAACAATTAACTGTTACGCGGTAACGTTATATATTTATATAGAAACGCCAGGAAGAGCTAGTATCGGTTCTAAAACTCTGATTTTCTCATGTGTGTATGCGAATACTAAACTGCGTTAACGAAACTCTGTTTAGCATTTTAACTTTATTTTAAATTTGCATATCCAATTAAAAAGACCAAAGAAAACTGGAAACAACTATAAACAGACATAAACTGTTCTGGTATAACAACAAAATAAAGAACTATATATTTGCGTCACCACTAGGTGGTGCTTACACACAATGACCTGTGTCCAACCAACGCATGAACTCTTGCAAGAGAGAACGTGTGTTAGTTGCTTGTTCAAAGGCAGTGGGTCTAGTTATATGTATGTACACGCGCCCACTACAGAACTAGTTTAAACTTATTTATTTTACTTCAAATGTGGAACAAGTTATTACAACTTGTACAAATCACGCTTGAAGTTTTCCTGGGTAGAATCAATACTGAGCTCATACCGAAAAGGAGCTCTTGCTCAAAAACACTTTACATAGCCATGGGGGAGGATCAGATCCACGACTTTCCGGTCCTGGGTTCGGTACTCTACCACTCGACTACGCACACCAGTGAACCGAGCAACATAATAAATATAATATTAACATCATTCAAAAATAAAAACACAGTGAGCATCGGACGGAAATAGGAGAGAAAGGCAGTTGACTTACAAATCTGCAGTGTGAAGTACTGTCCTCGCGGTGAGCTATAAAATCTGCATTGTCGGCCGTGTATGCGGCAAAGTCCTAAAATAGACATCAAAGTACTTAGTGCATTTAACGTGAAAGAACAAACAAGCACAATTAAAATATGTTAGATCACTCGTACCATTTAGAGTTAAATGGAAACATCATGTTTTCCGAAACAAGACATATGTTCAAATGGTGTATCCAATCACAGTCGTGTATATGCAAATATACGGGTATATATGGAGGAAAATAAAACTATTCGGGTACTTTGTAAATGATAATATGTTTTTGTGAATCAACGTCATCCGAAACTTTTGTAAAATTACAACTTAATTTGCTAAAGTAAAAAACACATGATTCATAATGATGTTCTTAACCGTTTATATTACACATGATATCTAGAATGACATCTTGTACGCTTGGATCTAGTTTAATGTTTTACTATCGAATATAAGTTTTAGGATTCATTAACAAGAAAAATGTTCACATGTTTTATTATAAAAGACTTACTTGAAACAGTCAATAGATTAAATAAAAAATAATAATAAAACATACATCACTTTTCTCATCGGTGTAAACGTCAGAAGGGAGGTGTCTTGAAGCATCAAAAATTCCCTCACTAAGCAAATCTGTCGTTGAATCGTCTCGATATAACTGGAGGTTAACATCAGCTCCATTGTGGTTGAATTTCACCGTTATGCTATTCGGAAATTTTTCACCGCCGTGTTCAATAACTTGTTCTAATGCAACAACATCTGGAACAAACATTACATTAATACTGGATACGGAAGTCGATGTGACAGTAGCAAACAGCTGACATTTTCACACAATCAAACATTTAAATGTACATGCATTTTATATAATAGTATTAGTTTAGATCGTTTATATATGTGCACATCGTACTACAGCTCTAGTACAGTTTAGGATATACGTTTATAGGCCTCACTTTACAGTTGCGCACATTTTCATATGCATCACCTATAATTTTCTGTTTACGTCTCTCACACACCAATAATATTGTACTGTTCTACATATAGAGACATGCACTTCTGGAACACTGGATACATTACCAATGGTTAAAAAAGTGCCTTATTCCCATAGATAGTCCTCTGTTGGTCCAATTATGCAGGAAAAAAAACATGGGGTTGACCAGGTTGCTTTTTCACAATTTCGATGGTTTGATGGCACCCCTTCCTTTTTGACATTTCTGCCCATTTGTTGCAGTGTATCACTACGCATCTTTAAACCGTTATAGTATCATCAAACAGTTCCCAATATCATCCAAACTTTGCAGAAATCATGAAAATGTTCCAATGTCCCCATATGCACAAAGAAAAATGACATTTTATGCATTTTTAACAAAATAAATTGCCCAACCGCTTTACACAGCTCTAATTTCTTATGCGTAAGAATCTTGTTACCGTCATGTAAGGGAGGTAACTCTTCAGTGAGACCTTTAGTAAATGATGGAAAGATTATTGAATCACAAAGAGAAAGGTTCCATTCGGATATTGATTCCGTCCTTGTACTGTATCTTGTTTATGAGAAAGGACGGACTTTTCCGTTTTATTCGTCAATGTTTTAGCATAACCCCATACTGACCAATGCGTGACTTTATCGCTTGCCGCGATTTAGTATTTGGTGAACACAAAGAATTAAAGATTTTAACAGATTTATGCATTTATGAGTATTTGAGGACTTCTGTTTTAAAAAAGAATCTTAGGGTGTCACTGCACAAGCTAGTGATCTACCAGTTATTGTGCATTTTTATGTATGGATACATTCCTGCTCTGACGGAATGAAATAAAAACTTTATACATTATTCTATGTGGACTATTTCTCCGCGGACATCCTAGACTTTACTTAATGCAGAACAAAGAACAAAATGCAACTGTGTCATGGATCCTGAACTATACTTATACAACGACTGCGACGAATGCGCAAAGCTCACATAGGTCAATCTCAAATCTGTTTCCTGGGTGGAACCAGTACTAATTATTGATGTTTAAGCCGCCATTGTGTCGATTAAAACTGCAACCTCTGACGTTAACGACAAACATTCTATCTGCTGCACTACCAGTCACTAGGAGCCGTTTCATTAACCTTCGTAAGATGTAGGAATTTCGTACGAACAAATAATGATATCTAGGGACATTTCATTTGCGCAGTTTTTTTGCAGTTTTAGAAAAAATATGTTTTATAAG